>CM038669.1:161221917-162452245 GCA_021605145.1 Aegilops bicornis | reverse complement strand
TGCGAAGGAGCCCTGAAACCACTCTAAAAGTGGAATCTGGGCGGCCCAGCGCGAGCAGCAAGAGGACATGGTCCGAACCCGCCCTAGTGACAGCCCGAAGTGATGCAAGAGGGAATTCCTCTTGTGCCTCCCAGCCCGTGGAGACCAAAACCAATTCCTCATGTGCCTCCCAACCCGTGGAGACCAAAACCCTATCTAGCACACTGATGTCCATGGAGACAAAAAGAGCCCTTCAACCAACCAAAACCAATTCCTTTTGTGCCTCCCAGCCCGTGAAGACCAAAACTCTATCTATCCGTGGAGACAAAAAGAGCCCTTCAACCAACCAAAACCAATTCCTCTTGTGCCTCCCAGCCCGTGAAGACCAAAACTCTATCTAGCACACTGATGTCCGTGGAGACAAAAGGAGCCCTTCAACCACCCTATCCAGCACACTGATGTCCGTAAAGACAAAAGGAGCCCTTCAACCACGACAAGTATTTTGGAACGGAAGAAATAGTTTTCGACACCAAATTGCCCGGAGGTTCTATAAAGCGGGGCGAAAGCCTATTTCGAGAGAAATTGCCCGAAGGGATGATGAAGCATAACAAATCAAATAGAGAAGTAATCACAAGCTTACAGCAGCATCGATTTCTCTCCACACCCCAGATGCTTATTTCCATATGACAAATGATATCATGCCGGAGTATCAGGGTAGTACACAGGAATGTATCTAAAAACCCACAAGAGGACATGAACCGGCTGCAACTATGCATATACAGATACAGGAAGACAGAGTTCACTTCGAAGATCTAAGATATTCAGTCCACTCCGATGATCGATTTCAAGAACCGGAGTTCTGCACTGAGCGCCATCAGGTGGTCAGAAGTATCGCTTGAGCCGACAGGGGCCTCCACCCCCACGAATATGTAAAGCCCTGCCAGCTCGCCTTCCAGTGTTGAAGAAGGCACGGCACCGTACCCGGTTATTGTTCTTATCGTGTCGAGCTGCTCCCTCAACTGTTCTTCCGTGTAGCGAGCCTGGTCGAAACAAGGAAGATCATGCTTAGACATGGGGAAAAAATAATAGTGCACAAATATAAATCCTGCTATGTTATATGTTACAACTGTGCATTCAGTGTGGTAAACTGTCCATTTCAAAACAAAAAGTCGGGTGAACTGTGTTACAGGCATCCAGATGAAATCCAGGAGCGACTGCATTTCCTCACTTTAGCCTTTCCGGACATCACAACTTGATGTGATTCCTATTAAGTCTACACTTACAATGGTTTTGTCTTTTTAGTTTTCCATCTATATACAATTTGAACTCTAGAACTGAAGGGGCAAGGCTACAGTAAAATCCCTACCTCTTCTCAAACATACAGATTAGTCCCAGGTTATGGGTATCAGTTAAAATCCCATAGAGTTGTGACTTGTGTCAGCTCAACCCCAAATATTGTGTTTTTGGTGTTACCTCGGCCCCAAATATTTTGTATTTGTGTAATCTCTTCTCAAACATACTAATTGTGTAATCAGGGGCAAGGCAAAGGCCGAATCTTATAAAATCTGTCCAAACTTTAAATGGAAAGGGAAAAAAACGGGCTGAAAACTTCCCAGATTAATAATTGAAGATGTATCAAATTTTGGAGTTTTTGGGATTTTTTTTAAATGTTGAGCCAAATTTGCCCGAATCTTTAGAAAAACTGTCCAAATTTTGGAACTTTGACCCCATTTTGATAATTGAGATTTTTTTTTTCGAATTTTGAACAATTTCATTTTTTTCAGTTAGCTGAGCTCAGGTCGGCTTAAGCCAAGCTCTCAAGCCGAGCCGTCCCTCTAGTCACTTAAACATGGGACCCCTTACTGTTTTTCTGTTACTGATTAGTCTTAAAGAGTTGTGGGTTTCAGTCAAAATCCCATAGAGTTGAGGTTTGCGTTACCTCAGCCCCAAATATTACGTATTTGTGCAATTTCCACTTTAAGAAATGATATTATCATCATGCTGTACGAACACACTTATTTTCCGTATCCCCCATACCGCCAGATCATGGATCTATGGTTTTATCAACTGGGAATGCCACACTTCACGTGAACAATTCGGTTTTCATTTACTAGTAAAGCGACATAAAATTATTTGAATATAAGTAAATCATATTCCGATCATTTCATGCCGACTTATCAAATTGCAGAAAAAAATAATCAGGCAGGGTATGTTTACAATGTCAATTATTTGTAAAACCTACAGAATGGCAGTGGGTCTCAACATAGACGTTACTTTGAAGAAACATAGGAATATTTACCATATCCCTGGTTTCCTATGTGGTTGCTCCATATAATAACAATTTTTTATATCCATTCTTCGCAAAATCCTACAGATAATCTGATTAACAGTAAGAAGCACAACGTGTCACTGACTCACCTCGCTCTCAGCGGCAACTCTGCTCCTAAATGCTTCATTCCTCACTGTGTAGCCCACATCACTTGACTGATCGGACAGGTCAATGATTTCTTCGCCCATGGTGGAAAAATACGGTGTGCTCCCACTAGATATTACATCTTCAGTATCATGCATAGACGCCACTGGGACAAAACAGCATTCCATGCCTTGTTTGTCTACATCACCAGAATCCTTTACATTGTGTCCTGTTGCAGAAATTCCTACAATGTCACCAACATGTGCAGTTTCAACAACCACCTGTGACTCACATTCTGTGAGGTTACTCAGTGGCAGCACCTCATCTTCAGGCTTCACAGCAGCAGCAACAATGTTGACTTGCACATCAGAAATTTCCCCAATACCAAGATCTGCCGTTGAAGCACAAGCTGCAAGGTCACTCTCACGCAGCACCTCATCTTCAGGCTTCGCAGCAGCAACAGTGTTGACTTGCACATCAGAAATTTCCCCAGTACCAGGATCTGTCGTTGACGCACCAATCGCGAGGTTACTCTCATGCAGCACCTCACTCTCAGGTTCCACAGCAGCAACCATGCCGACATACACATCATTAACTTCCCCTGTAACAATATCCGGATGTAACTCAGGAACCACAAGATTACTCGGTGACATCTCCTCACTATCTAGTGCTGCAGCTGCAATGATCTCCACTTGCACATCAACCACTTCGGCCATAACGAGATCGGTGCTCGGTGGCAGCACCTCACTTTCAGGTGCTGCAGTTACAATAATTTCCACTTGAGCATCAACCACTTCGTCCATAACAAGATCTGTATTACTATTAGCTTCTTCCAACACTCCTCCATTGTAACTTCAAATCCTTCCTTGCTCTGAACCACATTGTCTTCACCATGGAACACTGGAGCTGGTGGCATGTCCTCAGTAGACTTCTTTTTCTCCATTGTTATGCCATGCTCTTTCTTATCTACGATGTCCGATAAAAGTGAATGTTGCCCTAAATTGTGTACAGAAAATTCATCTTCTCCTTCATCACCTGATGCTGGCACAGTCGATTCTGGAAAATAGGAACCTTGTGAATGCGTCGCCTTGGTAGACTTGTTTTCCTCTGTAGTTTTGTCATCCTCTTCTTTTTCATTCCAAATTTTTGGTTGAAATGGTAGTTGCCCTGAATGCTGTACAGAAAATTCACCTTCTCTCTTTTCCTGAACCACATTGTCTTCATCACCTGACGCCGGCACAGATGATTCATAGAACAGTGTCTCCTTGGTAGACTTGTTTTCCTCTGTAGTTTTGCCACCCTCTTCTACTTTTTCATTCAAATTCTTAGACTGAAATGATTGTTGGCCTGAATTCTGTGCATCAAATTTACCTTCTCCCTTTTCCTGGACCACATTGTCATCGTCTTCGCTTGATGCTGGCACATGCGATTCTGGAAAACAGAGGCTTTGTGACACCGTCTCCTTCATATTCTTGTTTTCCTCCATAGTTTTACCATCACCTTCTTCTTGAGAATACATGGCATCCTCTGTTTCATTCCAATTCTTTGATTGAAATAATCGCTTGCCTGATACTTGTTCAGCTTCTTCGTCGTTTCCCTTTTCCTGAACCACATTATCCTCTTCTGGAAACAGTGGGTTTGCTGATGCAGAAACACCAAAGCCCCTCGGTAGTGTCTCCTTTTGAGTAGACTCCCTTCCTTCCAATGGTGTGCGCTCCTCTGTATCGTTGCCACGGTTTGAAATGTATGAACCATGGCCAGATTCTTGGGCAGAAAATTCACCGTGCACCTCCTCCACCTCGTCGTCGGCAAACACAGGCGCCGACGCTTCAGAAGCACCAGGATCCCGTGGCAGCAGCGGCAAAGTGTCGCTCTCCTCTGTTTCAGTATCCAAATAGCCGAACGCCGGAGCCTCTCGCGACACCATCTCCCTGGTAAACTTATTTTCCTCCATAGTTTTTCCATCCTCTTCTTCCTTTTCACCAAAATTCTTTGACTGAAATTGAAATGGTTGCTGGCCTGAATTCTGTACAGAAAACACATCTTCTCCCTTTTCCTGGACCACATTGTCGTCCTCACCACCGGACGCTGGCACACCCAATTCAGGAAAATAGAAGCTCTGCAACGCCGTCTCCTTTGCAGACTTGTTTTCCTCCATAGTTCTGTCATCCTCTTCATTGTTTTCAGAATACACGCCATCCTCTTTTCCCATGCAATTGTTTGATGGCAATAATTGTTGGTCTGAATTCAGCACAGAAAATTCATCTTCTCCTCTTTTCTGAACCAGAGTATCCTCTTCTTGAAGCAGTGGCTTTGATGGTGCAGAAAATTCATCTTCTCTTTTCTGAACCAGAGTATCATCTTCCTGAGGCAGTGGCTTTGATGGTGCAGAAAATTCTTGGGCAGAAAATTCACCTTCTGCGTCGTCGTCGGCAAGCGCGCCGGGATCCCGTGACAGGGGCAGCGAAGTGTCGCTCCCGTCTTCCTCTCTGACGACGCCCTGCTCTGCTTCGGCATCCAAATGGCCGAACGCCGGAACATCTTGGCCGTACCCTTCCGACGCGTCGAGGAATTCTTGCTCCAGGTCGTCGTCGTCATATTCTCGGGGGCACGGCTGCGGCGGCGGTTGACAGGAACGGAGGAGCGCGCCCGTGAGGTGGTTAGCGGCGGCGAGGCTGGCAAGGTAGGCGGCGAAGGGGACGGAGAGCGCGACGCCGGCGGCGGAGAGGACGATCAGCGGCGGGGCCACGACCGGCGCGGCCGTCGCCGCGGCGCCCGCGATGGCGGCCGTCCGGGTCAGGCCCCATCCGCGCCGGAGCAGCTCGCGGGCCCAGCTGTCGTTATCGTCGCCGCCGCCGCCGCCAGCTGCTGCAGAAGTGGAGCTGCGAGAGTGGGGGAGGCAGTCCTGGCTGTGGGTGCCGGCGGATTCGACCTCGTCGAGGACCATGCTCATGGGATGAGAGAGGCTGAAGTCGGACGCGGAGCGGTGCTGCGGGAGGCGGCGGGGTTTGGATGCGCGGTGAGGTGGCGGACCTGGCCCGGGCGGTGGCTGCTGGTGAGTGACGATGGGCGGGGCTTTTGGGCTGAGGTGCTGCGCGTGGAAAGGCTACCGCGACGCGTGTGCACCAACGTGTCGACGCGTGCTGAGCTCCTGTGTCATGCAATCGAGACGGAGTAGGGAGACGAGGCCCAGGCGCAAGCGGATTCATCTCCTTTCGACCATGATTGATCTCGTCGACGGACCCTCCTCCTCATCTATATATTCGGGCCGGGCGCCGCGGCTTGTTCAACCCAACCCACCCATCGATCGAAAATTGCACACGCGCGTGGATTCCACCTCGATCGCCGACGTACCACTTGGACGTGGCCCTGCCGTGCAAGATGAGCGAGTCCTCCTCCCTCTCCCTCGCTCCACCCGGGGCGTCCATGGCGGAGGTGCACGCCGGCAACCGCGAGCGCCTCGTCGCCGCGCTCCGCGCCCACCTCTCCGCCGCCGGCCGCCCTCCCCGCGGCCGCATCGTGCTCCTCCAGGGCGGCGAGGAGCAGACCCGTTACTGCACCGACCACGTCCCGCTCTTCAGGCAGGAGAGCTACTTCGCATATCTATTCGGGGTGCGCGAGCTGGGGTTCTACGGCGCAGTCGACATCGCTTCCGGACAGTCCATCACCTGACAACGCTATCTGGATGGGTGAAAAAGATTTGCCTTATTTCAAGGACAGGTACAAGGTCGATTTGGTCTTCCATGCCGACGAGCTTGCGCAGGCTCTCCGACGTCAGTTCAGCGAGCATGGCCATGGAGAGCCGCTTCTCTTTCTCTTGTACGGAAGGAACACCGACAGCGGGAACTACTCAAGGCCTGCTAGTTTTGACGGGATAGACAAGTTCGACACTGATTTAAGCACCGGCCACGCTCCACCCGGTCTTGACTGAATGCCGTGTTATAAAATCTGACATGAACTCCAGGGAATAGTCAATACTCACCAAACACTCCTCCTCCTCCTCCCCCTGAAGATGGACCCCCCCCCCTTCCTCCTCCCTCTCCTCCCCTCCTCGCCCTAGGCGTCCCGCTCCCCGCTCTGTCCCGCTGGCCGGTGCCCGGCCGTCCTCCTCTCCGTGTGCAGGTGCTCTCCCTCCCCTCTCCCCTGTCTCCCGCGGGTGGGGCTCTCCCCTCCTTCTTCTCCGCTACCGGTGCTTGGGTCTCGCTTTTGGGCCCTTGCGTCTGATGAGGAGGAGTCGCGGTCGTCGGCCTCCTCCCCCGGTGGTCCCGTGCCCGGTGCTGGGGGGGCGGGGGGGTCTTTCGCCGCGCCTCGCCTCCATAAGTTCGCCCTTTGGTGGCAGGGGCGGCCGGTGGCTGCGTCTTCGTCGGCCGATGGTCGGATCCGGATCTCATGGCAGGTGTAAGTCCTGTAAGTTCTTTGTTGCGTCTCCCGATCCGGTGTCTTGGGCAAGGTCGCTGATGGGGAGCTTGGAGGCCTCCCATCTCCCTCTCCGGCTTCCTCTGCGGCGGCCTCGTCGCCGGCGGTGACGACTGCGGGGCCGTTGGTGGCATCGTGTAACCTAAACCTAGATCTCAATTTCTCTGCGGTGGCCATCGGGCCGCGGGCCGCTTCCTCGTGTGGGCTTGCTGGGCCTTGCGGTTTGGCGTTGCCCAGTGGGCCTACCTCTCCTCCCCTTCTCTCGTCTGTGGTCGACTTTCCCCCTCTTGTCTCGTCTGCCCGGTCAGCCCACGGCCGGGTTCTGCTCCTCAACCTCTTGCGGCCCATTTGGAGAGTCGGGCCCAGTGGGCACGGCTCAGACGGGATATTTATGGATCCCCAGCAGCTCATTCTCCCCCTGCTAGGGTTTAGCTTCCTCTTCCGATCTGCGTCACCGTCTCCCCATTCATTGCCTCATTAGATCTTCCCCAACTCCACCCCTCCACCTTCCATTTGCTGCGGTGCTTTCCATGGACCAGTCGCGGGGCTCTTCCTGCGAGGCGCTCTAGGGCCGCAAGCGGCGCCGTGAGGACTCCCTGCCTCCATGGTGGATCTGGGCTCGAGGCCGCCCGCTCCAAGTTGGAGGCGGAGGCGACGCCAGGCAGTGGCTCGTGACCGCGAGGCCCGGGCTTCGGGTCCAGAGTGGTTGCAGGGCTCGGAGAGGGATGGTGTGCTGGATCTGGCAGCAGCAGGCTCTGGATCAGCCCTTCTCTCTCTCCGGTCTTTGGATCCGTGGGAGGCGGCGGTGGCCTCTGGCGTGGAGTTTCCTCGTCTTCTCCCTCCTTCCCGCTCCGGGTGTGGGGCGTGGCTCGTCTGCTCCGTCGCGTCTTACGCCTCCTCCTCCTCCTCGCTCCTTTGGGGTTGGTGCCGGTTCTCGTCCGCCGCCTCGGTCCTTGGCAGGGCGGCGCGTCGGCCGCCAATCCGGCCTCTGGGGCTCCCCCTTTCCGGGATGGGGATGGGATCCTGCCTCCTCCTCCGTCGCTTCCATAATCTCGCCCGTCCTCTGCCTCCAATAGCAACCTCGGCGCTCACTGCCCGCTTGCCACATGCAGCCATTTCGATCTCGCTGCACCCCTTTTGCCTGATTTGTCGCTCGATGGTCACCTCACGGTGTTGCATGGCTAGGCGAGAAACCTCCCATGATCCTCCAGTTCGGCTCGGGCCTCCACCTGGTTGCGCCTTTTCGCCTTCGACGGTGATCACTTTGTCCGGAGGTGGCTCCTGCTTTGTCTAATGCTGTGATTATCTCGGTCAAGGACCAAAAGATTTCGCCCCAAACTCTTCTGGAAGGGCTCCACATTTGGGATGAGGCTGGATGGGACTGGCAAGTTGTGCAGATGTCTGAATATGAGTTCTCTGTGGTGTTTCCCTTCAAAGAATGTTTGCGGATGATTGCCTCATGCACTAGTTTCACCTTACCCCTCAATCAATTGGTGGTTTCTGTCAAAGCGGCTTCTTGCAATGGTACGGCAGTTGGTCCTCTATCCCAAGTTTGGGTTCTGATTGATGATTTGCCTGCCGGTCTCCGCTCGCCTGCTTTTCTCATGTCCTTTGGGGTTTTGATTGGGAAGCCCATTGAGGTGGATGAGGAATCTCTGAACAAGGTTGGCCCTGCTAGGATGAAGGTTTGGTGTGTGGATCCTGAACGGGTGCATGGCTCAATTGATATCTTTCCCTCTCCCAATGGTATTAGGCTTGGAGTGCGGGTGGAGGGGTGGCAGCTTTTGGGCCCACCTCCCCTCCTCCTCCTTCTAACCCTTGAGACAAGCATGATAAGGAGGGGACGGATCTTTGGGTGGCCCTAATCGTAGTTTTGGGTCTAACCTCCGCTTCACCCAATCTGAATGGGATGGTCTGCAGATTCTGAACGTGAGCTGTTTCAATCCCAAGCTCCTTCGTGTTGCTCCTCGTGATGACTCGGTGATCCCGCTTTCTTTGCTCCGACTGTTCCTCTTCTTTGGTGCTGATTTGTCGAAGTTCCATACCTTTCTGCTACCCCGTTTACAGTGCTTGCTCCAATCTTCTGTCCTTCCGCCCGCTCTCCCCCACTCGTTCGGGAATTGAAGATCTCCCTGTCTCCCCGGCTCGTGATGTGGTGGAATCCCAGTCCCTCCGGAAGAAGAAATCCTCAGTGCGCAAATTCTCGGCTAAGAGCCGGAACTCGTCGGGCTCGAAGCAATCCATGAAGGGGTGCATCGGCGTCTTGATCAAGATTTGGGATCTATGTCCCGCGGGTCCCCATGGTGGCTCTCTGCTGCTGTGATGCTTTGCTATTCGATCTCCGGTGTCCACGGCTCGCAAAGGAAAGGCGGGTGGCGAATTCTGGTGGCTCTATCTCGAGCGGGCCGAGAAGCGGGCTGCGGCGAAGGATCTCCCTCCCAGTACTTCTCCCGTCCCCTCTGTTGTTGCTTCTCCGGTTCGGTTGGTTCTACCTTCTCTTTCCGATGATCACCTTTTAAATATCATGTCGGATGTGGGTGTGGTGGTTGATTCTTCTGTTGGTTCTCCTGGTTCGCTACTTGCTATTATTCGGGCTAACGAGATGGCTCAGACAGCCATTGCTAAAGCCAAAGAGGCCGTTGCATCTCGGGTAGGGGATGCTAGTTGTGGTCCGGGTGTGGACACGGGCGCTGGTAGTATCCAGCCCCAATCCAACTTATCTAAGAGGGGCACTAATAAGCGAGCTAAATCCTGCATGGCCCCTTGCAGTTCGAGACTCCGAATCAAGAATCTTTCTTATAAATGAGGGTGTTATTCTGGAATATTAGGGGGTTCGGTGCTAGGGGGCGCCGTGACCAACTTAAAGAGTTGGTTCGTTCTACTTCTATTGACTTTCTGGGGCTGGTTGAAACCTTCAAGGATTCCTTCTCCCCTAATGATTTCTCTGCTATTGTGGGCATGGACAGATTTAATTGGCAATTTTACCTGCTTGGTCACTCTGGTGGGATCTTGATTGGCTCCAATAAAGATATTTTTGATTTTGTTGCTTTTGATCATGGGATCTTTTGGGCGGTGTTGTTCTATCTCATAAAGCTATGAATATTCTCTGTGAGTTTATCGTTGTTTATGGGCTGCGGACCATTCTTTGTCGGCTTTATTCCTTAATGAACTTTCGATGAAGATCGATTCTTGTAACTTACCGATGGTTATCGGGGGAGACTTTAATCTTCTGCGGTGCCCTAATGACAAGAGTAATGATAACTTCTCCTGGCCTCTAGCCTTTAACGACTTCATTAGTGCCAATGTTATTCGTGAGCTTCCCCGGGGGGGGGGGGAGCCCGCTATACATGGTCCAATCATCGACTAATCCTATTAGATCGGTGCTTGATAGAGTCTTCCTTTGTCCCTGTGGGATTCCTTGTTCCCTAGGGCTTCTCTTAACGCCAAATGCATTATCGGTTACGATCATACCCCTTAATTCTTGGCAGCGGTTCCATTAGCCTTAGGCCTCCGGCTGAATTTCAATTCGATGCCTCATGGCTGTCTGTGGATGGCTTTGTTGACATGGTTGCAGCAAAGATTTCCCTTTCTCTCTCCTCCAATGCTCGCTCTTTTGGGCCTCTGGATGATTGGCACTCGTGCTCTTATACCCTGCGTAAATTCCTCAGAGGTTGGTCTCGTAATCGTGCGGCGGAGGATCGTCGTACCAAATCTTTCCTCGAGGACCAGATTTTGTCGCTGGATCGGGCGGCCGATTCTACTGGGCTTTCTGACGATGGTTGGGCGGTTCGTTATAATCTTGAGGCCGCTTTAATGCAGTTGCACCACCAGACTGAGATTTATTGGCGTCAGCGGGGTACTCTAAACTGGACTCTAAAAGGTGACTCCCCTACAACGTATTTCTTTGCGATCGCGAACGGTAGGCGTAGGCGTTGTAGTATCAATAGCCTGTTGATTAATGGTGTGCGATCTTTGGAGCAGTATGCTATTATGGCTCATGTGGTGGACTTTTTCTCTTCGTTGTTGGGGGCTAAACCTCAATTGGGCTTCTCTATCTCTCCTTCCCTTTGGAACTTAGGTCTTAAAATCTCACCCGAGGAGAATGCCTCCTTGATGATTCCTCTTTCGATCAGGAAATTTGGGATGTTGTTAACACTGCCAATCCCAATCTTTATACAGGCAGACGGCTTCTCCATTCCTTTTTTCGGAAATTTTGGCCCCAGTTGAAACCGCTGGTTTGTAATGTTATCCGAGGTTTTTGTCTTGGTACTGTCGATATCTCCCTTTGAACTACGCAGTTGATATCCCTGATCCCCAAGGTTAAGGGTGCTGATGTTATTTCCCAATTTCGGCCTATTGCTTTGATTAACAACTTTGCCAAATTCCCGGCTAAAGGCTTTGCGAATCGTTTGTCACCGGTTGCTCATAGAGTTATTAGTCCTTATCAATCTGCTTTCATCAAAGGGCGTTTCATCCTCGATGGTATCCTATCCCTTCATGAGATTGTTCACGATCTTCATGCTCGGAGAGCTAAAGCGATTATCCTTAAGTTAGATTTTTAGAAAGCTTATGACTCGGTTAGCTGGCCCTTCCTCAAGCAGGTCCTTCTTGCTAAAGGTTTCGACGGTGCTTATGTTCATCGTATCATGCAGCAGGTCTCGGGTGGCCATACTGACGTTTCGGTTAATGGTTTCGTTAGCAATTTCTTCGCAAATGGTAGGGGCCTTCGCCAAGGATCCTGCTTCCCTGTTCTTTTTAATTTTGTGGCGATGCCTTCTCGTGCATGCTCTCGTATGCTGACCCGTTGTGGGCACATTGCTCTGTGGTCTCCCATTTACTTCCGGAGGGTGTTTCCCACTTGCAATATGCGGATGATACTATTATCTTGGTGGAGTTGGATGACGCCTTTGCATTGCTAACCTGAAATTCATCCTGCTGTGTTTGAAGCTATTTCGGTCTTAAGATTAATTTCGCTAAAAGTGAGGTCTGGTGACGGGTGTGGATGGGGCGGAAGCGTTGCGGGTTGCCGGGCTTCTTAATCATTCTTTGGGTTCCTTTCCTTCAAGTATCTAGGCCTCCCTATTTCTCTGGCGTGCTCCATGCTAAAGATTTCGCTCCGGCAATCGCTAAAGTGGGGAACAGGTGCTCCCTTGGAGGCGGAATACAATAGCAATGCTTTGGGAAAGTTGCTCTAATTAACTCCTGCTTATCCTCTCTCCCCATGTTTCTTATGGGCTTTTATCTTCTTACGGATGGCGTGCATGCTGGTTTCGACAAACATAGGGGAGCTTTCTCTTTGGAATTCGCGGATAACAAGCGGAAATATAGGCTGGTCAAGTGGCAACATGTGTAAGCCTAAAAACCTTGGGGGGTTAGGCATTATTAATACTCAGGTGATGAACATTTGTTTGCTTATCAAGTGGTGGTGGAAAATTTTGACTAGTGGGGCTGATTCGCTGTGGTTTTTGATTCTTAAGGCTAAATACTTCCCACACTCCAACCCACTGTTTGCCACCGCCAGGCGCGGGTCTCAATTTTGGAAATCCCTTGTCAAAGTCAGACCGGTGGTCTGGGGACATGTTAAATTTAATGTTTGTAATGGGATGGCTGTTCGCTTTTGGTTGGACTGGTGGTCTGGGGATGCCCCCCTAGCTGCGAGCTTTCCGGTTCTGTTTTCTTATTGTCCTAATCCGAATATCTCCATCGCGGAGGTGGCAACTAATAACTGGGATTTGTCTTTTCATCGGGCCCTGTCTCCTGAAGAGTTGGAAGATTGGCAAAGTCTCTCTTCCCTCTTCCCCGTGCTCTCGGAGTCGGCCGATTCTGTGGTTTGGCCTCATTCGGCGTCAGGCCGATTTTCGGGTAAGGCGCGTTATTCTGTAGTTGTCGGTGGTACTCCTTCGGCCAGATTCTCTTGCGTTTGGAAGTCCAAAGTCCCTCCTAAGATTAAAATTTTCCTTTGGCAAGCCTTTTCGTGGTCGCCTTCATCTGTGACCAGATCAAAAAGCGCAATGGGCCTGGTTCGAGTTTTGTCATCTTTGTGGGGCCTTGGAGAACTCTGATCACATCTTTTCCAATTGCGTCTTTGGCCAAGTTGGTTTGGTGTTGTGTCGATCTTGGCTTCAGTCTCTTGGAACCCCTCCTCTTTTTCCCATATTGAACCCTAGCCAAAGCTTTGGTTGGGGTCACCAAGAGGGTGTTTTGGGTCGGCACAGGAGCCTTATGTTGGGCTCTTTGGACCATTAGGAACAAATTTACTATTGAGCATATCTTCCCATCTAAGCCTCGGACGTTCTTTTCAAATCATGTATATTATTGCAGCGGTGGAGATCATTGACTAAGGAGGTTGATCGGGATGCCACTGGACCTGCTCATCGTCAAAATTCGCTTCGACATCTCTCATCTCCCAAGGGATCCCGTCGTCTAATCCTGGTGGTGCTGTTTGCAGAGTTTAGGTCTCTCTCCTTTCCGGCCTGCGCGCCGTGTATGGCAGTTGCTTGTATCCTTCCTTCTTTGGTTACTCTCAAACTTTTCGCTCCATGCACTCTGTGCGTTGTCTTGATAGTTGGTTTCGCTCCTGTTCGGTTTCCTGTGACCCTGCCATGTGGCTTTATTTATAAAGTCGGGCTCTGGCCTTTTTTCTAAAAATAAAATAAAATCTGACATGGAGCTTGCCCTCATTCAGCATGCTAATGATGTCAGCTCAGAAGCACACGTTGAGGTTATGAGGAAGATCAAGCCAGGCATGAAGGAATATCAGTTGGGGAGCATCTTCCGTTGCCATGCGTCCATGCACGAAGGCTGCCGGCATTGCGCCTACCCATGCATATGTGCCTTTGGGCGACGAACAGTTCTGTTCTCCATTATGGACAAAATGACGGGACGGTGAACGATGGAGACATGGCCCTAATGGACATGGGAGCCGAACAACTTCTATGGTTCCTACATCACATGTTCATACCCTACCAACGGGAATTTCACAAGAGACCAGGCAGTTGTGTACAATGCTGTCCTCAAGGCTCATAACGATGTGATATCACATATGCGCCCTTGCATAAAATGGATCGACATGCACAAGCTGGCAGAGCGGAGAATACTCGAGTCTCTGACGGAAGAATATATCATCCATGGTGATATTGGTGACATGATGGACAGAAGGTTGGGTGCCGTTTTCATGCCTCATGGTCTTGGGCACTTGCTTGGGATCGACGCCCATGATCCCGGAGGCTACCCGGAGGGTTTAGAGAGGCCGGAGGAGCCAGGATTGAGATCCTTGCGGACCACAAGAGAACTCAAAGAAGGCATGGTTATTATGGTCGAGCCGGGCTGTTATTTCATTGACGCTTTGCTGATGCAGGCCAGGGATGACCCAATTTGCTCAAACTTCTTCAACTGGCAAAAGATAGAAATGTACCGAAGCTTTGGTGGTGTTTGCATCGAAAGTAATGTGTATGTGACGCAAGGATGCAAGAACCTGACGAACTGCCCCGAGATCTGTGAAATCGAAGCGGTAATGGTCGGCGCGCCATGGCATTCACGTGATTCCTGCCCAAAGGCGACAACATCAGAGAATGGCCTTCCCAAGGCCTAAGCACTTCAATTCGCCATGCCCTTTGTTGAGTATCGTGATTGTTTAGAAAATATCGGATAGATTAGGATTTGTTCGAGCTTGTCTTGTATTTTAAGAAGACCATGTACTCATGTATATATGCCTATGAGGCTCAAGCAATATAATAAACGATTCCACCAACCCCTCTCTATTTCCCTTACATCCTTGAGAGAGAAAAAAATATAACAATAATAATTTTATGAAATATAGGGTTCTTTGATAAACAGAGAACCTCTCACAAGCTGTTCGTTAGTTTGAGTTTGATTATAAATCAATCAAGCAATTGTGTGGTTTTTGGCCTAGTTTTTCATATAAATCAGGCCAACTATATCTATAATAACTAAATAGATGATCCCCACTAACCTATTTCTCTACACATGCAAGCTATACACATCAACAAGCTTCTGATTGGTCCACATCATGTAGCCAAGCTTCGTCATAATACATTTTCCAATTTAATTTTTCTTTTTGTTCTGAAAAATGACCCAAACAAAATCTCATTACCTTCCCTCGACGGAAGCACCACCGTCTATTCATCTCCTCCATTATTCCTATCCCTCTTGGTCTCCTCCACTATTTGTGGATTTCTCCTCTCTCACGCATTGATGAATTCCTTTCCTCTTCGTCTCCTCCAAAATGCACAATCACAACACCTTCTCTGCCCTTAAAGCTATGCACGTGCGTTGTCCTCGCCGTCTCCACCATAGCTGGGAGGCAGTGCCCCTGAATCCCCACCACCGAGCCATACCCCTCCTCAGTTGTGTTGTCCCTGTCACCTCCAAGATAGTTGGGAGCCTGGTGGGCAGTGCCTGCTCCGTTCTGAACCCCCTCCCAATCTATGAAATCTAGATGAGTTTCTTTCCATTTACGATCATGTTGCGGTTGCACCCGGACCGGAGGGCGATGTGCATGAGGTAGTGCAGGTCCAGCTCACGCGCTTGGCGTGCGGCTCGCTCGTCGTCGGGTTCACGGCCAACCACGCTGATCGCCGACGGCCACGCCACCAGCGACATCCTCATCGTGTAGGGCCGTGCGGCCGAGGGCTGGACATCTCCGCTCCTTCATCAAGACAACCACCCGACCTCTTCCGGCAGCGTGACCCGCTGGTCGTTGAGTTCGAGCACCGCGGACGTCGGCCATCGTCCGGCAACCTCAAACAGGTCGGGGTGGGCACCATGGGGCCGACAATGACGATTACCCACAAGGTGCACGGTGGAGGACCCGGTGGCTGAGCCCAAGCACGTGGCGCAGACGATCGGATGTTCCTACAAAGTTTTGAGTGACTTTTGATTTTTTGGATCTGTGAGGAAGACGAACATCCATTACTTGCGCTCTGTTTGAGGTTCGTGAGTAGTTGGAGGAGCAAATTCGTGGTGTGCCTCCGTGGTTCTTTGTGGAACTGTAAGTTTTCTCTCCATCACTTTTTGTTGTTCTATTTGATACTGAAGATTGCATCTGATCTATAATCAGGTTTTTCTCTAATTTTCTCATTTTTATCCATGACTCTGTTAGTACGGATGATCTAATTGTCTGCCTCCACTGAAGATCAATGTTGCATCGCTGCCAAGCATTGAGTCGTCAATGTCTATGTTTGGAGTGTAACCGCGTCACCCCTGGCTCTGTCCTTTCACCTACTATACGCATGCAGCTGTGCCACAAGATGTATTGATAAACATACGGTATGCCAGCCAATATTCCCCTTTCTTCTGTAGTTTGTTTTGATTTTTTCTGCTTTGTCGAGTTGAACACTTGAACCACATGCCTATGTAAGCGTACACCAGATTTTGCAGGAACTATGTATATTCATTTATTGTTGCGAAAAAAGTGAGCTAAATATCAAATAGAGTGCTCCAATTGTTTTACATACCCCCATAATATGTGTTATCATTATAGTTTGTTCTTGAACATAGTAATGCAATATTTGTGTCTGGGAATTCTACTGGTTTTTTTTGTGTGATTTGAATTAGCGAGAAACAATCTCCATTTTCATATGGTCATATTTATTATTTAATTTAGCAGAGTTAACTATACAAAGATTTTACAATTAGTTACAAGTGAATTTAGTGCCTTTTTCTTGAACTTAGTCTAAGATAACAGTACCCTTTATGAATTTACTCTTAGAAGCCAACCTGACTGCCAAGGACAGAAATACAAGACTATGCCATGTTAGTGCCGAGTCCAAGTTCATACCATGTATCTATGTATCATTGAACATTTCAAAAGGAAATATCAACTTTGTTTCTTTCCGTTTCAAGTATTGTAATGTGTTTCTTTCAAGTTGTTTGCAAAAAGTAGAATTTAGAAGTCCCGCAACAACGCGCGGGGTATCATCTAGTTCTTCTATATAAAATAGCAGAAGCATCGTTTCCTCTTGACGAGGGAGTGATGCCTTAGTCTCTATATGTTGCCTGTGACCCGCCGAGTACCAGTCTCGCGGTAGTACTGGCGTTAAAGAATCAGTCCTTCACTTGCGGATCGTTCGCGGGTCGAACTCGCTCTTGCCACGTCTTTAACTCACGAACTCGAGTAAGACTCATTCACTGCTTACTTTTCTAAGGACCGTTCATTCTTCACTTTCTTGCTATTACCGGCTTTCAAAATTGGATACTTTTCATCATTCGAGCCACTCGGAGTTTTCGTGCCGATGTGGACTACGGGTGGCCAAGATTTGTGGAAAGAGAAAAAACACATGCGACGCTCATGTTTACTTCTTTGAGACAAAACGTCGAATGGTTTTTGTTCATGCCACTCACACATGCAATCCTTCTCTCGTTGGCCATGTGAAAGATCGTGGATGTTGCCTAGAGGGGGGGGGGTGAATAGGCGCTTTAAAATAATTACGGTTTAGGCTTGAACAAATGCGGAATAAACCTAGCGGTTAATTTGTCAAGCACAAAACCTAAAACAATTAGGCTTATCTATGTGCACCAACAACTTATGCTAAACAAGATAAACTGCTAGGTGATAGCATGATATATGACAAGAAACAATATGGCTATCACAGAGTAAAGTGCATAAGTAAAGGGCTCGGGTAAGAGATAACCGAGGCACGCGGAGACGACGATGTATCCCGAAGTTCACACCCTTGCGGATGCTAATATCCGTTTGGAGCGGTGTGGAGGCACAATGCTCCCCAAGCAACCCTTGGGGGCGGTCACCGAACCCGTACAAATGGCAACCCTTGGGGGCGGTCACCGAACCCGTACACTTCGGACCCTTGGGGGCGGTCACCAGAACCCGTCAAATTGCTCAGGGCGATCTCCACAACCTAATTGGAGACCCCGACGCTTGCCCGGAGCTTTACACCACAATGATTGAGCTCCGAACACCACCAACCGTCTAGGGGTACCAAGCACCCAAGAGTAATAAGCTTCTCAACTTGTAACTTCCACGTATCACGTGGAGAACTCAAACCGATGCACCAAATGCAATGGCAAGGGCACACGGAGTGCCCAAGTCCTTCTCTCTCAAATCCCATCGAAGCAACTAATTCTAGGAAGGAAAATGAGAAGAGGAACAAGAAGGAGAACACCAAGAACTCCAAGATCAAGATCCAAGGGGTTCCCCTCACATAGAGGAGAAAGTGATTGGTGGAAATGTGGATCTAGATCTCCTCTCTCTTTTCCCTCAAAAACTAGCAAGAATCCATGGAGGGATTGAGAGTTAGAAAGCTCGAAGAAGGTCAACAATGGGGGAAGAACATGAGCTCAAAGGATAAGGTTCATTGGGGAAGAAGACCCCCTTTTATAGGTGGGGAAAAAATCCAACCGTTATGCTCACAGCCCGCACAGAGCGGTACTACCGCTCCAAGGAGCGGTACTACCGCTAGGGCGGTAGTACCCCTTTGAAAAACAACAACGAGGAGGCAAAAGGCCAGTAGAACCGCCGGAGCGGTACTACCGCTCGTCCTCACGGTACTACCGCAAAGGGTAGCGGTACTATTGCTTGCGAGCGGTACTAAAAAAATACATCCGGGCCTACCACCGCAGGACTTGGGACGAGTTTTTGGTCCGGAGCGGTACTACCGCTGTAGGAGTCGCGGTAGTACCACTCTGGAGCGGTAGTAAAAAATTACGTTCGCTCCAATTTGCGGTAGTACCGCTGCAGCCTTTTCAGAACACCAAAATTGCCATAACTTTTGCAAACGAACTCCGAATTCGATGAAACCAAGTTTGTTGGAAAGCTAGCGACAAGGGCTAACACAATCTTGAAAGAAATATCAATAAGAAGCAAATGAGAAAAGGCCCAAAAGAAAATGGTGAGAACCCTTCCTCGGATAAGACCGGTAAAACCTCCAACACCGAAAACATCATAGAAGACGCATGCAAAATCCATTTTTGATGAACTCAAGCTTGTCATTAAGATGATCATAAGCTCTAAGACTCACAAAGTGAACCAAACAACAACCAAGAAATATGATGCAAGGATGCAATGGTTTGAGCTCTCGACGAATGATACGATCAAGCTACTCACTTGAGAGCCCCCCTTGATAGTACGGCTATCGATCCTATAACCCGGTCTCCCAACTACCACCGTGAGACCGGTAAAATAGAAAACCTATCAAGGGCAAACATTTGCCTTGCACATGATCCACTTGAGCTAGATGATGACGATCTTGTCCTCCTCAAGATGGACCACCTTTCTTGATTGCGTTGGGTCGATGAAGACTAGATGATTGCTCCCCCATACTCCACTATGGGTGAGCCACTCTTTGGCACATCTTCACAAGTCCATTGACACCACAATGGATGGCAAGATTCAAGCACTTGATCTCTTCGTGATGCTCCACTTGAACTTGCACACGGCAATCTTGATGACGATCACCACTTGATGTCATCCTTTCCATGGGTTGTATGATATCTTCCTCTTGGCGCAAGCCCATGGACACGCACCTAACCCCACATAGACTCTCACATAGACCATGGGTTAGTACACAAAGTTCAATGGACAATGCTTACCATACCATGGGATCACTTGATCCCTCTTGGTACATCTTCTACGCTTTGTGAGTTGATCAACTTGATTCACTCTTGACTTAGCCTTGATCAACCTTGAATCTTTCCAACTCTCTTCATTTGGATGATGTCTTGAAGGTAAACATGAATGATCACACAATCTTCTTCTTCAAGATATGCTTGCAATAAGCTCAACACTCACATGACCAATCTTTGGATAATTCCTTAATAGCACCTTGGTCAACCCATAAACTCCTTGAAACCAACACATGGACTTCAAGAAATGCCTATGGAAAAATCCTTCAAATATAACTCAATGCAACCATTAGTCCATAGAGAATGTCATCAATTACCAAAACCACACATGGGGGCACCGCATGTCCTTTCAATCTCCCCCATTTTGATAATTGATGACAATCACTTTCAAGAGATTTTATATAAGGAATTATGCATCACCATGCAATGCAACAACTAATAATGCATGCATAGGAGATGTGTATGCTTAGGAACAAACCAAAGCCAGAAGAGACAACTCTCCAAACTTCTCCACAAAACTCTCTGAAACTTCTCCCCCATTGGCATCGATTGCCAAAATGGGCTAAAAGCTTAGAAGGCCAATATAAAATGTGTTCCTCCATAAATTGTGTATTTCTCAACAAGAGAGTGGAATCCAATACACATATCCAACGGTAAATACTTGGAGGAAGACAAACTATATTGAGGCCCAAAGATTGCAAAAGGAATATATGCCACAAAGACATAACAAAGAGAGAAACAAGCAATCAAGCAATCAAAAGATACCAATTGAAGCAAGCTATCAAAAGATACCAATTGAACCAACTAGGCCAATGATCCTATGAGCCACATGAATAAAGGATATTATGATAAGAGCAGAGCAGTGTTCTAAAGAAACTAGAGAAGCTCCCCATGATTTGTGCACATCAAGAATTTTTTTATTTGGATACAAAGTGCACAAAATAGGATCATAGATCCCCCAAAATCAATAGAAACTTACAACAAATGAAGAGAGCATATAGGAAACTAAGCCTAGTACTTGCAACAAACACATGGTTGTGCAACAAGTAAGAGAGGCAACTTAAGACTGGGCTCAACCAAAAAGATGTGTGTGAGTCAAGGCAATGCACTTGAGAAGACTAATGTACAGAAGAGCATTAAGCATCAATAAAGTCTTGAAAGAATGAGGCACACGGTGCAAGGCCTATCATTCCCACACACAACTAGCAAATGGGTTCACAAGCTTACTAATAAGCATATAGAGAACCTATGCTTGTGACAACCTGCGGTGAAGATAGAAGATGAAAGGCTCATCAAGACGAGGGATACCAATTAAGATGGCAAAAACCTCGTAAAGATAAGCATGAGGAAAATAATCTTCACCACACAAGAGCGCATCAAGATGCAACGATAGAAGACACACACTCAAGGCAAAAGCTTTCACGGAGCCACCAAAGAAATAACATAAGAAAGACAAGGTGGACATGAAAGAAAGGATATCATCTAGATATGCAACTTCTCTCAAGTGTATAAGATTCTAGGTAGACGAAATCATGATGATATATGTATCTACAAAGAAGGATGTACACTCGAAATAGTTACAACACGAAGGAACACGATATCCAAAAGGAAGTCATAAATATACCAATAAGATATTTGCTTGGAAGCATAGCACATGGCTAGATATGGTCTTACAGTATATAAATGAATTCCTACCACACACCCATCAAAGACATCACAACTAGCAACATCAGATCATCATTGAGATGCTTTGAGAAACAAAACAAGTATCACAAGATGGAATGAAAATCATGCTAAGACGCAACCTACACAAGGTTGAATGCAAGAAAAGAATGCATGAAGAGATACTTGTTACCGAGATATCATTGGAAGGATGTAGTAGATACCAATTAAAGGTAGGTAGTAGTTCATTGATCATCCTAGCTTGACTTCAATTAGCACATGATGACACCACCTTCCTTGTGAGTGAGCCAAGCGTCCAATGCATCTCCAATTGTTCCTGGAACAACAACACAAACAAAATGGTACCCAAACTCATTGGGACCAAAGAGTTAGAGAACCAACAATACATAGGACAAACTCCACATAAATATGTGCATATAGATATGAAAATGAACTTCATGCACATCTCATCCAATTTGAGACTAGTTCCCTATATATTGGGTCAAAGAAAGAAAGCATGGCAAAGAAACTACATGAAGTTAATATGCATGCTCAAGACTTTCAAGAACCGATACCAAATGACAAAGAAAAAACAAGTGAAGAAAAAGATACCAAATGAATAACTCATCACTTGGAGGATATCCATAATAGATACATCGAGGAATGAGATATCCGATGATACACACTAAATAAAAGATATCAAACCCCCAAAGAGAGGATGGTTCCAAACAACACAATCTATCTAAAAAGTTTCATTATAGAACATAGTACCCAAAAGACACGACTTGCCTTCCACCGACACACACTTGATAAGGATCACAAGATGAGTGTTTTATAGAAAATAGGATAGCTCCCCCAAGACTAGTGTATTATAGAGAAATTTCATTTGAATACAAAATGCATGAGGTGGGATCACCACTTTCACTATATCTAGAAAACACTAGACAAGATCAAGAAATAAACAAGATCCACAAGTGGTATGGAAGACAAAGGGAGTTGATACAATCCTTGGCAAGAGAAAAGGCAAATAAAAAGCAAAAGCCAATGTAAAGATGATAAATAAATTCTACCACAAAAGTGAGTACCAATTGTCAAAAGACAAGAAGTAAATGGAAATAATTCCCGGTGGTAGATAGCAAGGATATCCGACATCATCTTCACACCAACCAAAAAGCAAATTGCAACTTGTAGATCTAACATGCCACCTAGGAACAAGATAATTTACAATATCAACTCTAGATGAAAATATCTCAAATGTACACATTTTCTAGGCTACTAATATACACATAGCATATTACTCCCCCATAATGTGATACCAATTAAAGATAGACAAGAGACAATTAAAGGATCCAACAAGAGATAATTAATGGACTATTTAGACTTTGAATTTCACATGAGAAGACATACCACATAGCGACTAGATAATCTTGTAATATCAATACTAGATGGTATTCCTCATGTACACACATTTATAGGATTGTGAGGTGCAAAAAGCACATCACTCCCCCACAATGGGATATTCCATTAATCTCTCACAAGAGCCAACTAAGATATGACCAAGATGCACAAAGGCTCAACGAACGACACACATGTACATGATGTGCAAACCAACACACACATACTTGATTGCTTAAGATAATCAAGTTGGAAGCACACCATATACAAACACATGCAAGGAACGAAACCAAACATGCAAAGGGGCAAGTAACTACCAATGTAGACACTTTAAGCACGAGTTACCGCAAGGAGGAACATTGGATATAAGATAGAAACTTGATAATCCGAATGACTTGTCTTGAGACAATAAGAATGATGAAGTCCCCTTAATTCTTCATAATGTAGCCAAGTCTCCAATGACCTCCAATATCACCTATTGATCAAGTTTGAGCTTGTTGGTCCCCAACCAAGTTGGGTCCTAAGAGGTTAGTCACAATAGGCTTGGCTACCCAAATGGTTCTTTTCTTGACACCACTTTGAGCACCAACAAATTTGGCAAACACATTGCCAACATTATCCTTCCCAAGAGAATAGATATCATCAATAATAATTGGGTTGGATAAGTTACCACTAGTGCATGAAGAGGCGAGGTGACCTTTCTCGCAACATAGGTAGCAACGTCTACTCTTCACTTTCTTCTCACTTGATTTATCAACTTGAGAAGCATAAGCTTGAGTCTTCTTGGGAAGAGGCTTTTCTTCAACTTGAGGTTGAGCATGAGAATGAACTTGTGGCCGCTTCTCTTGTTGCTTGTCACTAATGGGTTTCTTCTTCAATGGGCAAGATCTAACATGATGCCCTTCAATTTTGCACTTGAAGCAAATAATCTTGGCAGAATTCTTGACTTGTTCTTGGCCCTTCTTCTTGATCATCTTGGACTTCTTCTTCTTATTGGAGTTGAATCCAAGTCCACCTTTGTCATTGGGGGATTTTTGCACACTCAAGATATTGTTGAGTGTGGATTTCCCTTCATGACTCTTTTCCAAGTCTTTCTTCAAAGAAGTGACTTTTGCCTTGAGCTCTTTGATTTCCTCTACATGGTTAGTCTCAACACAAGTACTCGAGGAAGTATAAGCTTCATCGTTAGAGCAACAAGGCAAGGAAAGAAATTCATCACAAGATGTACCAATGTTATGCATGGATGAATCACGAGGACTAGCACAAGGCAGTATAGCATTTTGAATAAAAGTAGTGCTAGTATCCACATGAGGCTCACTAGATGTTACCTTAGCAAGCATGGCCTCATGAGCTAATTTTAGCACATTATGGGATACTAGAAGATCATCATGAGAGCTTGTGAGCTTTACATGATTTTCTTCCAACATCCCATAATTGCTAGATAGCAACTCAAGTTGAGCCCTTAGCTCAACATTCTCCTTCAATACGGATGCTTCACAAGAGATAGAGTTAGTAGCACAAGCATCATCATTAGCAGCAAGAGGAGAAGGCAACTTGGCAAGATCTTTTGAATATGAAGCTTTAAGTTGTGCATGAGACTCGGTGAGTTTGATGAGCTCACTCTTAATGACCCTTGAGCCATTTTCGAGGTGCCCAAAGTCCTCAAGGAGTTTATGTTGGGTTCTACGATAGGGTGCGTAGACTGCAAATTAAAATTTTCCTACGCGCAGAACATCCAGGAACATGCTACGGGAGATGGATCACAGTTCATTACCACTAGACGTGCAGTGCCGTGCAGCGGAAGAAGAGTTGGGGCAGCGCGTTCGCGTGGATCGTATCCTCCTCGTTCTGATCTCCCTCGAACAGCCGGTCGTCCGATCCCACGTACGATTTCGCCGGAGCGGCGCAAGTGCACCGCCTCTAACGGTATCCGCGCGTGCAGGAGGAACACCGTGCGGCGGACTGCTAGGTCCGATCACACAGTCGGCGGCGAGTGGAGGTAGCTATTCGCAACACATGCAAACCCTAGTCGCAACACCGAAGCGATCAACCGCCTGAGTGTGCCGCACCTCCACTTTATATAGGCGTCCGTCGCGGGCTCAATACTTGGGCCTTGCACGGACCCTAAAGCCCAAAGTCTACTCGGTCACGTTCCTAGTCTAGTTCGGATCACATCCGACCAGTGTCCTACGAACCGTCCTCGTAGGTTCCTTCCCTTAAGCGCGCGACCCCTTAGGTTCAAGTCGGCTTGGTCACAGTTCGGATCACCTCCGACCTGCATGGTTGGTAGCGGCCTCTAGCAAGGCGTGTCGACCACCAAGTAGACTACGAAGCTTGTTAGGCAAACCTGTACAACGTGTCACACTTCTTTTCCCTTCGCCACACGATATATTTTGTCGGGCTCAAGGCGAGACTGTCATCCTTGTGCTAGCCCAACCTCTTTCTCGTTCCAGTGATACTGACCACAAACTGGATTATCTCATAATCCTTGTCGCATGGCCATGCTTATCCTGGTCGGATCATGTCGGCGTTCTGGGAACGGGGGTCCCCAGACTTGCCTGCCTGCGGCCTGCGGCGTGGCTCAAAGGGGAGCCCATCACGGCTCATCTTCATCAACACGAGCTCAAGACCCTCGCGAGGGGCCAAGCCTCATGGGGCGGACGACAGGGAGCTTCCTCAGGCACGGCCTCATCAGGCTGGCTCGCGAGGTGGCGGAGAGATCAAGGTGGGGTACCTCACGAGGTGCCCGTGACGCAAGCCATGACGACCAAGGGCGCCAGCCCGCGCAGTGTCCTCCTTTCCTCTTTGGTGCAAAGGGAGCAAGCGCAGGCGAGAGCATCAAGCAAAGGCGTCCATTTCGGTGCAACGAGACCAAGACCAGTCCAACGGCAGGAAGGAAGTGATTGTGGAGCCCAAGACGGCGTCACCACCAGAGCCTTTCACATGCGAGGACCAACTTTAGTCAGGATAAGTGTACCATATGTTCCCCTTCAAAATGGCCAATTGTTGGCGCCCTTCTCGCACAATATTTGGGAAGAGGCCCAGGGCCTCTGCCTATAAATAGGACTAGCCCCCCACAGGGTAGAGGTATGCAGGAAGATAGCAAGAGAACAAAGGAGAGAGATAGAGAGAGGCGACTGAACTCCCCCTAGCAGTTCATCGCACCAGCCAAGAATGCACCCTCATGAGGCTGTTCTTCCTTGTATTGTTCATCACCATCAGCCCAAGAGGCAATCCACCACCCCACAAACTAGAGTAGGGTATTACACCACAATGGTGGCCCGAACTAGTATAAACCTTGTGTCTCTTGTGCTGTTCCTTTCGTAGTTTAGATCCTAGCGAGGCGGCGGGTGCGAGTAGGTAGAAGGCGAGAGTCCGCGCGCACCCCAGTGTTCGAACCTCAAGGGTTTGCCGGAACCCGAAATCCGACATTTGGCGCGCCAGGTAGGGGTGCGCCGGGATCCACCTCCTGCCACTTTGTGTCCCGTCGCATCGTCCTCATCATGACCCGCGACCAGGCACGCAACCCTGGTCCCTGGGCGGCTTGGCCCGCCCACGCAGAGCCGCTCGCCTCGGGCGACCCCATGCCCCAGGCAGCTCGCGGTCCTTAGGGCACTGCGGGCATGAGCGGCAGACGAGCCGACAACTCTCACGCCGCGGCAGGCGCGGTCGGCAGCAAGGGCCTCCAACCACGCTGCGGCCGGGACACCGTACACCCGCCGAGAGCAGGTGAACTCGAGGGCTGCGCTCACGGTGGCCCGGGAGCTACTACAATGCAGGCTACTGGAAGGCGGCCGCGACGTACTGCTAGAGCGGGTGTCAGAGCTCCTGGGCTTTGCCGCCTCGGGGGCTCATCCCTTCTGCACCCAGCTCCCACCTCAGGTCCAGGGCAGCCCACGCGGGGGCTCCACACGCCTTGGCGCTGGCCCAAGGCTACTCCAACGCCAGCGAAGCTACCGGCACCGGGCTAGCGGCAGCGCTGCCTCCGCTCCCGGCCAGCGAAGAAGGACTCGTCGCGACCCACGGCCCCGGTGGGCCGCCGCGCTAACATCCCCAGGTGGGCGCTCCAAGCAGAACCGCATGGCACGCGGAGCACCATGGCACGGCCTTCGGAATGACGGCCCCAGAAGAATACGTGCCCCACATGATGGACCAAGGGCACCAGCACGAAGGAGAACAAGGCTCGCTCCTCAGCCCAGGCTGGGGGGACGAGGCGACAGAAGCTGAGCTCTTCCAAGAGCCCCCTGAAGGCCCCATCGGCCACGCTGGAGGCGACGATTATCGGGTACCGCTAATTCCTCAGGAGAAGGCATACGTTAATCATGAATCGCAGGAGGTGCATGTCGCCACAGCAAGCGGCTGCCCCGCTCCCGCAGTCTCCTACCCCTCGGGAGGAGGGCGCCGGGGGCTGCAGGAGAGGGGCCGAGATCCGGCATCACCACTGCGTCGTTCGGAGCAAGGCGTTCTCAGGAGGTAGGCCCTCCGCTGGGGAGGTGCCTCAGGGCCTGCCCCTGGCGGAGGACCCGTGGTCGTCAGAGAACATTGGCGACCGCTCTACCCCATCGGCGGTGTCCTGGTTTCCGTAAATCGTCGATGGCACTAGAGTGCGGCGCAAGGTGGGCCCTCGTCTGCAGCGATATGAAGCAAGGCCGGTACACTGTGAAGAAGGCCCAGTGCTGTGAAGCTCGCCGCCCGTGACACTCTCACGTAATAATGAGTGGGGCTGTACACGCCCGGAGTCTCTGAGGTGCCGGCCTCGGGCCCCAGGGCTCCCTCCCACGCCCGATGGCAGCACTTAGCTCCTTGGTGAGAAGACGTCCAAGACTAGACTAGGTGCGGACGCGGCCTTTTTGGTTTGCTTTCATTGCTTTTCCCTTTGGTTGTCACTTTTCCCCGTTGGATTTAAGTTGGATTCGAATTCGAGATTTGCATGTGTTTGGGGAAGGGGGTGTTTAGTCTCGTTCGAGCAATCTCTAGCGTTCCAGTTACCGCTTTGCCTCAGCTGCCTCCCCTCGTGAGCCCCTCGCGAGCCGGGTCGGGCCTAGCTTCCATGCAGCCCAGACTGCCGCCGCCACATCCTCCCAGGAGGCTTTTACTGCAGATCCTATGGGTTCGATCGGGAGACGCTCGGAACGCCACAACCCTCCGCTGGCTATCTCGGGGCCCGCGTGGGACAAAGGTAAACTAGCCAGCCACTAGGCATAGGCGTACAGGTGGTATAGCATCTACTAATACACAGAACACAAGTTTTACATGAGGGGCTCCCCCTCCCAAAATGCTCTCACGACCGTCAGGGCAAAACCTGAGTTCTATTAAATGCAGGAAAGCGAGGCAGTGCGCGATCGGTCGGATAAATCTCCCAATGCATACTCAGGGGCACCTCCTGAATTGTCGCTGGCGTCGCTGACCTCACCGCCGCTCTCTGCGTCGTCGCCAGCAGCGTCAGGACCGTCCACCACGCCGCCTTCGTCAGGAGCCACGATCACGCCATCGTTGTCTGAAGCGAAGGCCCTGACAAGGGCATCCACGTTGTCCTCCACCCGGTCGTCGGAGTTGTCCCGGACGGCACAGGGTCTTGAAAGCGATAGCTGCGTCGAAGTCAAAGTGAGGGTCCATATTCCGGAGATGGCTGAAGACGCGAGAAAAGGCGCACCCGAGCAGGGCGCGGCTTCTCTCCTCCACCAACCTGTCGGCTCTGACCGACCGCTCCTCCAGCCGAGTCACCACATCGGTGAAGAACTGAAGGTTGCCGGCATAGTTAATTCCGTGCGGCTCGCCAACAGCCGCCTCGCAGATGTTACCCAAGGCTGTGTTGGCTCTCTCCCGGAGCGTGGTGAGCATGGGGGCGTGCTCATGCTCCAGACCCTTGTTGGCGCATCTCGTCCGCGTGCAGCCGGCGCCAAGAACGGCCTCAAATTTCATCCACCTGTTGGCGAAGAAGAAGCACTTCGGCACGGGAGGTAGTTAACTCCTCCTGCGCCACCTCAAGGGCGGCCCAAAAAGCATCGGCCCGCCTCGTCGCCTCCTCCTGCTTGGCCCTCAAGGCAGAGGTCCTACCTTCAGCCTCAGCCCGGATCAATCCCAGCCTTTCCTCGAACTCGCGCTCGAGGTTCAAGCGCGCCGTCGCCACCCGACGCCTGACCTCCTCCAGGACGCGGGACTCCCGCGCAGCGACATCATCCTCCGCCCTCGTCACCAAGCGCTCCCTTGTTTCCAGGCGTTCATACTCGCGTGCACGCTCGGCGGCTTCCAGCGTCAGCGCCTCCTCCCGCTTCTGGAGCTCGGCTGGGTCGCCTGATGCCACCCTCATCGACGCAAGGGCCGTCTCGTGCAGCTCCACCCGCTCCTCCAGTGAGCGGCAACGGGCCAGGAGTTCCCGCGCCTGCTCCTCCGCCGCCTCTACGCCACGGTCAGCTTCGAGCCTCTTCAACGGCCCGAGAACGGACCTCCCGAGAGGCCACCAGCGACGCCTTGGCCTCCTCATCGTCAAGATCACGCTGGTGGCGCGCATGGGCGGCAACGCTTTCCTTTCGTGCCTCTCCGCGGCCAGGCGCAGGCCCTCGGCCTCGAGGCGCGCGTCTTCATCGGCGAGCTCTTCACCGAGCAGGCTCACCGCATCAGCCGCCCTCCGAAGAAACCCTTGGCGAAGAGCGCGACGCTCCCGGGCGCGCTCAAGTACGTCTTCCACACCATCATCCGCCCCGGGCGAGCGCCGAGGGCCACGAATCAGCACTCCCCTCCGGGCAGGGGGTTGGGGGCTGGCGCCCTCGCCACGGCCGGTCACGCCTCGCCAGGAGCCCGGCCAGGAGCCAGCCCATCCCCCAAAGAAGAGCGCAGGGAATGCCTCAGCCAATCACGGTCGACGACCAGACGAGAAGCCCACGGTAGGTGTAGGACCTTGAGAAGAGGTGTCTAGAGGGGGGGGGGGTGATTAGACACTAAGTACCAAAGTTGCAGTTTTTAAGTTTCTTTAAAGTTTGAGTGGAGTTTAGGCACAAGTTTAACATTCACAACATATAGCAAGCAAGCATCCAAAGAGTATATGAGCAGCGGAAAATAAAGCATGCAACTTGCAAGAATGTAAAGGGAAGGGATTGGAGGATTCGAACGCAATTTGAGACACGGATGTTTTTGGCGTGGTTTCGATAGGTGGTGCTATCGTACATCCACGTTGATGGAGACTTCAACCCACAAAGGGTAACGGTTGCGCGAGTCCACGGAGGGCTCCACCCATGAAGGGTCCACGAAGAAGCAACCTTGTCTATCCCACCATGGCCGTCGCCCACGAAGGACATGCCTCACTAGCGGTAGATCTTCACGAAGTAGGCGATCTCCTTGCCCTTACAAACTCCTTGGTTCAACTCCACAATCTTGTCGGAGGCTCCCAAGTGACACCTAGCCAATCTAGGAGACACCACTCTCCAAGAAGTAACAAATGGTGTGTTGATGATGAACTCCTTGCTCTTGTGCTTCAAATGATAGTCTCCCCAACACTCAACTCTCTCTCATAGGTTTTGGATCTGGTGGAAAGAGGGTTTGAGTGGAAAGCAACTTGGGGAAGGCTAGAGATCTAGATTCATATGGTAGGAATGTAATATCTTGGCCTCAACACATGAGTAGGTAGTTCTCTCTTAGAAATAAGATGCTGGAAGTGTAGGTTCAGTCTGATGGCTCTCTCCATGAATGAAGAGGAGGTGGAGGGGTATATATAGCCTCCACACAAAATCTAACCGTTACACACAATCTACCAAACTCGGTGGGACCGAATCGTTAAACTCGGTCAGACCGATGTAGCAAATAATGTGACCGTTAGGGTTTTCGATTGGGACCGAATGCAACTCGGTGGGTCCGATTCGGTTAGGGTTAGGGCATAACGTAATCTCGGTAAGACTGATTACACAAACTCGGTGGGACCGATTTGGGTAATAAGCTTTCAGAGAGTTGGTCGAGCAAACTCGGTTTGACTGATTATCAAACTTCGGTGGGACCGATTTTGATAATAAGTTAACAGAGAGTTTGCATTGTAATCTCGGTAGTACCGATTGCTCAAACTTCGGTGAGACCGATTTTGATAATGGACATACACGGAGAGATTACAATCCCATCTCGGTGAGACCGAGATCCCTATCGGTGAGACCGATTTGCCTAGGGTTTGTGGCGTTGGCTAAGACATCCAAACTCGGTGGCGCGGATAGAAAGAATCGATTGGGGCGAGCTTGACTTTAGGTTTAGGACAAATGTGTGGAAGTGGGAAAGTAGTTGAGGGTATTTGGAGCATATCACTAAGCACATGAAGCAAGAGGCTCATTAAGCAACACCTCATCCCTCCTTGATAGTATTGGCTTTTCCTATAGACTCAATGTGATCTTGGATCACTAAAATGTAAAATGAAGAGTCTTGAGCTTGAAGCTTTAGCCAATCCTTTGTCCTTAGCATCTTGAAGGAGTTCCCACATCCTTTAGTCCATGCCACTCCATTGTTGAACTAATATGAAACATACTAGATAAAAGCGTTAGTCCAACAAGAGATATGTTGTCATTAATTACCAAAACCACCTAGGGAGCACTTGTGCTTTCAATCTCTCCCTTTTTGGTAATTGATGGCAACATACATCAAAGCTTTAGATAAAGATATAAAGAATAGCAAGTAAAGCTTTGGAAAGACATGTAATAAGCATAGGCTCCCCCTACATGTATGCAATCATGTGAATATGAAATATAGAAGCATGTGATAGCATAACCATGATAGAGCAGGCAATGTTTTACATGTATCTTGGCTATATGCATCAGAGCAAAAAGTATTAAAGAGAATACCTTCATGCCCATGAGTCCTTCTCGCAAATAGTATGTACATTAGCAAGAATTCCTCATACACATGATTGTGATGCATATACTTACCTTGTGGTCTTGAGTTGGCTTATGATGGAATGAACCAGTGAAAACAAGGTTAGATAACACAGATGCATTTACTAGCCAGAGCAAACAGAAGAAACCACAAGAATACCAAGACTGGGATGACATGTAGAGAGTGAGTACTGAGTACCACATTGGATTAGACATGTCCCCAAGAGCAAAGATATGCAATGAATTTAAATGATCTCTTTCCCTTAGATGTCTTGCTCCCCCTGAATCTAACATGGGATACTGGGAGAAGATAGGGAACAGAAAATAGAGCTGAAGGAAAACAGAGCTGAAAGATATGAATGATGATCAGAGCTAAAGTTCAGAGCTAATGTATGCTAATGCAAAATTTGAGCACAACAGATCATATGAACATGTCTCTCCCCTCAAGAAGACATGTGGACATCTCTCCTCTTGAACACCAAGCATCTGGGATCCTTGAGAAATACTTTCTACTAGTATTCTCTCCCCTTGGAGATCTCTCTCTCCCCCTGAAGATATCTCTCTCCTTCTCTGATGTGATCTCTCTCTCTCTAAATGATAAGCTTTGATGTGATCTCTCTCTCCCCCTTTGACATCAACCAAGAAGAGCTTGATAAAGATTGAATCTCTCTCTCCCTCTGGAATTTGTCGTGAATGGGTTTGATCCTTGAGTCACAACATAAAGCAATGATAAAAATGTGATGCTTGTAGAGGACAAGATTCATTGAGTGGAGCTGGATGAGAAGAAACATAGAATATGTGGCAAAGAGTTTTCTGTTATGAAATCGGTGGCACCGAGTGGTATGCTTGATCGTATCAAAAGATTGATTGGACCGAAAGTAACAAATCGGTTTAACTTAAGTTCATCGCAGAGAAAACACTTGTCACCTCAGCTCACTAGACTAGTAAGATCTCACAAAGATTTTCAAGGAATTAACGAGAAAGATATGCAAGGAATTAGATGCAGAAAATGCAGAGAAAAGCGAAAAGAAATCTAGATGAAGTTTTTTTGAAAGGGGAAACACAAATGCATGAGACAAATGCAAAAACTCGAGAAAAGAACACAGGAGAACTTCATCTAGAGATGGTCGGCGACAAAGTCACCTATGTTAGAGTATATTGACTTAGGAGTCAAGTGAGATTACTTGATCATAGGCCATACTCATCGTTTAAGCTCAAAATGGGGTTGCCATTTTTCGTTTAAGCATCTTGACGTATTCACATCTTGTCGAGTTGCTTTAACTCATGACTCGGAGTAAAGCTTCTCTAAGATGGAATATCATACCTTGGTTGGTGGTGTTGTCCATGTAGTTGAACTTGCGTGGGTTGCTCAAGGTTGATGTAGCTCATCAAGAATTTGGAGCACCACTTGGAATTTGAGTCCATCTACCTACATGGGTTAGTTCTTGCAAGGAAAAGCACTTGGATATCCAAAAATGACAATCATGAAACTCAACATAGAATTTGTCAAAGGATATGTTTGAATGGTTTCGTGCTTCCTTGTCTTCAACCACCTTGTGTAGAGACTTGGTGATGTAGAGATTGCTCAAGATATGAGTAGGTTTCAACCTCATGGAATTTGATTCAACCAAGTACCTACATGGGTTAGATAACATGCAAGATACAAATATATCCAAGACATAAGTTTTTCATCATAAGAGAAATATCAAGGATTAGTCATAAGCTCATGTCTTGCATGTATCCAATGGAGTTTCTACTCCAAGTTTGAAGCATCAATGATGTTCAATTCTCCTCTCAACCTGCAAAACACTTTCTCATCAAGAGGTTTAGTGAATATATCCGCTAATTGCTTTTCGATGCGAACATGCTTAAGATCAATGTCACCCTTAGTGTCGGTGTCAAAACCGGCGGATCTCGGGTAGGGGGTCCCGAACTGTGCGTCTAGGCGGATGGTAACAGGAGACAAGGGACACAATGTTTTTACCCAGGTTCGGGCCCTCCCGATGGAGGTAATACCCTACTCACCTTGATTAATATTGATGATATGGGTAGTACAAGAGTAGATCTGCCACGAGATCAAGGAGGCTAAACCCCAAGCTAGCCTATGGTATGATTGTTGTTACATCCTCTGGACTAAAACCCTCCGATTTATATAGACACCGAATAGGGTTAGGGTTACACAGAGTCGGTTACAATGGTAGGAGATCTACATATCCGTATCGCCAACCTTGCCTTCCACGCCAAGGAAAGTCCCATCCGGACATGGGACGAAGTCTTCAATCTTGTATCTTCATAGTGTTGGAGTCCGGCCGTGACGATAGTCCGGCTATCCGGACACCCTAGTCCGGGACTCCTTAGTAGCCCTGAACCAGGCTTCAATGACGACGAGTCCGGTAGCGTTGATTGTCTTCGGCATTGCGGCGGGTTCCTCCTCCGAATACTTCATAGAAGGTTTTGAACACCAGGGCGGTGTCCGCTCTGCAAAAAGTTCCACATAACACGTAGAGAATAATTTTTGCATAGATCTCTTGACGTATTCAGCGGCGTGACATCACACCCGGCCAGGCCTTTATATGAATCGTTTTTTATTTTACCGTTCCACCTTAGAGCGTTTAGCGAGGCGGTTTCCTTGGCACGTCTTATCAAAGCATAGATCGTGCCCCCTTATTTCGGGATTCTCATCAATACGGACGTGGGTAACCCATCCGCGCCATTGATTACGGCGCTTGGGAGATAAGCGAGTTTTACCGGGCTGGTGGGGGACGATAGCTCCGTCCGTCCATATAAGGGATAAGGATCCACCTTTTCACCCTCGCCTTCTTCCTCCTTTGCTTCTCCATTTCCGCTTTTCGAGCTCCAGCGCCCAAGTCCGCACATCCCACCTCAACCTTCTCCAACCATGTCGAGGCGGGAGGCGGGTGGATGGCCTCCTCCGTCATGGAGGGCACATCACAAGACTGCGGGAGGCCGGATACTTGTCCGGCGACATCGCGCACAGGCTGCCGTCTTGAGGAAGCTCATTCCAACCCGGGCCCCATGAGAGGGTGGTGTTTCTCCCCATTTCCTCCACGGACTAGGTTTTCCACTTCACCCATTTGTCCGGGGCTCATGTTCTACTACGGCTGGACTTCCACGACCTGGCCCGAATTTCATCCTCAACATCTCGGCGTTTATCGTCGTGTGTGAGGCCTTCCTGCATCCAGCCCCACTTGACTTATGGCTGAAGATCTTCAACGTCCGGCGAAGGTAGTGGGCGGCCGTCAAGCGAGTCTTGAGGCGCCATGGTTGGCAAGATGGCCAAAGTCCAATGGCTCGAGGGCGCCTTCGTGGAGACAATAAAGGGGTGGCAATCGGGGTGGTTCTACATCACCGAGCCACGCGACCCCGAATGGGTGGCGGCCCCCGAATTTAGATCTGGCTTCCCCACACGGCTCTCGTCATGGAAAGAGACGGGCCTGATGTGGGGGAATTCGGAAGAGCTATCCGGACTCCAAACATGCGTCCGAAAACTGTTGGACAAGAATGTCGAGCTTGTCGGCGTAATCCAGGTGATGCTCATCCGCCGGATTCTCCCCTGCCAACAACGGGCCTTCAATTTGTGGGAGTTCAATCTGGCACAGCATCAAACCTTGAGCCGGCTCTTCGACACTACGTACGAAGATGCCTGGAAGGTGCTGTTCAAGGGCGCCTAAGCCCCAGCATCCGCTAACAATGATCGCGGATACAGCTCGCGGCGTCAAGCCGGCGAGGTAAGTTATTTTACCCTTTACGGGACTCTTTTTTCATAGATTGACTCTAGGTGGGATCTAAAACTCCCTAATCTATGACAGGACTAGCTGAAGACGTCTGGACAGATTAACTGTCCGGCTCCTTTGCCGGAAGACCCGGAGGGCCTTGGAATTAGCCAGGGCTGCTGGCTCCGGCGCCGCATGTGGTGCCGGAGAAGAAGGCTAAGAAGGAGGCCACGGGAACTCGAAGGAGCTCCGGCGCCAGTCTTGTCAGATTCTGAAGCGTAATCTTCTCCCGAAGACGAGGGGAAGAAGAAGAAGCTCCTCCCCAGCAGGGAGGAGAAGAAAGGAAGGCCGCCCCAACTGGGAGGCCGGAGGGTCCTAGAAGGAAGAACCCTTCCTCCGGACTTCTCCACCAACGTCGGCGCAACGAGGAGGATTGGCCTACAAGGGCCAAGCCCACAGCTAGATCGTAAGTGTCTCAGATACCCATGCCTTTTATTATTGCAGAGTGTTCTCTAATGTCGAACAACCGTGCAGCCCGCCCAAGGGCGAAGTTCGCCGATTCATCGAGCGGGTCCACAGGCTCGTCAGAAATGGAGAGTACCTCGCTTCCGACCGCCTCCTCGCCTCACACTGCGGACGACGCCGCCGTGGGGCCCCAAGAGGGGCTTGGTCAAGAGGAGGTAGCGCAGGAGGTGCCACAAGGCAACCTCCCGGACTCCAGGCGCGCGGGGGGAAAGACCCCCAGGGGCTCTAAGCCCGACCCTCGTCCGGAGTCCATGCCGGAACCATCAACAGTTCCGAAGTCCGGCTAGCGGATCCTTCGCAAGAAGGGTAAGACGCCGGTGTCCTCCGTCCAACCGGAGGCACCGGATAACTCTTGGGCGCTAACAGCGCTTCCATCGAGGAGGAGCACCGCCTTTGTGATGAGTGCGGTGATCCGGACGATTCGATCCGCCAAGAGCGGATCGACCGGCTGTACCAGCCTTCTAACGGGCTTTGAGGTAAGTTTAGAATATGTAAAAATATTACCGCATAGACAGTAGCCCCTGATGCATAGTTCGGTGTTCGGAATGAAAAGCGGACTAAGGATCTAAAAAGATATACGCAGGAGTCTAACATAAGTATGTCAATATGGGAATGCAGGCTGCGCTGTCGACCTCTGCCAGACCTTCATGCGGAGGTCAATGCATTGAAGCATAACCTCGGCGGTCCGAGAACGAGCTCGGACAAGCCAAGAAGCAGCTCGAGGTCAAGGAAGGTAAGTAATACCTTATTAAAGAAATACCTTATAGAAAAGGTTTTGGTTGCAAAAAATAACAGGAATAACTTGGGTACTACAGGGGCCACGAACGAGGTGGCGACCCTGAAGGAAGCGGTGTCCGTGGCCGAAAACAAAGTGGCTGCGGAACGCACCGAGCGAGAGAAGGGGGAGGCGCAGCTGGCCAAGGTACGGCAAGAGCTCCAAGCTCTCGTGGAAGAACACGAGGGTTTGGAGCATGACTCGAAGACTCGAGAGTCCGAGCTCGCCTCGGCTCTTGAGAGTGCCAAAGCTGCTAAGGCCGAGGCCCAAAAAGCCCTCCAAGAAATTGAGTCGTTGAAGAAGATAGCGGCGGGTAAGGCATTCTTTATGCAAAGCAAGCATGTGAAAGTGAATTATCGATTACTTACCCGGATTCGGAGCTCTCCGGGAGCATTCGCATTTGCCCGTAGTGTGTCCGATCTTTGCCGCATTCTACCGCGCCAAGGAGGGGAGCTCGACGGAAAAGGTGTTCCGGTCTCAGTATGCTGAGGCCGAACATCCGGTGCCCCTGAGCGACCAGCTGAAGCAGCTGGTTGAGCTACACAAGGTCGCCGAACAGGCCATGAAGGGCCTTATAGCGCGGCTGTGGCCATTGGAGGCCATGCCCGGGAGCTACTTCGGCTTGGTGCAGCGGCTCGTGGATGCCTGTCCACGGATTGAGGTCATCAAGCGCTCCGTCTGCATTGAAGGTGTCCGTCGGGCCCTTGCCTGTGCTAAAGTGCACTGGGGCAAGCTGGATGCGGAGAAGCTTGTGACGGACAGACCACCGAAGGGCCATGAGCATCGCACGCCCGAAATGTACTATGAGGGCCTCCTGAAGGGTGCCCGCCGAATAGCGGATGAGTGCTCCAAAGATGTAATTTTTGAATAAACTCGCATTTGTTATCTGTCTGCTGAAAACTTGTTCATATGCGCTAAGCAACGCTTATTAATTTAAAATATTACCTTACGTGCGGCCGTTTATCAAATTTGAGAGATGGCAAGTCGTTGGCTTCAGCCCCCATGCCACGAGTCTTTGGGGTGTTTGGGATAAACTTGAGCACTCTTGTTCCCATTCTTGGGTCCATCTAGGAGGCGCTCAACACAACGAACAAGGCAACCGGACTTATAATGCTTGAACACTCTCACTTAGCCATAGAATTCTATAATTTTAAATTTCGTGAAGCCCCTAGTATTCGGAAGACCGAGTTTGAGGCGCTATCCACGCCTTGGCCGGACAATTCGGTTCCTCGCTCTAAGCGGCATAAGTCTTTAGGGACCCGAAAAAACCTCTCGAACAGCGACCGGCTCTCGCCCTATCATGACGGGTCAGTTTTAGCTTTCTCCATCGAGGTGCTCGACCCAGCTCAAGCTGAGGCATAATCGCGATGGTTCTCCTGTGCTACCTTAGCCGATATAACGGGCGTAAGGTACCAAACACAGGAGCGGGCAAACCCAACTATTGACCCAAGACATGATTGAAGCCGATTCATATAATGCTATAAGTTCGGGTGCCGCACTTGTGAAAGTGTTCGGACTTATCACACCATAATTTTGGGATACTTAAGCCCACGGTGTATTGGCCGTACCAAAGTGTACGGTTGCAACATGTCGTAAAATGAACATATGTATAGATAAAGGAAGTAGAGCAATAATAAGCAAAAAGCTATGTGTTGTTTATTCAAAAGGTACCGCAATGAAAGCGAGCGATACAAATAGTGCGATAAGCAAGGGATGGGACTATCTAACATGTCCCCCTCCAGGGGTAAGCTGCGGGATGGTATGTAAAACAGGTATAATGCTCGTAATAGAGACCACCTGAACACTTGACGTGGCTTTCTGCTTCCCTGGCTGTTGCATCGTGAGTTCGGCAATTCTAGTGCCGGACAGAACTTCTGAAAGACGGAGTCCTGAAAGTAAGAAAAAGGAAGAAAAAGGAAAAAAGGAAAAGAAAGACACAATCGGGAGCCCCTGGTGCGGTCGAGCCGCATTCTTGGCGTGCCGTGGTCTTGCCCCTCCCCATATGCCCATGGTATCTCGGGCGTAATTATATGCAGCGTAACACTAACTTCGCAATTTTGCGAGGGCTGGGGTTAGGGCGGATTACTACGCGTGCTTGAATCATGCCAGCGGTCTTGTTGTAGGTTACTCGGCGCTTAATGGTGTCCGGACGCTTAATGGCCGGACTCGAGAGTTGTTGTGAGAGGCTGCTTTGTACCTCCGCCGTGAGGGCCGCCGTGTGCTCCTCCGTTCGGAGAGAGCGTACGGTGTTTCCATTGACCGTGATTACTCCTTGAGGGCCTGGCATCTTGAGCTTGAGGTATGCGTAGTGCGGCACCGCATTGAACTTTACCGTCATGCGGTTCGTCCGAGCAGTGCATGATAGCCGCTGCGGAATGGGACGATGTCGAAGATTAACTCTTCAATTCGGAAGTTATCCGGGGATCCGAAGACCACTTCGAGTGTAACCGAGCCCGTACAACTGGCCTCTACACCCGGTATGACGCCTTTAAAGGTCGTCTTTGTAGGTTTAATCCTTGAGGGGTCTATGCCCATTTTGCGACCTTGTATCACGATAAAGCAGGTTCAGGCTGCTGCCGCCGTCCATCAGGACTCTGGTTAGGTGAAATCCGTCGATAATTGGGTCAAGAACCAATGCGGCGAAACCGCCGTGACGGATGCTAGTGGGATGGTCCCTTCGATCGAAGGTGATCGGGCAGGAAGACCATGGGTTGAACTTCAGGGCGACTGGCTCCATCGCGTATACGTCCCTTAGTGCACGCTTCCGCTCCCTTTTGGGTATATGGGTTGCGTATATCATGTTCACCGTCCGCACTTGTGAGGGAAAACCTTTAATTCCAATATTGTTCGGCGGACGGGGCTCTTCCTCGTAATTGCTATGCAGCCACTAGTCATTGAGTTCGGCACTTAACATGCCTGCTTTCTTGAACACCCAACAGTCCCTGTTGGTGTGATTAGCTAGTTTTTCGGGGTGCCATGTATCCGCACAAGCGATCGAGTATCCGGTCCAAGTTGGATGGGCCCTGGGTATTTCTTTTGAATGGCTTCTTCCGCTGACCGGGTTTAGAGCCTCTGAATCCGGTGTTGACGGCCGTATCTTCACTGTTATCGCCGTTAATGCGGCGCTTGTTCTTGTTGCGACGCGACCTGCCATTGCTGTCCTTGGTATCCGAACTATCAGGATTTTTGGCCAAGTTGTTGCTTCGAGCTAGCCAGCTGTCCTCTCCCGCACAAAAGCGGGTCATGAGTGTTGTGAGGGCTGCCATGGATTTTGGCTTTTCCTGTCCTAGGTGCCGGGCAAGCCACTCATCGCGGATGTTATGTTTGAAGGCTGCAAGGGCCTCTGCATCCGGACGGTCAACGATTTGATTTTTCTTTGTTAGGAACCGAGTCCAGAATTGTATGCAGCGATTCTTCCGGCTGCTTTGGATTATGTGGCTAAGTTCATCGGCGTCTGGTGGTCACACATATGTGCTGGAAGTTATCAAGGAATGCGGCTTCGTGTCCTCCCAACAACCAATTGATTCTGCTGGCAAGCTGTTGAGCCAATGCCGAGCTGGTCCTTTAAGCTTGAATGGGAGGTATTTGATGGCATGTAGATCATCACCGCGGGCCATGTGGATATGGAGGAGAGAGTCCTCAATCCAGACCGCAGGATCTGTGGTACCATCGTATGATTAGATGTTTACGGGTTTGAAGCCCTCGAGGATTTGATGATCCATTACTTCATCCGTGAAGCATAGTGGTTGTCTTGGCGCCTCAGTATTGGGCTATATCACGGCGTAGCTCATATGAGCTTTGTCTCATCGTGTTCGCCCGGCGGGTTTGCTGTATCCGACGCGACGGTAATCATCCCGCGTCGTTGGCGCCACGCCGATCCGTAGATCGATCTTGTATGTTTTGCCTTATCCTCCAATATATCTACGCAAGTCCGTAGCGTTTTCCGTGCCTTGGTACTTTTTGAGTGGCGTCGAGTGTGGCCTGGCGGAGGGCCGAGAGGCTTCTCTGTGGCGGCCAAGGGGTGGCGGTCTGCCATGTCGTCTTGTTGGTGACTTGGGTGCTTCCTCCTCCGATCGAGGCAACGTCCTGCGTTTGGGGTAGCTTTTGGAGGCGTTCGAAGTTCATACTCTTGGCTGCAAGGACTTGATCCATCTGCCAGCTAAGCGGTCTTGGTCAGCTCTAAGCTGTTGCTGCTTTTTCTTAAGGCTATTTGCCATGGCCATAAGCCTGCGTTTGAAACGCTCCTGTTCGGCAGGATCCTCAGGCACGACAAATTCGTCATCATCGAGGCTTGCCTCATCTTCGGAGGGAGGCGCGTAATTATCGTCCTCGACCTCTCTTTCTTCCGCACTGTCGTGCGGACTTGCTTCTCCCTCCTCCTGCGCTGAGTCATGCTGGAGGGGGTTGTCTTCGGTACCGTCCGGGGTGTTATTATCTCCCGTACCGGAATCACCGTTTTTCCTGTGGAGGGATTTAGAGCGGCGCCGCTGACGTCGGCGCTTCGGTTGCTTTTTGGAGGGGTCATCCTCCGTTGTTCCATCGCCGTTCCCGTCTTTTGGGATATCCACCATATATATGTCATATGACGAGGTGGCCTTTCAGTGCCCTGTAGGCGCTGGGTCTTGGTCGTCTCCGGCATCGTCGTCCATACCATCGATGTCTAGCATGTCAGTTAAATCATCGACAGTGGCTACAAAGTGGGTGGTGGGTGGGCGTTGAATTTCTTCGTCGTCCGCATCCCAACCTTCCTGTCCGTAGTCCGGCCAGGCTCTCCGGATAAAGAGAGAGACTTTAGTGAATTCAGGATGTCGCCAAAGGGCGAGTGCTGAAAGATGTCATGACGATGAACTCCATGACCCGGAGCCCAATAGGATTTGATTGGCAGGGCGCCAAGGATTCGGAGTCCGAGAGGAGTCCGGCACCACAGGTCGAGGTCTTCGCAAAGGGCGAGGATGGAGTTCGGCTCAATCGCCCGTAGAGATGGTAGCCCACGAGGCGGTGTCCAACCACTCGTCCTCGATCGGGGAATCCGGCTCCGGATGAAGGGTCGGGCCCGGAAGCAGTGCGGCCTCCGAGGCGCAGTTCGGCTGCGAGCTAGATCATGCCCATCGGCGGTCGCGGCGCAGCAGCTCTGGCTCGAATCCGTCGAAGATCAAGTCTCCACGGATATCGGCCGTATAGTTCAAACTTCCAAATCTGACCTGATGGTGGGCGTAACTTTGGATTTGCTCCGGATGGCCAGCGAATTGGCCCGCAGCAAAGCCGCCGAATCTGAAGATCTGTCCGGGAGAAAAGTCTCACCTGGACCGCGTCGTTGTTGATGATCGAAGGAGCCATCGGGCCCTATCGGTGACGACACGAGGAACTCTCAATGAAAGCACCAATGTCGGTGTCAAAACCGCGGATCTCGGGTAGGGGGTCCCGAACTGGCGTCTAAGGCGGATGGTAACAGGAGACAAGGGACACGATGTTTTTACCCAGGTTCGGGCCCTCTCGATGGAGGTAATACCCTACTCACTGCTTGATTAATATTGATGATATGGGTAGTACAAGAGTAGATCTACCACGAGATCAAGGAGGCTAAACCCTAGAAGCTAGCCTATGGTATGATTGTTGTTACATCCTCGGACTAAAACCCTCCGGTTTATATAGACACCAAATAGGGTTAGGGTTACACGCAGTCGGTTACAATGGTAGGAGATCTACATATCCGTATCGCCAACCTTGCCTTCCACGCCAAGGAAAGTCCCATCCCACACGAGACGAAGTCTTCAATCTTGTATCTTCATAGTCTTGGAGTCCGGCCGTGACGATAGTCCGGCTATCCGGACACCCCCTAGTCCGGGACTCCCTCACTTAGCAACATGATCTTGAATGAAATGATGACGAACTTCAATATGCTTAGTTCGAGAATGTTGCACAGGATTATGACCAATTTTGATAGCACTTTCATTATCACAAAGCAATGGAACATGTCTCACATATATCCCATAATCTTTAAGAGTTTGGGCCATCCAAAGAAATTGAGCACAACATGAACCAGCGGCAATATATTCAGCTTCGGCGGTGGATAAGGATACCGAGTTTCGTTTCTTGGAGGACCAAGACACAAGAGATCTACCAAGAAATTGACAAGTACCCGAAGTGGACTTTCTATCAACCATGTCTCCGGCATAGTCCGAGTCGGAATAGCCAACAAGATCGAAAGAGGCCCTCTTAGGATACCAAATGCCAAAATTTGGTGTATGGATTAAGTATCTCACTATCCTTTTCACGGCCTTAAGATGACATTCTTTAGGGGCAGCTTGATATCGTGCACACATGCACACACTTAGCATAATATCGGGACGTGAAGCACATAGATATAACAATGAACCAATCATAGACTGATAAACCTTTTGATCAACGGTTCACCATCTTTGGTTAAGTCAAGATGTCCACTAGTAGGCATGGGTGTAGTCATACCTTTGCATTCTTGCATATTGAACTTCTTGAATAAGTCCTTGGTGTACTTTGTTTGCGAGACAAAAGTACCTTCCTTAGTTTGCTTGATTTGCAAACCAAGAAAGAATTTGAGTTCACTCATCATAGACATCTCAAACTTCTCCGACATTAGCTTCCCAAACTTTTCACTAAAATGAGGGTTAGTTGAACCAAATATAATATCATCAACATAAATTTGGCACACAAAGAGTTCACCATTAACCCTTTTAGTAAAAAGAGTAGAATCAATTTTCCCAATTTCAAAGCCTTTTTCAATAAGGAACTTGGCCAAGCATTTATACCATGCTCTAGGAGCTTGTTTAAGTCCATAAAGAGCTTTGTGAAGTTTGTAAACATGATTGGGTTTCTTAGGATTAACAAAGCCGGAGGTTGTTTAACATAAACTTCCTCCTCTATTTCACCATTTAGAAAAGCACTTTTAGTTTCCATTTGGTACAAGGTGATATCATGGTGATTAGCATAGGCAAGTAAGATGCGAATGGACTCAAGTCTAGCAACGGGGACGTAAGTCTCACCATAGTCCATACCTTCGACTTGTGTGTAGCCTTGGGCGACGAGACGTGCTTTGTTGCGTACTACTTGTCCATCTTCATCTTGCTTGTTGCGAAACACCCATTTGGTACCGATGATGTTGTGGTTGTTGTCGGGCTTCTCAACCAATGTCCAAACTTGGTTCCTCTCAAGGTTGTGTAGCTCTTCATGCATAGCATTTATCCAATCCGGATCTTCCAATGCTTCTTCGACCTTCATAGGTTCAATGCTAGAGATGAAAGAATAGTTTTCACAAAACTTAGCTAAACGAGTTTTAGAGCGAGTGATTCTCCCGGTTTGAATATCATTGTAGATTTTATCGACGGGATGGTCTTTAGCAATTCTTGCTCGAACTCGTGAAAGCTTTTGCTTGGGTCTTCGTTAAACATCTTCTTCATCTTGTTCTTCTTCTTGGCCTTCTTCATTGTTGGCGTTGTCGTTCTCTTGTCGTGGTGGAGAAGGAGGTTGTTGACGTTCATTTTGATGCACTTCCTCGTTTTCTTCATCTTGCTGTGTGTGGATGCTTCCATATCAACTCTTGGTTCACCTTGTCGTGAAGTAGAAGCTTCCACTTGGACGGACGAGGTACTCTCCTTCACCTCCGTTGGACGGACCTTGCCAATAAACAAGTCTTGGATTGCTTCCGAAGGATCTTTGTCTCCTACATCAATTGGCAATTGCTCTATTTGCGAGCCGCTAGATTCATCAAACTTCACATCTACCGTCTCTTCAACCTTTTGGGTGAAATTGTTGTAGACACGGTAAGTGTGAGAGTTTGAGCCATAACCTAGTAGGAAACCTTCATGAGACTTAGGAGCAAATTTAGAAGCGACGATGCTTATCAAGAATGTAGCACTTTGAGCCGAATACTCGAAAGTATCCAACTTGGGGTTTGTTCTTGATGAGTAGCTCGTATGTCGCCTTGCCGAGTAGCTTGTGAAGATACAAGCGATTTGTTGCATGACAAGCTGTCTCAACCGCTTCGCCCAAAAGTGCTTGGCGTCTTGTACTCATCAAGCATCGTTCTCGCCATTTTGATGAGCGTCCGGTTCTTCCTCTCAACAACTCCATTTTGTTGAGGTGTGTGTACGTAGCCGAGAACTCGTGTGAAATCCCTTCTTCGTCAAGAAAGGTGTCCACATTTGCGTTCTTGAACTCCGTTCCGTTGTCGCTGCGAACCTCTTGATCTTCACTTCAAATTGGTTTTGGGCCTTCCTAGCGAAGTTTTTGAAGATCTTTTAGACCTGCAATTTATCATCGAGAAAGAACACCCACGTAAATCTGGAAAAATCATCAACTATAACTAGACCAAAAGAATTTCCACCGAGACTCTTGTAAGAGTTGGGACCAAACAGATCCATGTGAAGTAGCTCGAGTGGCCTCTTCATGGTCATGATGTTCTTCACGGGATGCCTTCCTCCAACCTGTTTACACCTTGACAAGCACCGCAAAGTCTATCCTTATCAAATATGACATCATTAACTCCAAGGATATGATTCCCCTTAATAAGCTTGTCAAGGTTTCGCATACCAACATGACCTAATCGTCTATGCCATAACCAGCCTTTTGAGGATTTAGCAACGAAGCAAATTTTAGGTTGAGCCTTTTTAGTGAAATCAACTATGTATAGATCACCTCTACGCACACCAGTAAAGACCATTTTATGATTATCTCGACGAAACACTTGGCAATCTACTTTAGTAAATAGAACATTGAAACCGAAATCAGCAAGTCTAGATAATCGAAAGTAAGTTGTAACCAAGAGATTCAACGAGCATAACATTTTGTATGGAGCTATCATGTGATATGGCCACCTTACCGAGGCCAACCACCTTACCCTTTGAGTTGTCACCGAAAGTGACATACTTTCGAGGACCATCATTTTCAGCAAGCTCACGAAACATGTCTTTATCTCCGGTCATGTGATCGGTACATCCACTATCAAGAACCCATTCCTTTCCTCGACATATATCCCGAAGATTTGCCATAAGACCAAAATGTCTCATTGCATCATCAAGATCGAAGTCACTATCATCATCCTCATCATAGTATCCATGTTCAACATCGTCATGTGGTGGATCAAATCCTAGAGAGGGTGATTCATTAGAATGAGTTTGACACAGATCTTGCTTATGAATTCTTATAGCTTCGGAAATAATGTCACTAATAATACCAACATTTCCTTTGGCACGCATAAGGTTTGTAAGCTCAAATAGACGGTCACCAAACATACGATCACTAGTATTCATCTTACTCAAAGCAATAGACTTATAGAGAATCTCATCTAGATTTTTCAAGGAATAATTTGGAAAGCGTTCCTCAAGAAATTTCCATATAGTGTAGGCACACTCAAAAGTAGGCAAGATTCTAATCAAGTTTCTAGGCAAGCCTCTAGTGATAAGATTAACAGTTCTAAGATTTCTAGTCATGTCAATAGCTTCATCAAGGGTAGGATGCATAGGATCAACATAAGGTGCACAAGGGCTAGCAATGTACTTGTTAAAATGATATTGATTGAAAATAACAAGCATCTCATTTTTCCACTCACGAAAATACTCTCCATCAAGAATAGGCACTCTATGTCTAAGACTCCCCAAAGTAGACTCATCCATCTTCCTCCAATGGTGATTAAACCAAGGCAATGGAGACCAAAGCTCTGATACCACTTGTAGGACCTTGAGAAGAGGTGTCTAGAGGGGGGGGTGATTAGACACTAAGTACCAAAGTTGCAGTTTTTAAGTTTCTTTAAAGTTTGAGTGGAGTTTAGGCACAAGTTTAACATTCACAACATATAGCAAGCAAGCATGCAAAGAGTATATTAGCAGCGGAAAATAAAGCATGCAACTTGCAAGAATGTAAAGGGAAGGGATTGGAGGATTCAAACGCTATTTGAGACACAGATGTTTTTGGCGTGGTTCCGATAGGTGGTGCTATCGTACATTCACGTTGATGGAGACTTCAACCCACGAAGGGTAACGGTTGCGCGAGTTCACGGAGGGCTCCACCCACGAAGGGTCCACGAAGAAGCAACCTTGTCTATCCCACCATGGCCATCGCCCACGAAGGACTTGCCTCACTAGCGGTAGATCTTCACGAACTAGGCGATCTCCTTGCCCTTACAAACTCCTTGGTTCAACTCCACAATCTTGTCGGAGGCTCCCAAGTGACACCTAGCCAATCTAGGAGACACCACTCTCCAAGAAGTAACAAATGGTGTGTTGATGATGAACTCCTTGCTCTTGTGCTTCAAATGATAGTCTCCCCAACACTCAAATCTCTCTCATAGGTTCTGGATCTGGTGGAAAGAGGGTTTGAGTGGAAAGCAACTTGGGGAAGGCTAGAGATCAAGATTCATATGGTAGGAATGGAATATCTTGGCCTCAACACATGAGTAGGTAGTTCTCTCTCAGAAATAAGATGCTGGAAGTGTAGGTTCAGTCTGATGGCTCTCTCCATGAATGAATAGGAGGTGGAGGGGTATATATAGCATCCACACAAAATCTAACCGTTACACACAATCTACCAAACTCGGTGGGACCGAATCGTTAAACTCGGTCAGACCAATGTAGCAAATAATGTGACCGTTAGGGTTTTCGATGGGACCGGAATGCAACTCGGTGGGTCCGATTCGGTTAGGGTTAGGGCATAACGTAATCTCGGTAAGACCGATTACACAAACTCGGTGGGACCGATTTTGGTAATGGGCATTCCAGAGAGTTGGTCGAGGCAAACTTCGGTTTGACCGATTATCAAACTCGGTGGGACCGATTTTGATAATAAGTTAACGAGAGAGTTTGCATTGTAATCTCGGTAGTACCGATTGCTCAAACTTCGGTGAGACCGATTTTGATAATGGACATACGGAGAGATTACAATCCCATCTCGGTGAGACCGAGATCCCTATCGGTGAGACCGATTTGCCTAGGGTTTGTGGCAGTGGCTAAGACATCCAAACTCGGTGGCGCCGGATAGAAAGAATCAGTGGGGCCGATCTTGACTTTAGGTTTAGGACAAATGTGTGGAAGTGGGAAAGTAGTTGAGGGTATTTGGAGCATATCACTAAGCACATGAAGCAAGAGGCTCATTAAGCAACACCTCATCCCTCCTTGATAGTATTGGCTTTTCCTATAGACTCAATGTGATCTTGGATCACTAAAATGTAAAATGAAGAGTCTTGAGCTTGAAGCTTTAGCCAATCCTTTGTCCTTAGCATCTTGAAGGAGTTCCCACATCCTTTAGTCCATGCCACCCCATTGTTGAACTTATTTGATACATACTAGATAAAAGCGTTAGTCCAACAAGAGATATGTTGTCATTAATTACCAAAACCACCTAGGGAGCACTTGTGCTTTCAACAGGCCAGCTATGCCTCGAGAGGGCTTGCGAAGGAGGGCCGCGAGGCGCGCGGGGACGCGATGCGCCTCAAGATGGCTCGTCTCTCCGGCCGACCTCACCACCAGGGCCCTGCAGCTCGGAGTGCTCAAAGACAAGTGGAGAGGGGCCAGAGCCAAGGGGATGGCTCCTCGAGACATCTCCGTGAGCTCAAGGGAAGGGGCCTGTGAGCAAGGATCGATAAAAACAATGTAAGAATCAAGAGCCGAAAAGGGGAAAGCTTACTCATCGGTGGCGAAGTACTTCCTGGCAAGAAAGCGACAAGGGTAATCGTCGCCCAGGGCTTCCCTTCTCTTCCGAAGAGCCTCAAAATCCCCGCGGAATCGGCCCAAGAGTTGAGCGCAGGGGTCAACCTGCGACGAGGAAGGAGCGTCGAGACGACCGATGACAGGGGCGTCGTCCTAGAGCTCGCCGCCAGTCGCCTCACCAAGGAGGGCAGCTGGGGCCCTAGGGGCCCCAGCCGTAGGCACCACGGGCAGCTGCTCGCGTCCCCCAACCGCGACAGCCTAGGCCTCAGGGAGCTGCTCCCTCAAGAGCGCCGCCTGGGACCGTCACCCCTGCGGAGGCCCCCTCGGCCTCCAGCGGCTCGTGCCTCCCTGCACCGCAACTCGAGGTAGAGCCGCCATGGCCGACTGGAAGGGCAGTCACCACCACCGGGTTCTCGCGAGACCCCATGAGGCCTGCGGGGCGCAGCCCCCACTCGTCGAAGCTAGGCATCTGCTTCACAAAGTCACCCCTGCTTGAGCAAAAGTATAGAAACGCACCCCCTTGGCTGACGCTGCCAGGATTGGGATCCCCAGTCAAGACCAAGAGCACCTTCCTCAGCGCTTGGGCATTAAGTCCTCCTCCACAGGCCTCATGCGGTCTTCACGCCATGAAGGCCCACATCCGGTGGGAATGGCGCTGGAGAGGGGCAATGCGGCACAACAGGAACTCCTTCACCACCTTGGGCGCCGTCACCTCGAGCGCCCTCAGGAGCGCGAAGCGACGCCAGACGAAGGCGAGCCGGGGGCTCGTGAGCGTCTCCTGGCCCCAACCTGAATTGGGGACAACGGGTGATGTTGGCTCCGACAGCATGGGGCTGGGCACCCCACATCCACGTACAACCACCGCTCACGGAACCCAGGCGCGGGCGGAGGAAGGGTGAAGTCAATCCCTGAAGCCGATGTTTCAGATGCAGCAATGAAGCTCACGCACCCCGAACATTGGGTGGGGTCAACAAGGCGCAGAGAGAAGAAGTGGCGCAGGAAGGCAACCGAGGGAAGGATGCCCATCAACGCCTCGCAAACAAAGGCAAAGACCGCAAGAAGAGTGATGGATTCTGGACCCAAGTGCATCATATGGATCTGATAGTGGGAGAGTACAGCATTGAAGAAATCGGAGAAGGAGGAACCAGCCCGCCCACGAGCGTCGGCAAAAATCTTGGACCTCAGTGATTATCCTGTCAATGGCGAAGTGGGATGTGGGCCAGGCCGTCGTCTGCCCGCATTCATTGAAGATGGTGGCCAAGGCCGAGCTGACCTTGCCCAGGCCCTCTCGATTGAGTATAATCGACCGATCGATGGCAGGGGCCGCCGCCGACGGCGAGCGAGGCGGAGGCATGGGTTTCTTCCCTCTTCCTTTCTTCGTCGGAGCCATGGAAACGGAAAGGGGGGGAGGAAGGTTCGAGATTGGATTGGGAGCAGAAGCTGGAGTTCGAGAGGAGGAAGAGCGGGGGACGGTCGAGCAGCAAAAAGGGGAGCGGCTGTGTGCGGCTACGAGTCCGCCTAGCACGGCACAAAATAAGGAGGCGTGGGGGAACAGTGCCACCCACGTCCAATCAACCACCATGCGGCGCCCAAGGCCACATGCTGTTAGGTCCCACAGCGCTTCGCACTTGCCCCTTCGCCTCTCTGCTCGGCCAAGTCCGGGCGCGCCTTGGGCCCGGGGGCTACTGTCGGCGTTCTCGGAATGGGGGTCCCCAGACTTGCCTGCCTGCGGCCTGCGGCGTGGCTCAAAGGGGGGCCCATCACGTCCCATCTTCATCAACACGAGCTCAAGACCCTCGCGAGGGGCCAAGCCTCTCGGGGCGGACGACAGGGAGCTTCCTCAGGCACGGCCTCATCAGGCTGGCTCGCGAGGTGGCGGAGAGATCAAGGAGGGGTACCTCACGAGGTGCCCGTGACGCAAGCCATGACGACCAAGGGCGCCAACACGCGCAGTGTCCTCCCTTCCTCTTTGGTGCAAAGGGAGCAAGCGCATGCGAGAGCATCAAGCAAAGGCGTCCATTTCGGTGCAACGAGACCAAGACCAGTCCTGCCGCCAGGAAGGAAGTCATTGTGGAGCCCAAGCCGGCGTCACCACCAGAGCTTTTGACAGGCGAGGACCAACTTTAGTCAGGATAAGTGTACCATATGTTCCCCTTCAAAATGGCCAGTTGTTGGCGCCCTTCCCGCTCAATATTTGGGAAGAGGCCCAGGGCCTCTGCCTATAAATAGGACTAGCCCCCCCACAGGGTAGAGGTATGCAGGAAGATAGCAAGAGAACAAACAAGAGAGATAGAGAGAGGCGACTGAACTCCCCCTAGCAGTTCATCGCACCAGCCAAGAACAGACCCTCGCGAGGCTGTTCTTCCTTGTATTGTTCATCACCATCAGCCCAAGAGGCAATCCACCACCCCACAAACTAGAGTAGGGTATTACACCACAATGGTGGCCCGAACTAGTATAAACCTTGTGTCTCTTGTGCTGTTCCTTTCGTAGTTTAGATCCTAGCGAGGCGGCGGGGTGCAGGTAGGTAGAAGGCGAGATTCCGCGCGCACCCCAGTGTTCGAACCTCAAGGGTCTGCCGGAACCCGAAATCCGACAGATCACACAAGGGGCCCAGAACATATCTCTCCTGATCGGAGGGGCAAATACCATCTTGCTCGACCATGTCTCGCAGCATGGGACTGGACAAACCCGAAACCTACCTTTGTAACTACCCAGTCATGGAGTAGCGTTTGGTCGGCCCAAAGCAAGTCTGTCACCATCCCGAGTACATGCTTCAGCTCAGGTCTTAGGACATAGAACGTATGTTGTACTAGAGACTCACAGATGACATATTGCTGCGTCTCATAGTTGGGTCTGTCCGACTCGGATCCAACTACGTCGAATCTGACCAGACCTTTCCAAGTCCATATTATCCGGTTAGCATCCAATGCTCCATGGCTAGTGAGACCAAGCCATCGACCGTGTCATATGCTAGTCTAGCCAGCTGCGCGTCGACACAGCCCTTTCGTCTAGGGACCTTTTAGGACAGTCATCATACAATGCATAGTCCCACAAACAAGTCACGTACTTGCTGATACACATCATTGATAATGTCCAAGGACTATCTTTATTCATAAACACATAGGAAATATCAGCATACATGATTGCCTCTAGGGCATATCTCCAACAGTTTAGCATGCACAACTTCAAGCTTCTCATTTTTAGTGTGAAAAACATTGGCCACCTCAAGAGCTCTATCATGAGATTCCTTCACTCTAGATAATTCTAGAGCAAAAGTCTTCTCAAGATATTCCTTAGTGGTTTGTTCAAGTTCGAGAGCTTGGGAGAGGTCCGCGATCTCATTAGCGTAATCACGTTCATGACCTTCCATTTTATCAATGGTGACCTCATGCTCCTCAAGACGAGATTCCAACTCATCAATATATTTCTTGACCTCAATAGCAATAGACATGATTTCCATGAAGTTGGAACGAGCAATTTTATTCTTAAGAAGAGCTTTAAAAATCATTTCCCCCTTAATTTTTAAGGAGGCAACATCATCATTCTCTTCATCATAATGAACATCATCATCACTCTTGCCATCATCAATATCATCACAAGATATATTGGGATTCAAAGTGGGAGATACCTTTGAAGCCTTGGCCATAAGGCAAAATGCAATAGATGATGATGTAGGATCCCTTGAAGCACCATTCAAGACCACATCTTGTTCCATGGAGTGTTGGGTATCCTCTACATTGTTAGCACAACAACTCGAGGAAAAACATGCATTTTTATTATGGCAACAAGATATAGCAAGCATATCATCATGAGATTTAGTCAAGCAATTTCTACATGATATGCAAGGACTATCAACACAAGCGTGTGAAACATGTAAGGTGCTCGAAGTGTTAAAGTCCAAAGAGATATCATTGCAATAAGATAATGATGAAGGATCACCAAGAACAAGCACACTATCATCATTGCAATGACCACCACTACTCACCCTAGCATTACCTTGTGGCAATCCACACGTAGGTGAAGTAGAAGAAGTTGAGAAGGCAACATGGCCAGAGGTGGAGGGAGAACAATCATCCCCACAAATCTTGGACACACCATATTTATCTTGAAGCTTTGTCCATAACTCATGAGCATCGCGGAACGGCATGAGTTGAAATATAACTACATTGCTCAAAGCATCAAAAAGCACATTAGAAGCTTGAGCATTGAGATAAGTGTTTCTCTCATCCTCTAAAGATAATCTTTGGGGATCCTTTGGAGGAGAAAAACCCATATCTACAATTAAGCTCAATTTGGGTCCATGACCCTAAAGAGATTAAGCATGCGAATTACCCAAACATCAAAATTTGTGCCATCGAAACTAAGAGTGTCGAGAATCCTAATCCTCTAGTCGACATCTTTACTCTCTAGGCGGTTAAGCCTGACAAAGAGAGACGAGGCTCTGATACCAATTGAAAGATCATGGATGTCGCCTAGAGGGGGGGGGGTGAATAGGCGCTTTAAAATAATTACGGTTTTGGCTTGAACAAATGCGGAATAAACCTAGCGGTTAATTTGTCAAGCACAAAACGTAAAAAAACTAGGCTTACCTATGTGCACCAACAACTTATGCTAAACAAGATAAACTACTAGGTGATAGCATGATATATGAAAAGAAACAATATGGCTATCACAGAGTAAAGTGCATAAGTAAAGGTTTCGGGTAAGAGATAACCGAGGCACGCGAAGACGACGATGTATCCCGAAGTTCACACCCTTGCAGATGCTAATCTCCGTTTGGAGCGGTGTGGAGGCACAATGCTCCCCAAGAAGCCACTAGGGCCACCGTAATCTCCTCACGCCCTCGCACAATGCAAGATGCCGTGATTCCACTAAGGGACCCTTGAGGGCGGTCACCAAACCCGTACAAATGGCAACCCTTGGGGGCGGTCACCGAACCCGTACACTTTGGAAACACTTGGGGGCGATCACCGGAACCCGTCAAATTGCTCGGGGGATCTCCACAACCTAATTGGAGACCCCGACGCTTGCCTAGAGCTTTACACCACAATGATTGAGCTCCGAACACCACCAACCGTCTAGGGGTACCAAGCACCCAAGAGTAATAAGCTTCTCAACTTGTAACTTCCACGAATCACGTGGAGAACTCAAACCGATGCACCAAATGCAATGGCAAGGGTACACGGAGTGCCCAAGTCCTTCTCTCTCAAATCCCACCGAAGCAACTAATGCTAGGGAGGAAAATGAGAGGAGGAACAAGAAGGAGAACACCAAGAACTCCAAGATCAAGATCCAAGGGGTTCCCCTCACATAGAGGAGAAAGTGATTGGTGGAAATGTGGATCTAGATCTCCTCTCTCTTTTCCCTAAAAAATTAGGAAGAATCCGTGGAGGGATTGAGAGTTAGCAAGCTCGAAGAAGGTCAACAATGGGGGAAGAACACGAGCTCAAAGGATAAGGTTCATTGGGGAAGAAGACCCCCTTTTATAGGTGGGAAAAAATCCAACCGTTATGCTCGCAGCCCGCACAGAGCGGTACTACCGCTAGGGCGGTAGTACCCCTTTGAAAAACAACAGCGAGGAGGCAGAAGGCCAGTAGAACCACCGGAGCGGTACTACCGCTCGTCCTCACGGTACTACCGCTAGGGATCGCGGTACTACCGCTAGGGATCGCGGTACTACCGCAAAGGGTAGCGGTACTATTGATTGCGAGCGGTACTAAAAAAATACATCCGGGCCTACCACCGCAGGACTTGGGACGAGTTTTTTGTCCGGAGCGGTACTACCGTTGTAGGAGCCGCGGTAGTACCGCTCTGGAGCGGTAGTAAAAAATTACATCCCCTCCAATTCGCGGTAGTACCGCTGCAGCCTTTTCAGAACACCAAAATTGCCATAACTTTTGCAAACGAACTCCGAATTCGATGAAACCAAGTTTGTTGGAAAGCTAGCGACAAGGGCTAACACAATATTGAAAGAAATATCAGTAAGAAGCAAATGAGAAAAGGCCCAAAAGAAAATGGTGAGAACCCTTCCTCGGATAAGACCGGTAAAACCTCCAACACCGAAAACATCATAGAAGACGCATGCAAACTCCATTTTCGATGAACTCAAGCTTGTCATCAAGATGACCATAAGCTCTAAGACTCACAAAGAGAACCAAACAACAACCAAGAAACATGATGCAAGGATGCAATGGTTTGAGCTCTCGACGAACGATACGATCAAGCTACTCACTTGAGAGCCCCCCTTGATAGTACAGCTATCGATCCTATAACCCGGTCTCCCAACTACAACCATGAGACCGGTAAAATAGAAAACCTATCAAGGGCAAACCTTTTCCTTGCACATGATCCACTTGAGCTAGATGATGACGATCTTGTCCTCCTCAAGATGGACCACCTTTCTTGATTGCATTGGGTCGATGGAGACTAGATGATTGCTCCCCCATACTCCACTATGGGTGGGACACTCTTCGGCACATCTTCGCAAGTTCATTGACACCACAATGGATGGCAAGCTTCAAGCACTTGATCTCTTCGTGATGCTCCACTTGAACTTGCACACGACAATCTTGATGACGATCACCACTTGATGTCATCCTTTCCATGGGTTGTATGATATCTACCTCTTGGCGCAAGCCCATGGACACGCATCTAACCCCACATAGACTCTCACATAGGCCATGGGTTAGTACACAAAGTGCAATGGACAATGCTTACCATACCATGGGATCACTTGATCCCTCTCGGTACATCTTCTACGCTTTGTGAGTTGATCAACTTGATTCACTCTTGACTTAGCCTTGATCAACCTTGAATCTTTCCAACTCTCTTCGTTTGGATGATGTCTTGAAGGTAAACATGAATGATCACACAATCTTCTTCTTCAAGATATGCTTGCAATAAGTTCAACACTCACATGACCAATCTTTGGATAATTCCTTAATAGCACCTTGGTCAACCCATAAACTCCTTGAAACCAACACATGGACTGCAAGAAATGCCTATGAAAAAATCCTTCAAATATAACTCAATGCAACCATTAGTCCATAGAGAATGTCATCAATTACCAAAACCACACATGGGGGCACCGCATGTCCTTTCACCATGTTAGTGTGCAGCCACCACGTCTCGCCGAAACTGCAGCTGCACTCCTCGGCGTGCAGCAAGACGTTCCCGTCCTACCAAGCTAGAGCCACAAAGGCCAACCACTGTAAGTCCGTGGCCCGACGGCGCCACCTGCAATAGCAGGGACCACTGAGTAGCGGAGGGATAGATGGTCAGAAACAGCGGCACACTACAAGAAATACGTCAACTTACGACCATCACTATTGGTCACTGAATGGCAGTGGCGGAGAGTGACAATCAACCAAGAGGGGGTCATTTTTCAAAATGAAAGCAAAAAAACATGTGCAACTCACAACATGTTGTGCTGATTGTTTTTCTTGTTCAACACTTTCTTTGCCTCTGTTTCATTTGTAAAAGGACTGCATGTTCTACTATTTCAAAAAGAAAATCTTACTTCTCTGAATCAAAACATGGCTCACTGCCCAATACAGATTTATAACATCTTAATCAAGTTACTTTAATTGGTACAAACTGGTTAACCCCACGGAGACGGAAATTTACATGGCACTCAAACGCATGGTTGACTGAGTTAACATCTAATGATCTGAATCAAGTTCACATGGCAATCAAAATCTACACACCTTCGGAGAAGTTCACATGAACAAAACTTGTCGGAACATCAGTACATTACTTTATCAATTTTCAAAACTGACATTGCTTGCTACTTCGGCAGCAGCCAACCGTTTTCGTTTGCCTGTTCATTGGCGCTCATCGCATATGCGCTCGCGCCGGCAGTGTCATACTGTCATGCATCACAAGAAGGGGCGTAATGCAGAAGTGGTGGCGTGCAAACTAGATGTAGAAGACGCAACGGGCCGGCGTGAGGCGGCGATTCGCAGCGGGCGGGCCACCCAAGCCTTGATGTAGCAGGATAGCAGCTGGGAAAGGGAATTAGGATTTGGGGAAGACCTAGATCACCATGGACATGCGAGTCGGTTGAGTCCGGAGAGTAAGAAAAAGCGTGAGAGAGTTGCGTATCGTGCATTGGGCTGATGAGATGAATGGTCTATTGTTGGGCTGGATCAGACGACTAGTGGTAATTTCATTTCCCAAGTTTTGCAAGGGGGGGGGGGGTCGTGACCCCGTTTGGCCTCTACGAGGCTCCGCCAGTGCTGAATGGTCATTGTTTTCCATTTGCGACCTTTTTTTGATCAAAAACAGATGGTCAAAAGTTGGCCGTCGTAAACTGAAATTAACAACCTTCTTCGGGATAAGGTCGTGGAAGGCAACGACCAAAACAAAAGGTCGTTGATCCTATGACCTTCTGTTTTGGTCGCTAATTCTCTGCCCAGGCCACGTCGGATCCGACGTGGCAAGCTGACATGGCAAAATTGCGACCAATGAAAAGGTCGTTGACAAGAATGAGCCTGGTCTAGTTCGGTGTTTTACATGGGCCGAGCCCATTAATTCAGCCTTTCTATATTATTATTTTTCCTGTCAATTTTTGGTCGACTTCATGGGCTAAGACCAACAATTCAGCCTTCTTATTTCATGGGACGTGGCCTTTCTGTACCAACAGTTTTAGTTTTCTTTTTTATAAAATGGGTCCACTAGTCAGGTTCTGATAAGTGGGTCTCAGCTATTAGGCCTAGATTCTTCACATTTCAATTTGACAGTAAGAAAATAACCAGTAGTTAAATTGGCAAGTAGAAAACACACATGAGATACTTCAAATAACAATAGCCAGATTCAGTACAAGTTCTACAAATGACACGTACTACAAGTTGTCGCATATACAGTAATTTACAAGTTCTACAAGTTACACGTAATACAAGCTTAGTTGATACAAGCTCTACAAGTAACTGGTCTACAAGTGTTTTCTTCTTCTACATGTAGCTCCTTCAATAGCGGTCAAATGCCGGACTCACTAGAGGGCCATAGTCAGGACTGGGCCTTCCACGGACGCCCTGTTACATGAATCAGCTGATAAGAATTAGAAAAACTGGAGCCAATATATTATGAACATTCAGTCGGATTTCGGGTTCCGGCAGACCCTCTAGGTTCGAACTCTGGGGTGCACGCGGAGATCTCACCCCCTACCTACCTGCACCTCGTCGCCTCGCAAAGATCTAAACTACGCAAAGAGCAACACAAGAGACACAAGGTTTATACTGGTTCGGGCCACCATTGTGGTGTAATACCCTACTCCAGTGTGTGGTGTGGTGGATTGCCTCAGGGGCTGATGATGAACAATACAAGGAAGAACAGCCTCGCGAGGGTCTGTTCTTGGCCGGTGCGACGAACTGCTCGGGGAGTTCGATCGCTCTCTCTCTCTCTAGATTGCTTGATCTCTAGCTCTGTTCTGGATTCTCGATCCCAGATCCTCTCTCTTGTGAGTGGATAGTCCTATTTATAAGCAGAGGCCCTGGGCCTCTTCCCAAATATTGAGCGGGAAGGGCGCCAACAATTGGCCATTTTGAAGGGGAACATCTAGTACACTTATCCTGACTAAAGTTGGTCCTCGCCTGTCAAAGGCTTTGGCGGTGACACCGGCTTGGGCTCCACGATGACCTCCTTCCTGCCGTTGCGTTGGTCTTGGTCTTGTTGCACCGAAACGGTTGCCTTTGCTTGATGCTCTCGCCTGCGCTTGCCTCCTTTGCACCAAAGAGGAAATGAGGACATCTGCGGGCTGGCGCCCTCTGGCGCCCTTGGTAAATCATGGCTTGTGTCATGGGCACCTCGTGAGGTACCCGCCTTGATCTCTCCGCCTCCTCGTGAGCTGGCCGACGAGGCGGCGCTGAGGAAGCTTCCTATCGTCCGCCCATGAGGCTTGGACCCTCGCGAGGTCTTGAGCTTGTCTTGATGAAGATGGGCCGTCTGGGCCACCCCTTGAGCCACGCCCGCAGGCAGGCGAGCAAGTCTGGTACCCCCGTTCCTAGAACGCCGACAGTAGCCCCCGGGCCCAAGGCGCGCCTGGACTTGGCTGAGCAGAGAAGCGAAGGGGCAAGTGCGATGCGCCGCGAACCCTAACAACCTGCGGTCTCGGGCGCCGCGTGGCGGTTGATTGGACGTGGGCGTCTCCGCTTCCCCACGGCGCCTCGGCGACAACACGAATTAACAAGTCCCTGCATGCAAAGCGGGTCATGATTACCTGTGATCGTGGAGGTCGACGGTTGGCCTTCCCCGGCTATAAGTACGGAACGGCGCGTGCCCTTCCAGTCCATCTCTTCTTGCTCCTCCTTCTTCCCCATCCCTTGCTCCACTTTGCGGCAATGGCTCCGATCCACCGGTTCTCCGCGGAAGAGAAAAGAAAGGCTCCCCGAGAGGGTCCCGACCCGCTTCCGCCGAAGAAACGGCTAGCCCTCTGCCGTCGAGATGAGGGCGCCCGGCAGGAGGTGTCGAGGCCCTGGCACGAGCGGCCGCCGCCAAGGTTCCCGCTGCCCTTGTATGCCCGCATTGAGGGCCTTGAAGGAGTTGTCACCGAGCGCCATGGACGACGCCACCGTCGGCGCCGGCGGGTCACGACGGTGCGCATTGTTCCTCCTGGAGTCCTTGCCGAGGGCTCCTCCTGAGAGTTTGTGCTCCATGCCGCCATGCCTCCTCAGTCTTGAATTCACCTTCCTCCCTCCTTCGCCTTCGTGATGCCGCAGAGGGGATCTCTGGAGCTCTGGTTGCAGCACGCCGGCTGCAGCACCCTTGCGATCGAAGCAGAGGTCGCGGTCGTCGCTCCGGGCAAGGTCTTCATGACTCGAGGCTGGGGCGAGATCGCCTGGTCTGCAGGACGAGGGGCGCCCTCGCAATCCACCTGGAGTACGACGGCGCTTTCGTGATGTTCTTCAAGGTCTTCGACGCAGAAGGACGCCGCCTGGAGTGCTGCCCTGGGAGAGGTGGTCGGGGCCCTGCCGTGGCGAGGACCAGGCGCGCCGGTCGCTCCCTCAGCAGCTCCTCAGGCGGCGGAGGCGTCGGAGGATCCAGTGACTCCGCCGAGCTCTTCGCGACTCCGGAGACGAGCGACGACAGCTATGAGCCCCCGAGCTTGTGTCGCTCTCGGAGCAGGGCAGGCTCTTCAGGCCGCCGCCACCTCTGATCTGGATGGGGTTGGCGCCCGGTGCTGGCAGCCTTGTTGATGATGGCGTCTCTTGCGGAGGCGCGTGTAGTTAGCGTTCTTTAGGATCTGCTCCCTCTGTTCCCTGCGAGGAATCGAAAAACGCGCCCTGTGGGTGCTTGTAAGGTGTCTGTGGTTCTGTTTGTTAATATGATCCTTGTCGTGGAGTAGTGCGAGATGCTCATTCTGTCTTAGCTCAGTTCCCCCTTTCGAACCTCACGAGGGCTTGATGCTCTGCGCCGACAGGTCCCGGTCCCAAGGCAGGCTTCAGCCGTCGCTGGTATGCCAGGTCGCGATGCCGTGGTCAAGGCCAGGATTTGAGCGGCCCGGGGTCCAGTAAGAGCCCCTGAGTCACGATGCTCAGGAGGTCCCCTTTAGCGCTCAAGCAGCCATCGTTCGGTGAGAAAGGAGCGCGACGTTGCTAACACGTGATTGCCTTAGGTGCGAGGCCGGTGCTACGACAGCTAGTGTTTCCGGAGGATGACTTATCTCGGGACTCAGGAACCGCTTCCTGGTGCGGTGTTGGGCCCGCGCATCGGCAGACGAGGAGTTGCCCGGCAAGGTCCCTGCGTGCCTCTTCCCTCTCGCCTTCACTCCCCTTTCTGCTCTACGTCCTCGGGTCCCGGCCCTCGAGCGGGTCTCAGCCGTCGCTGGTATGCTAGGTCGCGATGCCGTGGTCAAGGCCAGAGGGTGAGGGCTGGAGAGCCGGTAGGAGCCCATGAGTCGCGATGCTCAGGTACTCCCCCTTTAACGTGCAAGCGGTTCGCACGGACGAGAGTGAAGAAGACGCCGTGAGGGCCTCGCCTGGCGCTGCTCCTTTGAAGAGATCCTGCAAGCTCATCACAAGAAGAACAAGAGTTCTCCATGACAAGCGAAGGTCAGCCGTTGGTTGCTCTAGAGGGGTGACGAGGCACTAAAGGAAGCAGCGAGGTGGCGCCATCTTGAGGCTGCCGCGGCTAGAGCTCGGCCATTCAGGTTTGTCGGCGTTGCAGGGACGGACCCATACGCAAGCGTCGTGCTGTTAGGGAGCAGCTTCATCAGTTGGTGTCAATCGACCGGGCGACTAAGTCAAACACGTTAATCACGAAGGAGCAAGTTCATTTAGATAGGTGTAGGGAGGGCAGACATCGCTGGGTCTGGCCCGAGCGACTTGGGGATGATGCGGCCCGAGGGGCGCCCCCAATAAAGTAAGCTAAGAACATGAAGCAAAAAGGGATACATGCCGCAGGGAAGGACCCACGCGGCCTGGGAATGATGCAGCCCTGGGGGGCGCTCCCAGCTGAAAATGAAACTCGAAGGATGTCACCTGATAGCGTTGAAGATGAAGGGATGCTGAAGTGGCAGACGCCGTGGGCTGCGGAAGCCGATCTTCATGAGCCTCCAGGCCCAGGAGCCTCGGGAGGCTCCGGAGGCGCTGGTGGCTCCTCGCGGACCATCTCCATGTCCGCTAGGACTGCAGAACGCCTGGCCTCTTGAGCCTCCAGGATGCTTCCTATGAGGCGTTGGCGTGCGGTAGCCGCGTTCAGCAAACCGTAAGGCATGCGAACGTAGCTGTGGGGTGGACCTTCACAACGCCCTACGCGCGAGGGCCAGAGGCGCTCCTGAGGGGCGGCTCGGTTGAGCCCTGGTATGTCGATGCAGACGCGCATCCCACCATCCTCGCCTGGATGGGGAGCTACGGCCAGTGGCGGCTGCCACTCATGACTCTTGACTCCTGCAGCTCTGAATGATCTGGTGGCCGAACTCTTGAGGGTTTGGCCCTCCTTGCCTCGCTCCTTCCCGAGGGAAGCGTGCTTTGAAACACGCCTCCAAGTGGTGCCCAAGCGCCTCCCTCGTGATCTTAGCAAAGTCGGTGGCCCTCCAGGAGAGAGCCCCGAGCCTTGCTCGAGGAGGGCACCGGGCGCGCCTTCCTATGTGACAGAAGGAGGTGCCCCCTGAACAGGCGCGGACCCTGAGGGGCCTGCCTCCCGAGGGATCGGGCTAGTCGATGTCTTCTTCTTCTTGGGAGCAGCCTCGGGGAGCCTCCCGCTCCTGCGATCTGGGTCTTCGAGTGACGCAGCTTGAAAAGCACGCTCCAGGGAGCACACTGCGTCCCTCTCTTCACAAGGCACCGTGATGACTCCGCCGCTTCCCGGCATATTGAGGACGTTGTAGCCGTGATGAGTCACGGCCATGAACTTGGCCAGAGCAGGGTACCCGAGGATGGCATTGTATGGCAGGCGAATGTGGGCGACGTCGAAGTCGATGAGCTCGGTGCGGTAGTTGTCGCGCGCCCCGAAGGTGACGGGGAGGCGGACCTGCCCAATCGGAAACGTGGAGCCATCGGTGACTCCAGAGAAAGGCTTGGTTGGCTGTAGCTGATAGTAAGGCACTTGGAGATTGTTGAACGTCTCGACGGACAGGACATTGAGCCCTGCCCCGCCATCGATGAGGGTCCTGGTGACTTGCACGTTGCTGATGATTGGGGAGCAAAGCATCGGGAGGAGTGCGGCTGTGGCCGCGCACTTGAGCTGATCCGCTGAGCTAAACGTGATGGCGCACGCTGCCCACCTGAGAGGGCGTGTGGCTTCGAGCTTGGGGAGGACTGCATTCACTTCGCAGGCGAACTGCTTGAAGATGCGCTGAGAGCCTGGGGCTTGAGCTCCACCCAGGATGCAAGCGATCGCACGCGGCTCCTGGAAGCCCCCAGCCCCCTCGTCCTGATGGTGGTCCTCATTTCTCCTTGGCTGCAGTGGCAGAGGAGGGAGGCCTGCATTGCCTTGCGGGCGATCCTCACGAGGCTGATCCCTCCAGCCTCCCTCGCGAGGCGGGTCCCTCCAACCTCCCTCGCGAGGCTGATCCTGCCAGCGGTCCTCGCGAGGTCAGTCGCGCCACCCTTGGCGAGGGCCGCGGTCTTCCCAGTGTCCTGCTTTCTTCCTCCTCCTCGGTCGTAGCCTCGATCGCTGCGGTCGGGGCGTCGACCGATTCGCCCTTCTCGCACGGCTCGGAGTTCTTGACATTCATTGGAGTTGTGGGTGTGGAGGTCGTGGTACACACAGTACCGGCTGCCCTTGGAAGACTCGGGCTGGTCCTTGCCTTGCTTGGTATCCGGTTCTGCCGCGAGAACGGCAGCCCCCTTGCGCTTCACGTCCTTGACCTTGGGCTTCTTCTCTTCTGGGTCAGCAGCTGGCAGCTCGAGGAGGGAAAGGCGTCCTTCCTCAGCCCTGGCGCACTTGGTCGCCAAGTTGAACAGCTCCAGGGATGTGCACAGGTCTTCATGCATCGCCAGCTCCTCCTTCATCTTGACGTCACGCACCCCGTCAGAGAAGGCTGAGATGATGGCCTCCTCGGTCACCTTGGGAATCTTGAGGCGTGCGTTGTTGAAGCGCTGGATGTACTTCTGCAGGGTCTCTCCTGGCTGCTTCTTGATGCGGCGCATGTCGCTCACGGCAGGAGGCCGGTCGCGAGTGCCTTGGAAGTTGGCGATGAAGCGGGTGCGCATCTCTTCCCAGGAGGAGATCGTGCCAGGAGCCAGGTTCAGGAGCCAGGTGCGGGCACCGTCCTTGAGCGCCATGGGAAACCAGTTCGCCACGACCTTCTCGTCCCCGCTGGCGGCTTCGATGCCCAGCTTGTAAAGCTGGAGGAACTCCGCAGGGTCGGCCGTGCCGTCATAGCGAGGAGGCAGGTCTGGCTTGAACTTGCCGGGCCACGCGACGCTGCGTAACTCGGCGGTGAAGGCGCGGCAGCCTGCAGTGGCCACGGGAGGCCTTTGGTGACGAAGGGCCTGGTCTTGCGGGTCCCCATGCGCCGCCGCTGGGAGCAGCGCGGGGTCTTGGCGTGCTGGAGCTGGAGTGCGGTCGTGACGGGCCGGTGCAAGGAGCACTCGGGCAGCTTCTTGGGGGCGAGGGACCTCTTGGCAGCTCTCCTCTTGCTGCGCTGGTGCCGGACGGAGTGGGTTCCACCCAGGGGCCACGCGCCTTGGGGCCAAGGCGCCTTCTTGAGGGGGAGGCGGCTGACGCGCCCCCGGAACTTCATCGCCCGCACAAGGCGGGGCGCGGTGCAGCGAGAAGGACAGCGCGGGGGAGCCCCCTGCGGCACGGACGAGCTCGGCGACGCGGTCGAGCCACTCTTTGTAGACGTCATCAACGGGGCGGTAGCGCATGAGCTCGTTTGCCGCGATGAGCGCGGCTCGAGCCTCCATGGGAGCGCGGAGCGCGCGAGACGAAGAACCAGCTGGGGCGAGCGAAGGAGTAGTGGTACGGCCGTCTTGCCTCACGGACGGATCTTTGGGGCGGCGCTTGCTGCTCGTTCCCTGCCGGGCGGTGGCGGCGTTGATGGCGGCGGCGAACGGCGCGAAGCGGCCGACCGGCAAAGCCCACCGGCGGGCCGTCCGTCTGGCGACAGGTGGCGAGAGTGGCCCGGCGCTCGGCGCGGGCCCGACGTGCGTCTCACATGGATGCGGTGGGCGGCGAAGAGCAGGGCGGCGGAAGGCGGATTCCGGTGCACCCCTACCTGGCGCGCCAAATGTCGGATTTCGGGTTCCGGCAGACCCTCTAGGTTCGAACTACGGGTGCCTTGAAGATCTCACCCCCTACCTACCTGCACCTCGTCGCCTCACAAAGATGTAAACTACGCAAAGAGCAACACAAGAGACACAAGGTTTATACTGGTTCGGGCCACCATTGTGGTGTAATACCCTACTCCAGTGTGTGGTGTGGTGGATTGCCTTAGGGGCTGATGATGAACAATACAAGGAAGAACAGCCTCGCGAGGGTCTGTTCTTGGCCGGTGCGACGAACTGCTAGGGGGAGTTCGGTCGTGCTCTCTCTCTAGATTGCTTGATCTCTAGCTCTGTTCTGGATTCTCGATCCCAGATCCTCTCTCCTGTGGGTGGCTAGTCCTATTTATAAGCAGAGGCCCTGGGCCTCTTCCCAAATATTGAGTGGGAAGGGCGCCAACAATTGGCCATTTTGAAGGGGAACATCTAGTACACTTATCCTGACTAAAGTTGGTCCTCGCCTGTCAAAGGCTCTGGCGGTGACGCCGGCTTGGGCTCCACGATGACCTCCTTCCTGCCATTGCGTTGGTCTTGGTCTTGTTGCACCGAAACGGTTGCCTTTGCTTGATGCTCTCACCTGCGCTTGCCTCCTTTGCACCAAAGAGGAAATGAGGACATCACTTGGGCTGGCGCGCTGGCGCCGTTAGTCGTCATGGCTTGCGTCATGGGCACCTCGTGAGGTAGCCCGCCTTGATCTCTCCGCCTCCTCGTGAGCCAGCCTGACGAGGCGGCGCTGAGGAAGCTTCACGTCGCCCGCCTCATGAGGCTTGGCCCCTCGCGAGGGTCTTGAGCTTGTGCTGATGAAGATGGGCCCTCCTGGGCCACCCCTTGAGCCACGCCGCAGGCCGCAGGCAGGCAAGTCTGGGTACCCCCGTTCCCAGAACGCCGACACATTCCATTCAAAAAGGAGTAAAGGAGTAAAGAAATTTTTTGTTTACTTTACTCCACACACACATACACACATACACACATGAATATTAAGCTCAGTTCCAGCAACTATATCATGGTTTAACAGAGCATGTAATGGATGACAGTTCAATTTCACAGCCGGCCTCAGCATCATCAAACCACCGTGCTTATGCTCATAATCTAAGCATATCATCAAACAAAACCTACACAGATAAAGATCACGACACATCAAGCCACAGGTGCACCAGCGCTGGCATGAGATTCAACGCAATAGCGATGGGGCTACCATAACAGCATCGAAAACCTACACAGTACTTGTGCAGTCTACTGCACAAGTTAAACAACTGACTGTTTACTGATAATGAAAACCTACGGCCTACTCACACAATGATGTGATCCCATTATCAATGACATCCAATGTCCATAGTTAGGAAACCATGACTATCTGTTGATCAACGAGCTAGTCAACTAGAGGCTTACTAGGGACACGTTGTGGTCTATGTATTCACACGTGTATTACGATTTCCGGATAACACAATTATAGCATGAATAACAGACTATTATCATTAACAAAGATATATAATAATAACCATTTTATTATTGCCTCTAGGGCATATTTCCAACAGTCTCCCACTTGCACTAGAGTCAGTCATCTAGTTACATTGTGATGAATCGAACACCCATAGAGTTCTGGTGTTGATCATGTTTTGCCCTAGGGAGAGGTTTAGTCAACGGATCTGCTACATTCAGGTCTGTATGTACTTTACAAATATCTATGTCTCCATCTTGAACATTTTCACGAATGGAATTGAAGCGACACTTGATGTGCCTGGTCTTCTTGTGAAACACAGGCTCCTTGGCAAGTGCAATAGCTCCGATGTTGTCACAGAAGAGTGTGATCGGCCCCGACACATTGGGTATGACTCCTAGGTCGGTGATGAACTCCTTCACCCAGATTGCTTCATGCGCTGCCTCCGAGGCTGCCATGTACTCCGCTTCACATGTAGATCCCGCCACGATGCTTTGCTTGCAACTGCACCAGCTTATTGCCCCACCATTCAAAATGAACACGTATCCGGTTTGTGACTTAGAGTCATCCAGATCTGTGTTGAAGCTAGCATCGACGAAACCCTTTACGACGAGCTCTTCGTCACTTCCATAGACGAGAAACATGTCCTTTGTCCTTTTCAGGTACTTCAGGATATTCTTGACCGCTGTCCAGTGTTCCTTGCTGGGATTACTTTGGTACCTTCCTACCAAACTTATGGCAAGGTTTACATCAGGTCTGGTACACAGCATGGCATACATAATAGATCCTATGGCTGAGGCATAGGGGATGACACTCATCTCTTCTTTATCTTACGCCATGGTCGGGCATTGAGCCGAGCTCAATCTCACACCTTGCAATACAGGCAAGAACCCTTTCTTGGACTGATCCATATTGAACTTCTTCATTATCTTATCAAGGTATGTGCTTTGTGAAAGACCTATGAGGCGTCTTGATCTATCCCTATAGATCTTAATGCCTAATATGTAAGCAGCTTCTCCAAGGTCCTTCATTGAAAAACACTTATTCAAGTAGGCCTTAATGCTGTCCAAAAGTTCTATATCATTTCCCATCAAAAGTATGTCATCTACATATAATATGAGAAATGCTACTGAGCTCCCACCCACTTTCTTGTAAACGCAGGCTTCTCCATAAGTCTGCATAAACCCAAACGCTTTGATCATCTCATCAAAGCGAATGTTCCAACTCCGAGATGCTTGCACCAGCCCATAAATGGATCGCTGGAGCTTGCATACCTTGTTAGCATTCTCAGGGTCGACAAAACCTTCCGTTTGCATCATATACAGTTCTTCCTTAAGATGGCCGTTAAGGAATGCCGTTTTGACGTCCATTTGCCATATCTCATAATCATAGTATGCGGAAATTGCTAACATGATTCAGACGGACTTCAGCTTCGCTACGGGAGAGAATGTCTCATCGTAGTAAACCCCTTGAACTTGTCGATAACCCTTAGCAACAAGTCGAGCTTTATAGATGGTAACATTACCATCTGCGTCCGTCTTCTTCTTAAAGATCCATTTGTTTTCTATCGCTCGCCGATCATCGGGCAAGTCTATCAAAGTCCACAATTCGTTTTCATACATGGATCCTATCTCGGATTGCATGGCTTCAAGCCATTTGTTGGAATCTGGGCCCGCCATCGCTTCTTCATAGTTCGAAGGTTCACCGTTGTCCAACAACATGATTTCCAGGACAGGGTTGCCATACCACTCTGGTGTGGAACGTGTCCTCGTGGACCTACGAAGTTCAGTAGTAACTTGATCCGAAGTACCTTGATCATCATCATTAATTTCCTCTTCAGTTGGTGCTGGCACCATAGGAACATCTTCCTAAGCTGCACTACTCACCGGTTCAAGAGGCGATTTCATCAAGTTCCACTTTCCTCCCACTTACTTCTCTCGAGAGAAACTCTTTCTCCGTAAAGGACCCGTTCTTGGCAACAACGATCTTGCCTACGGATCTGAGGTAGAAGGTATACCCAATGGTTTCCTTAGGGTATCCTACGAAGACGCATTTTTCCGACTTGGGTTCGAGCTTTTCAGGTTGAAGTTTCTTGACATAAGCATCGCATCCCCAAACTTTCAGAAAGCGACGACTTAGGTTTCTTCCCAAACCATAATTCATACGGTGTTGTCTCAGCGGATTTAGGCGGTGCCCTATTTAAAGTGAATGTAGCTGTCTCTAGAGCGTATCCCCAAAATGATAGCGGTAAATTGGTAAGAGACATCATAGATCGCACCATATCCAATAAAGTGCGATTCTGACGTTCGGACACACCGTTACGCTGAGGTGTTCCAGGCGGCGTGAGTTGTGAAACGATTCCACATTTCCTTAAGTGCGTACCAAATTCGTGACTTAAATATTCTTCTCCACGATCTGATCGTAGGAACTTTATCTTTCGGTCACGTTGATTCTCTACCTCATTCTGAAATTCCTTGAACTTTTCAAAGGTCTCTGACTTGTGTTTCATCAAGTAGACATACCCATATCTACTCAAGTCGTCGGTCAGTGAGAACATAACGATATCCTCCATGAGCCTCAACGCTCATTGGACCACACACATCGGTATGTATGATTTCCAATAAGTTGGTTGCTCGCTCCATTGTTCCGAGAACGGAGTCTTGGTCATTTTGCCCATGAGGCTTGGTTCGCATGTGTCAAATGATTCATAATCGAGAGACTCTAAAGTCCATCGGCATGGAGCTTCTTCATGCGTTTGACACCAATGTGACCAAAGGCGGCGATTGCCACAAGTATGTGGGACTATCGTTATCAACTTTACATCTTTTGGTATTCACACTATGAATATGTGTAACATCACGTTCGAGATTCATTAAGAATAAACCATTGACCATCGGGGCATGACCATAAAACATATCTCTCATATAAATAGAACAACCATTATTCTCGGATTTAAATGAGTAGCCATCTCGTATTAAACGAGATCCAGATACAATGTTCATGCTCAAAGCTGTCCCTAAATAACAATTATTGAGATTTAAAACTAATCCCATAGGTAAATGTAGAGGTAGCGTGCCGACGACGATCACATCGACCTTGGAACCATTCCCGACGCACATCGTCACCTCGTCCTTCGCCAGTCTCCGCTTATTCCGCAGCTCCTGCTTTGAGTTACAAATATGAGCAACGACACGGTATCAAATACCGGGAGCTACTACGAGTCTTGGTAAGGTACACATCAATTACATGTATATCACATATACCTTTAGTGTTGCCGGCCTTCTTGTCCGCTAAGTATTTGGGGCAGTTCCGCTTCCAAAGGTCTCGCTTCCCTTGCAATAAAAGCACTCAGTTTCAGGCTTGGGTCCATTCTTTGACTTCTTCCCGGCAACTGGCTTACCGGGCGCGGCAAATCCTTTGCCGTCCTTCTTGAAGTTCTTCTTACCCTTGCCTTTCTTTAACTTAGTGGTTTTATTCACCATCAACACTTGATGTTCCTTCTTGATTTCTACCTCCGCTGATTTCAGCATTGAATATACCTCAGGAATTGTCTTTTCCATCCCTTGCATATTGAAGTTCATTACAAAGCTCTTGTAGCTCGGTGGAAGCGACTGAAGGATTCTGTCAATAACCGCGTCCTCCAGGAGATTAACCCCCAGCTGAGTCAAGCGGTTGTGCAACCCAGACATCTTGAGTATGTGCTCACTGACAGAACTATTTTCCTCCATCTTACAGCTAAAGAACTTGTCGGAGACTTCATATCTCTCGACCCGGGCATGAGCTTGGAAAACCATTTTCAGATCCTCGAACATCTCATATGCTCCGTGTTGCTCAAAACGCTTTTGGAGCCCCGGTTCTAAAGCGTAAAGCATGCCACCTTTGAGCGAGGGAGTAATCATCGACGAGACTGCCAAGCGTTCATAACGTCTTGGTTCTGCAGGATGGGAGCTTCACCTAGCGGTGCTTCTAGGACATAATCTTTCTTTGCAGCTATGAGGATGATCCTCGGGTTCGGACCAGTCCGTATTGTTGCTGCCATCATCTTTCAGCTTGGTTTTCTCTAGGAACGCGTTGAAGTTGAGGTGGACATGGCGTTGGCCATTTGATCTACAAGACATATTTGCAAAGGTTTTTAGACTAAGTTCATGATAATTAAGTTCATCTAATCAAATTATTTAATGAATCCCACTCAGATTACACATCCCTCTAGTCATCTAAGTGATACATGATCCGAGTCGACTAGGCCGTGTCCGATCATCACGTGAGACGAACTAGTCATCATCGGTGAACATCTCCATGTTGATCGTATCTTCCATACGACTCATGTTCGACCTTTCGGTCTCTTGTGTTCCGAGGCCATGTCTGTATATGCTAGGCTCGTCAAGTTAACCTAAGTGTTTATGCGTGTGTAAATCTGTCTTACACCCGTTGTATGTGAACGTTAGAATCTATCACACCCGATCATCACGTGGTGCTTGAAACAACGAACTTTCATAGCAGGCGCATAGTTAGGGTGAACACTTTCTTGAAATTATTATGAGGGATCATCTTATTTACTACCGTCGTTCTAAGTAAACAAGATGCAAAAACATGATAAACATAACATGCAATCAAATAGTAGTGACATGATATGGCCAATATCACATAGCTCCTTTGATCTCCATCTTCGGGGCTCCATGATCATCTTCATCACCGGCATGACACCATGATCTCCATCATCGTGTCTCCATGAAGTTGCTCGCCAACTATTACTTCTACTACTATAGCTAACGGTTTAGCAATAAAGTAAAGTAATTACATGGCATTGAATCAATGACACGCAGGTCATACAATAATTAAGACAACTCCTATGGCTCCTGCCGGTTGTCATACTCATCGACATGCAAGTCGTGATTCCTATTACAAGAACATGATCTCATACATCACATATATATCATTCATCATTCATCACAACTTTTGGCCATATCACATCACAATCACATGCTACAAAAACAAGTTAGACGTCCTCTAATTGTTGTTGCATGTTTTACGTGGCTGCAATAGGGTTCTAGCAAGAACGTTTTCTTACCTACGTAAAAGTCACAACGTGATTTGTCAACTTCTATTTACCCTTCATAAGGACCCTTTTCATCGAATCCGCTCCAACTAAAGTGGGAGAGACAGACACCCGCTAGCCACCTTATGCAACTAGTGCATGTCAGTCGGTGGAACCTATCTGCGTACGTGTAAGGTCGGTCCGGGCCGCTTCATCCCACAATACAGCTGAAGCAAAATAAGACTAGTAGTGGCAAGAAAGTTGACAACATCTACGCCCACAACAAATTTGTGTTCTACTCGTGCAAAGAGAACTACGCATAAACCTAGCTCATGATACCACTATTGGGGAACGTTGCAGAAAATAATTTTTTTCTACGGTTTCACCAAGATCAATCTATGAGTTCATCTAGCAACGAGAGAGAGAGGAGTGCATCTACATACCCTTGTAGATCGCGAGCGGAAGCGTTCAAGAGAACGGGGTTGACGGAGTCGTACTCGTCGTGATCCAAATCACCGGAGATCCTAGTGCTGAACGGACAGCACCTCCGCGTTCAACACACGTATGGTTGGGAAGACGTCTCCTCCTTCTTGATCCAGCAAGGGGGAAGGAGAGGTTGATGAAGATCCAGCAGCACAACGGCGTGGTGGTGGATGCAGCAGCGATCTCGTCAGGGCTTCGCCAAGCGTCTGCGAGAGGAAGAGGTGTAGCAAGGGGAGAGGGAGGAGCCAAGAGCATGGGTGCGGCTGCCCTCCCTCCCCCCTCTTTATATAGGCCCCCTAAGGGGATGGGCGCCGGCCCTGGAGATGGGATCTCCAAGGGGGGCGGCGGCCAGGGGGGTGGCTTCCCCCCAAGCCAGGTGGAGGCGCCCCCACCCCTAGGGTTTCCCAACAGGGGCTGGTTCCCCTCCCACTTCAGCCCATGGGGCCCTCCGGGATAGGTAGCCCCACCCGGTGGACCCACGGGACCCTTCCGGTGGTCCCGGTACAATACCGGTGACCCCCGAAACTTTCCCGATGGCTGAAACCTGACTTCATTATATAGTTCTTTACCTCCGGACCATTCCGGAACTCCTCGTGACATCCGGGATGTCATCCGGGACTCCGAACAACTTTCGGGTTACTGCATACTCATATCTCTACAACCCTAGCATCACCGAACCTTAAGTGTATAGACCCTACGGGTTCGGGAGACATGCAGACATGACCGAGACGCCTCTCCGGTCAATAACCAACAACAGGATCTGGATACCCATGTTGGCTCCCACATGCTCCTCAATGATCTCATCGGATGAACCACGATGTCGAGGATTCAAGCAACCCTGTATACAATTCCCTTTGTCAATCGGTACGTTACTTGCCCGAGATTCGATCGTCGGTATCCCAATACCTCGTTTAATCTCGTTACCGGCAAGTCACTTTACTCGTACCGTAATGCATGATCCCATGACCAGACACTTGGTCACATTGAGCTCATTATGATGATGCATTACCGAGTGGGCCCATAGATACCTCTCCGTCATATGGAGTGACAAATCCCGATCTCGATTCGTGCCAACCCAACAGACACTTTCGGAGATATCCGTAGTGTACCTTTATAGTCACCCGATTCACGTTGTGACGTTTGGCACACCCAAAGCACTCCTACGGTATCTGGGAGTTGCACAATCTCATGGTCTAAGGAAATGATACTTGACATTTGTAAAAGCTCTAGCTAAACGAACTACACGATCTTTGAGCTATGCTTAGGATTGGGTCTTGTCCATCACATCATTTTCCCAATGATGTGATCCCGTTATCAATGACATCCAATGTCCATAGTCAGGAAACCATGACTATCTGTTGATCAACGAGCTAGTCAACTAGAGATTACTAGGGACACGTTGTGGTCTATGTATTCACACGTGTATTACGATTTCCGGATAACACAATTATAGCATGAATAACAGACTATTATCATGAACAAAGAAATATAATATTAACCATTTTATTATTGCCTCTAGGGCACATTTCCAACAGCACGATCCCGCCGCGTTGCCTTGCTACTGGCCTCGTCGAGCGCTTCACCATTGGCCAGAGGAGGAGCAGCCAGAGAGTCCAAGACTGTAAATGCCAAAGAGAGCAGCGAGTAAAATGAACCGGATTTTTCTGCCGCTAAATGAATGCTATATACCTATGCTGCTGCTAAATGGTGCTTGTGCATAACTGAATTTTCCTGCTGGCACTGACAGTTGATAGACAACTATTGCACTAAACTTTTCTGTTACTAGTATGTGATTTTCAAATGAGCTTATGTAAAAACACAGCTTGCGCATGTCCAACTGCAAAGGACACGACAGATACAACTATGTGAGCCTGCCTGATAGGTAGGTCAGGCAACTTGATTCAGTGAACTGGGAACGATCTAAGACGGACAATAAGAATGGAAAGCAAACATTGAACCCCACGTTGATCTGAAACTTTGGGATTCAAGCAAGAGTCGCAAACATGCAACCAAAAATGCTCCTATCAACATTATTATTCAAGGTAACATGCCATGAGGAACACTGCTCAATGATTTGTATGTGGCATAGACATGATCCAGTTATCATGATACAATGACCATCATGTAAAATGAAAGGCATGTGCTGCTCATTACAATTATTTTAAGCTGAGTGTTTCTTTCTTTTCTTTGATTGATGCAAGCAGAGATGTAGGAGGCAGGGAGGCAGGGAGCCATCACATATGCATGTACATATGAAGCAGAACATGAAATGAGCAACATCTAATTAACTTGATTGCCTTGTAGATGACACACAATATGAAGAGCACTTGGACAGAAGCTACTATACTTGAACAACAATAATATTCTTACTGACATACAAGTTGATAGAATGAACTCAATATATTCTAATAAAAAGGATTGGGAGCAGAGGGAGAGGGAGGTGGAGATGGACGTGCTACCTGCTGCTGCGGTGGTGCCTCTTGGTGGTCGTGCTTGAGCTCCTCCTTCTAATGCTGCTCACTAACTTGCAGGACAAACAAGACCATGGGTGAGCTGCAGCGCAGGCACATACAGGAAGTGAAGGCAAGGAGAAGAACCTGGAAGAAGAGAGGTGCTATGTCCTCCTCTGTCCGTGCCCATCCTCCTCCTCCTCCGTGCCTATGTCGAACAACCTCCATTCGTCGCTTGTGAGCACCATGCACCTTGGTTGGCCATGAAGCCCTTGTCCTCTGCTGCACGGATGAAACCCAAAGCATCAGTACAGCTACACTGGCACATAGTATAAACATGGTATCACATAAATTATCTAATTGACTAGCACCCAAATATATATACATGCACCAGTTGAGAAAAATCATGACTTAGGCAGTGTATTAAAGAAAAATCAGTGTTCCATGCACACCAAATCATTCAAAAAACTAACTACACTACTACAGTTCTGAACAGCTATCGGTGCATCAACAAAATATGGAACAACAAGCACTGCATGACAACTAAAGTATATATATAGCACTCGACAATGAACAGTTATCACAGAGAACAAGATACCAAGAGATGAATGATGGCACTCAAATTCTAATCTCACATAGATAAAATTCATTGCCATAGTAACAGACACTGTGCATGATTCAGAGGGAGGTTCCTAGAATAAAATAGTTGAAACGGGGGATGATTCTATTTTAGAGCTAAGTAGGTAACATCATATACTTGGAAGGGGTGATAAACAAACTGAATTTAGGATACAGTGCCATCTTTTACTCTCAAGTAACGATAGCAAATGTTGTTTGAAGATTTGTATCTATAGAATTGTTGGGGAACGTAGTAATTCAAAAAATTCCTACAATCACGCAAGATCTAACTAGGAGATGCATAGCAACAAGAGGGGAGACTGTGTCTACGTACCCTCGTAGACCGAAAGAGAAGCGTTTAGTAACGCGGTTGATGTAGTCGAATGTCTTCACGATCCAACCGATCCAAGTACCGAACGTATGACACCTCCGTGTTCAGCACACGTTCAGCACGATGATGTCCCTCGAGCTCTTGATCCAGTTGAGGACAAGGGAGAGTTCCATTAGCATGACGTCATGGCGATGGTGATGATGAAGTTACCGGCGCAGGGCTTTGCCTAAGCCCTACGACAATATGACCGAGGTGGTAAACTGTGGAGGGGGGCACCACACACGGCTAAGAGATTGTCTGTTGTGCTTTGGGGTGCCCCCTGCCCCCGTATATAAAGGAGGAGGGGAGGAGGCCGGCCACCAGGGGCGCGCCAAGAAGAGGGGAGTCCTACTCGGACTCCAGTCCTAGTAGGATTCGGCCCCACCCTTTTTTTTCTTCTACAGGAGGGGGAAAAAGGGAAGGAGAGGGAGTAGGAGAAGGAAAGGGGGGTGGCGCCCCCTTCCCAAGTACAATTCATCCTCCTCCCTTGTGGGGGGTGCACCAGCCCCTTGTGGGCTGGTTAGCCTCTCTCCTATGGCCCATAAGGCCCATATCTTTCCCCGGGGGGTTCCGGTAGCCTCCCGGTACTCCGGAAAATACCCGAAACACTTCAGAACCATTCTTGTGTCTGAATACAACCTTCCAATATATCGATCTTTACCTCTCGACCATTTCGAGACTCCTCATCATGTCTGTGATCTCATCCTGGACTCCGAACAAACTTCGGTCATCAAATCACATAACTCATATTACAAATCATCATCGAACGTTAAGCGTGCGGACCCTACAGGTTCGAGAACTATGTAGACATGACCGAGACACATATCCGGTCAATAACCAATAGCGGAACCTGGATGATCATATTGGCTCCTACATATTCTACGAAGATCTTTATCGGTCAAACCGCATAACAACATACATTGTTCCCATTATCATCGGTGTTACTTGCCCGAGATTCGATCATCGGTATCATTATACCTAGTTCAATCTCGTTACCGGCAAGTCTCATTACTCGTTTTGTAATGCATTATCCCGTAACTAACTCATTAGTCACATTGCTTGCAAGGCTTATTGTGATGTGCATTACTGAGAGGGCCCAGAGATACCTCTCCGATACTCGGAGTGACAAATCCTAATCTTGATCTATGCCAACTCAACAAACACCATTGGAGACACCTGTAGAGCATCTTTATAATCACCCAGTTACATTGTGACGTTTGATAGCACACAAGGTGTTCCTCCGGTATTCGGGAGTTGCATAATCTCATAGTCAGAGGATCATGTATAAGTCATGATGAAAGCAATAGCAATAAAACTAAACGATCATTTATGATATGATAACGGATGGGTCTTGTCCATCACATCATTCTCTAATGATGTAATCCCATTCATCAAATGACAACACATGTCTATGGTCAGGAAACTTAACCATCTTTGATTAACGAGCTAGTCTAGTAGAGGCATACTAGGGACACTCTGTTTGTCTATGTATTCACACATGTACTAAGTTTCCGGTTAATACAACTCTAGCATGAATAATAAATATTTATCATGATAAAAGGAAATATAAATAACAACTTTATTATTGCCTCTAGGGCATATTTCCTTCATCTCCCACTTGCACTAGAGTCAATAATCTAGTTCACATCGTCATGTGATTTAACACCAATAGTTCACATCTTTGTGTGATTAGTTCACATCGCCATGTGACTAATACCCAAAGGGTTTTACTAGAGTCAATAATCTAGTTCACATCGCTATGTGATTAACACCCAAAGAGTACTAAGGTGTGATCATGTTTTGCTTGTGAGAGAAGCTTAGTCAATGGGTCTGTCAAATTCAGAGCCGTATGTATATTGCAAATTTTCTATGTCTACAATGCTCTGCATGGAGCTACTCTAGCTAATTGCTCCCACTTTCAACATGTATCCATATTGAGACTCAGAGTCATCCGGTTCGGTGTAAAAGCTTGCATCAATGTAACTCTTTACGACGAACTCTTTATCACCTCCATAACCGAGAAATATCTCCTTAATCTTCTAAGGATAATTTGACCGTTGTCAAGTGATCCACTTCTGGATCAATATCGGACCTCCTTGCCAAACTCATGGAAAGGTACACAATAGGTTTGGTACATAGCATAGCATACTTTATAGAACCTATGGCTGAGGCATAGGGAATGACTTTCATTCTCTTTCTATTTTCTGCCATGGTCGTGTTTTGAGTCTTACTCAACTTTACACCTTGCAATACAGGCAAGAACTCCTTCTTTGACTGTTCCATTTTGAACTACTTCAAAATCTTGTCAAGGTATGTACTCATTGAAAAATCTTATCAAGCGTATTGATCTATATCTATAGATCTTGATGCTCAATATGTAAGCAACTTCACCGAGGTCTTTCTTTGAAAAACTCCTTTCAAACACTCCTTTATGCTTTCTAGAAAATTAGACATCATTTCTGATCAACAATATGCCATTCACACTTATCAGAAAGGCTGTAGTGCTCCCACTCACTTTCTTGTAAATACAGACTTCACCGCAAGTCTGTATAATACCATATACTTTGATCACTTTATCAAACCGTATATTCCAACTCTGAGATGCTTGCACCAGTCTATAGATGGATCGCTGGAGCTTGCACACTTTGTTAGCACCTTTAGGATTGACAAAACCTTCTTGTTGCATCATATACAACTCTTCTTTAAGAAATCCATTTAAGGAATGCAGTTTTGACATCCATTTGCCAGATTTCATAAAATGTGGCAATTGCTAACATGATTCGGACAGACTTAAGCATCGCTACAAGTGAGAAAATCTTATCGTAGTCAACACCTTGAATTTGTCAAAAACTTTTTGCGACAATTCGAGCTTTGTAGATAGTAATACTACTATCAGCGTCCGTCTTCCTCTTGAAGATCCATTTATTCTCAATGGCTCGCTGATCATCGGGCAAGTCAATCAAATTCCATACTTTGTTCTCATACATGGATCTCATCTCAGATTTCATGGCCTCAAGCCATTTCGTGGAATCTGGGCTCATCATCGCTTCCTCATAATTCGTAGGTTTGTCATGGTCTAGTAGCATAACTTCCAGAAAGGATTACCGTACCACTCTGGTGTGGACCATACTCTGGTTGACCTACAAGGTTTGGTATTAACTTGATCTGAAGTTTCATGATCATCATCATTAGCTTCCTCACTGATTGGTGTAGGAATCACTGGAACTGATTTCTATGATGAACTAGTTTCCAATTCGGGAGAAGGTGCAATTACCTCATCAAGTTCTACATTCCTCCCACTCACTTGTTTCGATAGAAACTTCTTCTCTATAAAGGATCCAATCTTAGCTATCTTGCCTTAGATCTGTGATAGAAGGTGTACCCAACATTTTCCTTTGGGTATCATATGAAGACGCATTTATCCGATTTGGGTTCGAGCTTATCAGGTTGAAACTTTTTCACATAAGCATCACAGCCCCAAACTTTAAGAAACGACAGCTTAGGTTTCTTGCTAAACCACAGTTCATATGGTGTCATCTCAACAGATTTAGATGGTGCCCTATTTAACATGAATGCATCTGTCTCTAATACATAACCCCAAAACGATAGTGGTAAATCGGTAAGAGACATCATAGATCGCACTATATCTAATAAAGTATGGTTACGACGTTCAGACACACCATTACGTTGTGGTGTTCCAGGTGGCGTGAGTTGCGAAACTATTCCACATTGTTTTTCAAATGAAGGCCAAACTCGTAACTTAAATATTCGCCTCTGCGATCAGATCATAGAAACTTTATTTTCTTGTTACGATGATTCTCAACCTCACTCTGAAATTCTTTGAACTTTTCAAATGTTTCAGACTTGTGTTTCATTAAGTATATATACCCATATCTTCTCAAATCATCTGTGAAGGTCGGAAAATAAAGATACCCGCCGCGAGCCTCAATACTCATCGGACCGCATACATTGGTATGTATTATTTCCAATAAGTCAGTGGCTCGCTCCATTGTTCCGGAGAACGGAGTCTTAGTCATCTTGCCTATGAGGTATGGTTTGCAAGCATCAAGTGATTCATAATCAAGTCATTCCAAAAGCCCATCGGCATGGAGTTTCTTCATGCACTTTACACCAATATGACCTAAATGGCAGTGCCACAACACAAGTTGCACTATCATTATTAAATTTGCATCTTTTGGCATCAATATTATGTGTATCACTGTGATCGAGATTCAGTAAACCATTTACATTGGATGTAAGACCATATAAGGTTTTATTCATGTAAACAGAACACCAATTATTCTCTGACTTTAAATGAACAACCGTATCGCAATAAACATGATCCAATCATATTTATGCTCAACGTAAACATCAAATAACATTTATTTAGTTCCAATACTAATCACGAAGGTAGAGGGAGTATGCGATGGTGATCTTATTAACCTTGGAATCATTTCCAACACACATCATCACCTCGCCCTCAACTAGTCTTTTGTTCATTTTGTAACTCCTGGTTCAAGTTACTAATCATAGCAACTGAACCAGTATCAAATACCCAGGGGCTACTATGAACACTAGTAACGTACACATCAATAACATGTATATCATATATACTTTTGTTTACTTTTCCATCCTTCTTATCCGCCAAATACTTGGGGCAGTTCCTTTTCTAGTGACCAGTCCTTTGCAGTATAAGCACTTAGTTTCAGGCTTGGGTCTAGCTTTGGGCTTCTTCACGGGAGTGGCAACTTGCTTGCCATTCTTCTTGAAGTTCCCGTTTTCTTTCCCTTGCCCTTTTACTTGAAACTAGTGGTCTTGTCAACCATCAACACTTGATGCTCTTTCTTGTTTTCTAACTTCGCCGATTTCAGTATCGCGAAGAGCCCGGGAATCATTTTCGTCATCCCCTTGCATATTATAGTTCATCACGAAGTTCTAGTAGCTTGGTGATAGTGACTAGAGAACTTTGTCAATCACTATCTTATCAGGAATATTAACTCCCACTTGATTCAAGCAATTGTAGTACTCAGACATTCTGAGCACATGCTCACTGGTTGAGCTATTCTCCTCCATCTTGTAGGCAAAGTACTTGTCAGAGGTCTCATACCTCTCGACTCGTGCATGAGTCTGAAATACCGATTTCAGCTCTTGGAACATCTTATATGCTCCTTGGCGTTCAAAATGTTTTTGAAGTCCCGGTTCTAAGCCGTAAAGTATGGTGCACTAAACTATCAAGTAGTCGTCATACTGAGCTTGTCAAACATTCATAACTTCTGCATCTGCTCCTGCAATATGTCTGTCACCTAGTGGTGCATCAAGGACATAATTCTTCTGTGCAACAATGAGGATAATCCTCATATCACGGATCCAGTCCGCATCATTGCTACTATCATCTTTCAACTTATTTTTCTCTAGGAACATATCAAAAATAAACGGGGAGCTACATCGCAAGCTATTGATCTACAACATAGATATGCAAAAACTATCAGGACTAAGTTCATGATAAATTAAAGTTCAATTAATCATATTACTTAAGAACTCCCACTTAGATAGACATCCCTCTAGTCATGTAAATGATCACGTGATCCATATCAACTAAACCATGCCCGATCACCACGTGAGATGCAGTAGTTTTTCAATGGTGAACATCTCTATGTTGATCATATCTACTATATGATTCACGTTCGACCTTTCGGTCTCAGTGTTCCGAGGCCATATCTGCATATGCTAGGCTCGTCAAGTTTAACCCGAGTATTCCACGTGTGCAAAACTGGCTTGTACCCATAAGTTGAATCGAGTATTCCACATTACAACATGCCCTGCAAAAACAAGTTAGACGTCCTATACTTTGTTATTGCAAGTTTTACGTGGTTGCTACGGGCTACTAGCAAGAACCGTTCATACCTATGTATCAAAACGACAATGATTTTTCGTCAAGTGTGCTGTTTTAACCTTCAACAAGGACCGGGCGTAGTCAAACTCGATTCAACTAAAGTTGGAGAAACAGACACCCACCAGCCACTTGTGTGCGAAGCACGTCGGTAGAACCAGTCTCATGAACGCGGTCATGTAATGTCGGTCCGGGCTGCTTCATCCAACAATACCGCTGAATCAAAGTAAGACATTGCTAGTAAGAAGTATGACTATTATCGCCCACAACTCATTGTGTTCTACTCGTGCATATAACATCTACGCATAGACCTGGCTCGGATGCCACTGTTGGGGAACGTAGTAATTCAAAAAAATCCTACGATCATGCAAGATCTAACTAGGAGATGAATGGCAACGAGAGGGGAGAGTGTGTCTACGTACCCTCGTAGACCTAAAGCAGAAGCGTTTAGTAACGTTGTTGATGTAGTCGAACGTATTCACGATCCAACCGATCCAACTACCAAACGTACGGCACCTCCGTGTTCAACACACGTTCAGCACGATGACTGATACGTCTCCAACGTATCTATAATTTTTTATTGTTCCATGCTATTATATTATCTGTTTTGGATGTTTAATGGGCTTTATTATACACTTATATATTATTTTTGGAACTAACCTACTAACCCAAGGCCCAGTGCAAATTGCTGTTTTTTTTTGCCTATTTCAGTGTTTCGCAGAAAAGGAATATCAAAAGGAAACCAAACGGAATGAAACCTTCGGGAGAGTGAATTTTGGAACAAACATGATCCAGAGAACTTGGAGTGGATGTCAAGAAAGAAGCGAGGAGGCCACGAGGCAGGGAGGAGCGCCTGCCCCCTGGGTACGCCCCCACCCTGGAAACGACACGTATTGTATTGTTTCCATCGAGGATAAAAAGATGGGGTTTATATCATATTGCTTGAGTTTATCCCTCTACATCATGTCATCTTGCCTAATGTGTTACTCTGTTCTTATGAACTTAATACTCTAGATGCATGCTGGCTAGCGGTTGATGTGTGGAGTAATAGTAGTAGATGCAGAATCATTTCAGTCTACTTGTCGCAGACGTGATGCCTATATACATGATCATGCCTAGATATTGTCATAACTATGCACTATTCTATCAATTGCTCGACAGTAATTTGTTCACCCACCGTAATACTTATGCTATCTTGAGAGAAGCCACTAGTGAAACCTATGACCCCCGGGTCTATTCTCCATCATATAAGTTTCCAATCTATTTTACTTTGCAATCTTTACTTTCAATCTATATCATAAAAATACCAAAAATATTTATCTTATTATCTCTATCAGATCTCAATTTTGCAAGTGGCCGTGAAGGGATTGACAACCCCTTTATCGCGTTGGTTGCAAGGTTCTTATTTGTTTTTGTAGGTACAAGGCGACTTGCGTGTAACCTCCTACTAGATTGATACCTTGGTTCTCATAAGCTGAGGGAAATACTTACGCTAGTTTGCTGCATCACCCTTTCTTCTTCAAGGGAAAAACCAACGCAAGCTCAAGAGGTAGCAAGAAGGATTTCTGGCGCCGTTGCCGGGGAGATTTGCACCAAGTCAAGTCAAGAGTTGATCTCCCAACAACTAGCCAATTTCTGGCGCTGTTGCCGGGGAGATCTACGGACAAGTCAAGACATACCAAGTACCCATCACAAACTCTTATCCCTCGCATTACATTATTCGCCATTTTCCACTCACCCACTTCACCTTGCCGTTTTATTCACCCTCTTTTTTCGTTCGCCTCTTTTTTGCTTGTTCCTTGTATTTGCTGCCATTATGTCTGAATCTGGGGAGGTTATTGTTGATAAGGATAATAGTAATAAGACGGGAAACTTTGATGCTTTTGATGATCCTCCTGAAGAACCCACTATCATACATACTAAAAAGTTTCGAATCGGTAGTGGTAATATTATTGGAAAAGGAGTTATTCAAGATTTCTTTAGTTGTGCCGGTGCTTTGCCCACTATGGGTGGATCTATCCTTCATAGAACTAGTAGCCTTGCGGATGCTATATCTTTGCTCGTAGTTAAACTTGAAAGACAGTTTATTCATATGCATCCTTGCATTCAAAGGATTTTTCTAGAATTTTCAAATATTGAGCACTCTTCTGTTAAGCGAGCAGCTACTATCTTTTTGGCTCATGAGTTTAGGTTTATAAAGAAAGAAGCCAATGAAATTTTTGTGCATTATAGGGTGGGCGCTGGACGTCCTCCCATAGAAGCTATCCTTTTTAATCAAGAAGACTTAATGCGTTTATGATCTTTAGATCATGTCGCCTACAATGAAAACCTTAGAAAGAAGGTTCCTACCGATGTTCTAGTTGATAGAATTTCTGAACTCAATGATGATTTTTCTATTTAGAATAATGGGTTAGGGTTTTTTCTTGAACGAAGTCTCATGACTTTTTGCCAAAAGAACACTTATAATGATGAATTGGTTGTGCAATATAAGGGGCCAAAGGAGGAACCCATACCTCCCGAGCTTGATCTTGGGGACGTTTGTCCCATTAAATTTAGCCCTTTTGATTATTTTTGCTTGCCACAAAGGAAACTTGTTGTTGAACGTAGGGAATATGAGAGGAGTTTTCACAATTTACCTTATCATTATTATGATAATACCTAGATCTATTCTTGCCTTTATGCCTAGCTAGGGGCGTTAAACGATAGCGCTTGTTGGGAGGCAACCCAATTTTATTTTTGTTTCTTGCTTTTTGGTTCTTTTTAGTAATAAATATTTAATCTGTCTTCTGGTTAGATGTGGTTTTATGTTTTAATTAGTGTTTGTGCCAAGTAAAACCTATAGGATCTTCTTGGATGATAGTTATTTGATTTTGCTGAATAAGTCAGAAACTTTCTGCTCACGAAAACAATTGTTAAAAATCACCAGAATGTGATAAAATACTGATTCCACTTTAAGTAGATCAATAAACAAATTATCTAGGTCTTCCTATTTTGGTATATTTTTATGAGTTACATTAGTTTGCGTTAGATACAGATTACTACAGACTGTTCTGTTTTTGACAGATTCTGTTTTTCGTGTGTTGTTTGCTTATTTTAATGAATCTATGGCTAGTATCGGAACTTATGAACTAAAGAGAAGTTGGAATACAGTAGGTTTAACACCAATATAAATAAAGAATGAGTTCATTACAATACCTTAAAGTGGTTGTTTGTTTTCTTTCGCTAACGGATCATGAGATTTTCTGTTGAGTTTTGTGTTGTGAAGTTTTCAAGTTTTTGGGTAAAGATTTGATGGATTATGGAACAAGGAGTGGCAAGAGCCTAAGCTTGGGGATGCCCAAGGCACCCCAAGGTAAAATCCAATGACAACCAAAAGCCTAAGATTGGGGATGCCCCGAAAGACATCTCCTCTTTCGTCTTCGTCCATCGGTAACTTTACTTGATGCTATATTTCTATTCACTACATGATATGTGTTTTGCTTGGAGCATCTTGTATGATTTGAGTCTTCGTTTTTAGTTTACCACAATCATCCTTGCTGTACACACCTTTTGGGAGAGACACACATAATTCGGAATTTATTAGAATACTCTTTGTGCCTCACTTATATCTTTTGAGCTAAATAATTTTGCTCTAGTGCTTCACTTATGTCTTTTAGAGCACGGTGGTGGTTTCATTTTATATAAATTATTGATCTCTCATGCTTCACTTATGTTATTTTGAGAGTCCTTTAGAACAGCATGATAATTTTCTTTGGCTATAAAATTAGTCCTAATATGATAGGCATCCAAGATGGATATAATAAAAACTTTCATATAAGAGCATTGAATACTGAGAGAAGTTTGATACTTGATGATTTTTTTGAGATATGGAGATAGTGATATTAAAGTTGTGCTAATTGAGTAGTTGTGAATTTGAGAAATACTTGTGTTGAAGTTTGCAAGTCCTGTAGCATGCACGTATGGTAACCGTTGTGTAACAAATTTGAAACATGAGGTGTTCTTTGATTGTCATCCTTATGAGGGCGGTCGGGGACGAGTGATGGTCTTTTCCTACCAATCTATCCCCCTAGGAGCATGTGTGTAGTGCTTGGTTTTTGATGACTTGTAGATTTTTGCAATAAGTATGTGAGTTCTTTATGACTAATGTTTAGTCCATGGATTATACGCACTCTCATCCTTCCATCATTGCTAGCCTCTTCGGTACCGTGCATTGCCCTTTCTCACCTTGAGAGTTGGTGCAAACTTCGCCGGTGCATCCAAACCCCGTGATATGATACGCTCTATCACACATAAACCTCCTTATATCTTCCTCAAAACAGCCACCATACCTACCTATTATGGCATTTCCATAGCCATTCCGAGATATATTGCCATGCAACTTTTCACCATTCTGTTTATCATGACGCACTTCATCATTGTCATATTGCCTTGCATGATCATGTAGTTGACATCGTATTTGTGGCAAAGCCACCATGCATATTATTTCATACATGTCACTCTTGATTCATTGCCCATCCCGGTACACCACCGGAGGCATTCATATAGAGTCATATTTTGTTCTAGCATCGAGTTGCAATCACTGAGTTGTAAATAAATAGAAGTGTGATGATCATCATTAATAGAGCATTGTCCCAATAAAAAAAGGAGAAAGGCCAAATACAAAAGGCCCAAAAAAAGAAAATAAAAAGGGACAATGATACTATCCTTCCACACTTGTGCTTCAAAGTAGCACCATGATCTTTATGATAGAGAGTCTCTTGTTTTGTCACTTTCATATACTAGTGGGAATTTTTCATTATAGAACTTGGCTTTTATATTCCAACAATGGGCTTCCTCAAATGCCCTAGGTCTTCGTGAGAAAGCAAGTTGGATGCACGCCCACTTAGTTTCTTTTGTTGAGCTTTCATACATTTATAGCTCTAGTGCATCCGCTGCATGGCAATCCCTACTCCTTGCATTGACATCAATTGATGGGCATCTCCCTAGCCCATTGATTAGCCTCATCAATGTGAGATTTTCTCCTTTTTTGTCTTCTCCACACAACCCCCATCATCATATTCTATTCCACCCATAGTGCTATATCCATGGCTCACGCTCATGTATTGCGTGAAAGTTGAAAAGGTTTGAGATTACTAAAGTATGAAACAATTGTTTGGTTTGTCATCGGGGTTGTGCATGATGAGAGCATTTTTGTGTGACGAAAATGGAGCATGACCAAACGATATGATTTTGTAGGGATGAACTTTCTTTGGCCATGTTATTTTCAGAAGACATAATTGCTTAGTTAGTATGCTTGAAGTATTATTATTTTTATGTCAATATTAAACTTTTATCTTGAATATTTAGGATCTGAACATTCATGCCACAATAAAGAAAATTACATTGAAGAATATGCTAGGTACCATTCCACATCAAAAATTCCATTTTTATCATTTACCTACTCGAGGACGAGCAGGAATTAAGCTTGGGGATGCTTGATACGTCTCCAACGTATCTAAATTTTTTAATTGTTCCATACTATTATATTATCTGTTTTGGATGTTTAATGGGCTTTATTATACACTTTTATATTATTTTTGGGACTAACCTACTAACCCAAGGCCCAGTGCAAATTGCTATTTTTTGCCTATTTCAGTGTTTTGCAGAAAAGGAATATCAAACGGAATGAAACCTTCGGGAGAGTGATTTTTGGAACAAACATGATCTAGAGGACTTGGAGTGTACATCAAGAAAGAAGCGAGGAGGCCACGAGGCAGGGAGGTGCACCTGCCCCTTGGGCGCGCCCCCACCCTTGTGGTCCCCTCGTAGCTCCACCGACCTACTTCTTCCTCCTATATATACCCATATACCCCGAAAACATCCAGGAGCACCTCGAAACCCTATTTCCACCGCTGCAACCTTCTGTACCCGTGAAATCCCATCTTGGGGCCTTTTCCGGCGCTCCGCCGGAGGGGGAATCAATCACGAAGGGCTTCTACATCAAAACCATAGCCTCTCCGATGATGTGTGAGTAGTTTACCTCAGACTTTCGGGTCCACAGTTATTAGCTAGATGGCTTCTTCTCTCTCTTTGGATCTCAATACAAAGTTCTCCTCGATCTTCTTGGAGATCTATTCGATGTAACCTTTTGTGGTGTGTTTGTCGAGATCCGATGAATTGTGGGTTTATGATAAAGATTATCTATGAACAATATTATGAATCTCCTCTGAATTCTTTTATGTATGATTTGTTATCTTTGCAAGTCTCTTTGAATTATCAGTTTGGTTTGGCCTACTAGATTGATCTTTCTTGCAATGGGAGAAGTGCTTAGCTTTGGGTTCAATCATGCGGTACTCGATCCCAGTGATAGAAAGGGAAACGACACGTGTTGTATTGTTGCCATCGAGGATAAAAAGATGAGGTTTATATCATATTGCTTGAGTTTATCCCTCTACATCATGTCATCTTGCCTAATGCGTTACTGTGTTCTTATGAACTTAATACTCTAGATGCATGCTGGATAGCGGTCGATGTGTGGAGTAATAGTAGTAGATGCAGAATCGTTTCGGTCTACTTGTCGCAGACGTGATGCCTATATACATGATCATGCCTAGATATTCTCATAACTATGCACTATTCTATCAATTGCTCGACAGTAATTTGCTCACCCATCATAATACTTATGCTATCTTGAGAGAAGCCACTAGTGAAACCTATGACCCCCGGGTCTATTCTCCATCATATAAGTTTCCAATCTATTTTACTTTGCAATCTTTACTTTCAATCTATATCATAAAAATACCAAAAATATTTATCTTATTATCTCTATCAGATCTCACTTTTGCAAGTTGTCGTGAAGGGATTAACAACCCCTTTATCGCGTTGGTTGCAAGGTTCTTATTTGTTTGTGTTGATATAAGGTGACTTGCGTGTAACCTCCTACTGGATTGATACCTTGGTTCTCATAAGCTGAGGAAAATACTTACGCTACTTTGCTGCATCACCCTTTCCTCTTCAAGGGAAAAACCAACGCAAGCTCAAGAGGTAGCAATGACGCCCCTCGAGCTCTTGATCCAGTTGAGGAAGAGGGAGAGTTCCGTCAGCACGATGTCGTGTCGACGGTGATGATGAAGTTACGGGCGCAGGGCTTCGCCTAAGCACTACGACAATATGACCGAGGTGCTAAACTGTGGACGGGGCACCGCACACGACTATGAGATTGTCTGTTGCGCTTTGGGGTTACCCCTGCCCCCGTATATAAAGGAGGAGGGGAGGAGGGGAGGAGGCCGGCCACCAGGGCGCGCCAAGAAGAGGGGAGTCCTACTGGAACTCCAGTCCTCGTAGGATTCAGCCGCTTTTTTTCCTTCTACCGGAGGGGGAAAAAGGGAAGGAGAGGGAGTAGAAGAAGGAAAGGGGGGTGGCGCCCCCTTCCCAAGTCCAATTCGGCCTCCTCCCTTGTGGGGGATGCACCAGCCCCTTGTGGGCTGGTTAGCCTCCCTCCTATGGCCCATAAGGCCCATATCTTTCCCCAGTGGGTTTCGGTAACCTCCCGGTACTCCGGAAAATACCCGAAACACTTCCGAACCATTCCGGTGTCCGAATATAGCCTTCCAATATATCAATCTTTACCTCTCGACCATTTCGAGACTCCTCGTCATTTCCGTGATCTCATCCGGGATTCAGAACACACTTCGGTCATCAAATCACATAACTCATATCACAAATCGTCATCGAACGTTAAGCGTGCGGACCCTACGGGTTCGAGAACTATGTAGACATGACCGAGACACATCTTCGGTTAATAACCAATAGCGGAACCTGGATGCTCATATTGGCTCCTACATATTCTATGAAGATCTTTATCGATCGAACCGCATAACAACATACATTGTTCCCTTTGACATCGGTATGTTACTTGCCCAAGATTCGATCATCGGTATCATCATACCTAGTTCAATCTCGTTACCGGCAAGTCTCTTTACTCATTCTGTAATGCATCATCCCGTAACTAACTCATTAGTCACATTGCTTGCAAGGCTTATTGTGATGTGCATTACCAAGAGGGCCTAGAGATACCTCTCCGATACTCGGGGTGACTAATCCTAATCTTGATCTATGCCAACTCAACAAACACCATTGGAGACACCTGTAGAGCATCTTTATAATCACCCAGTTACATTGTGACGTTTGATAGCACACAAGGTGTTCCTCCGGTATTTGGGAGTTGCATAATCTCATAGTCAGAGGAACATGTATAAGTCATGATGAAAGCAATAGAAATGAAACTAAATGATCATTTATGCTAAGCTAACAGATGGGTCTTGTCCATCACATCATTATCTAATGATGTGATCCGGTTTATCAAATGACAACACATGTCTATGGTCAGGAAACTTAACCATCTTTGATTAACGAGCTAGTCTAGTAGACGCATACTAGGGATACTCTGTTTGTCTATGTATTCACACATGTACTAAGTTTTCGGTTAATACAATTCTAGCATGAATAATAAACATTTATCATGATATAAGGAAGTATAAATAGAACTTTATTATTGCCTCTAGGGCATAATTCCTTCAAGAATGTTGTGTGGAAATTGTTATTGTTGCAGATGAATCCTATATATTATTATATATATACTCACTAAGTTACAGTAGTTGTTGTGTAGTGTACCGGTTATTTTAGAAGATGCCACGTGCAAATCCTTATCTCACTACAAAAAATGACACATCCATTTTGGGCCGAAGGAATTTTTTTTCTGTCATACATATGACACTTCTATGACGATAATTGTGACAAAACCCGGTATGATCATAGATGTGGTGGGCTCCTACTTCTATGACAAAATCATGAAAGAAAATGGGCTTTTCGTCCTGGGCGGGCCGGAGACGCAGCTGCATGACATTCTTTGGGCCGTCCATGACGGAAAAAACCGCGGTAGAAGCGAGGGGGAGGAAAATTTCGGGGAGTTGCCGATTACGGTGGGAGGTTGGGGGCGGAGCGATGCGCGTTTCTCTTGTACATACGCGCGTGTGTGCGAGGCATTGGCTCTAACTGAAGCCGAGCGAGGCGTTGGGCTCTAACTGAACCCGAGCGATTGCACTTGACTACAGCGTTCTTGAACCCGGCGATCGATCGATGGTCGTTAATGTAACCCGATGGAGCAATTCGCCGCTCTGCTGCTAATCGAAGCCGATCGATGCTGCCTCTGGATGAACAGTGGCGTTGCGGGGTGGGGTTTGGATGAACAATGAGCGGTGGCGTTGCCTGGATGAACAGGAACCCGTGGTGTGGAGGGCTGGATGAGCGATGAAGCGGTGGAGGGGTGGCCGTGGAGTGGTGGTTGAACAGGACCCCGTGGTGTGGAGGGCTAGATGTACAGTAGACGGTGGAGGGGTGCCCGTGGAGGGGTGGTTGAGCAGTAGCCGGTGGAGTAGCGCGTGGTGGAGGCTGGATGAACAGGAGCCCATGGAGGCTAGAGGAGGTCGACGGTAGCCCGTGGAGGCTGGAGGAGGTCGACGGTGGAGATGAACAGTATCCCGTGGAGTCCCGTTTGGCGGTACGCCACACCCCTCCCCCCCCTCGTTTCGACCGTAGCGCTCCATCGCAAGTCCGTTTTGTCCGTTTTGCGGTACGCCACACCCATCCCGATCAACAGGACCCCCGTTTCGACCGTAGGAGGTCCGTTTCCTCCGTTTTGCGGTACGCCAGGCCCCTCCCGATCAACAGGACCCTGTTTCGGACGTGGCCGGTCGAACACAAGGCCGTTTCCTCTGTTGTGCGGTATGCCAGGCCTCGTTTCCATCACCTGTTTCGTCCAAGCCCTCCCGATGAACACGACCACGCATTCCGTTCCGACCCAGCTGGTTGGCTCCCCATGAACACGACGACACTGTTTCTCCGTTCCGACCTAGCCATGTATGTATGCGCGAGTAGGCGTTCGAGACCCTGCCCGTATGTTCGTACGTGGCCGTATTTTCTTTCTTGCACCCTCTCCGATGTACGTACGTGTACATGGTACGTGCGTGCCTCTACTACGACACATGCGCGCCTCTACATCTACGACACGTGCGCGCCTCTACATCGACCAGTATGTACGTACACGTTCGCGACCAGAACGACAACGCTATGTACGCTTCGACCAGGTGGGTCCCGACCGTGCACTTCCTTGCGTGCGAAGATGTAGCTGGTGGGTCCCGGCATCGAGGGCGAATCGTTTTTGCCGGATGCACTTCCTTGCGTGCGAAGGTGTAGCCGGTGGGTCCCAGCGGTGGGGAAACATTTTTTGCGAAATATGGTGGCCCGTCGGTGGGTCCCCACCGTCGGTGGAGGAATAATTATTTTGCGTGTAATAAGGAGGCACTTCCTTACTGTGGCCGTGGACCCAGCTGTCAGCCTCTCCACGTACAGTCCATGTCCGATGGAAGCCGTTCCTTGACCACGTTGACCACGCCGCGCCGAGAGCACCAGGGCGGTGGACGACGGCGAGGCCAAGGAAGGGGACAACACGGTGCCGGGGAAGACGCGGCAGTGGATGCCCACGCGTAGAGGAGTACGAGGGTTCACTGGTTCGCTGCGGTGTGAGGCTTCCGTCGCCGCAAAATAACAGGGGGTGTGGGTGAGTAGAGGGATGGCCTGGCCAGCAGTGGGAGTAGTAGGGGGCGGTGATGCCTCCGCCGCATCGCAGCCGGCCACGGGAGGCAGGAGCACGAGCACGACCGGCGCTTGTTTGGGCGGCTGGAGCAAGAAGACCAGAGGTTGAAGAAGCACTACGGCCGTTGGATGGACATCGTACGGTCACTGGAGCTAGAATCGTGCATATTGACTAAGTTGACAAAGCCCTCCGTCCCCGTGAACTTAGTAGGCCCACAAGTCAGCCTGCCACTATACTGGATCCCAGCTAACAGGGGGAGTATTCCTTTTTTTTGTGCGTAATAAGGAGGCACTTCCTTGCGTGCGAAGATATAGCTGGTGGGTCCGAGCTGTCAGCGACGGTAAAGTCTTTTTCATGAAATACTGAGGCCCTTTTGGTGGGTCCCCGATGTCAGGTGGAGGAATCATTGCTTTGCGCGGAATAAGGAGGCATTTCCTTGCGTGCGGGACGTGGACCCGGTATCGGCCTCTCCACGTCTGATCCACTTCAGTGCATGTCGGTCGTTGACCATGTTGACGACCAGGCCGCCGAGAGCACCAGGCGGTGGACGACGGCGAGGCCTAGGAAGGAACGCACGGAGGCAGGGAAGACTCCGCGATTGTTTCCCACGCGAGGGGAGTACGATCAACGAGGGTTTATCGTTCGTCTGCCGTCACGGAGAATAACGGCGAGTGTGGGTGAGTAGAGGGATGGCTAGGCCAGCGATGGGAGTACTGATGGGCGGTGAGGCCTGCTGTGGCGGCACAAGCCACCATGGAGGAGGGAGCGAGCAGTCCATGGCGCTTGTTTGAGCGGCCGGAGCAGAAGAGCCGATTGAAGAAGCACGACGGCCGTTGGATCGCCATCCAACAGTCACCGCTTGTGCGTCAACCTTTTTTTAGGAAAGCCTCAAATCTATGGAAAACAGCATACAACCCATCTGCCATTATTTCTAATAATTTACAGCCCATTTGCTAATTCTTAAGGTTTTGTTTGGAGCCCATATTCTTTTTGTTAGCATTACAGCCCATATTGTGGCCACGGTTAAAAAATTATACGAAATTTTGCATATTTCGGTGCAGTCCGAACTGTTTTTAATCCCGAAATTTCAAGTCACATTCAAACTGATTTTTAAAATAAATGTATATCAATATAAAATCCAACAAATTCTCCACGCATAAAAATTAATGTAATTTAAAATCTGGAAATGAAAAGAAGATATTTGAAACTAATTGCCGGTTTGATGTGGTTTAAAAATGTACAGTCCATTTCTCATTACTGATAGGCCATTTGCTCGGCCAGCCGAATGAAGCTCTCCTCGTCTTGAAAGATTTGCAGCCCAACAGGCCTGACAAAGCGACTTACTTGGCAAATCACAAAAAAACTGGGTTGTGGCCTTGGACCCAGCTGTCAGCCTCTCCATGTACAGTACTCTTCCGATAGAAGTCGGTCGTTGACCACATTGACCACGCCGCGCTGAGACCACCAATGTGGTGGACGACGGCGAGGCCTAGGAAGGGGACGACGTGGAGCCGGGGAAGACGCGGCAGTGGATGCCCACGCGGAGAGGAGCGCAAAATAACGCCGCTGGACGCCGAAGGCTGGAGCAGGCGGTTCCGGCAGCGCTGGGGGAAGAAGACGAGAGATTGAAGAAGAATGTCGGCCGTTGGATGTAAATCCAATGCCTTCTTAGGCTTCGACCTACCGGCCCACATGTCAGCCAGTCCATTTGTTTTTTTGGTCCATTTGGTGGGCTGGGTGAAACAATGATGTAGCATCTATGCAGCCCGTTTAAATCCCATTTGCATTTTTCTCGAAATCCGTGGACTTGCCGGGCTGGGTGAAAATATCATGTTGGGCTAGACGGGGAAATGTTATAAAAACATAAACACATGATTGCACGTCAGTAAAATCTTTGCAAGCTTATGTACGCAATCACTAGGAGTTAACTTGGCAAGTTATATATAAACAATTATTATTATTATTTTGTAAGAACTTTCAAATTACGAAATAAAATATCATTTTAATTTGATGACTTAATAGTACGTGGGGTATTATTATTTTTAGGCTAGACGTGGGATGCTTGAGTTGGTTCTAGGGGAAAGTAATCGGGAGAAAACTCAGTTTACATTGAAAAAGAAAGTGGGAGAAAATTCAGAGACCTCTTTGGGTCCACCGAGGAGAGGAATATGTTGGGAGGAAGGAGATTCAAAGCACGGCAGCCGAAAGTGAACTAGTTTTTTACGGACAAGTGAACTAGTTTACATACATTAGCAAATAGCCACTAAAAAAGCAATCAGGTTAATGGGTTCTTAAAAGAAATATTTCGGACAAAACAGATAATTACGACACATAGGCTAATGCATGAAACACTCGAGATGATAAAGGTGCTTATAAACAGATAAAGTACAACATCTAGACCTTCCCGGCACGCTTGATCATGACTGCGGCTGTCCGTGCACTCGTCGATTACGGAAGCAGACACGCCCTCATGTCCAAGATCTGCATGTACATGTCGTAGCATGCGATGCATCCTTGTCCGCGTAGGTTATGTAGGCTAGATTCGTGAGGTACCTCCCACGTGTTCAGTCGCCTTCTTTCATGTTGGCGTGTCGTGGGTCGATGATGGTCTCAATGAGGTCAACCACGGAGTCCTTCTCCTGCCTGCTGTCGATGATCTTGTATTGCTTCGGATGTCGACAAGCTTGTTGCACCAGATGGCCGAATCGTCGCGTTCTTCCTTCTCTCCACCGTAGCGAAGGTGCGATCGGTATTTGCCGATGAAACGGCGAATGCTCCAACTGGTGCAGCCATAGGACTGAGGTGAGGCAGAGCTTCACCGAGTCCGTATCGTTGGTGTACATCACATTCAACTTGGTGCAGCCATAGGACTGAACGGCGAACTAACTCCTTGCTGAAGTCCTTATCCAGCAGGCTCACCCCTCGGATCGCCATTGGAGTCTCTTCGAGTGAACGAGTGTGTAGGCGGCGGCAGCAGTTCGTTTTTCAGCTCTTGGGGAACTAGATTCAACAGTAAGCTGAGTGTGTACATGCAACAACATTTACTACCCATCCCTCATCCGCTGCACGCCCGACAGAAGATGCACCCTCGGCGCATTCAAACGCCTCCATTAAGAAACCTACTCCGGCCACACGTCGGTTCATGAGCGGTCTCAGATTGCATCATAATAACAGGAGTTAGTGGTCACTTTACTTAAATTTAATTAGCTTTAATAGAAATTTATACTTAAAACAAGCAATGCATTGGCTCGTTCTATCGCTGCCACGGGATCAACATGCACAACAATTAGAATTATTATTCTCGGGGATTTACAATCAGCACATTTGTCGACTTTCACGAAGATAATACTACCAAGTTTGAATTGTTTGTTATGGTTGCTATCCTCTCAGCATCATCATGCCGTGTTTCCCAGCTTGCAAGATTCGTAACCAACAAATAAGATCCAAATAATAAGTACAACAAAGATGCCTACACATCTCATTGATTCCCGACTTGAAAGATTCAGAACCAACAAATAAGATCCAAATAATAAGTACAACAAATATGCCTACACGTCTCATTGATTCCCAGCTTGCAAGATTCAGAACCAACAAATAAGATTCAAATAATAAGTACAACAAAGATGCCTACACATCTCACTGATTCCCAACTTGCAAGATTCAGAACCAACCCATTGGAGCCTTTTGATAAAGTGAATATCGGGATTAAATCCATCTTGGCTAGCCATGTCATACAATCGAAGAACTTGGCGAAGGCTCTTGACCGTCACAAAATCTGTAGTAGAGTATTCCTACTTGCACAGCATGTTTGCATAGCACAAACAAGGAGACAGGAGAGCATGATTTCTCTTTAGTTGAACCATTTTGTGCAGTTCCACCAAAATTGAGAGATGTTGCTCTTGACCGTCACAACATCTGTAGTAGAGTATTCCTGTTTGCACAGCATGTTTGCATAGCACAAACAAGGAGACAGGAGAGCATGGTTTCACTTTAGTTTAACCATTTTGTGCAGTTCCACCAAAATTGAGAGATGTTGCCCACGTGACATTTTAGTTGAACTGCACAAGACACTCATTCCAAAAAAAAGTGTTTTGTGCAGTTCACCAAAAGGTCACAATAGCAACAAGGTGAAATGGATATCCCTATCTGCACAAAATGATAGAAAGTAAACAGTTGTTGGTCAATAAGAATATACGAAACATATACAAAATGAAAAGAAGCATCTTAATTATGTTGATGTCAATCATGCAAGGACAAGAGAAATTTTAAAGCGTCGGCAATGCTTCATGTTACCAGAAGCATTACGATCAACAATGAGATTCCTCAGATATGGGATTAATTTAATGGTGGCATTGCTTGTTTACCAGACACAATAAATCAACAGCAGCTAAAGAGTTGGTTTAAGGGCATGGGACCGTGGGGACACCAGGATACTCAGCAGCGTAAAGGAGCAACTTACTTATCATACTAGGGAAAACAGCAGGAGTGCCATTTGTAACACACGCTTTAATTGCATCTTATCACTTTGGAGGCATTAGATTAACAATAACACCGTTAGACATGTCCCTAAGGTAACAAAGTGTGATCGCTTCATTTTACATGCGCCCTTACAAAGAAAAGGTTGGTTTACCCAAAAAAAAACAGCAAAAGGTTGGTATAAGGACATGCGATAGTGGACGATCGGCACAATGTACCTACAAGGAGGCATAAAGTGGTGATGCCGAGCTTGTTCACGCTATGTGAGGGCAGCAAACCCAATCACGGAGATCTTTTATTATGTGAGGGCAGCAAATCTAATCCTAGAGACCTTTACTATGTGAGGGCAGCAAATCTAATCCTGAGACCTTTTACTATGTGAGGGCAGCAAATCTAATCCTGAGACCTTTTACTATGTGAGGGCAGCAAATCTAATCCTGAGACCTTTTACTATGTGAGGGCAGCAAATCTAATCCTGGAGACCTTTTACTATGTGATGGCAGCAAATCTAATCCTGGACATACTCTATTGACTTGTCCACCAGCCGCCACTTTCTATCCTTTTTCAACCAATAATAGATCTGTTCCTTATCCAGTTTGTACTGCGTTTTCCCATTATTTCCCTTTTCAACCAAGAGACCGGTTGGGTATCCGGTCTCTACTACTTTCACCATATTATTTCCTCTTTGAATCAAGTCCTAGATTCATGCTACAACTTTCCCTCCTTTCTTCGTTGTTTGAACAAAGCCCTAGATTCAATGCATGAAGTAGCTTTACCTCTAATAATACTAAAAATTTAGGTGGCTTTGGATGAGCTGATGGGAGTAGAAAAGATGCACATGCAGACATGTGGGGAGTCAGCGAGAGCAAGGCCGCTTTCAAGAACTTATACCGAGGGTTGCCGGGATGTCGGCGTGGCAGGTCGGATCTGCGGACAATACGGCAGGGAGGAAGAAGGGTCGGAGGACCTCCGTGCCAGGCCAGGTCTGAGAGAACAACACGGGTAGAGGATCAGGCCCCTCCGGCAGCTCTGAGTTTCCTCCCTCGGCGGTGATGACCGCGTGAATGATGCACCTTTTAGTCCTCTACACACACCGGCCGAAGGGATCCGGCCGGATCTGTGACCAGCGGTGAGCAGAGAGAAAATGTCGCCATCATTGTCTTGTTTATATCTCGAGAGGATGAGAGAATGAAGAGAGCAACCCTAGTAAAGCAAGCGCCAGCCCTGCGTCCATATATAGTGCAGTGATTATCTTTTTTCTCTCCACAACAAGCGTTTCAATTTGTGTACGTGGCATTAAAGAAAAGAAACTCTCTATTTAAGGTGACTACTCTACGAGTCCTACTTACTACTACTACAGTACTACCTCCGTCCTGGTTTATAGGTCCCTTTTATAGTACGGAGGGAGTACTACTTAGGTCGGAGGAGTGCGAACCACGGCAGCCCAGTGAACCAGCCGTGCGAACCACGGTAGCCCAGTGAACCAGCAGTAGAAAACAATAATGTGGTGATATGGCCATAAAAAACAATGTGCTACGGTCCACACTGTAGCATGTACAATAACACTCCTCTTTGTTTGGATCCCTGAGTTAGAGCTAGTTTGGGTTGAAATAGCCTCAAATTATCGAAACAAGAGGGGTTAGTTTGAGCTAGTTTGCTCTAACCCAGCTAAAAAACTAGCCCGGTGGAGAGGTTCTAACTGTGTTAGTTATCCTGGGCCCACTAAAGAGAACTAAAAAAATCTCACCTGCCCGCACTGCATCGCCTCCCTAAAAATCTCACCCGCCGCACCAGATCGCTCCCCCGTCAGACGACTCCTCTCTGTTCCCCATAGGGCCGCCCACCCAAGCGCCTCGCCTCTCTCTCTCCTCCAGCCGCCTCTCCTTCCGCCTCCACCGCCCCTACTCCGGCCGCCCTCTCCCTCCGACCTTGAAGGTCGCCCGCTCCCCTTCACCAGTCGTTTTCTCCCACATCGTGCAGTGCAAGCGCATCTACTGTGGAGGTCGCGAGGGGTGAGTTTGTTCGTTCCTTCTCTGTCTCACGACCATATCATTGATCTTGCTTGCTCTAGCGCTAATTCTGATTTGGAAAAGTAGATCCTGATCAAACTTGCTATAGATTTGTGGTGCACGCATGGAATTGTTTGATGCTGCTTGAGGAGGTAATAAATCTTTCTAGAGGCCCAAAGATTCGGGTCACCTTTCTAGGTATTTCAATTTCAGGCTTGCATTATTTGTAGAGGCCCAAAGATTCAGTTCACCTTTCTTGGTATTTCAATTTCAGGCTTGCATTGTTTCTAGAGGCCCAAAGATTCAGTTCACCTTTCTAGGTATTTGAGTTTCAGGCTTGCATTATTTCTAGAGGCCCAAAGATTCTGTTCACCTTTCTAGGTATTTCAGTTTCAGGCTTGCATTATTTCTAGAGGCCCAAAGATTCAATTCACCTTTCTAGGTATTTCAGTTTCAGTGCTTGCATTATCTCTAGAGGCCCAAAGATTCAGTTCACCTTTCTAGGTATTTAAGTTTGTGCTTCCATTATTTCTAGAGGCCCAAAGATTCAGTTCACCTTTCTAGGTATTTCAGTTTCAGACTTGCATTATTTCTAGAGGCCCAAAGATTCAGTTCACCTTTCTAGGTATTTTAGTTACATGCTTGCATTATTTATAGAGGCCCAAAGATTAAGTTCCCGATCGTGCAAGCGGCCCTGCTACCCATGCCGGTGTCGACCTCAACTCGCAAGGGCCGGGCGTCGAAGGGGTTCCTGGCTTGGGCTCTACAGAGCCTTCCTCCAGAGCGACGATGGCGAGCTCCTCCCTCGGTGCATGAGGGGCTTCGGGCTCCCTCCCTATCGTGAACAACTTCCGTGATGAGTTAGCTCATTCTTTGTTTCATGAAGTGTTTTTTTAATTTGTGAAGCTTGATTGACGACTTGTATGTTTAAGTGGGATATCTCATTTGTATGGACAAAGTAAAAATTATCATGTTTTGCATGCTTGATTGTATAGATGGTTCGTTTATGTCAATTGTGAGCAGGAGGAGGCCACAGAAGATCCGGCCATACCAAGAGGGTGCTTGGATCCAAGGGACTTATTTTAGTCTGACTAAAAATATTGTCCAAAGTAGTCAAATGATTGAGATAGAGCATTTATTGTCAATCTAACCCTGCCATCCATACACCTCTTTTGTTTAGAGTTAGTTCAGGGTTAGAATCTAACTCTAACCTCTAACTGAGCTAGAGTTCTCCTCGTCTCGGTTCATCGCCATCATACTTTCCCCATTCCTGTGTTTTCAGTATCCTGCGAATCAAAGAGGCCCTTTTTATTCGAGAAAAATCAAAGAGGCCCTTAGACTGGTTTAGGTCCGGTCATTTTTTATAAACGTGTTATGTCCAAAATTTAATGAACGTGCTCCGGTTTCCATGAAAATAATCCGGTTTCATGTAGTAATTCATTGATTTATTTATTCTTCTGCGGGGGGTTTGCATGTAATTCATGAGGTCTGAAATGTAAAGTACCCCGACATATGCTCCGAGTCGTGCATGCACTACGACCCATATGCTCTATGTCCCACATGTCGTGAATGGGAGCACGTGGAAATAGCCTAGGAGTACATATAGGAGGATAAATGCGTGAAAAATATGTACTGTGAAGCGTAGCCGCGGTTCGAAAAGTAGACCTAAAGTGATGACAGCTATAGGTCGCACGCACCCAACTAGTGGTACTAGACATACGACTAATTTTTTCCCTCAAAGAAAAGAGGCACGAGTGCTCAGTACTCCTATTCTATAAACACGAGTCCCATCTGACAACAGCGTCCGTGCTACAGCTAGCCCTCCTCGCTCGTTTCTCTCTTCTACTCTCTAAGAGCATGGTTAATAATATAGCCAGCTGCTAGCTATATGATGTTGCCATGTCACATATAGTTAAGTTTATAGCCAACAAGTACAATAGCTAGATATAAATATGTACTACTTTGTTGATACATGGCCCATTCCACTCTCTCACAAAGTACCTAGGAGCACGTCTTTGCCGCAGCCTGTTAACTAGTAGCCCGCTTCTCTTCTCTCTCCTCTTCTCTCTCTTCCAAGTAAGCAAGAATATAATATTTAATGTCTTACAGCCCGCCTACATCACCTTATTGTACTTGCTCTAAACTCGGCCGACGCCCGGTGGGTGGGGTGGGTTTGCTCAACTGCGGCCCCACCTCACAGTGAAAACGTTACGACTGGAATAAAAAATGCCATATACTCCCTTCGTTCATAAATATAAGCCTTTTTAGATACTACTTCAAATGGAATACAACATACAGATGTATGAAGACATAGTTTAGAGTGTAGATTCACTCTTTTTGCTCCGTATGTAGTAGTCACTTGCTGGAATCTTTAGAAAGACTTATATTTGGGGACGGAGGGAGTACTATACTAATAAAACATTAAGGCCACGAGGCGATGCAGTGCTGGTTACAGGAGGCAAGAAGAAGAGATGCATCCATCGACGATGTCCACCTCCTCGACACAGGGCGCCAGCCCACCGAAAGGCGCCTAAGTAGCAGTGGCTTTCGTGGCCAGGTCGACGTACTTCTGAACAATGGCGTCCAAAGATTCCAGCCGCTAGAAGAAGGACAACGTCTTTCTGTCCTTGTTTGCCTTGTAGTGGCCTATGTAGACGATTTCCTCGTAGACGTGGATGTGCAGGTCGACCGTTTCTTGCATGGCGAGGCGCTGCGCGGCGAGCGCGGCCTCGAGGTGCACATTCTTCATCGTGACCTCCAGCACCTGCAGGGCCACCAGGGCTTGAAAGAGTTTGTCACCATGTAGGCCGATGAGGGTGGCAGGCAATGAGGAGCCTGGGCGCGCGGGCTGGAGCAAGACGGGCAAGGTCGTCTGCGTGCTTCTTGACGGCAAAGTGAACTTGCGGATGGAGTTGACCATCATGTCGCCCATGCGAGAGGCGGCCGCGGCGTCGGCGAGGGCTATGATGCTCATGCGGTCGCCAAAGACCGTCTGAACGCTGCTTGCGGGGCAGCAGCCGGCACCTTGATGATTTGGCACAGCCTGACCGCCGCCAAGGCCCATCGCCTCCATAGGTGCTTGTGGTTTCTGGTCACTTGGTCTTGGATTGGAGTGAGCAGTGTTGTGCAGAGACTTGGGAGTAGATGGATTGCAGTGGTGGGGCGCCTTTATTATATGAGATTCCAAACTCTGTTGCATTCACATCGTGCTGGCTCTAGTCTGCTTCTCCAATTAATTCCCTCTGCATGTAATTGAGGATGCATCATTGACCGTTCAATGTCTCGGGAACCGCTACCCTCTTCCTCCTTGGCATTCAAGCACCTATGGACCCATTGACGATTTAGGTGCCTATGGTGACTTCATAAATTTCAAGATGATAGTGCCGTCGCGTGTGTGCGTTCATAGGGGTGAGTGTATGCACGTGTATATGAGCGCTTGTGTTCCAGACCGTGTAAAAAACGTAAATGCGTGTCAAAAAGAGACTAGTCAGTATACTCAATATTGTGCACCTCGGAGAGGAAAATGATAGAACTAGTACATATTTATTTACGGTGCAGATTCACACATTTTGCTCCATATGTACTCCGTCTCGGTGTAGTCTAGTCATTTGTTGAAATCTCTAGAAGGGCAAATACCCCTTTCTGGTTTACAGGGCTATACTAGCAAGTAGTTGTACGTACTAGTAATAGTGGGCTCACATAGCAATTTTGTCTCATGCAAGAGTCTGGCTATATGCGTGCTCCAATGTTCGCAACTGCAACGTTCGGTTTGCGCTTGGCTCTTCGCCTCTTCGAGAAGACGAACAATGATGTTACTACTATCGCTTCTACAAAGGTCGAATCCGCTGCTGCATGTCCGTCCACCATGAAGGGACGGATAGCTTGTTGTGGAAGTACTACTGCTAAGCAAAAGCCTGTCCTCGTTTGCGAGCAACCGCGCGCATGGGCAAGGGAGAAGGCGTGTAGTAAAATGAAGCTTCTCCTCGTTCTACGAGCTGACGGAACACATCATAGCACTGGCCCCACATGCTTGCCTCTAAACTTGGCCGAAAGACCCGCAGTGTACAATATAGTTGCTGCAACCTCTAACATTTACCCACCACAAATTAAAATATATGTGGCCGTATGCATCGCTCGATGCAAGAGGTCAGAGTCCCCCTTTTCGAAAAAAAAACAAATTAAAATATATATTCCTGCCTTGACCAGATGAGCGTGCAAACTACAATCACCAGGGTCACAGGTAGGGCCAGAAGACTATTTTAATTTAAAAAAAACTTCGAGGCGGCCACATAGCATGGAGCCGACCCCAACGATTTTAAGCTTACAGGCACAGTACACGCTATCTAGACTACTCTACACATGAAACTGCCACACGAGCGTTCGGGCTGCGCTTGGCTCTTCGCCTCTTCGGGAAGTCGAACAATGATGGTGTACTACTGCACTGGAGGAGTACTACAGTACGCTTCTAGCCATCTGGCACCGATTGAACTGCTGCATGTCCATCGCGTGCGGGACGGAGAGCATGTAGCGAAAGCTTCTCCTAGTCTTGCCAGCCACCACGCTCATGGGTGAGGGAGGGACGCTCCTGTCTTTGCGTGTATGACAGGTGGGCCCGACAGGTGTGTGGCCAACCTGTCATACAGCCAAAGGCGAGTGCGATTAAGTCCACGAGGGAGAGGATAATCAAACTTCTCGTTGATGTACGAGTTGACGCGACACTTCAAAGCACTGCACTCGATATATTTCAATAATTTGCGTTTACCGATGCATTAATTACAACGCATGCATGCATGCCGTGACTCTTCTTTTGGTAGTACTTGCATGTGTTGATTTAATGCACCTTGAAGGATGGTTGTGCACGAGGAGGGCGAGATCATGCAGACCGAGCAGAACAGGACCCGACGATGGAGCTCTCTAAGGTCTCGATGGACCTCACCGTGCTCCATCGCCTTGTGCCTCCACCCCTTGACGCCTCGAGTGTATGAGGTTCGAATACACCTTGTCCGTTCGGCTGATTGAGCAAGGTGCAGGTTTCTTGATTGATGTGCTGTTGGATTGATTTCTGCAGTGCTAGGGAGGGCACCTGTCCTGCACGGACTGCCGTGTCGAGCGCCCCGGGAACCAGCGGCAGTGCCAGAAGTGCGAGCGCGGCGGTGGACTCCGTCCTTTCGTCGGTGAGGGTGGAGTGCCCGCACGAAAGCTATGGGCTCTACGTCACTTACCACAAGCTCGCCGATCACTAGAGCTGCAGTGTCCGCCAAGGCTCGCAGAATGCCCCGTGCCCGTCTGCTCAAGGCTATGAAGGCTCGCCACGCCGGCCTACCACCACATCAGCACCGTGCATCCCATGCCCGTGCACAGGATCCAGTACGGCAAGGTGCTCCAGCTGCAAGTGCCACTGTTGGAGCCACGGCTCTTGCTGTTCGCGGAGGAGGACCGCCGCGTGTTTTTCTTGGTCGGCGGCATGCTCGACATCGGCGCGCATATCGCCGTGTCGGTCATCTGCATCAGAGCGGGGGCGTCCCCACTGCCGCACTACTTGGCCAAGCTATGGGCGACGACCCGCCGGGGGAGCCCAAAGGCACGACCGACGCTGTCAAGGTGGAAATGGAAGTAACAAGCAGCAAGGATCCCGGCGACGTCGACGTGCAGGAGCTGGCCTTCTTGACAGATCCACCCAAGCTGCTGGCCGGGGCTAAGCTTGTGTCCCTCCACATTCAGATTGACAAGCTCACGTCCTAAATGTTTCGACAGTGCCTTCTATTTATCTTAGTAATATGCTAATATAGGGATTACCTTGGTCTACTTTAGCTTAAGAAATGGTGGGTTTTGGTATACTGCAAAGCAATTACTTCGACATCGGATCAAGAATTTCCAACAAATGAACGGATATTTTGTGTCTGTTGGATATAAAGTTCCTTTGGGTAAGAGTACTACTTGTCATCAAAATGGATAAAAGGAGATGCATGTAGATGTATTTTAGTTCTAGACACATCCCTTTTTACCCATTTTGATGACAAGCACTCCCTCCGTTCCACAATACATGCCTTCCATTTGTCAAAATATAGATGTATCTAGACATGTTTTAGTATATAGGTACATCCATGATAGAGCCAATCAGATGGTTGAGAACACTACAATTCGTAGCTACAAATGCGTGTATGACTCCCGGATGCAGAGGTCGGGGTCATCATCCTCTTTTTCGAGAAAAACAGACGTGTGTGACAGGGCGAAAAGTGCGTATGCGTGCACCTCTTCTCTTCCTGTATAACATACTACTAAACTCAGAGTACAAGTTTTTGAGCTTGCGTCTCATCACATTCCAAATTACTCCACGCTATATTGAATTGCAAACCTGTTCACACCAATCACAACCTAAACGGTTTCCCACTTAGGAGCGTATTAGTACCACGCTAGTATATTGAATTCCAAACCTGTTCACACCGATCACAACCTAAACGGTTTCCCACTTAGGAGCGTATTAGTACTCGGTTATAAATACTAGTATGCCAAGATGATCGCACATTCCTCCTCAACTCCTCATCCACAAAAACAAACAAGTCATTCAGCATCCTTCCCTTTGCGTCTGCAATGGCCAGCGTGAGTTCTGGGTCGAGAGATTGCTACCAGGGAGAGGCGAGCATGGAAGCGGAAGCACGAGAGATGTCCTGCCTCGCTGCGAGAGCAGCCGACATGTCCCGCCACGCGGAAGTAGCATCACAAAGGTCCCGCCGCGCCGCTGAAGCAACACGGAGGTCCCGCAGCGCCGTCGATGCAGCAGACTGGTCCGGCCGCGCCGCGGAAGCAGCAGAGATGTCCCGCCGTGCCACGAATGCAGCAGAGATGTCCCGCCGCGCCGCGGCGGCCTGGGAAAATTTCTCGCGGGCAGGCGACGACTGTTACAGGCGCATGCATGCGATCATCCATAGCCAGATGGATCAGATCTCCGGCTTGGCGAGGTTGCAGGATGATGTGAAAGCCTTGTTTGAACATGCTACCGGCGTCATCCGGCAACTAAGGGAGGGCAATGAGAGGGTCCGGGCCGAGCGCGACCTGCTGAGGGAGAAGATCGTCCGAAGTGCAGACTAGCAGGAGGAGACCAGTGCCTTGTTGAAGAGGACCGGTGTCATCGTCAAGAAACTTATGGACAAGAATGACATGCTCCGCAACGAGCGCCAATGGCTGGTGGAGGAATCCGTGGATGTTCTCAAGCAGCGTCTTGAGGACATGAAAGAGCTCATCGCCACTCGCCGCAGAGATTAGTTCCCGCGGCCTGCAGCAACGCATCAAGAAAGTAGAGATCAGCGAGTCAGATCCTTGTCTTCCTTCTTCTTTTGCCCTTGTGTATTTCGGGCGTAGCTGCATGTGGCTTTTTTAATTATTTTTCTAATTATGTAAGACAATTAATCGTCCTTATCTTTCTGTGGAAGATCAATGTTGCGAGGCTGGAATGAAGAAAACTCTTGCCGTATGGCGACCACAGCGTTGTCGTTCTTCTAGTTGCTGCTAGGCTTCCTTCAGTTTCCTGGTTTCTTTTGATGTAATAATCGGTTTAGGATGTCGATTGTGTCGTCGGTTGTGAAATGTTGGGTTCTAGCGCAGATGTTTGGCCTTTGTTGGCCTCTTGGGATGTTGCAATTTCAATCTGGTACTTTTAGTCCTTCATGTTAGGCTGGAGTTGTGCTAAACTTCTTGTGAATTGTGGTGGTTTTCAGTAATGAAAATCGAAAGGAGCAAGCCCTTCTTTGATCAAAAAAAATCATCCTTATATATTCATCAGTCTTGCTATAAGTCGCAGTAGATGCTATATAGGTCCGTCGGATCTTACATCAAGATCCGTCGGTCGATTTTCTTTTTCTCTCTTAAATCTCAATCGAGTGAGACATAGCCACGCCATTAAACAAAGGCTCGGGCACCATTAATGGAGACCTTGGGAGAGAGGTGGACGGCAGATGGAGGTCAAAGGGCTCTCCTCCCGATAAGCACGCCATAGGGTCTGATCGCCGCCTCTCGTACTCAAATAGCTACCCTGCACGGCGCCTCCTAGCTAATAAAAAATGGGGACGCGTGGCGGCACGTAAATGGTACTAGTAAGTAGAACGCCCACGGTTTCAATAATACTTGTGTTTCCGATTGTAACGTGACATCACTTGTTCCAAAATGACTTTGTTGATTGGTAATGTGTGCGCCTTCGCAAATCGGACTGCAAATTTACCACAGCATGTTGGTGCCATGTCATGGCACCAAGCCAAGTTTCATTATTTTCATGCTTGTTTTGGATTTACATGAATTAAAAACTAAGTTTCTCAATGTTTCCAACCCAGCCACGACGCCCAGAATTTTGAATTTCATTCCCATTTCTTGCATGGAACCTAGAAATTTACCCGAGGACACACATGTGATTTTTCAACCAACTTTGGTGCACTGGAACATGTGCTTGTATTTCAAATTTGATTGCACACAAAGGTGACACATTCCCTCCGAGAATCACGAGCCTTCTTGAGAGAAGCTCCGATTTGGAAGAAGCTTATACCAAAATTTGTTCCTATTCGGCCAATTTTTTTACCACGGCATGGTACTACCATGACATGACACCATGCCAAGTTCCATGATTTTAAAACCAAGTTTCTCAATGTTCTTGACCGAGCCACGATGCCCAGATGTTTGAATCTTATTCTCATTTTTTGCATGGGAGTAGAAATTCACCCGAGGACACAAATGTGATTTTCAACCAACTTTGGTGCATGGGAGCACGTGCTTGTAGTTCAAATTTGAATTATGCACATTAAATGACCAAAAACTCAATTAATGTGTAAATAAGGCCAAACGAAGCCGGAATAATTCCAAAATTTAACAGGGCACTCATGTAGTTCTATGTTGCCTTTGTAAATAAACTCAAGGGGAACAATGTATATCGTTTTGCACTCAAAGGTGACACGTTCCCTCTCGTAACCATGAGCCTTCTTGAGAGAAGCTTCGGTTTGCAAGAAGCTTATACCAAAATCTGTTCCTATTCGGCCATTTTTTTACCACAAAATGGTAGTACCATGACATGACATCCATGCCAAGTTTCATGATTTTCAGACGTGTTTTGGATTTACAAGAATTTTAAAACCAAGTTTCTCAATGTTCTCGGCCGAGCCACGATGCCCACATGTTTTAATTTTATTCTCATTTCTTGCATGGGACATAGAAATTCACCCGAGGACACAAATGTGATTTTTCAACCAACTTTGGTGCACGAGAGCATGTGCTTGTAGTTCAAATTTGACTTATGCACATTAAATGACCGTAAACTCAATTAATGTATAAAAACAACAAAACGAACCGGAATAATTCCAAAATTTAACATGGCACTAATGTAGTTCTATGTTGGCTTTGTTAAGAAACTCAAGGGCGGGGGGTGTACGTTCCTCTTAGAACCACGAGCTTCCAAATCGGCCCAATTTTTTTACCACAACATGTTAGTGCCATGACATGACACCATGCCAAGTTTCATTACATGAATTTAAAAATTAAGTTTCTCGATGTTCTCGGCAGATTAATGACGCCCAGATGTTTGAAGTTCATTCTCATTTCTTCCATGGGACCTAGAAATTCAACCAAGGACACACATGTGATTTTTCAACCCACTTTGGTGCACCGGAGCATGTGCATGCAATTCATATTTAGATTATGCACATTAAAAGTCCAGAAACTCAATTAATGTATAAAAAGGCCAAATGAACCCGAAATAATTCCAAATTTAACAGGGCACTCATATAGTTCTATGTTGCCTCTGTAAATAAAATTAGGTGGGAGGCAGCGTATATCGTTTCGCACACAAAGGTGACACGTTCCCTCTCGGAACCACGAGGCTTGTTGAGAGAATCTCCGGTTTTGCAAGAGGCTTATACCAAAACTTGTCCCAAAACAGGGTTTAGATTATCCCGAACATCTCGCTACCTACACTAATAATGTACTATGGTTTGAATTTAACATAAAATGGATACAGATATTTGAATTGGAGAGCGTATGGTACATGTAGTTCATAGTGAAATATGATTACTGCTATATGCATGTCTTTTTGTTATCAAGATAATATTTAAATTATTGTATAACTTGACAACAATTGTATTCAAATAAGGAAAATTGATTCAAATTTAGTCCATATGGTAGACGACAATATATATGTTCACATGGTGGAGTAAAATGTTCATATATGATGGAAGATCAAAATGTATGACTACATCAATTATAAACCGCAAGGTCACCTAATGATATATTCAAATTCAACATAACGTGGATTCAAAAATTCAAATTCGAGATCATGGCATCTTTAATCATATAAAAAGGGACATTACTCTTTCTTTGGTGGGAATTGATTTGTTTTTTGTTGTTGTTGAGGGAAGTGCGAATCGATTTGGTACTGTGCATGGTAATCATGTTCTCCCGATTTTTTTACATTTTTCTTGTAGTTTTTTCAATGACATCTATAGCAATATAGTAAAAGGGGACATGACTCTCTTGTGTCTTGTATGATTTTTTTACACGTTAAGTTTGTTCTGCCGAACAAGGAATCCGCACCTTGTTATCCCGAAATTTTCAAGCTCGAGTATCTTTTGTCTCACCTGCTTTGAAACTCCTGATTCTTCAACCCATGCCGCGCCTTGTTATCATGAAATTTGGACGCGCGCGAGAACTCCCTCCTCATCTGAAATCTCTCCCGCAGCCTAGACACGCGAAATCCCCCTTCTACCCCTCAGCCGGAAATGAAGCTCCACGTCGCGGTGTCAAAACCGGTGGGGGTACGCTGGTAACTTACCCTACATTTTGGACAAGCGTCCCTGAGCTTGGCTCCCCCCTCCCCCTTCGCTCCCCTCCCCCCATTCGTACACCGAGGCCGCCAAAACCCGCGAAACCCCATGCTCCTCCGTCGGCCTCCCGACCGCCGCCCAGCCGGAGACTCTTCCCTGACTATGTCGTCCACCGCAACAGCTCGCCGTCCCTCATCCACCGCACCAGATGAGGATCAGTTGTCGATCTCGTCGTCCCGCCGGATCAGCCGCCCCGTCCTCCACCTCCAAGAAGCTGCCCTGACGTTCGCCTCGTCTATCGCGCCACCTCAATCCCCACAGCGCCGTCTTGACCTGCCCCACCGGAACCACAGCACCCTCACCAATTCCTCTGATGAAGCCGAGGCGAACTCGGCGCCACCAAGGAGGTTCTGCACTCACTGCTGCATTTTATCTTTTATTCAATCTCACGGGGCTGACGGTGCTCGATACCTAGCACACATGGCGTCTCCATCGACGGCGCCGTCGCCGGCCACATCATCCACGGCGTCTCGCCCATGTCGTTGCTTCCTCGTGGCGACTTCCTAACGGCACTAGCTGCAGCTGCTCGGCTCTCGCTTCGCCGCTGCTCTGTTCTTCTTTGTCGGTCGCTGTCTTTGCCTTTGCTCTGCTTTCGTTAGTCTTGCTGCTTTCTGCTCTTGCTCTCGCTTGCTGCTTCTTCTTGCTGCCGACCTCTGGCAGCTACTGAGGAGTTGCTGCTTAGCACTTCGCTTCATGGTGCTCTTGCCACGACTTGCTCTCTGCTAGTGCGTTCCACCTTTCGGCGTCTCGATTTAGATCACTGCTTCTACGCTACTAGTGCTCGAACGCCCTAAACATCTATTGCAATGCTCATTACTAGTTCAATCAGGTTCGACGGTAAAATTCAGTTTCGACTGTGAAGTTCATTTTCTTGATTAAGTTCGTGAGTGAACAAGTACTCACAACATCCGGCCGGAGCGGCCATGGCGCCGCTGATGCGCTTTTACATCTAGCAGTTTTGGTGATGTATTTTACATCATCTATTGCGAGATGATATTAGGTCCCACTTCATATTAAAGTTATGCATCTTGTCATGCTTCAGCCTCGTCGCCGTACACCTTAGCGGAGCTGCTCCAACGACGGAACCGTCCATCACAGAGGAGCAGTACCCTCGGCGCCGTTTCCAGAGGCCTCGGATCTTCTTCCCCGCCTCCGACAGTCACACCAAAGATCATCACCATCCTCCACGTCCAACCCAATGATGCTTTGAGGTCCACAAGGCTATGCCAAAGAGGTTGTACACTCGTCGCATCACTTTGTTTCTCCATTCCTCTGTTCTTCCAATTCATGTGAGCCAAACACCCAAAGTTGGTGAAATCCTATGTTTCCAAATGCTCTGTTTTGCACGTACATTCCTATCCTATTCCTGTGTTTTCCTGTCCACTGCATTTATAGAATCCTCCAATTCTAAGGAGCCCTTACAGATTTACTTCATTTTCAGATTGGCGTCAAAGAAAACTACATGTGTTATGTCCTGCTCCTGCCATGCCGTCATCCACCCACACGAGGTGCACCATCGATGAAGCGTTCACTGCAGCGAAGATCCCCCTACGGACTTTCTTTCGCCGCCTCGGATCATCTTCCGGTTGCGGCAGCCACGCCTAACCGCATTACCATCATTGGTGAGCAGATGAACCTAAGGACTAGACAGTTCCGGAAGAGAGGTCATGATCTTTCGTGGTTTGCTTACGTTATACATTGGTTATTATTACACTGCTACTTTATCGTTCAATCTTGAGTTTTGAATTGCCCATGGGTCTCATATCGAGCCAAAGACCTTGAATAGTATCTGTCTACTATCTGGTTCATCTGGGGTCCTCTATGTGGTTCATGTTGGGTGGGCAACAAACAATAGATGATCCATTGTCTATCTTTTTAAACTGAAGCTATAATCTACACCGCTATCATTAGTTTTGGATCCATCCACTCGTTTGCTACCATCAGTCTTGATTTTTGCATGCACCCCTTAGGCCTTACAAAATCTAACTATTTTTTTATTATGCATGTCAGATATTGTACACAATCGTACTGAACATGTAGAGAAAAAGACAAGACCATTGCGTGCGAATATAATGTCATGCCGACGCTGCTCCATGGTGGGCGAAGTGCCCCCCCTCTCCTGCATTTCCAGATTGTATTCCAGAGGAAGATAACTGTTCATATGGAGATTCAGAAGGAGCCGACCATGCCTGTTTACCACCTGAGGTGTTTGCTCTAACCTGGCATGCTGATGTTGGTCATATCATGCATATGGCGCCTTGCATTGCTTACATTATGTAACACCCCGGATGTAACTTTCCATATTTGTAACTCCAACTCTTGCCATTTTCGGCATTGTGATATGATATTCCCTCCGTGGTTGGGTTTTTCTTCATTTTTGCATTTTGTCCATGTCATGCATTTCATATCATGTCATCTTGTGCATCTCATTGCATACGTGTTCGTCTCATGATTCCGAGCATTTTCCCCGTTGTCCGTTTTGCAATCCGCACTCCTATGTCCCCCGGCGTCCCCTTTTACGTTTTTCCGTGAGCGGGTACTAAACTTTCTTGGAATGGACCGAGCCTTGTCAAGTGGCCTTGGTACACCACCGGTAGACCACCTGTCAAGTTTCGGGTCATTTGGAGCTCGTTTGGTACTCCAACGGTTAACCGCATAACCGCAAAGGCCACTTTTAAGTTGCAGCCCAACACCCCTTCAAAATAGCCCAATAACCCATTTAAGTCACTTCCATGTCCATCGCCGTTCGATCACGATCGTGTGGGCGAAAACCGCACTCCATTTGGAGCTTCCTAACTCCTTCTACATATAAATATAGCCTCCCCCCCCCCCCCCGAAATTCCGGATGAAACCCTAGCCTCCCCGCTCTCTCCGCGCCGCCGGACGAAATCCGGACGGCCGACTCCGCCCGCGCCCAGACGAACCAGCGCGCCACGTGGCGCCAGCCACCAAGCCGCCGCCGCCCTTTGGCCCGTGTGGGGCCCCGCGTACGCCGCCGCCTCCCCACGCCGCCGCGCTCGGCCCTTGGCGCGCCGCCTGGATCTCCAGCGCCGCCCGCCGACCTCGCGTCCGGCCCCATGAGCCGCCCGACCGCCGCCGCCCGTCGTCCTCGCCGCCATCGCCGCCGCTCCGGCCATGCCCGCGCCGCGCCGGCGAACGCGCCCGCTGCCTCGTCGCCCCGTTCCTCCTCTCCGGCGAGCCGCCGCCGTCCGCCTCGACCCGCTCCGGCGACGGATCCGATCGGATCTCAGATCCACGAAGGTTGACTTTTCCCGAGCCCCGGATTTCATCCAAGTCATATTTCTGCAGATATTTTGTTGCATATTCATCATGCCATAACTTTGCATCTGTGGAACCGTTTGGGGCGTATAGCATACTATATTGTTCGCCTCGAAGAGTAGATCATTTCATTCTATTGCATAATTTTCATTTGAGCTCATATTGATGCCCGAAATGCTGTTGGAAGAGGGCTATGTGATGTTAGTTTCAGATTATTATCAGAACATGCACTTTTGTCATTTTTTCCATGATTGATGTGTGCACCATATGATCTTGAGTCCTACATGTGTTTTGTAATATGCCATGCCATCTTTACAGGAGTGTATGCCATGTATTTTTTTGATCTCCGTGGTGACTAGCACAAGCATGCAAACTAGGCTTCATGATGTTGCTGATTTCAGCCCCTGGTTTGCTGATATTGTGATGCCATGTTAACTTGATGCTACCGAGAGATCCATGCATATTTTGAGATACTTCAGTCAGGATGTTTTTGAACATATGGTTATTCTCTATCCATCCATGCCCTTGTTTGCAATTATGGAGTGCCATAGCTTGAGTCAATCGAGCTCTACTTTTGCTATAAAATATTTCCTGGCAGATTGTTTACATGTTATTCAATTTTGCCAAGGTTGTTGTAGTTGATCCATGTATGCTATGATGTTGTTCTTGCCATTTATAGCTTCTATGCCATGTATCCTTGAGGGATGTATCCTTAGTTTATCATGTAATGCTCTGTAGTGAGTGCAAAGAGCTCTTAAACATGCCTACTTGTTATCTGTTTTTGTCATGCCCTGTTGCTGAATCTGTTAACGAAACTTGCTATATTCACATGGGTGCTATTACATTTTGTGTTCCCTTTTGGCTCATGGTCAGTAAGGGACATTTGTTCTATGCTTTGAGTAGATTCACGCCATGCCTTGTTTTGCTATTATAAGTTCCTGTAGGATGTTGTTTGCTTGCTCTGAACATTGCTACCTGATGCTGTTTCTGCCATGTTCAGTAATTTCACTGTGTGAAGCTGATATATTTTGCACTTTTGCCATGCTTGTTTGGACCTGTTATGGTGTGATTTAGCCGTAGCTCAGTGTTCATCTTTTGTCAAGCATCGTGAGTAGATCACTTCCATATGCTTTGTTGGTACGTTTGGGTGAAGTAGCTTAATTTCTTGTTGCTTGCTATTTGGCATCGTGCTTTTAATGGCAGATTTGTGCCATTCTTGTTTTGCTTGTCATTTGCAAACCGTGCATCCGATTCCGGTGATCTTTATATCGATTTCAACCGAAATCATCTCACCTTTCCAGCGGCATACTTGGTTTGCCAAGTTGATGCCTGGTTCATCATTTTTCCTTCCGGAGCACGCATATGCATTGCATCTCACATGTCGCATATCATGCCATGTATTGCATCATGTTGCTTGTGCATTGCACCGTGATTTATTGTGGTTCCATTGTTTGTGTTCTTGCTTTGGGTAGAGCCGGAGAGGCGAGTACGTGAACGAGGAACCTGTTGAGAACGCTTACGAGGATCAAGCTTTCGACAACTCTGTGAACTTTGCAGGCAAGATGACCATACCCTCGAAATCACTTCTATCTTTGCTTGCTAGATGCCCGCTCTTTGCTACGCCTATGCTACGATGCCTATCACTTGCTATATCATGCCACCCATATTGCCATGTCAAACCTCTAACCATCCTTTCCTAGCAAACCGTTGTTTGGCTATGTTACCGCTTTGCTCAGCCCCTCTTATAGCGTTGCTAGTTGCAGGTGAAGATGAAGTTTGTTCCTTGTTGGAACATGGAGCTCTTGTTCCTTGTTGGAACATGTTTACTTGTTGGAACATGTTTACTTGTTGGGGATATCACAATATATCTGCTATAATTAATGCATCTATGTACTTGGTAAAGGGTGGAAGACTCGGCCTTATGCCTGGTGTTTTGTTCCACTCTTGCCGCCCTAGTTTCCGTCATACCGGTGTTATGTTCCTTGATTTAGCGTTCCTTACATCGGTTGGGTGATTTATGGGACCCCCTTGACAGTTCGCTTTGAATAAGACTCCTCCAAAGAAGGCCCAACTTTGGTTTTACCATTTGCCACCTAAGCCTTTTTCCCCTGGTTTTCGCGAGCCGAGGGTCATCTTTATTTTAACCCCCGGACCGGTGCTCCTTCGAGTGCTGGCCCGAACCGAAGCTACTGCGGGGCCACCTCGGGGAAACTCGAGGCTTGGTTTTACTCGTAGCCTGTCTCATCCGGATGTGCCCTGAGAACGAGATATGTGCAGCTCCTATCGGGATTTGTCGGCACAATCGGGTGGCTTTGCTGGTCTTGTTTTATTGCTGTCGAAATGTCTTGTAGTCCGGGATTCCGAGATCGATCGGGTCTTCCCGGTAGAAGGAATATCCTTCATTGACCGTGAGAGCTTATAATGGGCTAAGTTGGGACACCCCTGCAGGGTATTATCTTTCGAAAGCCGTGCCCGCGGTTATGAGGCAAATGGGAATTTGTTAATGTCCGGTTGTAGAAAACCCAAAGTTGATCTTAATTAATACACATCAACCGCGTGTGTAACCGTGATGGTCTCTTCTCGGCGGAGTCCGGGAAGTGAACACGGTGTTGGAGTTATGTTTGGCGTAAGTAGTTCAGATCACTTCTTGATCGCTACTAGCTTCACGACCGTGCCTTGCTTCTCTTCTCGCTCTCTTTTGCGAATGTAGCCACCATATATGCTAAGCGCTTGTGCAGCTCCACCTCACAACTCTGTCCTTCCTTTAAGCTTAAATAGTCTTGATCTCACGGGTGTGAGATTGCTGAGTCCCGTGACTCACAGATTCTACCAAAACAGTTGCAGTGCCGACGATGCGGTGTAGATGACGCAACCCGAGCTCAAGTGGGAGTTCGACGAGGAACGTGGTCGCTTCTATGTGTCTTTTCCTGATGATCGATAGTGGAGCCCAGTTGGGACGATCGGGGATCTGTGTAGCATTTGGGGTATCTTCTTTTATTTTGGTTCCGTAGTCGGACCTTGAGTGTATTCTGGATGATGGATGTTTTTTATGTATTGTGTGAAGTGGCGATCGTAAGCCAACTATGTATCTCTTTTCCTTATGTATTACATGGGTTGTGTGAAGATTACCTCACTTGCGACATTGCTTTTAAATGCGGTTATGCCTCTAAGTCGTGCTTCGACACGTGGGAGATATAGCCGCATCGAGGGCGTTACAAGTTGGTATCGAGCCATCCCGACTTAGGAGCCCCCTTGATTGTTTCTTTGGCGTTGTTGAGTCTAGAACAAAATGTTTTGAGTCTTAGGATTATATATATCGGAGAGTAGGATTCTTTTTACTCCCCAGTCCCTTCGTCACCTCTGGTGAGGTCTCCTGACGTAGAAGTTTTGACTCTCCTCTCCTCAAATTTCACTAAAAAAAATTTAGGATCACGCGGGTATCTTGGAATCGTTCCGATGGTTTTGTGACGAGAACATTGTTCTTGGTGCCTCCCGACATTTAGGGGTTGTGGCGGTGTCACTGGGAGTTGAGCTCCGAGGTGTTGTCGTCACAATTTTATCGTTGCGATTACGGAATACTTGAGCTTTGCCGACATCGAAAATCTCTTTTGTACAGTTGTTGGTGAGATAACCCGATAACCCAAAGATCTTGAGGCGAGCTCGGGAGTATTGCCATGACTCGTATATCGGATGCTTTTCAAAGGTCGAGGTACACGATTTCCGAAGGTTTCTTGGTTATGTGTTGATGGATGGATACAACTGGATCTAGGTATTGTTAGTTTGGGTGAAATATTTTGTGTCCCCTGTATCCCCAACACCAGATTGCATAACCAGAAAGTTTCGGGAGTTTATAGGTGGGATTCAAGTAGCTCTTAGCATTTCTTCCCTTGAGATATTTGGTTTTGCGATTGGGTAATCCTTACCACTTATTTGTTCGATCGTACCTTGTTTTTTCATCAACCCTTAATCAAGTGGCTTCTCACCTTAATGGACGTGTGACGTTAGCTTTTGGAATTCATTCGTTCATCCTTGTTCGAATGTTTATTGTGAAGACTATATGTTGCAATTTCTATCCGTTGATTCAACTTGTCTATCTGTCTATCAAAGTGCTAACGGATGTCACCCTCTTCAGGATGGCTCCGCCAACGTCTGAATCCGGATCGCAATGATGAGAGTCGATCAAACCCTCCACCTCCACCTCCGCCTCCGGAGGCATGGCAACTATCATGGCAGCCACCAATGCCAATGCTCAGATGATTTTGCAACTCTTGCAAGAGCGTACCCAAGGGCAAGGCAATCAAGGAAATCAAGGCCAAGGCAACAACCAACCGACTTTGCTACCCTCAATCAGTTCCTCGCTAATCAGCCGAAGTCTTTCAGCTTCCGTATGAGGCCACAGACACCGACGATTGGCTTGTGGACATCTGCAAACATTTTGAATGTAGCAATGTCGGACACGAGGACTTTGTCAAGTTTGCTTCGTTTCAACTCAAGGACCAAGCTCTTTGAGTGGTACCAAAGAATACAAAGATTCCAGAGGAGGTCGTGTAATTACCGGGATGAGTTCATGAGACTCGTGAGCTCACCACATTCTGAAAAGTGTTGTTGAGAGCAAGCGCGAGGAGTTCCGCAATCTCAAGCAAGGCGGCATGTCTGTGTACCAATACAATATCCAGTTCCAGAAACTCGCTCGCTTTGCTAAGCAAGACGTCCCTGATGAAAAGAGTATGATCTATCAATTCAGAGGTGGCCTCAGAGAAGATCTGCAATTAGCTCTCGTGCTTTTTGAGCCAGAAAAGTATGATGAATTCTACAACATGGCACTGAAGCAAGAAGCTGCCCAGCTCAAATGTGAGGCTTCTAAGAAGAGAATCATGGAAGCATTCAGTCTTCTTCTTCCTCTCAAGTGGCAGCTAAGCAACAGAAGTTCTACCTTCCTCCTCCTCCGTTCCGTCAGCCTTATCGGCCAGAAGAACTTCGGTGGTCGTGGATCTTCCCACCCACCCAACCACAGCTATCGAACAAGTCTATTTCTCAAGCTCCAAGGTCAAATGCTCCTTATCACCGTCCGCTCTCAAAGGTGACTTGCAACAAATGTCGTGAAGGTCACTATGCGAACAAGTGCTTCAACCAAAGGCGCCTTCCGCCTCCTCCTCCTGTGAGATCTTCCAGCAATGCAGTGGTCAAGCATAATCCAAAGCATGCCAAGGTGAATATGATGAATGCAGCTCAAGCGGAGGAATCTACTGACGTGATAATGGGTAATCTTCCAGTTAATGATATTCCTGCAAAAGTTCTATTTGATCTTTGGTGCATCGCATTGTTTCATGTCAAGACCGTTTTTTGCCAAGCATGAATTCACTTCTTCACATTTGGGTAAACCCATGGATGTCGTTTCTCCGTAAACGGTTGAGCTCCAGTTTGGTGGTTCGGATACCACAATCAAGATGGGCGACCATAGATTTACAGCTAAACCAATTGTCCTTGGTGACTCGGATATTGATCTTATTCTTGGGATGGATCGGCTTTCTCAAAGACAAAGCTTCAGCTTGATTGTCTTTGTCGGGAAATTCAATTGACTCACTCTTCTAATGATGTGATCATCTATGCCGCTTCGTGATGAAACCATTCGGTTGTTTTCTCTCAATGAGAAGGGCGAATTGGATGCTATCTCTCGATTCCAGTCGTTTGTGAGTACCAAGATGTCTTTCGGAAGAGCTTCCAGAATGCCTCCTCACCGGCCGGTTGAGTTCGTTATCAATCTTGAGCACGGCATCAACCCGTTTGCAAGCGTCCATACAAGCTTGGACCTAATGAGCTGAAGGAATTGAAGAAGCAGCTCGATGAACAAGAGCGTCTGGGTTTGATCGGACCGAGTTCATCTCCTTGGGGTTGTGGTGTTCTTTTTGTCCAGAAGAAGGATGGCACGGACCGACTTTGCGTCGATTACCGTCCATTGAATAAAAAGACTATCAAGAACAAGTATCCACTTCCCAACATCAATGAGCTTTTCGAGCAACTCAAAGGTGCTAAAGTGTTCTCCAAGCTTGACCTTCGTATGGGTTATCATCAGATTCGCATTCGTGAACAAGATATTCCCAAGACAGCATTCGAACAAGCTTTGGTTCTTATGAATATACTGTCATGTCTTTCGCCTTGTCAATGCTCCTCCAACATTCTCTCGGATGATGAACTTCATCTTCAACCCCTACACCAATGAATTCGTCTTGGTCTATCTTGATGATATTTTGGTCTTCTCCAAGAATAAGAAGGATCATGCCAAACATTTGCGGTTGGTGCTCGACAAGCTCGGAGCATCAATTCTATCTAAGTTTTCCAAATGTGAATTTTGGCTTGATGAAGTGCTTTATCTTGGTCACATCATCTCCGCCAAGGGCATCGCTGTTAATCCCGAGAAGGTGTCCGCGAGTTGTGAATTGGGAACCTCCTCGGAATGTCAAGCGACTTTGCGATTTTCTTGGTCTTGCAAGCTATTGCGAAGATTCGTTGAGAATTTTTCTAAGATTGCAAAGCCTCTTTCCAACCTCCTCCAAGCATGTGAAGTATGTCCGGTCTCCACGAGTGTGACGTTGCTTTCAATACTCTCAAAGAGAAACTCGTCACAGCTCTGTCTTAACTCCTCTGATGAATCCAAGCCATTCGAAGTTTTACTGTGATGCTTCTCTTCAAGGTCTCGGTCTTTGTGTTAATGCAAGAGAAGAGAGTTGAGGCCTATACCTCTCGTCAGTTGAAGCCCAACGAAAAGAACTACCCCACTCACGATCTTGAGTTGGCGGCAGTTGTCCATGCATTGATAACTTGGAGACATCTCTTGTTGGGAAGGAAAGTGGACATATTCACCGATCACAAGAGCCTCAAGTATATCTTCACTCAACCCAACCTCAACCTCAGGCAGACTTGATGGGTCGAAATGATTCAAGAGTACAACCCAAGTATTGAATATACTCCGGGCAAGGCCAATGTGATTGCAGATGCTTTGAGCAGGAAGGCTTACTACAACAGTTTAATCCTCAAGCCCTTCCAACCGGATCTCTGTGAAGCTTTCCGCAAGCTGAATCTTCAAGTTGTTCCTCAAGGCTTTCTTGCCAACCTCATAGTCTCTCCTACTTTGGAAGATCAGATTCGTGAGGCTCAACTCCTGGATACCATGGTGAAAAAGGTGAAACGTGGTATCGACAAGGGCATTTCCAAGTACAAGTGCTTCCACATTGATGACAAAGATACTCTTTTCTTCGAGGACCGGATTGTGGTTCCTAAGGGTGATCTACGTAAAGTCATTATGAGCAGGGCACACAATTCGCTTCTATCCATTCATCTTGGAAGTACGAAGATGTACCAGGACCTCAAGCAGTCATATTGGTCGACTCGAATGAAGCGAGAAATTGCTCAATTCGTGAATGAGTGTGATGTCTGCAGAAGAGTGAAAGCAGAACACCAACGACCAGCTGGTCTCCTCCAACCTCTTGCTATTAAAGAATGGAAGTTTGATCATATTGAAATGGACTTCGTGACTGGATTTCCTAAGTCCAAGCGTGGAAATGATGCTATCTTCGTTGTCATTGACAAGCTTACAAAAGTGGCTCATTTTCTTCCTATCAGAGAATCTATCACAGCAGCTCAGTTGGCAGAGCTATACACCTCCAGGATTGTCTCCTTGCACGGCATTCCACAATTGATCTCTTCAGACCGTGGCAACATCTTTACCTCCAAGTTTTGGGATTCTTTTTAGACGGCCATGGGCACCAACATTCGTTTCAGCACAGCTTTCCATCCTCAAACAAGTGGCCAAGTCGAGCGAGTCAATCAAATCCTTGAAGATATGCTCAGGGCTTGTGTCATTTCCTTCGGTATGAAGTGGGAAGATTGTCTTCCATATGCCTAGTTCTCCTACAACAACAGCTTCCAAGCGAGTTCGGGTAAGGCCCCATTCGAAATTCTCTATGGCAGAAAAGTGCGTACTCCTCTCAATTGGTCCGAGACAGGTGAACGCCAACTTCTTGGCAACGACTTGATCACGGAAGCGAAGAAATGTGCAAAGTCATTCGTGAGAATCTCAAAGCCGCACAATCGTGCGGAAGAGCTATTATGATGACAAGCACCGTGATGTGGCTTTTTAAATCGGAGACCATGTCTACCTACCCGTCTCTCCAATGAAAGGCACACGTAGCTTCGGTATCAAATGGAAGCTTTCCCCAAGATACGTGGGTCCTTTCAAGATCATTGGCAAAATAGGCGATCTCGCCTATCAACTTGAGCTTCCCTCCAACTTCGCAAACGTGCATGATGTGTTTCATGTGTCACAGCTTCGCAAGTGCTTCAAGACTCCTGAACGCACTATCAACTTCGAAGAAATTGACCTCCAAGAAGATCTCTCTTATCATGAGCACCCCGTTGCTATTCTTGAAGAGACTGAGCGCAAGACTCGCAACAAGTCAATCAAATTCCTGAAAGTGAAGTGGTCACACCATTCCGACCGAGAAGCCACACAGGGCGCGAGGATCACCTCCGTTCTGAATATCCGGAGTTCTTTCAGTCCTAGATCTCGGGGCGAGATCCTCTTGTAGTGGTGGAGTGTTGTAACACCCGGATGTAACTTTCCATATTTGTAACTCCAACTCTTGCCATTTTCGGCATTGTGATATGATATTCCCTCCGTGGTTGGGTTTTTCTTCATTTTGCATTTTGTCCATGTCATGCATTTCATATCATGTCATCATGTGCATCTCATTGCATACGTGTTCGTCTCATGATTCCGAGCATTTTCCCCGTTGTCCGTTTTGCAATCCGGCACTCCTATGTCCCCCGGCGTCCCCTTTTACGTTTTTCCGTGAGCGGGTACTAAACTTTCCCGAAATGGACCGAGCCTTGTCAAGTGGCCTTGGTACACCACCAGTAGACCACCTGTCAAGTTTCGGGTCATTTGGAGCTCGTTTGGTACTCCAACGGTTAACCGCATAACCGCAAAGGCCTCTTTTAAGTTGCAGCCCAACACACCTTCAAAATAGCCCAATAACCCATCTAAGTCACTTCCATGTCCATCGCCATTCGATCACGATCGTGTGGGCGAAAACCGCACTCCATTTGGAGCTTCCTGGCTCCTTCTACCTATAAAGATAGCCTCCCCCGAAATTCCGGATGAAACCCTAGCCTCCACGCTCGCTCCACGCCGCCGGACGAAATCCAGAAGACCGGACATGTCCGCCCGCCCGCCGAACGCGCCGCCACGTGGCGCCCGGACCACCAGCGCCGCCGCCCGCCGCTGGCTGTGGGGCCCCAGCGGCCGTCTGTTGCCAGCGCTCCCCGCGCCGCCCCACGCTTCGGCCGGGCGCCCGCCGCGGATCTCCAGCCGCCGCCGTCCTCCACGTCCGGCCCCCACAGCCCCGCCGCCGACCTCCGCCGCCATCGTCGCCCGCCGCCGCCGCCGCCCGCTCCGCCCGCCGCCCGCGCCGCGCCCGGCAGCGCCCGCCGGCCTCGTCCCCGGCCCCCGTTCCTCCTCTCCGGCGAGCCACCGCCGTCCGCCTCGACCCGCTCCGGCGACGGATCCGATCGGATCTCAGATCCACGAAGGTTAACTTTTCCCGAGCCCCGGATCGTGCCATAACTTTGCACCCGTGGCTCCGTTTGGGGCGTATAGCATACCTGATTGTTCGACTCGAAGAGTAGATCACTTCATTCCATTGCGTCATTTTCATTTGAGCTCATCTTGATGCCCGAAAGGCTGTTGGAAGAGGGCTATGTGATGTTAGTTTCAGATTATTATCAGAACATGCACTTTTGTCATTTTTGCCATGATTGATTAGTGCACCATATGATCTAGAGTCCTACATTTGTCTTGTAATATGCCATGCCATATTTACAGGGGTGTATGCCATGGATTTTTTTGATCTCTGTGGTGACTAGCACAAGCATGCAAACTAGGCTTCATGATGTTGCTGATTTCAGCCCCTGTTTTGCTGATATTTTGATGCCATGTTAACTTGATGCTACCGAGAGATCCATGCATATTTTGAGATACTTTAGTAAGGATGTTTTTGAACATATGGTTATGATCTATCCATCCATGCCCTCTTTTGCAATTATGGAGTGCCATAGCTTGTGTCAATTGAGCTCCACTTTTGCTATAAAATGTTGCCTGGCAGATTGTTTACATGTTATTCAATTTTGCCAAGGTTGTTGTAGTTGATTCATGTATGCTATGATGTTGCTCTTGCCATGTATAGCTTCTATGCCATGTCTTCTTGCTGTATGTATGCTTAGTTTATCATGTAATTCTCTGTAGTGAGTGCATCGAGCTCTTAAACATGCCTACCTGTTATCTGTTTTTGTCATGCCCTGTTGCTGAATCTGTTAACGGAACTTGCTATATTGACATGGGTGCTATTAAATTTTCTGATCCGTTTTGGCTCATGGTCAGTAAGGGACTTTTGTTCTATGCTTTGAGTAGATTGATTCCATGCCTTGCTTTGCTATTATAAGTTCCCGTAGCATGTTATTTGCTTGCCCTGAACATTGCTACCTGTCTGTGAAGCTGATATATTTTGCACTTTTTCCATGCTTGTTTTGACCTGCTTGTTGTGATTTAGCCGTAGCTCAGTATTCATCTTTTGTCAAGCATCTTGAGTAGATCACTGCCATATGCTTTGTTGGTACTTTTGGTTGCAGTAGCTTAATTTCTTGTTGCTTGCTATGTGGCATCGTGCTGTTAATGGCAGATTTGTGCCATTCTTGTTTTGCTTGTCATTTGCAAACCGTGCATCCGATTCCGGTGATCTTTATATCGATTTCAGCCGAAATCATCTCACCTTTTGAGCGGCATACTTGGTTTACCAAGTTGATGCCTGGTTCATCATTTTCCTTCCGGAGCACGCATATGCATTGCATCTCACATCTCGCATATCATGCCATGTATTGCATCATGTTGCTTGTGCATTGCACCGTGATTTATTATGGTTCCATTGTTTGTGTTCTTGCTTTGGGTAGAGCCGGAGGCGAGTACGTGAACGAGGAACCTGTTGAGAACGCTTACGAGGATCAAGCTTTCGACAACTCTGTGAACTTTGCAGGCAAGATGACCATACCCTCGAAATCACTTCTATCTTTGCTTGATAGATGCTCGCTCTTTGCTATGCCTATGCTATGATGCCTATCACTTGCTATATCATGCCACCCATATTGCCATGTCAAACCTCTAACCATCCTTTCCTAGCAAACCGTTGTTTGGCTATGTTACCGCTTTGCTCAGCCCTCTTATAGCGTTGCTAGTTGCAGGTGAAGATGAAGTTTGTTCCTTGTTGGAACATGGAGCTCTTGTTCCTTGTTGGAACATGTTTACTTGTTGGAACATGTTTACTTGTTGGGGATATCACAATATATCTGCTATAATTAATGCATCTATGTACTTGGTAAAGGGTGGAAGACTTCGGCCTTATGCACGGTGTTTTGTTCCACTCTTGCCGCCCTAGTTTCCGCCATACCGGTGTTATGTTCCTTGATTTCGCGTTCCTTACACGGTTGGGTGATTTATGGGACCCCTTGATGTTCGCTTTGAATAAGACTCTCCAAAGAAGGCCCAACTTTGGTTTTACCATTTGCCACCTAAGCCTTTTTCCCCTGGTTTTCGCGAGCCCGAGGGTCATCTTTATTTAACCCCCCGGACCGGTGCTCCTTCGAGTGCTGGCCCGAACCGAGCCGCATGAGGCCACCTCGGGAAACTTCGAGGCTTGGTTTTACCCGTAGCCTGTCTCATCCGGATGTGCCACGAGAGCGAGATATGTGCAGCTCCTATCGGGATTTGTCGGCACAATCGGGTGGCTTTGCTGGTCTTGTTTTATTGCTTTGTCGAAATGTCTTGTAGTCCGGGATTCCGAGATCGATCGGGTCTTCCGGTAGAAGGAATATCCTTAGATTGACCGTGAGAGCTTATAATGGGCTAAGTTGGGACACCCCTGCAGGGTATTATCTTTCGAAAGCCGTGCCCGCGGTTATGAGGCAAATGGGAATTTGTTAATGTCCGGTTGTAGAAAACCCGAAGTTGATCTTAATTAATACACATCAACCTCGTGTGTAACCGTGATGGTCTCTTCTCGGCGGAGTCCGGGAAGTGAACACGGTGTTGGAGTTATGTTTGACGTAAGTAGTTCAGGATCACTTCTTGATCGCTACTAGCTTCACGACCGTGCTTTGCTTCTCTTCTCGCTCTCTTTTTGCGAATGTAGCCACCATATATGCTAATCGCTTGCAGCAGCTCCACCTCACAACGCTGTCCTTCCTTTAAGCTTAAATAGTCTTGATCTCGCGGGTGTGAGATTGCTTTGAGTCCCGTGACTCACAGATTCTACAAAAAACAGTTGCAGTGCCGGCGATGCCAGTGCAGATGACGCAACCGAGCTCAAGTGGGAGTTCGACGAGGAACGTGGTCGTTTCTATGTGTCTTTTCCTGATGATCAGTAGTGGAGCCCAGTTGGGACGATCGGGGATTTGTGTAGCATTTGGGGTATCTTCTTTTATTTTGGTTCCGTAGTCGGACCTTGAGTGTAATCTGAATGATGGATGTTTTTATGTATTGTGTGAAGTGGCGACTGTAAGCCAACTATGTATCTCTTTCCCTTATGTATTACATGGGTTGTGTGAAGATTACCTCACTTGCGACATTGCTTTCAATGCGGTTATGCCTCTAAGTCGTGCTTCGACACGTGGGAGATATAGCCGCATCGAGGGCGTTACACATTATACATCTTATATGTCATCATCTTAGTTTAGATTTGCTTTATGTGAATGCCACCTGTTTGGTTTCTATATCATACTCCCACCATTCCTAAATATTTGTCTTTTTAGAGATTTCAACAAGTGACTACATACGGAACAAAATGAGTGAATCTACACTCTAAAATATGTCTATATACATCCATATGTGGTAGTCCATTTGAAATCTCTAAAAAGACAAATATTTAGGAACGGAGGGAGTATATGGGAATTATGCAATGCCATCTTCTTTAGCCAGACATCATATACGTGAATCATGCAATGCCATTCTGTTTAGCCAGTCATCATATATGTGAATTGTATCGTGCCATATTTTTTCCATAATGTGTTCATTTGTCAGCAATGTTTATACATTCATCTACTCTTCCTGTGCATCAACCATTTGAGTCGGTCATGGGAAAATCTGGAGTGAAAACAAGGTCTTCTGAGCAGTCAGTGCTACCTGTCGATGCAGATTTCTTGCTGGTTACAGACAGCTCCTCAGAGGAGGATTCAGAGAGAGATGACCAGTCGTATCCCCCCCCCCGAGGTGCATGCTCTAACTTGGCTGGGTTATATTGCTCATATCATGCATATGGTGTCTTGCATTGCCATGCCATCTGCTTAGATCAGACATGCTTTGTGTGAATGCCTCCTGTTTGCTTTCTATATCAGATATGTGAATTATGCAATGCCATGTTTTTCAGCCAGTTTTCATATATGTGAATTATGCACTGCCATGGAGCCAGAAATCATATATGTGAATTATCTCATGCCATCTTTTTTCATTACGTATTCCATTTGTCGAAAATCTGTGTATATTGAACTACTCTTCATGTGTATCAGCCATTTGAGCCGGTTATGGAAAAATCTGGAGTGAAAACAAGGTCTTCAGAGCAGGCAATGGTACTGTTGAAGCATATATCTCGATGGTTACAGGGTGTTCCTCGGAGGAGGATTGAGACAGATGACCAGTCCTATATCCCACGAGGTGTATGCTCTAAGTTGCAATGTTTATATTTCTCATATGATGCATATGGTGTCTTGCATTGCTTAGTTTAGACATCATATGCACAATATTGAATTCTATCTGCTTAGTTTAGAGATCATACATGCAGTGCCACGCTTAGTATATGAATCAATTATGTCAATTATATCATGCCATCCTGTATACTTAGACAACATATATGTGAACTATTTCATCCCAACCTATTTTAGAAATACATCATATAGTTTTGTCATGTCATCCTGTTTAGGTACTCATCATATGTTGAATTATGCCATTATATCCAGTTAAGTTATCCATCATATATCTGAAACTGTGTCATGCTATCCTGTTTAGTTAGGCATCATATATGTGAAATTGTGTCATGCTGTCCTGTTTGGTTAGACAACATATATGTGAATTACCACATCTTTCTATCATACAATGTCTGTACGTTCAATTTCTTTTCTTGTTTATCAGCCATTTGAATTGGAGGGGATGATGGCAGTATCTAAGGGAGCAAAAACCCGTTCTTCACAAAAGACAGTGCTACCCGTCGATGCAGATAGAACCATGGTTGTACTGTCCCACAAACTAGCCCCACCACACATAATCGAGACTCTTCCAGATTGCACACTTACACTATTGGGCAGAGAACCAGCTACAACCCATCTAACCGCAACCCCAACGAATAGTAACCCACTTATAGTTGACAAAGCACAATGTCCACCATAGAGTACCCCCACACGAGCAGTTTGTAAAGCTACTGCAGTGCCCAAAGCACGAAGACCACCACAGCTAACCCAAACTCCACGTTTAAAGCAGAAGAGCAACTGTTCTCAGGTCAGATTCCGTAGCTATGGTCCATACTCCTTTCTTTGTTGCATCATTTGTATTTACTCATACCAACTACTTTCGAATTTGAAGGATCCAATTGAAACTCCAATGGCGCAATGGTATGTTTTAAACCTATTTCTTTAACTGGATTGTTGTTCTAACTTCTTGCTCTATGTTGATTTCAGTTTAAGTTGTATAAACAGTTATGTTCTCATGTGATGCACATTACACGTGCTGCCAATGCTGTGTAGTTTCTCACACTTATATTCTATCTATGGTGACGTGTCTTAAAAATATATGAGTTGAACTGTGTCTCTATCTTGATTAGGGAACATAAACTAGAATGATATGGAAAATACAGTGACCATAGTACATAGATATATGTTTGTTTCATGTTGTTATCCTGTCCACCTTACTACTGAACCATTTAGCAAAATGAGTTTGGTATACTACAAGCTAAACCTGTGATGTGTCTGCTTGTTTCTCTTGTAGTATGCAAACATAATATTGGAGAAGAGCACCCCACTATGCAATGGTAGAGAAAGTAATGCAGATAAGGTTCAAGATAGTGAGACAACCCTGTTGGTCTCCAAGAAAGGTGATAAAAACGATCTTGTAGATGGTGAAAACCCCACAGTCCTGCGTTGATGTAGTGTTCGAGTTACTGGCCGATACCGCTGGCACAAGCTCTTCGAACTCGCTGCCTGAATCACTTCGGCTTCTTCAGTCTCAGCTACCAGCTGAAAGGCATCAGTCATCTGTGCTGCGACAAGAAGCCGAAGGACTGAGGAAGTCCATGCAGAATTCGGATGCGTACTTTCATGTGCAACAGCAAGCGCTGGAGGATTTAAGCGCCAAACAAGAGAAAGTTAATAAGCTTGCTAAGCATCTTGCCAGCATTATGGGTACCCAGGATATTGTTTCTTGAACTCTTCTGAAGTGGTTTCAGTTCTGGACTTGTTTTGTTGCGGTGTTTATATCTTTGATGTGTTCCCTATATTTACCTTTGGTGGTGAACTTTGATGCCCTGTGGATGTAATTTGTGTAATTTCCGTGATAGACTATCATAAGTTGGTTTCTTATTTTTTTCCTTGTTGTCTTGTTTATTTGTTTGCTTGTAGTCGGTCAAGTTCTTTTTCCGCGGTTTGCTAGTGGCTGCGATAACCTATTTTTAAAACTAGGCCACAATAACCATGGGCTAATATTTCTTGTAGTGACACTTTGGGCCTCCTACGGTAGTAGAAAGCGATGGGCCTTCTATGGGTCGAGAAGCAAGAGGCCTTCTACGGGTCAGAGAAACATTGGGCCTTCTCTGAGCCGTAGAAACAATGGGCCTTCACGGGCCCTATCATCAATGGGCCTTATCGGGTCGTATGATCGATTGGCAAACATGGGCCAATAACGAGTCGCATTATGGCCGTAAACGGGCTAGAGTTGGAATCGTCTGCTCATGGGCCGACCATAACGGGCCATCGTTAATAGGCTGTATTTGATGACGCTATGAAAGCGGCCCAATGTATTAACGGACCACAAACGGGCCGATCAGAACCACAGGCTGAATTTGGCCCACAAGCGAAAATTACGATGTGGGCGAAAGTAAACGAATGCTCGAAATGAGCCCAAGAATAAATGGGCTCTAAGAAGGCGAAGATAACATAGATTTGAAGCGGCCCAAGCTGAATAACGGGCCATTAATGGGTATAAAATGATACACTTTGTTCATTACAAAGCCGGTTTCACCACGTCTTAATGGGTCTAAAGTGATACACTGTTCATTGCGGGCCAGTTTCACCACGGGCCGTTAATAGGCCAAGAGTTACATAGGGCCTCATATGGGCTGAAAGACGTCATGGGCCATACATGGGCCAGACGTGAAAACGGGTTGGGATCATATTGGATGGCCCAGATGACGCTACTGGGCCTAATTCGGGTAGGGAGTAACTGGCCTTGGGTTAGCGGGCTGTAAATGGGCTATATGCGAACAGGCCGTTAACAGGCTTTCCTTGGGCCGGCCCGTCACCTTTTGACCAAGTCAAACGGGCCGGTCTTTTCACAGGAATGGGCATCTGTTTGGTCGGGCCACGTGTCGACGTATCATAGGCGCCTTTTGTCCAATGAGTAGATGACATCTGTCCCAACAATGAGCCGACACATGTTTCCTCCAGCCAATGAAGATTTTACACGTGGAAAATCCCCATTGGTCGGGGCTGCTAACGGGTTATCGGATCCAAAACCCGACCCGATAGCTTAACGGCGTTCTGATGGATGCCACGTGTCGGTCACCCTTGACGAAAAGCACTTCGTGACGCGATTTATCGTCATGGAAGTGGACACTTCCGTGATGATAATTTTGGTAATGTCATGGAACACTTTCTACGACATATGTATGACTATCTTGATTCTGTCATAAATTTGTCATGGATGTACATGCATGACAAAAAATGCGACCTACTGTGACAAACACGTATCATCACGGAAGTGTATTTTTTTTGTAGTGTCTCTGTAGGTGATTCTCAATAATTATAACAAAGGAAGGTTAGTAAGAGTTGGTCTCCATCTCCAATATATCTGTTGGATTTTAGTTGTAATATTTTCCCATGTGGCAATATGAGTTAACATATTACCTGGAGGCGTCCATTTTCTAATAATTTTGTCCTTGCATGCATTTTTAGGAGAGACAGGGAAAGATTAGCATGGCTGCAACTGCCGCAAGACAGCCAACATGCATGTGCCTAACAAGCGGCAGCAGCTTTACTAACAAGTATGAAATTGATACCTAGCTGCAAGCATTGCTCCTCCGTGCCCAATAGAATTAACTTTTAAATAGATAGCAATGTTTATTTATTTTCACATGATTGTGGAGATATAAATTTAGGAAAATGATAGGATTACATGTGAAAGCTAACAAATTATCCTTTGTGGCAATGCTTAAGATCCTGAGTTTAGGATACGGTGCATGACATATTATCAAAGTTTTGAATAGCATGCTGTCTCGACACTATAGCATCACTATAATAATTTGAGGGGCATCATGCTAAGCCACTTAGCACAAACTTAGCACGCTAATGCTACTGCCGCTATTTGCCGTAGCCATCTATTTAGACTTTGCATGTTATACTCTCAAGTAACGGCGGTTGATGCTATGTGCAGATTTCTCTTCTACAAGGTGTACGCAAATGATTGTGCAAATTTCTCTTCTAGAAGGTGTACATAGAGAATAGACAAATCGTATGCTTCTCCAAGCGAGTTGAAGGTAGTACAGTGAAGGAAATATGCCCTAGAGGCAATAATTAAGTTGTTATTTATATTTCCTTATGTCATGATAAATGTTTATTATTCATGCTAGAATTGTATTAACCGGGAACTTAGTACATGTTTGAATACATAGACAAAGCAGTGTCACTAGTATGCCTCTACTTGACTAGCTCGTTGAATCAAAGATGGTTAAGTTTCCTAGCCATAGACATGAGTTGTCATTTGATTAATGGGATCACATCGTTAGAGAATGATGTGATTGACTTGACCCATCCGTTAGCTTAGCACGGTGATTGTTAAGTTTGTTGCTATTGCTTTCTTCATGACTTATACATGTTCCTATGACTATGAGATTATGCAACTCCCGAATATCGGAGGAACACTTAGTGTGCTATCAAATGTCACAACGTAACTGGGTGATTTTAAAAATGCTCTACAGGTGTTTCTGATGGTGTTTGTTGAGTTGGCATAGATCAAGATTAGGATTTGTCACTCCGATTGTCGGAGAGGTATCTCTGGGCCCTCTCGGTAATGCACATCACTATTGTCGGATTTCGGATTCCGGCAGACCCTTGAGGTTCGAACATTGGGGTGCGCGCGGAGATCCAACCCTCCACCGTCTCGCACCTCGCTGAATCGCTGGGACCTATACTACTAAACGGAACAGCACAAGAGACACGAGATTTATACTGGTTCGGGCCACCATGGTGGTGTAATACCCTACTCCAGTGTGTGGTGTGGTGGATTGCCTCTTGGGCTGATGAGGAACAATACAAGGAAGAACAGCCTCGGGAGGGTCTGTTCTTGGCAGGTGCGATGAACTGCTAGGTGGTGTTCAGTCGCTCTAGCTACTGGTTTCTTGATGAGGATTCGGATCTCCATCTGCCCTGGGGGTGGCTACTCCTATTTATAGGCGAAGGCCCTGGGCCTCTTCCCAAATATTGAGCGGGAAGGGCGCCAACAATTGGCCATTTTGAAGGGGAACATCGGGTACACTTATCCTGACTAAAGTTGGTCCTCGCTTGCCAAAGGCTCTGGTGATGACCTTTGCTTGGGCTCCACGATGACTCCCTTCCGGTAGTTGAGCTGGTCTTGGTCTTTGCACCAAACGGATGCCTTTGCTTGATGCTCTCGTTTGCGCTTGCTCCCTTTGCACCAAAGAGGAAAGGAGGACATCAGACGGGCTGGCGGCCGATCGGGCGCCTTTGGTCGTCATGGTTATGCGTCATGGGCACCTCGCGAGGTACCCTTCCTTGAACTCTCCGCCTCCTCATGAGCCAGCTGACGAGGCCGTGCTCGAGGAAGCTCCTTGTCGTCCGCCTCTCATGAGGCTTGGCCCCTCGTGAGGGGCCTTGAGCTGCGTTGATGAAGATGGGCCGTCTTTGGGCCTCCTTGAGCCACGCTGCAGGCCGCAGGCGAGCAAGTCTGGGACCCCGTTCCCAGAACGCCGACAGTAGCCCCCGGGCCCACGGCGCGCCCGAACTTGGCCGAGCAGAGAGGCGAAAGGGAAAGTGCGAAGCGTCGCTGGCCCTAACAACCTGCGGCCTTCGGCGACGCGTGGCGGTTGACTGGACGCGTGCGCCTCTGCAACCGCGTGAGTTGATAACAAAGCGACATCTTCCTTGCCTCCTTTACTTTCTCCCATTGCTGCTCAGATCCCCTTTCTTGCGCTTCTCCTCTCTGCTTCCAAAATCTTCAGATCCACTCCGCCTACGTGCCCTAGCCAGTCATGGCGCCGCCAAGCTCACGGAGCTTGGTATTCTCCTGCCCTGGACCCGCCAAATGTGTCAGGGGCGAGCCTCGCCCTGGTGCGTCGGATGGCGGAGGCGCAGGGCGTCAACAGAACGGAGGCGTTCAAGGCCGGCTCTTCCGCCCCCGAGGGCCGGGGAGTACCTTCTACCCGTTCTTAGTGAGTGCCATCATTGCTGGTCTGGTGCCTCCCTTTTCTGAGTTCTTCTTCTCCGTCCTGGAGAGTCCGCTGGCCGGCGCCGAGGATGGTCCCGCCAAGCTGCTTCCCTTCCTGGTTCGCGCTCTTGAAGATGTCACCCTTGGGCTTGGCCCCATGGCTGAGGCCGAGGCGCGTGTCTTGTCTTCTGCGGTAATCGACGCTGGTCCTCACCCACATCTACCTTCCACGATCCCAGCGACCGACACAGCCCACCGGAGCCAAAGAAGCGGCGAGCATGTACCGCTGCCGAGGCTGTGAAGGGTCGCGCGAAGCTCTGTTGGGGAAGTTCGGGCCTTCAGCACCAAGCCGAACGAGGCGCCATCGCCCTGCTGCTCCACGAGGCGAACCCACTCCATGCTGCTCCACCGCCGACAAGTGACTCCGTCGTGGCTCACATCACCGCTTTTAATTCTCCTGCACATGTATCATGCCTCAGGGAGGCGTTTAAACTTGCATTTGGTATTGCGATAACAGTGTGGACTGTAATATTTGCTTTTGAATTCCTTGAAATTTGCGCTTCCTACTTGCTTATGTTCTATGCCGGCAGAGCCCAGCCCCGCGCATACCTCAGCCGCCGTTAGCCCCGACCGGAAACCAGGACGGGACCAAGGAGTGAGGGGCTACGTGACAAGTTAGGCTCCTAAGTCGCGATGCTCAGGAGTCCCCCTTGGCGCACGAACAGCAAGTAGGGAGGTGAGACGCGGGCGGATCTACCGTTCTATGTCTGCAGAGCCTAGCCCCGCGCATACCTCAACCGCCGTTAGCCTTTCAGAACTAAGGGGTGAGGGGCTACGTGACCAGTTAGGCTCCTGAGTCACGATGCTCAGGAGTCCCCCTTGACGCTCAAACGACATTCGTACCTTGGCTCCGCTCGGGGAGTGACGTGCGACGAACCAGGCCTGGGGGGGCTGGCTGGGTGGCGTGCGTCTGGGCGTGACCCAGGCACAGCCCCCGTGCCCAGCCCCCTCGCGCGGCGCTCCCGAGGGGAGGCGTTGCGATGAGGCCGACATCGAGCTCTGGGCTCCCCGAGGTTGATGCAACCGGAGGCCACCCTCGATTGTTTATCGCCCGGCGTGGAGCATAAGCGCTTCCGCATGCGTCTGGGCATAGCCGCTCCTCGGCGATGTCGTCAGCCGGTAGAGCATGGTGCTTCCAGCAGATGCGTGGGAGGGCTCCCCTCCGGGAGAGCTCCCAGGCGTATCTGAGCCCTCACGACCTGCGTGGGCTGGCACGGTAGGGGGGCCGAGGTGTATCTGGGCACCCGTGAGCTAAGCGCGGACTCACGGGGCCCCTACCTCAAGGCGGAGTTGCGCTGGCTCTGGGCCTTATCTTCGAAAGTGGGTTCCTGCAAATTTGGCGGATGCGGTGCTCTCGTCTTCGGTCCCGGCTCTCGGGCTGGTCTCAGCCGTCGCTGGCAAGCCAGGTCGTGATGCCATGGACAAGACCAGAAGGTGAGGGCCGGAGAGCCGGTAGGAGCCCTGAGTCGTGATGCTCAGCCACCCCCCCTTTAACGCGCAAGCTGGGTCAGATGCAACAACTCTACGTCCTCGGGTCCCGGCTCTCAGGCTGGTCTCAGCCGTCGCTAGCAAGCCAGGTCGCGATGCCATGGACAAGACCCAGGTGAGGGCGAGAGGCGGTAGGAGCCACAGTCGCGATGCTCGTGCACCCCCTTTAACGCCAAGCTGGGTTAGATGATTGAAACTCTCGTCCTCGGGTCCCGACTCTCGGGCTGGTTTCAGCCGTCGGCCGGCAAGCCAGTCGCGATGCCATGGACAAGACCAGAGGGTGAGGGCGGAGAGCCGGTAGGAGCCCCGAGTCGCGATGCTCGTGCACCCCCTTTAACGCGCATAAGCTGGGTTAGATGATGAAACTCGTCCTCGGGTCCCGGCTCTCGGGCTGGTCTCAGCCGTCGCGGGCAAGCCAGGTCGCGATGCCATGGACAAGACCAGAGGGTGAGGGCCGGAGAGCCGGTAGGAGCCCTGAGTCGCGATGCTCAGGCACCCCCGCTTTAACGCGCAAGCTGGGTTAGATGACGAAACTCTACGTCCTCGGGTCCCGGCTCTCGGCTGGACTCAGCCGTCGCTGGCAAGCCAGGTCGCGATGCCATGGACAAGACCAGAGGGTGAGAGCCGGAGAGCCGGTAGGATCCTCGAGTCGCGATGCTCGTGCACCCCCCTTTAATGTGCAAGATTCCGTCACCGGGAAAGGCACCAAATAACAAGCATGGTGGAGCGAGAGCATAATCCTAAGGAAAAGCGTAAGAAGGATAGATGTCACTGGGGACAGCCCGAGCGGCTTGGGGATGATGCAGCCCGAGAGGCGCCCCCAACAGGATAGGCTAATGACATGAAATAAAAGGGATACATGCTGCAGGGACGAACCCACGCGGCCTGGAAATAATTCGGCCCTGAAGGCGCTCCCAGCCGGAAACAAAACTTAAAGATGTCACCTGGTGATGTTGAGGACGAAGGGGTGTTGGTGTAGCATACTTGGTGGGCTGAGGGAGCCGATCCTCACGAGCCCCCAGGCCCGGGGGCCTCGGGAGGATCCGGAGGCGCTGGCGGCTCCTCGGGGGCCATCTCCATCTCCGCCAGGGCTGCAGGCGTGCACGGCCTCTCGAGCCTCCAGGATGGCCCTCATGAAATGCCGGTGCGCAGCAACTGCGTTTGGCAGGCCGTGAGGCTTGCGCCGCGTAGGCTGAGGCGGGCCCTTGCAACGTCCCACTCGCGAGGGGCAGGCGCTCTTGAGACGCGGCTCGGTTGAGCCCCTGGTATGTCGATGCAGACGCGCAGCCCACCATCCTCGCTTTGGATGGGGGGCCACAGTGGCGGCGGCTGCCCTCACGACCCTTGACTCCTGTAGCTCTGAATGGCCTTGGCAGCGAACTCCCGAGGGTTCGGCTCTCCTTGCCTTGCTCCTCGCTATGGAAAGCGTGCTTGAGCACGCCTCCACGTGGTGCCCAAGCGCCTCCCTCGTGACCTTGGCGAGGTGGCCCTCGGGGAGAGCCCTCGAGCCCGGCTCGAGGAGGGCGCCGGGCGCGCTTTCCTATGCGATGGAAGGAGGCTCCCCCTGGCCGGGCGCGGGCCTTGAGGGGCCTGCCTCTTGAGGAGCCGGGCCGGTCGATGTCTTCTTCTTCATGGGTGCGGCCTCGGGAGGCCTCCTGCTGCTGTGGTCTGGGTCTTTAGCGATGCAGCTTGGAAGGCTCGCTCCAGGGAGCACACTGCGTCTCTCTCTTCACAGGGCACCGTGACGACCCCGCCGCTTCCTGGCATCTTGAGGACGTTGTAGCCGTGGTGGGTTACGGCCATGAATTTGGCCAGCGCCGGGTACCCGAGGATGGCGTTGTAGGGTAGGCGAATGTGGGCGACGTCGAAGTCGATGAGCTCGGTCGCGGTAGTTGTCGCGAGCCCGAAGGTGACAGGAAGGCGGACTTGCCCGATCGGGACCGTGGAGCCGTCGGTGACTCGGAGAAAGGCTTGGTTGGCTGAAGGCGATCAGTAAGGCACTTGAAGATTGTTGAATGTTTCCACGGATATGACGTTGAGTCCTGCCCACCCGTCGATGAGGGTCTTGGTGACCAGCACGTTCTTGATGATTGGGGAACAAAGCATCGGGAGAACTCCGCCGTGGTCAAGCACTTGAGCTGATCCACTGAGCTGAACGTGATGGCGCACGCCGACCACCTGAGAGGGCGCGCGGCCTCGAGCTTGGGGAGGACTGCATTCACTTCGCGGGCGAACTGCTTGAAGATGCGCTGAGAGGCTGGGGCTTGAGCTCCGCCCAGGATGCAGGCGATCGCACGCGGTTCCTGGAAGCCCCCAGCCCCCTCGTCCTGATGACGGTCCTCAATTATCCTTGGCTGCGGCGGCAACGGAGGGAGGCCTGCGCTCCCCTGCGGGCGATCCTCGCGAGGCTGATCCCTCCAGCCTCCCTCGCGAGGCGGGTCTTGCCAACGGTCCTCGCGAGGTTGATCGCGCCACCCTTGGCACGGGCCACGGTCTTCCCAATGGCCCCGTGCATTCCTTCCTCCTCCTCGGCGTAGCCCGGTCGCTACGCTCAGGCGTCTGCCGACCCTTCCTTCAGACGTCTGCCGGAGCTCTTGGCATTCATTGGTGTTGTGGGTGTGGAGGTCGTGGTACACGCGATACCGACCGCCCTTCGAGGACTCGGGCTGATCTACGCCTCGCTTGGTGTCCGGTTACCGCCAGTACGGCAGCCTCCTTGCGCTTCATGTCCTTGGCCTTGGACTTCTTTTCTTGGGATCCGCGGCGGGCAGCTCGAGGAGGAGAGGCGCCCTCCTCAGCCTGGCGCGCCTTGGTCACCAAGTTGAACAGCTCCAAGGAGGTGCATATTGCTTCATGCATCGCCAGCTCCTCCTTCATCTTGACGTCGCGCACGCCGTTGGAGAAGGCATAGATGATGGCCTCCTCCGTTACCCTGGGGATCTTGAGGTGTGCGTTGTTGAAGCGCTGGATGTACTTTTGCAGGGTTTCCCCTGGCTTCTGCTTGATAAGGTGCATGTCGCTCACGGCGGGTGGCCGGTCGCGAGTACCCTGGAAGTTGGCGATGAAGCGGGTGCGCATCTTGGCCCAGGAAGAGATCGTGCACAGGGCCAGATTCAGGAGCCAGTGCGGGCTCCGTCCTTGAGCGCCATGGGAAACCAGTTCGCCATGACCTTTTCATCCCGTTGGGAGCCTCGATGCCCAGCTCGTGAGAGCTGGAAGGAACTCCGTAGGGTCACTGTGCCGTCGTGGCGAGGAGGCTGGTGCTGCTTGAACTTGGCGAGCCGCGACAGCTGCGCCTTCGGAGGTGAAGCGCGGCAGCCCGCCGTGGCTGCGGGGGCCTCGGACGACAAAGAGCTTGGTCTTCCGGGCCTCCTTGCGCCAAGGGCTGGGGCAGCGCAGGTCCTGACGTCTTTGGAGCGGGAGCGCCGCAGCTTCTCGTGGGCGAGGAACTTCTTGACAGCTCTGCTCTTGCCGCTACTGGCGCTGGAGCGGGTTCCGCCGAGGGTCACAGACTCGGAGCTGTGGCGCCTTCTTGAGGAGGCGGCTGAGGTGCCCCAGGAGCTTCATCGCCAGCTGGGCGGTCTTTGTCTGTGAGACGGACGGTGCGGGCGCCTCTGCAGCCGACGAAGCTTAGCGACTTCGGTCGAGCCATTCTTCGTAAACGTCGTCGGCGGGCGGTAGAGCAGGAGGTCGTTTACGCGATGAGTGCAGCCAGCCTCCATGGCGTCGCGGCGCGCGTGGCGAGAACCAGCGAGGGTGGCGGCGTGGCGGTGCCGCCGTCCGCCTCATGGAGTCTTTGGGGCGATGCTTGCTGCTTGTTGCCCGCCGGGCGGTGGCGGCATTGATGGCGGTGACGGGAACGACGAGGGCGCCCGCCGGACGGGAGCTGTCTGGGCGACATGGGAGGCGTAGGGCTCGGCGCCGGGCGCGAGCCGACGGGTGTCGAACATGGCTACCGTGGTCGGGGAAGAACGAGGCGACAAGATGATTCGGCGCACCTACTGGCGCGCCAAATGTTAGATTTCGGGTTCCGGCAGACCCTTGAGGTTCAAACACTGGGGTGCGCGCGGAGATCCAACCCTCCACCGTCTCGCACCTCGCCGAATCGCTGGGACCTAAACTACTAAATGGAACAGCACAAGAGACACGAGATTTATACTGGTTCGGGCCACCATGGTGGTGTAATACCCTACTCCAGTGTGTGGTGTGGTGGATTGCCTCTTGGGCTGATGAGGAACAATACAAGGAAGAACAGCCTCGACGGCCTGCATTTCTTGGCGGGTGCGATGAACTGCTAGGTGGTGTTCAGTCGCTCTAGCTACTGGTTTCTTGATGAGGATTCGGATCTCCATCTGCCCTGGGGGTGGCTACTCCTATTTCTAGGCGAAGGCCCTGGGCCTCTTCCCAAATATTGAGCGGGAAGGGCGCCAACAATTGGCCATTTTGAAGGGGAACAACGGGTACACTTATCCTGACTAAAGTTGGTCCTCGCACGCCAAAGGCTCGTGATGACGCCTGCTTGGGCTCCACGATGACTCCCTTCCAGCCGTTGGGCTGGTCTTGGTCTTGTTGCACCGAAACGGATGCCTTTGCTTGATGCTCTCGCCTGCGCTTGCTCCCTTTGCACCAAAGAGGAAAGGAGGACATTGCGCGGGCTGGCGCCCGACTGGCGCCCTTGGTCGTCATGGCTTGCGTCATGGGCACCTCGCAAGGTACCCTGCCTTGAACTCTCAGCCTCCTCATGAGCCAGCCTGACAAGGTCGTGCCTGAGGAAGCTCCTTGTCGTCCGCCCCGCGAGGCTTGGCCCCTCGCGAGGGTCTTGAGCTTGCGTTGATGAAGATGGCCCATGCTGGGCCTCCTTCGAGCCACGCCGCAGGCCGCAGGCAGGCAAGTCTGGGGACCCCCGTTCCCATAATGCCGACAACTATAAGCCTTGCAAGCAATGTGACTAATGAGTTAGTTGCGGGATGATGCATTATAGAACGAGTAAAGAGACTTGCCGGTAACGAGATTGAACTAGGTATTGAGATACCGACGATTGAATCTCGGGCAAGTAACATACCGATGACAAAGGGAACAACGTATGTCGTTATGCGGTTTAACCGATAAAGATCTTCATAGAATATGTAGGAACCAATATGAGCAGCCAGGTTCCGGTATTGGTTATTGACCGAAGATGTGTCTCGGTCATGACTACATAGTTCTCGAACTCGTAGGGTCCGCACGCTTAACATTCGATGACAATCGGTATTATGAGTTTATGTGTTTTGATGTACTGAAGGTAGTTTAGAGTCCCAGATGTGATCACAGACATGACGAGGAGTCTAGAAATGGTCGAGACATAAAGATTGATATATTGGACGGATATGTTCGGACACCAGAAGTGTTCCGGAGAAGTTTCGGATAAAACTGGAGTGCCGGAGGGTTATCGGAAATCCCGGGGGAACTAATGGGCCTCGATGGGCCTTAGTGGAGAGAGAGAGGGGCTGCCAGGGCAGGTCGCGCGGCCCCTCCCCCATGAATCTAGGAAGGGGGGGGGGGCGCCCCCCTTTTCCTTTCCCCTCACCTCTCCTTCCTTCCCCCTCTCTCCCTTTTGGTGGAAACCTACTAGGACTTGGAGTCCTAGTAGGATTCCCCTCTTGGGGGCGCGCTAAGGAGGGCCGGCCGGTCTCCCCCTCCCTCCTTTATATACGTGGGGAGGGGGGCACCCTAGAACACACAAGTTGATTGTTTAGCCGTGTGTGGTGCCCCCCTCCACAGATTTCCACCTCGGTCATATCGATGTAGTGCTTAGGCGAAGCCCTGCGTCGGTAACTTCATCATCACCGTCATCACGCCGCCGTGCTGACGAAACTCTCCTCGACCTTAGCTGGATCTAGAGTTCGTGGGATGTCACCGAGCTGAACGTGTGCAGATCACGGAGGTGCCGTATGATACGTCTCCAATGTATCTATAATTTTTGATTGTTCCATGCTATTATATTACCTCTTTTGGATGTTTATGGGCTTTAGTTTACACATTTATATCATTTTTGGGACTAACCTACTAACCGGAGGCCGATCCCGTATTGCTATTTTTTTGCCTATTTCAGTATTTCAAAGAAAAGGAATATCAAATGGAGTCCAAACGGAATGAAACCTTCGGGAGCGTGATTTTTGGAACGAACGTGATCTGGAGAGCTTGGAGTGCAAGGCAAGAAGCAGCCAAGGCCCCCACGAGATAGGAGGCCGCGCCCCCCCTGTAGGATGCACCCCCTTTCTCGTGGGCCCCTCGAGCGGCCACCGACGTACTTCTTCCTCCTATATATACCTACGTACCCCGAAAACATCCAGGAGCTCCACGAAACCCAATTTCCACTGCCGTAACCTTCTGTATCCGCGAGATCTCATCTTGGAGCCTTCGCCGGCACTCTGCCGAAGGGGGACTCGACCATGGAGGGCTTCTACATCAACATCCTTGCCCCTCCGATGAGTTGTGAGTTGTTTACCACAGACCTACGTGTCCATAGTTATTAGCTAGATGGATTCTTCTCTCTTTTTGGATCTCAATACAATGTTCTCCCCCTCTCTTGTGGAGATCTATTCGACGTAAACTCTTTTTGTGGTGTGTTTGTCGAGATCTGATGAATTGTGGGTTTATGATCAAGTTTATCTATGAATAATATTTGAATCTTATCTGAATTCTTTTATGTATGATTGAGTTATCTTTGCAAGTCTCTTCGAATTATCAGTTTGGTTTGTCCTACTAGATTGATCTTTCTTGCCATGGGAGAAGTGCTTAGCTTTGGGTGCAATCTTGCGGTGTCCTTACCCAGTGACAGAAAGGGTTGCAAGGAACGTATTGTATTGTTGCCATCGAGGATAACAAGATGGGGTTTATATCATATTGCATGAGTTTATCCCTCTACATCATGTCATCTTGCTTAATGCGTTACTCTGTTCTTATGAACTTAATACTCTAGATGCAGGTGAGTCGGCCGATGTGTGGAGTAATAGTAGTAGATGCAGGCAGGAGTGGGTCTACTTGTTATGGACATGATGCCTATATACATGATCATGCCTAGATAATCTCATAACTATGCGCTTTTCTATCAATTGCTCGACAGTAATTTGTTCACCCACCGTAATACTTATGCTATCTCGAGAGAAGCCTCTAGTGAAACCTATGGCCCTCGGGTGTATCTCTTATCATATTTGCTTTCAATCTACTTTTATTTGCATCGTTACTTTTTGCATCTATATTATAAAATACCAAAAATATATTTATCTTATCTTACTATCTTTATTAGATCTCACTTCCACAAGTGGCCGTGAAGGGATTGACAACCCCTTTATTGCGTTGGTTGCGAGTTCTCAGTTTGTTTGTGTAGATGCATGGGACTTTTGAGGAGCCTCCTACTAGATTGATACCTTGGTTCTCAAAAACTGAGGGAAATACTTACGCTACACTTGCTGCATCACCCTCTCCTCTTCGGGAAAAACCAACGCAAGCTCAAGACGTAGCAAGAAGGATTTCTGGCGCCGTTCTTTGGGGAGGTCTTCGCTCAAGTCAAGACATCTGAAGTACCCATCACAAACCCATCTCCCTCGCATTTACATTATTTGCCATTTGCCTCTCGTTTTCCTCTCCCCCACTTCACCTTTGCCGTTTTATTCGCCCTCTCTTTCCCAATCTCCTCCTCTCTTTTTGCTTGCTTTTTTTTCTGCTTGCTTGTGTGTTGGATTACTTGTTGCCATGGCGCAAGATAATACTAAATTGTGTGATCTCTCGAATACTGTTGGGGATATAACTATTTGTGTAAGCCTCCCAGGAGGGGCCGGGTTACGTAAAGAGTTACCAGACAAAAGCCCAAGTCCAAGCATGAAGATGGCGTCTCAACAAGGGGCCTAAGGCCCACAGGCGACTTAAGGCCCGTTGTAGTAAACCGCCATAATGGCATGACTTGTATCATTAGGTAGACTTGACTAGTCACCGAGTCGGACCTTTGTTTATGAGCGGCGGGACTACATGTAAGCCGCAGGCGTCAACCCGTGTATATAAGGGGGACGCCCGGGCGGCTTAGGGCAAGAAACAACCAATCGAGAACCGGCATAGCGTGATCCGCTCCCGTTGCTCGAAACCTCAAGCAATACCAACCCAACTAGACGTAGGCCTTACCTTCACCGTAAGGGGCCGAACTAGTATAAACCTCTCGTGTCCTTTGTCCCGATTAACCCCTTTAAGCTTCCTAGTTGCAATGGCTCCACGATTAAGTCCTTGCAAGAGGACATCTGCCGTGACAATTCCACGACAGTTGGCGCCTACCGTGGGGCCAGCGCACGGTGGATTTGAGTTCTTGAAGGGCAGCTTCAAAGGGCTCAAGGGTTACGTAGTGGGTCGGATGACCAAGATTCGTCGCGGCAAGATCTACATCGACAACGAAGGCTGGGGCCCCGAGGCCGACTCACTTGAGTACGGGTACCGGGTCCCCTTTGGCGGAATCCATGTCTTCATTGGCCGGATTGGTGAGCCGGGCCCAGAGCCGGACAGCTGCACCGACCTCATTGAGACGGGCTCAGCAGTAGACCCGCCCGATTCAACCTGTCATGAAGCGTGCCTTTGTGGGCTGTGTTCATGGAGAGGCACTTCAAGGATCTAAAGATGGCGAAGAGACGGCCGTCCCATCGGATGATGATTCGTCCTCCGGCTCAACAAATTCTCATGTCGGGTCCAAGAAGGCATGCTAGGGGGTTGTTCTGACGACTCTAGCGTTCGAGATTGCTATGAGCCGCCAAGCTGGGCAGGAGTCTTCATGGCTGGTACCCAACCCGGCCAAAACTCGACGGCTGCGACAGCAATGACGTCCGAGTCAGGAGCGGCCGGGGCAGGAGGCCCCGCGCGCCCGCCGGCTCAGGTGCTGATAGATCTTATGGACAAGTTGACGGCCTTGTTAACCTCCACGCTTATTCCTGCAAATCCAGATGAGCATAACGCGGAGGTGGCAAAGGTGTGTGAGGAGATAGCCCAGGCCAAGGAGGCCTTGGCAGCTGAGGACACCGTGCTAGTCATGAGCGGGCGGCTTTGGATGCACGCAGGCGCAGCGACTCCGGTCGAGGCTTTCCGACAACATGAGTCCTGAATGCATCCAATGAGGTGATGAGAAGGAGACATCGAAAACCCGGTCCCATCTGCCTCGGTTTACGATCCTCGGAATCTTTTCACGACACCGAGCTGGTCCTAGCAATCCGCCTGAAGCCAATCAATTTATGACACCCGAGCGGGAGGGCGGTTCAGCCTCGAGACGGCACCTCTTCACGGGAGCATGGCCCTGCCCGATACATACCAACACCTCCGGGCCACTTTTCCAACCCCATGGAGAACTCCGATAGCAGCAACGACGCGTCTGGCGGCTCTTCCAAAGGATGGTGACGACCCGACGGCGGTGGAAACCGGAGGGTTAGGGAGCTTCTTCTGCACGGCCTTGGCACAACAAGAGACCTATTCTTACAAAGAGGGGAGATTCATTCCACTCCTCAGCCTTGGGTAGCACCTCGTCCAAACCGGAGTCCGAGTTGCAGACACATGGAGTCGAGGCTTTATCAAGCAATGCCCGGTCGCAACCAACCCGGCGGCTATAACCCGGTGCAGGATCGATTGCGTCAGGAGGATGAACGGGCGGCTCAATTAGCGGCTTAGCAGACGGCGTATGACGGTTTCCCAGAGTATCCAATGACTTCTGTTGGAGCAGGGGTGGCCACTAGAACTGGTGGTGTCACTTTTCTGGTGCCGGCTCTGCGAGATGTGCGTCTGCCCACGGATTTCAAGGGTCCTCGAAAGGTGCCGAATTACACGGCCGACTTACAGCCGGGGGCATGGATTGAAAGTGACGAGATGGCCATGGAATTATTGGAAGTCAGCGACGCGGCAATGGCTAAGTATTTCACCATGATGTTAGATGGAACGGCCCGAACTTGGTTGAAAAGCTTGCCTCCCAATTCCATCAGTTCATGGGCCGAGCTAAAGGCCGGTTTATCCGTAACTTTAAAGATACTTGCAAGCAATCTATGTCCATTGTGGACTTGACCAATTATGGCAGGAGGAGGGTGAGTCCACAACTCATTGGGTGCGCCGGGTCAAGGAAATAATACATTCATCTGATAAGATGGATGCCGGCTCTGCGGTACTTATGCTCCATCAGAATTGTCGTTTTGTGCCGCTGAAGCAGAAGCTGGGGTGCCTTAAGCGTGATTGCAATGACATGGGTACGCTGATGGCGGCTTTGGTTAAATATGCCGATTCTGATACTACTGATGATCCCGTGTCTGAGGAGGAAAATACAGGGAAGGAAAAGAAGAACAGCAACGGAAAGGGTCAGCAGCAACAGCCGGTAAGTCAAGGTGGTAACAAGCGTAAGCCGGACGGTAACCCGGTGTTTGTGGCCAATGCTAATGCCCAAGGTAATAACAAGAAGCATAAGGGGAGAGGACCTCCTCGATCTGGTGGCTCAGGTCCATCTCTTGAGTAGCTTCTGACGAGCCTTGTCCAAGACACGGTACTCGGGAAAATCCTGCCACCCACTTATGGAAGGACTGCGCGATCATGAAAGCTTTCAAGAATTCAAACATGTTTGATGGCAATCACAGATCAGGCGGCGGTTCAGGAGCAGGTGGTTTCCATGGCCCGGGTGGCGGCTCAAGTTCCGGTTTTCAAGGTGGTCAAGGTGGCTATAATCAGCAGTAGTCCGGTCAAGGAGGACAGCAGCAGCAGCAGTCAGGTTATCAGAGTCATCCAAAACAGTTAAATGATGGGCAATACCATGTGTTTACCACTAACTTGTGTAAACGTGACCAGAAGGTTCATAAAAGGGCTGTGAATTCGGTTGAACCGGCGGTTCCCCGTTATCTGAGGTGGTCAGAACAACCTATCGTTTGGAGTAGAGAAGATCACCCCCCCCCCCCCGGGTTGATAACCCGATCAGTTAGCCTTGGTGGTGGCCCCTCAGGTTGGGGGATATAAATTCACTAAGGTGCTCATGGACGGCGGAAGCAGCATCAATATTCTCTATTATGAGACCTTTCGCCGTATGGGTCTAACTGATAAGGACTTGAGGACATCTAACACTATTTTCCATGGGGTGGTACCCGGTAAGTCGGCGTATCCTGTTGGAAAGATCGAGCTGGAAGTGGCTTTTGGAGACGAATACAATTCCAGGGCTGAGAAGCTGACATTTGAGGTAGTCAAAATCAGAAGCCCGTATCATGCTCTGTTTGGACGGTCGGCTTATGCCAAGTTTATGGCACGACCGTGTTATGTTTATCTGCAGCTCAAGATGTCGGGTTACAAGGGCACCATCACTGTGCATGGGAGTCGCAAGGTGGCCTTGGAGTGCGAGGAAGGTGATGCGGCTTATGCTGAATCCGTTTGTGCTGAAGAGGAGCTGAAGTTTTATCAAACTAATGTTGACCCGGCAGATATGACCTCTTTGAAGAAGCCAACCACAGAGCAAGACTCGGCTTTGAAATTTAAGTCAGCCGCCGAGACAAAACTGGTTGACTTTACTCCAGGTGACTCTTCCAATCAGTTCAAAGATCGCACCAATTTGGATCCCAAATAGGAAAGCGCGCTCATGGAGTTCATCCGTGAGAGCCGGGACATCTTTGCATGGAAACCTTCTGACATGCCGGGTGTCCCGAGAGAACTCGCTGAGCACACTCTTAATATTGATCCAAAGTATAAGCCGGTCAGGCAGTTTCTTCGGCGATTCCATGAGGAAAGGCGAAAGGCTATAGGGGAAGAGGTCGCTCGGCTCTTAGCGGCCGGGTTCATCGTGGAAGTTTTTCACCCGGAGTGGTTGGCTAACCCGGTGCTTGTGCTCAAGAAGAATGGCACCTAGCGGATGTGTGTGGATTACACGGACCTAAATAAAGCTTGTCCGGCTGATCCCTTTGCCCTGCCCCGCATTGATCAAATAATCGATGCCACTGCGGGTTGCGAGCGGTTGAGTTTTTTGGATGCTTACTCTGGTTATTATCAGATCAAGATGGCAATTAAGGACCAGGAGAAGACGGCTTTCATTACTCCATTTGGAGCCTTCTTCTATGTGTCTATGCCGTTTGGGCTCAAGAGTGCCCAGGCGACTTATCAGCGGTGTGTGCAGAATTGTCTCCACAGTCAGATTGGGCGCAATGTTCATGCTTATGTGGATGACATTGTGGTGAAGTCCAGAGAGAAGGAAACCTTGATCTCCGATTTAAAGGAAACCTTTGATAATCTCCGGGTCTACAAGATGATGCTTAACCAGGACAAGTGCGTGTTAGGCGTACTGCGAGCAAACTTTTGGGATTCCTGGTCTCAAACAGGGGCATTGATGCTAACCCGGAGAAGATCAAGGCGATTACCTCTCTGGCTAAACCAGCGTCCATCAATGATGTTCAGCAACTGGCGGGTCGCGTTGCTGCTTTAAGCCGATTCATAAGCCGGCTAGGGGAGAAGGCTCTACCGCTGTATCAGATGATGAAGAAAACAGACACCTCTGTCTGGAGTGAGGCTGCGGATGCTGCCTTTGAAAATTTAAAGAGACAATTGGCTGAGCCTCCGGTTCTTGCAGCTCCGATTGATAAAGAGCCATTGTTATTGTATGTTGCTGCTAACTCACGTGCGGTTAGTGTGGTCATCGTGGTGGAGCGTAAGGAGACTGGCAAGGAGCATCCAGTTCAGCGGCCGGTTTATTACATCAGTGAGGTGCTCATAGAGTCCAAGCAAAGGTATCCGCATTGGCAGAAACTGGTTTATGGGGTGTTCATGGCGAGCCAGAAGCTAAAGCAAGATTTCGGTCATCCTATAACTGTGGTAAGTTCAGCCCCCTTGGGAGACATCATCCAGAATAGGGAAGCCACATGACGAGTTGCCAAGTGGGTCATCGAGCTTGGGCCTCACGGTTTGAAGTATATGCCACGCACGGCTATCAGGTCTCAAGCCCTAGTGGACTTTATCAATGATTGTACGGAGTTGCAGGCACCAGAGGAGAAGCCGGATAACATGTATTGGACTATTCACTTCGATGGGTCCAGGCAGTTGGAGGGCTCGGGGCTGGGGTTGTTTTAACTTCCCCCCGAGGTGACAAATTTTGTTATGTGCTCCGGCTTATGTTTCCCTGTACTAACAATGCAGCTGAATACGAGGCTTTACTCCATGGCCTCCGGATGGCCAAAGAGACGAATTTGAGCCGGGTAAGGTGCTTGGGCGATTCAGACCTCGTCGCTCAACAGGTGTCAGGCACATGGGATTCTAAGGATCCCCTCATGGCGGCTTATCGTCGTGAGGTTGATGCGGTGGCTGGGCACTTCAAAGGTTATCAAGTAGAGCACATTGATCGAAGGAAGAATGAGGCGGTGATGCTTTAAGCCGATCGGGTCTCAGCGTAAGCCGGTGCCGCCTAATACTTTTCTTGACATTTTGCATAACCCTTCACAAAAGTGCCTACAGAGGAAGAGCTTGCAGTACCAGACCCGGAGGCGCAGCTGGTGGCGGCTCTCCATGCCATTCCGGACTGGACGGTCCCATACTTAGCCTATATGACCCAGGGAGAATTGCCTGAGGACGAGACCTTGGCAAGACAAATCGTCAGGCGGTCCAAATCCATGACCATTGTTCATGGCGAGTTGCATCACCGCGTCATCATGCGTTTCAACGTTGTGTATCACCTACGGAGGGTCGTGGAGATACTTCGTGAGATTCATGAAGGTGATTGTGGTCATCATGCCGTTCAAAGTCTCTGGTGGCCAAGGCTTTTCGTCACGGTTTTTATTGGTCGACGGCTCATGCCGATGCAGAGGATCTGGTCGACAAATGTGACGGATGTCAAAAATTCTCAAGACGAGCTCATGTGCCGGCTCAAGAATTGAGGATGATTCCAATTACTTGGCCATTTGCAGTCTGGGGCTTGATATGGTTGGACCTTTCAAAAGGTCTAAAGATAAGAAGACACACCTGTTGGTGGCAGTGGATAAATTCACAAAGTGGGTTGAAGCAGAGCCGGTCAGTAAGTGTGATGCAGCCACGGCGGTTCAGTTCATCAAAAAGGTGATGTTTCGTTTTGGTTTTCCCCATAGTATTATAACTGATAATGGCACTAATCTCTCCAATGGTGTCATGGAAGAGTTCTGTCAACAAGAGCACATCCGGCTTGATGTTTCGGCTGTTGCTCACCCCGCCTAATGGTCGGGCGTAAAGAGCTAATCAAGAGATCTTGAAAGGTATCAAACCCGGCTCTTAGTTCCTTTACAGCGAACTCCGGGTTGTTGGATGGAGGAATTACCTTCGTGCTATGGAGCATCAACACAACGCCTAATGTCTCATCGGTTATACACCTTTCTTCATGGTGTATGCGGAGAGGCGGTTCTACCAAGTGACATCCAGCATGATTCACCTCGGGTGGCGGCTTACGTTGAGGCTGATAACGAAAAAGCTCGTCAGGATGCACTTGACTTGTTGGATGAAGAGCGAGACTTGGCCATAACCCACTCGGCGATTTAAAGAAGACTGCGCGCCGTTATCACAGCCGCCGGGTTAGAAGCAGAACTTTCCAGGAAGGTGAATTAGTGCTCCGGCTCATCCAGAATCAAACTGATATGCACAAGCTGTCCCCTCCTTGGGAAGGACCTTTCGTGGTAAGCAAGAATCTCAACAACGGGTCATATTACCTCATCGATGTTCGAGAGCACAAAGACTCACGTAAGTCGGAGGAGGAGACCCGTCAGCCGTGGAACATAGCGCATCTCCGGCCCTACTATACTTAAGCTGCTGGCTTTTAGAGTATATTTATCTTTTATTTTTTAGCAATGTATATATTATATAAAGCAATAAAGCAGGACCTTTTTCTTTTCCATCCTACAAGGTTTATGTGTCTTCTTTACCAGGTGATGGAAACGACTAACAGGAGCAGATCATATCTCGAATCCGGTTTTCCCTTTGGTCCGCTTATGATCATATTTGAATCAAGCCATGGTCATTTGGGGCTTCCTGTTCAAACATAGGTCGATTCAACCAAAGAGAACATAGTCATGTCGATACCCAATTGATTGGCACACCGCCGAACCCACTTGGGGGCTTCTTGATCATATTTGAATCATAGCTTAACCTCTTTGGGTCCGGCGTGGATCGTATGCAAATCAGCGTCATTAAACAACTCTCATGGTCACTTGGGGCTTCTGTTCAAACATAGGTCTTATTCAACCAAAGAGAACATAGTTGTCGATACCCATTTGATCAAGATCGCCAAAGCCATTGGGGCTATATGATCGTATCCGAATCTTAGCTTAACCCCTCCGAACGGTTCTCTTGATCGTATTTGAATCAGAGGCCTTTGAAAATCAGGTTTACTTTATTCTATAAGAGTAAATAATACTAAGGGCCGTAAACATTATATGTGCCAATTTTTGAAGTTAAGTATAATTGTCTGCTTTTTGGGATCAAGTAAGCCGGTAAGGTACGCCTTAAACCGGCTGATACTTATGATGTTTTGGTTCCTACTCCGGATTAACGTTATCTTACATGACCCCGGATGTGGTGAGATGCCAAAGGAAGTTTTTGTTTTATACACAGGGTAAAGCAGAAAGCTTTTGGAGGATTCAAGCAAGCCGGCAGTACATATTGCTGGTGGCTTGAGACATTGTTAAGCACCGCAAAACATGCGCGAAGGCATGACAGAGTTAAGAAGTTTTTCTACCCTATTACAAGACTCCACGAGTCTGAATAATGAAGTATTGTTTTCTTTAAAAGACTTAAGTGCCAAAGCGGATTACTCCTTTGGTGGACTTGACGACTCGGGTTATCCTTCTCTGCCTCTTAAATACTGCTGCTTTGTCCTGGAAGGTTGACGAGGTCCGATCAATGCCGCTTAAGGCTTCAAATTCAGCGTCATCATCTATTAAACTGGCCGGGTCTACTTCAGGAGCAAAGGTATGCTTACGAGTTGGAGGGATCAGGCTGACATCATCATAATGCGGAGTTGGAATCCTCCGGTTCTCGTTGTCATAACCCGGCTGATACTTTGTAAGATCAATATCGTTGCCGATGATGGTGGCCATAGGACGTACGACTCTCACACGGTGGTGAAGTCTGATTGGTGAATGCAGAGCCGTCCTCCTTTAAGCTGGGGTATCCAAGAGTAACATCGCTTAAGTCTAGCTCGAGCCAATGCTTTGGCCCGGCTTAAAAGCGGCTATGGCCCGGCTCTACCAGATGCTCGCCTTAACTCCACGAATCCGTTGAGCTAACACGGCAAGCCGCTTGAGTACATCCTGCAGGAGATAAGGAGTATCATTTGATAAAGCCACAACGGCCAAAGCACGTTGTGGCCAGACGGTGTACTGTTGTTCCACTAGAGTGTACCTTGCCTTAAGCAATCGGCATATTCGCTTGTGTTGGTACTCACAGGACTGCGTTTATGCATATAAGATTAAGCTGGAGATCATATCTGAAACAGTTATCAAATGAATCATGGTGATGTTCAAAGGTTACACACAGTCACTTACCAAAAATTGCTGAGACCATTTGGGATATCTGGTTTTTTAAGCCGGACAATTCGGCAGTTGCTTCAGCAAGAGCTGCTTCTGCTGTCTCGGCCCGGGTCACAAGTGAAGATTTTTCATCCGCCCATGCCTGCTTCTCCGCGTCAAAATCCTTCTTCAACTTTCCTTGCTCAGAGATGCTGAAGGCAAATTTGGAGTCGGCTTTTTTAATCTCAAGCTCTTGGGCCGCCAGCCGGGTCTTTGATCAAGAATCTGCAATTGAATTGTTGGTGGAGACCTGCAACACGTCGGGTTATGGTAAGGTTATGGTAAGGTGTTATTAAAGTCTCAAGCACTTTACAAGTAAAGACCCTTGACACTTATGGTTTAATGTATGCTGAAGAAAATTTTACTTTATAATGTCAGATTATGCATATTAAAGTCTCAAGTACTTTACAAGTAAAGATGCTTGACACTTGGGGGCTAATGTGTATCGCTTCTTTAAAAAGTTGCTATATTACAGCCGGGTTCAAAATGCATTCTTATAAACCGGGTGAGCTAACAGTAAGCCGGTATCTAAGTCTACGGCATATTTACATATAAGCGATGAACTTGGGGGCTGGTACAGAAGTAAGATTCGTGAGAAATGATATAAGTTATACCTCGATTTATCTTGTATCTGTTTCACCATGTCAATTTCCGTGTCGCGCTGTTATGCACTTGATTCAGATAGCCTGAGACTATATCGCCAATGCTTAAGTGGGCATAATCAGCGATGTCCTGTTTGGTCTTCCGGCTTTTGACAAGTTCTTCCTTAGGGGTGCACCTGGCAAGAACAGTAGGCCGCACCGGCTCAACATACTGGCTTTTCAAGTATTCAACTTCCAGTTCAGGCGTCCGGACCGGGCTAGAAATTTCCGGTTTATCAGAGTTATCAAGAGTGCTTTCTTGAAGCGGGTCGGAAGATGGTGTCGGAATTTCATGGGCCGGCTCAGAAGGAGGTTGATGAGTAGAAGCCTCAGGGGCAGTGGTTCCGGGTTCCGGTTCCGTCGCTACCGGATCTTCAATTGGCTTATTCTTATTTACCCTCTTACTGGGCTTCGCCTGCACACTGCAATAAAACAAAGGGATGAGTACAAAATATGAGTAAAGCGAAGCATGAGGATAACAAAGATATGTTACCCAGGGGCAGTCTTGAAAGCCAGCATGTTGGATTGCATAGACTCGCCAGAAGAAGGAGAGGTATCCTGATAATTGGAGTCAGATGAATTGAGAGGCTGGCGAATAAAACCCGCCAAAGGATAAACAGAACGCAAAGCGGAGATGACCTCAGTTCGACGCTTCACGCTTGCCGTAAGTTTAAGAAAGCTCTACATCCTTGCTTGTCCGGGTTTGCCTCCGGTTCTCAAGCTGTTGTTGCTTCAAAAGAAATTGAGGATCTTGATAAGCTAAGGGATGTGAAAATCTTACTTTCCGGGTCACCCGCCGGGTTTTGTGCTTTGGCAAAGGCTCTGAGTCGGAGGAAATTATAGTTACCTCTTTGCTATGAGCTTGGTTGTTTCCAGTGTCTTCCTGAAAGGCGGAAATATCAATAAAAACAGTAACAAAGGAGTTAAAGAGAATAAGAGATTGCCTCTTCCTCATCTGAAGAAGAGTCATCCAATTTGATTAATTCAGAGGCGCTGGGTTTCTTCTTCTTTGAAGTCCCTGTCTTGGCGTTTTTCCTTTCTTTCTTCTTGGCGGCTCGCTTGTTGGGCAGCCTCGTGGTCATATTTGACTTTCCAGAAATCATCACTGGCCTGTGGGAAAGATAAGGAATTATAAGTACAAGGAGGTAAAACATATTAAAAAGTACTTATTAAGATTGGTAACTTACTGCAGGAGCCGGGTTATTCTTGCAGATGGGAAGTAGCCCAAAGGTATTGTTGATAACAGTACCCTCCTTCAAGATGGATCGGGTTGTAGCATCGGCCACGTCATCTCGGTAAGTCGTCAGAACTGTGGCGCATTGGGTCGCTCTGTTCGCCTGTATAAGTGCACATTAAGCCGGAGCGGCGGCTTAATGGGAGTATACGCCAAGTGACCCAGACCCGGACCAAGTCAATGTCGTTCAAACCATTTCCTAGAAGGGCTTTAATCTTCTTGATGGTGGGGTTGAGCAGCAGACGTTCAACAGCGGTCAGTTTATCCGCCAGTGGGTGGTTGGATTCAAGTCGCAGGGTGCGAAAGCCGGGCAGAGGCGGCTCGTCAACTGGGGAAGTATCCTGACAATAGAACCATGATTGGTTCCAATATTTGGGGTGACTCGGCAGCTCGGTAGTAAGAAAGCAGACGATCTCTCCGTCATTGGATTGAGATACCGCCAAGTTCAAGACTCGCCCGTTAAGGCGCTCTCATTCTGCCGGTTCAAGTAGAATAGTTCTCTGAATAAGAGCAGGCTTGGTTCCCCTCGGTACACCTCACAGAAAACTTGGAAATTGCAAAGATTGGACACGGAATTGGGTCCAATGTCTTGAGGCCTAAGGTCAAAGAAATTTAAAACTTCTCTGAAGAACTTTGAGCCGGGAGGGGCAAATCCCCGGCTCATGTGATCCGTGAAAACTATTACTTCCCCTTCTTTGGGTTGAGGCTTCTCTTCAGATGGGTCAGGGACACGATAAGACATGACTTCCTTCTTTGGCAAATGACCAGATTTCACAAATTCAGCCAGTTTGCTTTTGGTGACAATGGATGGGACCCGATTGCGAGTTACTGAGGAGCTTTGGTGGACTTAGGCGCCATGACAACAGATTGGCCTATTGCAAAATAAGAAGTTCCGCTTAAATTTTAACCCGGAAGAAAATATTCAAATTGCTGAATGGTAGCGTCTTAAAGGGGCCTAATGACATAAGGATAATTGGGCAGCATTATTTAAGCCGCCACAAGTGTTAGCAACAGTTTAAAAAGTTTTAAAGACCTGAGAAGGTGCCAAGGTTTACAGATCAAGTGGGATGTGTTTAAACCGGGTATTTGGACAGTTATGTTGAAGGCATTTAATGTAAGAAGTGTTCCGGGTGATAAAAACAGATTTCATAAGTTACAACTATTATTTTGGATCAAATGGTCGTTCAGAAAAGAAAATTTCTAGACCTAAGGCAAGTACAGAGAAGTTTATACACTCGAAGGAAGCTTCTGAACAAAGGAAAAGGGATTTGTTTGCATATAAAAAGGGAGTGAAACAGCTACCGCAGCAGTTCTATACCATCTGACGATCAGAAAAGGGCGTCGGGGGTGAGATCTATAAGGGGTTCATAGCGGGCGGCGATGAACACCGACGAACTTGACGAAAACTGTAATGCAGATCTAAGACAGGAAAGGGACTTACAGATGTAGGGCTGCGGCGGAGGTGCGTCGCGTTTCTCTGATCAGATTCAGGGTGATGTAGCGGCCTGAGTTGATGAAGACGAGGAACTCAGCGGCGACGGCAATGGCGGAGCTCGAGCGACAGGAAGGGAGCGAGCGGAGGAAGACGACTGGAAGGGGGGGAAATGAAACCCAGGTCGCGCCTATTTATAAGGAGAGAATAACTGAGACGGCACGGGAAACGAGGAGATAAGAATTACTATCCAGCGGCCCCGACGCCTCGATTCTTGGAACGGGCAATAAAGACAAAGATCCGTTGGGCCGATTCGGCGGGATAAAAGGAAAGATGACGTCATGACGGGTTAACACGGATCCAAAGAATGACGTCACGCCGGATTAAAGAAAGTCTTTTTGCGCAGTCCGAAGACTGAAGATTTATGTTTTAAGTTATTTTAAGATTGACATGAGCAGGTTCAAATCAATCTGGGGCCTAATGTTGGGGATATAACTATTTGTGTAAGCCGCCCAGGAGGGGCCGGGTTATGTAAAGAGTTACCAGACAGAAGCCCAAGTCCAAGCATGAAGATGGCGTCTCAACAAGGGGCCTAAGGCCCACAGGTGACTTAAGGCCCGTTGTAGTAAACCGCCATAATGGCATGACTTGTATCATAAGGTAGACTTGACTAGTCACCGAGTTGGACACCGTTTATGAGCCGGCCGGGACTCTGTAAGCCGCAGGGCGTCAACCCGTGTATATAAGGGGACGACCCGCCGGCGGCTTAGGGCAAGAAACAACCAATCGAGAACCGGGCATAGCATGATCCGCTCCCTGGTTATCGAAACCTCAAGCAATACCAACCCAACTAGACGTAGGCCTTACCTTCATCGTAAGGGGCCAAACTAGTATAAACCTCTCGTGTCCTTTGTCCCGATTAACCCCTTTAAGCTTCCTAGTTGCGATGGCTCCACGATTAAGTCCTTCCAAGAGGACATCTGCCGTGACAATTCCACAACAAATACCAATAACAATGATTTCCTTAGTACTCCGATTGCTCCTCTTAATGATGTTGAGTCTTGTGAAATCAATACCGCTTTGCTGAATCTTGTTATGAAAGATCAATTTGTCGGCCTTCCTAGTGAAGATGCCGCTACTCATCTAAACAACTTTGTTGATTTGCGTGATATGCAAAAGAAGAAAGATACGGATAATGATATTGTCAAATTGAAGTTATTTCCATTTTCACTTAGAGATCGTGCTAAAGTTTGGTTTTATTTTTGCCTAAAAATAGTATTGATTCTTGGAACAAGTGCAAAGATGCTTTTATCTCTAAGTATTTTCCTCCCGCTAAGATCATCACTCTTAGGAACGATATTATGAATTTTAAACAACTTGATCATGAGCATGTTGCCCAATCTTGGGAAAGAATGAAATTGATGCTTCGTAATTACCCTACTCATGGTTTGAATTTATGGATGATCATACAAAAATTTTATGCCGGTTTTGAAAGTGCAACTATCCCTAGGTGGTTTTGGTAATTCATAACAACATATAGCTCATTGAGCTAATGCTATTCCAAGGTGAACATTTCAGGAAAGCTCAATGAATGGCATGGCATGGATGATGAAAGTGGATCCCTCAAAATGCTATTGACAAAGGATTGGCTCAAGTTCAAAAGCTCGAGACTCTTCATTTTATATTTTAGTGATTCAAGATCACATTGAGTCTATAGGAAAAGCCAATACTATCAAGGAGGGATGAGGTGTTGCTTAATGAGCCTCTTGCTTCATGTGCTTAGTGATATGCTCCAAAACCCTCGCCTACTTTCTCACATCCACATATGACCTAAACCTAAAGCCAAAATCGGTCTCACCGATTCTTCCTATCCGGCTCCACCGATTCCATATGTCATAGCCACTGCCACAAACCCTAGGCAAATCGGTTCTACCGATAGGGATATCGGTCTCACCGAGATGGGATTGTAATATCTCTGTTTCCTTTTCGTAACTTTTCGGTCTCACCGAAAGAGCGGATCGGTCCCACCGAGATTGCAATGTAAACTCTCTATTTCCCTTTTGTAACATTTCGGTCTCACCGAAAAGAGCAAATCGGTCCCACCGAGTTTACCTGACCAACTCTCTGGTTAGCTAATTACCAAAATCGGTCTCACCGAGATTACGTTATGCCCTAACCCTAACCATATCGGTCCTACCGAGATGCAAGTAAGTCCCACCGAAAATCCTAACGGTCACTAGGTTTACTAAAATCGGTCGGACCGAGTTTGTTGATTCGGTCCCACCGAGATTGGTAAATTGTGTGTAACGGTTAGATTTTGTGTGGAGGCTATATATACCCCTCCACCTCCTCTTCATTCGTGGAGAGAGCCATCAGACTGAACTTACACTTCCAACTTGTCATTTCTGAGAGAGAACCACCTACTCATGTGTTGAGGCCAAGATATTCCATTCCTACCATATGAATCTTGATCTCTAGCCTTCCCCAAGTTGCTTTCCACTCAAATCTTCTTTCTACCAGATCCAAATCCTATGAGAGAGAGTTGAGTGTTGGGAGACTATCATTTGAAGCACAAGAGCAAGGAGTTCATCATCAACACACCATTTGTTACTTCTTGGAGAGTGGTGTCTCCTAGATTGGCTAGGTGTCACTTGGGAGCCTCCGACAAGATTGTGGAGTTGAACCAAGGAGTTTGTAAGGGCAAGGAGATCGCCTACTTCGTGAAGATCTACCGCTAGTGAGGCAAGTCCTTCGTGGGTGACGGCCATGGTGGGATAGACAAGGTTGCTACTTCGTGGACCCTTCGTGGGTGGAGCCCTCCATGGACTCACAAGAACTGCTACCCTTCGTGGGTTGAAGTCTCCATCAACGTGGAGTGCGATAGCACCACCTATCGGAACCACGCCAAAAACATCTGTGTCTCCAATTGCGTTTGAATCCTCCAAACCCTTCCCTTTACTTTCTTGCAAGTTGCATGCTTTAATTTCCGCTGCTCATATACTCTTTGCATGCTTGCTTGAATTGTGTGATGATTGCTTGACTTGTCCTAAGATAGCTAAAATCTGCCAAACTCTAAAACTGGGAAAAGGCTAAGTTTTTAATTGGTCAAGTAGTCTAATCCCCCCCTCTAGACATACTTCAAGGTCCTACAAGTGGTATCGAGCTTTGGTCTCCATTTGCTTTGATTTCCATATCTTTCGGTGGTCATAGCCTTGGTTTCACAACCTAGGAGAGTATGGCGTCTAGCGAGGGAAATTATCACCGTAGAGGTCCTTACTTTGATGGTACTAATTTTGCTAGTTGGAAGCATAAGATGAAAATGCATATTCTCGGACATAACCCCGCCGTTTGGGCAATTATTTGTATTGGCTTGGAAGGTGAATTCTTTGATGGGAGAGAGCCGAACCGTGAAGCTAATGCGGAAGAATTGAAGATGTTGCAATACAACGCTCAAGCTTGTGATATCATCTTCAACGGATTGTGCCCCGAAGAATTCAACAAAATCAGCCGTCTTGAGAATGCAAAGGAAATTTGGGATACTTTGATTGATATGCATGAAGGTACCGAATCCGTCAAGGAATCCAAGTTGGATGTGCTCCAAAGTCAGCTTGACAAGTTCAGAATGAAAGATGGTGAAGGTGTCGCTGAAATGTACTCTAGGCTTGCACTTAGGGAGTGAAGAGATGACTGATAGATTCATCATCAAGAAGATCCTAAGAGCATTGGATGGAAAGTATGATACCGTGTGCACATTGATTCAAATGATGCCAAACTACAAAGATCTCAAGCCAACGGAAGTCATTGGAAGAATTGTTGCTCATGTATGTCACTTAAGGATAAGGAGGAACTTCACAACAAGTCAAGTGGTGCTTACAAAGCCTCAAGCGAAGCCCCCACATCATCAAGTGAGAAACAAACCTTCAATGAAGAATTGAGCTTAATGGTGAAGAACTTCAACAAATTCTACAAGAGTGGAAGCAAAGAAAGAAGCTCCAAGTCAAGGTCTTACAATGATAAAAGATCTTCTAGTCGAGAGCGCAATTGCTACAATTGTGGGAGACCCGGACACTATTCCAATGAGTGTATGGCACCCTACAAGAGAAGAGAAGACTCTCCAAAAAGAAGAAGTAGAAGAGAAGAATCACCACCAAGAGAGAGGAGTAGTAGAGATGATCGTTATGAACGAAGACCCTCACGGAGAAGCAAGGATTCGGAAAGGAAGGACAATTCATCAAAGAGCTACACAAAACGAAGACATCAAGCTCATGTTGGTGAATGGGTATCCGGCTCCGACTCCGACATCACTCCGAGAGAAGCTATCACTCCGACTCCGAATATACTCAAGATGAAGGTGTTGCCGGTCTAGCACTTGTCTCAACCAACTCCAACGACATATTTGAATCACCAAAAGAAGGAATTGGTAGACGCTTCATGGCCAAAGGTCCTAAGGTAACACACCCTGAGTATATTGATTTTGATGTTGATGAAGATGACTTGCTAGGTGATGATGATTTACTTGTTGACAACTCTAGTGATGAATACTATGATGAAACGTCAATTAATCATGCTAATCAAGTTGAAATGAATGACAATGATAAGGAGAAAATTGAGCGTCTAACTAAAGAACTAAACACTCTTAAGTTAGCTCATGAAACTATCTTTGAAGATTATCGAGAACTTTTAAGGGCTCATGAGAAGTTACGCTTTGAGAAGCTCAATCTTGAGCAAGAGCATGAGTTCTTAAAAGCAATCAATGACGATCTTCATAAGAAAAGTTCTTCTTACATTGCCAAGCATTTACTCTTATCTACTTACATGCCTCAAGTCAAGTCTAGTAACAAGAACAAGAAAGATTCTTCTTCTAGTAGTAACAATAACAATGCTAAATCCAATATTGTTGCTTCTAGTAGTTCTCTTGATTCCACTAATGATTCTCTTAGCCAAGTTACACTTGAGCAATAAAATAGCTTATTGAAGGGAATTATAGAGAAAGGTGTATACAAGAGCCTTCTTTGGGAGTAAGCAATTCGAGGAAATTGTACGCAAGCAAGGAAGGCACCGGAAGAATCAAGGTGTTGGTTTTGAACGAAAGTTCAATGCCAATGGAGTTGAGTGGGAAGAAGATCAATACCCCAAGACGAAGTTTGTTCCTCAACAAGAGAAGTATGATCCTACTTCCTTCAAGGGAACACAAGCACAAGATGATCTTCCACCACAAGACCACAAGAACAAAGGCAAGGACAAGCTTCAAGAAGAGATTGATGCATTTGAAGAAGCACCTAAGGTCTCGGTCAAGTGGATTCCAAAGACTACGTCAAGTTCTACCTCATCAAGTACAACTACAACTCCAAGGATTCCCATCAAGATGATGTGGATCCAGAAGAAGAAGAACTAGAGAGTTCTTGAGGGTGACTCCGCCAACATATTTCACTCATATCATTATGGCAAGGACAAGTGCAATCAACTTCCATATCTTGCACGAGGTCAAGGAGTCACAAACCCTCATGTTGGTAAGGCAAGGGACAAGGTAACCTAATGATTTCATGGACATCATTTTGTGTGTGCATCACTCTATGTCTATGGATATACTTGTTTGTTCCTTGTGGGACTAACCCATGTAGGTATTGAAAGTGCAACTCACTCCAAAGGATTGCTCCAAAAGATCTACATCAGCATTGAGCATCCACATCTTCAACACCTACATGAAGTCATCATCGACAAAACCCAAGGTTAGTTCATCCCTCTTAGGGGGATCTCACATCTAGGGGAGCTTAACTCTAAGAATTGAGTCAAAGCAACTCTAATGATGTGAACACATAAATGCTTTATGTAAAAGTGGTAACCCCACTTCATCTTAAACGATGAGTATGACCTATGATCAAATGTCTATCATTTGACTCCTAAGTCAATATACACATATATAGATGACCTAGTCATCGCCAATTGCTTGATAGATGCTAGAATTGGTTGTGCATGCTTTGTCACATATTTCATTTGCCATCTTATTGTGTGAGCATGTTGGATGCATACTTTACTCATTCGAGGACATCCACTTGTTGTTTTGATTGATTGGCTTCTTTTTCTTTGGCCAAGTGGATGGACAAGAATGCCTAAGAACCTTCTCTAGCTATCTATGCTTTTCTCGTCTCAAACTCTGTTCATGCTACAACACAAAATTTGATCAAGTCAGATCCGAACCACTCTGTGTGAGGAGCACTCGGAGTCCCCGATTCGTCATAGACTTAAACTTCCAAAATTTCTTTGTGATTCTCGGTCTTACCGATTTCACCTTTTTGGTCTTACTGAGATCACTTAGTCGATCTAGGTTTTCAATCTCGGTGCAACCGATTTAAACTCTTCGGTCACACCGAGTTGCAATAACTGTACACAGTTTTGCATCTCGGTGCCACCGAGTTGTTCCACTCGGTCACACCGGCTGTGGTCGGGCTATATATAGTCACGGGCAAAATTTGGAAATTTCTCGAATCTCTTCGCCTGCGCAATAGCTCGCTTCGCCTCCGTGGTCTTCGGATCGTCTCCTCGTCGCCAGCCGCCTCCACTGTCATTTGGTATCCGCCGCCGTCAACGGAATTCAACCCCGCCGTTGCCGCCGTAGCGAGTCTCCGCCAAACTAGGGTATGGACTCGATCACTGTGCTTTCCTCGTTCGATTCTCAGCACAATGTGTTCTTATTGATTCTTGCCATGATTGAAACACTCGTATCCAGTCAATGCAATCCGTAGAATAGTTTTGATTCAAAAATTTAGGGTTAGGTTTCCGCCGAAACCATCTCGGACCCACCGAGTTGAAAAACTCGGTCCCACAGATTTGGCTTATGCCATTGCACTAGTGAGACTCGGTCGACCGGAATTGCTAATCGGTGAGACCGATTTTAGGACTTTGTGAAACCCTAGCAGTCTCGGTGCCATCAACTGTGACTCAGTCCAACCGAAGTTCATCATTCTAGGTTCCAAAACTGCTTCGGTATCACCGAGTTTGACAATCGGTTGATCCGAAATGCTTTCTGTGGAAAACTAAAACTGAATTTTTTGAGTCATTCTTTTGCAAAAATCTCTACATTTTGTGATGCTTATCCACTCTACCTCATCTATAACTCTTCACAGGTCAGCATCGGTCTTTTTGCAGCATGTCGCACTGTAATGAATGGCGGAAGCAGTCGAGGAACAGGTGAACATGAGTGAGGGCACTAGTCCCTCCAGCTCTTCAGATGAAGGCAGCAGGAGCACCCCAAGCAATTTGCCTAAAGCTGCCACCAGGCAAAGGAAGAAGAAAACCTCAGATTCAAAAGATGAGGATTGTAGGGCAGAAGAGGATGAAGCAACCTCCAAGAAGGTTGTGCTCAAAAAGGAGTATGGCCCAGCACATAGCTCAAAGCCTGGACTCAATAAGAAGGTTCCTGCCAAGAGGACACCAATGCCAAAAGTCAGAGCATCAACTCAAATTCCTGAAAAGCCTGATCCCAAGGAGCCAGCTGCTTTGAAGGGAAGAAAAGGAAAGAGAGGGTCAAGAAGACCACAAGTCAGAGTTATTGGGAAGCCTTCCATGATGGAAGAGGAAGAAGAGATTGCTGCACCAAGACCAAAGGCACCCAAGCTTATGGGTGATGCTATAAGATCGAGGGCTGCCACATCTAAGCCCAAGGAAGAACCCAAAGCTACCCCCAAGGCCAAGTCTGCACCAAAGAGGAATACCAGGAGTATTCCAGCCCATCGAGAAGAACAAGGCCCCAAAGGTTCGAGGTCAGCAGAAGAAGAAGATGAAGAAGGACTAGTTCTGAGGAAGCTCAAGCCAAAGATACCAGACCACAATGATGCCCATCCTGTGGCTGAGGACATGAAGATCAGAAGAGACAATGGGTTGAGGCTATGGAGGATGACAGATCCATATGCCGCAAGGAGAAGGACAGATGTGGACTACATATTCCACACCAAGGAACAGCAGGACTTTTATGAGACTGTTCTGCTGGATAAGAAGCCCATAGTGTGTGATATGAGGTGGGTCGACTGGACCTACATGAAAGAAAATGTAGAGCACTATCCTGGAGTGCAAGACAGTTTTGTTGCTGTTGAAGATGCAGACTTTGTTGGGAAAAAGCTCACCAACTGGAACGATGAACTTATCATGCAGTTCTACTCCACAGCACACTTTTATCCAGATGGCAGGATAGTGTGGATGTCTGAAGGTACAAGGTACCAGTCAACTGTTGAGGAGTGGGCAAAGCTGATAAATGCCCCAAAGGAGAATGAAGATGATCTTGATGTATATGCCAAGAAGAAAATGAACCACAATTCCATGGCACACATGTACAAGGAGATCCCAGACAACCATTGAGACACATAAGTTTGGATCAGTCCACTTCCTTCCGCTGTGGCTGCCAACTATCAATAGAATCTTAAGGCATACTCTCGCCTAAGTCTGGTGACCACAACATGATAAGAGGGCATGCAATCAACATGTTGCATTTGTTTGACGATGCCACGTAAATTCAAAGTCATGAGCCTTATGGTTGAAACCATTAAGAGGACTGCAGCTGATCAGAAAAGGAGTTGTGGATATGCCCCTCAGATCCAGGAGTTGATTAACTCAAAGATGGGCACAGGCAAATATCTATTGGATAAAGAACATTTTCCACTTTATCCATATTTTGAGGACAACGAGGTTGTCATGAATGAGAATGATCCATCGTCAGTTCAAGCACAAGAGAAGAAGGAGAAGGCAAGGAAGGAGAAGGCTGCCAGGATGCCAACTCAAGAGGAGGCATCTGAGTATTTCTTGAAGAACAAGCAGGAGCAGCTCGGATACTTAATAGCATCAACACTGAGGATTGAGAAGGGATTGGCCACCCTCACTCAAAATCAGGAGAGCTTGGAAAGAATCATAGAACAAAAGTTCTATGACTTAGATCTGAAAGTAACTGAGATTCAATCTGCTATGGAGCAACTACAAGATGCCATGCAGGAGAGGAAGGGCAAAACAACAAGCGATGCATTTGCCAGAGTGCCTAGAGCCCAGAGGTCATCTGTTGTGCAGTTCTCGACACGAGCCACTTCATCTGCACCAGCTACATTCTCGGTGCCACCAGCTCCGGACCTACATCAGCTCCAGCTCCATCTACTTCAACTGAAGCTTTCGTCCTCGGCGCTATCCGGACTCCACCACCTGAAGATCAAGCCTGAGAGTCGATCTAGCACTATGCATTTTCTATGAACTTTTTGGTAACTTGTTGCCAAATTGGGAGAAAAATGTATAGATCATAGGCTTCGAGAGAGAGAGTGTTGCTTTTGTTCTCTCTTGATTTGGTGGTTTTAAACTTGTTTGCTTTTGTTTTCTTGAGATACCATGCTATGTTTGTGAGACATTGATGATCATGTGTTTGATCATAAGCTACACTTATGAAAGTTTGATGATATTATCTTATCTATCCTATGTGATCATTCACTTTGCTTGGTGATGAGTGCATGTATTCAATCTTTATCATTTTGAGCGCTCCACCAAGATGTATGTGACATGGAAGAGTAACCCATGAGCCTAATTCCTTGTGCATTTGCAGTCCAAAGCAAATCATAATCTATGCACAAATTTAAGAGGAGCTCTTGCTTATCACATACTTCTCAAAGTGACGATGTTTTTCAATCTTATTATTATTTGACGAAGCTTTGATCTATATGTTGTCATCAATTACCAAAAAGGGGGAGATTGAAAGTGCAACTATCCCTAGGTGGCTTTGGTAATTCATAACAACATATAGCTCATTGAGCTAATGCTATTCCAAGGTGAACATTTCAGGAAAGCTCAATGAATGGCATCGCATGGATGATGAAAGTGGATCCCTCAAAATGCTATTGACAAAGGATTGGCTCAAGCTCAAAAGCTCAAGACTCTTCATTTTATATTTTAATGATTCAAGATCACATTGAGTCTATAGGAAAAGCCAATACTATCAAGGAGGGATGAGGTGTTGCTTAATGAGCCTCTTGCTTCATGTGCTTAGTGATATGCTCCAAAACCCTCACCTACTTTCTCACATCCACATATGACCTAAACCTAAAGCCAAAATCGGTCTCACCGATTCTTCCTATCCGGCGCCACCGATTCCATATGTCATAGCCACTGCCACAAACCCTAGGCAAATCGGTTCTACCGATAGGGATCTCGGTCTCACCGAGATGGGATTGTAATCTCTATGTTTCCTTTTCGTAACTTTTCGGTCTCACCGAAAGAGCGGATCGGTCCCACCGAGATTGCAATGTAAACTATCTGTTTCCCTGTAACATCCCAAAATTCTAAATTTTGGAATGTTATACAAATAGATAGATTTTTTTGATTGTTTGATTGTTGGGTGATTGATTGGTGAAATGACTTTCCCAAACTTTCCCAAACTTTCCCAAACTTTCATTTTGCATTCGTGATCTCCGTGAATTCAAATTCTTTTCATCACAAAACCCGGGAGAGAAGATGACATGACTTCTTCCATTTATTTAAATGACAAGGGGTGTTGAAAATATTTGAATTTCATTTGGAAAATATTTTCCAATTCTGAAACTTTATGCAACTCAATGATTTTCACGAGCGAAGATAAAATAACTTCTTCAAAACATATGAAATATGAGTTGGGAGTTTCAAAGAATTAAATTCAAAGTTCCTTTGAATTATTTTCAATTTGGAGTTATTTGAGTTTCATTCAAATTATTTTCCCCAAAAATAAAATATATGGAAAATAGGGTAACATGATTCCCTACATCAGAAAATTGGAGAGAAATTAATTTGAAGTCATTTTGGTATTTTAAAAATGATTTTTGTTGGATTTTATTGGACCAGAAGCACTCTTTGCTTTATTTAATTGTGTGTATTTTATTTAATGCTAGAATAATGTTCATCATGTAAGAAATCTTTTTCTGAAAATTTTGATATACTATATGCCTATATAATATTTTCATTTTATTTTGTTTTATCATTTTGTTTTCCTCTCTGTTTGTTAAAAAAAATATTCGCAGCGCCTTGGGCCAAAGGCCCAAGCTGCAAGCTCAATGACGGCCAAGGCCAAGGCCATCCACCGCGCGCACCAGGGAGCCAGGAGGGAGCCGTCGCTCCTTTTTCCTAATCTTAGTAGGACTCTTGTCCTACTTCCGTTTATTCCGTTTATTTCTAGATCTTTTCCCTCTTTGTTTCCTAATCCCAGTCTATTTCTTGACCCCTACCCCAAGCAAACCCCCCCCCCCCCCCCCAATATAAATACCCAAGCATCCCCCCTCCAACACATCAAACCAACACCTCTCATCTCCTCTCCTCTCCGCAGCAGCAGCAGCCCCACACCTGCGCCGCCGCCGCCCTACACCCGCGCCGCCGCCCGCCACTTGCCGCCAAGTGCCGCTTGCCGCCTTAACGCCGCAACCGAGCCTCGCCACCCACCGGCCTCTTCTTCCCTACCACGACGTTCTTCTCTGTAGTGGCGCTCCTCCTCTTTGTTTTTTTCTTTAGATCGAATCGTTGTGTTCGATTAGATCGGTTTAGTAAGTTGTTTTTTTCATTAGATCGGTTTTAGTTTATGGTTTTGTTTCGTTTAGATTTAAATTGGTTCGTCGGTCTTCTGTTAAAAACGTATGCGCACATTTTCTGCTAGTCTTCGGCCTAGTGTAGTATAACTACTAATCGCCCATCGCTTAGCCCAGTAGCAATAGGCCACGTTGTTTGTTTTTCTTATTTTCGTTTCTGTTTTTTTAACAGAAAAGTTTCAATCTTAGATAATCTATATCTTTTAGGGTTTTAGTCCGAATTGAGTGATTCTTTTTTCTGTAGTTTCAGAAAAATCCCATCTATCCAGAGAAACCAACGAAAAATACTTTTGAAATTTTTAAATTTCGATTTCAAACAGATTTGTTACAAACACTAGATTGCTAATAACTTCTATTCTAAAATAGCTTTTTGATTGATTCCTTTTGCTACTATTTTGTTATTGTTTTATCTATCCAGTAGCATATAGTGATTTATTTTTAGTTTATTTTAAATTAGAGTTTTAGTCAAAACAGTACTGTTTTAGTTTTACTTTTGTTTTAAACTTTTACTTATAGTTTTAATTTTTTTTAAATTATTTCTTTTTGTCTCTTTTGAAAAATTTAGTTTTTTTTATGTTATTTAACTGTAGACAATTTTATTCCTATTCTAAAAATTTATTTTGTTAGTTTCATATGAAAACTTGTTTAGGTCATAGTTAGTGTTTTATAAAAGCTTGTTATTTGTTTCTTTCTGCACATAAAATTTTATGAAAAATACTTTTTGTTAACTTAGTTGTTTCACATTTTATTTTCTATTAACTTTTTGCTTTAGTGTTTTAATTGTTGTTAAGTTTTTACTTAGGACAACACTATTTTGTGTTATGTCTTAGATTTTTCTTTAGTAGTTTTGTTGTGTAGTTTTCCTTTGTTTTTATTTGGTGTCCCTTGATTTGCATTTTTATTTGTTGGTTTTATTATGAGTGTTAGAATTGTTTGCTAGGATGTTTGCTTATATGAATGCTATGACTATATAGATTTTCAACGGAGTGATGAATAGTTCTACCAAGTCATTATTCGAGAGTGTTGTTATCTTCATCAACTTACCAGGCAAGTTCACTTTGACCATGTTTTTCATACCTATGTGTTTTATTGCATCTAGTGTCATCTTCGAAACAATCCCTCCAAAGAGTGATATTGAATCCTTGTAGTTGAGTAGTATGCATGAGGTAGGAACCCATCACCCTGTTACCAAGCCCGGACGTTATTTATTTTAATGCTACGCTATAGTAGACGGGGTTGGTATGAGTGCTCGGGAGTGGTGTGAGAATGGAGGATCTACGTCAATGCCGACAACTCCATGATGGAATCTGCAAGGACTGCATCTTCAAGGCCTCAAGACTTCAAGACTTGAGACAAGAATTCAATACACACTACTGGGTGAAGGATGGTTGACGGGCACCCTGGAGAAACCAGTGGATGGCCGGGATGCATGGAGAAGCGCCATGACATCTCGCGGAAAGCTTCACCCAGACTCAAAGAGACGGAAGAATACTTCATGCCCGGAAGCTTACTGTGCAACCGCAAGTCTCTATGGGCTCTGGCTTGGTTTACCTTATTTGTGACTATTGCTGGGACGTTTCTAGCAGATTTAGAACTACTTTAGTATTGTATGAGCTCAGTACAGTGGTCAGAGGAACTCTTCTGAAGACCATGTTTGATGCGTCTTGTTCTCAAACACCTCAAGTGCGAGAACGTAAAAGAGGGATCGAATCTTGCGGGTAAAGTGTACAAACCTCTGCAGAGGGTTATAACCTAATCGATTAGCCGTGTCCCCGGTTACGGACAATTTGAGCCTCTGGACTTGGATCTATCTCGGAACTCTCAACACCGGACTGATAACTTAATTGTGGGCAACTTATGATGATTTTGGGCTTTGAGACATCGGTTGGCGGAACCATGTCATGATAGAAAACTCCATAGTACAGACTCCTGATATTCCTTTGTTGTAGGGAATAATAAAACCAGCTTTTATGAAAACAAAACTCAGATACAGAGCCACAAAGCCATATTGCATATAGTATAATTTTATCATCTGTTTTCTCATGTTGTGATCTTGCCGGTACATTCAATGTACTGACCTACACGGCTGCAACGTATCATGTTGCAGATATTTTTTCTTCCGACGAGTAAGAGTACGATGCAGGTTACGGTCTACACTCAACCCGCCGATGGCGTTGATGGGACTCCACACCGACTATTTGTTTCACTGTGACTTATGAGGTATATATCGGTTTTACGTTAATTATACATGTGATTGCACTTTGATATATACTGTGTGCAAAGATACCGATCCGTGGATGGCACAACAACACATAGGCTTGACCGTCTCGAGGTCGGGTCGCCATGAAATGGTATCGAGCACATGTTGATCGGACGTGACCCTAGAAACCGGAAAGCCCCTAGGACCGAAAATCTCTAAAACTTTATTTTCAAAAGACTCTTACTTCTCATCTCTTCTGATTTTATCAAATAGACACTCTCACCTCAAATAGTTAGAATATACCCTTTTCCCTTTTGATCACATGAAGAATCAATCAAGCCGCTCCAAGAAGGACAAGATATCGGATAACTAATGGCCTCTTCGTAATAAAGAGGATTTGACCATGCATTAGAAGAGTTGAAGCTGCAACAATTGAAGACTCTGAAGACTAGAAGAATTTGAAGAATCTGAAGAATTATTTGACCTTTAGAAGACCAAACCCCTGTTACACACTTACGTTAGATGCGGCGATTTGTGAGCTGTCATTTGTTTGATGTTTTCCGACAGCCACAAAGTAAAACTTGTTTCTTCAAAAACTATTGTTTGTATTGTGTGTATATCCCTCCCCACCTCTCTCATATCTCATCCCAAAACTTTTGACCCCATAGATGATGAATGAAATTGGACTGATATTCTTCGGATCAAGACTCAAATGGAGGCGTAGCTATGGATTCAGAACATGGAGAATCACTTCGGGAGCAATTTGGTTTCAAGGAAGAATGAAGTATCATACGCTCTTCAGTACTTTACAGAAAGTGCCGCAACCTGGTGGCAGATGCATCAAGCTATACAGGGATGGAATGGAGCAAAGACTTGGGAAGAATTCAAGAAGACTCTGACAAGATCTCGTCTTATCCGGAAGCACCATGATACACCAAGAAATAAACCTTGTGCCTGCAAGATTTGCGGAGAAATAGGACACACCTGTGGGGAACACAAGGATGGATGCCCTCATTGTGAGGAGAAACACCCACCGAGGAATGCCCAACTAGTCAGTGACTTGTTTCTTGTGTGAAGGAACCACCCACTACCCGACTCAAGGTCACATTTACCCCATGGTGCAACAAATTATTCAGGAGCAGGAAGAAGGAATGAAAGAAGCCCTCCGAGAAGTTATGAAAGAACCTGTGATGAAGGAATGTGTTGAAGACCCTGATGGAGAAGGCCTCAACAGATTTTACTCCAATGCCTGCTATTCATGTGGAGAAGAAGGGCATTTTTCACAGTATTGCACCAAGGAAAGAAAAGAGTATCTGGGATACTTCCCGACGGAAGCAATAGAGTTTGATCCACTGGGAATAAAAGGTTTGATCAGAACGAAGAAACCCCGGAAGAGAAAACAAAGACACCCTCAGAACAACCCAATTTCTGCAAAGAGGGACAAGAGTCATATTACCTGTTTTGAATGTAAGGACGTCGGGCATTATGCCAATCATTGTCTTGAAGGAAGCAAGGAACTCAAGGAGCAGGCACCATCTCCAAGAAGCCCAAAGACTTATCGAAAGTTATGTGTTTTCATTGCAAGGAAGCAGGACATTATGCTACTAAATGTCCCGACAAGATGAAAGCTGGAGTTGAGTAGTTGGAATTTTCATATTGGAAACAAGAGTAATAGAAAGCAATTACATTTTCATGAGTTCGATGAGTTGAGTTATGTAATGGGTGCTCAGAGATTGTGATGAATGCATGAATCAATAAAGTTAAGGTGTGATGATTTCATATGTTGAATTTTATGGGTTGTTACTCCATGAACAAAGAGTTTTGACCATTTTCGAGGATATGAGAAAAATATGGTCTATGGAAGAATTTGTGCATTTTAAGGGTGGTAGTACCCTGTGAAGAAGACTAGACTAATGGATAAGAAAATATATATTCCACTTTGTAGCTCAAGGAAAAAAGAAAAAGAAAAGTTGGAGTTTTGCTTTTGATATGATGGTATGAAGAAACAGTACTACTTTGGATTTAAAGGAGGTGTAATATGGAACAAGAGAGTTACTCCAAGGATGAGTTAAAGCTGCACTAGTGTTGAAGTGGGCCATAACCCACGGGCCCGTGGATTTTGAAAAGGAACAGATGTAACCTTGATGAAGGAAGAAATTTGGAAGAATCGGTGATTCAATCAGCATATGTTTCAGAGGAGGTTACGCAAAAACCCGAGAGTGGTGAAGTAATGATAGATGTTTTGTTGGCTTGCGTAACCAAAGGATTTACCCGATCCTGTTCAATACAGGAGAAATTCTGCAATGCTTGTGAGTATGACCAAGTGTTAGAATATGTGATTCAATGTCTGCATAGTTAGTAATGGTTCAAGTACGGGATGGATTGGCCCCCATACCGGAGACTTCTATCATGAACTATCTTATGTTGATGGAAAATCAGAAAGCCTTGAAAACCTTAGAAGAGTGTCGACACGTCAAGCCATAAAACCATAGAATGGTAGGACGATGGAACCCTTTACAGGCAACCGTTGCCAATCGTAGGTTATACGGTGAGATTTAAACTAGGCCCATTTCCTGCAGGAGAAACCATTAATTGTTGACCACCACGAGAATATCGAATAGTTGATTAGGGTTGGCGACAGACCTGTCAGCTCAGAAGACCCAGTCTCGGAAGGAACTCACCATGAATGAAAGGACTCCGAGATTGGAGGAAAAGGTTATACCCCTACCGAAAGAGCCTCAGTGAAAGAGTTATCGCGGAGCGACACAGTCAACCCAAAGGGATGGAGTACCTGAGTTCCGTTGGAACCATAACCCTGCTTTTAAGTGTGGTAGCACACTAGACCATTCCGATCGATGGATTTGCTGGAAGACCCCCAAACCCTAACCTATTTCTTTCTAGCCTCTCCGAATCTCGAGGACGAGATTCATTTTAAGGGTGGTAGGTTTGTAACATCCCAAAATTCTAAATTTTGGAATGTTGTACAAATAGATAAATTTGTTTGATTGTTTGATTGTTGGGTGATTGATTGAGTGAAATTCGAAACTTTTTGAAAGTTAAATGAGAGGGAATAAAAGGACTTTCCCAAACTTTCATTTTGCATTCGTGATCTCCGTGAATTCAAATTCTTTTCATCACAAAACACTTGAGAGAAGATGACCTGACTTCTTCCATTTATTTAAATGACAAGGTGTTGAAAATATTTGAATTTCATTTGAAAATATTTTCCAATTCTGAAACTTTATGCAACTCAATGATTTTCACGAGCGAAGATAAAATGACTTCTTCAAAACATATGAAATATGAGTTGGGAGTTTCAAAGAATTAAATTGAAAGTTCCTTTGAATTATTTTCAATTTGGATTTATATGATTTTTATTCAAATTATTTTTCACCAAAAATAAAATATATGGAAAATAGGGTAACATGATTCCCTAGATCAGAAAATTGGAGAGAAATTAATTTGAAGTCATTTTGGTATTTTAAAATGATTTTTGTTGGATTTTATTGGACCAGAAGCACTCTTTGCTTTATTTAAATTTGTGTGTATTTTATTTAATGCTAGAATAATGTTCATCATGTAGGAAATGTTTTTCTGAAAATTTTGATATACTATATGCCTATATAATATTTTCATTTTATTTTGTTTTATCATTTTGTTTTCCTCTCTGCTTGTTTGTTAAAAAATACATGGCCTTGGGCCAAAGGCCCAAGTCAAGCCAAGCCGTCGGCCAAGGCCAAGGCCATCCACCGCCGCACTGTGGAGCCAGGAGGGAGCCGTCGCTCCTTTTTCCTAATCTTAGTAGGACTCTTGTCCTACTTCCGCTTATTCCGTTTATTTCTAGATCTTTTCCTCTTTGTTTCCTAATCCCAGTCTATTTCTTGCCCCTACCCCAAGCAAAACCCTCCCTCCCTAATATAAATACGCAAGCACCCTCCAACACATCAAACCAACACCTCTCCTCTCCTCTCCTCTCCGCAGCAGCAGCAGCCCCACACCAGCGCCGCCGCCTACACCCGCCCGCTTGCCACCGCCACCGCCGCCGCCAAGTGCCGCCGCCGCCGCCTAACGCCCGCCAAGAATCGAGCCTCGCCACCCACCGGCCTCTTCTTCCCTACCACGCACGTTCTTCTCTGTAAGCGAGCGCTCCTCCTCTTTGTTTTTTTTCTTTAGATCGTATCATTGTGTTCGATTAGATCGGTTTAGTAAGTTGGTTTTTTCATTAGATCGGTTTTAGTTTATGGTTTTGTTTCGTTTAGATTTAAATCGGTTCGTCGGTCTTCTGTTAAAAACGTCTGGCGCACATTTTCTGCTAGTCTTCGCCTAGCATAGTATAACTACTAATCGCCCATCGCTTAGCCCAGTAGCAATAGGCCACGTTGTTTGTTTTTCTTATTTTCGTTTCTGTTTTTTAACAGAAAAGTTTCAATCTTAGATAATCTATATCTTTTAGGGTTTTAGTCCGAATTGAGTGATTCTTTTTCTGTAGTTTCAGAAAAATCCCATCTATCCAGAGAAACCAACGAAAAATACTTTTGAAATTTTTAAATTTCGATTTCAAACAGATTTGTTACAAACACTAGATTGCTAATAACTTCTATTCTAAAATAGCTTTTTGATTGATTCCTTTTGCTACTATTTTGTTATTGTTTTATCTATCCAGTAGCATATAGTGATTTATTTTTAGTTTATTTTAAATTAGATTTTTATTCAAAACAGTACTGTTTTAGTTTTACTTTTGTTTTAACCTTTTCCTTATAGTGTTAATTGTTTTTAAATTATTTCTTTTTGTCTCTTTTGACAAATTTAGTTTTGTTTCTGTTATTTAACTGTAGACAATTTTATTCCTATTCTAAAATTTTATTTTGTTAGTTTCGTATGAAAACTTGTTTAGGTCATAGTTAGTGTTTTATAAAAGCTTTTTATTTGTTTCTTTCTGCAAATAAAATTTTATGAAAAATACTTTTTGTTAACTTAGTTGTTTCACATTTTATTTTCTATTAACCTTTTGCTTTAGTGTTTTAATTGTTGTTAAGTTTTTACTTAGGACAACACTATTTTGTGTTATGTCTTAGAGTTTTCTTTAGTAGTTTTGTTGTGTAGTTTTCCTTTGTTTTTATTTGGTGTCCCTTGATTTGCATTTTTATTTGTTGGTTTTATTATGAGCGTTAGAATTGTTTGCTAGGATGTTTGCTTATATGAATGCTATGACTATATAGATTTTCAACGGAGTGATGAATAGTTCTACCAAGTCATTATTCGAGAGTGTTGTTATCTTCATCAACTTACCAGGCAAGTTCACTTTGACCATGTTTTTCATACCTATGTATTTTATTGCATCTAGTGTCATCTTCGCAACAATCCCTCCAGTAGTGATATTGAATCCTTGTAGTTGAGTAGTATGCATGAGGTAGGAACCCATCACCCTGTTACCAAGCCCGGGATGTTATTTATTTTAGTGCTACGCTATAGTAGACGGGGTTGGCATGAGTGCTCGGGAGTGGTGTGAGAATGGAGGATCTACGTCAATGACGACAACTCCATGATGGAATCTGCAAGGACTGCATCTTCAAGGCCTCAAGACTTCAAGACTCGAGACAAGAATTCAATACACACTCTTTGGGTGAAGGATGGTTGACGGGCACCTGGAGAAACCAGTTGATGGCCGGGATGCATGGAGAAGCGCCATGACATCTTGCGGAAAGCTTCACCCAGACCCAAAGAGACGGAAGAATACTTCATGCCCGAAGCTTACCCGTGCAACCGCAAGTCACTATGGGCTCTGGCTTGGTTGACCTTAGTTGTGACTCTGGCTGGGGACGGTGCTAGCAGATGTAGAACTACGGTAGGATTGGATGAGCACCGGACGGTGGTCGAGGAACTCTTCCGAAGACCATGTTTTGATCGTCTTGTTCTCAAACACCTCGAAGTGCGAGAACGTAAAAGAGGGATCGAATCTTGCGGGTAAAGTGTACAAACCTCTGCAGAGGGTTATAACCTAACCGATTAGCCGTGTCCCGATTACGGACAATTTGAGCCTCTGGACTTGGATCTATCTCGAACTCTCAACACCGGACTGATATCTTAATTTTTGGCAACTTATGATGATTTTGGGCTATGAGACATCGGTTGGCGGAACCATGTCATGATAGAAAACTCCATAGTACAGACTCCTGATATTCCTTTGTTGTAGGGAATAATAAAACCAGCTTTTATGCAAACAAAACTCAGATACAGAGCCACAAAGCCATATTGCATATAGTATAGTTTTATCATCTGTTTTCTCATGTTGTGATCTTGCCGGTACATTCAATGTACTGACCTACACGGCTGCAACGTATCATGTTGCAGATATTTTGTTCCGACGAGTAAGAGTATGGTACAGGGTTACGGTCTACACTCAACCTGCCGATGGCGTTGATGGGACTCCACACCCGACTATTTGTTTCATTGTGACTTATGAGGTATATATCAGTTTTACGTTAATTATACATGTGATTGCACTTTGATATATACATTGATGTACTGTGTGTGCCAGTATACTGATCCAGGGATGGCACAGCAACACAGAGGCTTGACCGTCTGAGGTCGGGTCGCTACATTCCCTTTTGTAACATTTCGGTCTCACCGAAAAGAGCAAATCGGTCCCACCGAGTTTACCTGACCAACTCTCTGGTTAGCTAATTACCAAAATCGGTCTCACCGAGTTTGTGTAATCGGTCTCACCGAGATTACGTTATGCCCTAACCCTAACCATATCGGTCCTACCGAGATGCAAGTCGATCCCCAAGAAAATCCTAACGGTCACTAGGTTTACTAAAATCGGTCGGACCGATTTTGTTGATTCGGTCCCACCGAGATTGGTAAATTGTGTGGAACGGTTAGATTTTGTGTGGAGGCTATATATACCCCTCCACCTCCTCTTCATTCGTGGAGAGAGCCATCAGACTAAACCTACACTTCCAACTTACCATTTCTGAGAGAGAACCACCTACTCATGTGTTGAGGCCAAGATATTCCATTCCTACCATATGAATCTTGATCTCTAGCCTTCCCCAAGTTTCTTTCCACTCAAATCTTCTTTCTACCAGATCCAAATCCTATGAGAGAGATTTGAGTGTTGGGGAGACTATAATTTGAAGCACAAGAGCAAGGAATTCATCATCAACACACCATTTGTTACTTCTTAGAGAGTGGTGTCTCCTAGATTGGCTAGGTGTCACTTGGGAGCCTCAGAGCAAGATTGTGGAGTTGAACCAAGGAGTTTGTCGAGCAAGGAGATCGCCTGCCATTGAAGATCTACCGCTAGTGAGGCAAGTCCTTGGTGGGCGACGGCCATGGTGGGATAGACAAGGTTGCTACTTCGTGGACCCTTCGTGGGTGGAGCCCTCCGTGGACTCGCCAACTGCTACCCCTTCGTGGGTTGAAGTCTCCATCAATGTGGAGGTACGATAGCACCACCTATCGGAACCACGCCAAAAACATCCGTGTCTCCAATTGCGTTTGAATCCTCCAAACCCTTCCCTTTACTTTCTTGCAAGTTGCATGCTTTAATTTCCGCTGCTCATATACTCTTTGCATGCTTGCTTGAATTGTGTGATGATTGCTTGACTTGTCCTAAGATAGCGAAAATCTGCCAAACTCTAAAACTGGGAAAAGGCTAAGTTTTTAATTGATCAAGTAGTCTAATCACCCCCCCTCTAGACATACTTCAAGGTCCTACAGGTTTGAACTTTGCTTCTAGAAATCTCTTAGATTCGGCCACGGGAGGCACGTTTATGGAAATCACGTTAGGAGATGCTACAAAATTGCTTGATAATATTATGGCTAATTATTCTCAATGGCACACCGAAAGATCTTCTAGTAAAAAAGTGCATGCTATAGAAGAAATCAATGTTTTGAGTGGAAAGATGGATGAACTTATGAAGATGTTTGCTACTAAAAATACTCCTCTTGGTCCCAATGATATGCCTTTGTCTTCTTTGATTGAGAATAATAATGAATCTATGGATGTGAATTTTGTTGGTAGGAACAGTTTTGGAAACAATGCTTATAGAGGAAACTTTAATGCTAGACCGTTCCCTAGTAATTCCTCTAATAATTATGGAAATTCCTACAATAATTCTTATGGTAATTTTAATAAGACGCCCTCTGATTTTGAGAATAGTGTGAAAGAATTTATGATTTCTCAAAAGAATTTTAATGCTTTGCTTGAAGAAAAATTGCTCAAAGTTGATGATTTGGCTAGGAACGTTGATAGGCTTTCGCTTGATGTTGATTCTCTTAAACTTATATCTTCTTCTACTAAACATGATATCAATGAGTCCCTCAAAGTAATGAGAATTTCCATTGATGAGTGTAAGGAAAGAACCGCTAGATTGCGTGCTAAAAGAGATAGCTTTATAAAAGCGTGTTCTTCTAGTTTCCGTGAAAATAATGATGATGATCTTAAACTTATTGATGCTTCTCCTATTAGATATATGTTTTGCAATATGAATTTTCATGATTATGGGTCTGATGATGAATCAACTTTGCCTAGAAGGCGTCCCAAGAATTCGGAGTCTTTAGATCTTAATGCTAAATTTGGTAAAAGTGAGATTGGAGAATCCTCAACTTCTAATAATATTGAACCTACTATCTTGTATTTCAAGGAATTTTATTATGATAATTATTCTTTAAAAGGTTGTATTTCCTTGTTGCAATCCATTGTGAATTCTCCTCATTCTTATAGTCAAAATAAAGCTTTTAACATACATATCGTTGATGCCTTGATGCAATCTTATGATGAAAAACTTAATTTGGAAGTTTCTATACCTAGAAAACTTAATGATGAGTGGGAACCTACTATAAAGATTAGAATTAAAGATTATGAGTGTTTTGCTTTGTGTGATTTGGGTGCTAGTGTTTCCACGATTCTGAAAACTTTATGCGATATTCTAGGTTTCCATGATCTTGATGATTGCTCTTTAAATTTGCACCTTGCGGATTCCACCATTAAAAAGCCGGGAGAAAGGATCAATGATGTTCTTATTGTTGCAAATAGAAATTTGGTGCCCGTAGATTTTATCGTTCTTGATATAGATTGCAATCTTTCTTGCCCTATTATTCTTGGTAGACCTTTCCTTAGAACGATTGGTGCGATTATTGATATGGAGGAACGGAATATTAGATTCCAATTTCCATTAAAGAAAGGCATGGAGCACTTTCCAAGAAAGAAAGTAAAATTACCTTATGAATATATCATGCGGGCTACCTATGAATTTAGTGCCAGAGATGGCACCCGTTGAATCTATCTTCGCTTTTATGCCTAGCTAGGGGCGTTAAACGATAGCGCTAGTTGGGAGGCAACCCAATTTTCTTTATGTTTTTTTTGTTTTTGCTCCTGTTTAGGAATAAATAATCCATCTACCTTATGTTTAGATGTGGTTTTACGTTTTAATTAGTGTTTGTGCCAAGTTAAACCTATAGGATCTTCTTGGATGATAATTATTTGATCTTGCTGTAATTTCCAGAAACTTTCGGTTCACGAAAACAATTGTTAAAAATCACCAGAACGTGATAAAATAGTGATTCAAATTGCTGCTGATCAATAAACAAATTTCCTAGGTCTTACTATTTTGTCTGAATTTTTGGAGTTCCAGAATTTTGCGTTAGTTACAGATTGCTACAGACTGTTCTGTTTTTGACAGATTCTATTTTTCGTGTGTTGTTTGCTTATTTTGATGAATCTATGGCCAATAAAATAGTTTATAATCCATAGGAAGTTGGAATACAGTAGGTTTAACACCAAAATAAATAAATAATGAGTTCATTGCAGTACCTTATGTGGTGGTTTTGTTTTCTTTCACTAACGGAGCTTATAAGATTTCCTGTCAAGTTTTGTGTTGTGAAGTTTTCAAGTTTTGGGTAAAGCTTTTATGGATTATGGAATAAAGGGTGGCAAGAGCCTAAGCTTGGGGATGCCCAAGGCACCCCAAGATATTCAAGAATAGCCAAAATCCTAAGCTTGGGGATGGCCCGGGAAGGCATCCCCTCTTTCGTCTTCGTTCATTGGTAACTTTAATTGGAGCTATATTTTTATTCGCCACATGATATGTGTTTTGCTTGGAGCGTCGGTATTATATTAGTCTTTGCCTTTTATTTTACCACAATCATCCTTGCTGTACACACCTTTTGGGAGAAGCCTATTTGATTAGAATTTGCTAGAATACTCTATGTGCTTCACTTATATCTTTTGAGCTTGATAGTTTTTGCTCTAGTGCTTCACTTATATTTTTCAGAGCATGGTGGTGTCTTAATTTTGAAGAAATTATTAGTCTCTCATGCTTCACTTATATTATTTTGAGAGTCTTTTAGAACAGCATGGTATTTGCTATGGTCATAAAGTTGGTCCTAGAATGATGAGCATCCAAGTTGGGTATAATAAAAACTATCATAGGAAGTGAATTGGATGCTATGATCAATTTGATGCTTGATAATTGTTTTGAGATATGGAGGTAGTGATATTAAAGTCATGCTAGTTGGGTGATTATGAATTTAAAGAATTCTTGTGTTGAAGTTAGCAAATCTCGTAGCATGCACGTATGGTTAAAGTTGTGTAACAAATTTGAAACATGAAGTGTACAGCTTGTGCATCCTTATGAGTGGCGGTCGGGGACGAGCGATGGTCTTTTCCTACCAATCTATCCCCCTAGGAGCATGCACTTAGTACTTGATTTTTGATGACTTCTAAATTTTTTCAATAAGTATATGAGTTCTTTTGACTAATGTTGAGTCCATGGATTATACGCACTTTTATCTTTTCGCCATTGCTAGCCTCTTCGGCACCGTGCATTGCCCTTTCTCACCTTGAGAGTTGGTGCAAACTTCACGGTGCATCCAAACCCCGTGATACGATACGCTCTATCACACATAAACCTCCCTATATCTTCCTCAAAACAGCCACCATACCTACCTATTATGGCATTTCCATAGCCATTCCGAGATATTGCCATGCAACTTTCCACCGTTCCGTTCTTCATCATCATGACATACTTTACTTTTGTCATATTGCCATTGCATGATCATGTAGTTGACATCGTATTTGTGGCAAAGCCACCATGCATTATTTTTCATACATGTCACTCTTGATTCATTGCACCATCCCTAAGACACCCCGGAGTCATTCATATAGAGTCATATCTTTTTCTAGTTTCGAGTTGTAATTCTTATGTTGTAATCAATAGAAGTGTGATGATCATCATTATTAGAGCATTGCCCAAAGAAAAAAAGAAGAAAGGACAAAAAAAAAGAAAGGCCCAAACAAAAAAAGGAAAAAAAAGAAAAAAAAAGAAAAATAAATAAAAAGGGCAATGTTACTATCTCTTTTTCCACACTTGTGCTTCAAAGTAGCACCTTGTTCTTCATGTAGTGAGTCTCATATATTGTGCTTGAAAGTAGCACCATGTTTTTCATATAGTGAGTCTCATAAGTTGTCTTTTTCATACTGGTGGGAATTTTTCGTTACATAACTTGGCTTGTATATTCCTACAATGGGCTTCCTCAAATGCCCTTGGTCTTCGTGAGCAAGCAAGTTGGATGCACACCCACTAGTTTTCTTTTGTTGAGCATTCATTTATAGCTCTAGTGCATCCGTTGCATGGCAATCCCTACTCCTCATGTTGACATCAATTGATGGGCATCTCCATAGCCCGTTGATTATCCTCGTCAATGTGAGACTTTCTCCTTTTTTTGTCTTCTCCACACAATACCCATCATCATATTCTATTTCCACCCATAGTGCTATACCCATGGCTCACGCTCATGTATTGCGTGAAGGTTGAATTTTTTTGAGATTATTTAAGTATGAAACAATTGCTTGGCTTGTCATCGGGGGTATAGAAGTTGGGAACATCTGTGTGTGACGAAAATGAAGCATAGCCTAACTATATGATTATGTAGGGATGAACTTTCTTTTGCCATGCTATTTCGAGAAGACATGATTACTTTGATTAGTATTACTTGAAGTGTTACTATTTCTTTTATCAATATGAACTTTTATTTTGAATCATTTGGATCTGAACATTCATGCCACAATAAAGAAAATTACATTGAGAATTATGCTAGGTAGAATTCCACATCAAAAATTTCTTTTTTTATCACTTACCTACTCGAGGACAAGCATGAATTAAGCTTGGGGATGCTTGATACGTCTCCAACGTATCTATAATTTTTGATTGTTCCATGTTATTATATTACCTCTTTTGGATGTTTATGGGCTTTATTTTACACATTTATATCATTTTTGGGAATAACCTACTAACCGGAGGCCCAGCCCGTATTGCTTTTTTTTGCCTATTTCAGTATTTCAAAGAAAAGGAATATCAAACGGAGTCCAAACGGAATAAAACCTTCGGGAGCGTGATTTCTGGAACGAACATGATCCGGAGAGCTTGGAGTGCAAGGCAAGAAGCAGCCGAGGCCCCCACGAGATAGGAGGTCGGCCCCCTGTCTCTTGGGCCCCTCGGGCGGCCACCGACTTACTTCTTCCTCCTATATATACCTACGTACCCCGAAAACATCCAGGAGCACCACGAAACACAATTTCCACCGCCGTAACCTTCTGTATCCGTGAGATCTCATCTTGGAGCCTTCGCCGGCACTCTGCTGGAGGGGGACTCAACCACTGAGGGCTTTTACATCAACTTCCTTGCCCCTCCGATGAGTTGTGAGTAGTTTACCACAGACTACGGGTCCATAGTTATTAGCTAGATGGCTTCTTCTCTCTTTTTGGATCTCAATACAATGTTCTCCCCCTCTCTTGTGGAGATCTATTCGATGTAAACTCTTTTTTTGCTGTGTGTTTGTCGAGATCCGATGAATTGTGGGTTTATGATTAAGTTTATCTATGAATAATATTTGAATCTTATCTGAATTCTTTTATGTATGATTGAGTTATCTTTGCAAGTCTCTTCGAATTATCAGTTTGGTTTGGCCTATTAGATTTATCTTTCTTGCCATGGGAGAAGTGCTTAGCTTTGGGTTCAATCTTGCGGTGTCCTTACCCAAAGGATGTAAAGGGTTGCAAGGAACATATTGTATTGTTGCCATCGAGGATAACAAGATGGGGTTTATATCATATTGCATGAGTTTATCCCTCTACATCATGTCATCTTGCTTAATGCGTTACTCTGTTCTTATGAACTTAATACTCTAGATGCGCGTAAGTCGGTCGATGTGTGGAGTAATAGTAGTAGATGCAGGTGAGTCGGTCTACTTGTTATGGACGTGATGCCTATATACATGATTATGCCTAGATAATCTCATAACTATGCGCTTTTCTATCAATTGCTCGACAGTAATTTGTTCACCCACCGTAATACTTATGCTATCTCGAGAGAAGCCTCTAGTGAAACCTAGGGCCCCCGGGTCTATGTCTTATCATATTTGCTTTCAATCTAATTTTATTTGCATCGTTACTTTTTGCATCTATATTATAAAATACCAAAAATATATTTATCTTATCTTACTATCTTTATTAGATCTCAATTTATCAAGTGGACGTGAAGGGATTGACAACCCCTTTATTGCGTTGGTTGCGAGTTCTCGGTTGTTTGTGTAGGTGCATGGGACTTTTGAGGAGCCTCCTCGGATTGATATCTTGGTTCTCAAAAACTGAGGGAAATACTTACGCTACACTTGCTGCATCACCCGCTCCTCTTCGGGGAAAACCAACGCAAGGTCAAGACGTAGCACCGTACTTTCGGTACTAGGATCGGTCGGATCATGAAGACGTACGACTACATCAACCGCGTTGTCATTACGCTTCCGCTTTCGGTCTACGAGGGTACATGGAAAACACTCTCCCCTCTCGTTGCTATGCATCACCTAGATGGATCTTGCATGTGCGTAGGATTTTTTTTGAAATTACTGTGTTCCCCAACATACCCAGCACTGGAGTGATTACATTAGCCTCTTCTTCTCTGTGGTGTCTGATACGTCTCCGTTGTATCTACTTTTCCAAACACTCTTGCCCTTGTTTTGGACTCTAACTTGCATGATTTGAATGGAACTAACCCGGACTGACGTTGTTTTCCGCAGACTTTCCATGATGTTATTTATGTGCTGAAACAAAAGTTCTCGGAATGACCTGAAACTCCACGGAATGTCTATCTGGAAATAATAAAAAATCCTTGCAAAATATGAAGACCAGGGGGCCCACACCCGCCCCCCTACCTCATGGGCCCCCTGGAGCTCCTCCGACGCCAAATACCACTACAAAAAAATACACTTCCGTGATGATACGTGTTTGTCACAGTAGGTCGCTTTTTTTGTCATGCATGTACATCCATGACAAATTTATGACAGAATCAAGATAGTCATACCGTGTCGTCAGAGAAGTGTTCCATTACATTACCAAAATTATCATCACGGAAGTGTCCACTTCCATGACGATAAATCGCGCGTCACAGAAGTGCTTCCGTCAAGGGTGACCGACACGTGGCATCCACCATAACGGAATGCCGTTAAGCTATCGGGTCGGCTTTTGGATCCGATAACCCGTTAACAGCTCTGACCAATGGGGATTTTCCACGTGTAAAATCATCATTGGCTAGAGGAAACACGTGCCGGCTCATCGTTGGGACAGATGTCATCCACTCACCGGATGTATAGGCGCCTATGATACGTCGACACGTGGCACGCCCAACAAAGGGCCCATTCTCGTGAAAAGGCCGCCCGTTTGACTTGGTCAAAAGCTGGCGGGCCGGCCCATGGAAAGCCTGTTAACGGCCTGTTCTCATATAGCCCATTTACAGCCCGCTAACCCAAGGCCCGTTACTCCCTATCCGAATTAGGCCCAGTAGCGTCATCTGGGCCGTGTAATATGATTCCAGCCCGTTTTCACTTCTGGCCCATGTATAGCCCATGACGTCTTTCGGCCCATATGAGGCCCTTTGTAACTCTTGGCCCATTAGCGGCCTGCGGTCAAACTCGCCCGTAATGAATAAAGGTATTACTTTACACCCATTAACGGGCCGTGGTGAAATCGGCCCGTAATGAACAAAGGTATCACTTTATACCCATTAACGGCCCGTTATTCCGTTGGGCGTTTCAGCCCAGTTAACTTTCGCCTTCGAGGGCCCATTTATTCTTGGGCTCATTTGCAGCATTCGCATTTACGGCCCGTTACTGTCATTTTCTGCTTGTGGGCCAAATTCAGCCCGTCGTTATAGTCGGCCCGTTTGTGGACCGTTAGTCTGTTGGGCCATTTTCATAGCATCACCAAATACGGCCTATTAACGGCCCGTTATAGTCAGCCCATGGATCCTACGAGATGTAGAAGGCCCATGGATCCTACGACACGTACAAGGCCCATGGATCCTACGAGACGTTGAAGGCCCATGGATCCTACGAGACGTAGAAGGCCCATGGATTCGACGGCCCATGAGGGCCATGGTCGGGCGAGTTGGCCCCCGTTTTTACGATATAGCATATTCAAAGAATTATCCTACTCAATACTATCACCTCTAAAAAGCATACACTATACAACAAAGCGATCAAGGCATAGAAAGGTAGAATAATCCTACACTACACAATAAAGAAATTACAGCCGATTATACCCACTGGGCATTATGGTTCGGCACAGGTGATAATAAAGCATACACAAACAACAAATTACATACACTGGGCAAATACATCTCATACATCATGAACGCGCATCAACTTAACTCCATTTGAACTATAATCTCTTCAGAAAATAGGATTGGCGGATTCGGATAGCACAAATTTCAGTCTGCAAAATCTCCAATTCCTTCATGGTTACCTCAGTGTCTTGTTTCATTTTTTTGACTCCTGCATCTAATACCTGCATGTCCAGTCTCAACTTGTTGATTATACGTTGACAATCATGTACACGTTGTCTTGCCACCTCTAGTTGATGCTCGAGAACATCAGGACATTCCAATTCCAATCCATAATCATTCGGTAACGGCCATGCCGCCTTTGCCGCAGATCTTTGTGTTGATGTCACTTCATCCTGAAATGTTTCTGTAAGTACACATGACTAGGGCAAAAATATAGTTACAAAAGTGAAGCGAACAAGACACTATTTTGTACTACATGGCAAAACAGCACTAACAATAATGTTACACGTCACTTTCAAAAAAAATGTTACACGTCATGAAGCATAAGCAGGTGATATTTTAAAAATTATAAAAAAGATAGTCCTGTAGCCTGCATACAAATCCCTCTTAGCTCACCAGAGGAGCATGATGTTGGGGCCCAATCGAAAACACGCACAAGTTACAAATTTAGACAAAGACGTTGCGTATAAGTAAGCAAGCAATGGCCATTCTCAGGCCTCAATTAAAGTCTTAGGGAGCATAATGAACAGCAGAGGGTTTCATACAAACATACTACAAAGTGCAAAACTATGCAATCATTAGCGTAGTATAAACTAGATTGTGAGCCTCATGCAATAATAGTTGGTTAATAGACTTCAAAGCTTCAGCACACTTGACGGAGTAATTAAATGGTAAGGCCTTTAATTATGTCAACTAATAGTGATACAAGTACCGAACATCGGGCATGATTATTTGGGCATCTCATTAACTGAGGACAAATAAAGCAATTGAAAAGAGAAAATTAACTATGCCTGAAGCAAACAAGGAGTTGAACTGTTGAGTTGCATACAGTGACTTACCTTAGCAGGTTGAAGAGGCTCAGCGCAGCTCCTACTTTTCTTGCAAGGCTCCTTCCTAACATCTTGTACTTGGAAATCCTCAATCTTATCTTCATTGCACCCCCTGTGCAAGGTGACACAAACTAGTTACTCGTCTCCTTGGAAGATAAATATGCATACTTTCCAATTGTGAACACAAAAGTATGAGATTATAACAAAACAACACCACATAATGAAACATGCCGCATCTCTTGCACTTGCACACAATGAAATGAGCATTTACTATGTCTGCACTATGTAAAAACTAGGCATACCTTCGAACTGGATCTCCAGGTACTCTTGTAGAGCCTATTGTAGTGTACAGCCAAACCTTTATGTCACCTATGAGTTAGACAAGGCCCCACTACAGCAGCCCTTAGTATTTAAATCGTTGACAAGCTCTGTTAGAGTGTTAGGTCAAGAACAGCAAGTAATCAAAGCAAACAGTCCTAGTATGGCTGGCTGATGCAAACAAGCAATTGAGCAGATGTGTGAGCAAATCTTACATATCAAGAAAAGAAGCAAAGAAGGAGGCTTAAAGACCATCACTTGACTGACCAGATTTAAGGGGCATTTAAACATCATGTTCAACGTATGAACTAACATAAACATTTCATATTCCAGATTCTACAATGGAATGCACATGTATTAGGTTATGCCATGTATGATGATGCCTAAATGTACTGATAGCAGGCAGGAGTGATTCATCATTGCATGCACAATTGAATTGCAGGTTAAGGGCCAACTCGATTCCGCCTTTTCAGGGCATATTGTTAAAATAAGCCATAAAAGATGTAAAGAAGTCATCTTTGAGTTATGGGCTTGGGCTTAACTAATTTCTCTTTGGAGGGGGGTGTTTCGGGTAGAACCTCACTAAAAATTGAAGGGAAGGGGAATAGTGAAATGAATCTGTTGTCTACCAATATTACACTCAAAATGCAATCTACGCCTTGCGTGTCACACCGACCCTCAATTAAAACAAACACGCAGCATCCATTGCGCTGCCCGCTTGCATCTCCTCTCTCCCCTTTCCCTCTACCTCGATCCCCGCCTGCAGCACTAGGGTTCCTCCAGTGAGCCGCCGCCACTGGTCCCATCTGGCCTGGTCCTCGACGATGCTATGTCTAGCTAGGCTACATGGCCGGACGGTAGGGGCAAATCTCCCTGGCTGCTCCTCCCCCTAGCGCCGCCCCTCATTCTCATGGTCTCTAGTAGCTACTCCACTGTGGTTCGTCCAACGCACTACTCCGGGTCAAGGCCGCACAACTACGGTGATGCCACATCGCGTATAGGCACCTTATTCCCTCCTCCTCACGTGCCATGGCCTTGAGGTGCTGTTGAAGGATGAGCTCATCCAACAAGGTGAGGATCTCTGATTTTTTGCCAAATTTTCATTCTGATCCACTATACGATGAATTGCTATGAGCTGCTTCTGCTGCTGCTATATGATGCATTGCTATGAGCTGCTCCTGCTGCTGCTATATGATGAATTGCTATGAGTTGTCGCTTTGTATGATGAGTTGCTATGAGCTGCTGCTGCTGCTATATGATGAATTGCTATGAGCTGCTGCTGCTATATGATGATTTGCTACAAGCTGCTCCTGCTGCTGCTATATGATGAGTTGCTACAAGTTGCTCCTGCTGCTGCTATATGATGAATTGCTATGAGCTGCTCCTACTGCTGCTATATGATGAATTGCTATGAGCTGCTCCTACGCTGCTATATGATGAATTGCTATGAGCTGCTGGTATATGATGAATTGCGCATCGCTCTTTGTATGATGAGTTGCTATCAGCTGCTGCTGCTATATGATGCTTTCAAGTGGTGCTGCTATACGATAATAACCAGCCACTTGGACCATCGAATTTCAATAAATAATTGTTCTTCATTTAAATGTGGGTCATGCGTTCTTCGTTTAAATTAGGCAATGGGATCTCTATGGAAAACATTGACCAAAGTAGATTGTGCCAAGTAGATGGTATCTTTGTACTTGCATTTTGAGCAAATAGTGATGGTCTGCTTTTCCTATCATATTAATTACTGCACCGGGTTCAGTTTGTGATGTTTGCAAGTCAAATTAATTTCCATATGGGCAGCAAAATGAAAAAATATAATGCAATCTAGACTTTCCACCGATCATACCAAAGATAAGCTGAAAACTCAATGAAAAGAACTGGTTGGCTTATTACATGGAGCTTATATTCACAGGTGCTTATTTTCTTAGGATAACTCGTAATAACTGTCCCTAAGAAACTTGGCTAATAGAACTGGCTACAAATAACATGTCACGATGATTACAATGGAGGAGTGACGTACCATAGCACACTGTATAGGCTCACCGCCGCCTCTCCTTTTTTTGCGATGTTCCACGAAATTGCCACATACATCTTGTACTTTTTCATTGTGTAACCCTATCTGCAAGTTGACACGGCTAATTTCAGACATCTCTACATGATACTACATTGCATATCCCTTGCATATTTAAACCACCAATTAACGATTGTGTGTGCATTCATAAACTAGCCATGACTCAGATGCCGGACTAGCAGGCACTCTAAGGGAGCCTAATGTAGTGCAATCGAATTCCTACATGCCACCTATGATTTTGTGTAATGTCAGCCTGTTCCTAAATATATGTCTTTGTAGGGATTCCAATATGGACCACATACAGATGTATATAGATGCATTTTTGAGTGTAGATTCACTCATTTTGCTCCGTATGTAGCCTATAGTGGAATCTCTAGAAAGACTTATATTTAGGAACGGAGGTACGAGGTAGTATCATGTATGACATCTACATATCTAATTTAATAGACAGTAGTAGAAATCATTGTCTGCACAAAGGGATTACTGGTCGAAAATCCTAACAAAGCACGCAGGCAGGCACAAAACAATACAAGAGAGAGAGACGCGCTTACAAGATCATATCAATGCCTCAGTCCAGGATCTTGGTTGGCCAAGCTGTTAGATCCAGAAGAAACATCGTCCTTATAGTTTTTGCCAGCTGCATAATAGGTAACAGCGACCGGTTAGTATATTTGAAGTACATCGGGCAGGTGATGCTGGGCGGGTTTAAAGGTGCAATGTACCTAGGCCGTGGCGGGTGCTTTGCATCTCTCCAGACGGTGGGAATTAGGTTAGAAATGTCGAGGGTGATGACGCTGCGCTGGCTGTCGGGGTCTGGTAAGGAGATCTAGAACCATCGAGTAGGGTGTTTGTGGAGCAGCTCCGGTAGGGTGGACTACGGTGTGGGCAAAGCAGATCTGTGGCCGTGGACGAGGGCGTAGGTGAAGCTGCTCCGGTGGTTGGGTTAAGGATGGTGTAGACGACGCGGATCTGCGGCCGTGGACGGGGCGTCAGAAGCTGCTCCGGTGGTTGGGTTAAAGATGGTGTCGACGATGCGGATCTGCTGCCGTGGGAGCGTCGAGCTGCTCTGGTGGTTGGGTTAAGGGTGGTGTCGACTATGCGGATTTGCGGCCGTGGATGGGGCGTCAGAAGCTGCTCCGGTAGGTTGGATGAGGGTGCGAGGAAGCGGATCTGAGGCCGTGGACTTGTGAGTTGGCAAAGCGGCCCCGGTAGGGTTGAGAATGGTATAGGCGAAGCTACTCCGGTAGGGTTGAGGAAGGTGTCGGTGAAGCGGCTCCTGTAGGGTTGAGGAAGGTGTCGGCGAAGAGGATCATAGGCCATTGACGGGGGCGTCGGTGGGGTGGCTCTAGGGGGGTGTGGACGAAGCGTCTCCCGTGGGGAGTACGAATGAGCCGCTGTAGATGCGTGGCGGTTGACGAGAGTACCGGCGAAGCAGATCCGGCGCCGTGGACAAGGCCGGCACTGAATGGGCTGTGGTACAGTGGTGGATGAGCAGTCTTCTTGTTAATAGGGGAGGTGGGAGGGGTAGATGCGGCCGCAGAAGCAGATCCGGCGAGGTGGATGCCGCTGGCAGTGAATGGGCTATGGTACGCCGGTGGATGAGCAGTCTAGGGTTTCGAGAGGGAGGGGAGAAAGGGCGATGAAGTACTGACGGCATGATGTAAGATGCTCTGGTGCTGTGGAGTTAGTCGTTTTTACGGGAGGGGAGAGGAAATGGGGTGCCGTGTAGTGGGGGAACCAGAAGTTACCAAAGCAGCCCCGACCTATCATGTAGATGAGGGCGGTATTGTAACTGTTGGTCTCCGTGCACCAAGGACAAAAGGGGGATTTCGCATGCCAAAGACTAAGGTGGCGGAAATTTTAGAAGGAGGTGGGAGATTTTACCGCCCGCGGGATTGTTCGTATCCAGTTTCAACTAATTTTGGACCGTGCTAGCAGGAAGGTCATGCTAGACTGTGTACACGGGGCACGCGTCAGCAGTTAATAACTGGTGTGAAGTCCACCCCGGAGAAAAATACAATAACTCGGGATGATGCGCCGATAACTTGGACGTTCACACGGGCGCGGCCAATCGTACGGGTGTAGTGGCGCGTTCACAAAAAAGGGATCAAACTCTCAGCCTATGTATTTCTCGTGTAAATAGATAATTTAGTGCCATTGGTTATTTACTTTAAACATAATGCATTGACGTGTTAGTGTAGAGGCACACAAAAATAAATGGATATTGTAGTCAGCTACTTAAAAGTGTTACCTCATATGATTACATAGCCTCCATTTCATAAATTGCATCTGTTGAATTCATATATGAATATTACATATATTACTTCAAAATAGAAACTTAAATCATCCAAGACTAATGAATTTGAATGCAAGAGTAACAATGGTGCATGTACATGATAGCTACATTGGTTGTTTGAAGAAACATCACCGTAACTTTGGCATGCACAACTGAAAAGGTTTATTTAAATAGAAAAAATGTGATATGTGAGTGTCCAATCTTTATAGCGTTGAATCGATATTGTACCTTTGGCCATGATACGAAGTAGATATTGACTTATGTTCAAGCGATGCACGCCCACGATCGCTAGATAGTGATACGTGAATGAATTGTGCAATCTCTCTCACACGCATACATATCTCATTTCCCTGTGGCCATCGGAATCACACACGCCAAGCACTTCATGTATTTCTCTCCCTCCGTCAGGTTAAATTCGTCTTTCTACCCCGTCCTACAAGTCTCTCACACATAAACACACACGCTCTCTATGTCTAACACGCCCACCCCTTTAATTCCGCCCACCCACAGCCACTAATGTCTCAAAGTATAATAATGTCTCTCACACATATGCTATCTACCTATCCCTTAATATAGCTAGATATGTGCACACAAACTCCTTCTCCCTACTAGCAAGATGCCCATGCGTTGCACGGAACATCAAGATGCATTTGTATGATAAGTTTATCTTGTGGGAGAAAAGGATGAACGAGGGAATGCCTTATTTGCAAATGCGGAGAGGGGTGTGGGTATCTTTTTGCAAAATTGTCATAGTTTCCTTCCTGTCCGTCGGATATAAATCGGATGGCCTATATTACAGGATGGCAGGAACACCATCATCACCAACTCTGTTTTTTTATAAGAGTAGATATATGTGAGTGTCAACGCCCCCACACACACACTTCCCAACACTGAAGGAGTAGGGTGACACCTCGATCTTGATACTAATCTATCGACTGGCTTCTCTCTCAAACATACACACACACACACACACACACACTACCCGGCACCGAAGGAGTAGGGTGGCACATCGATCTTGATAATAATCTATCTACTCCTCTTTCAAATACACATACACACACACACACTCGCTAGTTGTGCCTCTGTGCCCTACAGCACACTCTTGATACGCCTTTCTCCTCCCCCCCCAACAATGATAGCATAAGGGTGACAACTCGATCTGATCATAATATGTCAATTGGTTTCTCTCTCAAACATTGTGTCTCGGTGCCTCGCTCGGTAGCCCCCTCGATATGTAGACTTCTCGCGCGCGCGCACAACTGTAGTGACGATGACGCTGAACCCAGTGTGCCTTGTTTTTACCGGCCTCATGTGATAGTTTTCACCATGTTTTCTGTTAATTAACAAGGCAACATTTTCTTTGTTACTACTAGTGAATCTGAAATCATTCGGGGCAGACATAAAATATATCACTTCAACCCAATTATCCCAGCAACTATTTTAAAAGCTGCCCGTTCGTTGCACGGAACATCAAGATGCATTTGTATGAGTAGTTTATCTTGTGAGAGAAAAGGTTGAATGAGGGAAGGACTTATTTGCAAACGTGGAGAGACGCGTGGGTATATTTTTGCAAAATTGCCATAGTTTATTTCCTATCCGTTAGATATAAATCCGACGGCCTATGTTGCAGGATGGCACGCACACCATCATCACCAACTATGTTTTCTACTCCCTCCGTGCAAAAATACTTGTCATCAAAATGGATAAAAAGAGATGTATCTAAAACTAAAATACGTCTAGATATATTTCCTTTTATCCATTTTGATGACAAGTATTTCCGGACGGAGGGAGTATTTGTCTTTTTAGAAATTTCCCAAGTGACTATGACCGGACCTTACCAACATACTCAAAAAAGTAGTCCATAATTTTGATGTTACCCTCTTTTCTTGGCGGTGCAGTGCCATATGGATACCTCATAAATAAATCAAGGACAAATCGGCCCTTCCGAAAAGACATACGGAGAAAAATGAGTGAATGTACACTCTAAAATATGTCTACATACACATCTGTATGTGGTAGTCCATTTGAAATCTGAAAAAGACAAATATTTAGGAACAAATGGAGTATATATAAGAGTAGACATGGAGATATATCTCCAGCATGGTCTACAACAAAAATGTGCTGGGCTGGTTAGCGCCGGATGCTCGCAATGCGATGACATGAGTTCGTATTCTGTCTTTTAACTTTATATTTTTATATTATATATTACTCTACTTATTTGATATATACTTCTTTCGCCATCGCATCGACAAAGTGGAACCCACAATCTTGAGAATACAAGATTAAGGATGGACTTGTTTCTTTTTAACTTTCTGTACGAAGTTGTAGCCACCCTTCAAGTCACGTGTACACTATGCATGCAATTAACTTTTTATAGAGGGACAATCATACAGGCAATTAACTCAAATGGATTGGATGTCACTCTATTATTTCCAGCATAAAGAGCATCTCCAACGGCAGTAGCAAATTTCCTCCCGCTTCCTTAAGCGGAGGGCGACATCAAACGCCAAATGCATACATTTTTACAACTCTAACCAACCAGATGAAATTCATGCAAACACGGACTGATTTCATATAAGCATGAAGGATTTCATATAAAAAAGCCGGATCTTCATATAAACATGATGGATTTCATTACATTTACATGAACTAAGAGGTGCCGATCCGGCTCTCTTGTATAATTAATACTCCCTCCGTACGGAATTGGATGTATCTAGACTTATTTTAGTTCTAAATGGCCGCCCACGGATCCCTTTCTCTTCCTCATGTCCGTAAGACACTTGCGGGGTCGACGAAGGTCCTCGGAAGAGCCGAAGCAGCAAAGAAACCACCTGAATCCGCGGTCGTCGCCTCGGCGGTGGCCTTCATGGGTCCCAAGTGGCGGCGGCCTCCCGTGTTCTATTTCTCCTCGATGATGGCGGCAAACACGGAGAAGCTGGCCACCGACTCATTGCTCTCCACGCACCGCTTCTCAGATTCGCCTTTGCATGGCGCCAAGCCGGCAGGCACGGGAGGCGCGCCCACAGACACAGTAGGCGCGGCCACCACACACACTGGTGGCGCGGTACAACACTGTCACAGCCCCAGATCGGCCTTGCTTGACTTTGCTTGCTCATCATGTCATCATGTTTAAATTTCTAAGAAATTTGAAATGGGGATTGCTCAAACCCTAGCACCAGATCAAATCAACTAGGTTCAAATAAAAATATTCTCAATGAACCCAAAATGCTCTTCAGAAAAGTTCATTATTTTTGGATTGGTCTAGAACCTCTCCCAAAAATGGTGCACATTTTCCTAGGCCATTCTGGATTTTTGAATTAAATCATTACTTATTTGCATTGGGCATTTAAATACTATAAAATATTTTAAATGCTCAAATAATCCTAAATCGACATGTTCTTTGTAGGATATATTTCCAACAGTGGTCATGAGCAGTTGCATGATTTTTGGGATTGATTTAGTATTTTTAATAAAGCCACAAAGCTGCAGAAAAATAGAAAACAGAATTAAATAGAAATAAGAGAGAGAGAGAAGCCACTTGGGCCAGCTTACCTAGCACAGACACCTGGCCCGGCACTGTGGCTGAGGCCTGGCCCAGCCGACCACCACCACCTTCCCGTGCCGTCTTCCTCCCTCTGCTAGGAGGACAACCAGGTGCGTGGCGAGCGCGCCGACGACGCCTTGCCACCTCCTGCTTCAGCCGCACGACCCCGACCCCTCCAGACGTGCCATGGAGACGCCCAACGCTCCCTCTCGCTTTCCCCTCCTCTCCATGGACCTTTCTCCCTCCTCTGCTCTCTCCCCACGACGCCACCAAACACGCCCGCTGCTGTCGCCCGTTCTTGCGACCCACTGTCCCGGCGATGCCCAGCTGCTCTCGAGCTCCTGCACCTCGTCACCAGCCCCTCACCGAGTCACGCGACCGAGAAGCCCTGCGCCGCCCGACGCTTTTCCCCTCCTCGTCCGCGGAGATCGGCCTCGCCACCGCTCGCTCTCGACTTTTTCCGAGCCCGCTCGAGGCCCTCTGGAACCACCGTGAGCTCCCGATCATCCTCCCCTCTCCGCTTTCCTCTCTAGCATGCCGTAGTCAGCCGTGCCTCTCTCACCCGACAGCGCCGCCGCCAAAGCTCGCCGGCGATGACGCTCCGGTGACCATATGGTCCCGGGCTAGTGTCCAACGCACTCCCCGCAACACGTAGAAGCCGTAGATGCTAGTGCCGCCCCGCCTAGGCCATTGTAGTGACGAGCCCGATCTCGCCCGAGCTCCGGCCGCCGCGCCTCCCGCCGTCGATGTCGCTTTCGTGCACCTCAGCCACCGCCGTTTGCTGCGTTGGAAGCACGCGAGCATGCTCTTCGCGTAGAGCCCCTCCACCGCCCGAACGGTCGCCGGAGGAGGAATTCCGACGACCTTCGCCGCGACTGGCCTCGCCGGCGGCTTTAGCTCCGGCTAATCACCGGTTGGGCACTAATCAATTACCCCCCCAGGGTCACTAACAAGTGGGCCTCGGCCCTTGTTATTTTTGGTTAAGGTTTTAAACTAAACTTAACTAACTCGCTGACGTTGGATCGTTAGATTAGCTAATTAGGGTTACTTAGTGACACTGACATGTGGGCCCCGTGTCCTGCTAATTTTAGTTAGCGCTAAAACTAACTCTTTTAGCCCCTGAGTCACTGACCAGTGGACCCCACTGGTCAGGTTTGACCTGGAGGCGCCCAGTTGACCTGCTGACATCAGGGTGATGTCATGCTGATGCAATAACCCATTTTCTGGATTTATTATTATTCAGGAAATTTCAGAAAATAGCTCAAACTTCTAAAATTAATAGAAATTCAACCGTAACTCCAAATTAAATAATTTATATATGAAAAATGATCAGAAAAATATGAAGAATCTGTTTATGCCATGATCATGCATGTTTGAACAAGTTAACCTCACTGAATAGGATGAATCATGATTAGGGCAACTTATGAACTAGCATTTGGAGTTGGAGTTTAACCTTGTTTGAATTCCACTTCAATTAATTTGGCTTACTGCTGCATTAGCTCAAAACACCAGCATATTGCCATGTCATTATCATGCATCATATTGTTGCATCGCATTGATTGTGTTCTTTCTCGTTGCCGGTAATTGTCCCCTCTCGGTGAGCGACGTCTGAAGCGATGAATTCGATGACACCGATGAAGAACTATATTATCTCTTGAAGTGCCGCAAGCAAAACCCCTTATTCATTCCGATACAATCCCACTCTCTCGCCTCCTGCTCTCTTTTACTGCATTAGGACAACAACGATTTATCTGTTACTTGCTGCGGTAGCTGAACCCCTTTATCCTCTCGCATGACCTGTCATTCCACAAAGAATAGATGAAACCCACTAGCATGAGTAGGAGTTGTTTGAGCCTGTTGTGCCTACTCATTCATGCTTGTTTGTCATGCCTGCTACTGCTTAGAGTTGAGTCAGGTCTGATTCATCGGGAATGAATCGGAGGTGTGTGAACATGTCCTACTATGTGTGAGCTAAGTGTGTGGACACGATTTGGTAAAGGTAGCGGTGAGAGGCCATGTAGGAGTACATGGTGGGTTGTCTCATTGCAGCCGTCCTCAGGAACTGAATTCTGTGTTTGTGATCCATTAAACAGTTACTACCACGCATTGGGCCCGAAACCAATGGACCCTCGGCTTCTTAACCACCCTTGTTCTCCCGTGAGTTGCAACTAGTTTTCGTGTTTGTAGGATATGTGTTGGAGGCCGTATGTAGCGCTGACCCTAGGGGTGGGCTATGATGCGGTAGATACATCGTGGCCGGTGTATCAATGCCTGTTTGGTATCTCGTGAACCCCGCACACATCGTTCGGGGCCGTTAGTGGAAACCTCGGCGGACTCCCAATGGATGGAACCCGAATAGGCGATAAACCCGGACTAGGAACTTGAGTGTTTAGGTAGGCCGTGGCCGACACCCACGTTGGGCTTCCGCTGAAGGTTGCCGAGTACATGTCGGTAAACGGGCGTAAGTGGTGAGCGTGTGTGAAGAAGTACACCCCTGAGGTTAATATGATCTATTCGAATAGCCATGTCTGCGGAAAAGGACTTCTGGGTTGCCTATATCAGTTCATAGACAAGTGAAAGTGGATACTCTAAAATGCGCAAGATAAGCGTGAGTGCTATGGATGGCGTTCTCGTAGGAAGACGGGATCGGGTCCATAGTAGTGTATTGATATGGTGAATATGTGGACTGCAGCGCCACCTCAAAAGAGTTGCTTGTAGTCGTAGTTCAGGATAGCCACCGAGTCAAAGCTGGCTTGCTGCAGTCAAACTCCACCACCCCCTTTCTTGATAATGATGCATATGTAGTTAGTTCTGATGTAAGTCTTGTTGAGTACGTTTGTACTCACGTTTGCTTATTTTATGTTTTGCAGAGACGTCAGTCTCGCTAGTAGTTCCGCTTGGACTTCGACGTTTAGCTTGTTACCTCAGCTACGATCTTGTGCCTCGGCAGGATCTGGTAGATAGTCAGGCTCCTCAGCCTTTTTCATTTGTAGATGTCTGCACTCAGACATGTTAAGTTTCCGCTTGTGCTTTGACTTGTATGCCCTGAGTGTTGGGGCATGAGACCCATGTTTGTAATATCTCGCTCCTCGGAGCCTAATGAATAATTATTTGAGTCGTAGAGTTATGTTGTGATGCCATGTTGTATTTACACATATTGAGCATATTGTGTGTATGTTTGAAATGCTTGGTATGTGTGGGATCCGACAATCTAGTTGTTTATCCTTGGCAGCCTCTCATATGGGGAAATGTAGTCTAGTGCTTCCTGAGCGATAGTAGTCCGCTTCTGCCCAGTTCACCGGAGTCCTGCTAGCCCAAGACTACTGCTTTGGACACTTGATCGGCGGCATGTGTTTCACTTAGTTCTATGTCCATCCCTTCGGGAAATGTCACGCGGTGATATTCGGAGTCCTGCCTAGCCTGCTACAGCCCGGACATCGGAGTCCTGTTAGCCCGATACTACGGCCGAATCCATACGTTGATGACCGACATGCTCGATGTGATTCATGTATGCCTGTCCCCATGGGTTAGCGCCGCTTTGGGTTCACGACTAGCCATGTCGGCCTGGGTTCTCTGTCATATGGATGCTAGCGACACTATCATATACGTGAGCCAAAAGGCGCAAACGGTCCCGGGCCATGGTAAGGCGACACCGTGGGAATACCGTGCGTGAGGCCGCAAAGTGATATGAGGTGTTACCGGCTAGGTCGATGTGACTTGGAATCGGGGTCCTGACAGACACGGCAGCGATGGCGCCCGTACCGGCGTGCTCGCCGCCGTGCCGGCGTGGAGCAACTCGCCGCTCCTCATCGAGTTGAACTGGAGCGGCGAGTCGCTGAACCACGCGCCTGCTTGGGGCGGCAACTGGCTCCGTCGGGACAAGCGAGGTTGGTGAAGCACCGAGCGGCCTTGCCCGTATCCGGAGGGCTCGGTGGGCCACCCAGCTGGGTAATATGCTGGAGAACGGCTCATCGGAAGCCATCAGAGGAGTGGAGAAAATGGTGAAGGAGGAGATGGGGGAGCGGCGGAGGGGTGCGATTCTTGCCTGCTGTCTGTCTGGCCTCGTGTAAATAGAGGGCGGACGGTAGGAGCTTGGCCGGCGTTTGGCCTCGTTTAAACTGAGGGCGGGCGGGAGGAGCTCGGCCGGTGTTGCGTTCAATTCCGGCCCGCTCATGAACGGTCGTGTGGCCGGAGTAGGATTCTCGGTTTGCACGCGGGTTTAACAGAGGGGTTTAATGGAGGCGCCGGGCGTGCAGCGGCCTTGATACTATTCGATTGTGACAGCGATAATAAGCCGTCAAATCACAAAGGCCCTCGCCTCTCGTGAAACCGATCGAGCTAGACTGCCCCGCCCTCTAGCCTTTTAAAAAATGTATATACTCCACTTTTGTACAGTAGTAGTATCGATGGTTTGCGCCATCGAGCAAAACTTGAAATTAAAAAAAAGGTGGTACATATAGAGAGCGCTCGTCGCCAAATTATGCATATAGTACTATTAAAAGGGCTTGTCACAATAATGGTGTCCAGCACAAGTGCACAACCCACCCCTCAAATAAAACAAAGCACCTGGAATTCTTTGACAAAACTAAGCACCACTGAAATTCTTTGACAACTAAACTGCTGGCTATATGATGTTGGCCATATATATTGTAATGATATAATGTGAAGAAACGAGTGGTAGTACTATACCAAATAATAGATGAAATGTAAGAAATACTAGTATATACGTCTTTGAAGAGTTAAAGTAACAAGAAGAAACATAACATAGTTACTGCTTTGGGGCTCGACACAACACACCCCTCAAATTAAATTAAGCACACCTAAAATTAAACTTTGCAACTATTCCGTAGACACCGCATTAGAACCACCATGAGCAACGACATCGCCACCTTACTCGGAGTCCTCGTCCCACGCCCCTCGACTTCGTCCTTGTCCCTCTTCCTCTTGGCCGATACTTCTTTGCTTGAACCGCACACTTGGCTATTGCTCTTCATCCAACCCTTGTAGATATTGAAGCAAAGGTAGCCATCCATTGCAAAGCATAGTGGATGTGGTCTATATCTAGTACATTCCGCTGCCATGCATGACGATGAAACGTGTATGGAGGTTTCTCCGGTTTACTGCATACAAAGGATGAACCATGGCTCCTGCCAGGTCGGCGATGAAGGTGAAGAGAGGACACCAGCCTATTCTTCTGGTGGTCGAAGGTGTTGCCTACAACGAGGCCTATCCGATGCAGGACTTCTTTGTCGTTACCAAAGTCTACAGTAATGAATTTGACTAGGTTGCTCTCGAGTAAGTCCTTAAAATCCTGGCACTCAACGTCGACATGGCATATGTGGTAGACCAAGCATAAGTCATGCACGCAAACCTGGATCACGGCGGGCTTCTTCCTCTCTTCGTCCTTTAGATTCTTATCTCGTCCCAGGACTGTGGTGTACTCAACATCTAGCCCAGTGACCCACTCATCATCTGAGTTTTCCAACATGCGTGTGAAGCGAGAAAGGCATCCTTTCACCGTCGCGGAAGAACGGGTGTAGATGACGTCAAACTCATCGTCGGTGATGGTTCTAACCTTGTACTCACCGCCGATCGGGGAGATTTGGGACGCCATGGATTTGGGAGGAGGGTTAGGATTAGTGGAACTGCCGTAATGTGAATGGATGGGACGACTAGGAGCGAACCGCCGTAGTATTGAAGGACGTGCGGGGACGAGTAGGAGCGAACTGCAAGCGTGCGAACGACAGCGTAGTGGCTTTCCATTCTCCCATGATACGGGCTTCCGAGAGCCCTTGGATCTGAGATCGAACGCTTGCATGGCGTGATTCTAGACCTATGGGTGAATATCCTATCCTGGAGGGTTATTCTGCAAATTTTCAGCAACTTAGCATGCGATCGTTTGATCTCAGATCCAAGGCTGCCAAGAGTCCGTATCATAGTCGCGCCTACCACGAAATCAGCGTCGCTCATGGCGATCAGCGCCCTTGGAGATTTAACACGGTGCGTTAGGGCTATCCGATGTTGGCATGTCATACATAGTCATCACTTAGTCACTCATACTACAACAAGGTTGGCTATAAGTGTATTTTTTACTCCTCTCTATCTCTTTCTTCAGATTACTCCCTCCGTCCCATAATATAAGAACATTTTTGACACTAGTGTAGTGCCAAAAGCGTTCTTATATTATGGGACACATGGAGTACTAGTATTTATTGCATTTGCTAAGGAGTGACCTCTTCCAATGAAATGGTGTTGCTAAGTTTGCTTCATTTAATTAGCTATAGACTCAAAATTGTCTTTTCACCTAGGTATACGCGCTTAGCACCGTTTCTTCCTTGCGTCACCAAACTAGTCTCTCTCTTCTTGATTAACTTGTCAGATCAGACTTTATGCCTATGTGGCAAGCTTAAGCACTGTAGGAGCAAGTAAAAGTAAGTACAATAGTGCGCTTTACATGGCATTTTTGCATATGTGGAGGAAAGAGAGGCAAGGAAAAAGTGGAGAAGTGGGCTCTCATGCAAGAGCCAGCCTCTACTACATGGTGGAGCATTGGGAGAGGCACCTATATGGAGGTGGTCAGAATCGAGACTCACGCCGGTAGTAGCGCCTTGATTAAAATGATAATGGAAAGTCAAATCACGGGCCCCACCTGTCCGGCAAGAACTTCATTTGTCAAATCACACAGCCCTACGTTTGCAGCAGCCTACTCCCTCGTCTTCTCGCGTCTCTGTCGAAGCGACTAGGCGGAATTGCCCCGCCTACCGCGCAGGAAAAGCCCGCGCAGTATACTCCCTCCATCTAGGTGACCAAGGTGGAGAGGAAAACAAGAGAACTTAATGTTTAGTATTTGCTAAGGCTGGTTGTAATGGTACTAGCCCTAGCAATTTTGATGAGGTGTCATAGAATTAAATGAAGAAAGAGAGAGAGAGAGAGTTGAGTACTATGTGTCATACATGGCAATAAATAAAGTACTAAATGATACTAATATATGATACATGGCGCAGGAGTACTAAGTATTATTAATACAGTTTTGCTAGAACTCATTCATCTTTTATAGCCATGGCGCAGGAGTAGATGAGATATAATTTGGTCTCATTCATCTTTTATAGCCATTGGATGTGATGCTATATAAGATGCGTGTGTGCTGACGTGGGTTGTATTTGTTCTTGTGCAATGAACCCACTTGCATGTCATGTTTGATAGTCTCAAGTCATTAAAAGCATACAAGCCCCACATCTTTTCTTGGTTGATTCCTCTTTTTATGTCAAAAAATAAGAAACAATGTGAGAGTTAATGCACCACGCCTATGTGTTTACTATTTGGTTTTCGTAAGATGACTTAATACTCACCTAGACGGAGGGAGTATTCCATTTGACAACGGGCCGCGCAGTTCCCGATACGGCTTTAATGCGCATTTAGGAGGGAGAAGTAAGCGGTTCGATATGTTGAACGACCAATGCATCCTCCTTCAATTAATGCATGAGGGAAGTAATGGGAGGAGGTCCGGGAAAAGAGGCCGCACGATGTGAATTGTCGGAGTAATTGGACACGGATACCCCGAAGACGGCGAGACAATAAATCAAGACATCGGGGCTAGCAAAGCCCCTCGATCCGCCTTCGACGCTCCTGCCGGCTCCCGTCCGACCTGCTTCTGCCCGGCGGTTGCCGGCTGCCGGCTTAACCAAACCGGCTGCCGATTGCAAGCCAACCAACCGGTACCGGCTGCCAACCAACCGACATTGCGCAGCCCGACCCGACACCGACAAGACACCGACGAGACAACCGTACCGCGACGTCATCTACAGTGTATCTGTCCTTGGGCACTGTTTTATAAAATGTGCCAGGGACAATGAGGCATGCACATCACGTACATGGGCATTGTGCCCCATGCCCACTTGCCCCCCACGCCACTACCTAGCTTAGGTAGTAAGCTACCCCACACTATATATAGTTAGCAACCATCCATCCATGGGGGCCGGCCACAATGGCTCCCTGGGCGTTCTCACAAACTCCACGCATGCATGCATGCTAGCTAGCAAGCTAGCTAGCTAGCACACACATATCCATTCGGCCTAGAAACACTTGTGCTCATATGCATATACGAGATCAGATGCACCTGGCACTGATCTCAGATACAGCTCCAGGAGCACTATGTACCAGATATACATACCAGATATACTCAGACATGCAGGAGTAGGGGTGTTATCTCTCCGGAGAGCCCTGAACCTGGGTAAAGTAGCGCGTGCTACTCGTATACCCGTCCCTGGATATTCCGGCAGCAGTCTTGTCCTCACACGAAGCCACCTTGTGGCATATGTCATCCTCCACCCCCCGTGAAAATACCACGACATTTGGCGCCCACCGTGGGGCGGTACTATGCTACCGCGCTGCTGCTGGTTTCCTAGTCCGGGCGGGACCATCTTCGCCATCACCACTGCAGCGTCGCGCCGTCTCTCCGGTAGCGCTCGGGGGCTCTGTTGGAAATATGCCCTAGAGGCAATAATAAATTAGTTATTATTATATTTCCTTGTTCATGATAATCGTTTATTATCCATACTATAATTGTATTGATAGGGAAACTTCGAGATACATGTAATGTGGGTACATAGACAACACCTTGTCCCTAGTAAGCCTCTAGTTGACTAGCTCGTTGATCAACAGATGGTTACGGTTTCCTGACCATGGACATTGGATGTCGTTGATAACGGGATCACATCATTAGGAGAATGATGTGACGGACAAGACCCAATCATAAGCCTAGCACAAGGATCGTGTAGTTCGTATGCTAAAGCTTTTCTAATGTCAAGTATCTTTTCCTTAGACCATGAGATTGTGCAACTCCCGGATACCGTAGGAATGCTTTGGGTGTACCAAACGTCACAACGAATCGGGTGGCTATAAAGGTGCACTCTGGTATCTCCGAATGTGTTTGTTGGGTTGGCACGAATCGAGACTGGATTTGTCACTCCGTAAACGGAGAGGTATCTCTGGGCCCACTCGGTAGGACATCATCATAATGTGCACGCAGTGTGACCAAGAGGTTGATCACGGGATGATGTGTTACGGAACGAGTAAAGAGACTTGCCGGTAACGAGATTGAACAAGGTATCGGTATACCGACGATCAAATCTCGGGCAAGTACAATACCGTTAGACAAAGGGAATTGAATACGGGATTGATTGAATCCTTGACATTGTGGTTCATCCGATGAGATCATCGTGGAACATGTGGGAGCCAACATGGGTATCCAGATCTTGTTGTTGGTTATTGGCCGGAGAGTTGTCTCGGTCATGTCTACGTGTCTCCCGAACCCGTAGGGTCTACACACTTAAGGTTCGATGACGCTAGGGTTATAAAGGAAGTTTGTATGTGGTTACCGAATGATGTTCGGAGTCCCGGATGAGATCCCGGACGTCACAAGGAGTTCCAGAATGGTCTGGAGGTAAAGATTTATATATGGGAAGTCCTATTGTGGCCACCGGAAAATGTTCGGGATTTTTCGGTATTGTACCGGGAAGGTTCTAGAAGGTTCTAGAGTGGGGCCCACCTGCATGGGTGGACCCACATGAACGTGGGTAGTGGGGGCAACGCCCCACACCCCTGGTCAAGGCGCACCAAGATCCCCCCTTAGAAGGAATAAGATCATATCCCGAAGGGATAAGATCAAGATCCCTAAAAAGGGGGGGATAACAATCGGTGGGGAAGGAAATGATGGGATTTCTTTCCTCCCACCTTTGCCAACGCCCCAATGGACTTGGCAGGCAAGAAACCAGCCCCCTCCACCCCTATATATAGTGGGGAGGAGCATGGGAGCTTCACCAAAGTTCTGGCGCAGCCCTTCCCCTCTCCCAAGTCCTCCTTCTCTCCCGCGGTGCTTGGCAAAGCCCTGCAGGATTGCCACGCTCCTCCATCACCACCACGCCATTGTGCTGCTGCTGGATGGAGTCTTCCTCAACCTCTCCCTCTCACATTGCTGGATCAAGGCATGGGAGACGTCACCGGGCTGTACGTGTGTTGAACGCGGAGGTGCCGTCCGTTCGGCACTAGGATCTCCGGTGATTTGGATCACGACGAGTACGACTCCTTCAACCCCGTTCTCTTGAACGCTTCCTCTTAGAGATCTAAAAGGGTATGTAGATGCACTCTTCTTCCCCTTGTTGCTAGTCTCTCCATAGATAGATCTTGGTGACTCGTAGGAAAATTTTGAATTTCTGCTACGTTCCCCAACAGTGGCATCATGAGCTAGGTCTATTGCGTAGATTCTTTGCACGAGTAGAACACAAAGTAGTTGTGGGCGTTGATTATGTTCAATATTCTTACCGTTACTAGTCCAATGTTGTTTCGACGGTATTGTGGGATGAAGCGGCCCGGACCGACCTTACACGTACACTTACGTGAGACAGGTTCCACCGACTGACATGCACTTGGTGCATAAGGTGGCTAGCGGGTGCCAATCTCTCCCACTTTAGTCGGAACGGATTCGATGAAAAGGGTCCTTATGAAGGGTAAATAGCAATTGGCATATCACGTTGTGGTTTTGCGTAGGTAAGAAAGCGTTCTTGCTAGAAACCCATAGCAGCCACATAAAACATGCAAACAACAATTAGAGGGCGTCTAACTTGTTTTTTGGGCACGCTTATGTGATGTGATATGGCCAAGAAGAATGTGATGAATGATATGTGATGTATGAGATTGATCATGTTCTTGTAATAGGAATCACGACTTGCATGTCGATGAGTATGACAACCGGCAGGAGCCATAGGAGTTGTCTTAATTTATTGTATGACCTGCGTGTCCTTTGAACAAAACGCCATGTAATTACTTTACTTTATTGCTAACCGGTAGACATTGTAGTAGAAGTAATAAGTTGGCGAGACAACTCCATGGAGACACGATGATGGAGATCATGATGATGGGGATCATGGTGTCATGCCGGTGACGATGATGATCGTGGAGCCCCGAAGATGGAGATCAAAAGGAGCAATATGATATTGGCCATATCAAGTCACTATTTGATTGCATGTGATGTTTATCATGTTTATACATCTTATTTGCTTAGAACGACGGTAGTAAATAAGATGATCCCTCATTAAAATTTCAAGAAAGTGTTCCCCTAACTGTGCACCGTTATGAAAGTTCGTTGCTTCAAGCACCACGTGATGATCGGGTGTGATAGATTCTTATGTTCACATACAATGGGTGTAAGCCAGATTTACACACGCCAAACACTTAGGTTAACTTGACGAGCCTAGCATGTACGGACATGGCCTCGGAACACAAGAGACCGAAAGGTCGAGCATGAGTCGTATGGATGATACGATCAACATGAAGATGTTCACCGATGATGACTAGTCCGTCTCACGTGATGATCGGACACGGCCTAGTTGACTCGGATCATGTAATCACTTTGATGACTAGAGGGATGTCTATCTGAGTGGGAGTTCATAAGATGAACTTAATTATCCTGAACATAGTCAAAAACCCTTTGCAAATTATGTCATAGCTCGCGCTTTAGTTCTACTGTTTTAGATATGTTCCTAGAGAAAATATAGTTGAAAGTTGACAGTAGCAATTATGCGGACGAGAAAGCTTATGTCCTTAATGCACCGCCAGCATTGCTGAACCCCAAACGTCGTCTGTGGATGTTGCGAACATCGGACATACATGTTTTGATAACTACGTGATAGTTCAGTTAAACGGTTTAGAGTTGAGGCACCAAAGACATTTTTTGAAACGTCGCGGAACATGTGAGATGTTTCGAAGGCTGAAATTGGGATTTCAGGCTCGTGCCCACGTCAAGAGGTATAAGACCTCCGATGATTTTCTTAGCCTGCAAACTAAGGGAGAAAATCTCAATCATTGAGCTTGTGCTCAGATTGTCTGAGTAGAACAATCACTTGAATCGAGTGGGAGTTGATCTTCCAGATGAGATAGTGATGTTTCTCCAAAGTCATTGCCACCAAGCTGCTAGAGCTTCGTGATGAACTATAACATATCGGGGATAGATATGATGATCCTTGAGATATTCGCGATGTTTGACACATGAAAGTAGAAATCAAGAAGGAGCATAAATTGTTGATGGTTGGTGAAACCACTAGTTTCAAGAAGGGCAAGGGCAAGAAGGGATACTTCATGAAACGGCAAATCAGCTGCTGCTCTAATGAAGAAACCCAAGGTTGAACCCAAACCCGAGACTAAGTGCTTACGTAATAAGGGGAACAGCCTTTGGAGCAGAATTACCCTAGATACTTGGTAGATGAGAAGGTCTGGCAAGGTAGATAGAAGTATATTGGATATACATTAAGTTATTGTGTACTTTACTAGTACTCCTAGTAGCACCAGGGTATTAGATACCGGTTCGGTTCCTAAGTGTTAGTAACTCGAGATAAAAGGCTACGGAATAAACGGAGACTAGCTAAAGGTGAGCTGACGATATGTGTTGGAAGTGTTTCCAAGTTTTATGTGATCAAACATCGCACGCTCCCTCTACCATCAAGATTAGTATTAAAACAGAATAATTGTCATTTGGTGTTTGCGTTGAGCATAGACATGATTGGATTATGTCTATCGCAATACGATTATTCATTTAAGGAGAATAATGGTTACTCTATTTATTTGAATAATACCTTCAATGGTCTTGCACCTAAAGGAATGGTTTATTGAATCTCGATCATAGTAATACACATTTTCATGCCAAAACATATAAGATAGTAATGATGGTACCACTTACTTGTGGCACTGCCATGTAAGTAATATTGGTATAAAACGCATGAAGAAGCTCCATGTCGATGGATCTTTGGACTCACTCGTTTTGAAAAGTTTGAGACATGCGAACCATGTCTATTGGTGTATACGCATGAAGAAACTCCATGTAGATGGATCGTTTGGACTCACTTGATTTTGAATCACTTGTGATATGCAAATCATAACACATGGGCAAAATGACCAAAAGCCTCGGTTTGATAAGATGGAACAAGATAGCAACTTGTTGGAAGTAATACATTTTGATGTGTGCAATCCAATGAGTCTTTGAGGCATGCAAGGAATATCGTTATGTTCTTACTTCACGTATGATTCGAGTAGATGTTGAGTATATTTACTTGATGAAACACAAGTCTGAATTATTGAATGGTTCAAGTAATTTCAGAGTGAATTTAAAGATCATCGTGACAAGAGGATAAAATGTTTATGATATGATCATAGAGATGAGCATCTGAGTTACGAGCTTTGGCACGCAATTAAGACATTGTGGAAATTGTTTCACAATTAATACTGCCTGGAACACCATAGTGTGATGGTGTGTCCGAACATCATAGTTACACCCTATTGTATATGGTGCGTACCATGATGTCTCTTACCGAATTACCACTATCGTTCAAGGGTTAGGCATTAGAGACAACCACACTCACTTTAATAGGGCACCACGTAATTCCGTTGAGACGACACTGTTTGAACTATGGTTTGGAGAAACCTAAATTGTGGTTTCTTAAAAGTTTGGGGCTGCGACGCTTATGTGAAAAAGTTTCAGGTTGATAAGCTCGAACCCAAAGCGGATAAAATGCATCTTCATAGGACAACCAAAACAGTTGGGTATACGTACAGTCTCAGTTCCGGAAGCAAAAAGGAATGTTTCTAGAATTAGGTCCTTTCCCAAGGAAAAGTTTCTCTCGAAAGAATTGAGTGGGAGGATGGTGGAGACTTGATAAGGTTATTGAACCGTCACTTCAACAAGTGTGTAGCAGGGCACAGGAAGTTGTTCCTGTGGCACCTACACCAATTGAAGTAGAAGCTTATGATAGTGATCATGAAGTTTTGGATCAAGTCACTACCGTACCTCGTAGGGTGACAAGGATGCGTACTACTTTAGAGTGGTACAGTAATCCTGTCTTGAAGGTCATGTTGCTAGACAACAATGAACCTACGAGCTATGGGGAAGCGATGGTGGGCTCATATTCCGACAAATGGTTAGAAGCCATGAAATCCGAGATAGGATCCATGTATCAGAACAAAGCATGGACTTTGGTGGACTTGCCCGATGATCGGCAAGCCATTGAGATAAATGGATCTTTAAGAAGAAGACGGACGTGGACGGTAATATCACCGTCTATGAAGCTCGACTTGTGGCGAAGAGTTTTTCACAAGTTCAAGGAGTTGACTACGATGAGATTTTCTCATCCATAGCGATGTTTAAGTCTGTCGGAATCATGTTAGCATTAGCTGCATTTATGAAATCTGGCAGATAGATGTCAAAATGAGTTCCCTTACCAGTTTTCGTAAGGAAAGGATGTATGTGATACAATCAGAAAGGTTTTGTCGATCCTAAGGATGCTAAAAGGTATGCTAGCTCAATGATCCTTCCATGGACTGGAGTAAGCATCTCGGAGTTGGAATATGCACTTTGATAAGATGATCAAAGATTTGGGGTTTATACAAAGTTTATGAGAAACTTGTATTTCCAAAGAAGTGAGTGGGAGCACTATAGAATTTCTGATGAGTATATGTTGTTGACATATTGTTGATCGTAAATGATGTAGAATTCTGGAAAGCATATAGGGTTATTTGGAAGGTGTTTTCAATAGAAAAAACCTGGATTAAGCTACTTGAACATTGAGCATCAAGATCTATGAGGATAGATCAAAACGCTAAATGGTACTTTCAAATGAGCACATACCTTGACATGATCTTGAAGGTGTTCAAGATGGATCGACCAAAGAAGGAGTTCTTGCACGAGATGTAAGGTATGAAGTTAAGACTTAAAGCTCGACCACGGCGAGAAAGAGAGAAAGGATGAAGGTCGTCCCTATGCCTTAGACGTAGGCTCTACAAATGCTATGTCAGTGTACCGCACCTGATGTGTGCCTTGCTACATATCCGCAAGAGGGTAAAAAGGTGATCAAGGAGTGGATCACCGGATAGCGGTCAAAATTATCCTTAAAGGAATAAGGATATGTTTCTCGGTTATGGAGGTGATAAAGAGTTCGACGTAAAGAGTTGCGTTGATGCAAGCAACACCTATCCGGATAGCTCGAGTAGAGATACTGGGATACATATAATGGAGCAACAATTTGGAATTGCTCCAAGTGGAACGTGGTAGCAGCATCTATGATATGACATAAAGTTTTGCGAAATACATAGGGATCTGAATATTGCAGACCCGTTGACTACAACCTTTCTCACAAGCATAAACATGATCAAAGCCAGAACTCACTGAGTGTTAATCACATAGTGATGTGAACTAGCTTATTGATTCTAGTAAACTCTTTGGATGTTGGTCCATGGCGATGTGACCTGTGAGTGTAAATCACATGGCGATGTGAACTAGATTATTGACTCTAGTGCAAGTGGGAGACTGTTGGAAATTTGCCCTAGAGGCAATAATAAATTAGTTATTATTATATTTCCTTGTTCATGATAATCGTTTATTATCCATGCTATAATTGTATTGATAGGAAACTCAGATACATGTGTGGGTACATAGACAACACCATGTCCCTAGTAAGCCTCTAGTTGACTAGCTCGTTGATCAACAGATGGTTACGGTTTCACGACCATGGACATTGGATGTCGTTGATAACGGGATCACATCATTAGGAGAATGATGTGATGGACAAGACCCAATCCTAAGCCTGGCACAAAGATCGTGTAGTTCATATGCTAAAGCTTTTCTAATGTCAAGTATCTTTTCCTTAGACCATGAGATTGTGCAACTCCCGGATACCGTAGGAATGCTTTACCAAACGTCACAACGTAACTGGGTGGCTATAAAGGTGCACTACATGTATCTCCGAAAGTGTCTGTTGGGTTGGCACGAATCGAGACTGGGATTTGTCACTCCGTGAAAACGGAGATGTATCTCTGGGCCCAGTTGGTAGGACATCATCATAATGTGCACAATGTGACCAAGAGGTTGATCATGGGATGATGTGTTACGGAAAGAGTAAAGAGACTTGCCGGTAATGAGATTGAACAAGGTATCGGTATACCGACGATCAAATCTCGGGCAAGTACAATACCGTTAGACAAAGGGAACTGAATACGGGATTGATTGAATCCTCGACATCGTGGTTCATCCGATGAGATCATCGTGGAACATGTGGGAGCCAACATGGGTATCCAGATCCCGCTGTTGGTTATTGGCGGAGAGTTGTCTCGGTCATGTCTCGTGTCTCGAACCCGTAGGGTATACACACTTAAGGTTCGATGACGCTAGGGTTATAAAGGAAGTTTGTATGTGGTTACCGAATGTTGTTCGGAGTCCCGGATGAGATCCCGGACGTCACGAGGATTTCCGAAATGGTCCGGAGGTAAAGATTTATATATGGGAAGTCCTATTTTGGCCACCGAAAAATGTTCGGGATTTTTCGGTATTGTACCAGGAAGGTTCTAGAAGGTTCCGGAGTGGGGCCCACCTGCATGGGTGGACCCACATGAACGTGGGTAGTGGGGGCAAGGCCCCACACCCCTGGTCAAGGCGCACCAAGATCCCCCTTAGAAGGAATAAGATCATATCCCAAGGGATAAGATCAAGATCCCTAAAAGGGGATAACAATCGGTGGGGAAGGAAATGATGGGATTTCTTTCCTCCCACCTTTGCCAACGCCCCAATGGACTTGGAGGGCAAGAAACCAGCCCCCTCCACCCCTATATATAGTGGGGAGGAGCATGGGAGCTTCACTAAAGTTCTGGCGCAGCCCTTCCCCTCTCCCAAGTCCTCCTTCTCTCCCGCGGTGCTTGGCGAAGCCCTGCAGGATTGCCACGCTCCTCCATCACCACCACGCCGTTGTGCTGTTGCTGGATGGAGTCTTCCTCAATCTCTCCCTCTCTCCCTCTCTCCTTGCTGGATCAAGGCATGGGAGACGTCACCGGGCTGTACGTGTGTTGAACGCGGAGGTGCCGTCCGTTCGGCACTAGGATCTCCGGTGATTTGGATCACGACGAGTACGACTCCTTCAACCCCGTTCTCTTGAACGCTTCCGCTTAGCGATCTACAAGGGTATGTAGATGCACTCTTCTTCCCCTCGTTGCTAGTCTCTCCATATATTGATCTTGGTGACTCGTAGGAAAATTTTGAATTTCTGCTACGTTCCCCAACAGGCTCGACATCGACCCGCCCCCGGAGCGGCCGCGCGGGATGGCGCGTCCTTGTCCCGGCCTCGCCATCTTCGTCACCTCCGTCGTGGCGTTGCCGTCGCCTCCCGGAGGCGCTGGGGGGCTCGACGTCAGCATGCCCCCGGCGCGCTCGTCCGGTGCGGCGCGCCCTCGTTATTCGCCTCCGGCGCGTGCGCCATGCACTTTCTCGCTCCGCCAGGCGCGCAACCGCTCCCCTCTGCAGCGCCTCGCTCTGGCCAGCCGTGCCGCCCTACGCGCCGTTCTGCTCGCGAGCTCGCGGACGCTCTGCTCCAGTCTCTCCTTCGTTCTTCTTTTTTACACTAATACAAGCAAAAGCAAAAGCTTCCGTCAAAGAAAAGCGCCCACGCCACAGCCTTGCCACCACCTACTGCGCATACACTACTCGTACAGTATTAGCCGCCGGCCACGCAATGCTCGTATAGTGGCGTATAGTGGCCAGACACAACACAGACAGCACATGCGCGCACCCATGCTTGCGGGTCCTGCTGCAGACATCGCCTCCGACGTTCGCGTCGCCCGCCCGCCGCCAGCCGGCCACGCTCCCTGCCTTCCCTCCATCACGCGGCTCGCGGTGTGCTCGGCTGCTCCGCTTGCTGCCGCCGCTAGCCCATACGTCGCTCCCCGCGGGCCGGCTCCCAGCCCGAGCCCAGCGCGCTGCCGAGTCCGCCTACTGCTCGAGCCAACTCCACCCCAGCGTGTGCACGCTTGCCTTGCCCGGGCCGGCTGCCGGCTCGCTGATCCCTCCAGTCCGCCCGCCACGGCCCGGCGGTCGCGCCGCCTCCGCGCACTACACCGGGTGCTGCCATGTCACACTTTGCTCATTGCTAGCTCTCGCTGGCCGGCCTCCTCGCGCACCTCCTCGGGCGCTTGCCAGCGTCACCGCATCCCGCCTCTGTTCGAGCGCCCGCCTCACGCGTGTGCGGCTCCCGCTCCGTCGCCCGGCATCCGTGCCCACCCGGCGCCGGCTGCGGCTTCGCCCGTAGCCGCTTCTTCGCCCGTTGCGGCCGGTCGGCCCGCGTCCCTGCTTCTGCCGGCTCCACGCCGTCCGACCTCCGCTGCGCTGCCCCACATCCTCCTGCCCACGGCTCCACGACCCAGCGCTTGCGCCGGTCCACCTGTGGCCGCCGCGCCTCCTCTCTGACGCGCCCGCTTGCAGCTTCCCGGCCAGCAGTGGTGCACGCGCCGGCCTCCCGCCTTGGCCGACTCCGGCCCTGCCCGAGCGCCCAGCCGCTCCATCCCCACGTCGTCTGGTCGCGCGGGTCACGCTCAGCCTCGCGCACGACCGCAGTCGGCCTCGCCGCGCTGGCCCCGCGCCGACTCCCCGGGACCTCCGCGCCAAGTCCGACTCACGCCCGCCTTCGCCTCCCACAGGCACGCCCGCGCCGGCTACTCTGCCTCCTGCCTGCCGGCTGTAGGCAAATGAGAAATAGAGGCCGGCTGCCCCCACGCGAGAAGAAAAAAGAAAGAAAAGAAGCAGGTGCCAGCTGAGAAAAGTCAAAGCCGCCGGCTGGTAGAAAAAAAAGGAGGGTCGCGTGAGAGAAAAGAAAAGGGTTGTCTGCCCGCTGTGGCTGAGTGCCTAATCCGGCTGAGAAAAGAGGTCGGTTGCTGGAAAAAAAATGTTGTTGTCGATGGAGAAAAGTCAGGCGGATGCCCAGCCGACTGCTCGTGCAGAAGAACCGTTCGGCTGCCGACAGCCGGTAAAAGAAGAAAGAGGGCGCTGCCAGACGCCTCACCGCCTGGCCGGCTGTCCACGCCGGCTCGGCCGCGTCCAGCTCACCCCCTGGCCGGTCAAGCCCGACCGGTCGGACCCTCCTCGAACGCTCAGAGGCTCGGGGGCTACACCCAGCGGGTGCGCTGACGCGCCCCCGTGAGAATAACAAGACAAAGTAGTTGCCGGGAGATCCGGCCCACTCGGATCGGCCCGAATCTCGAGGGGCTACACCAATGCGCTACGACGCATACGCCAAGAAGAAGACAAAGTAGCTGCGGAAGATCCGCCCGACCGCTGATCAGCCCGAATCTCGGGGGCTACACCCAGTGGGTGCGCTGGCGCGCCCCCGCCGAAGATTGCAGACAAGAGAAGAGCTTTGTCCGGCTGCCAGCAGCCGGCAAAAGAGAAAAAGAAGAAAAAAGGGCGCTGCAAGCCGCCTCGCCATCTGGCCGGTCGAGCTTGACCAGCCGGGACCCCCTTCGAGCACCTAGAGGCTCGAAGACTACACCCAGCGGCCGGCGCGCTCAGCAAGCGTTGAGCCGCGCCGGCTGTCTTCGGCAAACTCCGCCTCGGCTACATGAAAACCAATGTGAGCTCCTCACTCGCATATTTTTTGCACCACGCAAGCACGGATAACCCCGAGCGATGCTCGGGGGCCGTCTCCGCATTTTATTACATTAGCATCACTGTTCGCCCCGGCGCAAGCCAGAGTTGGCCCGGGGGTTGGCCGCTTGGCCTGAAACGTTAGTTCCCGCAAACGGCTTAGTACCGTGCGCGGTACCAAAGGCCCACTCTTAGTCACAGACCGCAGAGCGGCTGTCCGACTAGCAAGAGTGAACGCTGGAGGCCACCCACGCGAAAAACGTCCGGGAAGAAAAACGGATCGGGCGATCCGGCCGTTTCCTTTACAAGTATCTACTCGGTTGAATCTGCTCCCAGACTCTCAGTACTGTACATTCCACTTCGCGGCCCACTCCCAGCCACAGACCGCAGAATGGCTGTCCGGCAAAGCAAGAGCACAAGCCAAAAAGCGGAGGGAACACGAAAAATATTAAGGGGGCTCAGACGAAACCGAGTCGGCACCCTCCGCAAAAAACTTGCAATGCTAAAAGCAAATATTTGATATATCTGCGTGGACTGACTTTGTCTTTTTCATGATCATTTCCATGAACACTCGCCAAAAAACCTCCGCCCAACTTTGCCAAGTTGCCCGGAGGCTTGGGGGCTACTATCGGAGTAATTGGACACGGATACCATATATACATACCAGATATACTCAGACATGCAGGAGTAGGGGTGGTATCTCTTCGGAGAGCCCCGAACCTGGGTAAACTAGCGCGTGCTACTCGCATACCCGTCCCTGGATATTCCGGCAGCAGCCTTGCCCTCACATGAAGCCACCTTGTGGCATATGTTGTCCTGCACCCCCCCCCCCCCCCCCGTGAAAATACCACGACATGAATGCAACGCAGTTTGCCCTCATTGCCCTCATATAAAGGCGCCCCTCCATTCCAATGCATCTACCACAACGTACGCACCTAAGCATTTGCCTAAGCACCTACACTAAGCGCAAAAGAGCTCACTCCAGACCCATGGCAGCGATGCGCGTGAGCGGCCAGCGGCTGCACCAGATGGTCCACGACGCCGGCCTGCAGCATGGCGCCGAGGATCGTCTCCAGACGGTGTTGGAGACCGGCTGATGGATGGCCGCCGTCGACGCCAACTATGACACTCAGTTGGACCAGATGATCGTTGCCACCAGCAACAAGTTCACCGTCATCAAGAAGCTCGCGGGACGACATCGTCAGTACTCCTCCAACCAGCGCCGGGCTCCTCATTTCGACACCTAATCGGACTCCATGGCCGGAACCTCTTTCAAGCACTGGTGGCCCTGCGACTGCCCGCCGACGCCACGAAGAATGTCCACCTGGAGGTCGCGCTCGCCGCGAGGCGCCTCGCCCTGCAAGAATTCATCGACCTACACATCCACGTGTACGAGCAAATCGTGTACATAGGTATCTACAAGGCCAGTGAGGACGCTATGAGGTTGGCCTTCCTCAACCGGCTGGAAGCCTTGGATGCCTTTGGTGAGAAGTACCTCGACCTCGCCACAAAAGCCGCCGCTCCTTAGCCATCGCTCGGTGGCCCGACGCACTAAGTTGAGGAGGAGGAGGTCGTACGTACGTGGATCCATCTTTCTTCTTGCCTTCTGTAACCACCACTGCGATCGCATCATCGTGGCCTTAATTCTTATTGTGTTGTTGCATTCTCGTTCCAGTCAATACCGACATGTGCGATCCCTTTGATTAATTATATGCATCACTGTAACTAGTACTCCATCCGTCAATTTTATAAGTTGTGCTTACCTTTTCCATCAACTTCGTGCAACGCGCGGGCATCTTGCTAGAAACACTAGAATATGTCTATATAATCCGTATGTGATAGTCCATTTGAAATCTCAAAAAGACAAATATTTAGGTACGGAGGGAGTAATATATTAGGAGTATATCAAAACAATAGTGATTTCTTTCAAGTTTGTCAACAAATACTACTATTCTACTACTATGGATCCGTCGCAACGCATGGGCACATTGCTGGTAAAAGGAAAAGGCCGGTCGCGTTCGCATCGCACCCCTACACGCCCGGGAATTGGGAGTACAACACGGCCCGTCCGGCACGACACATAGCTTAGGGAAGGCGTGTTGCCTAGCATTTTCACTTTCATGTGGGACCGCCGTTGAGCAAACCGACACACCACCACCGCCCGGGTTGGAAAGCGAAAGCGAGGGGAAGATCTAGCTGTAGCACGGAAGCCAAGAAATTTGGTGTCAGACGGGGCTCGTTGATAGAGTAGGAGCATTCCGTACTAGCACTAATCCTACTAGTACCAAGTTTTTACTCCTAATACTATATTACTAGTACTACCACTATACAACTAGTAGGTAATGCACGCGACACAACATCGTAGGAACAAAAAACGGAAGATCTTGTTTTGGGTGATTAATCTTTTTATCAATCAACGTAGTATGAATAATATGATGTGGGGGGCACCCATGAAGCTTATGTGGCTTGGTTGCATGGCTACGGAAGGTTAGAGAAAAATAAATAGATAATGAGTTTAGAGTGCACTCCACTAAATAGATACTAGTAAGGTACACGTGCATTGCACGCATGAGATTTGGCAACCAAATTATGAATAAATACAACATTATAGCATGTAATCTTTGAGTCATATATGCATGATGTAGATGTTCGTTTAATAATTATAGTTCATCTCATTCAAAATCATTTAGTTTTCATAAAAAAGCTAATCTATTTTAAGATTCATGGAATTGTGCGTTGTAAAGCATAAAGTAAAAACAACTAATGGCAATTCATGTAGAAAAAAAATTGGGCAATTATGATACGGAAGATTCTAGGACAAAGGAGAAGTGCTTGTGTTTTGAGGTTTGTGCATTATGCTTAAGTTCAACCATGGAGTCTTCTAGATTGTACATGTGGCAAAATCTGGTGGAATGTAGATGATATCCAACGTCCAGTAGTGCTCGGATTTGCCATCTCTGCACCGTCGGATTGGCTTCATCCAACGACCATCTTTCAAAGTTATTCGCACACTATATAGGGGTATAGATATACTTTGGATCCATTGCAACGGACCGAGACATCTATATCTATACCCCCTATATAGTGTGTGAAAAACTTTGAAAGTTGGTCGTTGGATGAAGCCAATCCGACGGTACAAAGATGGCAAATCCGAGCACTACTGGCCGTTGGATATCATCCACCAGATTCTGCCACATGTATAATCTAGAAGACTCCATGGTTGAACTCAATTCATGACTTACTTCGCCAGAACTAAGCTTAGGCAAAGTTATTAGTTCTTCAAAATGAGAGCCACAAGTTGGCAAGCCTAAGGGAATCTTGCCATATTTTTTGTGTGTATGTCATGTGGGGCCTTAGTGTGGCTTGCCTAAGGTGTGGCTTGAACCAAACACTCACCTAAGTTAATGAAACTTGCCTAACCTTACATTCCACCAGATTTTGCCACATGTTAGAATCCAGAAAGCTCCACATGTAGAAGCATAATGCACAAACCACCAGAATCTCATGCGTGCAATGCACATGTACCTTACTAGTACTAGTTGGTAGTAGTATTAAGAAACAAATTCTAGTTTTGGCACCAGCTCGTACTGCGGGAGCACCACCTGCCGCAGGAGTTACATTTCCCTCTCGGGGCCCATGGGACCGAACTTCGGTGGCTTAGTGCCTGGCCTATGAGTCAATGACATGCGGACCTTAAATGCGGCTGGCCCACATGTCATTCTCATGGTGGTGGCGTGGTTCGCGACTCACTAGTTCGAGATGAACCGGCCGGTGGTGGCGTGGCCGTGGCGAGGTGCCACTGGGCGTCGGGGCGTTCTGGCGTAGATGGCCACACGGTGGGTACTAATCAGTAGTACATAAGTACTCGGTGAGGATTGATGCTCGACGAAATGTGTCACAGCCGCTGGATGAAAATTCGATGGTGCGGGAGTACGGATCGGAGCACAGCAACGGAGCAGGCAAACCGCGTCCAATCGGGTGTGTCTGTGGTAGAAAGTTGATGGTCGCCGCAGTTCAGCTGGCCCGCATGTCATGCACACAAAGGCAGAGGAGCGGTGGGGCCGAGAGGGATGAGGTGCACGTCGGGGGCATGAGGATCCCCGGCGAACAATCCTACCATTCATCAGCGACATGTGGGACCCATAAGCATGGGTCCCACCTGTCGGCGAAGGAAAGGCGGTGGCAAGGCAGTGATAGCCACGTCAGAGTATCCATGTCCACGTCGGGGGACGTCGTGCCGTGGGTTGGAGCGGCGTCGTGGGAATCGCGTGTGGGTGTGGCAGTGGTAGAAACAAGAAATGTGATGGTCGTCGTGGTTCAACTTCCATGGACAAGCTGTCATGTCTGCTGACACATGTATATCAAAACTAGAGTGTTTATATTTCAAGCATGTGAACAAGTATTATTCTACTACTTTGGATCCATTGCAATGCACGGGCCAGCACATTGGTAGTAGTAGTGTCCATCTCTATCTCTAGAGGCCTTCCCTCGTTCATCCTTTTGTCTCACAAGATAAACTACTCATACAAATGCATCTTGATGTTCCGTGGAACGCACGAGGATGTTTCCTTGGGGGTCTCTCCAACGCGGCATGGCCGTAGTTGCAAGTTGACGCCCCTTGTGATGCCGACGTTGAGGGGCACTCGGATTTCCTCCGATGAGCAGCTAAGATGAGTTTGATCACGTAGTAAATGCATTCTAAAGACTACTTCCGTGTCCATTTCCTAATTCCCCCCCTGCCCACCGTTTCACAGGTTAGGCTCGGTGCGCGTGGAGATTGGCTTGCATATGTACGGGAGGGTACCAACATCAATTTGCACAACATTTACAACGGTGACACCGTTCCCGTAGAACCTTTGTCCAACATTGGGATCAGCCACGCAACGGGCCACCGCATGAATTGGTACAATGGAACCACGGTGAGATTGAATAAGATAGCACGAACCTTGCACATGGCGGTCAAAGGCGGACCATCTTTGTCTGCGGCCGATTTGTTGTCGTCTGCAGTAGGAAGAAGCTGTGCTCCTTTCTAACCGCATCTTCGCGGTGACAAACCGAGGACTTATTTTGTATGGGACACATCCTATGATATACTCCCTCTCTCCCGGTTTATTTGTTTTGAATCTTTTTGTTTTATAAGTTTCAAATTCAAATTTAGAGCTCCCCATCACATGTTGAGATTACAATGTCCATTAAATCGTTGCGTGCATGTATAGTAAAGAAACAAATCTCGAGTTTGGCATGAGTTCATGATGCGGGAGCACCACAAGACCTGGTGTAGGAGTTACATTTCACTCTCAGGGCCGTCGGGACTGAACTTCAGCGCCTTACTACACCTACATTTGAGTCAATAACATGTGGACCCGATAGGTGACTGGTCCACATGTAATGCTCCCGTAGGCAGAGGGGCAGTTGGGCCAAGAGGGGTGAGCCGCAGGTCAGGGGACGTGTGGTTTCATGGGTTCGAGCGGCGTCGTGGGAATCATGGTGGCTGTGGTAGAAACTTGATGCTCGCCGCATTTTAGGTGGCCCACATGTCATGCACACAATGGCAGAGGGGCGGTGCGGCCGAGAGGGGTGAGGCGCACGTTGGGGGGCGTGGTGCCGTGGGTTGGAGAGGCGTCATGGGAATCGCGAGATGAAACTTGATGGTCGCCGTAGTTGAACTTCCATGGACAAGATGTCATGTCTACAGACACATGCACTGCATACCGATCACTTGAAGGAGTAGCAGAGAAAGCTATATATGCGGATAAATAGTTCCTTATAGTCAAGCGGACCCACGCTACTACTCTGTTCCAAAGACATGCACACCATCGAAATAGTCCATCTATATCAATATACGCCGGGAGGGAATAATTTTTTTTACAAGAGAGGAAATAGTTCATCCATCCATAATGCCCTCCTATTTGGTGCAGCCTTTTCTTCTTCTTCTTCTTCTTCTTCTTCTTCTTCTTCTTCTTCTTCTTCTTCTTCTTCTTCTTCTTCTTCTTCTTCTTCTTCTTCTTCTTCTTCTTCTTCTTCTTCTTCTTCTTCTTCTTCTTCTTCTTCTTCTTCTTCTTCTTCTTCTTCTTCTTCTTCTTCTTCTTCTTCTTCTTCTTCTTCTTCTTCTTCTTCTTCTTCTTCTTCTTCTTCTTCTTCTTCTTCTTCTTCTTCTTCTTCTTCTTCTTCTTCTTCTTCTTCTTCTTCTTCTTCTTCTTCTTCTTCTTCTTCTTCTTCTTCTTCTTCTTCTTCTTCTTCTTCTTCTTCTTCTTCTTCTTCTTCTTCTTCTTCTTCTTCTTCTTCTTCTTCTTCTTCTTCTTCTTCTTCTTCTTCTTCTTCTTCTTCTTCTTCTTCTTCTTCTTCTTCTTCTTCTTCTTCTTCTTCTTCTTCTTCTTCTTCTTCTTCTTCTTCTTCTTCTTCTTCTTCTTCTTCTTCTTCTTCTTCTTCTTCTTCTTCTTCTTCTTCTTCTTCTTCTTCTTCTTCTTCTTCTTCTTCTTCTTCTTCTTCTTCTTCTTCTTCTTCTTCTTCTTCTTCTTCTTCTTCTTCTTCTTCTCATTCTCTGTGGGAGACGGCTTCGCAACAAGCTCTTTGGACCTTGCAGCTATCTCGAAACTCACACGGGCATCAAGGGCAGCATATTTTATCCACTCGTACATCAAGGGATAATTCTCCCATCCAGACGACCTTAATGCCACCGTCTCGTCACCCTTTTGAAGATTTGTACCGAGCACAAAATTTGCTACGTCGAATAGGGATGGTGTCTATTTATCACAATCTTCTACAGGAATTTCGATTCTGGTTTGTAGGTCAGCGATGCATTTCAAATCTAGGTTGTACAGCTCCAGCTTCTGTTTGTCCCCTTCGATGGCTGCCCCACAGAAGTATACGTCCTCCCGAGACAAGAAATCGTGAAGCTCACTTGGTATGGAGGGCGAGTGTATGATGTGGTACACCAAAACATCATCTTCGAGGCACAGCTGAAGGACGGCGGCGCGCTGGATCTTCCCAGGGGCACGCTCCATGTACTCTGCGTCGAGACCGATGACCCTCGTCTCTACCTTTTCGAGGGAGTTGGATACATTGTTGATCCACTACCGAACAACCCTTGGGTGGACGGTGACGGTGGCAACTATGCGCATCGAGCCCTCGATGAGGACATGTTGGACGCTAAAAACCTGCATCTCGATCTCTTTCGCCATTTGGAACCGCTGGAATGGAGGGCTATGGTTTGGAGAATTAGGATTAGATGGCTAGTCTAACTGAAGTAGTAGATGATTATTTAAAGAGGTTAAAACAATGTGAACGCAGTGGGGTTTGGATGCAAATGAAGACGAAGGGGAGGTGAAGAAGCCGAGGAGAATCGGTTCCCGATGGAGAAGCAAATGGGAGAAGTGGCGTGCGAGCGATTGATTAGGCGACTAGGTAGACTAAACAAAAAGGCTATGCGGGTAGGCGATGAGTCGTACCTGTTAGGTATGCGTGCCCATCCTTCCTGATAGGTGGGACCTATGCAAACAGATAAAAAAATGTGTCGTAGTTTTTTTTTAGCGCGTGAGTGGGAGACACAACATTCTCTGGTTAAGGAATACTCCCTTCGTTTAGGTGAGTACAAGTCACCTTATGAAAATCAGGTTTTCCCAAAACCTTTAGGCGTGGAGCATTAACTTCTTTCTCGATCCCCTCCCAGCCTCGTTAGCCAGCGTTCTCTTCCTCTACTGCCGCGTTCTACCTTTCCATTTTTCCTCTTCTCAAGTGTGGAACGATCTGCATGCCGTCCTTGATGCACCAGAACGACCACCGCATGCATCGCGGCGTTGATTGGGCATGCACGAGAATTTGGTTCTGCTCGCAATATGGATGATACCTGAACGATGAAGTGAACAGGCATGCTAGCACGGGAGACCTATTTCCGCTATAGAATACTGGAGTACTCATGTACCTACTAGTAGTAGTAGTAGTAGTACAATTGTGGTACACTTGATGGTCAAAATACTATTCATCCGGTCCTCACAGTGAAGTGACAACACCCTGCGCCTGACACTAGTCCAGGCGGCGTGTTCGGGTTACCAAAGTCAGCCTCAACCTATGCACTGTGCAGTCTGTCACCGCCGCTGTACAGCACATTGGCGCCTCGCCTTGTCTCCCTCTCCGCTCCCATAACACCACTCCATCTCCATCTCCTTCTCCGTCTCCGTCTCCTTCTCCATCTCACTGTGCCCCCGTGTACCGTCGCCTCACTCGCCTCCTCCAGTACCACTATTCCCTCGCTAGCCGCTCCAGCACCGACATCCTTCTCCCCCGTAAATCAAGCCCCCTTCCAAACTCCACCATGGCCGAACGCGAACCGCGCAACATCCATATGAGCCGCGATTGGAGCAATCTCCCCAGTGACATCCTCGACCTCTGTTGTTCGTGTATGGATATGTTGAGTGCCCTGCGGCTGGCTGCATGCTCGAGGGACATGCACACGGCCATTGTCGAAGCGAGGCCTAAGCTTTTCAAGACACCCTGCTTGCTGCTATCTGGTCTTGCGAGATTGGCTCACCATGATACGGAGGCATGCATGATGCCCCTCGACTTGAATCCGATCTCCATTAACCGAAACTTCTTTGCAGGTATGTAGTGGGTCGCCGTATATCATTTCCCTCGACATCGATCTGATCACCATCGCCCGAAACTTCTTGGTAGGTATGTACTGGGTCGACATGAACTCCCACTGGATGGCCGCCTTTAGAGAAGACGGTAAAAAGTTGGTGCTCGTGAACTTCCAGACCTCCCATGAGATTATCCTTCCTCCGTTGGATTATATAGAGTATTACCATCGCGGTCCAAGTCATCTAGATTACTACGTCAGTTGGACGGACCTTGTTTTGCAGAAGATTGTAATCTGCCAAGTGCCCACACGACATGCGAATTACGCAGACTTCAAGCTAATTGCCTTGTTCAACCGCGGACTCGCATATCTTTACGCCGGTGCCTTCTTTAGCTGGGACAACTCGGCTCGCAGTGGATCATCGTCAAAGCCGATACACACTTTTGTGATGCTATTGAACACAATGGCATCATCTACGTGATCGACAAAGCAGATGGCACCACGTATTGCTGGGACGGCGCGTGTAAGTTGTTTCCGTCTCATGTTAATGATGACGCCATGACACTGTTTGAACTTTTTGTGATGATTGGCATATCGCTGTTTGAGTAGAATTTCAGTAGAACTATGGCAATGTATTAGAGACTCAGCTATATTTGGAATGAGTTAATTCATGCGATTGTGACCATGTCATTACAGCCAATTTGTACCTTGAATAATCAAACGGTTAGGAATATATGGATATTATCCTTATTTTATAGTAATCTATATACTACTACTAAATATGAGTGTGTATCAATGGCCATGTTAGTTTCCTCATTTTCATGATGTAGAAACATGCACCACCTTTATTGGTTTCATCTAACCATACATTAGGGAAGTAAATGTGCATATGGAGAACTCTATATTTGGAAGTAGTGAAATCCTGCAATGCTTACCATGTGTACATACCTATATTCACCCTTCAAAGAATCAATGGCTAGAATAATATCCTCACAAAAAATTTGCCCACAGAACACGAGTATATAACAATGCATGGTCTGTTAGTTACCTTGAAGAATTTGTTTGTGAGGACAGAACATGATTACATAACATGCATGACATTGTAGTTTCCTGTGAAGAACCGATTGCAAGATAACATGAGTATAACCATGCATGGCACTTCTATATTTTCGAACCCAGTATACATTTCCCTGTATTTTCCTCCCAGTTCCAACAGGGACATATCACTGATGTTTCTTGCAATATCCTGCTCATACTCTGAACAATGCTGATCTTACATTAACAATGCCTGTCCTTTTTGATATGATGCAGTGTCCCTACAGTTACTGCCCTTTGTAATCACACCACCTTTGCCAAAAACAGGGAAGCACAACTGGTTCCTTGCTCGATCAGACGACGGCAAAAGACTGATGATCATTCGGACACATGAGCCGGAAAAGTTATATTGCAAAAACCCCACTGTATACAAGCACCATGTAATACGTGAGTATCCGGACAGTGGCTGTTATGTCTATGAGCAGGATACCAACTTGTTGGGGTCTTTAGTTTTTTTTAGCTGGAGGCGGGTAAACATCTTTGGTTCACACTCTCTGTTTCTCGGACTCAATTATCCGATTAACCAGGAGATCACTGTTGGCAAGGACCTTGATGGCAGAGAGGCTCTGTTTGCTATGGAAAACTGTGTCTACACGGCGAGCCCTAGGATTTCGGGAGCGAACTCCCCTGATTGTCAATGATACAGCCTGCAGCCAAAAGAAGGCGAGGAAGAAAAAGGCATCCGGATTAACTTTGATCCTTGGATGTCTCAATTACAACAGACAGTGATGTGGTTCAAGCATTCAGGTTGATAGGTAATTGGGCGGTTGCATCGAAAGGGTGGAGTACCGGTGTCTCCGGATCACTGGTCGCTGAAGTGGGGCTGCAAATTATGATGGTGTTGTATCATCTCTTCAAATGACTTTGTTGTCTTTGCTGCTGGTTCTGGATGGGTAGTTCTTTCTTTTGTTATGCATATTCCTTGTCATTTGGTCATCCTCGTCTATGTCACTCTTACTATGTAATAGTTGCTTCATTTAGAATGTCATTCTAAATGCGGATCACGAGAGTCTGAAATACCGCAGATGGGTGCGTTTTGGTGGTGTAGCAAGACTTCTTATGAACTATCATGTCTTGTTGTTTATGTCAATAGTAGTCACTAGTCAGTGTTTGAATTTTGTATATATCATTGTTTCCAACTTTTTATTATCTCGAACTACTGGTGGGCTAAATGAGGGCATCACCATTCTCCAGTGTTTAGAGTATATCTCCTTTTTTCAAGTTATATAATTTGAGCTCAGTGTCTTTTCGATGATGTACACTTGTTTGGGCCAGTGAGGTGTCGTTGAATATGGGCCGAGTAGTAATGCAATGCCAAACAGGTCAATTATGACTCTCAGGCCGGGCTCTAAAAAGATCCTGAAAAAAGGCCGGGCTCTCCAAAAAGAAAGAATAAGGACTCTTAGGCCGACATGTGGGCGCCACTGGTGTTTTCTGCGCTTGCGCGCCGAGAGCATATTGGCGCGTGCTCGAAATTCGTTGCTACCTTTTCATCCCCAGTCTCCCGCCCCTCCCCCACCTCTGGAATCTCGATTCCTACTCCAGTTCCCCCAAATCCCCCTCCTGTACTCCCTGTACTCAAGCGCACTATCATGTCACTGGTCAACGCGGATGTCGGAGTAAATGACCACGGGTAGCCTTGCCGGCTCCCCCCGGCTCTTTAGAAAAATTACAGGCCAATCGAGCCTTCAAGCATCCAAGGCATAGGGCCGCCCTCCCTTGGCCGGCTACCTCCCAAGCCGGCTACCAAGAGGCGGCCCGACCCTAAACCCGCGGGAGGAAAGCCGTCAGAGGGCCGACTCCTAGAAGCCGGCCACGAGAAGGCCGACTCCAAGAAGCCGGCCACGAGAGGGCCGACTCCAAGAACCCGGCCCCCTAGCAGGCGGCCAAGATCATACCCTCAAACTCTGCACCCACATAACGGCGATGAGGCAGGCGTGGCTCTGACAAAGCCTGCCACCCCGAATCCCGGAGCATGCGTGTGTAACAGTCTGTTGTCTGAGGCAGCCATCACCCGTCCGTGGCAACCTTTGTTGCCATGTTGACCATGACGTCACCCACGACGAGTTGTCAGAACGGCCCACAGGCGGCGGACCCCTTCGGCCAGAGAGACGCCCGAAGGCGGCCCGGGCTCTCCCAGCCGGCCTAAGGCCAGGCCGGCTCCCAACAGCCGGCTAGCTCCCTCCCTCGAAGGAGGCGCCTCATTAAGGAGACAAGACGAGGTAAGGCTACAGTGATCGGCGCCAGGCGGCGGCACTGTAGCCATGCTTACTTCGTCAAAGCACTCATCATCAGGAGTGAGGCAACAGTAACCCACCCCCGACAAGGCCCCCGAGTGGTGGGACCAGCTTGTCGACTGTAAAGCCGGTGGCCATGGGACCCACTAGTCGGCGGGTTCCCCAGAGCCGGGCCGGAGAAGCCAAGAAAGACAGACACTGACGGCTAGGGCCCGCGCCCAGCCGGATTACCATTTTACCCCTGGGGAGTAGGCCTATATAAACCCCCCAGGGCACCCATGCAAAGGGTTGATCTCTTAGAGTTTTGGACACCACATAGAGGGAAGGGGAGAGCTAGCCGTGCCCTTCTTCTTCCTCTCACCGAAACAGCTCAAGGAGCCTCTTGTAGCTACTTATTCACCTAGTGATCATGTGGAGACCCCGCAGAGCAGCAGTAGGGGTGTTATCTCCATGGAGAGCCCCGAACCTGGGTAAGATTCGCCGGCGTGCATGTCTTCGCCTCATCCCGTTTCCAGGCACCGGCGACGTCTTATTGGCTCCCACAATGATAAGCCACCCGTTGGCATATGTCGCACCTACCACCCGACAGCGGATCTCCGAGCCGGAGATCCCGAGGTCCGTCCTGCCTTCGGTCGCTGCGTGTTGTCGCTCAACAGTGGCATGGCGGCGCTTGACGACCAATTTGCTGGCAAAGTGCTTATGGTAACCATCAACGGCGGCCGGCCTCCCGTCTCGCCGGACGACCTTGTCAAAGCTCTTGGCATTGTGCATGGCATCCAAATAAGTGACTTGCTCGTCGAAGTCTGTCCGTCACCGGCTGATTTCTTCGTCAGTTTCCGGACAACTTTCGACTGCAATCGTGTGTTCGAATTTTCTCGGCGTTTGTTCTGCGATGGCGCTACCGGTGAGCATTGATCGATGGCACCGGGATGGGGCTCGGTGCCCTCTGAGCTTGAGTTTTAAACAAAGCTTACCTTCCACGGCATGCCTCGACGTGCTTGGAACAGCGAGTCCATGAACGAGCTTATCAACGACCTTGGAGGTGATCTCATAAGTATGTGTCAGATTTCGGGTTCCGGCAGACCCTTGAGGTTCGAACACAGGGGTGCACACGGAGATATTTCCCCTACCAGCTCACGCGTTAATGGTTTGCAAGGGATCTAAACTAAGAACGACGAACAGCACAAGAGACACAAGATTTATACTGGTACGGGCCACCGTTGTGGTGTAATACCCTACTCCAGTGTGTGGTGTGGTGGATTGCCTCTGGGGCTGATGAAGAACAGTACAAAGGAAGAACAACCTCGCGAGGGGCTGTTCTTGAGCTGGTGCGGTGGACTGCTTGGGTGAGTCCGGCCGCTTCTCTCCTCTCTCTGGTAGGCTCGACCTCTGTCCCTCTCTCTGTGGTGGCTAGTCCTATTTATAGAGGGAGGCCCTGGGCCTCTTCCCAAATAATGAGCGGGGAGGGCGCCAACAATTGGCCATTTTGAAGGGGAACATGTAGTACACTTATCCTGACTAAAGTTGGTCTTCGGATGCCAAAGGCTCTGACGGTGACGCCGTCCCGGGCTCCACGATGACCTCCGTCCTGCCGCTCTGCGGGTCTTGGTCTTGTTGCACGGAAGCGGTAACCCTTGCCTGATGCCTTGGCTCATGCTTGCCTCCTTTGCACCAAAGGGAAATGAGGACATCATGAGGCCGGGCGCCCGCCTGGCACCCGCCTGGTGTCGATCGTCATGGCTTGTGTCACGGGGCACCCTCGTGAGATACCCTGCCTTGATCTCTCCGCCTCCTCGTGAGCCTGCCTGACGAGGCTGCTCCTGAGGAAGGTTCCTGTCGTCCACCCCGCGAGGCTTGGCCCCTTGAGAGGGTCTTGAGCTTGGGCTGATGAAGCTGGGCCATGCTGGGCCCCCACTTGAGCTACGCCGCAGGCAGGCAAGTCTAGGGACCCCCGTTCCCAGAACGGTGACAGTAGCCCCCGGGCCCAAGGCGCTCCCGGACTTGTCTTAGTAGAGAAGCGAAGGGGCAAGTGCGAAGCGCCATGGGCCCCAACAGCCTGCGGCCTTGGGCGCCGTGTGGCGATTGATTGGTCGTGGGCGTCTCCGCTTCCCCACGATCCCTCGGCAACTGCATGACTTGACAAGTCCCTGCACGCAGAAATGGGTCATGATTACCTGTGATCGTGGAGGCCGACGGTTGGCCTCCTCCGGCTATAAGTACCGAGCAGGCGCAAGCCCTTCCGATCCATCCCTCTTGCTACTCCTTTCTCTCCATGGCTCCGTCGAAGAGGTTCTCGGCCGCGGAGAAGGGGAAGCCCGCCAGGTTGGGCCTGACTCTCCCCCGGCCAAGCGCGGTCGAGGCCGTCCTCGCAAGCACCCTGTGGCTCCCGTAGCGGCTTCCCGTGGTCATGGAGGCGATCCCCTGCGCGGCGATGGGCGCCAGGTTGTCGATGGGGGGCGTGCCGCGACTGTGCGGCCCCCTAGGCCGCGCTTCCACTTGGCGGAGGTGCTGCTAGAGTTCGTCGTGTGGTCGGTGGAGCCGACCAGCACCTGGCTCCAGCTTCCCCGCTTCTTTGTGGGTGAACTTCTGGCCGGCGCTCCAGGCGGCCTCTGGCTTCAGGCGGACGGTTGTTGCAGCAGGGCCTCCTGGGCTTCGCTGGAGGCCTCCGTCGCCGGGAGTGTGGCCCTGACCCGCGGCTAGGAACGTTTGCCCGCGCGCGTGGCCTGAGCCAGCGGTGCACCCTGCACTTCAAGTTCGACGGCGACGCCACCCTCTACGTGAGGGTGTTCGGAGAAGACGGTCGCCATGCCGGGTGCTGCACCGAAGATGATGATCGCGGCCGTGTACCCAGCCCCGGCGATGAGCGGGATGAAGGTGATAGGAGGCGTGTGGTCGGTGGCGCTCGGGGCTCGTCGAGCTTCGGCGGCTCTCCTTCGGACAGCAGCGCCTCCAGCGGTGGCCGTGACCAGCCTCCGTGCCGTCGCGCCCGCCTGGAGGGAGGTAGCGGGTCAGCCCGCCGTCGAGCCTCGGTGAAGCGCGAGGAGGAGTCCGACTGAGCTCCGGAGGCATTACGAGCCTTCGCCGCGAGTTGTTGCCGAGCAAGTCGTGCCTATTTTGTTTTTCTCCCTTCCCTACGCAAAGAGACAGTAGTGTAGGGCCCCGTGGGGGCGTGCTGAACTGTTGTTGTTAATTATTATGCTGTTTCCGCTATTCCTGTGATGTGCTTTTGTGCCGCATGCCCGCGTGCAGGAATTACTTAGCTCGGGGGGACTTGTTGCGGCCTTCTCTTCCCGAGGCCGAGGCCTCGCCGCACGCTTCATGTCCTGCAAGGATTAGTCAGGAGGGGTAGCTTCCGGTCTCAGTTGCGGAGGCGACCGACCCAGGTCCTGTGTTCGCGTCGCGATGCCCGTGGGGCACGCAGATCGGGAGGGTGCTCCCGTAGTGGACCCGGATAGGAAAGCTTCAAGCAGCGAGGCAGAAAACACTCACGAGGGTGCCCAGCTGCTCCCTCGCAAGACTTCGCGAGAGAAATCGAGGCAAGTGAGCGAAAAAGACAAAGAATCACAAGCCAAGGACGGCAACAACTTCAATAAAACTTCAAATAGGAACGAACAAGCCAACTGCAGAAAGCAAATGACAAGCCGCGTCCGGCACCTAATCTACTCTTCGATGTCTTCTCACCAGCGCGGAGCTAAGTCCTGCCACTGGGCGTGGGCGGGAGCCCCCGAGGCCGGAGGGCGGCTCTCCGGAGACTCCGGGGCATGTACAGCCCCAACTCATTATTACGTGAGAGTGTCACAGGCGGTGAGCTTCACAGGCATTGGCCTTCTTCACAGGCTCCGGGCCTTTCTCGGGAAAATGAGCTTCACATGCGTTGGCCTTCTTCAGAGGCTCCGGGCCTTTCTCGGGGAAATGAGCTTCACAGGCGTTGGCCTTCTTCACAGGCTCTGGGCCTTTCTAGGGGAAATGAGCTTCACAGGCGTTGGCCTTCTTCACGGGCTCCGGGCCTTTCTCGGGGAAATGAGCTTCACAGGCGTTGGCCTTCTTCATAGGCTCCGGGCCTTTCTCGGGGAAATGAGCTTCACAGGCGTTGGCCTTCTTCACAGGCTCTGGGCCTTTCTTCATGGGTAGAGCTTCCGGAGATGCTGGATGTTCCACGTGTTCGAGATGGGCACCCCCTCCTGAGTCTCCAGGCGTGCGGAGCCGGGCCTGGAAACATGAACAACCTTGAACCTCCCACATGGGAGAGAGCTTATGCAACCCTTCCCTGGAGAGGACCCGTCTGAGCACGAGGTCCCCTACCTCAAGAGTCCTGGGGCGGATGTTGCGGCAGTGGTATCGCTGCAGCGCCTGTTGATACCTTGCCGCAGCGCTGACCTCTCTCGATGATGTTCCTCCCCAACACGAGATCCGTCCCCGCATGGCGTCTGCTGCGCCTCGTCGAACGCCAGACCCGTGCAGAAGCGACGCTCGACCTCGTGAGGGAGGACATCTTTTGCTTCAGAGACGAGGAAGAACGGGGTCTCGCCAATGGGCTTGGCTGCGATGCGTGCGGATGGACCACAAGACGGATCGGAGCTCGTCGTGCTAGCCCCTGCCGCAGGCCTCCAGCTTCTTCTTGAAGGTCCTGGTTTTGAGGCCCTTCAGGACCTCCGCGTTGGCTTGCTCGACCTGGCCGTTACTCCGGGGGTGCGCCACCAAAGCATAGCATAGCTGCGTTCCAAGGTTAGCACAATACGTTTTGAAGATATTGCTGGTGAACTGCGAACCATTGTCGGTGATGATGCGGTTAGGCACCCCAAACCGGCTCACGAGGCCCCTGATGAACTTGACCGCGGAGCCCGCTGGGATGGTGCGGACAGCTTCCACCTCAGCCCACTTGGTGAACTTGTCCACGGCGACGTAGAGGTAGTGATAGCCCCCTGGCGCCCGAGGGAACGGGCCTAGAATGTCCAGCCCCTAAACTGCGAATGGCCATGAGAGGGGTATAGTTTGCAGACCTCCCGCCGGCTGATGGATCTGCTTGGCGTGAAATTGGCAGCCCTCGCAAGCCTTTACCAGCTCAACAGCATCGCTGAGTGCTGTGAGCCAGTAGAACCCGCTGCGGAACGCCTTGCCAACGAGGGTCCGTGATGATGAGTGATGCCCATAGTTTCCGCTGTGTATGTCTTCCAGCAATTCCTTCCCTTGCTCTCTGGAAATGCAGCATAGGGACACGTCATTGGGTCGCCTCCGGTAAAGCTCTCCATCCCTGATGTAGTAGGCTGTGGCTTGCCGCGCCACACGCTTCGCCTTCTCCTCCTTCTCCGGCAGGGTCCCCGCGTCAAGTAGCTCTTGAGCTCTGTGAGCCAGCACCCTTCCTGAGGCTCCAACGCCAGGAGCAGGCGTGCCCCTGAGGCCGGGCCGCAGACCGGGGCTCCCGAGGCAGGCGGCTGGGGGAGCTCCTCCCGAGGTTGCGCCGCGCTTGATAGTGATGGTGCCGCTGAGGGCCTGAAGAGTCGCTCTTCGAAGACGCTGGGCTCCTGAGGCAGCCGCCTGGACGCCCTCTTGGTGATGTCATCCGCCTCTTGATTGGTGCCGCGAGGCACATGCTGCAGCTCCAGCCCCCAGAACTGTTTCTCCATCCTGCGAACCTCCGTGAGGTAGGCTTCCATGTGCTCGTCCTTCGGCTGGTATATCTTGTTGGAGAGGTTGACGAGGAGCTGTGAATCTCCCTTGATGATAAGGCGCTTTACCCCCAAAGCGACTGCGGCTCTCAGGCCAGTTATCAGGCCTTCATATTCTGCTATGTTGTTGGAGACCTTTTCCCCATGCTGGAAACAGAGCTGCACGGCGTAATAGAGCTTGTCCTCAGTAGGGGATACGAGCACTGCGCCAGCCCCCGCGCCATGTCGGGAGAATGCCCCGTCGAAGTACATGACCCAGCCGTCCAGTGCCTCGCTCCCCGGAGAAAGTGATCGGTCCCCGCCTACTTCGAGGCCAGGTGCCTCCGTCCATTCTGCCGCGAAATCTGCCAATGCGGCCCACTTGATGACTCTGGTTGTGCTGAATTCTAGCTGAAACGCTTGTAGTTCGATGTTCCACTCGGCGACTCTTCCAGCTGAGTTGGGGCTCCTGAGCACCCTCTCCAGAGGGTATGCTGAGACGACCTTGATGGGATGACCTTGGAAGTAGTGCCGCAGCTTGCGTGAGGCTACCAATAGCGCGAGGAGGAGTTTTTGGGGCATGGGGTACCGCGCATCACGTCCCGTAGCACCGTGCTGACGAAGTACACGGGGTGCTCAACGAGGCTATGAGCGCTGGCGCTGTTCGCGTCCTCCGCAGGTTGGGGTGCCTCCCGAGACATCGGAGCGCCCAGCGCCTGGTCGCTTGGAGGGGCCTCTTCTGCTCCGGGCGCGCTTTCCTGCTGCGGCTGATCCCCTTCGGCCGCGGCCATGGTCTTTGTGAGGCTTTCTTGGCTTCGCTTCGCTCCTGCCCGGAGGCAGCTTGCCTTGGCTCGATGTCTCCTCCCCGACCGCTACCTGTGGCTGCGTTGGCGGAGTAGGGGTGGCCGCGAGGTAGAGCACACCGAGAGGATCCCGAGGACGCTGAGCTACCATCACCGGAGGGCTGGTAAGGTACCTCTTGAGTTCTTGGAATGCCTTGTCGGCCTCTTGATCCATTCAAAGGGGCCCTTCTTCTTCATCAGCTTGAAGAATGGCAGTGCTCGTTCCCCAGTTGGAGATGAACGTCCTAAGCGGGTCACGCGCCGGTGAGTTTCTGCATTTCTCTGAGGGTCTTTGGCGGGCTCATGTCTTCGACTGCTGACCTTTTCGGGTTGGCCTCGATGCCCCTATGGGACACGAGGAAACCCAGGAGCTTGCTCGAGGGACAACAAGTACGCACATCTCAGGGGTGAGCCGCAGATCCACGTTATAAATGCTCCCGAAGGTTTCTTCCAAGTCCTCAGATCGTGGTTTTCGCCTCCGAGACTTCACTACAATGTCATCGACGACGCCTCAACATTCCTCCCGAGTTGTTGGCCAGTATGATGTGCATCGGCCCGCTGAAAGGTCGCGCCTGCGTTGCACAATCCAAACGGCATGCAGGTGTAGCAGTACACTCCGCACGGGGTCAGGAAAGCCGTTTTTTCCACGTCTTCTACCGCCCTCTTGATCTGGTGATAGCCTGAGAAGGCATCCAGGAAGCACAACATGTCACACTCAGCGGTGGAGTCGACGATCTGGTCAATGCGAGGAAGCGGAAATGGATCTTGAGGGCAGGCCTTGTTGAGGTTGGTGAAGTCGACACACATACGTTCCTTTCCCCCCTTTTTTGGCACGACAACTGGGTTGGCCAGCCAATCCGGGTAGCGGACCTCGTGAATAACCCCTGCTGCCTCTAGCTTGCGGGTCTCTTGGACGATAAAAGCTTGTTTCTCTATGGACTATCGCCTCGCCTTTTGCTTCACGGGCGCACGTTGGGGCACACGTTGAGGTGATGCTCAATCACGCCCCTCGGGACCCCTGCCAACTGATCAGGCCCCCACGCGAACGCCTTCTTGTTTGCGCGTAGGAACTTCACCAAGGCCTCCTCCTACTTGGGTTCGAGGTTTGCACCTATGGTGAAGGTGGCGTCAGTGGACCCGTCCTCGTTGACTGGTACCTGCTTGGTTTCCGCCTTGTTTTGAGTGAATAGCTGCTTCTTCTTAGACGACGCAGCCCCCTTGGGCTCGGGGGCGTCAGCGCTGGCGGGCCGTGCCACCGCAGCCGCCTTGAAAACAAGCTTGAGCGCCTGCAGTGCATCTCCGGTGTTTCCCGACACGGTAAGGACGCCGCTGCTCCCGGGCATCTTCATGAGTTGTACGCCGGGTGAGTTGCTGCCATGAACCGAGCCAAGGCAGGGTAGCCGAGGATGGCGTTGTAGGGGAGGCCGATGGGGGCGATGTCGAAGTCGATCAGCTCCGTGCGGAAGTTGTCGCGGGTGCCGAAGGTCACCGGGAGGCGAATTTGCCCCAGGGAGGCGGTGGAACCGGCTCCGACTCCCGAAAAAGGCCTGCTGGGCTGGAGCCGCTCTGGTGGCACATGGAGGAGGTTGAAGGCCTCCACAGAGAGCACGTTGAGTCCGGCTCCCCCGTTGATGAGGGTCCTGGTGACAGCCACTTCACAGATGGTGGGGGTGCACAGCATCGGAAGCGCACCCGAACCGGCGGGGTTGGAGGGGTGATCGTCCGAGTTGAACAGCAGGTCGGTCTCAGGTGCCACCCAACCGGGCGGGGCTCCCTGGCGCTTGGAGGCGGTGGCGATCTGGCGGGTGAACGGCTTGACGTGGCGGCTCGAAGGTGGCGCCAGTGAGCCGCCCAGGAGAGCTGCGACGACCGGAGGCGCCGGCCCGGCGCGATGGGCGAGGTAGAGGTCGCGCAGCTCCCCCCAATAGGCCTGCTGCTCGTTCCCCGCCGGGCCGGTGGCGGCGTTGGCGGCAGGCGACGGGGAACGACGGGGGTGTCCGCCGACGGGAGCCGTCTGGGCGACTCGAGCGGCGCGAGCAGCCCGGCGCTCGGCGCGGGCTCGGCGAGCGTCAGCCATGGACACGACGGAAGATCACACGCGACCAGCGGAAGAAAGATTCCGGCGCACCCCTACCTGGCGCGCCAAATGTCGGATTTCGGGTTCCGGCAGACCCTTGAGGTTCGAACACTGGGGTGCGCACGGAGATCTTTCCCCTACCAGCTCACGCGTTAATGGTTTGCAAGGGATCTAAACTAAGAACGCATTTAACAGCACAAGAGACACAAGATTTATACTGGTTCGGTCCACCGTTGTGGTGTAATACCCTACTCCAGTGTGTGGTGTGGTGGATTGCCTCTGGGGCTGATGAAGAACAATACAAAGGAAGAACAGCCTCGCAAGGGGCTGTTCTTCAGCTGGTGCGGTGGACTGCTTGGGTGAGTCCAGCCGCTTCTCTCCCTCTCTCTGGTAGGTTCGACCTCTGTCCCTCTCTCTGTGGTGGCTAGTCCTATTTATAGAGGGAGGCCCTGGGCCTCTTCCCAAATAATGAGCGGGGAGGGCGCCAACAATTGGCCATTTTGAAGGGGAACATCTAGTACACTTATCCTGACTAAAGTTGGTCTTCGGCTGCCAAAGGCTTTGACGGTGACGCCGTCGCGGGCTCCACGATGACCTCTGTCCTGCCGCTCTGCGGGTGTTGGTCTTGTTGCACCGAAGCGGTAACCCTTGCCTGATGCCATGGCTTGTGCTTGCCTCCTTTGCACCAAAGGGGAAATGAGGACATCGCGAGTCGGGCGCCTACCGTCTCGATCGTCATGGCTTGCATCACGGGGCACCCTCGTGAGGTACCCTGCCTTGATCTCTCGGCCTCCTCGTGAGCCTGCCTGACGAGGCCGCTCCCGAGGAAGGTTCCTGTCGTCCGCTCCGCGAGGCTTGGCCCCTCGCGAGGGTCTTGAGCTTGGGCTGATGAAGCTGGGCCGCGCTGGGCCCCCACTTGAGCTACGCCGCAGTCCGCAGGCAGGCAAGTCTGGGGACCCCCATTCCCAGAATGCCGACAGCATGTTTGTTCCTCCAGACAGCTGGGCTCTGACGGTTATGGCATGGATGAAGAAGCCGTCCACCATACCGAAGGTGATTTGTGTTGAGATACCGGTGCAGGAACCGGGGTTGTACTATTAAATCGCCACCAAGGCCGCCGCGGACCATTTTAGGGATGTACCAGTACGAGTGTTCGTGCATGTCGAAGAAGTGGTCAATCCATCAATCGAAGTCCTACCGCCGCCGCTGGTGCCAGGGTCCATCGACGACGTCCATTACAGGAGTCAACGTCAGACTTTCCCCGTGTTGCTCGGAACGATGGATGGCACATGGCCTACTCCATCGTGCGGCGGAGGCCACTGCTTCTTTGGGAGAAGAGGCAGGGCTGGCTGCCTGGATGTGCTGTAATTTGAGGTAACAACTGAATCTTGTCAGATACTAGTGAAATCCGAGCTATGGGTGTGAAGCACTGATATGCCAGTACATTTGATTGTGACCTGTTCTAATTTTGTACCTGAACTTTTTTTAGAAAGGGATGTACGTCAATTTAATGTGCTAGCAGAACTTATTGTGTTGTCTATCTGTTTTCTTTGCACAACATTAAAGATATTTCCCCGTCATTGATAAAGACGATGAACTATTATGTACGACTTCGTTGGTTTCAACATAGCCCTTCCCATAGCGATCCACTGCTTCCATCATGATTGTGCCGCCTGCATGAAACTTTTGTATGCAAGTTCAGTGTGCTATGATGTTCTATATGATTGTGTCAACTATATAAGTTTTTACTGGGCATCAGCAATGCATATGGCTGAAAAATGTATTTACGAGCATCGACCGATGGGTCTCTCTCTCTATCTCTCTCTCTCTCTCTCTCTCTCTCTAACACACACACACACACGCCATGCACACACGCCGCATTACGCACAAGTGGGACCCGTTGAATTATTTATTTGCTCGTGACAGCTTTTAGTTAGGTTCCACTGTAATCTAACTTTTTCTTAAGTTATTAATTGAGCTCAGTGACTTCAAAAGTTGTCTGAAGCCTTGGTTGGGCCTTTTCCGGCGTCATTTGAATGTGGTCTCGAGTAACCATGTTAGGTTGTACTGTACTACACAAGCCTTTTTTCAACATCAGCAATGCAATCGGGCCGACAATTGTACACAATATCCGGTCAACTTGTTATTCTCCGCTCACTGGCTGCAAACTTTCCTAGGAGGTATGCATTAGGCTTAACAAGAAAATGGACTTTAAGAAATAATAAATGGGATGTAATTATAATAACTGGACAGTTACTATGCACCAAACACGTAATTAATTTGAAAAATATATTATTTTTGGAGTTCAAAATTTTTAATATCATTACTTGTTGCGTGCGCAATGTTTCATTGGATTTTTACGTAATACAACTTTATTTTGAAATTATATTTAACCTGACTAGAAATTTCGGATAAAAATATTTCGGATCCCATCAAAATGTGGGAATTTTTTTTGAATTTTATTTTGAGCGGTTGTTTGAAATTATTAATCGTTGTCCTAGCTAGAAGTTGGGCTGTACTTTTAACAAACTGTAAATGGGTTGTAGTAAATTCCATTAGAATTAAAAAATGGGTTGTACATTCTTACAAATTGCAAATGGGCTATATGTTCTCTGCCAAATCCGAGCTGTGGGCCTACTAAGTTGACAAGTACCAAGGGCTTTGTCAACTTAGTCCATATAAACGATTCTAGCTGCAGTGATCGTACAATGTCCATCCAACGGCCATAGTGCTTCTTCAACCTCTGGTCTTCTTGCTCCAGCCGCCCAAAGCAGCGCCAGTCATGTCGCGTGCTCCTGCCTCCCGTGGCCGGATGTGATGCCGCGGAGGCCTCACCGCCCCGTACTACTCCCACCACTGGCCAGGCCATCCCTCTACTCACCCACAACCCCTGTTATTCTGCGGCGACGACAGCCTCACACCGCAGTCGAACCAGTGAAACCTCGTACTCCTCTCCGCGTGGGCTTCCACTGCTGAATCTTTCCCGGCTCTACGTCGTCCCCTTCCTAGGCCTCGCCGTCGTCCAGACCACCGCCCTGGTGCTCTTGGCGTGGCGTGGTCAACGTGGTCAACGTCCGACTTCCATAGGAAGAGTACTGTACGTGGAGAGGCCGATACCGGGTCCAGCGGCCGCAAGGAAGTGCCTCCTTATTACGCTGCAAAATAATTATTCCTCCACCGACAAAGAGGGACCCACCGGACGGGCCACCTTATTTCGCGAAAAAACGTTTCCCCACGATCTGGGACCCACCGAACGGGCCAGCGTATTTCGCGAAAAACGACTTCATTGTCACTCGGACCCACCGGAAGTGCCTCCTTATTACGCACAAAAAATGAATACTCCCCGCTAGCTGGGACCCACCATGGAGGCTGACTTGTGGGCACTGCTAAGTTGGCCCAGGGGCAGGGGCCTTTGTCAACTTTAGTCAATATGAATGATTCTAGCTCCGGTGACCGTGACGATGTCCATCCAACGGCCGTAGTGCTTCTTCAACCTCTGGTCTTCTTGCTCCAGCCGCCCAAAGCAGCGCCGGTCATGCCGCATGCTGCTGCCTCCCGTGGCCGAATGTGCTGCCGCGGAGGCCTCACCGCCCCCTACTATTCCCACCGCTGGCCAGGCCCTGCGGCGACGGCAGCCTCACATCGCAGCTGAACCAGTGAACCCTCGTACTCCTCTCCGCACGGGCTTCCACTGCCGCGTCTTCCCCAACTCCCCGTCATCCCCTTCCTAGGCCTCGCCGTCATCCACCGCCTTGGTGCTCTCAGCGCGGCGTGGTCAACGTGGTCAAGGAACGGCTTCCATCGGACGTGGATCAGACGTGGAGAGGTCGATACCGGGTCCACGACCGCAGCAAGGAAGTGCCTCCTTATTACGTGCAAAATAATTATTCCTCCACCTGACAGCGGGGACCCACCGACGGGCCATCGTATTTCGCGAAAAAACGTTTGCCCCTGACTGCTGGGACCCACCAGCTACATCTTCGCACGCAAGGAAGTGCTCGATCGGGACCCACCTGGTCAAGCGTGCGTGGCGTTGTCATTCTGGTCGCGAACGTGTACGCATATATATACTGGTCGATGTAGAGGCGCCGCATGTCGTAGTAGAGGCGCGACGTAGCATGTACACGCACGCATGTAGCCGCCAGGTGCAAGAAAGAAAATACGCCACGTATGTGTACATACGGGCGGGTCTCGAACGCCTACTCGCGCATACGTACAGCCAGGACTCGTGTACATGGCTGGGTCGGAACGGAGAAACAGCGTCGTCGTCGTGTTCATCGGGAGGCAACAGAATGCGTCGTGTTCATCGGGAGGGCTTGGACGGAACAGGCGATGGAAACGAGGCCCGGCGTACCGCAGAACGGAGGAAACGGCCTTGTGTTCGACCGGCCACGTTCGAAACGGGATCCTGTTCATCGGGAGGGGCCTGGCGTACCACAAAACGGAGGAAACGGACCTCCTACGATCGAAACGGGGGTCCTGTTGATCAGGAGGGGTGTGGCGTACCGCAAAACGGACGAAACGGACCTCCTACGGTCGAAACGGGGGTCCTGTTGATCGGGAGGGGTGTGGCGTACTGCAAAACGGACGAAAACGACTTGTGTTGGAGCGCTACGGTCGAAACGGGGGTCCTGTTCATCGGGAGGGGTGTGGCGTACCACAAAACGGGACTCCACGGGATACTGTTCATCTCCGCCGTCGACCTCCTCCAGCCTCAACGGGCTCCTGTTCATCCAGCCTCCACGGGCTCCTGTTCATCCAGCCTCCACCACCCGCTACTCCACCGGCCATCGCTCAACCACCCTCCACGGTCTCTGTTCATCCAGCCCTCCACACCACGGGTCCTGTTCAACCACCCTCCACCGTCTCATCGCTCATCCAGTCCTCCACACCACGGGTCCTGTTCATCCACCCCTCCACGGGCACCCTCCACCGCTCATCGCTCATCCAGCCCTCCACCACACCACGGGTCCTGTTCATCCAGAGGCAACGCCACCGCCATCGCTCATCCACCCCCTCCCCGCAACGCCACTGTTCATCCAAGAGGCAAGATCGATCGGCTTCATTAGCGCAGAGCGGCGAATCGCCGATCGGGTTCGATTAACAACCATCGATCGATAGCTCGGTTTCGAACGCGTAGCCTGTAGTGCAATCGCCGGGTTCGCCAGAGCCCAACGCCTCACTCGGGTTCGATTAGAGCCAACGCCGCACACACGCGATGCGTACGTGTCTGAGAAACGCGCATCGCTCGGCCCCCGACCTCCCACCATAACTGGGAACTCCCTAAAATTTTCCTCGCCCTTGCTTCTACCACGGTTTTTTCCGTCATGGACGGCCCACAGAATGTCATGCAGTTGCGTCTCCGGCCCGCCCAGGACGATGAGCCCATTTTCTGTCATGTTTTTTTGTCATAGAAGTAGGAGCCCACCACATCTATGATGATATCGGGTTTTGTCACAATTATTGTCATAGAACTGTCATATGTATGACATAAATTTTTTTCGTTCGGCCCAAAATGTCACAGATGTGTCTTTTTTGTAGTGTCCAACTCTATATATTTGCTTTCGGGGAGAAAAAAAGCAAGGAGAAGAAATAATCGCATTTTACGATATGGAGCCACCGCCAAGCCCTAAAACCTCTCGGGAGGGCTGATCTGGAGTCCGTTCGGGGCTCCGGAGAGGGGGATTCATCGCCGTCGTCATCATCAACCATCCTCCGTCACCAATTTCATGATGCTCACCGCCGTGCGTGAGTAATTCCATCATAGGCTTGCTGGACGGTGATGGGTTGGATGAGATCTATCATGTAATCGAGTTAGTTTTGTTAGGGTTTGATCCCTAGTATCCACTATGTTCTGAGATTGATGTTGCTATGACTTTGCAATGCTTAATGCTTGTCACTAGGGCCCGAGTGCCATGATTTCAGATCTGAACCTGTTATGTTTTCATGAATATATGTGTGTTCTTGATCCTATCTTGCAAGTCTATAGTCACCTACTATGTGTTATGATCCGGCAACCCCGAAGTGACAATAATCGGGACCACTCCCGGTGATGACCGTAGTTTGAGGAGTTCATGTATTCACTATGTGTTAATGCTTTCTTCCGGTTCTCTATTAAAAGGAGGCCTTAATATCCCTTAGTTTCCATTAGGACCCCGCTGCCATGGGAGGGTAGGACAAAAGATGTCATGCAAGTTCTTTTCCATAAGCACGTATGACTATATTCGGAATACATGCCTGCATTACATTGATGAATTGGAGCTAGTTCTGTGTCACCCTAGGTTATGATTGTTACATGATGAACCGTGATCCGCATAATTATCCATCACTGATCCAATGCCTACGAGCTTTTCCTATATTGGTTCTCGCTTATTTACTTTTCCATTCTATCATACAATCACTACAAAACACCAAAAATATTACTTTTGTTACCGTTACCACTACTATCATATTACTTTGCTACTAAACACTTTGATGCAGATACTAAGTTATCCAAGTGTGGTTGAATTGACAACTCAACTGCTAATACATGAGAATATTCTTTGGCTCCCCTTGTGTCAAATCAATAAATTTGGGTTGAATACTCTACCCTCGAAAACTGTTGCGATCCCCTATACTTGTGGGTTATCAAGACTATTTTCTGGAACCGTTACCGGAGAGCATAGCTCTATTCTTTGAGTCACTTAGGATTTATATCTGCTGGTCACTATGAAGAACTTGAAAGACGCTAAGACAACAATTTATCCCTCAACTACGAGGGGAGGTAAGGAACTGCCATCTAGTTCTGCACTTGATTCACCTTCTGTTTTGAGTAAGCTTGCGACACCTAAACCTGCTTCTGCTATTCGTTCTGATATGTCGCATGTTATTGATGGTGCCACTTCTGCTATGCATTATACTTGTGATGAAACTACTTCTATGCTTGATACTACTGTGCCCCTTAGTGAATTTCTTGATGAACAAATTGCTAGGGCTAGAGAGAAAGAAATTATTGAAACTGATTATATTGATGAAAGTGATGATGAAAACTTGCCTGTTATTCCTGAGGGTTATGTTTTTGATAAAGAAGCTTCTACGGCCATTTTAGCTTGCAAAGATAGATATGAACTCGAGAGGTTATTAGCTAAATGGAATAAGCAATCTCTTAAAGATAGAATGAGACCTGACCCTGCTTTTGCTACTTCACCTATCTGTGTTACTGATAAGGATTATGAATTCTCTGTTGATCCTGATATAATTACTTTGGTTGAATCTGATCCTTTTCATGGCTATGAATCTGAAACTGTTGTGGCACATCTTACTAAATTAAATTATATAGCCACCCTGTTCACTAATGATGAGAGATCTCGCTACTTTTATATCCTTAAAATATTTCCGTTCTCATTAAAGGGTGATGCTAAGATATGGTTTAATTCTCTTGATCCTGGTTGTGTGCGTAGTCCCCATGATATGATTTATTACTTCTCTACTAAATATTTCCCTGCGCATAAGAAACAAGCTGCTTTGAGGGAAATATACAACTTTGTGCAAATTGAAGAAGAGAGTCTCCCACAAGCTTGGGGGAGGCTTCTAAAGTTACTTAATGCTTTGCCTGATCATCCTCTCAAGAAAAATGAAATACTTGATATCTTTTATAATGGACTAACCGATACTTCCAGAGGTTACCTGGATAGTTGTGCTGGTTCTGTTTTCAGGGAAAGAACACCGGATGAAGCTGAAATTCTATTGAATAATATGTTGACAAATGAAAATAATTGGACACTTACCGAGCCAGCTTCTGAGCCAGCTCCTGAGCCTATTCCTAAACCAACTCCGAAGAAGAGAGGTGTTCTATTTCTCAGTCTTGAAGATATGCAAGAGGCAAAGAAATCTATGAAAGAAAAAGGTATTAAAGCTGAAGATGTTAAGAATTTACCTCCTATTGAAGAAATACATGGTCTTAATTTACACTTTGTTGAAGAAACTTATGATCTTAATCCATTACCTATTGAAGAACCTCGTGGTCTTGATAACCCGACATAGGTAGTAAAGGTAAATTCTCTCTATAGATTTGATGAAGGTGATATTCCTCACTATAAGTCTGCTAGACAATGCTTAGAAGAGTTTGATAATTTTATTGTCAAACAAGAAATTTTTAGTGCTTATTTTGGTAGACAATTGAAATACAATTCCGATATGCTTAAACACTTGGGTAATTACATGGCTGATGTTAGAGGTGAACTTAAACTCGTTACTAAGCATGCTTCTATGGTTACCACTCAAGTAGAACAAGTACTTAAAGCTCAAAATGATTTGCTCAATGAAATGAATAGTAAGAAAAGTGATTATGCTGTTAGAGTGGCTACTAGAACTGGTAGAATGACTCAGGAACCTTTGTATCCTGAAGGCCATCCTAAGAGAATTGAGCAAGATTCTCAGAGAAATAATATTGATGCACCTAGTTCTTCTAAAAGGAAGATAAAGAAAAATGATAGGACTTTGCATGCTTCTAGTGAACCTATTGCTGAACCACCTGAGAATCCAAATGATATTTCTATTTCTGATGATGAAACACAATCTGGTAATGAACATGAACCTAGTCAAAATGTTAACGATGATGTTCATGATGATGCTCAACCTAGTAATGATAATGATGTAGAAATTGAACCTGTTGTTGATCTTGATAACCCACAATAAAAGAATCAACGTTATGATAAGAGAGACTTTGTTGCTAGGAAACATGGTAAAGAAAGAGAACCATGGGTTGAGAAACCCATGCCTTTTCCTCCCAAACCATCCAAGAAAAGGATGATGAGGATTTTGAGCGCTTTCTTTGAAATGATTAGACCTATCTTTTATGTATGCGATTAACTGATATGCTCAAAATGAATCCTTATGATAAGTATATGAAAGATATTGTTACTAATAAAAGAAAGATATCGGAAGCTGAAATTTCCACCATGCTTGCTAATTATACTTTTAAAGGTGGAATAACAAAGAAGCTAGGAGATCCAGGGGTACCTACTATACCATGCTCCATTAAAAGAAATTATGTTAATACTGCTTTATGTGATCTTGGAGCCGGTGTTAGTGTTATGCCTCTCTCTTTATATCGTCGACTTGATTTGAATAAGTTGACACCTACTGAAATATCTGTGCAAATAGCTGATAAATCAACTGCTGTACCTGTCGGTATTTGTGAGGATGTGCCTGTTGTGGTTGCAAACGTTACTATTTTAATGGACTTTGTTATTCTTGATATTCCCGAGGATGATAGTATGTCTATTATTTTTGGAAGACCTTTTTTGAATACTGCAGGTGTTGTTATTGATTGCAACAAAGGCAATGTCACTATTCATGTTAATGGCAATGATCATACAGTACACTTTCCAAGAAACAACCTCAAGTTCATAGTATCAATTCTATTGGAAAAATTCCATCGATTATTATTGGAGGTTTTGAATTTCCCCTTCCTACTGTCAAGAAGAAATATGATATTCTTATTATTGGGGATGTGCATATCCCCGTTGAGGTAACATAGTGTTATTCAAAATTTCTCTGGTTCCATGTTATTCAGAATGAGTTTGTTAACAAGACCTGATCAACCTTGTTAGTGGATTCCTTTTGATGAGCATGAGATGGATGAAACTAGAAGGCACAAGCTTCTGTACCCTCTTTCTACTTTCTGTTATTTAGTTGAAATAAAGTAAAATTAGTATTTTTTTGTCTATTTTCTGATTTATCCGTGCAATATAAAAATACCCCGAAAATAAAAGTTCTCCAAATGCCCTGAAAATGAAAAATTACTTTTTTCTAGAATATTTGAGGATTTCTGGAACTAAGAACACAGCAGGGGGGTCAACCACCTGGCCACGAGGGTGGAGGGCGCGCCCTACCCCCCAGGGCGCGCCCCCTGCCTCGTGATCCCACGGTGGCCCTCCTCCACTTATTCCTGCACCCACACACTCCTTCTTCCTCCCACAAACACCAATATCTAGCTCAAGCACGAGTTCTAGCTCACTTTGTTGTGATTTTCGATCTCCTTGCTCAAAGCACCTCTCACAAAACTGCTTGGGGAGATTGTTCCTTGGTATGTGACTCCTCCATTGGTCCAATTAGTTTTTGTTCTAGTGCTTTTTCCAAATTTGTGCTGCCTAGGTGACCATGTTCTTGAGCTTGCATGTCAAATTTATATGGTTCCAAGTAGTTCTAATGCTTGATATAGTCTCTAGGCACTTGTAGGAGTAGTTGCTATCAATTTTATTGAAGTTGGTTCACTTTTGTTTGAAGTCACTAAAAATTTCAGAATATTTCAGAAAATAATGAAGAGATTTTTGAGGGGCTCATCAAGCCGAAGCTCGAAGGAAAAGCAAAATGAAGAAGCACAGAGGCCCAAATATAATTTGCCTCGCACCGTGGAGGTCCGGCCGTGTGAATGGCCTTCCGATGATTTCTTAAGAAAAGCCAGAATTTATGATGATTTCTATTCACTGACTGAGAATGTTGGCTCACCGACTTCCTCCGCGACCAACGTCATCAGTATCTCTTACTCACCAATACTTTTGTGCAAAACTTCTACTATTTTCCTAAGGAAACACCTCCTTCAGTAGAGTTTCATTTATATGATGTTGTTAAGAAGATGCCACTAGATGAATTTTGCAAGGTGTGCAAAGTACCCTTCGAGGGTACCTTAGATGAACCACATCGTAAAGATGTGGACGGGTTTATTGACACCATTACTGTGGGGGAAACCAGGAAGGTTTCCGATGCAAGAATCACTAGCATACATTTTCCTGTTTTACGCTACTTTGCTATATTTGCTAGTCGTTGCTTAATTGGTCGCGGAAACTGTGGAAACCTTAGTGTTCCTGATATTTTCATTTTATTCCATGGTTTATTCTGCGACAACACCGTTAGTATGGGCGGTATTATTGCTAAACGGTTAAGTTTGAACCGTACTAAGGGCCCCATCTTTGGAGGTATTTATGCTTCATGCCTAGCTTCACATTTTAACATACCCATTAGGCTCTATGAGAAAGAAGAAAAATTGTTGCCCAATGCTTATTTAGATTATAAGAGTATGCTAGCGCATGCTTTTATTGTTAAGAATAGGGAAGGGGAGCTTAAATACAAATTGTTCTTTCATAAACATCACCCTGAGACTATTACCTTGCCTGCTCCTTCCTTGTTTAATTTATCTGAAGGTCTGTATCTCGTTCCGTGCGGCCATTCAAGCCTACCGAACCCTACACCAGCCCCGGGCCGGAACCACAATTTGAGCCTCCATGACAGTCTAATTACCGGTGGGATCCGGAGATGATTGCCACCAAGGCGGTCGAGTCCTCTTCATCGCAGTACGACCCCAGCTACACCTACGGGTATCCTCCAGGCCATCCTTGGCAATGAACCAACTTAGGCCAAAAGCCTAAGCTTTGGGGAGTACGTATTTCCCACCGACATTACATTTATGTTCACACACACTCATTGCTAGATGTCGGTGCTCATACTCTTTCACTGTAATATCCATGCTAGTTTATTTTCTTTTTCTCTTGCTTTCTTCTTGTGTGTTTAATAAACCTTAAGAAAAACAAAAAATATTTGTAGTAACTTTTAGCTAGTTTACTTTTCTTGTTGTAGTTGTAATAATTAAAAGAAAACCCAAAAATATTTCTCGTTCTTCTTTTGCCTGTTGGGAGCCTTCCCGTGTAAATAGTTTTTATTTCTTTTCTTTTCTTTGGGGGTCGATAGGAGAAGACCATGATTAAATTGTCGAAGTGGCTCTTATATGCATTATTGTTGATTTAACCAAGAGCCCATATTGCCTTGTCTTCTCCTGTTTATTGAATGCTCGCAGATTCCAGCTTAGTCCAATGCACGTGCACTCTTATTATTATTCACATCGTTCAGTCGTGCAAGTGAAAGGCAATTATGACGATATATGATGTACCGACTAAGATGAGAAAAGCGGTATGAACTCGACCTCTCTTGTTTTTGTAAATATGATGAGTTCATCGTTCCTGATTCAGCTTATTATGAATAAACATGTTTGCAATGACAATTAGAGATCATAGTTGCTCGTGCCATGCTTGATTAGCTATGAGTTATAATGGTTTACCTTATGCGTGCCAACATGTTATTAAAATGGTTGTGATGTGGTATGATGGGGTGGTATCCTCCTTTGAACGATTTAAGTGACTTGACTTGGCACATGTTCACGCATGTAATTGAAACAAATCAACATAGCCTTCATGATATTTATGTTCATGGTGGATTATATCCTACTCATGCTTGCATCCAATGTCTATTAATTTTAATGCATGTTTATGACTGTTGTTGCTCTCTAGTTAGTCGCTTCCCAGTCTTTTGCTAGCCTTCACTTGTACTAAGCGGGAATACTGCTTATGCATCCAATCCCTTAAACCCCAAAGTTATTCCATATGAGTCCATATACCTTCCTATATGCGGTATTTACCTGCCGTTCCAAGTAAATTTGTATGTGCCAAACTCTAAACCTTCAAATAAACATTCTGTTTTGTATGCTCGAATAGCTCATGTATCAACTAGGGCTGCCCTTATCTTCCATGGTAGGCGGGTTATTCTCAAGAGGAGTGGACTCCGCTCCTCACTCACGAGAAAATGGCTGGTCACCGGGATGCCCAGTCCCATGCTTTATGCAAACTAAATCGAAATAATTGCAAACAAAACCCCCCCTGGGACTGTTGCTAGTTGGCGACACTCGTTGTTTCGAGCAAGTCATGGATTGATGCTTGTTGGTGGAGGGGGAGTATAAACTTTACCATTCTGTTTGGGAACCGCATATAATGTGTGTAGCATGGAAGATATCACCATCTCTTAGTTGTTATGTTGACAATGAAAGTATGCAGCTCAAAATATTATTTATCTCTATTACAAAACCGAGCTCTGGCACCTCTACAAATCCCTGCTCCCCTCTGCGAAGGGCCTATCTATTTACTTTTATGTTGAGTCATCACCCTCTTATTAAAAAGCACTAGCTGGAGAGCACAGCTGTCATTTGCATACATTACTATTAATTTATATTGGGTATGACTATGGTTGGATCTCTTTTACCATGAATTACAATGTCTAGTCAGTCCTTGATCTTTAAAGGTGCTCTGCATTTATGTTTTGCGGTCTCAGAAAGGGCTAGCGAGATACCATCTTGTTATATCATATTATGATTGTTTTGAGCAAGTGTTGTCATCCGAGATTTATTATTATGGCTCGCTAGTTGATTATGCTATTGATATGAGTAAACATGAGACCTAAGAGTTATTGCAAATGTGGTTAGTCATAATCTTTCTTTGAAAACTTGAATGTCTGGCTTTACATATTTACAACAACAAGAGCAAACAGAGTTTGTAAAAGTTTTTCTTTATCACTTTCAGTTTATCAACTGAATTGCTTGAGGACAAGCAAAGGTTTAAGCTTGGGGAGTTGATACGTCTCCGTCAGATCTACTTTTCCAAACACGCTTGCCCTTGTTTTGGACTCTAACTTGCATGATTTGAATGGAACTAACCCGGATCGACGCTGTTTTCAGCAGACTTTCCATGGTGTTATTTATGTGCGTAAACAAAAGTTCTCGAAATGACCTGAAACTCCACGGAACGCCTATTTGGAAATAATAAAAATCCTTGCAAAGATGAAGACCAGGGGCCCACACTGTCCCACGAGGGTGGGGCGCACCTCCCGCTAGGGCGCCCCCTACCTCGTGGGGCCCCGGAGCTCCTCGACGCCAACTCCAACTCTATATATTTTCTTTCGGGAGAAAAAAATCAAGGAGAAGAAATCATCGCGTTTTACGATGCGGAGCCGCCGCCAAGCCCTAAAACCTCTCGGAGGGCTGATCTGGAGTCCGCTCGGGCTCCGGAGAGGGGATTTGTCGTCGTCGTCATCATCAACCATCCTCCATCACCAATTTCATGATGCTCACCGCCGTGCGTGAGTAATTCCATCATAGGCTTGCTGGACGGTGATGGGTTGGATGAGATCTATCATGTAATCGAGTTAGTTTTGTTAGGGTTTGATCCCTAGTATCCACTATGTTCTCAGATTGATGTTGCTATGACTTTGCTATGCTTAATGCTTGTCACTAGGGCCCGAGTGCCATGATTTCAGATCTGAACCTATTATGTTTTCATGAATATATATGTGTTCTTGATCCTATCTTGCAAGTCTATAGTCACCTACTATGTGTTATGATCCGGCAACCCCGAAGTGAAAATAATCGGGACCACTCCCGGTGATGACCGTAGTTTGAGGAGTTCATGTATTCACTATGTGTTAATGCTTTGTTCTGGTTCTTTATTAAAAGGAGGCCTTAATATCCCTTAGTTTCCATTAGGACCCCGCTGCCACGGGAGGGTAGGACAAAAGATGTCAAGCAAGTTCTTTTCCATAAGCACGTATGACTATATTCGGAATACATGCCTACATTAAATTGATGAATTGGAGCTAGTTCTGTGTCACCCTAGGTTATGATTGTTACATGATGAACCACATCCGGCATAATTATCCATCACTGATCCAATGCCTACGAGCTTTTCCTATATTGGTTCTCGCTTATTTACTTTTCCGCTGTTACTGTTACAATCACTACAAAACACCAAAAATATTACTTTTGTTACCGTTACCACTACTATCATATTACTTTTCTACTAAACACTTTGCTGCAGATACTAAGTTATCCAGGTGTGGTTGAATTGACAACTCAACTGCTAATACTTGAGAATATTCTTTGGCTCCCCTTGTGTCGAATCAATAAATTTGGGTTGAATACTCTACCTCAAAAACTGTTGCGATCCCCTATACTTGTGGGTTATCAGTGTCGCGCGGCTTCACTTTGCGCTTCTCCTCCAGCATCCACTTGTAGACCCGGCGCTTCTCGTCCTCGGGGATCGGCGGCAGCGGCGCGGCCGCCTTGGCAGGCATTGCCATCGGCTCAGGGGACTCGGCGGCAACAGACGAGGTGGACGCCGTTGGAGTTGCAGAAGCAGAGTCGGCGGTCTTGGCCGAGGAATCCTGGTAGTAGGTCCTGACAAGCATGTAGGCTGCACGTTGCCAATCAGGGGATGTGAGATGGTGAAGAGTGATTAATAATAAACCAAATAAACAAGCGAACCCCATGGGGGAAATGGATTGCAACAGAGGGAGACCGCCATGGCCGGCGTCTTGGATCTCTCCATGAGAAGAACGCGGAGTAGCAGTTGGGGAGTGAGATGGAGATGGGGTGCTGACCACCGACGAAGGCGTTGATCGAGGAGGAAGGGGAACATCCGGGAGGCCCTTGGCGGCGCCGATGTTCACGGCCAGGGCCGCCGACTTGTTCATCACCTCCATGTTCTGGTTCCAGCATGCGGATCGACATGGCCGGCTGCGGATCGGAGAAACGACGGGTAGGGAGTGTTGGGGCGGTGGTAGTCGATGGGATCTGAGATCGAGGGCGCCGTTGGTGGCGGCCGCGAGGAGATGGGGACGAGGGGGAGGGGGATTCAGACGACACAGGGGAGGCTCGTCGACGGCGCATCCGGTGCTGCACCTCCAACCCGCGGATCCAGAGCTCGGTCGCCATGGCTGTGCCACGGGCTAGGGTTTCGGGCGCTTGGGAAAGAAGTAGAAGGTGGGGGCACCGACGATGGTGGGGTAGAGGAGAGGGTGGGGTCTTCGGCGGTTGCGGAGGAGAGGGAGGAGGTGAGGGGCGCGCGCATGCGGCAGAGGGGCGTGCGGCGTAGGGGGAGGGGAGAGAGGAAGGAGAAGAGAGCGAGGGGAGAAAGAAAGGAGGCGGGGGTGGATGGAAAATCTCCACGAGGACTCAGGAGAGCTAGGGTTTCGGCTTAAGTGGGCTTTGGGGTGAGGACTGACGTTGGATCCGCGAGCATCCAACGGTGTTCCATCCACGATCCGCGTGAAATGCCCACGGGCCAATCAAAATTCAGTACACACATATGATGTCATGACCATCTAAATTGGTCATAGTTAATTACAAATTTGGTCGTAGTTAACTAAAATGTCATTTTCCATTTTTCGAGTGCCCAAAATGAGTTTTTTGTGAAGGACCTACCATATATTTGTTGCAGAATTGTACCAAATCAATTTTATAAAATACTAGGACATATTTAATGCACATTTGAACAAATGGTTGGGTGTCAAAAGCTTTTACCCACCTCTCGTGAAAAAAAAACAAATTTCCGTCGATTTAGTAGGAAGCGGGTCAAATTTTAAATGCAGCTGCCTCATAGTTTCATATTTATTTTTTCCAAAAATCATTTCTAGGTACTTAACTATCTATTTAATCAGAGAAACACCAAAAAAATTCAAAGATTCAACCACTATCTAGGAACGGTAATTCCCGCCGTTTTCACCGCATTTTGAAACGAGCATAAAAAATTCAAAAAAAATGAAAAAATCGGAAAACCTTCGCATTGTGCCATTATATGTGATCAAGTTACCAGGAAAAATAACAAACTTGTAATACGACAGTTATTTTAAAAAATGTTCTCAGAAATGAGCTATCATGTGTAAAGATTCATGGCTTTCAACCCAAATGCTCAATCTTATGGCCACATTCATGACATAGTTTGTTTAAATGATCTAATATTGTGCATAAGGGTGCATCTTGGAATGGAGAACAATGTTGCCTAAGGAAATTTTCATTTTCTTTAGATGGAAATTTCATTTTCCATTTTTCGAGTGCCCAAAATGAGTTTTTTTGTGAAGGACCTACCATATATTTGCTGCAAAATTGTACCAAATCAATTTTATAAAATACTAGGTCATATTTAATGCATAATTGACCACATGGTTGGGTGTCAAAAGTTTTAATCCACCTCTCGTGAAAAAGACAAATTTCCGCTAATTAAGTAGGAAGCGGGTCAAATTTGAACTGCAGCTGCCTCATAGTTTGCTCTTTATTTTTTCAAAAAATTATTTCTAGGTGCATGAGTATGTATTTAATTAGAGAAACACACATTTTTTCCAAGATTAAACAACTAGCTAGGAACGGTCATGCCTGCCGTTTTCACCGCATTTTGAAACAGGCATAAAAAATTCAAAAAAATCAAAAAATTGGAAAACCTTCGCATTGTGTCATTATATGTGATCAAGTTACCAGGAAAAATAATAAACTTGTAATACGACAATTATTTTCAAAAAGTGTTCTCAGGAATGAGCTATCACGTGTGAAGATTCATGGCTTTCAACTCAAATGCTCAATCTTATGGCCACATTCATGGCATAGTTTGATTAAATGATCTAATATTATGCACAAGAGTGCATCTTGGAATGGCAAACAATGTTGCTTAAGGAAGTTTTCATTTTCTTTGGACGGAAATTTCATTTTCCATTTTTCGAGTGCCCAAAATGAGTTTTTTCAGCACCTACCATATATTTTGTTGCAAAATTGTACCAAATCAATTTTTTTAAATACTAGGCCATATTTAATACACAATTGACAAAATGGTTGGGTGTTAAAAGTTTTGATCCACCTCTCGCGAAAATGATAAATTTCCGCTAATTCAGTAGGAAGCGGGTCAAATTTGAACTGCAACTTCCTCATAGTTTGCTCTTTATTTTTTCAAAAAACAAAATTCTAGGTACATAAGTATCTATTTAATTAGAGAAACACAATTTTTTCCAAGATTCAACAACTAGTTAGGAACGGTCATGCCCGCCGTTTTAACCGCATTTTGAAACGGTCATAAAAAATTCAAAAAAATAAAAAAAATTGGAAAACCTTCGCATTGTGTAATTATATGTGATCAAGTTACCAGAAAAATAATAAACTTGTAATACATCAATTATTTTTAAAAAGTGTTCCCAGAAATGAGTCATCACGTGTCGAGATCCATAGCTTTCAAGCCAAATGATCAATCTTATGGCCACATTCATGGCATAGTTTGTTCAACTGATCTCATATTATGCACAAGGGTGCACCTTGGAATGGCAAACAATGTTGCCTAAGGAAGTTTTCATTTTCTTTGGACAAAAAATTCATTTTCTATTTTTCGAGTGCCCAAAATGAGTTTTTTTAAGGAACTAGCAAATATTTGTTGCAAATTTGGACCAAATCAATTTTATAAAACCTTGGGACATATTTAATGTACAATTGACCAAATGTTTGGGTGTCAAAAGTTTTGATCCACCTCTCGTGAAAAAGACAAATTTTCGTCAGTAGGAAGCAGGTCAAATTTGAACTGCACCTGCCTCATAGTTTGCTATTTATTTTTTCCAAAAATCATTTCTAGGTACATAAGTATCTATTTAATCAGAGAAACACCAAAAAAATTCCAAGATTCTACTACTAGCTAGGAATGGTCATTCTCGCCGTTTTGACCGCATTTTGAAACGAGCATAAAAAATTCAAACAAAATCAAAAAATTGGAAAACCTTCGCATTTTGTCATTATATGTGAACAAGTTACCAGGAAAAATAATAAACTTGTAATAAGGTAATTATTTTTAAAAAGTGTTCTCAGAAATGAGCTATCATGTGTGAAGATGCATGGTTTTCAAGCCAAATGATCAATCTTATGGCCACATTCATGGCATAGTTTGTTCGAATGATCTCATATTGTGCACAAGGGTGCATCTTGGGATAGCTAACAATGTTGCTTAAGGAAGTTTTCATCTTCTTTGGACGGAAAATTCATTTTCTATTTTTCGATTGCCCAAAATGAGTTTTTTTGTGAAGGACCTACCATATATTTGTTGTAAAATGGGACCAGGTCATTTTTATAATATATTAGGCCATATTTATTGTACAATTGATAAAACAGTTGGTCATCAAAAGTATTTATACACCTCTAGTGAAAAAGACAAATTTCCGCCGATTCAGCAAGAAGCGGGTCAAATTTGAACTGCAGCTGCATCATAGTTTGCTCTTTATTTTTTTCCAAAAATCATTTATAGGTACATACGTATCTATTTAATCATAAATACATGGTTTGGTGGCGATACATTGAGGTTTGGATGGTGGCCGAGGGCCGCAACTCCAGAGCGCGTAAACTCGCATGCCCGCCGCATGGTCACCGCATGACCGTGGTGTTGCCACGCGCGTGCGGCCTAGCATGTCTAGTGGGTTGGGCACTCTCCCGATAGGTGTCAGGAAGAAGAAGGCAATAGAAGAATCTCAAGAGGAGACTGAACTGAGCTGAAACATGAATTAGCACCCAAGTGTTTGATTAGTGGTGAGGAAAATGCACATGGCCAATGGGCCTGAATTTTGGCCGAGGATGATCATCTACTAAGGACACTATATTGGAAAATTTGCAGCTCAAATGGAGGAGCCTAGGTGTCACTTGATTTGCAACGTACCACACTGGACAGAAATATGAATGTTGAAGCTAGACTCAAATGAATGAATGGATTGATCTGAAATTTGGAGGAGGAGGATAATTTGGGCATGTGAAAGCACTTTAAAATTTTCATACCATTTGGATAAATAAAAATGGTACTTCCTTCACAGTGCTCTCCACTAAACAGAAAATGCGGAGAGAAATTTGCTAGAATAAATGAGCTAAAATCTGGGGGAGGGAGGTTCTATGGGAAGGGTCATGTCGTGGTAAATTTTCAGCAATTATAAATTAACATAAAATATAGTTGCTTTACAAATTGAAAATATCACCAGAAACAAAGATTGGATGATGAGCTCACATGTATTGTTAGATGGGGCTCAAATTTTGTGGAGAGCTATGATTTGGGAATATAGAAGATGTGGCAAAAATTCATCTCATTAGGATATGCCTAGCTAGTAATTCCTTCATAATAGTTCGAGCTGAACAAAAACTTTGGAAATTTTCCGAGGAAGATTTACCAGGCAAATGGAGTTGAATATTGTCATGAGGCAATGATTTGGATAGTAAAGAATGCCCAATTTTTTTGGGAATTTTGGGAATGACATAAATATAGGTTGCTTCACAACCTAGGGCAAAAATTGACACATGGACATGACACATAGGCAAAACTAATGAGGTGGCGCCTAGTAATAGCAATCCAGCATAATTTACAAGGTTATGACCATCTATATTGGTCGTGATCAGCTAGAAATAAGGCAGCAGACTAGTGATGTCTGTTTCATGACCATTTTGTGTAAGGAAATTACGACCTTTTTGACCAAAATGGTCGCTATAGTTTAGGGTTTGGAACCCCCCGAACAACTTTTGACCAATTGGTCTCAAATGGTCGTAGATTTATGACCAATTCTTCCAGGGTCACTGACAAAGGTCACAAGTTGACATATTTCTTGTAGTGGCAGTGCCCCTCACCTCTCACCTACCATGACAGCAGAGGAGACCTCATCGCCGTCGAAGAATCACCAACTTAGCCCAACGGATCTCTATTGGGAAACGTAGTAGGAACAAAAAAATCGGCATACGATCAAGATCCCAGGATCACTATGAAGATGCATACAAGATTAGATCGGTTCGTTACCAACTTGGAGTTGCAGCGTAAGAAAAGTTGGTGTAGATCAAACTTGATATCCCTCAAACCGTCCCACAAACGATCCCTTGAACAAAGATCGAAAGCACGATCTCTCTACAATTGCACGCGTACGGCAACGCTTCACCGTCCAAAGCTAAGCGTCATCGAAGAACTATAGGAGGGAGAAGAGAGTAGCACGGGGCTTCTGTATTATGAGGACTAGATAAAACTAAATCAAAACTAGATCGAGAGAGAGAGAGCGAGAGAGAGAGAGAGGGCGCCCGAATCAAGGGACTTGTGTGTCTCTAGTGGTGCCCCCCTCGTGTATATATAGGTGGAGGGGGAGGAACCAACCGCCAAAATTTAAGAAACATTACTCATCTGTACTCGCTCATCAACTGTCCGAGGACATTTATTCTTGCTAAGTGTTGTGCCATGTAACATTAGGAGAGCCCTTCTTGGCATTCTCCATTTTAAACCTCTTTAAAACCTTGTCAATGTACGTGCTTTGGCGAAGCGGTATTAGACATCTTGATCTATCTCTATATTTTCATGCCTAATATATACGTCGCATTGTCTAAGTCTTTCATTGAAACCCACTTTTCAATGGCTCTTAATTGTGTTAAGAAATTTCACGTCATTGCCAACCAACAATATGTCACCCACATATAAGATTAGAAATGTCTTAGAACACCCACTAGACTCCTTGTAGACACAAGATTATTCGCCATTCTTGATGAAGCCAAATTTTTTGACCACTTCATCAAAGCGAATGTTTCAACTCTTGATGTTTGCTTCAAACCATAAATTGACATTTGAAGCTTGCACACCTTATCGACATTTTTAGGATTGACAAAACCTTCTAGCTCTATCATGTATAGATCCTTTTTGAAGTTTTCATTTAAAAGAGCTATTTTGACGTCCATCTACCATATCTTGTAGTAGAGATATGTAGCAATTGCCAACATAATCTACACAGACTTAAGAATACCTATGATCGTGAAAGTCTCGTCTTAATGAACTCATTGAATTTGCGGAACCCCTTTCGCAAGAAGCCTATCTTTATAGATAGTAGGATTACCATCCGTTCTCCATCTTTCTTTTAAAAATCAATTTACATTCAATAGGTTTCACTCCCCTTTTGGAGGCTCTACCGAGCTTCACACTTGGTTTTCGTACATGGAAGTTTTTGTTAACCTAAAGCTCCTGACAAGAGGGGTTAGTGGCATGTTACCATCGTATACTCCACATGGAGTATTAATTTTTACAAGATGTAACCATCATATCTTTATTTTCTACATACCACAAAACAAATAATATGTTTATTTTTACAAGTTGTTGCCGTCCTGTACTTTTTTTATAAGATGCAATTGATAAGATGTTACCATCATGTGATATACTGTATTTTACAAGATCCTACCATCATATATGGTCTATATAGTCTGGTCTCGGGTGTGAGCGGAGCACAGAGCACTGCTACCACGCTGGTCACCCTTGGCCATGGACGCCGGGTTCTCAGCTACTGGGCCGCTTCGTATCGTGATCTGCCCGTGGCTGGCGTTCGGCCACCTGCTCCCGTACCTGGAGCTCGCGGAACGCCTGGCGTCACGCGGCCACCGCGTGACTTTCGTCTCCACGCCGCGCAACCTCGCTCGCCTCCCGCCGCCCGCGTCGCCGTCCAACATCGACCTCGTCCCGCTGCCGCTGCCGCCTGTCGACGGCCTCCCCGAAGGCGCCGAGTCCACCAACGACGTCCCCGACGAGAAGCGGGAGCTCCACTGGAAGGCCTTCGACGGCCTCGCCGCGCCCTTCGCGGACTTCCTTGCTGCCGCGTGCGCGGACGACGGCAGGAGGCCTCACTGGATCATCGCCGACTGCTTCCACCACTGGGCCGCCGCCGCCGCCCTTGACCACAAGGTGCCATGCGCGGTGCTCCTGCCGACGGCCGCTATGCTCGCTGCCGCGCCCCGCCAGCAACCGCTGGAGTCGGAGCCCGTCGAGGCCGCCGCGACCGTGCGCCTCGCCGTGCCCCGTTACGAGCGGGACGACGTGGCACCTGCTTACGCCGACGACTGCGCGTCGGGCATGTCCATCGCCCAGCGCTGGTTCTTGGCGAAAGAGAGGTGCACGGTCCTGGCCATCCGTAGCTGCGTGGAGTGGGAGCCGGAGACCTTCCCGCTGGTGGAGGCACTCCTCGGCAAGCCGGTCGTGCCCCTGGGCCTCCTGCCGCCGTCGGCGGACGGCGGCAGGCGCCGCGCGGCCGGATCATCAGAGGACCATGTCACCCTGCGCTGGCTAGAAGAGCAGCCGCCCGCCTCGGTCGTATACATCGCGCTGGGGAGCGAGGTGCCGCTGAGCGTTGAACAGGTGCACGAGCTGGCCCTGGGGCTGGAGCTCGCCGGGACACGCTTCCTCTGGGCTCTGCGGAAGCCCGCCGGCGCCGTCCTCGGCAACGACGACACCCTTCCCCCCGGTTTCCAGGACCGCACCCGCGGCCATGGGGTGGTGACCATGGGATGGGTGCCCCAGATCAGCATCCTGGCGCACGCCGCCGTGGGCGCGTTCCTGACGCACTGCGGCCGGAACTCGCTCATCGAAGGGCTTCTTTTCGGGCACCCTCTCATCATGCTGCCCATCTTCGGGGACCAGGGCCCGAATGCCCGCCAAATGGAGGCGAAGAAGGTAGGGTTGCAGGTGGCGAGGGACGACGACGACGGGTCGTTCGACCGCCATGGCGTTGCGGCTGCGGTCCGGACCGCCATGCTGGACGGAGAAGTCAGGAGGGGATTTGTGGTGGGTGCCCTCAAGATGCAGGCGATCGCGGCCGACAAGGAACGCCATGAGAGATACATCGACGAATTTGTTCAACAACTCAGATCGTATCTTACACCGCTGCAAGCAACTGAAGATCTCACTACTGCCATCCCCAGCTCCAGCTGAGACTGAGAGCCTTCACGAATAAGATGTGAGTAGATATCTCTCGCCTAAACTTTGGGGTTCTCTCTCCAATCCCCAAAGTTTCGGGCGCGGATCATATTAGGCTCTTTCGTCCCATTACGTTGATTAATGTTCCGTTTAAAATTTGTGCTAAGGCTTGTTCGACTCGTTTGTCTCCGATAGCTCACCGTATTATTAGTAGGAACCAATCGGCTTTTATTCGGGGGTGCAACATTTTGGAGGGGCCGTTGGCCCTCCAAGAGATTGTGCACTCCCTAAAACGCGCTCGCCAGCCCGCGATTCTCCTGAAACTTGATTTTGAGAAGGCGTACGATCGCGTGAACTGGGAGTTTCTCCGACAGGTCCTCCTGGACCGAGGATTCTCGTCGGTTTGGGTTCATCGCATGATGCAGTTGGTTTCGGGGGGCCAAACGGCGATTGCGGTGAACGGAGAAGTAAGGAACTTCTTCCGCAACAAGCGTGCGCTGTGTCAAGGGGACCCAGCCTCGCCGTTGCTGTTTAACTTTGTGGCGGACGCCTTGGGCGCCATGCTAGACAGAGCTCGTTTGGCCGGCCACATCAGGGGAGTGGTGGACAATCTGATTCCGGGGGGTGTGTCACACCTGCAATACGCGGATGACACACTCCTCCTTTTCGAGCCCGACACACACAGTATCGCAACGGTCAAGGCCATTCTGTTGTGCTTTGAACTCATGTCGGGGCTTAAAATCAACTTTCACAAATGTGAAGTGCTGTCCATAGGGATGGACGCGGCCGAGAGTCAGCGGGTAGCCAGCTTGCTTAACTGCAAACTTGGCCAGTTTCCGTTCACTTACCTCGGTCTCCCGATTGCGGCGAAGAAATGTTCGATCGCCGATTGGGAACCTCTCACCTCCAAGGTTGCGGACAGGGTTTGTCCGTGGAGAGGTAGATTTATGTCTTCAGGGGCAAGACTAATCTTAACTAACTCCAGCCTCTCATCCCTACCTATGTTCGCCATGGGTTTGTTCTTGCTGGCGGATGGGGTGCACACTAAGTTGGATACCCCGCGGTCCTGTTTCTTTTGGGAAGGAGCGGGACCTAAACGGAAATACCATATGGTTAAACGGCAGGCCGTTTGTAGACCTAAAGCCCAGGAGGGCCTTGGGATCATCAACTCCAAGCTGATGAACATTGCACTCATGTGTAAATGGATCTGGAAGATGTCTCAGGGTGAGACTGGCCTCTGGATCGACCTCCTCCGTATGTAAATACTTCCCGAATGGGAATTTCTTCGAGGCGGCCTCTCGTGGGTCCCCCTTCTGGACCTCCATACAAGCCCTCAAACCCTTCTTCGCCAGGGGCGCGAAGTTTGGGGTTAACAACGGGCGCTCCACGCGCTTTTGGCTAGACCTTTGGATTGGCCAACAGCCTCTATGGTCGGAGTTCCGCCAACTCTACTCCATAGCAGTCGAGCCCAACCAATTGGTTGCTTCGGCTCTTAGCTCCTCCCCACCCTACATCAACTTAAGAAGAGAACTATCGGGGACGGAGTTGGCGGATTGGGATCGCCTTCGGGCTTTGATTGCGGATGTACGGCTGTCGGACTCCGCGGACACGGTCTCTTGTAGACTTTCAGGCTCTGGTAAATTCTCTGTCAATTCCCTATACAGAGAACTTACCCGCGGCCAGGTCCCTTCGGCTGCCTCTGGGCTTTGGAAGGCAAAAATCCCTCTCAAGATCAAGGTCTTCCTCTGGCAACTCTGCCAAGATCGCCTTCCTACCTCTATCAACCTTGCTAAGCGCAACGGCCCCGCCTCCGGCCCTTGTGCTTTGTGCGGGGCTCCGGAAGATGCTGACCACGCTTTCTTCCGATGCTCTTTGGCGCTTTGCACTGGAGCGCGATCCGTGAGGCCGCGGGGTGGATTGGGATCCACGCCTCGATCCGCTGCTTAGTGTCTTCCTTGTCATTGGTTCAAGGCCCGGCTCATCGGGTTATGTGGACATGTGCGGCGGCCATGTTATGGGCTATTTGGCATATTCGTAACAAGTTTACTATTGAGGGCGTGTTTCCCTCGCATCCCGCTGACGTTATCTTCAAATGCATCGTGTTCTTGCAGCAATGGGCACCGCTGGGAAGACAACAGTACTCTGATCTTCATCGCCAAGCTCTCTGTCGTCTTCGCTCTGTTTACTCCGAGTCCCGAGCTCCGTCGTCCGTGCCGTCTGCTGCCGCATAGGGATGGGCAGCCCCTTTTTGTCGTAGTTTCAGCCAAGCCTGCATGCTCGTTTTGCTAGGCCGGTCGCGCCTTGTAACGCACTTTATTCCTTCTCTGGTTGCTGTTTCATAGACCTGCTCGTCTTATGTCTGGTGCCGTGTGTTGGTATTGTGGTTGTGATACGCTGCCTATGATGTGGGCTTTATTAATTTAAAGCCGGACGTTCCTGACATCTATGTTCTAAAAAAATAATAAGATGTGAGTACGCCTACGATCAGGGTGCCTGAGAAATTGTGCTGAATATTTCTCGGCTGAGTCGACGGTCACTTTAATTTGACTTCCCAAAAGTTGTCCATAACAAACAGCTAGATGCATCATGCTGTGTAGGATGTAAAAATTATTTTGTGTATCATGCAAGTGTTCTAGGATACCTGATTACCTGTCAAACAGATATTGACAACCACATTGCAAGGCGAGATTGGTATACTGCTCGAGAAAACGACACATAAATACATTAGTCTTGCCAAGTCTCAGTCGACTGAGACTTCGTTAAGTCTCAGTCGATGCTATATCCGTGAGATCTTGCATTGAGATCCGTGTAAAATTTTCTTTTTTCTTTTTTCTTTTTTCTCTCTTACATGTTATGTCACTTGACTGAGACTTGGTTAAATCTCAGTCGACTTAGACCTAGCCACACCCTAAATACATAGGATAAATGTGACCTTGCAAAACCTTTGTACCATGTGAATGTCATTGTATCATGTCAATTTTTACTTTTGTACTATGTGTACTGCAATGGATGATATGTTGCCTTTCTACTTTCATATTACGGTGTTTCATGTGAATATAATTAGTAGGGGTGGGTTTCTAATAGGATTTCTTTATCCTTGACATACACAATGGAGGTGGTTATATATATGACACTGTTTGCTGCATGTTGAGCGTTGTAAGCGGTTATATGTATGAACTACATGTAATGTTGATGAAATTGGAGGCGATTCTAGAAACCGCCTCTAGCATGTAGAGTATCAATGACACAAGCTTTGAGGCGGAATAGGTAACTGTCACCAGTCCATGTACAAAAACCGCCTCCAAAGCCCGATTTTCTACTAGAGTGGGGTGAATTTTACGATGTCTATCATTGGCCGGAGAATAAAAATAATCATTGTTTTTGTCTCTCCTTCTGTGATTTTCCTATCCCTGGATCTCTACCACAAGGCACCATCCTATTTTTCCATATTTCATCAAGATCACCTTTAATTTCATTCAATCTAGTTTTCTCCACATTGTTTAGAAGAGATTTCTCAGAAAAATATCAAGGATATCAAATGCAAGCAAAAGACCTATTGTATTTTTGTTAAGACTAGCTTCCCCATTAGTGCTCCAACCTTTGATTAAATTGCCAGACTTCAATAGGAGAGGAGTAAGCAGGAGGGAAAATATTCCAAACATCACTAACCAAAGTCTTAAAGTCAAGATGGTCAAACCACCATTTCTCAAATCTAACTTTTTTGGGGAAGCCACCCTCATAGCCCTAGTTAAAACAACCGGAGTATGATCACTAGCCACCTTGGGGAGAGCAGTGATAGAGTACAAAGAAGAATGTCAGTCCCATTCAGTAGAGGGAAAACCCTTGTCAATAGCCGCAAAAATAGGAATAGACTGATTATTGCCCCAAGGATACCTCCTATTTTAGATAGAAAACTCAATCATACCCCATTTGTTAATCCAATCATTCGACATAAAAGAAGTTTAGGGACTAAAAATGCCATTGTTTCTATCTTGTGGCCCTCTAACCAAGTTAAAATCGCCTTCAAAGGAAGGTTACGAGGAGTTCTCCAAAACCTCATGCAACTCAGTGACAAAATCCAGCTTATGTTCAATATAAGCGAGCCATAAACAATAACAACATGCCAAAGAAAACAATCACATATGTTGTTAAAAGTAGCAATTACATAAAATTATGTGTTGGTAAAACCAACAACCTCAACCACACTATTTCTAAGAAAATCACAGGAAAATTAGTTAATGGGGTTCAACTATTTAGGAATAAGGATGACATGGCACATAGCTGATGTGGACAATGTGCATGTAAAAGAATAGGGAGTAGTGTGGTGTAACTTCTTAAGAATGGTAGATACCACCAACAGTGTTGTTGGCATGCAAAAAATACCAAATACAGTCAATCTTACCAGCTAAAGCTTTAAGAAAACCATCAGATAAAAGCTCATATTTAGTTTATTGGAAATAAAGAAAGTCGGCATCATATTCAACAATCAAATTACACAAGCGTGACAAAAATTGAAGCAAAAGAAGAACATGAAGGAAAAAATGTCCTATGCTGATGCAAGCAAATTGAAAAGTAGTTATTCTCAATTGATTTAGATCTAGTCACACCCAAAAATAGGATGCAAGACTACTGCAGAATTTATATTTTGTTTCTCTATACATCTTGTGTGCTTTGGACTAATTTGTACGGGGAAATTAATTGTGTTCCAGTTTATCAAAATAACAAATTAATTACAAAATATAGATTAACAACAACTTCTGAATGATTTGTGTGCCTTAGAGCATCTCCAACAGCCGCTGGAAGATGCCAAGACGCTGCTGATAAATTGGCTTTTTAGCTGCGGACGTTTGCTGCGCTTCAGCGGTGGCGGAAACTAGCGCCAAGGGGAAAAGGCGGCCGCTCATGCTTAGATTTACGCGACCACGTCCGGCGCGCCTATAAATTGCAGCGCCCTCTGCCGCTCTCTCCATCTCTTCATCGCCCTTTGCCGCCGATGCGCCACCACCGCGCCACCATGCCGCCTCGCCGCCGGGGAGGTTCGGGCTACCGCGGCGTCCGCGTGCGTCCCTCCGGCACCTACTCCGTCTCGATCCGGTTGGGCGGCGGCACGCGCCTCGGCCTCGGAACCTTCGACACCGCCCAGGATGGCGCCCGCACGTACGACGCTGCGGCGTGGCGCCTCCGGCGGTCCCGTTGGGACATGAACTTCACCGACGTGGCGACGCGGGAGCGGGTACAGGAGTTGGCGCCTTTCCCGCGGCTTATCACCGACGAGGATCGGCGCAAAAACCTGAGGCGGGAGCGCCGTCTAAGCCTGGCCGAGATGAACGAGGAAGCCATGGCGTTGTGCAGGCAACGCTTCCCGCAAGATATCATCAACGAGGAACAATTCTTTGCCGAGAGGAGGGCGGAGAGGGAGGAGAGGAGGAAGGAGCGAGCCGCCTATCGCGAGGACAAGCGAACGCGGAAGGCGGTCGCTAAATACAACGAAGCGCTAGGAGATGCGTCCTCCTGGGACTCCGGTGACAAGCGGTTCCTTGACGCCTACGCTCCGACGTCGGAGGAGGACATCACCGAGGCAGAGTCCGAGTCGGATGAGTAGTTGTAATTTTTTGTTTTATTTTGCTATCTACGGAACCAAATATGTATCGAATCGTAGTAGGGGAAAACAGATGAAATATAGCGCGCCTGCTGGAGCAGCATGGGCGCGTTTTAATTTGCGGCGACCGCTGGAGCCAGCGCACCACCGCACGCAAAAGCTGGCTAACCCGGCTCTGTATTCTGACTTTTAGCGCGTGACGCGTTGCGCGGCTGTTGGAGATGCTCTTAGCAGTAGGGCAACACCGTGATATTTCTCGATAAAGGGTGGATTTTATCGACTTAAAATGAAACATCAAGATGATACAACCAAAATAAGCACACGTCTCTGCATAATTAGAATGCACACAACCAACATCAACATATACACAAATACCAAGCCAACCAATAACAAGGTCATATAAAATCAAAGCCATGCATAGGTGAGGAACAAGGAAAAAATAGCGATCAGATCCATGATTGCTAATACACAATAACCAGATCCGTATCAACCATCTCATTACACCAAACGGGTGACAGGATTCTTCAGCAACTAACTCCTTCAGAAAAGGAGCGACGTTCAATGGCAGGCATTAAATAAAAAATCTAAAATATACACATTGTAAGATCTCTGATACAACTAAAGAGTCCTGATAAAGCTGACTTCATCAGCTCAGCATTTCGTAAACTACCACTTGGCATATGTGGTAAGTTATATAAAAAACAATGAACATTTCGTAAACGACATCATTCGCAGCATCACTTCAAAACTTTGGCTATGTACCTCGAACGAGATTGCCGGGATGGGCGGATGGCAATGAACTAGTTTATTTACTGGAAAACCTCTAGAAGGAGAGCGGCGACTGCGTCGAAGGCGTGGATCATTTTCACGTAGTCACAACTCACAAGCAGTTTCTCTGAGGAGCAAAAAAATTCTCAACGCGCGCACACGAGTTGGTCTGATGCTTCGAAGAGATCGAGCAGCACTGTGATTGGCCAACATACTACGTGTTCTAAGTGAGCCGTGCGTGTATGCATGCATGCATGCAAGGCGCGTCGGACGCGGATCAGAAGCAGCCGTCCAGGCTCATGTCCGAGTCGGCGATGATCTCGCCCACGCCCTCGCCGAGGCCCATCATCATCCCGCCGACCGCCGCGCCGAGGAGCCCCATCCCGAACCCGGAGCCCATCCCGACGCCTCCGTCTTGCCTGGCCGCCGCGGCGGACGGCGCGCCGTACCCGTAGGGAGCGGCCGCGGCGGGGCCGTAGCCGTACGACGCCCCCGCGTACCCGTACGGGGGGTTGTAGCCGTACGGCGGCACGGCGTGCTGCTGGTGGTGGTACGGCGGGTACGCGGTCACCGAGTCGGCGCCGCCCTGCTTGGCCGCCGCGTTCGTCTGCATGTACTGCGCGTCGCCCGGCGCCGCCGCCGTCGGGGCAGGCGCGTCGGAGAGGCTGTAGGAGATGTGGAGCACGCCGCGCTTCCGCCCGCTCATCGGGCTGCGCACCTGGTAGCTGAGGTGCCGGTGCTCGCCGGCGGGTGGCGCGACGGCCACGAGGTCTTGCACCGGCACCACCACCTCGCCGACGTCGCGGTCGCCGAAGGAGCGCTCGGCGCGGAGGAGCACGTGCAGCGCCAGCCCCCGCGGGTCCGCGGCGGTCGGGATGGGGAACCGCAGCGGCGCGTGCCACATGGGGTTTCGGCCGCCGTGCCGGTCCGAGTGCGTCCTGTGCGTCGGCGTCCTCGGGTCGCCGCCGGAGATGGACACCACCGCGTACACGCGCATCTTGGAGAACACCGTCACCTTCTTCAGGTCCTTGGCCGAGATCAGCGTCACCTCCAGCACCCGGTACGCCATGATCGCGCCGCTCGCTCGCAGGAGCCCGTTGTGATCACTCTGTCGATATTTCGGTTGTGTGATCGGGAGACGATGATTTGTGGAAGGCGATGGACGGATGGAGGAGCAAGCTATGAATGATTCTCAATGGTAAGCAGATCTTGGAGGCTACGAATGATCCAAGGGAGATGGCTAGCTAGTGACGGTTTGGGTCGTAGGGTTGCAATGTTTGGTATGGTGGTTAGTTTAGTGGGTAATTTTGTGCAAAAGTTTCAGGGTCTTTTTGCTGGAAGATCTAATAATAGCATGGGTTGTGTTAATTAAGCTTTCGCTAATTTGTGGTGGCCCGTTCATGTCGGCAGCTTAACAACATTGGTGTTTTTCGTCCAAGTTTTTTTTAAGGAACGCCATCATGGCTACCTTATTGATCTCAAATAACACTTAGAGAGTTAAAAATAAAATCAGGATGTCCATCCATCCAATTATAAAAAAGCTTACTCTCAAAACAAAATCTAGCAATCTCATGAGTGGTATGATTTTTGCTTCACGTAAACAATGTTTAAAATGAATGTTTCCAATCTCCACAAATAGATCCATACAATTAATCCGCATATATTGCCGCAGCTTCTGTCCACCAATAGTTTGTTCATGAGCATGCATTAACAACTTTCAAGAATTTGATTCTGCAACGATCTGGTGCAAACCGACCGAATGCTGCCAAACTAAAACCATGTTTCATAGCTCTCCAGGTTGAGATGGGACGAAAACTATCACCATGAGTTGCATGTCTGCAAACCCACCATAAATACCAACAAGAGGTGGCAATTACCTCGGCACCACCCACTTGCTGAAGATGGATGGGACTGGGAAACTATCCTGTACTCCAACGGATTGTGTGCTCCGGCTGCACCGTACGCAGCTCAACCATCAGATACAGAATACAGGGACATGATGGAACCCGAACACCCCGCTCTTAGAATTTTGCAAAAAAAGCGCCCCATCTAAGCACATAATAGCAGTAATGCCCTCACCACTTAGTTGTGCCACAACAGAAAGAACAGACTAGGGCATCAGGGGGCCGGCGACAGAGCTCGCTGTCGGGGATATACCCTGCGGTATGACCCGGCCGAAAGTATGACCCGGTCGGGCTTGACGTTTTCATTGGTAACCCGCCGGAGTGGCGACTCACGGATGGCCCTAACGGCGGGTCAGATAGAAGACCAGGCGCAAGGCCCAGAAGGCCGGTTCATGTTACGGTGGGCCGGTTTACGAGGAAAGGCATAAGGAGTTTTCCTTTAAGGGGACAAACTAGGATTCTACTTGTAATAGACTAGTCTTAATCCTAATAGGACTCCACATGTAACCCGCCCGCCCCTTCAACTTATACAAAGAGGGCAGGGCACCCCAAGAGGGACAAGCAAAAAGTAATAATCTCTAAGGCTAGACACAACAAAAGGGGAGCCGGCTTATGCGGCGACTCCCTCATGAGCATAATGAGACCTAGCCACAAACAACATGTAGGGCTATTCCGGATGATGTTTCCCGGGGCCCGAAGCTGTCTAAATCCTTGTCGTGTGTTGCGTCTCTCGATTTCGCTCAACCTCTCTCAAGCTACTACATAGATGCGTTGGCATCGCGACTAAGTCCTGGCATTAAGGACATCTGCCGTGACAATTCCACGACAGTTGACGCCCATCGTGGGGCATGTACACGGTGGTGTTGAGTTCTTGAAGGGATCTCATCTAGGGTTTCGAGAAGTTTGCAAGTTTCCGGATAAAGAAGAACCGGTTTGGAAGGAGCTGGATCAGCTTCAAGTCATCAGTCCAGTTTATAGTCGGTGAGATTTAAAATTCCAGGAAATTAGGGTGCGATCGGTTTGCTACTGCAAGTCGCCAAGACAGCCAGCAATGTTTCCTACGCCGCCGCCGAGTCGCCATAAGCCTTGTGTTTTTCTGGATCAAAGAAAAACTACGTGTGAAGAAAATTGCATCTACAGCAGCGGATCCGTTTTGACTTCTGAGGGGTTTGGTGATCCAAACTGTATACAAGATTACCCATCCACGATTTCCACAGGTTTGACCGGGTCTAGGTGGGGCTTGATGCCACCCACGTGGGATCAAGATAACGTTGTTTGCTATCCACGTCGTTATTCGCCATGTTCTACAAGCCTGCGAAAAGCCGGGCAACACTGCGTTCAATCAGGAAAATATAGCCAAATCAACTTCGTGTGTTTGCACGGCCAGCAACTACCGCTCCATGACAAAATCGACTCATGGTGGGGAGATCAAACATCAATCTGTACACGGAGACAATAAAAAAAGACATTGATCCTGCAATGCACAAGCGGACAAATCGATTAGGGTCATCTCTGACCGAAAATTGCCACAGCTTTGGATGGACTTCTAGACGTATCAAGGAAAATACTACTGAAGAAAAAGAGTTGGTAATTGTTTCAGACCAAGGTAGACTCGGACGGGTATAACAGCTCAGTCAAGATGACTACTACTTTAACTCAAATATGGATCTAAAGAAAAGGCAAGGAGTCAATTGCTAGTGTGCTACGTGAAAATCAAATCCGAGTGGCTATGGTTCATCATGTGAGGCGCGCTAGTCATCCAAGTCCAAACAGCACCTATGAAGTCACACAAGGAGTACGTACCTATGAATATATAAAAAAAGAGGAGGAAAAGAAGTGGCAGGTACAAAGGACAAAAGATCAAACCGGCACGCTACTCTATGTTCATTGCACACCATTGGCATCTTGCGACGCAGCCGCCGGCGCGTCTTGCCACCTCTGCATGGCCGCGTTGACCCGGCCACGGCCGTGTTTCTCCGGCCCGCCTTGCGGGCCTGCCGCCTCATACCCGAGCTGCTGCGGCGTGTGCCGCCTTCGAGCCCTCGTCGAGCCGCCTTCCGCAGCTGCCGCAGCGCATCTCTGCTGGCTCAACCTCGCCGTCGCCTCCGCCTATGCTCCGCCACAGGTTGCCCTTGCTTGACTCCACTTCAAGCCGGCCCGCGACCTCGCCGCATGTTGGATCGCCCCGGTCTCGCAGTCGCCCCCGCGGCCTTACCGGCGGGCCAAGCAGCCCCGTCTTTGCGGTCTCCTCCGTTTTTACTTCGCCGAGCGTCGCTTACTCCATTGCTGTGAGCCGCTCGACACCTCCGTCTACGCCGCGCCAGGCTCTTGCGCCAGACGCCCTCCTCCACGCGGTTGTTCTCATGCTATTGTACAACCTCAATTGGTTGCGCTGTTGACCTGCTGCTGGCCGTTTCCATTGATTACGCTCAAGAAGTTGAAAGCAATGATGTCATAAAAACAGTGCAAATGTGGAGTCGATGGGCTGCCGCCAGTACAATTTTTCTGTGTTAAACTGATATAAAGTTTTCGCCACACGGATCAAGGTTTGCAGTATTAATTACACCCATGAGGAGCTATCAATTACTCTCTCCTTTCCAGTTTATAAGGTTTAATTCAAAAATCTCACCAACCAAGGTAGATGATGAGTGATGGAATATTTTTTGTAGTTTGCAAAAGCACCCAATTAATGCTCTTGTTTTTCCTCAAAAAAAGTATGTTTACCAATGCATTATATGCAATGCATGCATGCATAAATTACATGCATTGGTCAATTTTCTCTTAATACTTGCATGTAATGATTTAATGCACCTTGGAATCTGAACATGTGATGGGGAACAACCAAATTGAGCCTTATAAAATGGAAAAACTAAAATTTTGAGATAAGCCCTATAAACCGGAAAGGAGGGAGTATCTGTTACCAAAAGCAAACGAAGACAAAAAAAAAAGGTTTGACTGACCACGGGAAGATCATAGTGCAATAGTGCTATTCCATCAGGGCAATTATTCAGTCCAAAAATGGTGTTATACCATGGATATGGGGCACATGACAACACTGATGTTTGTTTGTGCCGTGCCGCTCAATGGAACCGGCCACAGACACACCGCGTTGAGCCTAAGCCGCCCCTGCCGCGTTGAGCCGCCGGTCTGCCTGAACCGTCGGGGCTATATTGAGTCGCCGGTCTGGCTGAGCTGCCTCTGTCGCGTTGAACGAATTATCTGTCCTCCGAACAAATCAGGTGACATCGGTCCAGACTACTTTAAATAATGCATACTAACTTTTTCTTTTAAAGAATAAGTACTTTGCTGGCAATATTGTTTATGTAGGGTCATTATTCATTACAAAAAGATGTCGCATAAGGGGGGCGCGTCAATATCACTTTTGCAATAGCGCTTGTTCGTGCCATGATGCTCGACGGATACAAGTGCAAGTTGTCGCCCCGCTGTCCATTTTATATCCGTCCGCACCTGCGGCTGATCGATTCGCCATGATGATCATCAACTCCGCGGTGGATAATCACTGGCCTGACATATCAGGTGAAATCCATCCAGTATATTTTTATATTATATATTGATTTTCTTTAAAAGAGCAATTATGTCGGCTTGCAAGTTCTCCAATACAGGACAAGTTATATCACTGAGCTGTTGACTAATTCATACCGGTTTATATCACGGTCAAATATGGAGAATCTCAAGACAACTCCTCGAGTCGCCTTGAGACTCGGGGGCTACGATGACATGACTCAGTAAATGATAGCCAATTTAAAGCAGATTCAAGAACTCTCGATCATTGGAGGGAAAAATAACCCGGCCCCGGAGGCTACTGCCTTATTGGCGAATATTTAAAGGCCGTCAGAAAATTTCCGGCTTAAAAAGAAGGATTCCGGTTCAAAATCCGGTTCAAGGAAAATTTGTTTACCACAAAGCTTTGAAGCTCTCAAATCCGGTTCAAAATCCGGCTCAAGGTAAATTTATCTCTCACAAAGTTTTGAAGCTTTCAAATTCGGTTTAAAGTTCCGGTTCAAAAAGAATTAATCTCTTGCAAGTTCGAGTTCTCAGAAAGATTAAAGGGTGCCAAAGAGCTTGCTGCCATGATGCATGGTTCAAACATGGTGTCCCGCCTTACGACTTATCTTATCATGATCACTAGGGGCTTGCTGTTCAAACATAGGTCGTATTCAAACCAAAGAGAACATAGCTGTCGATACCCTTTTGATTGGCACGCTGCCAAACCTACTAGGGGGCTTCTTGATCGTATCCGAATCATAGCTCAACCCCTTTGGGTCTGACGTGGATCGTATTCGAATCAGCGTCATTAAACAACTCTCAAGGTCATTTGGGGGCTTCTTGTTCAAACATAGGTCGTATTCAAACCAAAGAGAACATAGCTGTCGGTACCCTCTTGATCGGCAACGCCAAAGCCACTGGGGGCTATATGATCGTATTCGAATCTTAGCTTAACCCCTTTGGAACGGTTTTCTGATCGTATTCGAACCAGAAGCCTCAAAACTTTGTTTGTTTCCTGTAAGTTTTTTGCAATCACAAATTTTTCGACTTTGTCTTGAGAAAATGGCACTTCACGGCACGGCAAAAAAAAAAGAGCTTCGCTCGGTTGGCCCTCCTAGGCTTCCGCCTACTTTCTCTTCTCTTAACTTTTTTGCTCATATCTGAAGCATATATGTGGTTTCTATTAACCCAGCATGGCTTTCAACGACAAGTCGCCAGCATATAACAATATTAATACTTGGAAGGTTTGGCTTCTAAGGATTGGGTTATCACCCTTATCGCATGTGTCATGTAAACCAGCAGTACAAATTCAATATCACAGTGGTTGTATGTGAGATATTATGACCCGCCCTGCGGTAAACCACCAAGGGATCTTGTGATCTACTTGTGTGCAGGATAAGACTACATTTGGGTGGTTACCAACCCTGGCTTTTGACGTTAAGTCGCCAAGACATATGTTGTTTAAACTCTGTGCAGAATTTACAAAACTATGACTTACATAAATGATTAAGTTCAAGCCCATCATCAAAGATTGAAATTGGTGTCTCAAAAGGGTTATCAATTCTTGGTTTTCTCAAAGGCTATAAACCGCCGGGTTATAAAAATTCCGGCTTACAATGGAGGCGTATTAAATCACCATCGGCCAAGAGCCGCCAGGTATTTAAACTCCGGATTTACTTATCAATGTATGAGGTATTCAAAGTCGCTGTGGCGCAATGGCTATTATTTTATCAACGGATATGATTTATTCTACAATGGAAGGAATAGACCCGAGTCGCTGCAGGCTAACGAACCGGCACGTGGGGGCTACAATATTAAAATTTAGATTACGTCAAATATGCAAGTCCCATGTCACCGCCAAAGATGCACCATGGCACTTGGGGGCTAATGCAAAGTCATTTTTTGCTCATCTTATTGAAGACCCGACTCATCACATTGTAATGAGCCGGCCCTTGGGGGCTACCAATTGCTCCTGTCGAAAATTCAAGGTATACAAGCCTTAATCCATTATATTGAAAGATCCACTACTCAGTTGGTAGAGTACAAAGCTCTTAACTTTGTGGATGTGGGTTCAAGACCCATGGTGGAGATTACATCATATGATGTTATTATCAATGAATCATATACAACGTCCCAGCTCAGTATTATCTTACTAAGCCGACCCTTGGGGGCTATACTGGTTGAAGTTTTCATGAGCATAAGGCCATTACAAGTCCCTGTTGGGGAACGTAGTAATTTCAAAAAATTTCCTACGCACACGCAAGATCATGGTGATGCATAGCAACGAGAGGGGAGAGTATTGTCTACGCACTCGTGAGACCAAAGCGAAGCGATCACAACGTAGAGGAAGTAGTCGACGTTCTCCTCGCGATCCAGCCGATCCCAGCCAAGCATTACTCCGGCGCCCGAGTCGATCACAACGTAGAGGAAGTAGTCGACGTTCTCCTCGTGATCCAGCCGATCCCAGCGCCAGCATTCGGCGCCTCCGAAGTTCTTGGCACACGTTCAGCTCGATGACGCTCCTCGGCTCCGATCCAGAAAGCTCCGGGAGAGGGAGTTCCACAAGACGACGGCGTGGTGACGATCTTGATGTTCTACCGACGCAGGGCTTCGCCTAAGCACCGCTATGATATGACCAAGGTGGAATATGATGGAGGGGGGCACCGCACACGGCTAAGGAACGATCTCAAGGATCAACTTGTGTGTCCTAGGGTACCCCCCTGCCCCCGTATATAAAGGAGCAAGGGGGAGGGCTGGCCGGCCCTAGGAGGTGCGCCAAGGGAGGGGGGAGTCCTCCTCCTAGTGGGAGTAGGACTCCCCTTTCCTAGTCCAACTAGGAAGGAGGAAGGGGAAGGAAAGAGAGGAGAGGAGAGGAAGGGGCCGCGCCTCCTTGTCCAATTCGGACTCCCCATGGGGGGCGCGCCACCTCCCCGGGCGCAGCCCTCTCTCCCTCTTGGCCCAATAAGGCCCATTACTTCCCGGGGGTTCCGTAACCCCTCCGCACTCGCCTTTTCTCCGGAAACTTCCGAACCTTTCCGTGTCCGAATATAGCCGTCAATATATCAATCTTTGTGTCTCGATCATTTCGAGACTCCTCGTCATGTCCGTGATCACATCCGGGACTCCGAACTCCTTCGGTACATCAAAATACACAAACTCATAATATAACCGCCATCGAAACCTTAAGCGTCAAGGACCCTACGGTTCGAGAACAATGTAGACATGACCGAGACACATCTCCGGTCAATAACCAATAGCGGGACCTGGATGCCCATATTGGTTCCTACATTTTCTACGAAGATCTTTATCGGTCGATCGCATAACAACATACGTTGTTCCCTTTGTCATCGGTATGTTACTTACCCGAGATTCGATCGTCGGTATCCAATACCTAGTTCAATCTCTTCTTTGGTAAGTCTCTTTACTCGTTCCGTAATACATCATCTCACAACTAACTCATTAGTTGTAATGCTTGCAAGGCTTATGTGATGTGTATTACCGAGAAGGCCCAGAGATACCTCTCCGACAATCGGAGTGACAAAACCTAATATCGAAATACGCCAACCCAACAAGTACCTTTGGAGACACCTGTAGTACTCCTTTATAATCACCCGATTACGCCAGGACGCTTTGGTAGTACCCAAAGTGTTCCTCCGTAAACGGAGTTGCATAATCTCATAGTTATAGGAACATGTATAAGTCATGAAGAAAGCAATAGCAATATACTAAACGATCAAGTGCTAAGCTAACGGAATGGGTCATGTCAATCACATCATTCTTCTAATGAGGTGATCCCATTAATCAAATGACAACACATGTCTATGGTTAGGAAACATAACCATCTTTGATTAATGAGCTAGTCTAGTAGAGGCTTACTAGTGACTATCTGCTTGTCTATGTATTCACACATGTATTATGTTTCCGGTTAATACAATTCTAGCATGAATAATAAACATTTATCATGATATAAGGAAATAAATAATAACTTTATTATTGCCTCTAGGGCATATTTCCTTCAGCCTCCCACTTGCACTAGAGTCAATAATCTAGATTACACAAGAATGATTCTAACACCCATGGAGTCTTAGTGCCGATCATGTTTTGCTCGTGGAAGAGGCTTAGTCAATGGGTCTGCAACATTCAGATCCGTATGTATTTTGCAAATCTCTATGTCTCCCACTTGGACTTGGTCCCGAATGGAGTTGAAGGCGTCTTTTGATATGCTTGGTCCTCTTGTGAAATCTGGATTCCTTTGCCAAGGCAATTGCACCCGATTGTCACGTAAGATCTTCATTGGTCCCGATGCACTAGGTATGACACCTAGATCGGAAATGAACTCTTTCATCCAGACTCCTTCATTTGTCGCTTCAAGCAGCTATGTACTCCGCTTCACATGTAGATCCCGCCACGACGCTTTGTTTAGAACTGCACCAACCGACAGCTCCACCGCTTAACAAAAACACGATCCGGTTTGCAATTTAGAATCGTCTGATCGATTGTCAAAGCTTGCATCGACGTAACCATTTACGACTAGCTCTTTGTCACCTCCATATACGAGAAACATATCCTTAGTCCTTTTCGTATTTCAGATGTTCTTGACCGCTGTCCAAAGGATCCACTCTGGATTACTTTGGTACCTTCCTGCCAAGCTTACAGCTAAGCATACGTCAGTGTCTGGTACACAAGCATTGCATACATGATAGAGCCTATGGCTGAAGCATAAGGAACATCTTTCATTTTCTCTCTATCTTCTGCTGTGGTCGGGCATTGAGTCCGACTCAATCTTACACCTTGTAATACAGTAAAAACCTTTCTTTGCTCGATCCATTTTGAATTTCTTCAAAACTTTATCAAGGTATGTGCTTTGTGAAAGTCTAATTAAGCGTCTTGATCTATCTCTATAGATCTTGATGCCCAATATGTAAGCAGCTTCACCGAGGTCTTTCATTGAAAAACTTTTATTCAAGTATCCTTTTATGCTATCCAGAAATTCTATATCATTTCCAATCAATAATATGTCGTCCACATATAATATCGTAAATGCTACAGAGCTCCCACTCACTTTCTTGTAAATACAAAGCTTCTCCAAAAGTCTCAGATAAAACCATATGTTTTGATCACACTATCAAAACGCTTATTCCAACTCCGAGAGGCTTGCACTGCACCATAAATTGATCGCTGGAGCTTGCACACTTTGTTAGCACCTTTTGGATCAGCAAAACCTTCCGTTGCATCATATACAACTCTTCTTCTAGAAATCCATTCAAGAATGCAGTTTTTACATCCATTTGCCAAATTTCATAATCATAAAATGCGGCAATTGCTAACATGATTCGGACAGACTTAAGCATCGCTATGGGTGAGAAAGTCTCATCATAGTCAACCCCTTGAACTTGTCGAAAACCTTTTGCAACAAGTCGAGCTTTGTAGATGCTTATATTACCATCAGCGTCGGTCTTCTTCTTAAAGATCCATTTATTCTCAATGGCTTGCCGATCATTGGGCAAGTCAACCAAAGTCCATACTTTGTTCTCATACATGGATCCCATCTCAGCATTTCATGGCTTCCAGCCATTTCGCGAATCTGGGCTCACCATCGCTTCTTCATAGTTTGTAGGTTCGCCATGGTCAAGTAACATGACTTCCGTAATAGGATTACTGCATCACTCGGTGCGTATTTTATTCTGCTTGACCCACGAAGTTCAAGAGCAACATGATCTCAAGTTTCATGATCAACATCATTAGTTTGCTCACCAATTGGTGTAGTTGTCACAGAACCGCTTTCTTGTGATGAACTACTTTCCAATAAGGGAGCAGACATGCTTATCTCATCAAGTTCTACTTTCCTCCCACTCACTTCTTTCGAGAGAAACTCCTTCTCTAGAAAGGATCCGAATTTAGCAACGAAAATCTTGCCTTCAGATCTGTGATAGAAGGTGTACCCAACAGTCTCCTTTGGGTATCCTATGAAGACACATTTCTCCGATTTGGGTTCGAGCTTATCCGGTTGAAGTTTCTTTACATAAGCATCGCAGCCCCAAACTTTAAGAAACGACAACTTTGGTTTCTTGCCAAACCACGTTCATACGGTGTCGCCTCAACGGATTTAGATGGTGCCCTATTTAACGTGAATGCGGCCGTCTCTAAAGCATATCCCCAAAACGAGATAGCGGTAAATCAAGAAGAGACATCATAGATCGCACCATATCAAGTAAAGCACGACACGACGCTCGGACACACCATTTCTCCGTGGTGTTCCGGTGGCGTGAGTTGCTAAACTATTCCACATTGTTTCAAATGTAAACCAAACTCGTAACTCAAATATTCTCCTCCACGATCAGATCGTAGAAACTTTATTTTCTTGTTACGATGATTTTCCACTTCACTCTGAAATTCTTTGAACTTTTCAAATGTTTCAGATTTGTGTTTCATTAAGTAGATATACCCATATCTGCTCAAATCATCTGTGAAGGTGAGAAAATAACGATACCCGCCAAGGCCTCAACATTCATTGGACCACAAACATCGGTATGTATGATTTCCAACAAATCAGTTGCTCGCTCCATAGTTCCGGAGAACGGCGTTTTAGTCATCTTGCCCATGAGGCATGGTTCGCAAGTACCAAATGATTCATAATCAAGTGATTCCGTAAGCCCATCAAGATGGAGTTTCTTCATGCTTTTACAATCGATATGACCCAAACGGCAAGCCACAAATAAGTTGCATTATCATTATCAACTCAGTATCTTTTGGTTTCAACACTATGAATATGTGTATTACTACTATTGAGATTCAATAAAATAGACCACTCTTCAAGGGTGCATGACCATAAAAGATATTATTCATATAAATAGAACAACCATTATTCTCTGTCTTAAATGAATAACCGCCTCGCATCAAACAAGATCCAGATATAATGTTCATGCTCAACGCCGCACCAAATAACAATTATTTAGGTCTAAAACTAATCCCGATGGTAGATGTAGAGGTAGCGTGCCGACCGCGATCACATCGACTTTGGAACCATTTCCCACGCCAAGATCGTCACCTCGTCCTTAGCCAATCTTCGCTAATCCGTAGTTCCTGCTTCGAGTTGCAAATATTAGCAACAAAACCAGTATCAAATACCCAGTACTATCATGCGAGTATTAGTAAGGTACACATCAATAACATGTATATCACATATACCTTTGATCACCTTGCCATCCTTCTTATCCGCCAAATACTTGGGGCAGTTCCGCTTCAAAGGTCCGGTTTGCTTGCGGTAAAAACACTCGGTTCAGCTTAGGCCCTGCACTTGGTTTCTTCTCTTGAGCAGCAACTTTCTTGCTGTTCCTTTTGAAGTTCCCCTTCTTCTTTCCTTTGCCCTTTTCTTGAAACTAGTGGTCTTGTTGACCATCAACACTTGATGCTCTTTCTTGATTTCTACCTCCGCTGCTTTTTAGCATTGCGAAGAGCTCGGGAATTGTTTTGGTCATCCCTTGCATATTATAGTTCATCACGAAGCTCTTGTAGCTTGGTGGCGATGATTGGAGAATTCTGTCAATGACACTATCATCCTAAGAGTAACCCCAGTTGAATCAAGTGGTTATTATACCCGCACATTTTGAGTATATGTTCACCGACGTAACTATTCTCCTCCATTTTGCAGCTATAGAACTTATTGGAGACTTCATATCTCTCAATCCGGCATTTGCTTGAAATATTAACTTCAACTCCTGGAACATCTCATATGCTCCATGACGCTCAAAACGTCGTTGAAGACCCGGTTCTAAGCCGTAAAGCATGGCACACCGAACTATTGAGTAGTCATCACTTTGCTCGCCAGACGTTCACAACTTCGCATTGCTCCTGCAGAGTTCGGCACCCAGCCGGTGCTTCCAGGACGTAATTCTTCTTGCAGCAATGAGGATAATCCTCAAATTACGGACCCAGTCCGTAATTGCTACCATCATCTTTCAACTTTGCTTTCTCAAGGAACGCATTAAAATTCAGCGGAACAACAACAACACGAGCCATCTATCTACAGTAAACATAGACAAGCAAAATACTATCGTGTACTAAGTTCATGATAAATTTAAGTTTTAATTAATCATATTAAAAACTCCCACTTAGACGTACATCTCTCTAGTCATCTAAGTGATTACGTGATCCAAATTAACTAAACCATGTCCGATCATCACGTGAGATGGAGTAGTTTCAATGGTGAACATCACTATGTTGATCATATCTACTATATGATTCACGTTCGACCTTTCGGTCTCCGTGTTCCGAGGCCATATCTGTTATATGCTAGGCTCGTCAAGTTTAACTCGAGTATTCTGCGTGCGCAACTGTTTTGCACCCGTTGTATTTGAACGTAGAGCCTATCACACCCGATCATCACGTGGTGTCTCAAAGACGAAGAACTTTCGCAACGGTGCATACTCGTGGAGAACACTTCTTGATAATTTTAGTGAGAGATCATCTTATAATGCAACCGCCAATCAAAGCAAAATAAGATGCATAAAGGATAAACATCACATGCAATCAATATAAGTGATATGATATGGCCATCATCATCTCGTGCTTGTGATCTCCATCTCCGAAGCACCGTCGTGATCACCATCGCCACCGGGCGCGACACCTTGATCTCCATCGTAGCATCGTTGTCGCCACGCCATCTATTGCTTCTACGACTATCGCTACCGCTTAGAGATAAAGTAAAGCAATTACTGTATGCTTGCATTTCATACAATAAAGCGACAACCATATGGCTCCAGCCGATTGCCGATAACTTCGGTTACAAAACATGATCATCTCATACAATAAAATATAGCATCACGTCTTGACCATATCACATCACAACATGCCCCGCAAAAACAAGTTAGACGTCCTCTACTTTGTTATTGCAAATTTTACGTGGCTGCTACGGGCTTAAGCAAGAACCAATCTCACCCACGCATCAAGACCACAACGATACTTTGTCAAATAGACTCCGTTTAACCTTCTCAAGGACCGGGCGTAGCCACACTCAGTTCAACTAAAGTGAGAGAGACAGACACCCGCCAGCCACCTTTAAGCACGAAAGTGCTCAGAACGGTGAAACCAGTCTCGCAGAAGCTGCACGCGTAATGTCGGTCCGGCCGCTTCATCTCACAATACCGCTGAACCAAAGTATGACATGCTGGTAGGCAGTATGACTTGTATCGCCCACAACTCACTTGTGTTCTACTCGTGCATATGACATCAACGCATAAAACCAGGCTCTGATACCACTGTTGGGGAACGTAGTAATTTCAAAAAATTTCCTACGCACACGCAAGATCATGGTGATGCATAGCAACGAGAGGGGAGAGTATTGTCTACGTACCCTCGTAGACCAAAGCGGAAGCGATCACAACGTAGAGGAAGTAGTCGTACGTTCTCCTCGCGATCCAGCCGATCCCAGCGCCCGTTACTCCGGCGCCCGAGTCGATCACAACGTAGAGGAAGTAGTCGACGTTCTCCTCGCGATCCAGCCGATCCCAGCGTTACTCCGGCGCCTCCGAGTTCTTGGCACACGCTCAGCTCGATGACGCCTCCTCGGGCTCCGATCCAAAGCAAAGCTCCGGGAGAGGGAGTTCCACAAGACGACGGCGTGCAGGACGATCTTGATGTTCTACCACGCATGGCTTCGCCTAAGCACCGCTATGATATGACCGAGGTGGAATATGATGGAGGGGGGCACCGCACACGGCTAAGGAACGATCTCAAGGATCAACTTGTGTGTCCTAGGGTGCCACCTGCCCCCGTATATAAAGGAGCAAGGGGGAGGCCGGCCGGCCCTAGGAGGTGCGCCAGGAGGGGGAGTCCTCCTCCTAGTGGGAGTAGGGACTCCCTTTCCTAGTCCAACTAGGAAGGAGGAAGGGGAAGGAAAGAGAGGGAGAGGGAGAGGGAAGGGGGCCGCGCCTCCTTGTCCAATTCGGACTCCCCATGGGGGCGCGCGCCACCTCCCGGGCGCAGCCCTCTCTCTCCCTCTTGGCCCAATAAGGCCCATTACTTCCCGGGGTTCCGTAACCCCTCCGCACTCCGTCTTTCTCCGGAAACTTCCGGAACCTTTCCAGTCCGAATATAGCCGTCCAATATATCAATCTTTGTGTCTCGATCATTTCGAGACTCCTCGTCATGTTCGTGATCACATCCGGGACTCCGAACTCCTTCGGTACATGAAAATACACAAACTCATAATATAACCGTCATCGAAACCTTAAGCGTGCGGACCCTACGGTTCGAGAACAATGTAGACATGACCGAGACACATCTCCGGTCAATAACCAATAGCGGGACCTGGATGCCCATATTGGTTCCTACATTTTCTACGAAGATCTTTATCGGTCATACCGCATAACAACATACATTGTTCCCTTTGTCATCGGTATGTTACTTACCCGAGATTCGATCGTCGGTATCCAATACCTAGTTCAATCTCGTTCTTGGTAAGTCTCTTTACTCGTTCCGTAATACAACATCTCACAACTAACTCATTAGTTGTAATGCTTGCAAGGCTTATGTGATGTGTATTACCGAGAAGGACCAGAGATACCTCTCCGACAATCGGATTGACAAAACCTAATCTCGAATACGCCAACCCAACAAGTACCTTTGGAGACACCTGTAGTACTCCTTTATAATCACCCGATTACGTTGTGACGCTTGGTAGTACCCAAAGTGTTCCTCCGTAAACGGAGTTGCATAATCTCATAGTTACAGAACATGTATAAGTCATGAAGAAAGCAATAGCAATATACTAAACGATCAAGTGCTAAGCTAACGGAATGGGTCATGTCAATCACATCATTCTTCTAATGAGGTGATCCCATTAATCAAATGACAACACATGTCTATGGTTAGGAAACATAACCATCTTTGATTAATGAGCTAGTCTAGTAGAGGCTTACTAGTGACTATCTGTTTGTCTATGTATTCACACATGTATTATGTTTCCGGTTAATACAATTCTAGCATGAATAATAAACATTTATCATGATATAAGGAAATAAATAATAACTTTATTATTGCCTCTAGGGCATATTTCCTTCAGTCCCAGGTTGCTGCAAGCATGACAACCCGGCACTTGGGGGCTACAGGTGATATGCATATAAGGGAGAAAAAATCTTGAAATTCTCAGTTTGGAGTAGACCAGATTAACCCGGTGTCTGCAACAATCATGACCCGACACCATTTATTTATAACCCGGCAATTTTGGCAATCATAAATCGGCAAGATCTACATCTTTAAGCCGGCTGAATATCAGTTGAATATTTCAAGATCAATATTTTTGTCAAGTCAGAGCATTGAAGGCCGACTCAAATGGATTATTTCTTATAATATTTTTCTACAAGATCCAATGTCAGCAAATTGGTTATGAAGCTGGCCTATTGACCTGGATTTTTTAGAAGAAGTACCTGGATTTTTTTGCATTGGCAAGGTTTGGACATATCTGTTAAAAGAGATTTGCTATAAGATCTTGAGTATGCATCCAGGAGGAGATGACAAGGACTTAAAGATGATCAGGTTCCGGTTCAGGAAAATATTTAACCCGGAGCACAACCTGTCAAGTTTGTTCTTGTGTTTATTTTACAGGATCAGTTTAACATGGATAAATCCAAATTAAACTGGGGGCTAATGTCGGGGATATACCCCGCGGTATGACCCGACCGGAAGTATGACCCGGCCGGGCTTCGCGTTTTCATTGGTAACCCGTCGGAGTGGCGACTCACGAGCCTGGCGACTGACGGATGGCCCTAACGGCGGGTCAGATAGAAGACTAGGCCCAAGGCCCAGAAGGCCGGCTCATGTTATGTTTGGCCGGTTTACGAGGAAAGGCATAAGGAGTTTTCCCTTAAGGGGGCAAACTAGGATTCCACTTGTAATAGACTAGTTCTAATCCTAATAGGACTCCACATGTAACCCGCCCCTTCAATTTATATAAGGAGGGGCAGGGCACCCCAAGAGGGACAAGAAAAAAGTAATAATCTCTAAGGCTAGACACAACAAATAAAGGGGAGCCAGCTTATGCGGCGACTCCCTCATGAGCATAATGAGACCTAGCCACAAACAGCATGTAGGGCTATTCCGAATGATGTTTCTCGGGGCCCGAAGCTGTCTAAATCCTTGTCGTGTGTTGCGTCTCTCGATTCCGCTCAAACCCTCTCAAGCTACCACATAGATGCGTTGGCCTCGCGACTATGTCCTGGCACTAAGGACATCTGCCGTGACAATTCCACGACACTCGCCGTGGGCTATGCTGCCACACTGGCCGAACAAGCTCGCCGCAGTACGAACGTATTGTACTCCAACGTTTAGCGGAGAACTCGCCCCACTTCTGCCCCTCCATTATCCACCTCGGCGCAACTCCCTCCACACCCACACACGCCTGCCTAGCTCCGCCATCCGCCAATGCCAGAGAAGAGAACTCCTAGCTTTCAGGTATGCTTTTAGATGTTACGAATTTGTGTTATTATTGTGTGTTTTGAATCTAATCCTTGGTTCCCTTTATGCTCCTTTCTGAGTTGTAACTCATACGTCCATTTTGCATCATGTTTACCTACTGTTATTTACTATGTTTTTATGCATAATAATGCTTTTTTGAGTAATTATAATGCATTTTCTCTCATAATATGCAAGGTTTACACAAAGAGGGATAATACCGGCAACTGGAATTCTATACTTGAAAAAGCTGCATCAAAGTTACCTATTCTACACATCTCCAAATGAGCTGAAAATTTACGGATTGTTTTGGAATAAAAGAAAAATACTGGAGCAAATAACTACCGGAGGAGGCCCACCAGGTGGGCACAACCCACCTGGGCGCGCCAGCCACTCCAGGCGTGCCCTGGTGGGTTGTGCCCTCCTCGGCCCATCTCCAGTACCCCTCTTCTGGTATATAAGTCATTTTGACCTAGAAAAAAAAAAGGGGGGGGGGAATTTCGGGACGGAGCGCCGCCGTCTCAAGGCAGAACTTGGGCAGGAGCACTTTTGCCCTCCGGCGGAGCGATTCCGCCGAGGGAACTTCCCTCCCGGAGGGGAAATCATCATCAACGTCATCACCAACAACCCTTTCATCTTTGGGAGGGCAATCTCCATCAATATCTTCAACACCACCATCTCCTCTCAAACCCTAGTTCATCTCTTGTGTTCAATCTTTGTGTCGGAACTTCAGATTTGGTACCTGTGGGTAACTAGTAGTGTTGATTGCATCTTGTAGTTGACTACTATATGGTCTATTTGGTGGTAGATTATATGTTCAGATCCATTATGATATTTAATACCCCTCCGATCTTGAGCATGATTATCATTTGTGAGTAGTTATTTTTTTCTTGAGGTCACGGGAGAAATCTTTTTGCTAGTAATCATGTGAACTTGATATGTGTTCGATATTTTGATGATATGTATGTTCTGATTCCCTTAGTGGTGTCATGTGAACGTCGACTACTTGTCAGTTCACCATATTTGGGCCTAAGGTAATGCATTGTGGAGTAGTTATTAGAAGATGGGTTGCTAGAGTAACAAAAGCTTAAACCCTAGTTTATGTGCTACTTCGTAAGGGACCGATTTAGATCCAAAAGTTTGATCCTATGGTTAGATTTTATCTTAATATTTTTCTCATAGTTGCGGATGCTTGTGAGGGGGTTAACTATAAGTAGGAGGCATTTGTTCCAGTAAGAATAGCACCTAAGCACCGGTCCACCCACATATCAAATTATCAAATATGCGAACACGAATCGAACCAACATGATGAAAGTGACTAGATGAAAGTCCCGTGTCCCCTCAAGAATGCTTTGCCTATTATAATGAACCGTTTTGGCTTGTCCTTTGCCATAAAAGGATTGGGCTACCTTGCTGCACTTTACTTACCGTTACCGTTACTTGCTCATTACAAATTACCTTGCTATCAAACTATCTGTTACCGACAATTTTATTGCTTGCAGAAATTACCTTGCTCAAAACCACTTGTCATTTCCTTTTGCTCCTCGTTGGGTTCAACACTCTTACTTATAGAAAGGACTACGGTCGATCACCTATACTTGTGGGTCATCAATACTATTTTCTGGCACCCTTGCCGGGGAGTGAAGCGCTCTTGGTAAGCGGAAATTGGTAAGGAAAAATTATTACTATGTGCTGAAATTTATTGTCACTTGTTACTATGGAGAACCATCCTTTGAGGGGTTTGTTCAGGGTATCTTTACCTCGACCAAACCACAATTAGTTTCCCCTCAACCTACAACACCTACTGAAAATATTGGTTATGAAATTCCTTCGGGTATGATAGAACAACTGTTAGCTAATCCTTATGCAGGAGATGGAACAAAACATGCTGATATGCACTTGATCTATGTGGATGAAATTTGTGGATTATTTAAGCTTGCAGGTTTACCCGGAGATGAAGCTAAGAAGAAGGTTTTTCCTTTATCTTTGAAGGGAAAAGCATTGGCATGCCATAGTCTATGCGATGATATTGGATCTTGGAATTGGAGTCGATTGAAATTGTAATTTCACCAAAAAAGTTATCCTATGCATCTAGTTCATCGTGATCGGAATTATATATATAATTTTTGGCCTCGTGAAGGAGAAAGTATCGCTCTAGCTTGGGGGAGGCTTAAGCCAATGTTATATTCATGCCCCAATCATGAGTTCAGAAGAGAAATTATTATCCAGAATTTTTATGCTCGGCTTTCTCATGATGATCGATCCATGCTCGATACTTCTTGTGCTGGTTCTTTTATGAAGAAGACTATTGAATTCAGGTGGGATCTTTTGGAAAGAATTAAACGCAACTCTGAAGATTGGGAACTTGACGAAGGTAAAGAGTCAGGTATTAAGCTTAAGTTTGATTGTGTTAAATCTTTTATGAATACCGATGCTTTTCACAAGTTTAGCACTAAATATGGACTTGACTCTGAGATAGTAGCCTCTTTCTCTGAATCTTTTGCTACCCATGTTGATCTCCCTAAGGAGAAGTGGTTTAAATATCATCCACCTATTAAAGAAGAAATTAAAGAACCGGTAATAGCTAAAGAAGAAACTATTATTTGCAATGTTGATCTAGTTGTGCCGACTGCTTATATTGAAAAATCACCTTTCCCTGTTAGGATAAACGAACATGCTAAGGTTTCAACTGTTGTTCACAAAAGTAATATTAGAGCACCTAGACCACCAGAACAAATCAAAGTAGAACCTAGTGTTGCTATGGTTAAAGATCTCCTGGTAGAAAATATTGATGGGCATGTTATTTATTTCTATGATGAAGCTGCTAGAATTGCCAAACCCCATGAAAAAGATAAACATAGACCTGTTGTTGGCATGCCTGTTGTCTCAGTTAAAATAGGAGATTACTGTTATCATGGTTTATGTGACTTGGGTGCTAGCATGAGTGATATTCCTTTTACCTTATATCAAGAAATTATGGATGACATAGCACCCGCTGAAATAGAAGATATAGATGTCACTATTGAACTTGCTAATAGGGACACCATCACACCACTTGGGATTGTTAGAGATGTTGAAGTCTTCTGTGGGAAAGTAAAATACCTTACTGATTTTCTAGTTCTTGGTTCCCCACAAGATGATTTATGTCCCATTATTTTTGGTAGACCTTTCTTGAACACTGTTAATGCTAATATAGATTGTGGGAAACAAACTATCGGTGTTAGTTTTGGTGATGAGTCTCATGAGTTTAATTTCTCTAAGTTTAGTAGAAAACATCATAAGAAAGAATTACCTAGTAAGGATGAAATAATTGGTCTTGCTTCTATTGTCGTGCCTCCTACTAATCCACTGGAACAATATTTGCTAGACCATGAAAATGATATGCATATGCATGAAAGAAATGAAATAGATAAAAATTTCTTTGAATAACGACCCCTGCTCAAACACAATTTGCCTATTGAAACTGTAGGAGGTCCTCCTCCACCTAAGGGTGATCCTGTCTTTGAATTAAAACAATTGCCAGACACTTTGAAATATGCTTATCTTGATGAGAAAAAGATATATCATGATATTATTAGTGCTAACCTTTCAGAACATGAAGAAGAAAGATTATTGAAAATTCTGAAGAAGCACCGAGCTGCTATTGTGTATACTCTTGATGATCTTAAGGGCATTAGTACCACTCTAAGTCGGCACAAGATTAATATGGAACCTGATGCTAAGCCCGTTGTTGATCACCAACGACGCTTGAATCCTAAGAGAAAGAAGTGGTAAGAACTGAAATATTAAAGCTTCTTGAAGCAGGTATAATCTATCCCATAGCTAATAGTAGATGGGTAAGTCCCGTTCATTGTGTCCCTAAGAAAGGAGGTATTATTATTGTTCCTAATGATAAAAATGAACTTATTCGACAATGAATTGTCACAGGTTTTAGAATGGTAATTGATTTTAGAAAAATTGAATAAAGCAACTAGAAAATATCATTACCCTCTACCTTTTATAGATCAAATGCTAGAAAGACTATCTAAGCACACACACTTTTGCTTCCTTGATGGATATTCTGGTTTTTCTCAAATACCTATTTCACAACCTGATCAAGAGAAAACCACCTTTACTTGCCCTTTTGGAACTTATGCTTATAGACGTATGCCTTTTGGTTTATGCAATGCACCTGCTACCTTTCAAAGCTGTATGACTGCTATATTCTCTGACTTCTATGAAAAGATTGTTGAGGTTTTCATGGATGATTTTTCTGTTTACGGAACTTCTTTTGATGATTGCTTAAGCAACCTTGATCGAGTTTTGCAGAGATATGAGCAAACTAATATTGTCTTGAACTGGTAGAAGTGCCACTTTATGGTTAATGAAGGCATTGTCTTAGGTCATAAATTTATGAACGAGGTATTGAGGTGGATAAAGCTAAAGTTGACGCAATTGAGAAAATGCCATGTCCTAAAGATATTAAAGGTATTCGTAGTTTCCTCGATCATGTTGGTTTCTATAGGAGGTTCATTAAAGACTTCTCTAAAATTTCTAGGCCTCTTACAAATCTTTTAAAAAAGGATGTCCCATTTGTTTTTGATGACGACTGTGTAGAAGCCTTTGAAACACTCAAGAAAGCCTTAAATTCTACACCTATAGTGCAACCACCCGATTGGAACTTGCCTCTTGAAATTATGTGTGATGCTAGTGATTATGATGTTGGTGTTGTTCTAGGACAAACAGTTGATAAAAATTAAATGTTATTCATTATGCTAGTATAACTCTAGACAGTGCTCAACGACATTATGCTACTACTGAAAAAGAATTTTTAGCAGTTGTGTTTGCTTGTGATAAATTCAGATATTATATTATTTGATTCTGAAGTAACTGTACACACCGATCATGCTGCTATAAAATATCTTATTGAAAAGAAAGATGCTAAACCTAGACTCATTAGGTGGGTTTTCTTTCTACAAGAATTTGATTTACATATTACTGATAGAAAAGGAGCTGAGAACCCCGTAGTTGATAACTTGTCTAGGTTAGAAAATGTTCTTGATGACCCACTACCTATTGATGATAGCTTTCCTGATGAACAACTAGCTGCAATAAATGTCTCTCATAACACTCCTTGGTATGCTGACTATGCTAATTACATAGTTGCTAAATATATACCACCTAGTTTCACTTACCAACAAAAGAAAAAAACATTCTATGATTTAAGACATTACTTTTGGGATGACCCACACCTCTATAAAGAAATGGTAGATGGTATTATCTAGACGTTGTGTATCTGAGCATGAACAGGAACAAATCCTACAAAAATTTCACTCTGAAGCTTATGGAGGACATCATGCAAGAGATAGAACTACTGACAAGGTATTGAAATTTGGTTTTTACTGGCCTTCTCTCTTCAATGATTCCCGTAAGTATGTTTTATGTTGTGATGAGTGCCAAAGAATTCGTAATATCAGTAAGCATCAAGAAATGCCTATGAATTATTCACTTGTTGTTGAACCATTTGATGTTTGGGGTTTTGATTACATGGGACCTTTTCCTTCCTCTAATTGGTACACTCATATTTTGCTTGTTGTTGATTATGTTACTAAGTGGGTAGAAGCAATTCCAACTAGTAGTGCTGATCACAACACCTCTATTAAAATGCTTAAAGAAGTTATTTTCCCAAGGTTTGGAGCCCCTAGATATTTAATGACTGATGGTGGTTCACACTTTATTCATGGTGCTTTCCGTAAAATGCTGGCTAAGTATGATGTTTGATACGTCTCCGTTGTATCTATAATTTTTGATTGTTTCATGCCAATATTATACAACTTTCACATACTTTTGGCAACATTTTATATGATTTATTGGACTAACCTACTGATCCAAAGGCTCAAAGGATCCTCGCTTGTTGCATGTTTTTTGTTTCACAGAAAATCCATATCAAACAAAGTCCAAACACGATAAAAATTTACGGAGAATTAGTTTGGAATGTATGTGATTTTTGGGATTTGGAATCAACGCAAACGGGGGCCCATAGTGACCACAACCCACCAGCGCGCGCCGGGCACCCCCTGGCGCGCCAAGGTGTCTTATGCCCTCCTAGAAAGTCGGTGGGGGCCCTTCTTCTGGCACAAGAAAGATAATTTATGGAAAAAAATCGTGTAAAAATTTCAGTGCAATCGGAGTTACGGATCTCCGGGAATTTAAGAAACCGTGAAGGGCCAGATCTGGGGGCACGAAATAGAAGAGATCAGAGAGGGGGATCCAATTTCGGAGGGGCTCCCTCCCCTCCGCCACCATGGAGGCCATGGACCAGAGGGGGAACTCTCCTCCCATCTAGGGGGAGGCCAAGGAATAATAAGAAGGAGGGGGGCTCTCTCTCCCTCTCTCCCGGTGGCACCGGAACGCTGCCGGGGCAAGTATCGTGACGGCGATCTACATCAACAATCTTTCTACCGTCAACACCAACTCTCTCCCCCTCTATGCAGCGGTGTAAACTCCCTTTTCCCTGTTGTAATCTCTACTTCAACATGGTGCTCAACTCCCTATATTATTTCCCAATGATCTATGGTTATCCCATGATGTTTGAGTAGATCCCTTTTGTCCTATGGGATAATTATGATCTTGGTTGGTATGATTGTATATTTTTTTATGGTGCTGTCCTATGGTGCCCTCCGTCTCGTGCAAACGTGAGGGGCCCCCGCTGTAGGGTGTTGCAATATGTTCATGGTTTGCTTATTGTCAGTGTTGCAGGGGTGACAGCAGCCTAAACGCAGATAAGTGGGTTATGATGTATGGGAGTAAAGAGGAATTGATACTTAATGCTATGGTTGGGTTTCACGACCTTAATGATCTTTAGTAGTTGTGGATGTTTGCTAGGGGTCCAATCATAAGTGCATATGATCCAAGTAGAGAAATTATGTTAGCTCATGCCTCTCCATCATATAAAATTACAAGAATGATTACTTGTATACTTGTTATCGATTGCCTAGGGACAAATTGACTTTCTTATTGAAAAAAGTCATCCACTTTTATTACCTTGCAATTTATTCATAGTTTTATTCTCGCAAAGTACTCGTAGTTTTATTCTTACAAAATAGTTTCATACTTGTTCTAGGTAAAGCAAATGTCAAGTGTGCTTACAGTTGTATCGGTGGTCGATAGAACTTGAGGGAATATTTGTTCTACCTTTAGCTCCTCGTTGGGTTCGACACTCTTATTTATCGAAGAAGGCTACAAACGATCCTCTATACTTGTGGGTCATCAAGACTTTCTTCTGGCGCCGTTGCCGGGGAGCAATAGCGTGGGGTGAATATTCTCGTGTGTGCTTGTTTGCTTTATCACTAAGTAGTTTTTATTTCCTGTTCTAAGTTGTTCTCTATCTTCAGTTCTGGATATGGAACATGAAACACCAAAAAAATTAGTTGTACTTGCTACTCATGGAGATGGGGAACCTCCTAAAACCCTCGATGCTCGTTATGTGAGAAATATTATGCACTATGTCGGTGTACAAAAAGAGGGGCACAATTTTGTACCCCTTTACCTGTGCACGGGCAGTCGGAGCCGCACCTACGGTCATGCCAACTAGAACAGGGGAGGTGAGCCAAGGTAAGACCGAAGCCCAAGATAATCAGAGCAATGCCAAGGCCAAGACCACAAAGAGCAGATGGACGAAGCAGGTTCCCCCGGTAAGACCCTTGCCAGGGCAGCTCGCCCCACACCAACAGAGTGAGCCACCCTTGAGCCCACGGTCCCCAACGCCATCATCCACGTGGGGCCAGGGCTCAGGAAGGCACCTCTGTGGTGGCATGCAGATCTTTGTGAAGACATATTCAAGATCAGATGATGATTAGAAGATGACGATCCTCGGCAAGATCCTTGCCGAGGAAGGCCACATACCGCCGGCAAGGTCCTTGACGGGGACGACAACGCGCCACGCCAAGCCCCTTGTCACGGGCCACATGGCAAGACCCTTGCCGGGCCACCCGGCAAGGGCCTCGCCAAGGACGCCAGCGGGGCCACCGCCAGGCCCACGCCAACCAAGCTTCCATCATCGTTCACATGCAGCTGCCAGCCCAACCAGCTGGGCGGGCACCTGCGTGGCAACATGCAGCTCCCAGGCCAACTCATCGAGCGCCCGTGTGGCGGCATGCAGATCTTCGTGAAGGCTCCGCCACTGCGCCACCTCAGCTGCCTGCCTGCCTACATGGCACCACGCACCTCACTAGCTAGGGCGCGTGTCAAGGCGAGGAGGAGCGGCGACGGACGGGACAGGCCTCGCCCCCGTCCCCAATAACGCAAGGGGACACCTAAGCTACGCATTAAATGCATCTTGTCCTATAATATGAGCGATAAGCTCAGGGCACTGTACGCCTTTCCACCTCCTGTGTGCCACTTTGGCAGCCCCTTTCGACTATAAAAGGAGGCCCATGGCATACTGGAGAAGGATTCGGATCTTTCGAACCACCACTGACCACAGCTAATTCGAGAGCTCAAGAACTCTCTGAAATACACCCACCAAAGCAAGACTAGGGTTTTACGCATCCTCGCGGCCCAAACCTGGGTAAACGATCCTTGCGCTGTCTACTAGCCCTGCTCTTCTCGCAACCCCGCGCCTCGGCAACCGTAGTAGGGATTCTTGTGATCCCATAGGTGCCATTCCACACCGACATCTTTGCCGCGCCAGGTAGGGGGCGCAATTGTGAGAATCTTGTCTAGTAGTTAGCCTAGCAGTTCTTCGTCGCCATGGCTCCTAAGAAGAAGGCGGCCACGGCGATCGGCTCGTTGGGAGCCGAACGGCCCGTGCCAGTGCGGACGAGCAGTGGACCGGTCGCAGACAGGACCCGGGCCGCGGTCCACGAGCACCAGCATCGCCCAGGCAGTCGGAGCCTGGAGAGCGGCGTTGTTCACACGCCAGACGACCGGCTACACGTCACCGGATCCAAAGACGGAGCTGGGCCCCCCGCAGGCGGCGCGGGGCCCTCCAGGGGTGTCGTTGTGCCACCTCTGGGTGGCGCATCGACCTCCAGGACACCCACACCGGTGAGCACCGGCGCTCTTCCCATGGTGTGCGCGCCGAGCAGCGTCACCACGTCGGTGACCCTGGGCACCGCCGTGGGAAGAGCCCTGTGCGTCATCTGCAAGATGAAGGGGTTCAGACGCCGCCGGCCGCGAAAATGGCACACAGTCTGGTCGTAACGGAGCTCCTTCTAACGTAGTTAGAAGTCGGCGCCCGCAATCCACGCAGTCGCCGCCGCTGCCCACGCCAATGAAGCTTTGGCTGCGCAGCTGCTCCTCGACTTCCCTCCTACTGCGGAGAAGCTCGACGAGTGGAGGGCCACCATCCGGAGCCTCGTTGCCGTCGCCAACAAAGATGATCCGCGACCAGTGGGGCTCTCGGGTCGGCGCTCCACCGAGCCACCACATGCTGGCGCCGGGAGGACCGGGGGAGCTGCGGCCACGGTGCACTCTCCTCCTCCTTGCCAGCCGCCGCGGGCGTCAGCCCGTCGTGACGACGTTTGTGATAACATATCCATAGCGTCGTCCGACCCGCGGACCCTCCGCGACCAGCGCCAGGTCCTTCGGGAATGAGCTCACGAAGACGCTCGAACCATCCTCGAGCGTCAGCGCGAAACGCGCCGCCAATCGGACAAGCGGCCGGGGCCTGCTATGGACCACCTGGCACCGGGGGGCTCCGGCGGCCTACATTACGAGGTGGGATGCCCGGACTTTACTCGTGAGCTGCGACAGTTCCAGTGGCCGTCCCACCGCACGTTCAAGCCTGACGTCGGCGAGAAGTACACTGGCAAGACCCATCCGTCCGAGTTCCTCAGCATCTACACCATCACGATGAAGGCTGTTGGGGCTCGCGACGACAAGGTTCTTGCCAACTATTTCCTGCTGGCGCTCAAGCCCAATGTGATGTCTTGGTTGATGCACTTGCCGGTGGATTCCATTTCTTCTTGGTCGGATCTGTGCCATGAGTTCGTTGGCGCCTTCATAGGAGGCCACCAAGCTCATGGCTAGGCTAGCGATCTGCATATCATTCCCGGGAAGGAAGGGGAGACCCTGCGCAAGTACATCCAGAGATTCAACCGGGTGCAGTACAACATCCCCGACGTTCATCCCGCCGCTGTGATTAGCGCGTTCCAACAGAATGTGGGCAATCGCAAGATGCGCGAAGAGCTGGCGATGACCAAAGTTAAGAATGTGGCCGAGCTCTACGTTCTGGCCGATAGGTGCGCCCAGGCTGAAGAGGGAAGGAAGTACCCCGGCGAAGACGCGGGCGCGGAAACCGACTCTACCGATGAAGACGCCGCTACCCCGACGAAGAAGGGCCGGTGTCGCAACAGGAAACACAAAGGCAAGGCCGTGCTTGCCGTTGAGGGATCTGGCGACACCGGTGCTGGCAAGAAGGTCAAGGCAGGCGCCCCCGGCAAGGAGATTGCCTGGTGTGCCGTCTGCTCGGCCTTGGCGGCTACCGACAAACCAGGAAGCTCCGACAAGCAATACTGCAAGATCCACCGCACCAAGGCCCACGACCTCCGTAATCGCCGCAAGTCGAGCTGCTTGGCCGAGAAGCAAAATGCTGAGTATGAGAGGCGGGACAAGGAGAAGGACCAGGACGGTGCCGAGGATCCGGCAAGAAGCGTATGCCAAGGAGGCCGCCCCGACAAGGACAACCAGCAAGAGAGGCCCGCCCGGGGCCGCGACAAGAAACAAGAAGACGATGAACACGACGAGGAAGATGAGTCTTGTGAGCAAGGGTTCCAGAAGGCTATGGAGGCCATGTGCGTCGATGGCGGCGCCTCAGATACCTCTCACCGCCAGCTCAAGCAAAGGCGCATGAGATTACAAAGAAGAAAGCCGCTGCTCGTCGCCGTGGTCAGCCGAGGTGGTCCAGCACGCCCCTCATCTTTGACGCCGAGGACCACCCTGACCGCACTACCGCGGTCGGGTGTTTGCCATTGTTGGTCTCACTAATGATACACAACCTCAGGGTGAACAAGATGTTGGTTGACGGCGGGGCCGGCCTGAACCTGATCTCGCCTGTCGTGATCAAAAGGTTGCAAATCCCTGATGGAGACCTCGAGGAAACGAGCATGTTTCAAGGGGTCAATCCGGGGAGGAGCCAGCCGAAGGGAAAGGTCACACTGCCCGTGACATTTGGAGGAGAGTTGAACTACAGGACGGAGAGGATCGTCTTCGACATGGCCAAAATCTCCTTGCCCTACAACGGGATCCTCGACCGCCCGGCACTAGCCAAGTTCATGGCAGCGTCACACTATGCCTACAACATGCTAAAGATGCCCGGGCCGTTGACCATCATCTCCGCCCCCTCCGACAAGAAGGACGCGCTGATTTGCGCCAACCAGCTCTACCGGGAGGCAGTTGCAGCAGCTGCCGCCAAGGCACCTGCTCCGGCCGCTGAAGCCCCGGAAGGGAGGAAGAAGCCCGGCAAGACCTCTCGCACCTAGTCCGGCAAGCGCACCTCTTCGGAGTGTTGTGCTGCCGTCGAGGACGTGCCAGAGAGCTCTACCGACAAGAGCAAGAGATCCAGAGCCGAGCCACCACAAACCAAGAAGGTGTCCGCCAGGGAGGATGGCACGGGAGGGGCCTTCACCATAGGCTCCACCCTCGACAAAGAATAGGAAGGCGCGCCGTCACCTTCCTCATGGACGAATGTCGACGTGTTTGCATGGCAAGCATCCGACATCCCCGGTGTTCCCAGGGAGGTGATTGAGCACCACCTAGCTGTCTGCCCCCATGCGCGACCCGTCAAGCAGAAGGTCAGAAAGCAGGCTCTGGAGAGGCAGGAGTTCATCACAGAGGAGATCAGGAAATTGGAAGCGGCAGGTTTGGTGAGAGGAGTGCTCCACCCGACGTGGTTGGCCAATCCGGTAGTGGTGCGCAAGGCGAATGGGAAGTGGAGACTGTGTATTGATTACACAGAAATCGATAAGGCTTGTCCTAAGGACCCCTTCCCGTTGCCGCGCATCGACTAGATTGTTGACTCCACAGTCGAGTGTGATCTGTTATCATTCCTCGACGCCTACTCGGGCTACCACCAGATCTTCATGATGAGAGAGGATGAAGAAAAGACAACATTCACCCCATGTGGTACGTATTGCTTTTTACGGATGCCTTTCGGGTTGAAGAGTGTTGGCTCAACGTTCGCAAGAGCAGTCCAAATTGGTTTGAACCTCAGCTCCATAGAAATATGGAGGCCTACATGGATTACATAGTGGTCAAAACCAAGGACGGGCCAACTCTTGTGCAAGATCTGGAAGAGACATTTGCTAACCCGCGCAAGATCACCTCAAGCTAAACCCTAAGAAGTGTGTCTTCGGTGTTCCATCCGGCAAGCTTCTCGGGTTCTTTGTGTCGCAGCGCGGGATCGAGGCAAACCCAGACAAGATCAAGGCTATTGAGCAGATTGAGGCGCCCAAGCGGATCAAGGATGTGCGTCGGCTCACCGGCTGCGTTGTCGCCATGAGCCGATTCATCTCCAAGTCCGCCGAGCGCGCCCTTCCCTTATTCAAAATCTTGAAGAAGGCAGGCCCAATAGAGTGGACCATAGAAGCCGAGGCAACATTGCAGGATCTGAAGAAATACCTTTCCTCCATGCCAATACTGGTTGCGCTTAAACCACAAGAGCCGTTGCTGCTGTATCTGGCGGCGACAAATCAAGTGGTCAGCGCCGCGCTGGTGGCATAGAGGGAGGTCAAAGAGGAGGCAGTGACAGCGGCAGAACCAGCGGATGGCAAGCCCAAAATTCCCCCGGCAGGGCCTGGTGCCGGCAATGGGAGGCCCCCGGCAGAGTCTGATGCCGCCGAGGCAAAGGCTCAAGCAAATCAAGTGAGGTGGTGCAGAAGAAGAAGATGATGCAGCACCTGGTTTACTTTGTCAGCTCCCTCTTGCAGGGAGCTAGATCGAGGTACTCCGGTGTGCATAAATTGCTCTTCGACCTCCTTATGGCCTCGAGGAAGCTGCGTCATTACTTCCAAGCCCACGAGATCACTGTCGTCACCCGTCTCCCATTACAACTGATACTGCATAACCCAGATGCGACTGGAAGGATTGTGGAATGGCCTTGGAGCTGTCAAGCTTTGGTTTAAAGTTTGAAAGTACCTCGACAATTCAGAGCAGAGTCTTGGCGGAGTTCATTGCAGAATGGAGCTCGACGCCTGACAAAGAAATCTAGGAGACCACTCTCCCCGGCAAGGAAGCAGACCATGTTGGATCATGTACTTTGATGGGGCTTTCTCGGCAAAGGCGCTAGTGCCGGTGTCTGCTCATCACACCCAATCGAGAGCACCTCAAGCACGTGATCCGGATGCACTTCCCGTGGAGATGTCCACCATCATCACTGCTGAGTACGAGGGAGTGCTTGCCGGTCTCAGGATCGCGGCATACCTCGGGGTTAAGAAGCTCATCGTCAGGGGTGACTCGCAGCTCGTTGTCAGACAGGTCAACAAGGATTATCAAAGCCCATTGATGGAAGCTTACGTAGATGAGGTGAGGAAGCTGGAGGAACGCTTTGAAGGTATCCAAGTGGAGCACGTCCCCCGAGCGGAGAATGACATCGCTGATTACCTGTCAAACCGTGCCACATTCAAGCTACCTATGGAACCAGGTACCTTTTTGCTTCGGTTAACTCAACCATCCGTCGAACCATCAGCGGGGCAGAACAAGCGGAGGAAATCAGGTCCCGGCAAGTACTTTCCCACCGAAAGGCACCACAGGGCTGCGGCAAGGGTGCCGCCATGGACAGAGCCTGCCTAAGAGCAATCGCTCTGGCAGAGCGTAAAGCCCTGGCCGTAGAGACAGCCGCTCCCATGGCGGAAGAAATGCCTTTGGTCCTTGCCGTCGAGCCCCAGGCTCCGGCATGGGCGCAGCATACCGTCCAATTCCTCCAAACAAGGTAACTTCCTGAGGAGCAGGAGGAAGCGGAAAAAGTAGCCCGTCGGTCCGCCCTGTACCAGTTCGGCGATGACATCCTGTACAGGAGAAGGCCAAACAATGTGAAATTGAAGTGCATCCCCCGGGAGGAAGGACTGGAGCTGTTGGCGGAGATACATGGAGGCATATGTGGCTCCCACATAGGGTCGCGGGCCCTTGCAGGGAAGGCGTTCCGGCGAGGTTTCTTCTGGCCCACCGCCCTCCAGGATGCGACGGCACTAGTAACCAAGTGTGAAGCGTGTCAGTTCCATTCAAAGAAGCTTCATCAACCTGCTCAAGCCCTTCAAACAATTCCTCTCTCCTGGCCATTCTCGGTCTGGGGGCTCGATATACTAGGCCCTTTCCCCCGCGCCGTTGGGGCTTTGAGTACTTGTACGTTGCGATCGACAAGTTCACAAAGTGGCCGGAGGTGGAAGCAGTGAGAAAGGTGACTGCTCAATCAGCTGTCAAGTTTTTCAAGGGACTGGTCTGCCGTTTTGGTGTGCCAAACAGAATCATCACCGACAACGGCACGCAGTTCACGAGCCACACCTTCATGCAATACATTCAAGACCTCGGCAGCAAGGTCTGTTTTGCTTCCGTGGCACACCCACAGAGCAACGGCCAAGCGGAGAGGGCGAATGCTGAAGTGTTGCGAGGCCTAAGGATGAAGACTTTTGACAAGCTGCGCAAGAGCGGAAGGCGCTGGATTGATGAATTGCTGACGGTTCTTTGGTCAATCAAGACGACACCAAATCGAGCCACCATCCAGACACCTTTTGCCCTGGTCTGTGGGGCAGAAGCAGTTCTCCCCACGGAACTCATATACGGGTCACCTCGAGTGCTCGCTTATGATGAGCTTGAGCAAGAGCAGTTGCGCCAAGATGACGCGACGCTCCTTGAGGAAGATCGTCTTCGGGCGGCTGTGAGAGCAGCGCGCTACCAGCAAGCCTTGCGCCGCTACCATAGCCGCAAGGTTCATGCCCGAAGCTTTGAGGAAGGCGACCTTGTTCTTTGGCGCGTTCAGTCGGCCAAGAATACCAACAAGTTGACGCCGAAGTGGGAAGGCCCTTATCGGGTAATACGAGTCACCAGGCCCGGCGCAGTCCGGCTGAGATCAAGATGCCGTCCCAGTGAGCAACTCCTGGAACATCGAGCATCTTCGCAAGTTTTAACCATAAGGCGCGGCTTGCCGGGCCTCCCGGCAAGCCACCTTGTGTACAAGCTTTGCCGGCAAGGCATGTAACCCTTCGTACAAAGCCAGGCGCAGACCCTGAGCATAAATAAATGAAGCGCTGGCGCCCTAAGTCATAGCATGCATGCTAGGTCGAGTCTCTTCCTTGGTTAGGGTTGATAGTGCTTAGCAGCGACTAACCCCTAGCCTAGAGGTCGAGTGCGCGTCAATCTGTTTCTTTTCTGTCCTCCTTTGGTTCGCAGGGCACATGAGCACTTTCGCTGAGCTACTTGGAAGAAGGGAAACATACCGGCATCCCGACCCCGACAAACCAGAGTTGCCGGGGGCTGCAAGCATGGGGGTTCAACCGCGGCAAGACAAGGTTCCCGGGGGCTGCAGATCCAGACAAGTCTTTTATCCTCTGTCATGCATTTCAGAATAGGACTGGGGCATGTGGAACCTCGTTTTTATCTCTAGGCTGCCGTTCTCCCCTTTTTCCTATACCTAAGCATTATTACCTGGGTCCAGATTTGGTTGTAGCCGCGACAGCAAGGAGGTAGAACGAGGAGCCTAAAGCCCACTTCATCCCTGCCTCCGCCAAGAGCGCGAGAACGGTCGAGTGGAGTGGGTGGACAGAAAGGCCTGTTGCCAGGCGAAAAATGTTTATCTTAAACAATAACAAGGATTCGCTCCTTGTCGCGGGATTTACCCATGAACGAAGAACCCGACAAGCATCCCTTTTTCATTAAAAACATCCCATACAGGTACAGTTCGTACGAAATGAAAAACATGAACAAAGGGGATTACAAGCTTTAAATTTAACAAGGCCCGAAGGCTTACAGATTAAAAAAGAGATAAGGTGCCCGTGATTCCTTTCCTGTCCCTCTCCTCAGGAGGTAGGTCAAGGAGGCGCGAGGACAAAAGGGGCGCCTAGGCAAGCTACGAGCAGTAGAAAGCACCAAGAGAACACCTTGGTGGCCGCTCATGGGTAGGCCGGTGATGACGGTGCTGGGAAAGGAGCTGGAAGACGAGGCGGCAGGACCGGCAGTACGCGACGAAAGCGTCGGTGCCCGCATACTCCGAGTTGACGACCTTGCCGCCCGCCCTCTTCCTCTTCCACAGCCTCCCGACGCCAGCCGCCCAAGGAGACGGCCCTGAGAAGTTCAAGGAGCTGGCCCCGCCCCCGACAAAACCCTGTTGGAGGAGCGGCCAGGTGCAGATGCTGCTACTGCCGCACCCGCCCAGGCGCGGGGCGTTCGACGCCTAGTCGGACTCATCCCAGTCATCTGCCCCGCTGTCCTCCTCGTCACTTTCGCTCGAGGAAGAGCTTCTATCGTCGGAATCTCCATCGGAGGAGCTCTCCACACAGCACTTCAGGCGAGTCCCGAACTCTCCGGAGACCTTGACGGAGAGCAGGCCGTCCTCCATCATTTTGAAGTAGAGGACGAGCCCCGCCGTCAGGCTGTGGATGCGAGCGAACGTCTTCCACCCACGACGGAGGTACATGACCTGAGGAGCCGGGAAGTCAACGTCGACAAGCGTGCCCCCATTCCCACAACCCCTCATGTGCAAGCTGAGGGATTGGGGCCGGTCATGCTCCATCTCCCGAGCAAACGGGGTAGGAAGACGAAGACGGCGAGGCGGAGGCCGGCGCAGCCTAATGAAGAACTCGCGGGGCTGATCTCTGATAACCCACAAGTATAGGGGATCGCAACAGTTTTCGAGAAGTAAGAGTGTCGAACCCAACGAGGAGCTAAAGGTAGAACAAATATTCCCTCAAGTTCTATCGACCACCGATACAACTCTACGCACGCTTGACGTTTACTTTACCTAGAACAAGTATGAAACTAGAAGTACTTTGTAGGTGTTTTTGGAGAGGCTAGCAAGAAAGTAAAGAGCACGTAAATAAAACTAGGGGCTGCTTAGATAAAAACACAACTAAATTAAATATGGCGAGTGTGGAAAAGTGGTGGTAGGAGTTGCGAAATTGTCCCTTAAGCAATTGACTACTTTACTAGACCGATAGCAAGTATTATGTGGGAGAGGCCACTGCTAGCATGTTATCCCTTACTTGAAATTCTATGCACTTATGATTGGAACTATTAGCAAGCATCCGCAACTACTAACGCTCATTAAGGTAAAACCCAACCATAGCATTAATATATATTGGTCCCCTTCAATCCCGTATGTATCAATTTCTATGCTAGGTTGAAGCTTCACACTCTTGCCCTCCAATACATAGTCCTATCAACATACAACTAACCCTATGGTGTGATCCACGCTACTCATATGATGGGCACCAAAGGACGCAACATAACCACAAGCAAATTAAATCAATCATAGCAATTCATCAACCACCAATAGGACAACGAAAATCTACTCAGACATCATAAGATGGCAACACATCATTGGAAAATAATATGAAGCATAAAGCACCATGTTCAAGTAGAGGGTGCAACGTGGTTATGGAGAGTGGACCGCTGTAGATAGAGGGGGAAGGTGATGGAGATGTTGGTGAAGATGGCGGAGGTGTTGGTGAAGATTGCGGTGATGATGATGATGGCCACGGCAGTGTTCGGCGCCACCGAAGAGAAGGGAGAGGGGCCCTTCGCCTTCTTCTTCTTCCTTGACCTCCTCCCTAGATGGGAGAAGGGTTTCCCCTCTGGTCCTTGGCCTCCATGGCGTGGGATGGGCGAGAGCCCCTCCAAGATTGGATCTATCTCTCTTTTTCTGCGTTCGCCCCTGGCTCTGTTTCACCGTTTCGTGTATATATGGAGATCCTTAACTCCGATTGTCCTGAAACCTTCGTCGTGATATTTTTTTTCGAAAATTAGCTTTCTTGCGGCAATAGAAGAGCGTCAACTGCCTTACAGGTGGGTCACAAGGGTCAGGGGCTAGGGGGGGCGCCCCCTACCTCGTGCCCACCTCGGACACTGGTTCGCGTTGATTTTTCCTCCAGATTTTCCAAATATTCCAAAAAGTATCTCCGTCCGTTTTATCCCGTTTGGACTCCGTTTGATATGGATATTCTATTAAACCAAAAACATGCAACAGAGACGGGAACTGCACTTTGGGCACTGGATCAATATGTTAGTCCCAAAAATAGTATAAAGTTGCCAAAAGTATATGAAAGTTGAATAATATTGGCATGAAACAACAATCAAAAATTATAGATACGACGGAGACGTATCAAGATCCCCAAGCTTAATTCCTGCTCGTCCTCGAGTAGGTAAATGATAAAAAGATAATTTTTGATGTGGAATGCTACCTAGCATAATCTTGATCATATGTCTAATCATGGCATGAATATTAAGACACGAGTGATTCAAGGCAATAGTCTATCGTTTGACATAAAAACAATAATACTTCAAGCATACCAACCAAGTAATTATGTCTTATTGAAATAACATAGCCAAAGAAAGCTCATCCCTACAAAATCATATAGTCTGGCTATGCTCCATCTTCACCACACAAAATATTCACATCATGCACAACCCCGATGACAAGCCAAGCAATTGTTTCATAATTTTGACGTTCTCAAACCTTTTCAACTTTCACGCAATACATGAGCATGAGCCATGGACATAGCACTATAGGTGGAATAGAATATGATGGTGGGGGTTTTGTGGAGATGACTTTATAGGAGATAGTCTGTCATCAACTTGGCGTATCAACGGGCTATGAAGATGCCCATTAATAGATATCAATGTGAGGAGTAGGGATTGCCATGCAACGGATGCACTAGAGCTATAAGTATATGAAAGCTCAAACTGAAACTAAGTGGGTGTGCATCCAACTTGCTTGCTCATGAAGACCTAGGGCATTTGAGGAAGCCCATCGTTGGAATATACAAGACAAGTTCTATAATGAAAATTCCCACTAGTATATGAAAGGGATAACTCAAGAGACTCTCTATATGAAGAAAATGGTGCTACTTTGAAGCACAAGTGTGGTAAAAGGATAGTAACACTGCCCCCTTTTTTGCGGGCTTCTTTGGCCCCATTTTTTTATTTAGGCTTCTTTGGCCTCCCTTTTTTTTGTATGGGGCAATGCTCTAATAATGATGATCATCACACTTTTATTTACTTACAACTCGATATTACAACTCGATACTAGAACAAAGATATGATTCTATATATATGCCTCCAGCGGTGTACCGGGATGTGCAATAATCTAGCGTAGCAATGACATCAAAAAACGGACAAGCCATGAAAACATCATGCTAGCTATCTTACGATCAGGCAAAGCAATGTGACAATAAATGCTCAAGTCATGTATATGATGATGATGGAAGTTGCATGGCAATATATCTCGGAATGGCTATGCGAATGCCATAATAGGTAGGTATGGTGGCTGTTTTGAGGAAAATATAAGGAGGTTTATGTGTGATAGAGCGTATCGTATCACGGGGTTTGGATGCACCGGCGAAGTTTGCACCAACTCTCGATGTGAGAAAGGGCAATGCACGGTACCGAAGAGGCTAGCAGTGATGAGAGGGTGAGAGTGCGTATAATCCATGGACTCAACATTAGTCATAAAGAACTCACATACTTATTGCAAAAATCTATTAGTCATTGAAACAAAGTACTGTGCGCATGCTCCTAGGGGGATAGATTGGTAGGAAAAGACCATCGCTCATCCCTGACCGCACTCATAAGGAAGGCAATCAATAAACACCTCATGCTCTGACTTCGTTACATAGCGGTTCACCATACGTGCATGCTACAGGACTTGCAAACCTCAACACAAGTATTTCTCAATTTCACAGTTACTCAACTAGCACGACTCTAATATCACCACCTTTATATCGCAAAACTATTGCAAGGAATCAAACATATCATATTCAGTGGTCTACAAGTTTTATGTAGGATTTTATGACTAACCATGTGAACGACCAGTTCCTGTCATCTCTCTAAATAGATATAAGTGAGGCACAAGAGTTTTAATTCCTCCTACAAAAGATATGCCCATGCTCTAACAAATATAAGTGAAGCAAAAGAGTATTCTTCAAATGGCGGTTGTCTATGTAAAGAGAAACAGGCAATCCAAGCTTCAAATGATATAAGTGAAGCACATGAAGCATTCTATAAAGCCATACTCAAAAGATATAAGTGAAGTGCAATGAGAATTCTATAAATCAACCAAGGACTATCTCATACCAGCATGGTGCATAAAAGAAACATGAAAACTAAATGCAAAAGACGCTCCAAGATTTGAACATATCACATGAATGAAATGAATCTGAAAACATACCGATATTTGTTGAAGAAAGAGGGGATGCCTTCCGGGGCATCCCCAAGCTTAGACGCTTGAGTCTCCTTGAATATTTACTTGGGGTTCCTCGGGCATCCCCAAGCTTGAGCTCTTGCTTCTCCTCCTTCTTCTCACATCTAGACCTTCTCGATCATTGAACACTTCATCCACACAAAACTCCAACAGAAAACTCGGTAAGATCCGTTAGTATAATAAAGCAAATCACTACTCTAAGTACTGTTGCAAACCAATTCATATTTTGTTTTTGCATTTTGTCTACTGTAATATAACTTTTTCATGGCTTAATCCACTGATATAAATTGATAGTTTCATCAAAACAAGCAAACTATGCATCAAAAACAGAATCTGTCTGAAACAGAACAGTCTGTAGCAATCTGAACATTCACCATACTTCTGATACTTGAAAAATTCTTCCAAAATTAGGAAAAATAAACAATTTGTATAGCAAGACAGTGCAAAAAGAATCAGAACCATTTGACGTTCCAGTAAAAAAATTAAAAATCGCGCACTACAGCCAAAGTTTCTGTCCTGCACCGCACAAACCAACAAGCATTGTAAACATCCTAAAGGCAAACCTTGGCACATTATTTTTATAATACAATGGAATTGTACAAGGGATAATTGTTTTTGTTGAAAAGTTTCTGTAATCAAGATTCACAAAGTTTCCGTGAGCATGAACAAAGTTCAAGGCTAGCTCCCACTTCAACAATGCTTGTCTTTCTCACTTTCGCTGTTCTTTTTGAAAAGTTTTGGGTTCCCCTCTTTATTTTTGTTGTTTTTAAACTATATGAAAGCACTCAACAGAAATAAATGACTCTCTAAGACTTCCCGGTTGTCTCCCTGGCAGCGCTTTCTTTAAAGCCATTAAGCTAGGCATATAGTGCTCAAGTAGTGAATCCACCCGGATCCCAAGGTATATCAAAGCCAATTTTAATTAGCAATGATTTGTAATTTAGTAGTGAGCACAAAGTAACATATATCATGTAATGACGAAGTCTAACTCTCTTCCTATGCATCGCCATGTCATAAAAGAACAATTCATGTACACATAGTAAAGGCCAATGCATTGTACAAACAGTTTCTTGCAATTTTATTGTATTGGAAACATAGAGAGGTGGAGATATAGTTCCTCTCCCATAATAATTGCAAGTAGGAGCAGCAAGCACATTCATAGTATATCTATCAAAATCATTATGTGCAACGGTAAAAGGCAACCCATCAATATAATCCTTAATAAGTGCAAACTTCTCTGATATAGTATAATCGGGAGAATTCAAAAAGATAATAGGACTATCATGCGTGGGTGCAATAGCAACAATTTCATGTTTAACATAAGGAACTATAGCAAGTTCATCTCCATAAGCATAATTCATATTGGCATCTTGGCCATAAGCATAGCAAGCATCATCAAAAGGGATATTTCAAGAGAATTAATGGGATCATAATAGTCATCATAGCAATCATCCTTCGGTATGCACGAAGGGAATTAAACAATGTATGAGTTGAAGAGTTACTCTCATTAGAAGGTGGGCACGGGTGATCAATCTGCTCTTCCTCCTTTTGTTCTTCGCTCTCCTCCTCATCTTTTTCATCCAATGAGCTCACAGTTTCATCATCTTCTTATTCCATAGACTCCTGCAAAATATTAATCTCTTCTTGGACAGCAGAGACTTTCTCAATAAGTGCATTAATTTCGGAATTGTATTCATAATTCTCATAGCAATATTTGAGGATAGCTAAATTTTCAGATCTATAAACAGCATCATCAAAATCTCCAAACTCTTTACACATAGATTCAATTTTATAAGCACCAATAAAAGCAACAAATTCTTCTATTTGTTCCACATCATAGTAATCATATATACCATTAGCAAAAGAAGGCAAGGTTTTATTATCATTAAATTTGCATGAAAAGGGAAGGTGTGGAGCCTTCATCCTAGAGCAACAAGTATAATCATAACTCACGCATAGTTGCCAAGCATACCACTTCAATATATGAATTTGATCCCATAATAGTTTCCCTTTTTGTGTTAAGCAATAATCCCTAAAGTATTCAGGTTGATCCAACATTACTCCCATTACATAATTGAATGGTGTTTTCTCAGCATTATTAAAGTAGTACATAATATCTGTCACATAACGAGCATCGATGGTTTTAGGAGGTTCCCCATCTCCATGAGTAGCAAGTACACCTAATTTTTTTGGAATTTAGTGTTCCATATCCATAACTAAAGATAAAGAACAACTAAGAACATCAAATAAAAATTACTTAGTGATAAAGAAAACAAGCACACACGAGAATATTCACCCCACGCTATGACTCCCCAGCAACGGCGCCAGAAAAAGGACTTGATAACCCACAAGTATAGGGGATCGCAACAGTTTTTGATAAGTAAGAGTGTCGAACCCAACGAGGAGCTAAAGGTAGAACAAATATTCCCTCAAGTTCTATCGACCACCGATACAACTCTACACATGCTTGGAGTTTACTTTACCTAGAACAAGTATGAAACTAGAAGTACTTTGTAGGTGTTTTTGGAGAGGCTAGCAAGAAAGTAAAGAGCACGTAAATAAAACTAGGGGCTGCTTAGATAAAACACAACTAAAGTAAATATGGCGAGTGTGGAAAAGTGGTGGTAGGAGTTGCGAAATTGTCCCTTAAGCAATTGACTACTTTACTAGACCGATAGAAATTATTATGTGGGAGAGGCCACTGCTAGCATGTTATCCCTTACTTGGAATTCTATGCACTTATGATTGGAACTATTAGCAAGCATCCGCAACTACTAACGTTCATTATGGTAAAACCCAACCATAGCATTAATATATATTGGTCCCCCTTCAATCCCGTATGTATCAATTTCTATGCTAGGTTGAAGCTTCATCACTCTTGCCCTCCAATACATAGTCCTATCAACATACAACTAACCCTATGGTGTGATCCACGCAGCTCATATGATGGGCACCAAAGGACAGCAACATAACCACAAGCAAATTAAATCAATCATAGCAATTCATCAACCACCAATAGGACAACAAAAATCTACTCAGACATCATAAGATGGCAACACATCATTGGAAAATAATATGAAGCATAAAACACCATGTTCAAGTATAGGGTACAGCGGGTTGCGGGAGAGTGGACCGCTGTAGATAGAGGGGGGAAGGTGATGGAGATGTTGGTGAAGATGGCGGAGGTGTTGGTGAAGATCATGTGATGATGATGATGGCCACGACAGCTGCTCCGGCGCCACCGGAAGAGAAGGGAGAGGGGGCCCTTCGTCTTCTTCTTCCTTGACCTCCTCCCTAGATGGGAGAAGGGTTTCCCCTCTGGTCCTTGGCCTCCATGGCGTGGGAGGGGCGAGAGCCCCTCCGAGATTGGATCTATCTCTCTGTTTCTATCTGTTTCTAAGTTCTCCCCTGGCTCTGTTTCACCGTTTCGTGTATATATATGGAGATCCGTAACTCCGATTGGCCTGAAACCTTCGCCGTGATTTTTTTCTGAAAATTAGCTTTCTTACGGCAAAAGAAGAGCGTCAACCGCCTTACAGGTGGGTCACGAGGGTCAGGGGCGTGTCCTAGGGGGGGGGGGGGCTACCTCGTGCCCACCTCGGACACTGGTTCGTATTGATTCTTCTCCAGATTTTCCAAATATTCCAAAAAGTATCTCCATCCGTTTTTATCCCGTTTGGACTCCGTTTGATATGGATATTCTGCGAAACCAAAAACATGCAAATGCATGTGAACTGCATCGCAATCGGATCAATATGTTAGTCCCAAAAATAGTATAAAAAGTTGCCAAAAATTATATGAAAGTTGAATAATATTGGCATGAAACAATCAAAAATTATAGATACGACGGAGACGTATCAATCTCCGACATGGCCTTCCATCGGGAAAGGCACCATTGGCGGAGGCGAAGCCGGCGCCTCCGCCCCATCCTCCCCTTCCCTGAGCACTGCGACCTCTGCACCGGCCTCGCCCACGGCCTCGCCCCCTCCCCCTTCCCCTCGCGGCCGGTTCCACCACCACGGGCTCAGGAGGAGGAGGGACGCGCTGTCGAGCAGCGACCCTCGCTGCCACCGTCGAGGGACTCGGATTCCCTTTCTCCATAGCGAGTGAAAGGAAGAAGCAGAAGCAAGAGGAGGCAGATGACAGAAGAATGTAGGACGCCATCTCCCTCCCCCCTCTTTATAAAGGGGCGGGGTCGGGGCTCAGCCGCCCCGCTCGGCCAATCCAGCCACCGAAGGCGCAGGGAATTAGGACCGACCCGCTGCCCCAACCAGCGACGGCCCGGTTTCCCGCCTCCACCGCTTGCCACCCCAGGCGCATGAAGGACGCGTGGCGGACGTGCAGAACTGAGGGGACGGGTGAAGCAACCTCTCCGCACCCCGTGATTTTGGGGAGTGGATGCCTTGAAGACCGCGACCCGACCCCGTTCAGTAAATGAGCCGCGCCTCCACGCCTCCCTCTTTTTACGGGGAAGGCGCGAGCCGCCTCTTTACTGTGATATGACGCATGCGTGTGGAAACCGCCCCACGCATGCCGCCTACGTCACGCACACCCCTCCACGTCGCGCCGCGCGCGCGGGTCGTGGGAAGCGCAGAGCGCGAAAAGTTTTACCGCGGTAAAAACCGCCCCACCTGCCCGCGCACCGTTTTGGGCCTGGCCCAACAACGTATCGTGCTTATGTGTGGCCCAGGCCCGGGGGCTCCTGTCGGTGTACAAAAAGAGGGGCACGCTTTTGTACCCCTTTACCTGTGCAGAGGCAGTCGGAGCCGTGCCTATGGTCACGCCAAGCAGAACAGGGGAGGTGACCAAGGTAAGACCGAAGCCCAAGATAATCAGAGCAACGACAATGCCAAGACCACAAAGAGCAGAGGGACGAGAGGTTCCCCGGCAAGACCCTTGTCGGGTAGCCAAAGAGCTCCCAAGACCCTTTGCCGGGCAGTTTCACTCACACCAACAGAGCGAGCCACCCTTGAGCCCATGGTCCCCAACACCATCATCCACGTGGGGCCAGGGCTCGGGAAGGCACCTCTGTGGCGGCATGCAGATCTTTGTGGAGAGATATTCAAGATCAGATGAGGATTAGAAGACGACGATCCTCGGCAAGATCCTTGCCGAGGAAGGCCACCAGACCCCCGGCAAGGTCCTTGCCGGGGACGAGACCTTGCCGGGGACGACAAGCGCCGCGGCAAGCCCATTGCCGCGGGCCACACGGCAAGACCCGGCAAGGCCCTCGCCAAGGACGCCAGCGGGGCCACCGCCAGGCCCGCGCCAACCAAGCTTCCACCGCCATTCACATGCAGCTGCCAGCCCAACCAGCTGGGCGGGCACCTGCGTGGCAACATGCAGCTCTCATGCCAACTCATCGAGCGCCTGCGTGGCGACATGCAGATCTTCGTGAAGGCTCCGCCACTACGCCACCTCAGCTGCCTGCCTGCCTACATGGCACCACACACCTCACTGGCCAAGGCGCGTGTCAAGGCGAGGAGGAGCGGAGACGGACAGGACGGGCCTCGCCCCTGTCCCCAATAAAGCAAGGGGACACCTAAGCTACGCATTAAATGCATCTTGTCCTGTGTCTGAGCGATAAGCTCAGGGCATCAGACGCCTTTCCACCTCCTGTGTGCCACTGTGGCAGCCCCTTTCGACTATAAAAGGAGGCCCATGCCATACTGGAGAAGGATTCGGCTCTTTCGACCCACGCACTGACCACAGCTAGTTCGAGAGCTCAAGAACTCTCTGAAATACACCCTCCAAAGCAGGACTAGGGTTTTACGCATCCTCGCGGCCCGAACTTGGGTAAACGATCCTTGTGCTGTCTACTAGCCCTGCTCTTCTCGCAACCCTGTGCCCCGGCAACCGTAGTAGGGATTCTTGTGATCCCATAGGTGTCGTTCCACACCGACACACTACTTTGATAATCCTGAGAAAACCCCATTCAACTTGATAATGGGAGTAACGTTGGATCAACATGAATACTTTAGGGATTATCACTTGACTCAAAAAGGAAAACTTTTACGGGATCAAATTGAAATGTTGCAATGGTATGCTTGGAATCTATGCTTGAGATATGATTATACTTGTTGCTCTAGGATGAAGGCTCCACATTCTTATTTATCTGAGAAGGCTACAAATGATCCCCTATACTTGTGGGTTATCAATGTTAACCATAGATTTGCATCACCCTATCATCCCCAATCTAGTGGTCAAGTTGAACCTAGCAATAGAGAAATAAAAATAATATTACAAAAGACTGTCAACAGGTCCCGAAAGAATTGGTCTAGGAAATTAGCTGATGCACTTTGGGCTTACAGAACAACATATAAAAATCCTATGGTTATGTCTCCTTATAAAATGGTTTATGGAAAAGCTTGTCATTTGCCTCTTGAGTTAGAACATAAAGCATATTGGTAAATCAAAGAACTCAACTATGATTTCAAACTTGCTGGTGAAAAGAGGCTATTAGATATTAGCTCACTAGATGAATGGAGAAGTCAAGCTTATCAAAATGCCAAACTATTTACAGAAAAATTTAAAAGATGGCATGATAAAAGAATCCAAAAGCGGGAATTTAAAGTTGGAGAATATGTTCTTTTGTACAACTCTTGTTTCAGATTCTTTGAAGGAAAACTTCTCTCCAAATATTATCAAAGAAGTTTACCGCTCTAGAGCTATCAAAATAAATAATTACTGGTACAAGGAACCGTCACCTAGTGAGTGACTGCGATAGGGGGGTCCTTCCCACACGACCCAGAAACCGTTGGGGATATGCCCTCCTGGCACACACGCTCGGCAAAATGAGGTCGTGTGCGACCGGCGAGTGACCAAATACGGTTATAGGTACAGTAGTGCTAAAAATACAATTATATAGGCGAAATCATTTCCGGTCGTAAGTACATCCCACAAATTCAGTCCCTGCTAAATGTTTCCGTTCGTATATACATCCCACACTGTCACTCCAATGAAAACGTTTGCCCAAGGTGGCGTAACGCAAACAATTTTCAGGAGAATGTCATGTGTGATTGTTCATTGATCCAATACAGTTTACTCCTAGAAACTGTGTGCGTGGCCTGAGGTCATCGCCCACGGTGTTTTCTCAATAACCGTTTGCAATAGGAAAACCCAATTAGCAGGCTAATTAGACAATTAGCAGGCTAATTGCCCTATTATTAATAATCCATTTATTAATATAATTGACATTCATATTAAGCACATAATATATTTCATTTCCATATTAAGGAAGCGGGATTTCATAATTGAAATACATCCGAGTACAACATGATATAGCTTCAAAGACTCGGCTACCCCATTACACAACTGCAGCAGCACCAAATTTCACATGCAACATCTAGAACCTTTCGAAATTAGCATCATAGATGGTACATAGACAAATGCATCTCATCTGGAAACTGCTGAAGCAAAAGGCAAATATTGAGCCTTCATTCATGTTGAAGGTCTTTGCAACTTTAGGCCAGTGCTTGTGGATGATTGACCGTCCATCCTTCGTCCTTTTCAGGAACACTTCAATATTGAACCGTGGGTGTTGTATGAAAACTTTCCTCGCCTCCTGACCATAGAGGTGGTTTGAGAGGTAATCATCAGTGAACTTCTTTGGAAAGGCCTGAAAACAAGGATGTGCATAAATATCTTCTCTATATTGGTAATGGGGCAAAGGAGTAAAAAAGGCAAGGTATAATAGTTAGTACCATCTTGTAAACCTCAGTGCTTCCCATTGTTTCCCTGCAACACATATAAGGTAGTTAGTCATCAAGTTAAGTAAGGGTTCGCATGCTATCAGTAAAATATGTTGATGAAAAATAAGCACATTGCAGATTCATCAGATTAATTCAAGCCACATGGAAAACCCATTTATCCAAACCAAGCATGATTAAGAACTAGGAAATATAGCACTTGTATATGTTTCTCATGTATTAAGTGCAGCCAAATTCGATTTATTCCTCACATGGTATACAATAACAGAATGCAGCCACAACAATTGAACATCGCATTGCAGAATTGAACCAAGTAGTTAAATAAACACCACAACAAATGAACCAAACATTAACTGAGCACCACATTGCACAATATAACATACTCCTAATAGAAGATCAGACAGTTAACCAAACCAAGCATGCTTAACAACTTGGAAATATAGCAATTGTATTTGTTTCTCATGTATGTAGTATAGCCAAATTCGATTTATTTCTCACATGGTATACAATAATAGAATGCAGCCATGACAATTGAACATCGCATTGCAGAATTGAACCAAGTAGTTAACTAAACACCACAACAAATGAACCAAACATTAACTGAGCACCACATTGCACAATATAACATACTCCTAATAGAAGATCAGACAGTTAACCAAACCAAGCATGCTTAACAACTTGGAAATATAGCAATTGTATTTGTTTCTCATGTATTTAGTATAGCCAAACTCGATTTATTTCTCACATGGTATACAATAACAGAATGCACCCACAACAATTGAACATCGCATTGCAAAATTGAACCAAACAGTTAACTAAACACCACAACAAATGAACCAAACGTTAACTGAGCACCACATTGCACAATATAACATACTCCTAATACAAGATCAGACAGTTAACCAAACCAAGCATGCTTGACAACTTGGAAAATTGCACCCTGAAGAATTGAACATCACATTTGCGTAATTGAACCAAACAGTTAACTGAACACCACATTGCACGACATATAGAACATATACACTAGAGCAGAAGATTGCATGGTAAAAGTAGATAGCACAATTCACTAGAATTTGTTAAGGAAAGGCAGTAGCTAGCAAATTGAACATGGGTCCTTATAGCGAGCTAATAAGACAAGCTACTCCTCATTGTTAGAGATATCGATGACGATTGGCTCCTTGGACATGGAAGAGGGCGAGGCCTCCGCATCGTGGGTGCCCTCGTCATAGTGGTGAGTTGCCTTAGCTGCTCCATGCACCAACCTGCAGCTCTCGAGATGAGGCAAGCACGTGCACGCTGAGAAAACACCTCGTAGTCTTCGTCGAAGGCACCGATGGTGGCCTCGAGAAAACGCCACGAACTGCCGTTTAAAGCAGCCAACCACGTCGCGACGTCGGCGCGCGAGGCGTCGACGGTGGCCTCGACGGCGAGGTGCTCCTCCAAGATCTGGGTGTCGGCACGAATGGCAGCCATCACGACCTCATCCGCGCGTGCGGCCGGGATTTGCTTCTTCGCTGCCAAATGCTCCTTGAGATCTTGGCTATACCGCGTGCACCATGGCTTAGGGCGGCGCTTATTTGGTGGAGGGGTCGGTGATTTGGGTGGAAGGTGTCACGCTCGCGCTGGCGGTTAGGGCATGTGGGATGTGGAAGGAGGAGGAGGATGGGGGCCGGGTGTGGATTACCTGCCTGGATAGGCGAGGCCGAGCAGCGTGAAGGAGGGTCACCGACGAGGAGGCGGCGCTGCAAGCAAGGAGTGAAGGTTTCAACTTGGAAAGGAAGGCGGAAACAGGGGAAATGTGGCTTTTGGTAAGGGGGAGGGGGAGGGGAGGTAGATATTTCCGCGGAAGCCGAAAATTTGGAATCGCTTTAGCAAAAAAACTGGCGCGCAAAGTGTCATCAAACACGGTCCCTTATTCAGAGCAGGCTATGGACTGTAGCCGTCGCACCTTCTCGCATAAGCCGTATGCGTACTATACTCCAACGGTGCTCCAAGATATTTTGTGCTGCATCTCACACGGTTGGTAATAATAAACTATGTGTGATCTACTTGATTTTTCTTCTTGATTTGAATTACGTAATGGGGTCCCAGCGGCAATGCACATCGTTTGAATTGCTAGACCTTTTATCTGCAGTGAACATGCAACTATATTTGTGTCGTAAAAGAATTGGAATTATTTAGGGTTCGTTTGGACATTTTATACATTAAATTGGTTTTCTAGCCATTTCATGTGCACAATTCAAAATTAAACTACATGCACACGCTCCGGTGCACCAACATGGGTTGTAAAATCATATATGTGTCCATGGGTTTATGCTTATGTCCCATGCAAGAAATGGAGATGAATTTCGAACACCACGACACCGTGGCTCTCCAGCAAACGTCGACGTACTTGCTTTTGTAATTCTAGTAAATCCAAAAGTCGTTCGAAATTCATGAAACTCGGCATGCTATCATGGAGCGACATCAACATGCCATGATAAATTTTTTGTCCCATTTGGGGCAGGTTTGGGTATAAGATTCTCATAAACCAGAGCTTCTCACAACAAGTGTGATGGTTTCGGTAGGGAACATTTCACCTTTTTGGACGAAACGATATCCATTGCCTCTTCTTGATTTCAATTATTTTCCTAGTGTCAACATAGAACAACAGGAGTGTTGTGTCAATTTTTGAGATTTTTCGGGGTTCGCTTGGACATTTTTATACATTAACTGAGTTTTCTATGCATTCATGTGCATAATTCAAATTTGAACTACATGCACATGCTCTAATGAGTATAAATTAGTTGAAAATTCAAATCTGTGTCCTTTGTTGCTTGCTTAGGTCCCATGCAAGGAATGGGAATGAAGGTCAAATACCCTGCCACCGTCACTCGGACGCAAACATTGAGATACCTTGTTTTTAAATCTAGTAAATCCAAAGCTTGTCTAAAATTCATGAAACTTGGCATGTTGTCATGGAGCGGCATCAACATGCCGTGGTAATTTTTTTGTCCCATTTGGGGCAGGTTTGGGGATATGCTTCTCACAAACCAGAGCTTCTCACAACAAGCCTCATGGTTTCGGTAGGGAACGTTTCACCTTTGTGGACGAAACGATATCCATTGCCTCTTCTCGATTTCAATTTTTTTTCCTAGTGTCAACATAGAACAACAGGAGTGTTGAGTCAATTTTTGGGATTTTTCAAGGTTCGCTTGGAAACTTTTATACATTAACTGAGTGTTTTATTCATTCATGTGCATAATTCGAATGTGCACTACAGGCACATGCTCTAATGCATATAAATTGGTTGAAAATTCAAATTTGTGTCCTTGGTTGCATGCTTAGGTCCCATGCAAGAAATGGGAATGAATGTCAAACATCCTGCCACCGTCACTCGGCCGCAAACATTGAGATACCTGGTTTTTAAATTCTAGTAAATCCAAAGCACGTCTGAAATTCATGAAACTTGGCATGCTATCATGGAGCGGCATCAACATGTCGTGGTAAATTTTTTGTCCCATTTGGGGCAGGTTTGGGTATATGCTTCTCACAAACCAGAGCTTCTCACAACAAGCCTGATGGTTTCGGTAGGGAACTCCCACCTTTGGGGACGAAACTATATCCATTGCCTCTTATTGCTTTCAAAAATCTCATGTCAACATAGAACAACAGGAGTGTTGTGTCAATTTTTGGGATTTTTCAGGGTTCGTTTGGACATTTTTATGCATTAATTGAGTTTTCAATGCATTTATGTGCATAATTCAAATTTGAACTACATGCACATGCTCTAATGCATATAAATTGGTTGAAAATTCAAATATGTGTCCTCAGTTGCATGCTTTGGTCCCATGCAAGAAATAGGAGTGAATGTCAAACACCCTGCCACCGTCACTCAGCCACAAACATTGAGATACCTGGTTTTTAAATTCTAGTAAATCCAAAGCACGTCTGAAATTCATGAAACTTTGCATGCTATCATGGAGCGGCATCAACATGCCGTGGTAACTTTTTTGTCCCATTTGGGGCAGGTTTGGGTATATGATTCTCACAAACCAGAGCTTCTCACAACAAGCATGATGGTTTCGGTAGGGAACGTCCCACCTTTGGGGACGAAATGATATCCATTGCCTCTTATTTCTTTCAAAAAATTTCTCATGTCAACATAGAACAACAGGAGTGTTGTGTCAATTTTTGGGATTTTTCGGGGTTCGTTTGGACATTTTATGCATTAATTGAGTTTTCAATGCATTCATGTGCATAATTCAAATTTGAACTACATGCACATGCTCCAGTGCATATAAATTGGTTGAAAAATCAAATCTTTGTCCTTGGGTGCATGCTTAGGTCCCATGCAAGAAATGGGAATGAATTTCAAACACCAGGGCACCGTTGATTGCTGGCAAAATGTTGAGATACTTTGTTTTTAAATTCTAGTAAATCCAAAGCTCGTCTGAAATTCATGAATCTTAGCATGCTATCATGGAATGGCACCCAACATGCTGTGGTATTTTTCGTGTCCATTTTAAGAGAAGGCGCACTCGAATAACAGCCAACAAAGGCATTTTGAAAAAATAGCTGGCACTTTAATCTCTCAAACATTTGTATAATTCAAACCATGTGCATTATGTTAACCATTCACGTGACGCTACATGTCTTGGTTTTAACGGCTATAGGTTTTAATGGCTCTTGATCGCAAACATTTTAGATATAGAACACCCGTATGCAAAGTGAGAGCAGGATTTGTGCATCTCTTCAACGCAAACGGTTCTTTTGGATGATCCGCGTGGAACCACTTACAAACAATTTGGTAAGATTTGCATCTGTCATATCGGGTATGTTGCCATTTGTCAAACTGGAAAGATTGACATTTGTTGATCTAGTAAGATTGCCATTTGTAAACCTTGTAACACCGCGATTTGTTAAAATATGAAGCAAAAAGTCACTAGCAGTATCTAATTTTTGCAACTAAAATTCAGTAATTAAGCATGGATGGAGGCGAGGAGGCATGTTCAGCCCGGCGTGCAGCGGGTGGCGCAGTACTATTCGATTTGACAGCAGGCGGCGCAGTTCCCGATACGGCTTTAATGCAGGCGAGGGAGAGGGTAGCGGTTCCCGAAATGTTGAACAGCCGATGATGCATCCTCCTTCAATTAGCATCATGAATGCATGGGGGAAGTAATGGGAGGAGGACCGGGAAAAGAGGTAGCACGATGTGAATGCAATGCAGTTTGCACTCATATAAAGGCGCCCCTCCATTCCAATGCATCTACCACATTGTACGCACCTAAGCATTTGCCTAAGCACCTACACAAAGCGCAAAAGTGCTCACTCCATACCCATGGAGGCGATGCGCATGAGCGGCCAGCGGCTGTGCCAGATGGTTCATGATGCCGGCCTGCGGCATGGCACTGAGGATCGTCTCCAGACGGTGTTGGCGACCGGCTGGTGGATGGCCGCCATCGATGCCAGCTACAACTCTCAGTTGGACCAGATGATCGTTGCCACCACAAACAAGTCCACCGTCGTCAAGAAGCTCACGGACGGCATCGCCGTACTCCTCCAGCCCGCGCGCCCGGGCTCTTCATTGCCTGCTACCCTAATCGGCCTCCATGGTCGGAACCTCTTTCAAGCACTGGTGGCCCTGCAACTGCCCGCCGACGCCACGAAGAATGTCCACCTGCAGGTCACGCTCGCCGAGGCGCCTCGCCATGCAAGAATTCGTTGACCTACACGACCACGTGTGTGAGCAAATCGTGTACATAGGTATCTACAAGGCCAGTGAGGACGCTACGACGTTAGCCTTCTTCAACCGGCTGGAAGCCTTGGATGCCTTTGCTGAGAAGCACCTTAACCTCGCCACAAAAGACGCCGCTCCTTAGCCGCCGGTCGGTGGCCCGGCGCACTGAGTTGAGGAGGAGGAGGTCGTACGTTGATGGATGCATCTTTCTTCTTTCCTCCTGTAACCACCACCGCGATCGCATCGTGGCCTTAATTCTTATTGCGCTGTTGCATTCATGTTCTAGTCAATACAAACATGTGCGATCCCTTTGCTTAATTATATGCATTACTGTAACTAGTACTTCGTCAGTTTATAAGTTGTGTTGCCAGTGTTTGGGGCCGATGCACGACATGATAAGCACACCCAGGATGACACATACAGAGAGGACATCCAGGGGTTCCAATGGCGATCCCCGTGGCTCCAATGGCGCTCCCAGCGGCCGACGACGACAACAGCCGGCAGTTCACCACACATCACGTAGTGGATACCCACGTGAGGGGGAAGGCCCTCTCAGTGGTGTACGCGAACGATCCGGTCTTGGTGGAGATCTCCATCCAAACTATGGAGCAGTTCCTTGCCGAGGACAAGTACCAAGTGGTCGGCTTCGACCTCGAGTACACCATCGATCGTGTCGGGCACATTCGCGGGGGACGTGGCATTGACCATTGGGCCGCAACAGTCGGTCATTCGGGTGCACAATAAAGGATGCAAAGAGGGATCCTACAACATCAAGGACCAGCTTCCCTACTGATAGCTCATCTAACAGAACTCCCAAGTTAACTGTGCTGAGGCTTGAGTAGTCATCAGATGGGTGACCGGATGGGAAGTGGCCTCGATGTTAAATTAGCTGATGTGATGGGTCACTGTAAACATTTACTTGCGTTGAATGTATATAGTGCTCCATCATATTAGTTGAATTAACCTCGAGGTCCTTGTTTTGTAATTTTTGACATTTTTTGTTTTTTGTACACATGTTGATTGGCTTGAAGAAGGTCTATCTCGTTACTTTTTGATAAAAAATTGAACACATGCTGATTGGCTTGAATGAAGGTCTATCCCGTTACTTTACGACATGTTTCCAAAACATGGACCTTGAGGTTAATTCAACTAATAGGATGGAGCACTATATACATTCAACGCAATTAAATGTTTTCCAAAAAGGTGATATGATTTTTGTGAAACTTATAAGTCATGTATGTCAAATTAACCTCTGTGTACTTGTTCTCCAATTAACCTCCGAGCCTTTTTGCCGCGTATCACACACATCTTATTAAGTTGAACCGTTTATGTTCTCTTCCCTAATCGAAAATAGTTCATTCGGCTGAACCGTATGCCGTATATCACACACACCTTGATCTGGCTGACCATTTCTGTTGCTTTTCCTAATAGCAAACAGTTCATCGGAGAAAACTGTATGCCATATATCGCACACACATTGATATGGCTGCCTGTTTCTATTGTTCTGTCTAATCGCACATAGTTTGTCTGGATTAACCGTATGCCCTGCTTCGCACACGCAACTAAAATCCAAACCATGTTTGATGCATCCGTCATCGCAAATGTTTTGCACCTTTTTTGACGGATTTTTTACACCCGCATTTGCGATTATTGCATCGCACACAGTTTCGTTGAAGGGTCTCTGATCGTAGTGTCGCATTAGCAGCAACCTGCAGTAGTGAATGCCGAAGGTACTAACCCGAAGGTTGTCAATGGACAAAGAATCAAACACTATATCTCAGGTACGCCTATTAATGTTGAAAGCAATATTATCCAAACTATGACACCGGAGGAACACATAAAACAAACATGCCGGAACACTCCATAATCGTGAAAAATAGGAGGTACGTGATACGTAAGTAAACAGACTCCGAAAAATCCACAAAAATATTTTTTTTCAGTTTTGGAATATTACAAAAAATAGGAAAATAATAAACAACCCAGAAGGCAACCTAGGAGGGCACAAAACACCAGGTGGGTTGTGCCCATCTCGGGTACCTTCCGGACTCCTGTTTTTCTCCCGTTTGCTTGTTTCCCAAGATAAAAAAAATCTTTATATACCCCCCGAACCTATTGACCACCGTGATCATGAGAGAAATCTTCTGTTCTTGTTTCTTGCCAAATTCTGTCAGAGCTTTTTTTCAAGCCAGGCATCATTTCTTCTCCCTCCTCCAACAGCGTAGAAGAGGATGCTTGGTTGGATAAGATGGAACTGAAGAGACAAGAACCAAAAGAATCCTTCAAGGGGGACAAGAGCAAGGAAGCTACTGTAGATGAATCTCCAGCAGTAGAGCAGGCCTTGCCCGCGGTAGAAGAAGAAGAAGATATCCTTCAACCATACTATGAATATCTTACCCCCACTGAAATTGAAGCTTTTAGGACTATCGAAACGGTTCGTGTTCAAAACAAATATCTCACTCGTGAAAATATTCTATTGCAAGAGCACATCATTGCCCTCCGGAGCGTCATCCGCAAATTGGAGTATCTTTTGAGCCTAGGGATACGCAAGCTCCTATTTCATCATCACCACAACCATCACCTTCTTCACCACCAAAGGAGACTTGAGTATCGGGTATGGTACTCCCCTTGGCTTGTGCCAAGCTTGGGGGATGTTCCCCGATGAGGGAGTCCTGGATTCGGGGGTCCTCAATTGTCCGGTCTATTCGATATGAGACGGACTGATGGGCCATGAAGATAAAAGCGGAAGACCATCTCTCGTGTCCGGGTACGACTCTTGTATGCGTGGACGACAAGTTTGGTGTCCGGATGTATTATTCCTTCTTTTGCAAACCGACTCTGTACAACCCTAGGCCCCTCCGGTGTGTATAAACCGGAGGGGTTAGTCCGTAGGGGCTATTAGAATAACCATAGGCTAGACAGCTAGGGTTTAGCCATTACGATCTCGAGTTATATCAACTCTTGTAACCCCAATACTCATCGAATACAATCAAGCAGGACGTAGGGTTTTACCTCCATTAAGAGGGCCCGAACCTGGGTAAACATTGTGTCCCCATTTCCCCTTGTTACCATTGATCCTTAGACTCACAGCTTGGGCCCCCCTACCCGAGATCAGCCGGGTTCGACACCGACACCCGGTATCGTATCACACCACCTCTTTTGCCTTTATTTTTCTTAGTTTGATCTTTAGTTATCTTTTGAATTAGTTGAATAAAAGTTTAGTTTGATCTATCTTTTGCTTAGTGTTTTGCTTAGTGTTCTATCTATCTTTTTAATCGTGTGTGAGATATATAATAAAGTTTAGTTCGAGTTTTGCTTTCTTTAATTTTTTGTTTCAACCAAAATAAAGGAAAAGAATAATGAAAAGATCATATGCTAATCTTATGGTAAGTAATGACATCACATAAGGAAAAGTATAAGTGGTAGAATTTATTGGAGATTGACAAACATAGCATTGGTCAATGATGCAATTCATGAAAGAATTAATAAGGGAAGAGAACATTCACATGCAAATACACTATCTTGGACATCTTTTATGATTGTGAGCCCCCATCAAAATATTTTATGCCAAAATTGTTGACGTTGGACAAGGAAGGCAACGTAATGATTTATGTGTGTTCATATTCACATAGAAGTTATATTGTCATAGATCATTTAACATGTGGTGCTTGCCTCTATCTTTGCTAGCCAAAAAATTCCGCACTAAGTAAAGATACTACTTGTGCATCCAAAAACCCTTAAACCCAAATCTTTCTTTGAGAGTCCACCATACCTACCTATGGATTGAGTAAGATCCTTCAAGTAAGTTTTCATCAGTGCAATAAGGCAATAAAAATTGCTTCTAGATGTGTTGGATCATTTAGTGTTAGAGAAAATTGAGCGCTGTACGAACTTGCGACGGCAAAATTATAAAGGCGACAAACTGCATAATAAAGGTTGCTATCATAAGAGGCAATACAACGTGACGTTCATTTGCACTAAGATATTGAGCATACAAACCAAAAAGCGTATGACAACCTCTGCTTCCCTCTTTGGAAAGGGCCTATCTTTTACTTTTATGTATTTACTTTTATGCAAGAGTCAAAGTATTCTTCCCTATTCCTTTTTATTTTCTCTTTTGCAAGCATCATGTGGTGAGGAAATATCTATGCACATATATCCAGTTGGATATGAGTGAGCATGAGTTATTATTGTTGACGTCACCCTTGAGGTGAATACGTCGGGAGGCCAAACTATAAGCCCCTATCTTCCTATGTGTCTGGTTGAAACTTTTTGCTCATGGGTATGCGGTGGGTGTTAGCAATCATAGAAGTTTATATGATGGTTGAGTATGTGGACTTGCCAAAAGGCTCCGATACACGACCCTTCCTGAAAAGATGATGAATTTTAGTTGCAAATTTGACCGAGAACATAGTTTGTTGGTTTACAACAGAGTTTATGCTTTATACTTCGATGTTGTGATGAACTGTTGCTTGTTCATGAGAAGTTTATGATCAAAGTTATGTGGTAAAAGTTCTATGATAAAGTTTTTTGCTATTTTAGTAATGTGCATGATGCTTCTCTATCTGTATTTTGTTCTTATCGACACCTCTCTCTAAGCATCTGGACATGTTTTTCGATTTTGGTTTTTCGCTTGAGGAAAAGTGAGGTCTAAGCTTGGGGGAGTTGATACGTTAATTTTGCATCATGTTTACCTACTGTTATTTACTATGTTTTTATGCATAATAATGCTTTTTGGAGTAATTATAATGCCTTCTCTCTCATAATATGCAAGGTTTACACAAAGAGGGAGAATATCGGCGGCTGGAATTCTGGACCTGAAAAAGCTACGTCAGAGTTACCTATTCATCACATCTCCAAATGAGCTGAAAATTTACGAAGAATTGTTTTGGAATAAAAGAAAATAATGAAGCAAATAACTACCGGAGGAGGCCCGCCAGGTGGCCACAACCCACCTGGGCACGCCAGGCACCCTAGGCGCGCCCTGGTGGGTTCTGCCCTCCTCGGCCCACCTCCGGTGCCCCTCTTCTGGTATATAAGTCATTTTGACATAGAAAAAAAATAAGGGGAGGGCTTTAGGGATGGAGCGCCGCCGTCTCGAGGTGGAACTTGGGCAGGAGCACTTTTGCCCTCCGACGGAGCGATTCCGTCGGGGGAACTTCCCTCCCGGAGGGGGAAATCATCGTCAACGTCATCACTAACAACCTCTCTTCTTTGGAAAGGTAATCTCCATCAACATCTTCAACAACACCATCTCCTCTCAAACCCTAGTTCATCGCTTGTGTTCAATCTTTGTACCGGAACCTCGGATTGGTACCTGTGCGTGACTAGTAGTGTTGATTGCATCTTGTAGTTGACTACTATATGGTTTATTTGGTGGAAGATTATATGTCCAGATCCATTATGCTATTTAATACCCGTCCGATCTTGAGCATGATTATCATTTGTGAGTAGTTATTTTTGTTCTTGAGGTCACGGGAGAAATCTTGTTGTAAGTAATCATGTGAACTTGATATGTGTTCGATATTTTGATGATATGTATGTTGTGATTCCCTTAGTGTTGTCATGTGAATGTCGACTACATGGCACTTTACCATATTTGGGCCTAAGGGAATGCATTATGGAGTAGTTATTAGATGATGGGTTGCTAGAGCGACAGAAGCTTAAACCCTAGTTTATGCGCTACTTGGTAAGGGACATATTTGGATCCAAAAGTTTAATGCTATGGTTAGATTTTTTCTTAATACTTTACTCGTAGTTGCGGATGCTTGCGGGGGGTGGGGGGTAAATCATAAGTAGGAGGTTTGTTCAAGTAAGAACATCACCTAAGCGCCGGTCCACCCACATACCAAATTATCAAAGCAGCGAACACGAATCAAACCAACATGATGAAAGTAACTAGATGAAATTCGCGTGTCCCCTCAAGAACGCTTTGCCTATTATAAGAAACCGTTTTGGCCTGTCCTTTGCCACAAAAGGATTGGGCTACCTTGTTGCACATTATTTACCATTAACGTTACTTCCTCATTACAAATTACCTTGCTATCAAACTATTTGTTACCAACAATTTCAGTGCTTGCGGAAATTACCTTGCTGAAAACCACTTGTCATTTCCTTCTGCTCCTCGTTGGGTTCGACACTCTTACTTATCGAAAGGACTATGATTGATCCCCTATACTTGTGGGTCATCAGTAACCAATCCTATCTTGAGTAGATATCTTTCTATATCAGGGCGCAGCAAAATTAGTCAGGAAATTGCTATGTTTTGCTTAGATTGCATATTCTAGCAATTATGCTTAGATTTCATATTCTAGCAATTAGCCTGGTAGTGAACATGAGTGAAGTAATTTTATCTACCTGTTCAAGTCTTGAACATGAAGTGCCTGTTGGCACGAGCTGTAATACTCTGCTTGTAGGCACAACCGCGCAAGACTAAGATTCATTAACATTTGCAATATGTTCCTACAGGTATGAACAATTGGCATTACATTCCTACAGATATAAATGTTAAATGCTATTTGTCCATGGCATAAAAGCCATGCTAAATTATGCTGCTGTACTCAAGACCATTTTCACAAAAACTCCTTTTCTTTTCCTTAGTTCATCTAAATGCGCATTCCATATATATTATCATTCTTTGCTACTTTAGCATGGGATTGTTGTTTTCTTAGACTTCGTTGTGCTACAGCTCTCATGATAATCTAACTCTTAGTTGTTGCTAAATGTAATATCTAAAACTAATTTCTGCACGGAACAGGGAAGGATGGAGTCAATGGCAAGCATTGCTTCAAGTGTCTGGTCAACTATAACGATGATACTTGAAGATGATGCTAGCAACTTTTCCGGAATTTAAATAGTATGTCTTTCGTCAGCTTTTAGTAACGCACTTTGTTTTCTTCTTTGCACAACAAGCAATATCCAAAAAGTTTCAAGATAGATTATTCTATTTTCTAAGTTGGTTGCAGTAGCTCAAATGGTGTGTTTATATTTTGCTCCTGTTTGATTAAAACATGTTCAGAATTTGGAAGTCTTTCACTAAAACTTGTTTGATATTTTGCAGCACATGCCATGGAAGCGGACATCTTGGTGCAATATACACGTGCCTGATATACCTGGTTTATAAGTAACATCGAGATTTGGTCGTTGAAGTATGTGCTTGATGATAGAATTATGTGTATTGTCATGAGTCCGATTTAGAAAGCATCCAAGACATATTATTGCTATTTAATATTAACTTCGCAATGTCAAGATGAACTAAAAACGGAGGTGGAATGCCAATGGATGATTGTTGATTGATCATTTTGTAATGATGGTGGTGTTTCATACACTCGACACTGTAGTCTTCGCATTTGTCATGTAGATTTCACCAGTTAAAATCATGGTTAAACTCTTTCTTTACTTCAAATTAGCCACAAATCACCTTCCTGAACGTTTTGTTTTTGTAATGTGCACTTCCTATGGAACAAGTCTCTTTTTGTATATCAGCTTGGAAATTTCCTGTCACTATCCGTACCATATTTATATGTAATGGACGAAGGTGAAAGTTTCTAGGAGCTCCTGTGTCTCTTTCTGGAGTTTTAAGATGTTTTGTACATCATTTTAAGTTTTTTGAATGTTTAGGACAACCAAATAGTGCCTTCCCAGCAGCCAGTGACAATTTTTTGTTTGCTTTGTACATTAAGGTCCTTATAAAACTTTTCTATCTCTCTACAGTGGAACAGATCTTTTCATTTGTTTGGAAACAAACTGAGCGCACATGTTGGCCAGAAATTTTACATTTACTTTATATTGATATACTCCTTGCATAAATCAGTTGTGCAATTTTTCTCTCCAGAAAATGCTTGAAAACGAAACCTGTCCTAGAGATGCTCCGTCTTCTACTTACATTAAAACATGTCGACGGTCCAGGCACACCCCGAGCTGCCGGAGCAGCATAGTTGTGTTCTTTCCGTTCCAAAACAGGGAGCATCACATCCTGTGATCGAAATGTTCAGTTATTCTATACTTACATGGGGTCCTTTTTCTAAAAGTTCAAAGGTGGGGAATTGGGGCTCCATCGTGTCCCTATATTCTGTATCTAGCGGCTCTGGTGTGTACGGTGCAGCCGGAGCACCCAATCCACTGGAGTACAGGATACTTTGAGTTTGATTCCTATGAAGAGCAATGCATTACATACAATTTTTTTCACCGCGAAGAAAAAATACGACTAGACAATCGTTGACTTTTGCTGATGTCACAACTTAGACGTGAGATAGTCACACCCGGGGAAGTATCCCGTACTCCAGTGGATTAGGTGCTTCGGCTGATGGCGGAGCTAGGCAGGCGTGTGTGGGTGTGGAGGGGGTTGCGCTGAGGTGGATAATGGCGGGGCAGAGGTGGGGCGAGTTCTCCGCTGGACGTCGGAGTACAATACGTCCATACTACGACAAGCTTGTTCGGCCGGTGTGGCAGCAGAGCCCATGGCGCGCCCACGGCGAGCTCCGTCGCCGGGCCCCTGATGCCCTAGTCTGTTCTTTCTGTTGTGGCACAGCTAAGTGGCGGGGCATTACTGCTATTCTGTGCTTACATGGGGCGCTTTTTTGCAAAATTCTAAGAGCAGGGCGTTCGGGTTTCATCATGTCCCTGTATTATGTATCTGATGGCCGAGCTGGGTAGGATGCAGCCGGAGCTCACAATCCGTTGGAGTGCAGGATACTTGCAATGAGGAACGCCAGCTCCTACCACTCCAGCCGATGACTGCTATTGTAATTTACCAAGCGAGGAATTTAAATAACGTAATACAGCGTCGACATTAGAAGACACTTTTGAAATTTTTCGAAACCTTTTTTTTTTGCAAATTGTGAACAAATTTAAAATGTTGAATATATTTTGAAACCCAAGTAATTTAAATTTTTTGAAAAAAATTAAAATGGGAATACAATTTGTAATTCTGAACATTTTTTGAAAAATAAGAACAAAATTTGGTATTCTAAACAATTTCTTCACAGACAAAATTTGAAAACATGAACAATTTTTGAAAATCCCCGAATAGTTTCTAAAGTGTGGACACATTTGAAAATTTCGAACGTTTTTTGAAAAACACGAATAAATTTAATAGTGCATGTCGCACAACGACCATCCCGTGCGGCGGGCTCGTGCGCGCTGTGACTCGGCCGCGTTGCTATCAAACTACAGTAGGACGCAATGAGGACAAACACAAAACGCTGCAATATCTTTACATTCTGATGTTGCTCTCTTTTGCTATAGTTGCCATGAATGCTGGTGCTTCGCTGCGTTACAGTACATTGCATGATGGTGTAATGGGACTAGTGTGTGCATCGAGTGATTAAAGTACTGGGCCGTTAACTACTACATGGTGGGACATTGCTAAATCAGTTTTAAAAAATCATGGATTTAAAAAAATAAAGAAGAAAAAAATGTTAATCATGTATGTCAAATAGTTAAACATGTATATATAATATGTTTTTAGTGCATACAGAAAAATGTTGAATGTGTGTTACAACACCCGCAAAAAAAAGAATGTATATTACAAAAGTTCACATGTGTTGAAAAAAAGAAACCGATGAAAATCGACAAAAGAACAAAGAAAAATGAAGAAACCGAATAAAACCCAAAAAAGGGAAAAGCAAAGAAAACCAAAAAAAGAAAATGAAAACTGAAGAAAACCTATGAAACGGAATGAAAACAATGAAAACCAAGAAATAAATAAAGGAAAACAAATAAGCCCAATAAAAATAAAAAAATAAACAATGAAACCTGAAAAAAAACAAAGGAACCAATGCAAAAAAGGTCGGGCCCCAGTTACGAGTCGAGTGTGGACTTGCAACTGAAAAAAAGGTCGGGCCCAGTTGGGTGTCGAGGATGGATTTGCAATTGTCACAAAAAAGACCGGGCTCCAGTTGCGAGTCGAGGATGAACTTGCAACAGGGACAAAAATATGTTGGGTCGCAGTTGCGAGTCGTGGTTGGACTTGCAACTAGAACAAAAAAGTTACAAACCCCAATTGCGAGTTGAAGGTAGACTTGCAAATGACACAAAAAGATGGTGAGGCCCAGTTGCGAGACAAGGGTGTGATTTCAACTGGGACGAAAAAAGATTGGACCCCAGTTACAAGTTGAGAGTGGACTTGCAAGTGAAACAAGAAAAAAGACAACCCTAGTTTGGTGTTGGACAGTCAACTAAGAGCAATGAGGAAAATTCATGGATTTTTAGAAAATAATAAAATGAAAAAGATAAAAAATAAAAATGAGAAAAGATTGAATTGAAAAAGTTTAAGAATTTGAAACACATAAATGAAAAAAAGAAAGTAAAAGGGAAAAAAGAAAATAAGGAAGAAAACAGTCGTGAGCCAACTCCAAGACGTGCGCATGCACCATAGTCGCGAAAGAAAACAAACAATGGCCCAGCCCCAACTAGCATCGACCAGGACACGGCCGCGTGCGAGACAACGCAGCACAAGCAAGCGCAACAACGAGACAAGCACATTTGCACGAATCTTCCAAAGACTCTGAACTTAGATATGAGATAGCTATTTCACATCTAGATGTGAAATAGCAAAACTGGCTGGAGATTTGAGTACTGATCAGTAGAAGTATCAAGTAGTTCTTCAAGTACAGCTGATCCTGATCGGTCAAAAGCCAAGCGTGCAAATATAAGTTCATCCAGATTCAAAAGTTCCTAAAGATTTTGCGTCGGAGTGCATCCAAACAGTAGATGTTTAATATCTTCTGGATGGATATGGCAGATCGGACATTCCCCTTCAATTTGTATATGGCGATTCACAAAAATTGATTTCAGCGGTAGGAATGCATGTAGGGCTCTCCAACAAAATATTTTTACCTTCCCAGGTACAACCAGACTCCATATTTTTCTCCATATAGGATTTGAACCCGATGAAGAAGAGGCCATTTGAAGTGACATGTTACCAAATTGATGATTTCACTCAACATGATAATCTGAACTCACTTAAAAGTACCAAAATGGTTGTAGTGCCAAGCTGCAAAGCCATCAACTCCATTAATGCTACGAGGAATTTTTAAGGATACGAGTAGCATCAACAACCGGTCCAGTCACCGAATCAATCAAAACTGATACCTCATCCAAAAGTCAATATCTTTCTGTTTGGGCTGGTAGGTATCCAAGGATCTTTCCACATATTTATGCTATCACCATTTCCTACCCTCCATATACAACCTTTGTTAAAAGTTTGCATGCCTGACACAGTGCTTTGGCAAGTGAAAGATGCTCTTTTTCCGGTCCAACCTCAAGGATGCTTTGATTTGGATAATATTTGGCGTTCAAAATTCTAGCACAAAGTGAATCTTGATTAAGTGGTAGTCTCTATACTTTTTTAGCCTGCATTTGTGATGTATATGTCAAGGAAAGGTAGAAAGAGACCTCTCTCTCTTTCTCTCTCTCAACTGCACGTCCCTCTTTTCAACTCTCTCCAAGAGAGAGAGAGAGAGAGAGAGAGAGGGGAGGGAGAGAGGGAGAGGGAGACTAAAAGAGGGACATGCAGTTGTAAAGTGGACCAAGGGGCGGGAGGAGAGATGTGTGTGTTATAGAGGAAAAGGTGTCCCATCTTTCGATGATTGTTTTGGTGGAAGTCAACTTTGACGACCCGACTACGAATGGACGTCGCGCCTTAGCAATCTCTAAACCAACTCTGAGAGATTATTGACTACGCCGGAGCACCATCAACCTGACCACGAGGGTCTACTTCCTACAAGCAAACGAAGAACAAGCAAGAAATTGAGATTGCAATCTGGATATTGCAAATTTAAGAGGAAAGCTTTATTGATCAAAGTGGGGTTCTGAAACGTCTTGGCCTCGTCGTTGGAGACAAACGAAGTACGCGCGTTGCGCTATGGCGAACTTTAATCTAAAGAAAACCAAAGTCTAAAACGACACCCTAAGGGTTGCATTTATAGGGAGAGAGAGGGGAATTTCGTCCACCCTTGGCAAGGTGGGACTAAATTATGCCTAAATTGTTTTCCCTATTAATACGGACTCTAAAAATAGCCTATTAAGTGTATTTCAAAATTACATGGGCCTGGCCCAAAAATAAGGTGGCGTAGCACCTATATTAAGCTATGGACAAAATTTATGAAAGGCTACCTTGTATATTTCGTCCATGTCCTTTGTATGTCATCATGGTGGCTCCAAAGTGCTGAAAACTCCACCAACAACTTTGCTTTTGTTCTCCTTGCGTGCGCCATCATCTCCATGCTTGAGCATGCTCCAATGTTTATCCTTCTTGTCCATGATGGCTCGTTCGTTTATAAGGAGCATAAATGTATCCAATTTAGGCAGCATCATATTCCGATGAACATTAGAATCATTACCAAGAAACGAAAGTACATAATAATTTAATCGGCACATGCGAGCTATAGTAATTAGTCCAATATGTGTAGCAGTAGGGGTTATGGGTGTAACTGTATTAGTGATGTCCTCATCGTCCTTCCCTTCTTGAATTGAAGTCGTCCTCGACGGAAGCTCGAATTCCTCTCCCATATAAGGCTTCAAATCTGCAATGTTAAAAATGAGACTAACCCAAAATCTGCAGGCAGCTCAAGTTTGTATGCATTATCATTTATTTTCTCTAACACCTGAAAAGGACCATCAGCGCGTGGCATGAGCTTTGACTTGCGCAATTCAGGAAACCTATCTTTGCATAAATGTAACCAAACAAGATCTCCAGGTGCAAAGACAACATGTTTTCTACCCTTATCTCCAGCAAGTTTGTATTGAGCATTCATACCTCAATGTTTTCCTTTATTAACTCATGCATTTTCAAGATCAATTCAACATGTTATTTAGCATCAAAATTAGCCATCTTCGACGATGGAAGAGGCAACAAATCAATAGGTGCACGAGGTAGGAAACCATACACAATTTCAAAAGGGCACATCTTAGTAGTAGAATGCACTGAACGATTATAAGCAAATTCAGTATGAGGCAAGCATTCTTCCCACATTTTCATGTCATTCTTCAAAACAGCCCTAAGCATAGAAGACAATGTTCTATTAACTACTTCTGTTTGTCCATCAATTTTCGGGGTGACATGTAGTATTGAAAAGCAATTTCATCCCCAACTTAGCCCATAAGAATCTCCAAAAGTGGATAAGAAATTTAGTATCATGATCTGAAACAATACTATTTGGCATACCATGCAAGCGAATAATTTCACAAAAGAACAAATCAGCAGCATCACTTTTATGACATGGTATAAAGTGTGCTATTTTTGAAAACCTATCCACGACAACAAGTATGCTATCCCTCCCCTTCTTTGTTCGCGGTAAAATTAAAACAAAGTCCATATGTATGTCCTCCCATAGAACACTAGTACATGCAAAAACCATGAGGATTGAGTGGCGACTTTACTTTTTGACATGTAGTGCAGCGAGCAACGAAACACCCAACATCCCGTCAAATTTTTGGCCAAACAAAATGTGTAGCAAGTACGTCCTCCGTATTCTACACGTAAAAAGTGTCTCATTAATCCTCCTCCATGCGCCTCCAGCAACAACAAAAGAGGAACAAAGCTAGATGGAATGTATAACTTGTTAGCATGAAACACAAATCCGTCAATAATGACAAACTTGTTCCATGTTCTTCCTTCCTTACAATTTTGCACTACATTTTTAAATTCAGTATCATACACATATTGATCTTTGATGGTCTCCGAACCAAATATGTTAAAGTCAAGTTGTGAAGCATAGCATAGCGACGAGATAACGCATCAGCAATAAAATTTTCTTTACCCTTCTTGTGTCTAATGACATAAGGGAACGTTTCAATGTTTTCAACCCATTTAGCATGTATACGGTTCAGTTTTGCTTGACTTTTAATGTGTTTCAAAGATTCATGATATGAATGTATAATAAATTATTTGAGCAATAAATAGCGTTGCCATGTTTCTAAAGTCCGAACAAGAGCATATAATTCTTTATTATAAGTAAAGTAGTTCAGACTAGGCCCTCTCAACTTTTCAGAAAAGTATGCAACAGGTTTTCCATCTTGTAATAACACACCTCCTAATCTAATTCCACTAGCATTGCATTCAAGCTCAAAAGTCTTATCAAAATTTAGAAGTTGGGGTAAAGGAGCATGTGTCAACTTATCTTTCAATACCGAGAAGGCTTCTTCATGTGCGGTACCCCAAACCAAAGGTACATCCTTCTTTGTAAGCTCATTGCGAGGTGCAACAATGGTGCTGAAATGTCTCACAAAACGCCTATAAAAAACAGCTATGCCAAGAGAACTCCTCACTTGTGTGACCGTTTTGAGTTGCGGCCGACTCTCGATAGCTTCAATATTGGCTTTATCAACTTCAATTCCCTGTGTAGTAACAATATATCCAAGAAAAGATACTCGGTCGATGCAAAAGGTACACTTCCCAAGGTTACCAAACAAATGTGCATCACATAAAGCAATAAAAACAACAGGTAAATGTTCCAAATGATCCTCCAAAGATCTGCTATAAATCATTATATCATCAAAATAGACTACCACAAATCCTCTAATGAAAGCACGTAAAAATTTGTTCATTAATCTCATGAAAGCACTAGGTGCATTAGTAAACCCAAAAGGTGTAGCGATCCAACCTCAAACATTCGAATCTCTGTGCTTAAGTGTCATCCCTGGATCGGTAATGCTGACACACACAGTACTTGAAGGATTTATAACAGAGTAGCAATCACACACTTAGTACATCGAATGTCTCAAAAGAAAACTTATTACAATAAATATGGCTTAAGGCCATCTAAATAAGATAACAACGGAAGGCTTGGAAGATAAAGTGAGTCCATCAACTCCAACGGCATAGCTGAGTGCATGACAAACGACCTAGCGCATCGTACTCTTCGTCTGAAAAGTCTGCAACATGATATGTTGCAGCCCGAAAGCGGGCCAGCACTTGGAATATGCTGGCAATATAACACAGTAGAGCAATGAACAAATAAATGCTATCACTACATGCATATATGGCTGGTGGAGGCTCTATGGTTATAATGTTTTGCGAAAAGCCAATTTTTCCCTACTTCAAAGGAATATATTTTATTTAACTATCATGGTGGTTGAAACATTGAGAATGGTACCCCCATCTCAATCCCAATTAAAAGTAATTTTCAACCCAACAAAATTAATTTAGAGTGATGAGATCAAATCAATAATTCAAGTACCAGATACTCAAGATGTCCATAACCGGGGACACGGCTAACCATGATTAGTTTATACACTCTGCAGAGGTTTGCGCACTTTTCCCCACAAGACTCGATCTCCTCCGTTGGATTTCTCGCACTTCATGGTGTTTGAGAAACGGATGACCGAGACACAGTCTTTCAGAAGAATTAACTCTAATACCGGGTAGACAGTACCAAACTACACCCCCTACATCTGCTAGCCTACCACTGGAAGAGGTCATGCAACATACTCAACTATGCTAGAGCCCATAATAGCTTGTGGCTGCACACGGAAGTTTCTAGCATGAATAATCTTATGATCCCTTTCAGCCTGGGTGGCGGACCATAGGAGGATCACACGGTATAACCCCGGGATCTCCTAGGACAACACTGGTATAACCCCAGGTGCCCAAACCAACAATCCACCCAGATGTGTATTAAAGTTGCCACCTTAAGTTGAACCATTAATTAACAATCTCATATCTGTCATGGTTACACTCAAACCCAATCCACGTCTACGAGCATAGCATAGCAACATGAGCATAACGTAGAAGTAACTCCCAAGGGTTTGATAATAAAACAGGTAATAGGTCCTACCTCATCAACTAGTTCCCAATACCCACATGTTATCAAATCCTAACCATGCAATGTTTGAGGGTTGTAACTAATGCATAAAAACTGGGTATGAAAAGAGTATGATCAATGTGTTACTTGCCTTGCTGACGATCCGCAAACCCTAGAGAATCGTAGTAGCACGCTTCGCACTCCGGGAATTCTATCGCAAACAAACAATAGCATACATAAGCACTTAAGCAAAGATGCACAGGTAAAACTCAAATAAGAAGATCAAATCTAAAAATCCAACTGAAGAGATTCGATTTGCAAAAAGAATCAATCGAATCGGAGCTACGGAACTGAAACTACGGTTAAAAGAACTTCGAATTAAAATATGCTTGCAACCAAATTTTAAATTTTAAAAACCTTGTTCAAGTTGATTAAATAGAAAGGGGGGCTCGAGACGAATATTTTGGCGTTGGTTTCACTGGATTTGGACAAACGGTTGAAAAGTTACGAGGGTTTGAAGATCAGGGGCTAATCTGCGATAAAAGTAATTGCGGATAGGTCCCTGGCCGAAAATAAAAATAAAAATAAAAGACTACGGCGCGAACGTTCGCTAACAGAACTAATCTAATGAAAATCGTTCACTAACAGATCTAAACGAGCGAACATTCGTTAAATAAACTAAACCGAATAAAACCGAATAAAACCCGATCTAAACGAAAAACCGATCTAGGGTTTTTACCGAAAATAAAACCAAAGAAAACCGGTGACTTTTTTTCCCATGACGGCCCGGCTCAGTGACGGTGTGGCAGGCGCCACGGACTACGAGGCGGCGGCGGGTGGCGGCTAGGGTTTCAAGCAAGGCGGTAATTTGAGGCGGCGGCCTCGGCCGGCTTATAAAGCCTCAGCGGACAGTGTCCGGCTCGGGCACGGCCCGTTAGGTCGGTTCGTTTTTTTAAACGGACGGAGAAAATAAATAAAAAGAAATATCAAACGGACTTCAAAAATTCCGAAATAAATTTTCACCGTCCTCTAATAAAATTTAGGACAAAGTGAACAATTTTCCCGGACCTAATGCAATTTTTTTAAAAAATTCATATTTTTCTAATTCAAACAAAATAGCGATAAAATCCAAGTAAAATTATTTATTTGATTTTAACATTTTTCCTCTAATATTTCATTTATTTTGGAGAAGTCATTTTATCTCCTCTCACATATTTTTTTAGTATGAAATATTTTTGGAGAGAAAAATAATTAAAATGAAAATGATCCCCGTTTCAATATTTGAGAAAATTCAAATATGAAAATAATAAAATCCCCAACTCTCTCCGTGGGTCCTTGAGTTCCTTAGGATTTTTAGGATCACTACCAAAATGAAAATAAAATATGATATGCATATGATGACCTGTGTATAACATTCCAAATTTGGGATGTTACAAACCTAACCCCCTTAAGATGAGTCTCGTCCTCGAGATTCGGGTTGGCTAGAAAATAGGTGTGGGTGGTCTTTCCGTAGGTCTTCCTGTCGTTCCCAGGTGGCTTCATCCTCGGTATGGTGGCTCCACTGAACTTTGCAAAACTTGATAACCTTGCTGCGCGTAACTCGGCTGGCAAACTAGAGAATATTGACAGGTTTCTCCTCATAGGTCAAATCACTATCCAACTGAATTGCTTCCAGGGGCACTATATCTCTTAGAGTAATGTCAGCCATCTCAGCATGGCACTTCTTCAACTGGGAAACATGAAACACATCATGAACTCCTGACAGTCCTTCGAGTAACTCCAACTTGTAGGCTACTTCTCCCATACGTTCCAAAACTCGGTATGGTCCTACAAATCTCGGAGCTAACTTTCCCTTAACTCCAAAGCGTTTAACTCCTCGCAGTGGTGACACACGAAGATATGCTCTGTCTCTGATTTCATAGACTACCTCCTTGTGTTTTGAATCTGCATAACTCTTCTACCTGGACTGAGCTACCTTTAGTCTATCCTGAATCAGCTTAACCTTCTCTTCGGACTCTTTAATCAAATCCGGTCCAAACAACTGACGGTCTCCAATTTCATTCCACATCAACGGTGTTCTGCACCTCCTTCCATACAAGGCTTCGAACGGGGCCATCTTCAAACTGGCTTGATAACTGTTGTTGTAGGAGAACTCCGTGTAAGGCAAGTTATCATCCCAACTAGATCCATAATCTAGTGCACAAGCTCTCAACATGTCCTCCGAATCTAATTGACTCTCTCGGTCTGTCCATCTGTCTGCGGATGAAAAGCTGTACTAAACTCTAGCCTGGTCCCCAAAGTCTGGTGCAGCTGGTGCCAAAATTTTGAAGTAAACGGTGTTCCTCTATCTGATACGATGGTCCTCGGAACTCGTGCAGTCATACGATCCTGGTCATATATATCTTGGCCAACTTCGCACTTGTATAGGTGGTCTTCACTGGGATAAAGTGAGCCACTTTGGTCAAACGATCCACTACTACCCAGATAGAATCATATCCTGATGGGGTCATGGGTAATCCCGTGATGAAATCCATGCCAAGCTTGTCACACTTCCATTCGGGTATCAGCATAGGCTGCAGTAATCCTGCTGGCTTCTGATGTTTTGCCTTCACTCTCTGACATACATCGCATATGGCTACATACTCGGCAATATCCTTCTTCTTACCAGTCCACCAGAAATGTTCCTTCAAATCCAAATACATCTTGGTGTTTCCGGGGTGTATCGAGTATGGTGAGTCATGAGCTTCCTGTAGTATCAGCTTCCTGATCTCTGCATTATTGGGCACATAAACACGGTCCTCAAACCACAAGGTGTCGTACTCATCCTCACGAAAACCTTTGGCTTTTCCTTTGCGCATTCTCTCCTTTATCTCGGCAATTTCCTTGTCATCCTTCTGAGCTTCTTGAACCTTTCCCAATAATGTTGACTGAACCTCCATTGCTGTGACAAAACCTCTAGGGACTATCTGCAAACGAAGCTCCCTGAGATCCTCGGCTAACTCCTTTGGCAATCCTCCGCTTATGAGGGTATTGGCATAACTCTTTCGGCTCAAAGCGTCTGCTACGACATTGGCCTTTCCTGGATGATAATGCAGCTTCATATCATAAACCTTTATAAGCTCCAACCATCTCCTTTGCCTGAGATTCAGCTCCTTCTGCATGAAAATGTACTTCAAACTCTTATGATCCGTGTACACATCACAATGATTTCCGATAAGAAAATGTCTCCAAATTTTGAGTGCATGCACTACGGCTGCTATGTCCAAATCATGCATGGCATAATTCAACTCATGCGGTCGAAGTTGACGCGAGGCATACAAAACAACTCTTCCATCTTGCATAAGTAGACCTCCAAGTCCTAAGCGAGAGGCGGCACAATACACTTGGAAATCCTTGCGTATATCCGGCAGAATCAGCACTGGGGCTGTCACTACAAAAAAATACACTTATGTGATGCTACGTGTTTGTCACAGTAGGTCACATTTTCTGTCATGCATGTACATCCATGACGATTTTATGACAGAATCAAGATAGTCATACCGTCTTTGTCAGAGAAGTGTTACATGACATTACCAAAATTATCATCACGGAAGTGTCCACTTCCATGACGAAAAATCGTGCGTCACAGAAGTGCTTTCGTCAAGGGTGACCGACACGTGGCATCCACCGTAACGGAACGCCGTTAAGCTATCGGGTCCGGTTTTGGATCCGATAACCCGTTAACAGCCTGGACCAATGGCGATTTTCCACGTGTAAAATCATCATTGGCTGGAGGAAACATGTGTCAGCTCCCCGTTGGCACAGGTGTCACTCATACAATGGGCGAGATGCGCTTATGAAATGTTGACACGTGGACCGGCCCAAAAGTGGCCCATAAAGTTTAAATGGGTCGGCCCAACTAAAGACCCACAAGATTTTTCAGTCCATAATGGGCCGGCCCAGCAAAAGGCCCACGAGATTTTGCGGACCCTAATGGGCCGGCCCAGCTAAAGGCCCACAAGATTTTGCGTGCCATAATGGGCCGGCCCAGCTAAAGGCCCGCGAGATTTTGTGGACCATAATGGGCCGGTCTAGCTAAAGGGCCACAAGATTTTGCGGACCATAATGGGCCGGCCCAGCTAAAGGCCCACGAGATTTCACCGACCATAATGGGCCGTCCCAGCTGAAGGCCCAAAAGATTTTGTTGACACTAGTAGGCCAACCCATTAACAGGCTGCCATGTTTTGGGCCAAATGCCGGCCCATATTTGATCCGGTCCATTAACAGTCTGCCCCGTTGCGGGCCTAATAAAGGCCCATATGAGATTCGGCCCGTTAAAAGCCTACCACGTTCTGGGCCAAATTATGGCCCAGATTAGGTCCGACCCTTTGAGAGGCTTTGGGCTAAATTATGGCCCATATCAGATTCGGCCCGTCAACTGGCCACTATGCTTTTGGGCCCACTTGATAAAGGCCCATTTAGTAATTCTGCCTGATATTTGTTTAGGCCTGTTAAAGTCCCGTTTAACATTTCGGCCCTATATATATTTCGGCCTGTTAAAAGCCCGTCATATAGTTGGGCCTAACTACGGCCTCGTTTGCATCCGGCCTGCTCATAGACAATAATCTGATTGGGCCAAACAAGGACCGAGACAATTTTGGCTTGTTATGAGCCCATGATTTGATTGGCACAATCATGGGCCGGTGTCTATTTTAGCCTGCTGCCGGCCCGTGAGCTGTTCGGCACTTTCCAGGCCCAACCTACTTTTCAGCCTCCTAAAAGCCCATTGAGTTTTCTTGGGAAAATAGGGCCAGTGGTTTACTCGGCCTATTAAAGGCCCAAATCTACTAGTGGGCCAGTTTACATTTAGGCCTATTAACGGACCAAGATGACGGGGCCCATGATGCGGATCATGCATAGTGATTTGCATGACGGACCGTTTATGTACCGTAATTTTACGGTTTGGCCGGTTTACTGCGAAGACATGATATATATACAGTAAAATAATTGCAGCATCGTGAATAAGAAAAAAAATCTAGAATATACAATAAAGAAATTATGGCATATTACATCCACTCGGCATCAAAGTTCGCCACTATGATAAAAAAGCACATGCAGACAGCAGATTACATACACTGGGCATCAAGGATCGCCACCAGTGCAATTAAACACGCCGACAAAATAATATACAAAACCGACAACACTTCAACAGAGTTCAAGAAAGGTTACCTCGCTGGAGTCAGCTGCATAGCAAATGAAAGCAAGTGATGAGATCGCACTTGTTTGACACTTATATCCTCCTCACTCTTAAAGATAAACAAGCATGACAGATGATGTGTTTTGCACATATAAGTATCAATCTTGACAATTCATCACATTTCTTCTTGTGAGTAAAGTGACACAGTTTAAAATAGCATTAACACAATATGGTATTGTTCAGGTCAAGACATGGCAGGAAATGACATTGTGAAGGAGTTGGCAGCTTCATGACACCACTGGATTACAGATCAAGAACTCATAAGTATCAATGGTTTCTGTGCTGTTAATTTATCCCATTTCAGATTGGCAAAATAAGATCACTTGCTATCTATAGTTTAATTTACATGGTATGAAGAAGGAACTTGGTTGTACAATTGAAAACTTAAATTGAGAAGGACAAACTTTGTTTATGAAGTACATAATAAAATTTAAACATGCAATTTGATGCAAACACTGAAAATAAACAGCTGTTGCAGTCATGCCTATCCAAATATACACAACAAAGTTTGAAGGCTTGAGAAGGAAAAACTTACATTATTAGTGAAGACAGGCTCTATAAAGCCCTTGTCCATGCTGATGGTGGGGGCAATTCAAGAAGTTTGCCACATAATCTTCTTCATAAGCATTGCCTTTATTCTACATTTTGTTAAGAGTAAATATAGATGTGACAATATAAGAAAAAATGGAGAATATTTAAGATAAGATGAAGAGTGATGCTACATAACCAAGTAGCTATAAATATAAGTACATCGATACATGCAAAAGGTACAGCCAAGAGCAATGGAGAGCTAAACTTCTTCAGTACCATCGGTGTTATCCAACCTTATGGTAAGAGTAAATATAGATCTTATGTGTAGAAAATGGAGGGCAAAGGAAAATAAGCTACAGAGTGATGGTCCATGAACAACTACCTGTTAATATAAGTACACTGATAAATGACAGCAGGTACTTACAAGAACAATGCAGAGCTAAAATTTTTCATTGGCATTAGATATATTCTGCACTAATGTAACCATTCATACAGATCAGATAATTTGGAGCGAACTATTGATAAGCAAGCTATGATGCATACTGCTGTCACATAATGAACCAGGTATGTATGCAAGTACAGTGATATAGGACAACATTTACTAACAAGAGCAAAGCAGCGGGCAGCATATTTGCGATATCCTATCGTTCTTTTCAAACCGGAATTCCTTTTCGAGCAGATTTCCTGCAAAAAAGATCCATAAGGCACATGTGGAAAAGTAGAAGTTCAAATTGTCATGCGATACCATAGACAGTACCTCATCCTCGGAACGAGACCAGTGCATAAACAAGGTTTTTCCATTCAATGTCTTATAAATTTAGCATAGGAGACTTCACCAGAAATTCGTTTATAGACTTGCCATCAAACACTACAAAAAAAAGACACATCCGTCACATTTTGGGCCGAACGAAATTTTTTTCTGTCATACTTATGACACTTATATGACGATAATTGTGACAAAACCCGGTATCATCATAGATGTGGTGGGCTGCTACTTCTATGACAAAAAATCATGACAGAAAATGGGCTTTTCGTCCTGGGCGGGCCGGAGACGCAGCTGCATGACATTCTTTGGGCCGTCCATGACGGACAAAATCATGGTAGAAGCGAGGGCGAGGAAAATATCGGGGTGTTCCCGATTACGGTGGGTGGTCGGGGCCGAGTGATGCGCGTTTTTCTCGTACATGCACGCGCGTGGGTGCGAGGCGTTGGGCTCTAATCAACCCGGCGATTGCCGCAGCTACGCGTAACTGAACTCGAGCGATTGATCGATGGCTGTTAACTAAACCCGATCGAGCGATTCCTTCGCTTCTGCTGCTAACAGAAGCCGATCGATACTGCCTCTGGATGAACAGTGAGTGTTGCTGGGGGGGTTTGGATGAACAGTTCCCGGTGGGGGTGGATGAACAGGACCCCGTGGTGTTGCCTCTGGATGAACAGGACCGCGATCGATCGAGCCGGTTGGGGCTGGATGAACATGACCCCATGGAGGGCTGGATGAACAGGACCACCCCGTGGAGGGCTGGATGAACAGTAGACAGTGGAGGGCTAGATGAACAGTAGCCCGTGGAGGAGTGGTTGAACAGGAGCCCATGGAGAGGGCTGGTTGAATAGTAGCCGGTGGAGTAGTGCGCGGTGGAGGCTGGATGAACAGGAGCCCGTGGATGAACAGTCGCAGGTGGAGGCTGGAGGAGGTCGACGGTGGATGAACAATAGCCCGTGAAGGTTGGAGGGGGTCGGCGGTGGAGATGAACAGTATCCCGTGGAGTCCCGTTTTGCGGTACGCCACACCCCTCCCGATGAACAGGACCCCCGTTTCGACCGTAGAGCTCCAACACAAGTCCATTTCCTCCGTTTTGTGGTACGCCACATCCCTCCCGATCAACAGGACCCCCGTTTCGACCGTAGGAGGTCCGTTTCCTCCGCTTTGGCGGACGCTGCACTTCGCCGATGAACAGGATCCCGTTTCGAACGTGGCCGGTCAAACACAAGGCCGTTTCCTTCATTGTGCGGTACGCCAGGCCTCGTTTCCATCGGCTGTTCCATCCAAGCCGGTTGGCTCCCATGCGTTTCATTGCCTTCCGTTGAACACGACGCATTCCGTTGCCTCCCCATGAACACGACGACGACGCAGTTTCTCCGTTCCAACCCAGCCATGTACGTATGCGCGAGTAGGCATTCGAGACCCCGCCCGTACGTACGTACGAGGCCATATTTTCTTTCTTGCACACTGGCCACTGTACGTACGTGTACATGCTACGTGCGCGCCTCTACATCGACCAGTATGTACGTACATGTTCACGACCAGAATGACAACGCTACGTACGCTTCGACTAGGTGGGTCCCGACTGTCAGGCACTTCCTTGCGTGCGAAGATGTAGCTGGTGGGTCCTAGCATTCAGGGGACGAATCATTTTTTTTGCCCGGACGCACTTCCTTGCGTGCAAAGATGTAGCTGGTAGGTCCCAGCAGTCAGGGGAAACATTTTTTTTGTGAAATACGGTTGCCCGTCCGATGGGTCCCTGCTGTCAGGTGGAGGAATCATTATTTTCCGCGTAATAAGGAGCCACTTCCTTGCTGCAGCCATGGACCCAGCTGTCAGCCTCTCCACGTATAGTCCACGTACGATGGAAGCCGTTCCTTGACCACGTTGACCACGCCGCGCCGAGAGCACCAGGGCGGTGGACGACGACGAGGCCTAGGAAGGGGACGACGCGGAGCCGGGACGCGGCAGTGGATGCCCACGCGTAGAGGAGTATGAGGGTTCACTGGTTCGTCGCGGTGTGAGGCTGCCGTTGCCGCAGAATAACATGGGGTGTGGGTGAGTAGAGGGATGGCCTGGCCAGCGGTGGGAGTAGTAGGGGGCGGTGAGGCCTCCGTGGCATCGCAGCCGGCCACGGGAGGCAGGAGCACGAGGCACGACCGGCGCTGGTTTGGGCAGCTGGAGCAAGAAGACAAGAGGTTGAAGAAGCACTACGGCCAATGGATGGACATCATACGGTCACTGGAGATAGAATCGTGCATATTTACTAATTTGACAAAGCCCTCCGTCCCCGTCAACTTAGTAGGCCCACAAGTCAGCTTGCCACTATACTAGGTCCCAGCTAGCAGGGGGAGTATTCATTTTTTGTGCGTAATAAGGAGGCACTTCCTTGCGTGCGAAGATATAGCTGGTGCGTGCGAGCTGTCAGCAGCGGTAACGTTTTTTTCGCGAAATACAGAGGCCCTTTAGGTGGGTCCCAGATGTTAGGTGGAGGAATCATTATTTTGCGTGTAATAAGGAGGCAATTCCTTGCGTGCGGCCGTGGACCCAGCTGTCAGCCTCTCCACGTATGGTCCACTTCAGATGCATGTCGGTCGTTGACCACGTTGACCAGGCCGCGCCAAGAGCACCAGGGCGATGGACGACGGCGAGGCCTAGGAAGGGAAATGACTCGGAGCCAGGGAAGTGTTGTTTCCCATGAGGAGGGGAATCTGTTGTCACGAGGTTTACGTTAAATCTGCCCGTCACGGAGAATAATGGCAGGTGTGGGTGAGTAGAGGGATGGGTAGGCCAGCATTGGGAGTACGGTGGGGGTGGTGAGGCCGGCACGGCAGCACAACCGGCAGCGGGGAGGAGGGAGCAGGCAGTCCCGCCGGCGCTTTTTTGAGCGGCTGGAGCAGGAAGAGCAGAGATTGAAGAAGCACGACGATCGTTGAATGGATATCCAACAGTCACTGCTTGTGCATCAACCTTTTTTTTAGGAAAGCCTCAAATCTGTGGAAAAACAACATACAACCCATCTGCCATTATTTCTAATAATTTACTGCCCATTTGCTAATTCTTAAGGTTTTTTTTGAGCCCATATTCTTTTTGTTAGCATTACAGCCCATATTGTGGCCACGATTAAAAAATTATACGAAATTTTGCATATTTCGGTGCGGTCGAACTGCTTTTAATCCCGAAATTTTGAGTCACATTCAAACTGATTTTAAAAATAAATGTATATCAATATAAAATCCAACAAATTGTCCACACATAAAAATCAATGCAATTTAAAATCTTGAAATGAAAAAAGAAATTTGAAACTAATTGCCGGTTTGATGTGTTTAAAAATGTACATACCATTTCTCATTATTGATAGGCCATTTTCTCGGCCAGCCGAATGAAGCTCTCCTCGTCTTGAAAGATTTCCAGCCCAACAGGCATGACAAAGTGACTTACTTGGCAAATCACAAAAAACTGGGCTATGGCCGTGGACCCAGCTGTCAGCCTCTCCATGTATAGTACTCTTCTGATGGAAGTCGGTCGTTGACCACATTGACCACGCCGTGCCGAGAGCACCAAGGTGGTGGACGACGGCGAGGCCTAGGAAGGGGACGACGCGGAGCTGGGGAAGACGCGGTAGTGGATGCCCACGCGGAGAGGAGTACGAGGGTTCACTGGTTCGGCTGCGGTGTGAGGCTGCCGTCGTCGCAGAATAACAAGGGGTGTGGGTGAGTGGAGGGATGGCCTGGCCAGCGGTTGGAGTAGTATGGGGGCGGTGAGGCCACCGCGGCAGCACAGGCAGCCACGGAAGGCAGGAGCATGCGGCATGACCGGCGCTGCTTTGGGCGGCTGGAGCAAGAAGACCAGAGGTTGAAGAAGCACTATGGCCGTTGGATGGACATCGTACGGTCACTAGAGCTAGAATCGTTCATATTGACTAAGTTTACAAAGCCCTCCATCCCCGTCAACTTAGTAGGCCCACAAGTCAGCCACCCACTATGGTGGGTCCCAGCTAGCAGGGGATTTTCATTTTTTTGTGCGTAATAAGGAGGCACTTCCTTGCATGCGAAGATATAGCTGGTGGGTCCGACCTATCAGCGGGGGGAACATTTTTTTCACGAAATACAGAAGCCCTTCCAGTGGGTCCTAGCTGTCAGGTGGAGGAATCATCATTTTGCGCGTAATAAGGAGGCATTTCCTTGCGTGCGGCCGTGGACCCAGCTGTCAGCCTGTCCACCTACAGTCCACTTCCGATGGATATTGTTCATTGACCACGTTGACCAGGCCGCGCAGAGAGCACCACGGCGGTGGACGACGGCGAGGCCTAGGAAGGGAACGACATGGAGCCAAATAAGACTCGCAGTTGTTTCCCACGCAGAGGAGTACGAGGGTTTACTGGTTCGTCTGCCGTCCCCGGAGAATAACAGCAGGTGTGGGTGAGTAGAGGGATGGCTAGGCCAGCGATGGGAGTACGATGGGGCGGTGAGGCCTGCTGGCAAGATAGCTGGCCGCAGGAGGAGGGAGCGAGCAGTTCACCGGCGCTTGTTTGAGCGGCTGGAGTAGGAAGAGCAGAGATTGAAGAAGCACGACAGCCGTTGGATGGACATCCAACAGTCACTGCTCTCGTGTGCATTATTTCTAATAATGTACAACCCATTTTCTAATTCTTAAGAATTTTTTTGGAGCCCGTCTTCTTTTTGTTAGCCTTACACCCCATATTTTGGCCACGGTTAAAAAGTATACGAAATTTTGCATATTTCGGTGCGGTCAACTATTTTTAATCCCGAAATATCGATTCACATTCAAACTATTTTGAAAAATAATTTATATAAATATAAAATCCAAATAATTGTCCACGCATAAAAATCAATGGAATTTAAAATCTTGTAATTAAAAAAAATTGAAACTAATTACCAGTTTGATGTGTTTTAAAAATGTACAGCCCATTTCTGGGCAAACCGAATGAAACTCTCCTCGTCTTGAAAGATTTGCAGCCAAATAGGCTGATAAAGCAAGTAGGCCTCGTTTGGGTATTTCTTTAAAAAATAGAACTGGCTAGCCATTTTAAGCAAGAAAAAACACAACTGGGCTCATGATGTGGTAAACATAAATAAAACCACAGCTAGACGGGCCACAACCCCGCATAGCCCGTTGTTACCTCGATCCGTCGCTAAAACTAGTATAAATAACAACCGCTTGTTCTTAAAAAAGCTACGCGACCTCTTTGGGTCCCACAGTGTCGGCTTTCGTGAGTGTAGTTCTCTCGTTTATTGACTACGTTGACAATGGTGTGAGCCCCAGATGTCCAACCATTAGGAGGAACCATGTTTTTGGGCTTGTAATATAGAGGCACTTGCTTGTGTACTGCCATGACGCTGGTGGGTCCCTACTGTCATCCTCTCCACGTACAGTCATCTCCTTGTTCCTCTCGGTTGTTGACGACGTTGACAATGCAAGAGGGCGATGCACCGCGCATGGCAAGCAAACCAAGGCCCCAAGGCGGAGGACGACGGCGAGGCCTCGGACGGAACAAACAGGAGCTGCAGAAGATGCGTTGGTCCAGTCGCGGGCGGAGGGGAGTACGAGGGTTGACTGGTTCGAGTTCGGGTGCGGGTGCATGTTGGGGCTGACGTCGCCGAAGGATAACAGGACGTGTGGGAGAATAGAGGGAGGGACTGGCCAACATTGGAGGGTATGTACGGTAGGGCGGCGGAGGCGCAGCCAGCCATGGGAGGCGGGAGCAAAGTGAGCCGACGGGTGGTTTGGTTTGGGTGGTCGGAGGAAGAAGAAGACAAGAGATAGAAGATACCGACAGATGTTGGATGTCACCCAACGGTTGGTAAGCGAGAATCGTTTGTTGGTGGCTAGTAAGTCAACACCACCTTGGATAGGCTATTTCCTCATGGGTCCCAAATGTCGACTCCAAATCATCACGGTCATGCAGCCTTTCCTATGAAAATTTACAACCCATTTGATGTGCTAGTTCGAAATAAGTTTGTGGGTGCTGGTGGGGGCTAATCACTTGGCTTCTGTAATGCACAGTGAGCTCAAGCAGCCGGCAAGAGTGATGTTATTTCCCTTGGTTGGGATTTGTTAGTTGTTACAATATTTCACTCTAAATTAAACGACTGGCAAGCCATTTGCCTTGCTTCAAAGAAAATATGACAGTCACAGCCGAGTTGAAAAGGGCAAGAACATCTAACTCCAGCTTACAAACTGTACAAAAGCACGAGGGTTAATTGTCCATCAGGTTTACAAAAAAACCCAGGTGGAAAAGGGCAACAACATCTAACTTCAGCACTGTTTTCGGCAGTCACAGTCAAATGGACCAGTCAGGTCCATAGAATGAACATCCTGGGTCGTAAAATTTACTGAATTATGACCACAATATGTTGTAAATAGAAACCCGGCACATTCAGAAGCTCTTTTGCCCACCTGAAACTCCTTTTTTTGCTCTTCCACATACCAATCCGTCAAAACCATGTTGTTGATAAACTTAAGCCTGATGGACAATAGTAACCTCGCATTCAGCAGGAAGAATGTGACAAATCTAGTGTTTGCATGGTTTGCTACATATCGTTCTAGCGTTATTGCCTTCAATCGAATCTCATGAGAAGTGAGAAAATCCCGATGCTTATGGATCCACCGATTGGTTATAACTTTCTTAAACCATCCCTTTGCCTAAATAGACATGAAGATTGAAAACAGTTAAGGTCTAAAAAAAGAGTGTCGAAAGAGCAACAGCTGAACGGTTAATTCTAGTACACTATATGCGGGCTTCCAATGTGCGTGAAATTATCACCTTTATATACAACTTCTCCAGACATGGAAAGCATTGCAGAAAGCCAATAATCTTGTTCAGATCAAAACTATTCATTTGGATATATAAGATCCTGACAGAATCTAGCACCATTGATAGTCCATCCATGGAGAAACTCTTCATTGAGCATAGAACATAAAATTAGTACAAAATGTGTACTCCAAGATGACATATAACTTATGCGCAGAAATTTAAAATGCAGCTTATGGTTACAAGTGTAGAAGATAATATAAAGTACCCGAAGAACTGTGGAGCTGTAGGATCTTAAGAAGAGGTGTCTAGAGGGGGGGTGATTAGACACTAAGTACCAAAGTTGCAGTTTTTAATTTGTTTTAAGTTTAAGTGGAGTTTAGGCACATGTTTAACATTCTCAATACATAACAAGCAAGCATGCAAAGAGTATATAGGAAGCGGAAAATAAAACATGCAACTTGCAAGAATGTAAAGGGAAGGGTTTGGAGAAATCAAACGCAATTGGAGACAGGGATGTTTTTGTCGTGGTTCCGATAGGTGGTGCTATCGTACTTCCACGTTGGTGGAGACTTCAACCCACGAGGGTAGCAGTTCTTGCGAGTCCACGGAGGGCTCCACCCACGAAGGGTCCACGAAGTAGCAACCTTGTCTATCCCACCATGGCCGTCGGCCATGAAGGACTTGCCTCACTAGCGGTAGATCTTCACGAAGTAGGCGATCTCCTTGCCCTTACAAACTCCTTGGTTCAACTCCACAATCTTGTCGGAGGCTCCCAAGTGACACCTAGCCAATCTAGGAGACACCACTCTCCAAGAAGTAACAAATGGTGTGTTGATGATGAACTCATTGCTCTTGTGCTTCAAATGATAGTTTCCCCAACACTCAACTCTCTCTCACAGGATTGGATTTGGTGGAAAGAAGATTTGAGTGGAAAGCAACTTGGGGAAGGCTAGAGATCAAGATTCATGTGGTTGGAATGGAATATCTTGGCCTCAACACATTAGCAGGTAGTACTCTCTCAGAAATAGGATGCTGGAAGTGTAGGCTTGTTCTGATGTCTCTCTCCACGAATGAAGAGGAGGTGGAGGGGTATATATAGCCTCCACACAAAATCTAACCGTTACACACAATTTACCAAACTCGGTGGGACTGAATCATCAAACTCGGTCGCCAGGATTTAGTAAACCTAGTGACCGTTAGGATTTTCGGTGGGACTGACAAGCATCTCGGTAGGACCGATATGGTTAGGGTTAGGGCATAACGTAATCTCAGTGAGACCGATTACACAAACTCGGTGAGACCGATTTTGGTAATTGGCTAACCAGAGAGTTGGTCAGGCAAACTCGGTGAGATCGATTACTCAAACTTGGTGGGACCGATTTGGGTAATGAGCTAACCAGAAAGTTTGCATTGTAATCTCGGTAGTACCGATTGCACAAACTCGGTGAGACCGATTTTGGTAATGGACATACATAGAGAGATTACAATCCCATCTCGGTGAATCCGAGATCCCTATCGGTGAAACTGATTTGCTTAGGGTTTGTGGCAGTGGCTATGACATCTGAACTCGGTGGCGCCGGATAGAAAGAATCGGTAGGGCCGAGTTTGACTTAGGTTTAGGTCATATGTGGATGTGATAAGTAGTGGAGGGTTTTGGAGCATATCACTAAGCACATGAAGCAAAAGGCTCATTAAGCAACACCTCATCCCTTCTTGATAGTATTGGCTTTTCCTATAGACTCAATGTGATCTTGGATCACTAAAATATAAAATGAAGAGTCTTGAGCTTGAAGCTTGAGCCAATCCTTTGTCCTTAGCATCTTGAAGGAGTTCCCACATCCTTTAGTCCATGCCACTCCATTGTTGTGCTTATCTGAAACATACTAGATAAAGGTGTTAGTCCAACAAGAGATATGCTGACATTAATTACCAAAACCACCTAGGGAGCACTTGAGCTTTCAGGAGCCAAACACCATATTGAAATGAGCACATAGATCATGTATTACACCCAAGGTCTCTAGTTTAGGCGCAGAGAGGACGGTTATTTGCAACGGTGAATAACTAGAATTAAGGACCAACCTTTGAAGTGAAGGGGCATCTTGGATGATGAGCTGCCTTCCGTCAAAAGAAATTCCAATTCTTACAAGGTTAGGCGACTTTATTTGGAGACAATCGATTCTAACTATGAAAACAAGCACCAAGCACTCCAGGGCATGGCAGCTGGAGTGGATGATGCTGTGCAATGAGGCCTCCGATATACGAACCCACACAAGTGAAAGTTTCTTGAGAAATGGAAGTCGAAGGTTTAGTACCAGATTTTCTGGTAGGTCGCACATCGCAAAGGTGGTGGTGTGCAGAGAGGAGGAAAACCGCGAGATGGACATCGGTGCTGAGGGCACAGGTAGATGGCGTTCGGTATCTGGTAGGTGATTTCCAGGGGAATAGTAGAACTCAAGCAGCTGTAGTTCTGTGAATTCAGGGGATTTCAGCCAGGCGTCCACCATGCAAGGCATGGTATGCTTGCTCAGGTAGCATGACGGGATACAGAGGCTTTGAATGGAGCCCTGGTGGGAGGAGATGATGGCTCTGGGGATTTCAAAATCATTCAATAGAGATAGCTGAAGACAGTCGAGATTAAGGGGCACGGCGCGCCATAGAGGGCGCCACCGAATTGAGAGGACTTGGGTGCGGCAGCAATCCTTGGTGGGGAGAAGCGAGATGATCTCCCCAAGGACAGCATCCGAGAGATCACTGATGCAGTCCTCTCGAGATTCTACGGGTTCCTGTGATCCGGTGGGAGCGGGGTCGCCGCTTCTCCCCGCACTGCCGGGTCCGGGATCTACAACAGGCGTCGCCGATGGCGGGAGCCTCATCTTCTTGGCGCTGGGGTCAGCCGACTCCATTTTCCTTGAGGGTGTCGCATCGCGCTCACAGATTTGAGCAGAGTAACGAATGACGAGCCTAGTTGTAGTGCGAGTGAAGAAGAAGGGGAGCTGGGGTTTTTCTATAGTAGTGACGAAGAAGGGGAGCTGGGGTTTTCTATATGAGTGAGGTGAGGAATTTGGGGGTACGAGTGGAGCGAGCTGACGTGAGGTGGGCGGGAGTGAGGAGGAAGAAGAACACCTAGGTTTTTTGGGGAGGCGGTGTGCTGGGTGTGGGTAGCGCCTCTCATTCAGTAAATATACGGACTTTTGAATTGATTTTACTATTTACTAGGGTGGATGGGCTGTTTTGTCTTGGGCCAAGAGAAATAATTACTACTAGTATAGTGGAGACACTCTACAGCTACCGAGAAAAACAATTACTACTAGTACAGTGGATACAATACCGCTTCTGGCTCCTCCTAGGTCATCGAAACGTCTCCCTCTACTGAATGTTGTTATACTTTTGTTCACCGACATGCGGGCCATGCAGCGCGCGGGCCCAAATGCCATCCACCAAATTAGAAGGCAGTATGCAGGCAAAGAGTCACCCCGGTCGTAGTGCGGCAATAAAGAGCCGTCGTATCACAAAACCCCACCTCCCCACAGTCTAAGTTTGACGGACGAAGCAACCATCATTTCACTCTTCGCTGAATCCCCTTTGTCGGTGTCAAAATTGGCGGATCTCGGGTAGGGGGTCCCGAACTGTGCGTCTAAGGCGGATGGTAACAGGAGGCGGGGGACACAATGTTTACCTAGGTTCGGGCCCTCTCTATGTAGGTAATACCCTACTTCCTACTTGATTGATCTTGATGATATGAGTATTACAAGAGTTGATCTACCATGAGATCGTAGAGGCTAAACCCAAGAAGCTAGCCTATGGTATGATTGTTGTTTTCCTACGGACTAAACCCTCTGGTTTATATAGACACCGGAGGGGGCTAGGGTTACACAGAGTCGGTTACAATGGGAGGAGATTTACATATCCGTATCGCCAAGCTTGCCTTCCACACCAAGGAGAGTCTCATCCGGACACGAGACGAAGTCTTCAATCTTGTATCTTCATAGTCCAACAGTCCGGCCAAAGGATATAGTCCGGCTGTCCGGATACCCCCTAATCCAGGACTCCCTTAGTAGCCCCTGAACCAGGCTTCAATAACGATGAGTCCGGCGCGCAGATTGTCTTCAGCATTCCAAGGCGGGTTCCTCCTCCGAATACTCCAAGGATAGTGTCCGGCTCCGCAAAACAAATTCCACATATCATCATAGAGAGAATAATATTTCCACATATCTAATCTGCCGACCGTTTTCCATAACGTGACGTATTGCCACAGTTTGGTCATGATGAACCATCTTCCTCCATCAGCCTGCCACTGCATGTTTTGGGAGGCGATTTATTTGGCACTCTTGTCGAAGCAGAGATCGTGTCCCCCTTATTACGGGATTCTCATCAATACGGATGTGGGTAACCCAATCGTGCTCGTTGGTATGACTCCTCAATTCTAGGTAAGTCCCGAACGGCTACGCAAAGGACGCTTGATATTCACCCTCTTTATAAAGAGGCCAAGGCCTGTCCCTTTTTCTTCGCGTGCTCAATCGAACCCCTCCCCCACCTTGAGTTCCAACACCCAAGGCTCAGGTCAGGCGCTTCGGACTTTCAACATGTACGGATCCAATCTTCAAGGTCGGTGGATGCCTTCCTCTGTCACGGAGGAAGATGTCAAGAAGCTAAGAGAGGCCAGGTTTCTGACCGGCGAGATCTCGCACAGGTTGCCTACTCGAGGGCAGGTCATTCCCACTCCCGAACCCGGCGAGAGTGTTGTATTCATCTCTCACTTCCTCTGAGGGCTAGGCCTCGCTCTGGATCCCTTTGTGAGGGGGCTCATGTTTTATTACGGGCTGGATTTTCACGATCTGGCTCCGGATTCCGTCCTCCACATCTCGTCGTTCATCGTCATATGCGAAGCTTTCCTCCGTATTACCCCTCACCTCGGTCTGTGCCTCAAGACCTTCAATGTGGAGCCGAAGATGATCGAGGAGCAGCACGCAGAGTGCGGAGGTGCTGTAATAAGAAAAAGCGCCAATTCCCCATGGCCAGAGGGTTCGTTCCAGGAGGTGTCCAGCTTATGGCAACAGGAGTGGTTCTATATCACAGCTCCCAGGGGTACCAAGTGGGTGGCCGCCCCTGCTTTTTGCTCGGGCCCCCCGCCACGACTGACGTCATGGATTAACAAGGGGCTGGACTGGGGGCCAGTAAAGGATGTGCTGATATTGCAGAGCCGCATCCGAGATCTCCTCGAGAGAAATATTAGTCTGGCCACGGTAATGCAGGTCATGTCAATTCGCTGAGTCCTGCCCTGCAAACGTCGTCCCCTCCGCATGTGGGAGTTCAACTCGGAGGGACCGCGAGCTATTCAGCACTTCCTCGACATGAAGCTCGAAGAGATGTATCAATCGTTCTTAGGACCACAAATAATGTGTCCGGACACCACCGAGGATGAAGGTCTGAGCCGCAATCGTCCAGATACCCAAGTAAGTAGTCCCATAGCCGAACACAATATCTTTTTATTTATCATGACATCATTCTGAAAAGTCGTTCTTTGACCAGGGCTGGGTAACAAAGGCGAAGATGATCAGGTGTCCGGCCCCCCTCCCCGAGGTCTCACCGGATCCCGTACTAGCCAGGATGCTGAAGCTCGCGCCTTATCAAGCGCCCTCAGGGGAAGATACAGGGGGGAATAAAGAGGCTGAAAGCAGACCTCGCTCCCTGCTAATCCAAACCGGGGGAGTTAGCGCCTCCGCGAAGGAGGATAGTCGGGGAGAACAATATGAAATTCCTTCTCCCCAAGGAAGGAAGAGGACCACCTCTAAAGACCCGGAAACGATGGTTTCCAAACGGGGGAAGAAATCTTCGCCAGAGGGTCCTGCCTCGGGGGGGTACCCTGGCCGCACAATGCCCGCAAGGGGGTCAGCCCTCCACCGAGCTGTAAGTAAAAGGGTATTTAATAGTGAAGATATCCTGCATCACTTCTGAGAAAAATAACCGAAGCATTTATCTTGTAGTTCGGATCGTAGCCCTTCTCGCAGAGTTCGACCTCGGGGGATCTTCTTCCGGAGATGATGGAGAGTGAAACGCCTCCCCCTGCCATCTCGCCTCATGAGGCGGGAGACCCCGAGGTGTCGTCGGGGAGGGTTTCTCCTGATCCAGCAAGGCCAGAGGCTAATCCCTTGGCCACCCAAAGTCCTCAGTATCCAGCTCTTGAAGAGAGCAACCGAAAGAGCCCGACACCATCTGTTGTGCGGTCGGACGCACTGAAGGGTCTGCTAGAGCAAGCGGCTATCTCAGAGGCGCATCATATGCTAATTGGTATGGTGATTGAGAGGATTTCCTCCGCCGAAAGCGGGTTGCATGAAGCTTTTAAGAGTCTGCTGAAAGGTTTTGAGGTACGTGAAATAGTGTGTATTTTTGGCAGTACCGCACATGTTAGGTGTGCCCTATGCAGATAGTAGCCCCTGAGACTTTGGTTGCCGTCAAGAGCGGCGACAAATAGAGGATCATAGTCCCAGGTAATAATCCATCCGCCTTCATATGCAGGTGGCGGAAGGTCCGGTGGCTAGCCGGACTGGTGAGTTTGCCGAGCTGAAGCGGCAACTTGGTGCGACGGATGCCAACATCGTGCTTGTCAACAAGCGGCTTGACGAGGCACAAGGTAAGTGATTTCTCCGGTTATCAACACGTAGTAAGAGGAGCATAATGCCAGTATCTTTAATATGTTGTGACTGCAGATGGAGCTGTGGCCGTGAAGACCCTTCGGGCGGAACTTGCCCGAGCCAAAGAACAAGCCAGGAATAGTGATGCGGCCGCTCTGAAGGCGACCGAAGAGCTGAGGGCCGAACAGGCTGCCCATTGCCAAAGTAAGGAAAAGATGGCCAAGATGGCCGTTGAGTTAAAGATGCCGCCGACCGGTACCAGCTTCTTGAAAAAGAAAACCAAGCGAAGACGACGGAGCTGGAGAAGGCCATGGTAGCAGCCAAGGAAGCCCGCTCGAAGATCAGAGCATCGAAGGAGGAGCTGCGTCAAGCTGGAGATATCGCGGCTGGGAAGCCCTTCTTGCTGCGGACGAAGTTCGGAGATCCAAAGTATGCCCCTCTTGATAAGCTATGGAGTTCTGTGGACGCGTATGCGGATCTGGCAGCCAGTGCGGCTGATGCAGCCGAGTACTTCAAGGATAAAAAAGATCGTGAAGTGGAAAAGCGTTCTGGTCGCAGTTCAACGGTCCAGCATGTCCGTTGCTGTTAAATGAGCGCATGACCGAGTGGGCTGAGCTCCATAGGCTGTCCGGGCTTGCCATGGGGTCTGTTGTGGATCATCTGTGGCCGAGAGGGCCACACCCGAATAGTTATTTTGGTTTGGTGCAGCAGTTCCTTGCGCTGTGCCGCGTATCGACGCTATGAAGAGGTCGGCTTGCTTAGAGGGTGCGCGGATGGCACTTGCCCGTGTCAAGACATACTGGGCAGACATGGAGGCCACCGCCATTGCAATCCAGGGTTCAGCCGTTGGCCGGGTAGCCGCTGAGCACTACTTTGAGGAAGTCCTTGAAGGAGCTCGTTCAATAGAAGCTCAGTGCTCGAAGAATATTATGTTCTAGTGACATATATTCCCATTGTAAAAACAATGTTTTACTGAATTGTAAAGGCTGTTTTTATACTTTTGCCTGAAAGTGTTATGATGCCTCCTGTGCGGTCGTTTATGTATATATGTATATAACCTGAAAGTTTGCAGTCGTCGGCTTTAGCCCCCACGCATATAATGCGGGGGTGTTCGCAGAAGACGCATGTTCACACTTGATCCAACGTCTTGGTCCATTTAGGAGGTGATAGCGCAGCGAACTAGGCAATCAGACTATATTGCTTTAACACTTTCACTTAGCCATAGGAGTTTTACAGTGGAGCTACTATATAGCCCCTGATGGCTCCGCGCTCATCCGAATACGGGGCGCGTACATGCCTGGCCGGGAAATGGCCCTTCGTTAATGCGGAGGAATCCCAAAGATTCCGCTAGGTCCTCGAGTGGTTGACCAGTCTCGCGCTTTATCATGACAGTCAGTTTTCGGCTTTCTCTACTGAGGTGCTCGTCCGGATGAAGCAGGGCACAATCGCAGTAGTTCTCCTGGTGCCACCTTAGCCAATAGAGCGAAACGTAAGGTAGCAAAACATAGGAGCCGGGCAAACCCAACATTTGACCAAAGACATGATTCGGATCAGATGAATATAAGGCCAAACTTGCGACGTCGAACACTCCCTAAGGTATTCGGTCTTTATAGTATATAACGGGCTAAAAATGCCCTTGATAGTGAGCCCCAAATGTCCGGGTATGTGCAATCTTCTGACGTGGCCACATGCCAATAACGTCAGCATCCTTCTCGTTTGTACTGAGAATCCGGAGGATGTAAACAACAAGAGACAGTAAAAAAGGTTTACGCAGGGTCTTAATCTAAAAAGAGACCTTTGAACGGGTCCCTGCTGCATGTCTGCGCCTGTATCTCCGTTGTGCCATATCCTGGACGGGTGTAGCACGATTGTCATCTGTAAAAGAGAGGAACTTAGTTGAGAGCCGTCGTGCAAAAAATTGGTTACTCTAAATAAACCATGTAAAATTCACGATAAGAAAAGTTGAGCCGTAGCCCTGTTTACACACGGGTAGCCCCTCGTACCGTCTATAAGGGTGTGACCACCAGACCTATCTCAAGTATATCTAGTGATGCGCTGAACTCGTCTAACCATGTCCATGGTCTTAACGACTGGTCATTTGTTCTGGTTGGTGAGGCCGTCTAGTGTTCGGCTGTTAAAGCAGCCGCACATTCTTCCGCGTAAAGAGCGCTCAATGTCTCCATTAAATGTGATGGTGCCGCACGGACCGGGCATCTTAAGCTTGAGAGAAGCGAAATGCGGTATTGCATTAAAACGAGCGAAAGTTGTTCGTCCGAGTAGTGCTTGATAGCCTCTTCGGAATGGAGCGATGTCGAAGTGTAACGTTTCACTTCGGTAGTTGTCAGGTGAACCGAATACTACTTCTAGTATTAGATAGCCCGTAGAGCGGGCCTCTGGGCCTGGTATTACTCCCTTGAAGGTAGTATTACTATGGCTGATTTTTGTTGGGTCTATCCCCATTTTGCAGACTGTGTCCTGATAAATCAGGTTTAGACTACTGCCGCCGTCCATGAGGACTCGTGTTAGATGGTATCCATTTATTATTGGGTCTAACACCAAAGCAGCCAATCCTTTGTGCTGGACACTTGTCGGGTGATCCCTGCGATCAAAAGTGATCGGACAGGCCAACCAGGGGTTGAGCTTAGCGGTGACACGGTCTAGGGCGTGTGTGTCTCGGAGTGCAGGTTTTCTTCTCCCCTTCGTCACATGTACCATGTTTACTGTTTTGACTTCTGGCGGGAATTTTTTCTGTCCCCCAGTGCCTTGCTGGCGAGGCTCATCCTCGTCTTCGCTCGGTGTATCCTGCCCCTTGTGTTTGGCGTTTAGCTTGCCGGCCTGCTTGAAGACCCAACATTCTCTGTGGGTATGATTTACAGGTTTATCGGGGGTACCGTGGATCTGACATAGTTTGTCTAGTATCTTGTTTAGGCTGGACGGTCCATCCCTGTTGCCTTTGAAAGGCTTTTTCCGCTGACCTGGCCGAGAGCCTCTGAATCCGGCGTTTACTGGCCGTGTTATCCTGGCTGTCTTCTTTATTCCGGCGCTTGTGTTTATCAAGGCCGTGGTTTTCCATTGCCATCCCTGACTTCGGATGTGCTTGGGTCGCTGGTGCTACTGCGGGCCAACCAGCTATCCTCACCCGCGCAAAAGCGTGTCATGAGGCTTGTTAGGGCTGCCATTGTTCTCGGCTTTTCTTGGCCGAGGTGTCTGGCAAGCCATTCGTCTCGGACACTGTGCTTGAAAGCTGCTAAGGCTTCGGCGTCCGGACAGTCGATGATTTGACCTGTTCCAAAGCTTTCAGGCTGACTCTCCGGGCTGTTGAATTATATGACTTAAATCGTCTGCATCCGGAGGTCGGACATAGGTCCCTTGAAAATTAGTCCGAAAGGCATCCTCGAGCTCCTCCCAACTTCCAATGGAGTTATCGGGGAGGCATTTCAGCCAAAGGATCGAGCTAGTCCTTTAAGCTTGAGGGGCAAGTACTTGATGGCGTGGAGATCGTCTCCCCGAGCCATATGAATATGGAGGATAAAGTCCTCAATCCAGACCCCATGGTCCATGGTCCCGTCGTACGCATCTATGTTCACTGGTTTGAATCCTTCTGGATATTCGTGGTCCAAAGACCTCATCGCTGAAACAGAGGGGTGTCTTGGCACACAGATTTAGATGTACCATGGCGTTTGGACGGTTGTGGTGTTCGGTTTTGGTTGTGCGCTGGAGCGCGTTTCCTTGATCCGTAGATGGATCTGGTTGCGCCGGCCTTTTGATGCAAGTCCTCGCGTGGATCGTGTACTGACTTATGTGTGGCCTCGTTAGCCGCTCTATCGCGGCCACGAGATCGTCGATCCGACCGGTCGGCTGTTTTATTTTTTGGTTGTGGGGGCTCCAAGGCCTCATCGTCGAATTCAGGAAGGAGCTTGCGCTTTGGATAGCTCTTCGTGTGGTGACTGTTGTCAGTGTCAAAACCGACGGATCTCGGGTAGGGGTTCCTGATCTGTGCGTCTTAGGCTGATGGTAACATGACACTAGGGACAGAATGTTTACCTAGGTTCGTGCCCTCTCTATGGAGGTAATACCCTACTTCCTGCTTGATTGATCTTGATGATATGAGTATTACAAGAGTTGATCTACCACGAGATTGTAGAGGCTAAACCCTAGAAGCTAGCCTATGGTATGATTGTCGTATATATCTATCGACTAGTCTGGCCTCAGTTTGTATAACACACCAGAGGCCTAGGATAACAAGAGTCCTAGCCGAATACGCCGGTGGGGAGGAGTCCTTGTCTTGATCGCCAAGTCTTGTGGAATCTTCCTTGTATGCGGCAACTATCCGGACTGGCCCATGAGTATACGGCCATGGGGGTCCTCGGCTCAATCTAATAGATCGGGAGATGACATGGTGAGTACCCCCTAGTCCAGGACACCGTCAGTAGCCCCCTGAACCGGTCTTCAAGTTAGGGACGCTCCTCGATTCTTCCGAACTGTTCTTCATCTTCGGTTGTCGGTCTTGAAAACTGGTTCAACAAATCTTCTCATCTTCAATCTTGAGGATCGCCGAAGTACATCCGAAGAGTTTACACATTGGGTATCCGAGGAGCCCCTTTAAGTTTCCGGCCTTTATCAATGCCTTGTTATTTTTATGCCATGCCTCGGGTTTGAAGTTGTTCCTGGGAGGCAGTGTCCTCTTGCGTCCGAGCTCTAACCCCGGACTGCATTCGAGGTATCCTTCTCAAGCGAGCACCAATGCCGGACCGCTTCCGAGCTCCAACGCCGGACTGTGTCCAAGCTCCAACGCCGGACTATATACGAGCTCCAACGCCGGATTATATTCGAGGTGTCATAGATCACCTTGATTCAAAAAGTTGAAAGAGTTTAGCTAAGCTTAATACCGGAAATGCCCTCTATGGAGCCAGCCACTGGCGCCCGAGCTTTATGCCGGACTGCTTCTGAGGTGGTGCACCACCTTGGCCATGAGACTGATTTTTATGAATTTAACTCCGAATTGTGCAATGTAATGTCTGACAAGATGTATAGCCAGTATCCCTCAAGGTGCATGTTGGCCTAATATCCGAGATGCACCTGAAGGAAAACATGAAACCGCTAACCCTAGTAGCCCCTGAGACTTAGGTTGATGCGCGAAATCGGCCTGAGGATCAACTCCTAGCTCGGCAGCATACATAGGAATAGAAATGTGGTGTAATATATTAGGGAAAATAGTGATCGGCGAGCAGGCCCCTGAGAGAGGGTCGTGAGAAGTTGCCGTGATATATAGCTTGATGCCAAATAGGTCCAGATGGTACTTATTGCTGTCCGAAGACGCGCTTTCCCATAGTTCGATCAAGCCGAACACTGAGCCCTTTGAATTTTCTGCATTGAATAGGCAATGCAGTAGCCCCCGAGACACAGGTCGGGTGGCAACACCAGATCAGGGGATCGATGTGCCCCTTTAATGTTTGTAAATAATGAGTGCAAAGCCTAGTAGCCACCGAGCCTTAACATGGGCACGAGTGGCCAAATTAAGGATCGATATCCAGAGTAAAATCACAGATTATGTGTAATGATTCTATGTATTCAAGTACTTTACGTGATTATTCTGACTCCATTGCGACCGTTTATCAGTTGAAAGTGGCCCATCGTCGGCTTCTACCCCTTGGTAGATACTACAAAGGGTGTTTCAGCACTAACAAAACAACCCTTAGCCGACGTATCGGTGCCCGGAGGCGGTTGTGTTAGCAGAAACAAAGCAATCAGATATGCGGGCTTTATAACTTTCGCTTAGTCATAGGAGCTTTAAACTGGGGAAGCTAGCTATGAGCCCCCGGTTACTGTTCGGCCACATCTGAGGTCAAGCCGTAAACACTTCGGCCAATGTTATTAACGGCCCGTCATTTAACATAATCATCGGATCGCTGACAAGTTTACGCCTATTGTGACAGTCAGTTTTCGGCTTTCTCCACTGAGGTGCTTGACCTTGTCAACTGGAAGCACAATCGCAGTGGTTCTCCCTTTGCACACCTAGCCGAACAAAGCGAAACGTAGGAGGTAAGCACAAGAGCCGGGCAACCCAACGATTGACCGAAGACACAATTCGAAACCGACGCATATAAAACAATATTTGAGAATTTTTGCCGAATCCCTAAAGGTGTCCGGCGTTGCACTGCGAGACTAATGCTGGAAACGCACAAATAGTTTGAAAGTGCCATAGGCTCGAAAAGCCAAAAAACTAATGCAAAAGTTTAATGTCTGAACTAGATCAAGTGTTCGGTGCCAATCCGAAAATTGGACTTGTAAAAAAAGGTGCTTCTGTCGGGCTTTAACATGACACTTCCTATCTCAAGACTTCAAGCAGGTCAGCTTATGGCCTCAACGTCCTTATCCCTAAGGCGGAGTGCTTCTCTGAGGCTAGTTTAGCAAACTGCACTCGAGCGGATTTAGAGAGAAGCAAGGCTATCCGGCTATTGACCACACACTTGCATCGAGAAAGGAGTGATAGAAAAAAAGACTTTGCAATGCCCAAGAAGAAAAACAGCTCATACTAATTTAAGAGCCCCCACGTGACTTGGGAAAAAGAATGATTGTATGTACCGAAGTACTTCTATCATATCTATGTTCACCCGGACTTTAAACGCGTCTTAACCGATCGTCGGCTTCTCCCTTTTCGGTCAAGGACCAAAAAGTGTTATGTACTCCACCTGTCGAGAATATCGACGGTGTTTCCGATAACTCGCAATCAGGCCATAAGGCTGTAATGCATAAAGCGCTCAGGGAACTTATGCTATATTACTAACGAAGTGTAAGAAGCGTCTTCGAAGAAAATAGTACCCCCACCGATACCTTTCTTCGGTGCTCATTGTTACTATGAGACTTGTGCAATAGATTTTTTGTACTCATGAGTTCCGTTGTGTGCCGACCATTATTGAAAACAGTAAGAGCGCTAGCTTTCGGCTTCACCCAGTCTGAGGTCCGGCTCGGGTGACCCGATCGTGACAATCGCAGAGGTGCTCCCTTTACTCCCTAGCCGAACAATCGGGAACGTAGGGGTAAACACAGGAGTAAGGCAACCCATCTTGCAAATCACTTAGGTCAATATGGTGCATATTGTGGCATAATACACGAACAAGGAACGAAGCCGTACAAGTATAATCATATGCAAGAGGAAAAGCTCCAGCAAGGGAGCCCCCCCGGTAATCGGGGTATTTGAATTTGTCCGCCACAAACAAAGTTTGGACAAGGAAATTTTTTACAAGTAACTTTTTTCCAAAAAAGTATAATGCTTGATCGAACCGAACACAAGTTAAAAATTTAAAACTTTGAGCATGAAGGCAACTGAGCTGGTTAATGTGTTCGGTATTGATGACGCAGTTCGAGCTTGATGCGGGACAACGTTCCATCCCCCAGACCGGTCCCAAGGTGACGCCAAAGGATATAGTCCGGCTGGATCATTTTCCTATGCACAAAAAATAGTGCAAACCGGGGATAATAGTAATAATAATAATAATTAAAAAAAGGGTTGCATAATAAATAATTTATGCAAAGTGAGTAATAAAAGAAATATGGCCTGGCGCCGAAGTCAACATCGATGCAGGGCGTCGGCGTGACGCAGTAAAGGCGTGGCAAAGCCTGAATTCATAGGTCGGTCCGAGTTCCGGATGCGGCGTTCGCCGGACTATGTACAGAAACTGACCGAACCACCATGCGACCGTCGTTAATGCGGCCACCATTTGACAGACCTGTGTACATATGATGGACAAACCAGAGTAATAATTCCTTGGGAAAAAATGAACCCAAACAAGCAAAAAAATACTAGGATTAATAGCACCTGGTTTATTTGTTGTAACAATCCGAAGGAAGGTGATTCCTAACATTGGGACTCGATACGCACACCCATTGCCTGATGGGCGATAGAGCGACGGCATGGCAATGCTGGTAAAGGTTAGCTCGCCGAGGCAAAGCCTCTGGTCTAGCTAACGTGACGAAGCTGGTCGGCTAGTGACGCCGAAGTCTCCGGGGTAGGTTGATGAAGAGATGGCGAAGCCCCCGATACAGCCGAGATGTCGAAGTAGGTCGACGTGATGGACACCGGCTTGAAGAAGCAACAGTGTGGCCCCGCCGATGCAGGTCATGGCGTGGTCAATGCCGGGCATAGTTCGGCCGGGAGTCTCCGGACAGGGATAGAGATTTCAATAAACTTAGCACATCGCCCAAGGGCGAGTGCTGAAAGATATCCGCGGAGGTGAACTCCATAATCAGTGCCCAATCAGATTCGATAGGCACGGATGCGCGCGGTTCGGAGCCTATAGCCGGAGACGAGTCCGAGGGTCCGATGGCACATACTTTATTGGAGGGGAAGTCTGTGTTCGGCTCTATTGCTGATGAGTGTACAGCCTCCGTGGCGTGGTCTATCCCCCATCCTCCGATGGCACGATCTGCTCAGGATCTAAGGCCAGGGCAGCTGCAGGTGCGTTCTCCCGAACACCATCAGACGGCAGATCAAAGTTATGCTTATTGGGACTGTGCGGCGCACCTGTCATGGTCTCGAATCCGTTGAAGATCAAGTCTCCGCGGATGTCGGCCGTGTAGTTCAAGTTTTCGAGCCTGGCCTGGTGGCCAGGGGCGTAGCTGTCGTTCTGCTCCTGGTGGCCAAGCTAATTGGCCCGCAGTGCGAAGCTGCCGAATACGAAGATCTGTCCGGGGGGGGGGGGACTTCACCCCGGATCGCATCGTTGTGGATGATTGAAGGAGCCATCAAGCCTTATCGTGACGACACAGTGGAATTCTCAATGAAAGCACCAATGTCGGTGTCAAAACCGGCGGATCTCGGGTAGGGGGTCCCGATCTGTGCGTCTTAGGCTGATGGTAACAGGAAGCAAGGGACACAATGTTTACCCAGGTTCGGGCCCTCTCTATGGAGGTAATACCCTACTTTCTGCTTGATTGATCTTGATGATATGATTATTACAAGAGTTGGTCTACCACGAGACCGTAGAGGCTAAACCCTAGAAGCTAGCCTATGGTATGATTGTTGTATATATCTATCGACTAGCCTGGCCTCGGTTTATATAACACACCAGAGGCCTAGGATAACAAGAGTCCTAGCCGAATACGCCGGTGGGGAGGAGTCCTTGTCTTGATCGCCAAGTCTTGTGGAATCTTCATTGTATGCAGCAACTATCCGGACTGGCCCATGAGTATACGGCCATGGGGGTCCTCGGCCCAATCTAATAGATCGGGAGACGACGTGGTGAGTACCCCCTAGTCCAGGACACCGTCAACTGCCACCGTATTTTTTCTGCAGTGTCGAGCACTTTGTTCCATCTACTGTTGAGTTTATTTTGCACGGCCTTGAGCCTTTGCTTCTGCTTCTTCAGACTCCTCGCAGTGGCGATAAGCCTTCTATGGAGGTTCTCTTGCTCCAGGTGCCTTTCCGGGATGATGTGTGCATCATCGTCCGGACTGTTCTCCTCTCCGGAGACGGGTTGATTATCTTGACGCTCGGCGTCGCCGTGATCGGACAACGGCTCCGTACTGTGTTCATCGTCCGCTGGCTCACCCTGCTCTATTGCTGGGTCTATGTGGTCGTCGTTTCCTCCGGAGTCCACCGGGGTATTATTTTTTCTTGCGCTGTTATCGCTGTTTTTGCCAGGCGGGATTTGGAGCGGCGTCTACGCCGCCGCTTTGATTGCTTCTCGAGGGAGTTATCCTTCGCTGCATCCTTCCGTTCCTCGTCATCATTTTCTTTGGGTGTATCCACCATGTATATGTCATGTGATGAAGTGGCGGTCCAGCGCCCTGTGGGCGGTGGTTCCTGTTCGTCTCCTGCATCGTCGTCCATACCGTCGATGTCTTCGGAGTCGAAGTCGAGCATGTCGGTTAAATCGTCGACAGTGGCTACTAAGTGGGTGGTGGGTGGGGAGCGAATTTCTTCGTCGTGCGCATCCCATTCTAGCCGGACACAGTTTGACCAAGGTTCTCCTGACAAGGAGAGAGACCTTCACGAGTTCAGTACATTGCCGAATGGCGAGTGCTGAAAGATATCCGCGGAGGTGAACTCCATGATCGGCACCCAACCTGATTTGGTAGGCATGGGCGCAGGCGGCTCGGAGCCCGCGGCTGGGGTTGAATCCAATAGTTCGGCAGCATAGCTCTTGAGAGGGGTAAAGTCAGTATTCGGCTCTACCGCCACTAAAAGTGCGGCCTCCAAGGCGGGGTCTATCCGCCCGTCCTTGGATGGTGCAATTTGCTCCGGATTGAAGGCCGGAGTAGTTGCCGGTGTGATCTCCCGAACACTGTCCGACGGCAGAGCTATATCATGCTCGTCGTGATCTTGTGGCACACCTGGCATGGGCTCGAAACCGTCGAAGATCAAGTCTCCGCGGATGTCGGCAATGTAATTCAAGTTTCCGAACCTGACATGATGGCCAGGGGCGTAGCTCTCGATCTGCTCCAGATGGCCAAGCGAGTTGGCCTGCTGTGCGAAGCCGCCGAATACGAATATCTGTCCGGGGAGGAAGACCTCATACTGGACCGCATCATTACCAATGATCGAAGGAGCCATCAAGCCTTATGGTGACGGCACAGTGGAACTCTCAATGAAAGCACCAATGTCGGTGTCAAAACCGGCGGATCTCGGGTCGGGGGTCCCGAACTATGCGTCTAAGCCGGATGGTAACAGGAGGCGGGGGACACAATGTTTACCCAGGTTTGGGTCCTCTCTATGGAGGTAATACCCTACTTCCTGCTTGATTGATCTTGATAATATGAGTATTACAAGAGTTGATCTACCACGAGATCGTAGAGGCTAAACCCTAGAAGCTAGCCTATGGTATGATTGTTGTTGTCCTACGGACTAAACCCTCCGGTTTATATAGACACCGAAGGGGGCTAGGGTTACACAGAGTCGGTTACAATGGGAGGAGATCTACATATCTGTATCGCCAAGCTTGCCTTCCACGCCGAGGAGAGTCCCATCCGGACGCGAGACGAAGTCTTCAATCTTGTATCTTCATAGTCCAACAGTCCGACCAAAGGATATAGTCCGGCTGTCCGGATACCCCCTAATCCAAGACTCCCTCACCCTTCTCCCTCACCGTCTTCAAGAAAGGCAACACTCGCATCTTCCACTGTTCTTCTCTCCCAACAAAGGGAAGGTGAGCGGATCCGTGATGTTGGTATATTTTCGTTCAGAGAAAAAAAAAGAACTTTTGCAAACCAGTAACCGATACTCACTCTCTTTTTTGTTTCATTGTCATTGCGATTGTGTTTTCCTTTCAGTGGTCTCCTAGTATTCACCGGTTTCATGATGGACCAAGGAGAACGAGGCAAAGATCTGCTGATATTGGAGTAGACACGGGAGGCTGATCCCAACGAGACAGAAAGCTCCAAGAAGATGGAGGCAGCCACCGAGCCGACCCCAGATACGCTCACGGCCACTACTGAGATGGTCAACGCCCTGTTTGAGGTTACAACCCTCGTGGCACTGCAGGTGTAGTTTTCCCCCTTCGCGGTTGTCCCCCCCCCCCCCCCCCCGCTGAGCTACCCAAGGTGATTTTCTTCTTTGCCGATCTGTGGTTTTTTATCTAAGTATGTGGTGATGAATAATGCAAAATTTTATTAGCTTCAATGCCATGCTATACATAGTGGTTTAAATAACTTGTGTTTCTTATACTGGAAAGTAATTCAGAATTTGTTTCTGTTTCATTAGAGCCCTGATGCAGACAAGGATTGTGTGGTTGTACATGTCACTCGCTATGAGGTGGATGGCCTGAATATACGCATTGGGAAAACAGAGTTTTTAGGTTGTTGGACCCTGGAAGCCATTTGCGCTTATACCAATGAAGAGTTGTATTCCAGCCTCACTGTTGTACTAGAGCCCATAGACGTCCTCGATGATGTTCATGGCAAGGTCCATCTTGTGTCCAACCCAAATTAGATCGAGGCATGAAATAGTTGCCCCAGCTAGTGTTTAATAGTAGTTTGGATTATTTCTAATTATCCGAACCTTGCCTGTTATCGAGCCCTCTGGGGCTAGTACCCTGTTTGAATCCGTCTATGGGAACTGGTGCTACTTTTGTGTGCCCGTGAATCATGTGAGATACATCATAATTGTTGCCAAAACAGATGCGTCCTCACTAGTTTTTTCATGAATATGGCATGGTAAGACATAAGTTGTCATGGTTTATCATACGAGTGGTGTGTGTTTTGATGAAATAGAGTACTCGTTCAAGAACTGTGCGCCGACGTGTACATCAGTACTTGTAAACACTGTTGGTGCTACCCCACTTGTAAGCAGTTGTGCAAAACACGGTACATTGGCTCAGCTCGCTTCAACACTAGGCTATCGACCAACTAACAATCAACAATCTGCTATCTGACATATAAGCAACTATGTATCTTGTTACAGTGGTTTATGCAGTTAACTAAGGGCAAAATGTAAATTCCAAACGTTCACACGCTAGTCCAGCGTTCATGTGGAACACTCACATTAAACTCGGCTTCATAAAAAACTTGAAAAGTATAAGTTAAGCAATTTTATACATCTCAATGATTCATAGAACATAACAAACATATACTAGTTCACAGCAAAAGACAAAGTTGTGAGAAGGTTTACAAATCAGGAAAAAACAAGCAAGGCTTCTCTGAGCAAAGGGCCTCCCGGCAGGCTTAAATTTCTTGTTCACTCTGTTTTTTTCTTATTGCCACCATCCAGGGTTAGGTTCTCTCATTCCAGAATAACCAATTATAATTGTGTTCTCAGCTGGAATGCTGAACTGAACCATGCAGTGTACTGACCAGCTGAAATTCTTGTGCATTCCACTAAATTTAAGCACCGCTATTTGCAGAAATAAGCAGACCACAATGCCTCTTGTCCGCGCACCTGTCCGAAAAACCGCCATGCAGCCGTGCCAGCTAGTCCTCGGTCCATGGATGAACTGGTAGAAAGTGCATTCCGGACTAGGATGCAGTTGTTTTCGCTCGTCCCTACACTGCAATCAGGAAGTAAAACGTACGAATCAACTTCTTTTATATTGTGTTGGTCATTCTACCTAGTAACTACCAATGTAGGAATACCTGGAAGACGGGTGGTTAGACGACGGCAACGAGGGATAGCCATATCATTTTGCGTAGTTCTACTAAAACAGAGGTGTGTGCTTTTGATTGCACGGATAGAAACGATACGGAGATAGACATCCCGAAATGATATGGAGACAGACATCCCTGTTTGCACAAATACAAAATACGGTTATTTAAACAGTGACAGATATTTGCAGTGGCGTATGATTAACAACAACATCTATTGCGTTACAATTGGCACTAGATTGACAGTATGAAAGTGTCCTTAAGTAAGTAGCATCACATCACATCAACACTGCCACTAGATTAACATGCAGAACAATAGCATTAGTATTACTGCAATGAGAGTAGCACATGGTCAGTAAATGTGCAATCAAATTTGTGCAGTTCCACTGGGATGAAGCAATGTTAGCAGTGTGAGATTTAAGTGTAACTGCAAAAACACAATTCATGGGAAATAAAGCAAGACGGAAGCACTTCATAAAATGGTGGTGGCATTGCTTCAATTTATCAACGGCATTAGACCATTACTTATAGTGACATTAGGTGGCATTGCTTAATGCTTCATGTGATTTTACATTAACTGTAGCGATATGGGCGTAGGGACGGCAGGGGCATAAAGTGGTGAGGCAGATGTGGTTGCCAAGAGCGGCAAACACTCAGGAAGCATGTCTGCATTCGTCCCATTTTTATCTCCTCGGCGACATTTTCCTATGTGAGCACAGGAAATCTAGACCTGCTCATTCTCATTTGCGTTGTCCCCCAACACCCGTCACTTTCTTTCCTTTTTCAACCAAGAGATAGGTCCACTTCCCCCACCCTTCGCCATCCACCATGCTTTCTTCAGATTTTCAACCAAGAGACCGGTTAGGTAGCCAGTATCTACTACTTTCCCCCGTTTCCTCTTAGAACCAAGTCCTAGATTCATGCTACAGCTTTCCCACTTTCTTCCCTGTTTGAACCAACTCTTAGAGTCGACTATATGAACTAGCTTTACCTCTAATAATAGTAAAAGTCTAGGTGGCTATGGAACAACGGACGGAAGTAGAAAAAGATCCACACAAAGCTAAGTGGGGAGCTGGGGCAGTAGAGCAAGGCAGGTTTCGAATGAATATATACCTGAGGGTCGTCGGCATGTGGCAAAGACGGTGTCGGGAGGCCGCATCTTGGCCAGAATACTGCAGGGAGGAAGAAGGGGTCAGAGGCCCTCCAAAGTCGGTGCTCTCTCGGAGAGAACGACGCGACCACTGATCGGGACGCGCTGGCAGCCGTTGGTCTCCTCCCTCGCCGCCGACGACAGCATGAACGATGCACCTACACCCCTGCCCCGGTCGAGGTTGTCCGGCCGGATTTGTGACCAGCCGTGAGCTGAGAGAGAGTGTGGCCACCTATGTCTTTCTTAGATCTGGAGAGCATGAGAGAGCGAACGAGAGGAACCCTAGTAAAGCAAGCGCTAAGGCTCCTGCTTATATATATAGTGGAGTGATATTGTTGTACTAGCTTCAAAAAAATGCGCTCCTACGTGTACCCGTGAGTGGGTGTGAGAGAACTAGTGTGTGCGTGCACCGCTTCTCTTCGTGAGAGTACGATATACTATGCCCAAAGAACGTTCGCCACAAGAGTAATAGTATAAGTGTGTGACGTGTGAGCTAAAATAAAATGTGCGCGACGTCTTTTGTTTTTTAGAAGTTCTGAGGGTAGGGTGTGAAGAGTACATATATGTGTGACATCTACCTACAGATAGACGGTGGGTGCGAGAGGACTCGGGAGGGTGCGTGTGCGTGAGAGAGAGGGGGGCACGTATCAATGCAATGCATGTGTTCGTAAATCATTATCCGACAAACGTTCGCCGCAAGCCTTTTCCTGACAAACGCCGTAAGAATCGTTAGATCGGCATCCGACAGTGTCAGTTTTGCCATGTCATTTAACAGAACAGCCACTCCTCCTACACACAAATATTCCACGTGAGTGTTAGCAACTGCCGTATGCTCCCTCCGTTCCAAAATACAGTGCATATAGCTTTATTTAAAATTCGAACCTCGCAAACTTTTACCGAGTTTTCGTGTACCAAATTGCACATGTAGAATACCCTGTATATATCATTTCATTCATCTTCGAGAGGTAACTATAAAGATGGGGGAGGAGTCTACAAAGAAAGACCATCGTATCACCTGCAGCAATTTCAACCATCCTTTGGTGTGGAGGAATATCATAGGAACTCTATATGATATGATCTTTATAGGATTTTTTTCCTTTAGAGCCAATTGGTTCATAGGAATAGATTCATATACTCCACATTTCAAAGGAAATAAACATGATATCATTTATATAGCTTTAGAGACACTTGGTTCATATGAATGGATTCCTATACTCCCATAATTTCAAAGGAAAATAAACATTAGCGTATATTCAATATAAAAGTTCCGATGATATGAACCAAATTACATCTCTTTTCTAATCCCCCCTCATAGGAATTGAGATACATGTCATCTCTAGATTCAATAGAAAAGTTCCTATGATGTGAACCAAATGACATCTCTTTTCCAATCCCTACTCATAGGAATTGAGATACTCCATGTCATCTCTTTCCCTACAACTTCCATGTATACATCTTCTATTCCTAAATAGCTAGTACAACCCACTAGTAGCTTTTTTCCAAGACATGCAACTATGGCAGAAGAACTATATAGTGTGTGAATAACTTGAAAGATGGTCGCTACATGAAGCTAATCCGATAGTGCAGATATGGCAAATCCGAGCACTACTGGCCTTTGGATATCATCAACATTCCACCAGATCTGCCACATGTACAATTTAGAAGACTCCATGGTTGAACTTAAGCATAATGCACAAACCTCAAAACACAAGCACTTCTCCTTTGATCTAGAATCTTCCGTATCATAATTGATTTTTTTCTAAATGAATTGCCATTATTTGTTTTTTACTTTATGCTTTAAAATGCACAACCCCATGAATCTTAACATTTTTATAAAACTAATTTACTTTGAATGAGATGAACTATAAGAACTAAACGAACATCTACATCATGCATATATGACTCAAAGCTTTACATGCTATAGTGTGTATTTATTCATAATTTGGTTTCGAAATATCATGCGTTCAATGCATGTGTACCTTACTAGTTTTGAGTAGAGTAGAGAATTTCACGCGGCCCCGGGTATATCAAAATGCAGGGCTCTGCATCATTGCCTTTCGGTCGAACCTACGTCCACAATTTTTTGTATGTACTATATCTCCACTGGTCCCCGAACCCAAAATGTTGCCTCGTTCCCCTAAAACCAAGCGGCCGACACATATTTAAGGCATCGACTCAAACTCAATCCCTCTCCCGTTTAGTATGACGTGGCCCCGCACGCCATAGTAGTACTCCTACAAACCCTACCGCCGCACGCATCATCAGTTTTCTTCAAGAGGACGAGGGAGAAGCCGATTTGTAGTGGAGGCACTTTAAAAAAATGATCTGTAGTGGAGACCCCTACCCTAGGTTGCCCTAGGTAGCTGCCGCACGCATCATCGGTTTTCTCTTTTCTTTATGCTCTTGCGCCCTAGAGTGAAATGATGGTTGCTTCGTCCGTCCAGCTTAATGTGGGAAAGGTGGGGCTTTGTGATTTGACCCCTCATCGCTCACTTTCTACTGCTGCAGCGCTATGACCGGGGTGCCTCCAATTCCAACCGCTGCTCCGAACTGTAATTTGGTGCATCACACGTGGAACAAGACGGTGGATGAGCCACATGTCAGCCAAAGGGGTCCTGTTAAGTGTGTCGCCATTTCGTAAAGGATCGACCTCGCTTGAGTCGCTACGCCAACACGACAGGTGCAGCCTACCACTTGGTTTTGCTCCTTGGTGAATCCCGACTATATTGATCTAAAAAGATATGTACTGAACTACCCTCTCCGTCTCGTTTTTTAGGCGTCTCGGTTTATAGGGCGTGCACGTAGTTCTAGGTCATCCATTTGACTAACTAAATATGAGTTACTATGTCACAAAAAGTATATCATAGGATTATTAAGTGGATGTAGTTTCTAAACATATACTGTTCATCACATATATAGCCAGTTAAATTCTCAACCTAGAACAACGTGCATGCCATGTAAACCGATACAGAGGAAGTATAGTAGTAAAAATGAGGTGATTTTACCGAGCGATCGGCGGGGGAGCATGGCCTGTCATGCGGTCCCACATGTCATGATGTACCAAGGCGATGCGCGTGTCCCTCTTGAGGCAGAAGCAATACTACGTGGTTTGAGATGATGGCGAACCGAAGTGTGAAATAATGGCTGCTTCGTCCGTCTGGGAAGGTGAGGCATTGTGATTTGACGTCTGATTGCTCATTACTACTACTACTGGGGTGGTACGACTAGGGTGTGTCCTCCCTGCTGTTCTGCCCTGTTATTTGGTGCTTGACACGTTGACCCGGTCTCTATATGTCCCACATGTCGGTGAAAAGAAGTACAGAATTCATGAAAGCGAGCGTCGACGGAGGAGTACAAGACACGGCTTGGGGTTTTGCTTCTTCGCGCGATCCATCAATACAAACCCGGACTAAAAAAAGGCGAGGGCGGGTCTTTTCCCACGCGGCAGGCATGGGAGTTTGGCATAGTCTGTTCGAGGCAAGGAGGCAGGAAGGGAAACAATCAAATAAAGGTTGAGCGACTTAGTTTTGGGAAAATCTGATTTTACGGAGTACGTACCCACTAGGGTTATAGGGCTCATCTAAAAAAATTCGTTTTTCCGTTTTATAAGTCTCTATTCTACTAGTAGTAGTAGTACCATCACATGTTGGATTTCGAGGTGCGTTAGATCACCCGATGCAAGCAGTGTCAAGAGAAACTCATCAATGCATGTACAAGTTCATGGAAATTTAGTGGTCATTCATGCATTCGTTCTAATTAATGCCTCGGTAAACATAACTTCTTGAGAAAAAGAGCGTACTAATTACTTGTGCAAACTAGGAGTACGAAATTAATTCGACCACTCACCGTCTACCTTGGTTGGAGAGATTTTGAAATTGAGCCATAAACTGGAAAGGAGGGATTACTAACTTTTGTCTCGATTACTATTGCTACCTCTTGAGCACTGCGTTGGTTTTCCCTTGAAGAGGAAAGGGTGATGCAGCAAAGTAGCATAAGTATTTCCCTCAGTTTTCGAGAATCAAGGTATCAATCCAGTAGGAGGCCACACACGAGTCCCTCGCACCTACACAAACAAATAAATCCTCGCAACCAACGCAATGAAGGGGTTGTCAATCCCTTCACGGTCACTTACGAGAGTGAGATCTGATAAAATAATATTTTTGGTATTTTTATGATAAAGATGCAAAGTAAAGAAAGCAAAATAAAGACGGCGCCAGAAATAGCTAAGTGCTGAAAGATTAATATGATGGAAAATAGACCCGGGGGCCATAGGTTTCACTAGTGGCTTCTCTCATGAGCATAAGTATTACGGTGGGTGAACAAATTACTGTTGAGCAATTGATAGAATTGAGCATAGTTATGAGAATATCTAGGTATGATCATGTATATAGGCATCACGTCCGAGACAAGTAGACCGACTCCTGCCTGCATCTACTACTATTACTCCACAAATCGACCGCTATCCAACATGCATCTAGAGTATCAAGTTGAAAAGAACAGAGTAACGCTTTAAGTAAGATGGCATGATTTAGAGGGATAAACTCAAGGAATATGATATAAACACCATCTTTTTATCCTCGATGGCAATAATACAATACGTGCCCTGCTGCCCGTACTGCCACTGGGAAAGGACACCGCAAGATTGAACCCAAAGCTAAGCACTTCTCCCATTGCAAGAAAGATCAATCTAGTAGGCCAAACCAAACTGATAATTTGAAGAGACATGCAAAGATAACCAATCATACATAAAAGAATTCAGAGAAGATTCAAATATTGTTCACAGATAAACTTGATCATAAACCCACAATTCATCGGTCTCAACAAACACACCGCAAAAGAAGATTACATCGAATATATCTCCACAAGAGAGGGGGAGAACATTGTATTGAGATCCAAAAAGAGAGAAGAAGCCATCTAGATGATAACTATGGACCCGAAGGTCTGAGGTAAACTACTCACACATCATCGGAGAGGCTATGGTGTTGATGTAGAAGCCCTCCGTGATCGATGCCCCCTCCGTGAAGCTCCTAAAAGGCCCCAAGATGGTATCTCACGGCATGTAAGGTTGCGGTGGTGGAATTAGGTTTTTGGCTCCGTATTTGGTAGTTTGGGGGTACGTAGGTATATATAGGAGGAAGAAGTACGTCAGTGGAGCAACATGGGGCCCACGAGGGTGAGGGCGCGCCCAGGGGGTAGGCGTGCCCTCCTACCTCGTGCCTTCCTAGTTGATGTCTTGACATAGGGTCCAAGTCCTCTGGATCACGTTCGTTCCGAAAATCACGTTCCCGAAGGTTTCATTCTGTTTGGACTCCGTTTGATATTCTTTTTCTGCGAAACTCTGAAATAGGCAAAAAACTGCAACTTGGGCTGGGCCTCCGGTTAATAGGTTAGTCCCGAAAATAATATAAAAGTGTATAATAAAGCCCAATAATGTCCAAAACAGAATATAATATAGCATGGAGCAATAAAAAATTATAGATACGTTGGAGACGTATCAACTATTTGTGGCCTTGTATAGATGCAAAATGTATTTTTTATAGTGGCCTTGTATAAGTAAATGGAGGGTGTACTAAAGGACATATAATCTCTCTAACCAAGGTAGTAGGGACGAGGAGTAAACGGAGGGAGTAGTAAAATTTTCTCCTTGTTCTACGAGCCATCGCGCGCATGGGCGAGGGAGCGGGCATAAGGCGTACAGTACTACTACTAGTAAGCAAGCTTCACCTCATCCTGCGAGCCACCGCGCCTGTGGGTGGGGGAGACGGCGTACTAAGCAAGCTTCTCCCCGTTCTGCGAGTTGACGGGACACATCAAAAGTACTCCAGTGTATAGATCCTTGCCTCCAAGGTAGGCTCCACATGGTTTGCCTCTTTTTTAACATAACGCATCAGTTCGTAATTTGTTTGTTCACCCGTGGTAGATGATCCTCCCTCCACCAAGTGGACAACCAGTACACGGTCAAATTACCACGTGGGCTGCCTTTTCATACAGAAATGAGCTCCACCGTGTACCCGCGCGGGTGTGGTTGGGAAAGAGACGGGAGTATGTGCGCCGTGCGTGCACCTCTTCTCTTCGTGCACGTCCCCCACCTATGTGGGTGTGTGTGAGAGATACAAACCTAGACAAATGGCTTGTGCGGAATTACTACTCTTCATAAGCCATTGTAAGAGTGGACAAAATGGTGAAGGAGGAGATAGGGGAGCGGAGGAGGTGTGCGATTCTTGGCCGACATTTCGTCTTGTTTAAATAGGAGATTAAATAGACGGCAGACGGGAGGAGCTCAGCCGACATTGCGTTTAATGCCGGCCCGGTCATGAACGGATGTGTGTCCATAGTGGGTTTCTCGGCTTCCACACGGGCGGGTTTCATGGAGGCGTTTGAATGCAGCAAGGAGGCGTGTTCAGCCGGGCGTGCATCGAGTGGCGCCCTTGACTCTGACGTAGGACACCGCGCCGTTCTTTCACTGACATGTGGGCTCTTTGGGTACATGGCCTGCATGTCCGTGACCCAACATAGGCAGCGCACAGCAGAGGAACCTTTGGTGGGCCAGGGCGGTCAGAAGCGGGCATTTCATAACCGATGATTGTTCATTGAGTGTGACGTCATCCTTTTCATGTAGATAAGCCTACTATGGTGATAGCCCGTTCGATACGTTGTGATTCATAAAGACTGCTGCAAACATCAATGTTCTGCTTATCACAGATAAGATTGATTAATACCCGTAACAATCCATGCCCTTAACAAAGGGTGCATGCACGTATAGGTTGAGCGTGTGTCTTGCGTTGTGCTGTGTGCATGCAGGCGTGCGAGTGTTGCGTGCGTGCAAGGGTATGTTTCAGTGTTGCATGCATGTGTGCGTACGTGCGTGTGTTTGTGAGTGCATGTGTACGTGTCAGTGTGCACGCCTGCATGCGTGCATGTGTTCGTTATGTGTATGTGTCAGTGTTGCACGCCTGCATGCGTGCGTGTCTTGCGTGCGTGCATGTATGCGTCGCGGGTGAGGCTACACGTCGGTCGACCGACTTTTCATCTCTGGTCATTAGATTTTCCAGCCGTTGGATACGAAATCAAGGGCCTGCAGTTTATCATCAAACTCCACCCCTTGAGCCGCTAGCCACCACCGGCCCCCGCCCACCGTGGGCGGCCCGCGCTGCCACGCTGCCCTGCCCGCCCCAAAACCACTCCCCACTGTCGGTCCACCGCCGCACCGGCCATCCCTCTAGACCCCCCCCCCCCCCCGCGCCGATCTTTTTCTCCGGCGATCCCCACCCCACCGCCCAATCAACGCCCCCCCACACCGCCGGCGACTGCCAACCAGAGGTCTCACGACTTCAAGTACCCACCGACCACTAATTTAATACCATTTCTGTCCTTCATATACGCGCTAACGAGTGGGCCCTATGGTAATGTTTTGCTAAATGTGGACCATTTGACTGGTCAATTGATCATGTCATCAACAAATTACGGAGCTGTATGGTGAGCCAGTGACCGTATGATCACCCTAAAATGTATTTTATTAACACAGTACAGACTCAAACTACCATTTCTTTCTTTCATATACGGGCTGACAGGTGGGCCCCATGGTTACGCGCCCCGATGGTGCAACACTAGTTGCGCCATGTGGAAAGTTTGACTGGTCAATTGATTGTGTCATCAACAAAATACAGAGTTGTACGGGTGAGCCAGTGAACGTATAATCATGACATGTATTTTTTTAACATGGTACAGACACAAGGGCTCATATATACGCGCAAGCACTCACCACTATAAGCGCACACACGTAGACCCTACCCCTATGAGCACCTTCGAGAGAGTGAGCCAGCATATGACCTTGAGATTTTACAAAGTCACCATAGGTGCCTCGTAGTCGAGTGGAACGTCTCCTCCCACTGAACGCACATCGCCGAAAAATACTGAAATTAACCCAGGATAAATGCGAGCACCAGGACTTTAACCCTGGTGGGCTCGAGAAACCACTGTCCTCCTAACCATCCAACCACACGTTGGTTAGCACGACAAAATGTATGTGGTGACCGTGATGAGCTTATTCTGAAGTCCAGTGACCATATCGTGCTTTCGCTTCAAATACAATGACCCTAAGTGTCATCAACAAAATACGGAGCATGCATCAAATGCAAAGTCCGTCAGTGTCATCAAGAAAATACAGAGACGTATCATGAGCTAGATACCGTATGATCACCATGAGAATGCATACGGTGACTGTAATGAGCATATTCTGAAGTCCAGTGACCGTATAGTGCTTTAGCTTGAAATACAGTGACCGTCATGCGTGAATGTGTCATGGGCATGCATACTTTTAGAGGCCCGAGAGATAGTTTGTGTGCGTACATGAAAGTGGTATAGAAAGAGGGGTTGTCCGGTGGAGACAAGGAGAGATATGCCCTTCGTTTCTCTTTCCCGTGACTAATATTTTAGGAGAATATATAAACATTCACAATGCAGAACAAATATTTTTGGATGCACCATGCAATTAACTTTCATGTATAACATTGTACTATTGTATATGCTTATTTTCTTAGTGGCCAATTGCGTGTGTGGTGTGGTGGGCACATCATTTCTAGTTGTGATGGGTCAACATGACGACTCATGGGTCGGTTCCATCCTGCCCCACATAGGTTGGATCGAGACGCGTTATACGAAGACCCATGTGGAGAACTCGGTGTACAACACGAAGCTAGCTACCAGAGTCGCGGAGGACTCTATCCCCACTGGTGATAAGGCAACTATATATGATTTGTAACCCTAGGCCCCCAGTATGTTATAGAAGCTTGGGGGCTAGTTCGTCGATAGTATACGCACACGCACAATGCCTGGTATGCACGTGTACTTTGTACACACCCCTATCACTAATATACAGTACCAGGAGTAGGCTTTTTCCTCAACTACAAGGGTCCGAACTAGGGTAAAACTTTGCCTCGTATTACCATCCAGCCTAACAAATGTGGATATCCTACCGAATGATATGATGGAATCATATCTGCCAACTACTAAGAGAGAGGTGTGTCTGGGGGGGGGGGGCAATGTGTGCGAGAGAGGCCTAAAGATAATGTGCATGCAGGAGACGCGTAGGTACATATATGTGCGTATAGAGGGCTAGTAGAGACCATGCGTGTGTATATATGCAGGTGAGAGTAATAGCGTTTTCCAACTAAGATTAGTGAAAAGAGTGGTACATAGTAGTCAGAAAGAGAGAGAGAGAGAGAGAGAGAGAGAGAGAGAGAGAGAGAGATACAGAGAGAGCATGTGCGTGAGACTCCCCGACACCCTGGGAGAGATTGTGAGCATGTGTGAAAGAGAAATGCTGATGCATATAAAGTGTGTGCACTTATGCGGCAGATAAAGAGATATATAGCGCGTTTGTGAGAACAGGCCGAGGCATAGTGCATCTACGTGTAAAGGCGGTTCTACGTATTAAATTAAAATATAAATGGCATTATTATTTTTGGATGAGATCATGAATTTTGCAAATTGCGTATGGACGAAAATCGGTCTATCAGACACCCATACTCTATTGAATTCTAGCATGTGCATGTGTTTATTTCATATTATCGATCCATAGAGTGAGAGCGGTTTGAAATACATGCAATGGATGCTTTTGCAATTCATATATAAACATTAATTAGTGCACTCCATGTTTTTAGTGTGAAGCACTTTATACATTTGTCAATTGCATGGATACATTCCAAATTGCTAGCTACGAAATAGAATACATGTCGAATTCAAAATAAAGGGGGTTTCGAATATTCGAATTCATAGGAAGTGCATTCATCTATTTGAACCCGAGATAATGGCATTTGTAAATCAGATGTAAAAGGGGGTATCAATCTTTGTTGTGCGTTTGAACATGCTATATATATTCATACGCATGTCTAACTTTTTTTTTGCAACCAAGGAGATTATATTTGGAACCATGCATGAACTGAGGTAAGTTGCATATTTTTTAATATATACTCGTGTACAATGTATATTCAAATGTACCCCCTCCATTCTAAAATAATCGTAGCTTTAGGATTTTCAAGAGTAAAGATTTGTGAAGTTTGAAAAATCCTGAAAGTTCAATTCAAGAGAACCGAAAACGTTAATGCTTCTGCTCCCAAATAATGAACAAAGCGCCAAATAGGCCTCTGGTCACCCGAAACCGCGCGAGACTAATGTTTGGTGGTAGGAAATTACTGTCCTAACTCTGGCCCGTGTAGCTTATCGGCCCGATGTCCAAAGGTCTAAACCGGGGTAGGTTTGTAACTTCACCAAGATGCCAGTCTCAACCGCCTTCGAGAAGCATTCATACGCCAAGGGAGCCTAAACACCCATGCGCTCGGCCTAAATCTATCCCGCCCACATTTGGGACACCTGAGATTACTGTCCTACCCCCAACCCGCAATATGTCCGAAATTTTAGATGGGGGCAAAGTTTGTAACTTTCCCCAAATTTCAAACAAGCGCGTCCCAAACCAAAACATTGTTCCCCTTTAGTTCCCCGCCTCCTCCGCTTTCCCCATTCATACTCCGTGGGCGCCAAAACGCCCTCTCCACCAACATGAAACCCCAGCCTCCTCCGTCCTCCACCCCATAGCGCCCAATCCACCGCCGCCTCCTCCATCACGCCGAGCGGTACCCGACGTCGTCGTCAATGCAATCAGAACATATCGCAACGCCCTCAAGGACTTAGCAGCTGAAGCCGAGGTAGAGCTGCCTCCACGACGCCGACGCCGACGCCGACGTGCACCGTACCATAACCACTCCGACCACGCCGTCCTGCGCCTCACTGCTGCCGCTGCATTGTCACAACCGTCCACCGCACCGAAGCTGTTCCCGCTACACCGTCGTTCGCCGCCTCAGATCTAATTCCCCGCCGCCGACAGATGGCCACCGCACTACACTCAACAACTTGGCCATGGGTTCGTCCAAGGCTCCACCGTCCTCCACAACTTCTTGTTTCCAGCAAACCACAAGAAGATCGTTGGAAAAACAGAAGGAGGACACAGCACTGCCAGCAGAAAGAGGTACTCCTCTTCCCTTATTCGTGCAAACCTTACGTCTCTGCTCACACCGTATTCATCCCACGAAAGAAACTAGTTGAGCGCTTCTTACTGCATCTTCTTCATGATACTAAATGCACAAGGTTTCCTCCCTTTACTATTTCACCTTTTCTAGAGGTCAGTAGTCCGCCTGGATTTCAATTCAGGGTCAGTCGAACCGCAATTGAAAGAAGCAGCACCCGCTTAGGCGCGCGGAGCACCTAGTCCGCATGTTCGCTGGGGAAGCGGCACATCAGTGTCTATCATAGGGGTGTGGGGCGCAGGAGCTGCTTGCGCCTGATCTGGAGGTCGGCGGGGCTTGAATGGATGGCCGGGGGGCGGTGTGGTGAGGTCGAGGGGAGGGCGCGGGAAGGGGACTGGGCCGGTGGTCGCTGCCATTTTGAGGAAGATCGTCAACACTGACTAGCTGGAGGTAGATGAAGGCGATCTGACCGTTCTTTGTACATCGGATGGTGCAGAAAAATGGAATGACCTATTTGTTTTCAGTCGACTGTTATTTTGGTAGAATCCTGTAGTAATTTAGTGTGCCATGAATGTTGTAGACCTATCATATGTCTCCCGTCATTTATTTCTCACCGACCTGCTATCTACAACCTTTACACTATACTAATTGTGCACACACTTCACCCATACTCACTATTGTTTTCTATGCATGGGTATTTCAGACTCTGACGCAGTGTTGATGAATGCTGAAAAGAAAAGATAGAAGTCGGTCCAGTGTAATTCGAAGATAAGCACTAAGCGTTTTAGCGCTCTAAAGGATGCAAAGGTCGCGAGCTGGAGACAAGAACGTAGCTCGCAGCTTGATGATCTCAATTGCCACACACAACCATCCTGTGTGCTTGCTTTAACTTCAGCATCAAATGTGGTTGCATGTTGCATATGGTGTCTAACTTGTATTGCTTCCAATTTGGTTAAATTGCATCTGCTTACTTTACACATTATAACTTTGATAATGACATGCCTTCCTGTTTTTGATACATACTACATATGTCTATTAACCATGTTCGTACATCAAACTAATGCTCTTTTGTATCCCTCATCAATCACTTATGATGTGACAGTCACGCGAGTGGGTTACTATGAGATGCCATACTCGTTTAAAGAGTACAGTGTCATCCTCCCCACATGATTCTCAAGAAACAGCAAGGCTAAATGAAGATAGTCAACGTAGCTCTCTAGTTGATGACCGCAATTCCCCCACACCACCATCACAGGTGCTTGCTCTAACTTCGCAGTGTGATGTGTGGTTGCATGTTGCATACGGTGTCTAGCTTGTAATGCTTCTAATTAGGGTAAATTGCATCTGCTTAGTTTGCACATTATACCTACGAATATGACATGCCTTCCTATTTTTGGTACACACTACATCTATGTGTTAACCTTGCTCTTACATGAAACTACCTCTCTTCTGTATCCTGCATCAATCACTTCCGATGAGTCACTTTTATTCGTTGCATATTGCATATTATTTCTAGCCTGTTGCCATGTATTGCTTCTAATTTGGTCAAATACATTTGTTAGGGCACCCTTTTAATTTGGCAGAGTGATATTGGTTTCATCTTTCATATGGTTTCTAGCTTGCATTGATTCTAACAAGTTCAAGCACGTTGTGCTTAGTTTACACTTTATACATCATACATGTCAATATGTCACGCCGTCCTGTTTTTCATACATATTCCATCCTCCTATCATCCAGCTGCCTTACATGAAAGTAGTGTTCATTAGTATCATGCATCAATGAGTTCTGAAGAGCAAATTTTATTCCTTTTTCTTGTGGGTTTGACTTGACAAGGCAAAATCAAGAAAGAGGAAGGAAAAGAGTAAGGAAGGCGATGATGGTGGTCCTCTACAGCAACGTAAACGGAGCATCTGTACCGATTCTCCTTGTACTGATAGTGCATTACAAGGTCCAAGTCTCCTCTCCCCTACTCCACCATCCAAGGTGCTTGCTCTAACTTGGCAGTGTGATATCTGGTTGCATGTTGCATATGGTGTCTAGCTTGTATTGCTCCTAATTAGTGTAAACTGCATCTACTTAGCTTACACATGATACATGTGAATATGAAACGCTTTCCTGTTTTTGGTACATACTATATCTGTTATGGTCAAGTCTTGAGTATATCATCGCAGCGGAAATCTTCGTCGATAACTTGGACCCATGCCATCTGCCTTAACCCTCTGAGGCATTACATTTGGGAAAGCATCCTAGCTCGCACGGTCGTCACCAAAGAACTCTTCAATATATCTTGTCTTTCATGCCTGGCCAATAAAATAACCAGTGGCAAGCCAATGAGTACTTTGAATGTACTCGCAAGCAACCCAAGGGTGATAGCAGAATAATTATGCAAGGCCCTACTGCTAATTTGGCATTTTTGCGGAAAGCTAGTTTTCCTCATGCAAGTATGATCAACATTTATCAAGGATATGGATGCGTCTGCAACAAGTATTAGGAGGTTACAGACATCAACATCGAGAGAGTTATGAACACCTCATTCTCAAGCTCATCGTGACTTCCTCACGAATCACGTCAATAGATTTACCAAACCGTGTTGTTTGTCAGAAACATATGGACGTAGTCTAAGCAGCACCACCCAACTGTCCTTGACCGTGGACATGGCTATTCGAATAGTTTTACACTCTGCAGAGGTTGCACAGTTTACCCACAAGATCCGGGGAACTTCCGTGTCATCCATGACCCGCGATACCTCAAGTACCCGGGGTAAGCACCCGATCACTATCTTTCCCTAGACGACACTAACATGGAGTCCACTCGATTGGCAGTAACCCCCATGCCCAACATTTCACATCTTAAAATTGTGGAGCCTCGCTCCCATTTCATCACATACCACAAGAACGGGGTACCAATGGTGTGTCCGGTGCCCTGTGAAGACAGTCATGGCCGCCCTACCTGGCACGACCCCGTCCCGAGAGAGAGCACCAACTCTCCCCCGTCACTAGTAATGCGGGCTCCAAGCTAGTATCGGCCTAGGTAATCAATAATGCCCTTTCCCATACAAGGGTAGAGTGGTTGTGCATGTAAGGTTGGGACAGTCGACAAATCTTAAATCTAATCTGTCTCTGTAAACAACACTTTTATCGAGCCTCGGTACACTACCTCTCCACCAAGTAGTGACCTAGTTCATCATCATCTCCTGTGGGCATTAGTGGCACCCACCGGCTTTTTTTGCAAGTATGTCCAACCACACTTGTTTCTTTCCATGCATAACCCCTGACCTGCTTTGCATAGAAACTACTTTAGCATCCTATCTACTCCCACCGGCATAACCCTCATAAGAAGGTAGGGTCATGCACAATGCAAGTACCAGCGAGGAAGTACGGTGGCAAACCATCAAAGTGGTTACCACCTCATCATGATTCCATTGCGGCAACAATATCATGCTCTATGACATGCATAAAAAGTGTTTCATAAACATGGTCAAAGGGCTGCTTGCCTATTGTAAGAAAGTCTTCGAGGTCTTCAAATATCTCTGGTCAAACTCCGAGCATTCCGTCTACTTCGTCAACTATCGTCGAAAGCAACCATAATAAGCAACACGAAATGGCAGAAAATAAAAGTGCTCTAAAAATATTAATTTCACTTTTCTAGGACTTCTCTGGTTATATGAAAAATAACCAGAGTGGTTTCATTGGAATTGGATCAGTGGATATTTCTGAACATTTCAATATGTTGGAAACAAGGGATTTAATGGATCTGCAAGTTGTCTACAGAAATATATTTTTGAAAATTTAGCAAAGGCAACCATTTAGCAAATCATGATTTTAGAAGCATCCGGGAGTTGGTTTCACTGGATTTGGAGTTCAAATGAATTTCCTATGAATTTGCAAAGTTGACAAATATGAAGAATGGCTCATTATTTTATGTGGTACAGAAAGTATAAAGAAAAATGTTCATAAACTAAGTTATGAACTTAGAAACATCTAGGAATTTGAATCATGGCATTTGGATCAAATTTGAGCCCTCTGTGATTTTCTAAAGTTCATCACAGAAATAGGGAAAATAGGATTTGGTAAATATTTGTGAAGAAAAGGTCTCTGGAAAAATGTGCATGTTGCACCACCAGGTAGATCATGATTTATAGAGTCATTGGAAATTTGAATTGTTTATGGATTTTACAAGTTTCTGGAAAAAGAAAAATACAAAGGAAGGGGGCGTTATACCTATCTTTGTGCCTTTGGAGTGCGACATAGTGCCTTGATATCTTGGGCCGGCCCAGCGGCTCGGCCACGCGGGCGACAGGGTGACGTCGAAGGCGGGAGAGGGCGAACCCGCCTCCACTTGCCAGCGTGGCCCGGTGGCTGGGCCACTGACGAGCGGGGCCCGCCTGCAGGCTCGTCCCCAACCTCCCGCGCGTGCTCTGGCCGTAGGGAGGAGCGACTCCCGACGGCGATAGCCGGGGCTACAGGGCGTCTCTGGCGTTGCTCCGGCCATCGGCGTTCTCAGGAGGATGAGCCGCATCCATCGGTGTACGGCTCGCTTGCCGAGGAGAGCCGTGGCGGCGGCACTGGACGCACATGGAGTAGGTCATCGGCCATCTTCGGCTTCGAGCATGCGATGCTCCTGGGGACGAACGGCGGCGAGAGAAGGGCTTGTGTTGGTGACAAGAGGGTGTGGGGCTATCCAGGGGGAAGAGAGAGGGGCCGGGGCCTACGGATTTGAGCAGCGGTCGGCGGCTTGGCTCCGGCCTAGGAGGGGGATGGAGAGCGCGAGGAGGAGAGTGGGTTGGTCCAGGGGGATCACGGGAGGGAGAGAGGGCCAAAGGAGTAGAGAGGAGGCTCAGGGGTGGCCTTAAATAGAAGGGGGCGAGGTGCACCGTGGCTCATGCGCTGACGAGCTCCTAGCCGTTCTTTGGCGGCCCGCAGGCGTGCGTGGGCGTGTCTGGGTGTTCGTGGGGTTGGTCTAGGGCGAGAGGAGAGGAGAGAGGGAGCAGGGGAGGGCCAGAGCACCACGCGTGTGAGCTCAGTCATTGGAGCTCTCGGCGGCCCGGGCAGCGTCTTGAAAGGACGCCGCGGCAGGAGGGAGAAGGAGGAGGGGGCCAGGGGCATGGCGTGTTGCGGACGTCGAGGTACCTCGACTGGCACGAGGGGGAGGCTCGAGGTGGTCGGGGGACGCGGCATCAACGGTTGGGAGCACGCTGACGTGCTCCAGAGCACGCAAATGGTATGATGAAATAACAGGTTCCACCAATATTGAGTCCATTTGGGCAAAGTTGCCAATGCAACTTTTGTAAACCCTAGAAATCAACAGAAATGGACTTCCCAAGATTTAGTCATGCAAACCTATTCTCCTTGATGCACCAATTGGTGTAGTGTCATCATTTGAGGTTCTGAACATGTCCACAAAAGTTGAGATCAAAAGGAAAAAGTTTCCAATGTAGAGTTGTTCAAATTTGGTTACGGGCAGAAGGGTTTTGGGGCACTTTGATTAATATAACATTTTCTCCAACTTGTGCCATTTGGTCCAGATGAATTATTAGACCATTTGAGCATGTTCACAAGGTTTGAGAATATTTGGACATGTTTGGCAATGTAAAGTTGCTCAAACTTCAAAATGGACAGAAATAGTTTTGAGGGGGTTTCATGGGGTTATACTATTCTCCATGACATGATACTTGTCAAGATCATCAAACATGTCATATGTGACATGCTAGAATTTTCTTGGAATTTCTGGAGAATATTTCCTTTGTAAATATTTCAAAAGCTTGAAATATCCAGAAAGGGTATTTGAGGGATTTGACCAATATTTTGAACATGACCATGTGTTGGAACTCTTATATATGGGAAATATATGCCCACTGAGTTTCCCTGAATTTTCACAAATATTTTTAAAGCATAAAAAATAATTTTCCCTATTAAAGACCATTTCTGGCCTTAAGAAAAAGCTTTTAAATAAAATAGTAAAATAACTTTTAAAATTATATTTTTGTGGTTTATGGGATTCCTTTATCTAATAGGTCTCAAATATACTCTTTGAAATATTTTTCATACCCTAAGTCAAGTACTTGTAGCGCAAACCTCAATTCATGGGTTTTTGGAAAACTAAATTTAGAAAATACTTTTTGGCCAAAATATTTTTACAAGAAATTATTTTTATGTCCTACACACATGGCATGATCATTGGGTAGAAGTTTTGGATCAAGGAGGAGGATTATAAGAGTTGGAGGATTTATTTGATTTTTAGAGGACTTGCAAACAGTAGACAAAGTCAAATCAAGCAAGGACCAAAACACACAAAAGTTTTTGCCAAACCACAATTTATCATGATTTATCAGCTTAAGTGTTGTGCCACGAAAATCAGGGTGTGACAGACCTACCCCCCTTACAAGAATCTCGTCCCCGAGATTCCCAAACTAGGCGCGGGAGGGATGCAAAAACTTTGATGTGCGGTGGTCTTCACGTCCTCATACTATTCCTGCTTCCGAGCGGTGCTCCTTTGATCCTTGAAGTACTTGATGGTGTGGTTTCGTATATAATGTTCTACTTGGTCCAGGTTGCTAATGGGTAGCTCGTGGTAGGTTAGATTGGGCTAGGGGTCGATGGCTCGGTGGTCCTTGCCCTCTTAGAGATCGGGCAAGTTAGGAAGTTGGAAACACTTCCGGGGTTGTGATGCATGGAAAGCGTTGTGCTCATCAGGTAACTCAGGTGGTAACTCTAGCTAGTAGCCGTCTACTCTTCGTCTTGAAGTGATCTCGGAGGGGCTGTTAAATCTTGGAGTGATCTTGAAGGGGGCCGATGAATCTTGGTGTGGGTCTCCTTGTCATGGAAATGCTTGGTTCCTTAGAGAGGAGTGGCTTGCAGATTTACATGGTCTTTGACGCGGAAGTATACTTCTTGAAGATGGTGGTTGGTGTAGTTCATCCTGTTAGACATGACGGTCTTCAGATGTTCCTTGACCAGCTCAACGATTCTTCTTCCGTATTCGGGTAGACGAGTATGTCATCAAAGAAAGATGACAACTAACTTGTCAAAGCACTCCATGAAGTCTATGGGGTGCGTAAAGTGGGCTGAGTCATTGGTGATAGTCACAGTTGAGTATTGGCCAAGGTCTTATCGATCTAGAGCCAAAGCCCAAGGTCAGGATCCGGCCATGTTGTGGCTTGGTAGGGCGTAAGGGTTTCAAGGATTCTAGTGTGCGAGTGAATGTTCATCATCCCATCCTTGAGCACAGTTCCTGAGATGCCGATTGTTCTATCTAGTCCTTTAAACAAATCACATCATATTACTGATAGTATCATTTCGTATAGGTCAACTCCAATCATCACTCATGTTATCCGTATGCTCGTACTCCGGAGGGGAGGTCTAATAAAATCGTATATGTCTACGATCCCCAAACTCATATATACGGCTACCCCTAAAAATCCATGGGTAGAGCATACAAGCTTCCAAGCTGGAATGAAACAGGGCAATCCAAGTGCTCATCCTATTCTCGCAAGGTCCATCTTAGTGCATCTCTATTTTAAGGAAACACGTCGTATGCCACTCCAAAATCTTGTTTTCTTCCTATGAATCAACTTAAACAATCCGTTAACTTCCATTAATCCCTACATAATCCATTAATTCTACAAATCCAATGTCTATGGTGTCTCACATGATCTTCTAATCTCGTATAATCACCAAATACTTGAAAGGGCTACCTTGCTATAGTCAGTCCACCAATTTCCATTAGCATGGTCATGTAAACTCCAAGGTCAAGCATATATAGATCCCTAAATAAAATCTGACAATTATTCCAATCTCCTAGTTATGGTCCACCGAGAAACATGGTATCATGATCAAGATCATCAGTCTAAATCCAATTTACTCCAAACCATGTAAAATTACTCTGTATCCATACTCCACCAGGGTAACCTATTCAATCCAAATCACATGTCCAACGAGGAATCCTACATGTCTCCTCAAGTTATTTACGCAATATCAACTATCTCCTATCAATATCACCTGATCAAGTCGAATCCTTGCACTTCCAGGAGTTTCAGCTTGCGATCATAATTGTCCTATAATTCCAATTTACTCAGGGATAATGGAAGCTATGCTAATCTATAATCATGATCCCACCAAGTCCATCTACCAACATGAAAGCCTCATGATCTACCAAGGTCTCAGTCAACTCCTAAGGTCTCTGATATAAACTCATCAAGTCATTTGTCCTCCGTTCCTATATCCCCAAATTGGTCCTCCCTATGGCATCATCGGTTCTGTTGCTATATTAGGATGATAAGGTGCTCATTCCCTACGTCCACTAGTTCCATAGTGAACCCAATGTTGAGCGAGGTTACGGAGGCTTAACTGGTTCTCTTTGCAAGACTGTGGGTTAAGCACATGGTTAAGGATTCGACGTGGGGTATCTCGTGAAGTCTCGATGGGTATAGCGATAGGTTTACAGTCTTGAGAGGTAAACATAACTCTACGGGGTTGCACTTGGTCGAGGAGGTTGTAGCAAAAGTCTTCAGTGCTGGTTGGTTGCCAAAGTAGAATCCATGGTGTATCTTGTCTTGCTAGCCTTCAGTTGAGGAGAGAAATGAGAGGGAGAGGTAGCATAAAGGAGGGGAATGCCTAAAGGGGGTTCTATAGTGCAAGTGCAAACAAACAAGTGCCGAAAGGCCAAACAAATGAAACAAGGTAAGGAAGGTGATATAGTCGCATACTTGTCGCCTAGGGCAAAAGTGCGACCTATATCGAAACACAAACAAATAAAAACAAGCAACACACAATCATGGTTCTATTCGAACCATCATACGGACTCGACTGTGCATAGGGGGTACACGACTCATCCTACCCTAGGGGTTCTCGGACTAAGTAGTTGTGCTCTACTTCGTGCCTCATGCAGTCTTTTGGGTTTTCCTCAGGTGTCGCTACGTCTTTTGTAGTTGTTTGATGAAATGATCCGGGTTGGCCTGAAGAATCTTCAACACTTCTCGCCATTTGAAGTGATGGGGTGAAGGTGGCTCCTCGTAACTAGCATTGACTTGGTCTTCTATTGTCTTCTTAATCACAACGATCCCTTTTTGTCTTTTAAGCCGTCGATGGTACCAGGTAGGCAATCCTTTATGCAATAACATTATCAAGGCATAATAGTGGTCCAACCCGTCGGACACATTGTTGACAATATCGTCACCGAGAGCGGCGGATGAAGAGAACCGTTTTCCTGCTCACTATATTGAGGCGGACCAAATGGCTAGGTTCTCATCCATCAGTGGTTGCTGATACAACAACGGTAGTGACAGGGTTACCCTATTAGCGATGTATATCATGATCTTGCATATCCTATGCCCTGATCATCGTAGGCTAAGGTTGCATCATGTTGGGATAGTGTCAAGGGTGTCACCATCTCCTGGGTCTGCATGTCCTCATTCCTCGAGGATGTATCTTCTGTTGGTGTCGTCTTGTTGTGGTGTCGCCAATCTTGTGTTCAGGAGATGTGGGTGAATGTCTGGCAAGGCATCTTCCTTCTAGATCATCCACGAGGATTACAAAGAATCCAGTGGTCAGGGGCATAAGGGTTCTAGCGACCAAAGGTTTTGAAGGGGAAGAGATCAATAAGGAAAGTATACCTTAGTTTTCGAAAATCTGAGAAGGGAAAAGAAGTATCGATAGTTTTGAAAACTAGTAATAGTTTTGGAAATAGTTTTATCCTAACTAACGACCATGCTAACTAAGGCTTCCTACAGTCAGGATGGCTCTGATACCAGCTCTGTGGGGACCCCGACTCATAAGTCGTGATCACCGAATGCACGTGCACAGTGATCCAAGAGATCAATGCTCACTGAACACACAGAAGCTGAATAACAAGAGTCTTACATCCATACATACCGTTTTACACAAGTAGGACCATTATGGTCAAGTCTTGAGTATATCATCGCAGCGGAAATCTTCGTCGATAACTTGGACCCATGCTATCTGCCTTAACCCTACAGGCATTCTGACTGGGAAAGCATCCTAGCTCGCACGGTCGTCACCAAAGAACTCTTCAATATATCTTGTCTTTCATGCCTGGCCAATAAAATAAACAGTGGCAAGCCAATGAGTACTTTGAATGTACTCGCAAGCAACCCAAGGGTGATAACAGAATAATTATGCAAGGCCCTACTGCTAATTTGGCATTTTTGCGGAAAGCTAGTTTTCCTCATGCAAGTATGATCAACATTTATCAAGGATATGGATAAATGCGCAACAAGTATTAGGAGGTTACAGACATCAACATCGAGAGAGAGTTATGAACAACTCATGCTCAAGCTCATCGTGACTTCCTCACGATCACGTCAATAGATTTAACAAACCGTGTTGTTTGTCAGAAACATATGGACGTAGTCTAAGCAGCACCACCCAACTGTCCTTGACCGTGGACATGGCTATTCAAATAGTTTTACACTCTGCAGAGGTTGCACACTTTACCCACAAGATCTGGGGAACTTCCGTGTCATCCACGACCCGCGATACCTCAAGTACCCGGGGTAAGCACCCGATCACTATCTTTCCCTAGACGGCACTAACATGGAGTCCACTCGATTGGCAGTAACCCCCGTGCCCAACATTTCACATCTTAAAATTGTGGAGCCTCGCTCCCATTTCATCACATACCACAAGAACAGGGTACCAACGGTGTGTCCGGTTGCCCTGTGAAGACAGTCATGGCCGCCCTACCTGGCACGACCCCGTCCCGAGAGAGAGCACCAACTCTCCCCCGTCACTAGTAATGCGGGCTCCAAGCTAGTATCGGCCTAGGTAATCAATAATGCCCTTTCCCATACAAGGGTAGAGTGGTTGTGCATGTAAGGTTGGGACAGTCGACAAATCTTAAATCTAATCCGTCTCTGTAAACAACAGTTTTATCGAGCCTCGGTACACTACCTCTCCACCAAGTAGTGACCTAGTTCATCATCATCTCCCAGGGGCATTAGTGGCACCCACTGGGCTTTTTTTTGCAAGTATGTCCAACCACACTTGTTTCTTTCCATGCATAACCCTGACCCGCTTTGCATAGCAACTACTTTAGCATCCTATCTACTCCCACCGGCATAACCCTCATAAGAAGGTAGGGTCATGCACAATGCAAGTACCAGCAAGGAAGTACGGTGGCAAACCATCAAAGTGGTTACCACCTCATCATGATTCCATTGCGGCAACAATATGGTGCTATATGACATGCATAAAAAGGGTTTCATAGACATGGTCCAAGGGCTGCTTGCCTGTTGTAAGAAAGTCTTCGAGGTCTTCAAATATCTCTGGTCCAACTCCGAGCATTCCGTCTACTTCGTCAACTATCGTCGAAAGCAACCATAATAAGCAACACGAAACGGCAGAAAATAAAAGTGCTCTAAAAATATTAATTTCACTTTTCTAGGACTTCTCTGGTTATATGAAAAATAACCAGAGTGGTTTCATTGGAATTGGATCAAGTGGATATTTACGAACATTTCAATATGTTGAAAACAAGGGATTTAATGGATCTGCAAGTTGTCTACAGAAATATATTTTTGAAAAATTAGCAAAGGCACCCATTTAGCAAATCATGATTTTAGAAGCATCCGGGAGTTGGTTTCACTGGATTTGGAGTTCAAATGAATTTCCTATGAATTTGCAAAGTTGACAAATATGAAGAGTGGCTCATTGTTTTATGTTGTACAAAAAGTATTAAGAAAAATGTTCATAAACTAAGTTATGAACTTAGAAACATCTAGGAATTTGAATCATGGCATTTGGATCAAATTTGAGCCCTCTGTGATTTTCTAAAGTTCATCACAGAAATAGGGAAATAGGATTTGGTAAATATTTGTGAAGAAAAGGTCTCTGGAAAAATGTGCATGTTGCACCACCAGGTAGATCATGATTTACAAAGTCACTAGAAATTTGAATCATCAAATTTGGAGTCCATTTGAATTGTTTATGGATTTTACAAGTTTCTGGAAAAAGAAAAAGACAAAGGAAGGGGGGCGTTATACCTATGCTGTGCACTGGGTGCAGCATAGTGCCGCAGCGCACTGGGCCGGCCCAGCGGCTCGGCCACGCGGGCGACAGGGTGACGTCGAAGGCGGGAGAGGGCGAACCCGCCTCCACTTGCCAGCGTGGCCCGGTGGCTGGGCCACTGACGAGCGGGGCCCGCCTGCAGGCTAGTCCCCAACCTCCCACACACGCTCTGGCCGCAGGGAGGAGCGACTCCCGACGGTGATAGCCGGGGCTACAGGGCGTCTCCGGCGTCGCTCCGCCCATCAGCATTCTCAGGAGGATGAGCCGCATCCATCGCTGTACGGCTCGCTTGCCGAGGAGAGCCGTGGCGGCGACGGCATGGACGGCCGCAGAGGAGGTCATCGGCCATCTTCGGCTTCGAGCATGCGATGCTCCTGGGGACGAACGACGGCGAGGGAAGGGCTTGTGGTGGTGACAAGAGGGTGTGGGGCTATCCAGGGGGAAGAGAGAGGGGCCGGGGCCTGCGGATTTGAGCAGCGGCCGGCGGCTCGGCTCCGGCCTAGGAGGGGGATGGAGAGCGCGAGGAGGGGAGTGGGTTGGTCCAGGGGGATCACGGGAGGGAGAGAGGGCCAAAGGAGTAGAGAGGAGGCTCGATGGTGGCCTTAAATAGAAGGGCGCGAGGTGCACCGTGGCTCGTGCACCGACGAGCTCCTAGCCGTTGCTGGAGGCCACGGCGGAGCGCGTGGGCGTGTCTGGGGTGTTCGTGGGGTTGGTCTAGGGCGAGAGGAGAGGAGAGAGGGAGCAGGGGAGGGCCAGAGCACCGCGCGTGTGAGCTCAGTCATTGGAGCTCTCGGGCGTGACGCAGCGTCTGAAAGGAGGCAGCAGGAGGGAGAAGGAGGAGGGGCCAGGGCGTGGCGTGTTGCGGACGTCGAGGCACCTCGGCCGCACGAGGGGGAGGCTCGAGGTGGTCGGGGGACGCGGCGTCAACGGTCGGGAGCACGCTGACGTGCTCCAGAGCGCGCAAATGGCCGGAACCCGCGGCTTTTTCTCGCGTCCTCACGCGCCCACTTGTGTCTGGTGGTTGCAGAAGGGAGTAAACAATGTGGATATGGCATTGGATGCCCTGGGGATCCACTGGAGTGAGGAGGGAGGTTGAGAGAGAGAGACATTTGGTGCTGTCCAGAGAGGGGAAAAGAGCTTTTCACCCCCATAATCATGGCTCCTCAGGCAGAGAAAGATGCAGGGGTTAGAGGAGGACCAGATGGTCCTGTGGGAGAAAGATTAGCTCATGGAGATTAGTGGAAATGGCCAGCACATGCATTTTTAATTTCTGCCAGAAGGTGTTTGATGGTGGTTTGGGCAAGAAGATGAACTCCTCATGTCATGAGGCTTGACAGGGTCAAATGGTATGATGAAATAATAGGTTCCACCAATATTGAGTCCATTTGGGCAAAGTTTCTAATGCAACTTTTGTAAACCCTAGAAATTAACAGAAAAGGACTTCACAAGATTTAGTCATGCAAACCTATTCTCCTTGATGCACCACTTGGTGTAGTGTCATCATTTGAGGTTCTGAACATGTCCACAAAAGTTGAGATCAAAAGGAAAAAGTTTCCAATGTAGAGTTGTTCAAATTTGGTTCTGGACAGGAAGGGTTTTGGGGCACTTTGATTAATATAACATTTTCTCCAACTTGTGCCATTTGGTCCAGATGAATTATTAGACCATTTGAGCATGTTCACAAGGTTTGAGAATATTTGGACATGTTTGGCAATGTAAAGTTGCTCAAACTTCAAAATGGACAGAAATAGTTTTGAGGGGGTTTCATGGGGTTATACTATTCTCCGTGACATGATACTTGTCAAGATCATCAAACATGTCATATGTGACATGCTAGAATTTTCTTGGAATTTTTGGAGAATATTTCCTTTGTAAATATTTCAAAAGCTTGAAATATCCAGAAAGGGTATTTGATGGATTTGACCAATATTTTGAACATGACCATGTGTTGAAACTCTTATATATGGGAAATATATGCCCACTGAGTTTCCCTGAATTTTCACAAATATTTTTAAAGCATAAAAAATAATTTTTCCCTATTAAAGACCATTTCTGGCCTTAAGAAAAAGCTTTTAAATAAAATAGTAAAATGACTTTTAAAATTATATTTTTGTGGTTTATGGGATTCCTTTATCTAATAGGTCTCAAATATACTCTTTGAAATATTTTTCATACCCCAAATCAAGTACTTGCAGCGCAAACCTCAATTCAGGGGTTTTTGGAAAACTAAATTTAGAAAATACTTTTTGGCCAAAATATTTTTCCAAGAAATTATTTTTATGTCCTACACACATGGCATGATCATCGGGTAGAAGTTTTGGATCAAGGAGGAGGAGTATAAGAGTTGGAGGATTTATTTTATTTTTAGAGCACTTGCAAACAGTAGACAAAGTCAAATCAAGCAAGGACCAAAACACACAAAAGTTTTTGCCAAACCACAATTTATCATGATTTATCAGCTTAAGTGTTGTGCCACGAAAATCAGGGTGTGACAGCATCCCGCATTCTTCCATTTTCTATCTCCTCCTGCTTCTGCTTCTTCCTCTCACCCGCCATGGAGAAGGGGAATCCTGGTCCCTCGACGGTGGCGGCAAGGGTCGCCGCTCGACAGTGTGTCCCTCCTCCTCCTGAGCCCGCGGTGGTGGAACCGCCGCGAGGGGAAGGGGGACAGGGCGAGGCCGTGGGCGAGGCCGGGGCAGAGGCCGTAGCGCTCGTGGAAGAGGAGGACGGGGCGGCACGCGAGCCTTGTCCCTGCCAATGATGCCCTTCCCGATGGAGGGCCACGTTGAAGACCAGCCTTGCAAGTTCTTCATCAGGCTGCGCCGGCCTCCGCGTCGTCGTCTTCTTCTCCCCGCCCTGTTTGCTCGGGTGATGGAGCATGACCCGCCCCAGACCCTTAGGTTGCACATGAGGGGTTGTGGGAACGGGGGCATGCGGGTTGACGTCGACTTCCCGGCTCCTCGGGTTATGTACCTCCGCCGTGGATGGAAGACGTTCGCCCGCATCCACAGCCTGATGGCGGGGCTCGTCCTCTATTTCAAATTAATGGAGGACGGCCTGCTCTCCGTCAAGGTCTTCGGATAGTTTGGAACTCGCCTGAAATGCTGCGTGAAGAGCTCCTCTGATGGAGATTCCCACGATGGAAGCTCTTCCTCGAGCGAAAGTGACGAGGAGGACAGCGGGGACGAGTCTGACTAGGCGTCGGACGCCTCGCGCCTGGGCGGGTGCGGCAGCAGCAGCATCTGCACCTGGCCGCTCCTTCGGCAGGGTTTTGCCGGGGGCGGGTCCAGCTCCTTGAATTTCTCGAGGCCGTCTCCTTGGGCGGCTGGCGTCGGGAGGCTTTGGAAGAGGAAGAGGGCGGGCGGCAAGGCCGTCAACTCGGAGTACGCGGGCATCGACGCTTTCGTCGCGTACTGCCTGTCCTGCTGCCTCGTCTTCCAGCTCCTTTCCCAGAACCGTCATCACCGACCCGCCCGTGGGCGGCCACCGAGGTGTTCTCTTGGTGCTTTCTGCTGCTCGTAGCTCGCCTAGGCACCCGTTTTGCCCTCTCGCCTCCTTGACTTGCCTCCTGAGGAGAGGGACAAGAAAGGGATCACGGGCCCTTATCTCTTTTTATAATTTGTAAGCCTGCGGGCCTTGTTAAATTTAAAGCTTGTAATCCCCTTTGTCCATGTTTTTCATTTCGTACGAACTGTACCTGTATGGGATGTTTTTAATGAAAATGGGATGCTTGCCGGGCTTTTCATTCGTGGGTAAATCCCGTGACAAGGAGCGAATCCTTGTTATCGTTTAGGATAAACGTCTTTCGCCCGACAACAGGCCTTGCCGTTCCCCCCACTCCATTCAACCGTTCTCGCGCTCTTGGCGGAGGCAGGGATGAAGTGGGCTTCAGGCTCCTCGTCCCACCTCCTTGCCGCCGCGGCTACAACCAAATGCGGACCCCAGAAATAATCCTTAGGTGTGGGAAAAAGGGGAGCACATCATCCTAGAGATAGAAACGAGACTTCACATGCCCCAGTCCTGTTTCGAAATGTATGACATGGGATAAAAAGACTTATCTGGATCTGCAGCCCCCGGCAGTCTTATCTTGTCACGGTTGGATCCTCGTGCTTGTAGCCCCCGGCAACTCTGGTTTGCTGGGGTCAGGACGCCGATCTGTTTCCTTTCTTCCAAGTAGCTCGGCAGAAGTGCTCATGTTCCCTGCGAACCAAAAGAGGACAGAAGAGAAACAGATAGACGCGCACTCGACCTCTATGCTAGGGGTTAGTCGCTGCTGAGCACTATCAACCCTAACCGAGGAAGAGACTCGACCTAGCATGCATGCTATTACTTAGGGCACCAGCGCTTCATTTATTTATGCTCAGGGTCTGCGCCTGGCTTTGTACAAAGGGTCACATGCCTTGCCGACAAAGCTTGTACAAAAGGTGGCTTGCCGGGAGGCCCGGCAAGCCGCGCCTTATGGGTAAAGCTTGCGAAGGTGCTCGATGTTCTAGGAGTTGCTCACTGGGACAGCATCCTTGGTCTCTAGGCGGATTGCGACAGGCCTGGTGACTCGCATTACCCGATAAGGGCCTTCCCACTTTGGCGTCAACTTGTTGTAATTCTTGGCCGACTAAACGCGCCGAAGAACAAGGTCGACTTCCTCAAAGCTTCGGGCATGAACCTCGCGGCTATGTTAGCGGCGCAAGGCTTTTTGGTAGCGTGCCGCTCTCACAGCCGCCCGAAGACGATCTTCCTCAAGGAGCTTCGCATCATCTTGGCGCAACGACTCTTGCTCAAGCTCATCATAAGCGAGCACTCGAGGTGACCCGTATATGAGTTCCGTGGGGGAGAACTGCTTGTGCCCCTTATACCAGGGCAAAAGGTGTCTGGCCGGTGGCTCGATTTAGCGTCGTCCTGATTGACCAAAGAACCGTTGGCAACTCATCAATCCAGTGCCTTCCTCTCTTGTGCAGCTTGTCAAAGGTCTTCATTCTCAAGCCTCGCAATACTTCAGCATTTGCCCTCTCCGCTTGGCCGCTGCTCCGTGGATGTGCCACGGAAGCAAAACAGACCTTGATGCCGAGGTCTTGGATGTACTGCATGAAGGTGTGGCTTGTGAACTGCGTGCCATTGTCGGTGATGACTCTGTTTGGTACACCAAAATGGCAGACCAGTCCTTTGAAGAACTTGACGGCTGACTGAGCAGTCACCTTCCTCACTGCTTCCACCTCCGGCCACTTTGTGTACTTGTCTATTGCAACGTACAAGTACTCAAAGCCCCCGACAGCGCGGGGGAAAGGGCCCAGTATATTGAGCCCCCAGACAGAGAATGGCCAGGAGAGAGGGATAGCTTGAAGGGCTTGGGCTGGTTGATGAAGCTTCTTTGAATGAAATTGGCACGCTTCACACTTGGTTACTAGTGCCGTCGCATCCTGGAGGGCGGTGGGCCAGAAGAAACCTTGCCGGAACGCCTTCCCGGCAAGGGCCCTCGACCCTATGTGGGAGCCACATATGTGGGCCCTCGACTCCAGTCCTTCCTCCCAGGGGATGCACTTGAGTTTCACACCGTTCGGCCTTCTCTGGTATAGGACGTCATCGACGAACTAGTACAGGGCGGACCGATGGGCTACTTTCTCTGCTTCTTCCTGCTCCTTAGGAAGCTCCCCTGTTTGGAGGAATTGGACGGTATGTTGCGTCCATGCCGGAGCCTGGGGCTCGACGGCTGTCACATCCTAGTTAGTCCATGCATTAGAGTATTGCATCATGTTTACCTTTCATCAGAAATTTGAAACGGGGAAGACAGAACCCCCAGAACCCCTCTGAATCCAACTAGGGTTTACTAAAAATATTTTCAATGAACCTGAAATGCCCTTTTAAAATGTTCATCACCTTTGCCTTGGTCCTAAACCACTGTCATAAGTGATGCACGGATTTCTAGGTCACTCTAAGGTCACTGGATTAAATCTTTAGCTATTTGAATTTGGGCATTTAAATTATATAAAATATTTCAAATGCTCTAATAATCCCAAAGTAAAATGCTCCATGCTGGATATATTCCAACTAAGGACCAGGTGCAGTTTGGTGATTTTTGGAGTTGCCTAGGTATTTTTAGAAATGCAACAAACCTACAGAAATAATTAAAAAACAGAAATAAAAGGGAAACCACTTACCTGGCCGCAGCCCACCTGGCAGCCCAGCTGGCCGGCCCAGCACTGTGCTGGCCCATGCCAGCCAGCTGCTTCGTCGTCGCCACGCAGGCACAGAGGTGACGCCGGCGAGCGTGAGCTCGCCACGGCGTCACCGCTTGCCGCCAAGGCCACCGGCGCTGGGTGAGCTCCACGTCACCGCCCGACCCGTGGACACCTCATTCGCCTGCCTCTCTCCCTCGCTCTCGGCACCATGGCTAACGCCTTTTTGCCGCCGCGCCGACGTAGTCGCGTCCACCGTCGTCCCCGTACCGAGCCACCGTGTTCAACCACTCCGCCGTCGTCGACTCCGTCGAACAGCCCGAGCCCCGAGAGCTCGCAAGCCCTGCTTCGTCTTCCTCGAGCTTGTCTTCACCGAGCACCGCCGGAGATCCCCATTGTCGTCGCCGCCGCATCACCTCGTCCCCGACCTCGCCGACTACTTCGTCGCACTCACCGTGAGCCCAGCTACCTTCCCATCCTTCTCGTTCTCTCTCTCGAGCCCCGCACCGACTGCACCGAGCTCGGCCGCACTCGCCGCCGCCACCGCACGTCGCCGTCGTGGCCACAGCCACGTTGGCTCGACTCCGAGCATGCCATCGCACTCACCGCACTCCCAGCAGCCCAACACACTTCACCCCACGCCCTGTCGTGCCCCGTAGCCACGGGTTCGTCCTCACCCGACTCCGGCGACCGCCAAGCTCGTCGCCGGCGACGTTTCCGGCCACCCCGAGCTCAACCACCACCACCAAACTCCGCGGGTTGTTTCCGGCTACCCGTAGATGGTCTCCGCCGTCCATTTGGTCACCGGAATGCACAATCACACTCTCGCCGCCGCGTCTGGCTTCGCCGGCGGCTAAACGTCGGCGGGTTTGACCCCGCTGACATAGTTGACTAGGTGGGGCCCCTCTGCTAATTAACCTAGTTTAGGTTTAATTAAAATTAGTTAGCCTAATTAGTTACTGACATGCGGGACCCACTGGTCAGGTTGACCTGGACGCCCCCGTTGACCCCTGATGTCACTCTGACACACTGCTGACGCAATAATTAATTTCTGGTATTATTTGTTTAAAGGAAATTCCAGAAATTGTTGCAAACTTCAAAAAATCATAGAAATTAATCTGTAACTCCAAATGCAAAGTTTTATATATGAATTTTGATAAAAAAAATCAATCTATCCATTGGTAATGGTTTAATGCATGACAGAACAAGTTAACCTTGCTGTTTAAGTAGAATAAGATAATGCACCTTTATGGCTATGTTAAATGAGCTAACATTTGAATCTTTGATTCAAATGAGTTCATTCCTTTCTGTTCTAGCTTGCATTAGGCCAACACACATTCATATTGCCATGTCATGGCATGCATCATATTGTTGCATATTGTCATGTGTTGTTTATGTTCGGTGTGTCTTTCGTGATAGGTTCTGCCTCCGAGGATAACCCCGAATATTAAATGCGAAGGGCGATATCCTACTACCACTACATCGTGCAAGCAACCCATTGATCATTCGATACAAACCCATGTTCTCGCTTCGCTCTTGTTTCTTGCATTAAGACAACGCGTTTCAAACTGTTGTGTTTTGCGGTAGTTGAACCCACTTCCTTTGCATGACCTGTCATTGCCACAGTAACTAGATGAAACCCACTAGCATGTGTAGGAGTTGATTGAGCCATGTTTGTGTTTCCTACCATGCTATGCTTGCTATGCTTAGAGTTGTGTCAGGTCTGGCTCATCGGGATGATGAACTAGAGTGAAAGGTTGTGTTGGTAACGAGAGTGAAGTGTTGAACACGATTAGGTAAAGGTATCGATGAGAGGCCATGTAGGAGTACATGGTGGGTTGTTTCATTGAAGCCGTCCCTAAGAACTGAGATATGTGTGTGTGATTTAAGACTTAGCTACCACCACGCATTGGGACCGAAACCAATGGACCCTCTCGACTTATTAACCACTCTTGTCCTCTGTCCGGGAGTTGCAAAGTAGTTTATGGTGTTTGTAGCATCTTTGGGGGAGCCGCATGGCGCTGACCTTAGGGGTGGGCTGTGTTGCGGCAGGCAGGTGGCACGGTGTACCGATTCGCCCGTTTGGTGTCTCGGGAACCCTGCACACATCGTTCAGGGCCGTTAGTGGAAACCTCGGCCGGACTCCCTGCGAATGGAACCCGAATAGGCGATAAACCTGGACTAGGGACTCGTGTGTATAGTCAGGTCGTGGCCGACAGCCTCACTGGGCTTCCGCTTGAAGGTTGCTGAGTACATGTCGTGTAGCGGCGATAAGTGGTGAGAGCGTGTGAAGAAATACACCCTGCAGGGTATGAAACTATTCGAATAGCGGCGTCCATGATAAGGACTACTTGGTCACGTATACAGTTCATAGACAAGTAAATGGATACTACTAAAAGCCTCAAGATAAGTGTGAGTATCATGGATGGCCCTCTCGTGGGTTGACGAGAGAGGATCCACGGTGGAGTATTGTGATGGTGATTAGTGAACTCGTGTGCGACAAATGCTTTTCAAGTGGTGTCACGTAGGATAGCTTAGCCAAGAGTCAAAGCTGGCTTGTTGCAATAACTCCACTACCTTCTTGAGAATGTGCATGTGTAATAGGATTCTGTGGTAAGACTTGCTGAGTACCTCCGTACTCATGTTTGCTTAATTAATGTTTTCAGACGACAACACCACCCCTCCGATGGGTTTTATGTAGACCTTGACGTCGACGAGTGAACTAGCCACCCAGGTGGTGATCCAAGGCTTGTGAAGGGCCACTATAGATAGAAGGGCTTCATCAAGCTTTCTTTCTTTTTAGTGTTTGTACTCATACTAGTTTGCTTCCGCATGTGCTTGTATGCTTGTATGACTTGAGTGTTGGGTCATGTGACCCCTATCTGTATGGATATGTATGTATGGCTCCTTGGAGCCTCATAAATAAAGTACTTTGAGTTGTAGAGTTTTGTTGTGATGCCATGTTGTATGTACTCATATCGGGCATATTGTGTGTATGATTGAAATGCTTGGTATGAGTGGGATCCGACAATCTAGTTGTTTATCCTTGGCAGCCTCTCATATAGGGAAATGTAGTCTAGTGCTTCCTAAGCGATAGTAGTCCGCTACAGCCCGGTTCACCGGAGTCCTACTAGCCCAGCACTACTGCTTGGACACTTGACTGGCCGGCATGTGTTTCACTTCGTTTCTATGTTTGTCCCTTCGGGGAAATGTCACGCGGTGATATCCGGAGTCCTGCCTAGCTTGCTATAGCCCGGGTTACCGAAGTCCTGTTAGCCCAGTGCTACAGCCCGAATTCATACGTTGATGACCGCCATGCTCGATGTGATTCATGTATGCCTGTCCCCATGGGTTAGCGCCGCTTTGGGTTCATGACTAGCCATGTCGGCCCGGGTTCTCGGTCATATGGATGCTAGCGACACTATCATATACATGAGCCAAAAGGCGCAAACGGTCCCGGGCCATGGTAAGGCGACATCCGTGGGAATACCGTGCGTGAGGCCACAAAGTGATATGAGGTGTTACCGGCTAGGTCAATGTGACTTGGAATCGGGGTCCTGACAGCGTTGGCATCAGAGCCGGACTGCCTGTAGGTTCGCTAAGCCAAACTGGTCGATGTCGAACCTAGAAATGCTTTAGTTATATCTAGGGGAATTGATTGTGGGAGGGACGTAAGGCTCTTTTTACTCCTTTACCTTATGCCCTCTGATTTGAGTCATCCTCTTCTCATTCTACGTGGGTATAGGACTAGGCTCTCTTCTCTCTATCAGGTTCACGTGTTACTAATCCGTAGTAACTTATAGGTTTGTTGGTTACAGCCTCAGTTCAGTTTCTACTACTTTTAGTATGTTATCAGTTGAACCAGAACCTTGATATGATGTTGTTGATTGGTTTTGCAATCTGATTTTGAATGTCTCAAATCTGTTCTTGAGCATTTACATATGTTATGCTGTCCGATTTTCCCTAGAAATTCTAATGTCTTTGCTTTGTGGCTGTGTTTTCAGATGGCCACTCGTGCTCAAAACCAAGTGGTTAAATGCGACCAGGTGCATCGATGTGCCCGGTCATACGGCTATGTTAGTCCGGGTTATGATTGAGGCGGGTTACCGTTGGTATCCCGAATACACCGTCGAAGAGCAATTCCGAGACTTTAATCAAAGCCAATACCTACTGCCTTTGTCGGGATATTCCTTCTTATCCTGGATCGACTGAGCCTCTTCACCACTCCTATAGACTCGGGGTCACTATTGAGATGGCTGTGCAGGATGCTGCATACCCTATGATGACCATCATGCCAGTCAGGACCGGCCTGCTTCGGAACACCGACTTCCGTTATATGCCAGCTTCGCTCCCAGGGGCGCAAGGGTATCTTCGGGCCATCTTTGTTGATTCCACTGCTGAGATGCTCGAGGATAAGGACCGAGAGAATCGGGCCTTGAGAATGGAGCTTTTCAACACCCATGCCGATCATTGGGCCACTTTGACTCAGTTTGCACCGGCTGTGCAAGCTGGATGTATGGATATGAGGGATCTGTATCCTGTGAGATCTGCTCTGCCAGACATGATGGATTGGCGTGATGTGGGAGGCATCACCCCACCCCGTGGTCCCCGCAGGCCACCGTTTGTTGGTCCAAGACCTCATCCTAGCCCCTATGGTCCACAAGCTCCTCAGGACCGTCTGTTTCCGGATAATCATGTTGAGCTTCCAGGCTATGGAGGTGACTTCTATGAGGACTACTACAGAGCTGTCTGAGTTAGTAGTAGTATCTCTAGTATTGTAATAGTTGTATTTCCACCGTCCTGCGTGACCTGTGGAATATGACTTAGTGTGTATCAATTATGGGAGTGTAGAAAAATAATGTATAGGAGTTTGGAATGCTTCCGATGAGATGTAACGCCTTTCACCGTAGTTTTACTCTAGCCGGGCTTGTACTAAACTATGAATGGTGTGTATGACCGTTGGTATATATATGGCAGTTTCTTTATTACCATGTCATACGGATGAACATCTCTGCATTCCGTGTTATCCATTACATTCCGCACTTCCCTGCAAAATTTTGCCATCCTTGTCTAAACCGTTGTTTTGTTTCCTAGGATGGTCAACACCCGCAACAACCCTGCTGCTCCAGAGCAGGGAGAAGCCAGCGCAGCTAGGAATGTAAATCTGCCTCAACTGCCTTCTTTGCCCGAAGTTATGATGGAGGCAGAACGCAACAAGCGTGAGACCAATCACTAGCTGGAGCGGATTGAGCAGAATACTGCACGCCAGCCAAGGAATGACCTGGTGTCACTCAATGACTTTGTCAAGCTGTATCCACCGAAGTTTAAGCACTCCGTTGAGCCTCTCGATGCGGATGTCTGGCTTCGCAGCATCACCCACAAGCTACGTTCTGCCAATGTGGCTGAAGATGATAAGGTTACCTTTGCTGCCTATCACCTCGAAGGCCCTGCTAGCCTTTGGTGGGAGAATTTCGAGGCTATGCGCCCGGTTGGCCAAATCACTACCTGGGCTGAGTTCAGTGCGGCTTTCCGTGAGCATCACATTCCGGACGGTCTCATGGATCGCAAGCGGGAAGAGTTCTGCAACTTCACCCAGGGTAGACTGCATGTAGATGCATACAGTCGTGAGTTTGGAAATCGAGCACGTTATGCTCCTGAAGAGGTATCTACCGACGCCAAGAAGCAGGCAAGGTTCCGCAAGGGACTTAGCCCCGAGCTTCGCCATGATCTTCGCCTGCACGAGTGCACCTCCTTCCGTGGTTAGTCAACAAGGCTATCGGTCTTTGGCCCAGACGGTCGACTTTGAAGCTTCACATAAGCACTCCGTGACTTTGGTTCTTCATCCGGCTCTGGATCTCGGAAGCGCCCGGTGCGGATCCCAAGCACCGCTCTGCCACCCAGATTCACTCCGAGGCCATCCTTTGAGGCGCCTCGCCCCAACCAGCAGTTTGCACCACCCAAGGCCTATGGTGGCCCCGCTGCTAATGCTGCTCCACGTCCCAATGTCATAACCTGTTTCAAGTGTGGAGAGACGGGTCACTACATCCGTGAGTGTCCCCAGAACAACCCCAGTCAGATTGGAAAGTCTGTTGGCCGTGGTAAGCCAGCAGGGAAGGTGCTCTACGCCAAACCAACCCTTTGCTGGCTAGCCACGTCAAGCTGCGTTTCGAGGAAACCCATGAGGATCCCAACGTCGTTCTCGATGCGGCTCCTTGTTAATTGCCATCCGCAACTGTTCTTTTGATCTTTGGAGCATCTCATTCATTTATTTCGAGAGCTATGCTCGATTGCAACACCACATTTTGTGACATGCACACCTCCATGGTAATTCAAACTCCTGGATCTAAGTGGCAAACCTCTAGAATCAGCCATGGAAATGAAATTCTTGTCGACAGATTAGTCTTCCTTGCATCACTAATAGCTCTCAAGTCCTCGGACATAAACATCATCTTGGGTATGGATTGGATGTCAGCCCATTACGCTAAGATTGATTGCTCTACTAGAACTGTTCAACTCACCCATCCTTCGGGCAAGACAGTTAATGTTCTAACCCGAGTCGCTAAGCGTCAGCTCTACTCCTTAAATGCCAACCCCCTTCCAGATCTCGAAGATATTCCGGTAGTCCGTGATTTTCCGGATGTCTTTTCATAGGAACTGCCAGGTGTTCCACCTGACAGGGATGTCGAGTTCGTGATAGATCTTGTTCCAGGAACCGTCCCAATCTCTAGAAGACCTTATAAGATGGCACCCCTAGAACTAATCGAGCTTAAGAAACAACTCCATGAGTCCTTGCAAAAGGGTTTCATCCGTCCTAGTTCATCCCCATGGGCTTGCCCCGTCCTCTTCGTCAAGAAGAAGGATCGAACAGATCGGATGGTTGTAGATTACCGACCTGTCAATTTGGTCACTATCAAGAACAAGTATCCGCTCCCGGGATCAACGACACATATGATCAGCTCATTTGGATCCTCGATCATTTCAAGATGGATTTGAGGTTGGGCTACCATCAAATCAAAATCAAGAACGGGGACATTCCTAAAACGGCCTTTGTTACTCGTTATGGCCAATACAAGTACACCGTCATGTCCTTCGGGTTAACCAATGCTCCAGCCACCTTCTCTCTGTTAATGAACTCGATCTTCATGGAGTATTTGGATAAATTCGTTGTGGTATACCTCGATGATATACTCATCTACTCCAAGAATGAGGAAGAACATGCCGAACATCTAAGGCTAGTATTGATGAAACTTCGAGAGCATCGCCTTTATGCCAAATTCTCTAAGTGTGAGTTCTGGTTGCCAGAAGTGACCTATCTAGGCCATGTAATCTCTGGTAAGGGCATTGCTGTCAATCCCGAGCGAGTTCAAGCCGTCCTTGACTAGACTCCACCTGAATCGGTCAAGCAAGTTCGGAGTTTCCTCGGTTTAGCGAGCTATTGCCGCCGCTTCGTCGAGAATTTCTCCAAGGTTGCTAAGCCTCTAACCGAACTCCTCAAGAAAGATAAAAAGTTCGAGTGGACCCCACGGTCACAGAGTTCAGCTTTCGAGGAACTGAAAAGGCGTCGACATCTGCTCCCGTACTTGTACCACCGGATTTTTCTAAGGACTTTATTATCTATTGCGACGCCTCGCGACAAGGACTAGGTTGCATACTCATGCAAGATCGTCATGTGATTGCCTACGCTTCTTGACAGCTGCGTCCACATGAGGATAACTATCCCACACACGATCTAGAGCTTGCAGCAGTGGTCCATGCACTCAAAACATGGCGACATTACCTTCTTGGTAATCGTTGCGAAATTTACACTAATCACCAAAGTCTGAAATACATCTTCACCCAACCGGATTTGAATCTCAGGCAAAGACGTTGGGTCGAGTTGATTACAGATTACAACTTAGGAATATCTTACACCCCAGGCAAAGCCAATGTCATGGCTGATGCACTAAGTTGCAAATCTTATTGTAACAATCTGATGTTACAACAAAGTCAACCATTTCTCCACGAGGAATTTCGTAAGCTTAACCTTCACATTGTTCCTCGAGGATTCCTTTCCACCCTGGTGGCGAAACCTACCCTTACGGATCAGATCATCAAGGCATAGAAGGTAGATCCGGGAATCTCCCGTATCAAGAGAAACATCAAGAAAGGAGTCGCATATTGTTTCTCCATTGATGAGCAAGGTGTCGTGTTCTTTGGAGACCGTCTAGTGGTTCCCAAGGTACGCAACCTGAGGCGATTGATCCTTAAGGAAGCTCATGAATCTCCTCTCACCATTCATCGCGATAGTACTAAAATGTATCAAGACCTACGCCAGAGGTCTTGGTGGACTAGGATGAAGAGAGAAATCGCTCAATTCATTGCTAATTGCGACGTCTGTCGTCGAGTTAAAGCAGAGCATCAATGACCTACTGGCGCCCTTCAACCTTTGGCTATTCTTGAATGGAAATGGGATAAAATCGGTATGGATTTCATTACCGGGTTTCCCAGGACCAAGAGAGGGAATAATGCTATATTCGTTGTTGTCGATCGTCTTTCCAAAGTAGCCCACTTACTACCCGTTCGTGAGAGTATAACCGCTAGCCAGCTAGCTGATTTATACATCTCCCGAATAGTGTCTCTTCATGGTGTTCCGTTGGAGATTAACTCAGACCATGGAAGTCTCTTCACCTCTCGATTTTGCGAAAGTTTCCAAAATGCTATGGGAACTCGTCTCTCCTTTAGCACCGCCTTCCATCCTCAGTCAAGTGGTCAAGTAGAACGAGTCAATCAAATTATGGAGGATATGCTTTGAGCTTCTGTCATCTCTTTCGGCATGAATTGGGAGAAATGCCTTCCATTTGCCGAGTTCGCTTATAACAATAGTTATCAAGCTAGTTTGGGCAATGCTCCTTTCGAAGTTCTCTATGGACGGAAATGTCGAACGCCTCTTAACTGGTCGGAAACCGGGAAAGACAACTCTTTGGCGGATATGATCCGAGGAAGCGTAAGAGCGAGTTCGCGTTATTCGTGAGAAATTGAAAACAGCCCAATCTCGTCAAAAGAGCCAATATGATCGCAAGCATAAGCCTATGGCTTATGAAGTTGGCGAGAAGGCTTACCTTGAGTTACTCCTTTGAAGGGAACCCATCGATTCGGTATCAAAGGCAAGTTGGCTCCTCGTTACATTGGACCCTTTCGCATTCTTGCCAAACGAGGAGAAGTTGCCTACCAACTGGAACTACCTCTGCATCTTTCTAGAGTCCATGATGTCTTCCACGTTTCTCAACTCAGGCGTTGCTTCTCGGATCCTATACGTGGAGTGGACCACGAAACGCTTGATCTCCAAGATAACCTCACCTATCAAGAATATCCCGTTCGTATTCTTGATGAAGCCGAGCGTACCACTCGACGCCAGAATATCAAGATTCTCAAGGTTCAATGGTCAAACCACTCCGAGCAAGAAGCAACTTGGGAAAGGGAGGATCGTCTTCGACTTGAGTATCCCACCTTCTTTCCGATGGATCCAAAATCTCGGGACGAGATTCTTTTGAGTGGGGGTGAGTTGTCACATCCTAGTTAGTCCATGCATTAGAGTGTTGCATCATGTTTACCTTTCATCAGAAATTTGAAATGGGAAAGACATAACCCCCAGAACCCGTCTGAATCCAACTAGGGTTTACTAAAAATATTTTCAATGAACCTGAAATGCCCTTTTAAAATGTTCATCACCTTTGCCTTGGTCCTAAACCACTGTCAGAAGTGATGCACAGATTTCTAGGTCACTCTAAGGTCACTGGATTAAATCTTTAGCTATTTGAATTTGGGCATTTAAATTATATAAAATATTTCAAATGCTCAAATAATCCCAAACTAAAATGCTCCATGCTGGATATATTCCAACTAAGGACCAGGTGCAGTTTGGTGATTTTTGGAGTTGCCTAGGTACTTTTAGAAATGCAACAAACCTACAGAAATAATTAAAAACAGAAATAAAAGGGAAACCACTTACAGCGCAGCCCACTGGCGGCCCGGCCCAAAGATCTTTGGCCCATGCCAGCTGCTGTCGTCGTCGCCACCACACAGAGGTGGCCGCCCGGCCAGCGTGAGCTTCGCCCGCGGCGTCAGCTGCTTGCCGCCCGCGCCACCGAGCACCTGGGTGAGCTCCACGTCGCCGCCCCGACCCCGTGGACACCTCATTCGCCCCCTGCCTCTCTCCCTCGCTCTCCCCCACCATGGCTAACGCACCTGCCGCCGCACCGCCGACGTAGTCGCGTCCACCGTCGTCCCCGTACCGAGCCACCGTGTCCAACCACTCCGCCATCGTCGACTCCGTCGAACAGCCCGAGCCCCGAGAGCTCGCAAGCCCTGCTTCGTCTTCCTCGAGCTCGTCTTAACCGAGCACCGTCGGAGATCCCCATTGCCGTCGCCGCCGATTCACCTCGTCCCCGACCTCGCCGACTGCTTCTTCGCACTCGCCGTGAGCCTAGCTACCTTCCCATCCTTCTCATTCTCGCTCTCGAGCCCCTTTCCGCGCAAAACTCGGCCGGAACGCCGCGCCGCCACCGCACGTCGCCGTCGTGGCCACAGCCACGTTGGCTCGACTCCGAGCACGCCATCGCACTCACCGCACTCCCAGGAGCCCAACACACCTCACCCTGCGCCCTGCCGTGCCCCGTAGCCACGGGTTCGTCCTCACCCGACTCCGGCGACCGCCAAGCTCGTCGCCGGCGACGTTTCCGACCACCCCGAGCTCAACCACCACCACCAAACGCCGCGGTTTCTCTCCGGCTACCCGTAGATGGTCTCCGCCGTCCATTTGGTCACCGGAATGCACAATCACACTCTCGCCGCTGCGTCTGGCTTCGCCGGCGGCTAAACATCGGCGGGTTTGACCCCGCTGACATAGTTGACTAGGTGGGGCCCCTCTGCTAATTAACCTAGTTTAGGTTTAATTAAAATTAGTTAGCCTAATTAGCTACTGACATGCGGGACCCACTGGTCAGGTTGACCTGGACGCCCCCGTTGACCCCTGACGTCACTCTGACGCACTGCTGACGCAATAATTAATTTCTGGTTTTATTTGTTTATAGGAAATTCCAGAAATTGTTGCAAACTTCAAAAAATCATAGAAATTAATATGTAACTCCAAATGCAAAGTTTTATATATGAATTTTGATCAGAAAAATTCAGTCTATCCATTGGTAATGGTTTCATGCATGACAGAACAAGTTAACCTTGCTGTTTAAGTAGAATAAGATAATGCACCTTAATGGCTATGTTAAATGAGCTAACATTTGAATATTTGATTCAAATGAGTTCATTCCTTTCTGTTCTAGCTTGCATTAGGCCAACACACATTCATATTTCCATGTCATGGCATGCATCATATTGTTGCATATTGTCATGTGTTGTTTATGTTCGATGTGTCTTTCGTGATAGGTTCTGCCTCCGAGGATAACCCCGAATATCCGTCTGAAGGGCAGTATCCTACTACCACTACATCAGGCAAGCAACCCATTGATCATTCTGATAGAAACCCATGTTCTCGCTTCTGCTCTTGTTTACTGCATTAAGACAACGTGTTTCAAACTGTTGTGTGTTGCGGTAGTTAAACCCACTTCCTTTGCATGACCTGTCATTGCCACAATAACTAGATGAAACCCAGTAGCATGTGTAGGAGTTGATTGAGCCATGTTTGTGTTTCCTACCATGCTATGCTTGCTATGCTTAGAGTTGTGTCAGGTCTGGCTCATCAGGATGATGAACTAGAGTGAAAGGTTGTGTTGGTAACGAGAGTGAAGTGTTGAACACGATTTGGTAAAGGTATCGATGAGAGGCTATGTAGGAGTACATGGTGGGTTGTTTCATTGAAGCCATCCCTAAGAACTGAGATGTGTGTGTGTGATTTAAGACTTAGCTACCACCACGCATTGGGCCCGAAACCAATGGACCCTCTCGACTTATTAACCACTCTTGTCCTCTGTCCGGGAGTTGCAAAGTAGTTTCTGGTGTTTGTAGCATGCTGGGGGCCGCACGCAGCGCTGACCTTAGGGGTGGGCTGTGTTGCGGCAGGCACGTGGCACGGTGTACCGATTCGCCCGTTTGCTGTCTCGGGAACCCTGCACACATCGTTCGGGGCCGTTAGTGGAAACCTCGGCCAGACTCCCTGCTGATGGAACCCGAATAGGCGATAAACCTGGACTAGGGACTCGTGTGTTTAGTCAGGTCATGGCTGACACCCTCGCTGGGCTTCCTCTTGAAGGTTGTCGAGTACATGTCGTGTAGCGGCGATAAGTGGTGAGAGCGTGTGTGAAGAAGTACACCCCTGCAGGGTATGAAACTATTCGAATAGCCGCGTCCATGATAAGGACTACTTGGTCACCTATACAGTTCATAGACAAGTAAATGGATACTACTAAAAGCCTCAAGATAAGTGTGAGTATCATGGATGGCCCTCGTGGGTTGACGAGAGAGGATCCACGGTGGAGTATTGTGATGGTGATTAGTGGACTCGTGTGCGACAAATGCTTTTCAAGTGGTGTCACATAGGATATCTTATCCAAGAGTCAAAGCTGGCTTGCTGCAATAACTCCGCTACCTTCTTGAGAATGTGCATGTATAATAGTATTCTGTGGTAAGACTAGCTGAGTACCTCCGTACTCATGTTTGCTTAATTAATGTTTTCAGACGACAACACCGCCCCCTCTGATGGGTTTTATGTAGACCTTGACGTCGACGAGTGAACTAGCCACCCAGGTGGTGTTCCAAGGCTTGTGAAGGGCCACTGTAGATAAAAGGGCTTCATCAAGCTTTCTTTCTTTTTAGTGTCTGTACTCAGACTAGTTTGCTTCCGCATGTGCTTGTATGCTTGTATGACTTGAGTGTTGGGTCATGTGACCCCTATCTGTATGTATATGTTATGTATGGCTCCTCGGAGCCTCATAAATAAAGTACTTTGAGTTGTAGAGTTTTGTTGTGATGCCATGTTGTATGTACTCATATCGGGCATATTGTGTGTATGATTGAAATGCTTGGTATGAGTGGGATCCGAAAATCTAGTTGTTTATCCTTGGCAGCCTCTCATATGGGGAAATGTAGTCTAGTGCCTCCTGAGCGATAGTAGTTACCTTCTGACCGGTTCACCGGAGTCCGCTAGCCCAAGACTACTGCTTGGACACTTGACTGGCCGGCGGCGTGTGTTTCACTTTCGTTCCTATATACGTCGCTTCGGGAAATGTCACGTGGTGATATCCGAGTCCTGCCTAGCTTGCTACTGCCGGGTTGCGAGTCCTGTTAGCCCAGTGCTACAGCCCGGATTCATACGTTGATGACCCACATGCTCGATGTGATTCATGTATGCCTGTCCCCATGCGTTAGCGCCACTTTGGGTTCACGACTAGCCATGTCGGCCTGGGTTCTCGGTCATATGGATGCTAGCGACACTATCATATACGTGAGCCAAAAGGCGCAAACGGTCCCGGGCCATGGTAAGGCGACACCCATGGGAATACCGTGCGTGAGGCCGCAAATTGATATGAGGTGTTACCGGCTAGGTCAATGTGACTTGGAATCGGGGTCCTGACAACGGCAAGGACCAAAGGCATCTCTTCCGCCATGGGAGCGGCTGTCTCTACGGCCAGGGCTTGACGCCCTGCCAGAGCCAGTTGCTCCTGGGCAGGCTCAACGTCCGCGGTAGCACCCTTGTCGGTAGCCCCAGGGGGCTCGGTAGGAAAGTACTTGTCGGGACCTAATTTCCTCCGCTTTTTCTGCCCCGCTGATGGTTCGATGGATGGTTGAGTTAACCGGAGCAAAAAGGTACCTGGTTCCACAGGTAGCTTGAATGCAGCACGCTTTGACAGGTAATCGGCGATGTCTTTCTCCGCCTCGGAGGACGTGCTCTGCCTGGATACCGACAAAGCGTTCCTCCAGCTTCCTCACCTCATCTACGTAAGCTTCATCAATGGGCTCTGATAATCCTTGTTGACCTTCCTGACAACGAGCTGCGAGTCACCCCTGATGATGAGCTTCTTAACCGCGAGGTCTGCCACGATCCTGAGACCGGCAAGCAATCCCTCGTACTCAGCAGTGTTTTTGGTGGACATCTCCCTGGGGAAGTGCATCTGGATCACGTACTTGAGGTGTTCTCCGATGGGTGCGATGAGTAGCACACCGGCACCGGCGCCTTGCAGCAAGAAAGCTCCATCAAAGTACATGATCCAGTCGCGGTCTGCTTCCTTGCCGGGGAGAGTGGTCTCCTGGATTTCTTCGTTAGGCGTCGAGGTCCATTATGAGATGAAGTCCGCCAAGACTCTGCTCTGAATTGTCGAGGTACTTTTGAACTTTAAACCGAAGCTTGACAGCTCCAAGGCCCATTCCACAATCCTTCCGGTTGCGTTTGGGTTATGCAGTATCCGTTGCAATGGGAGGCAGGTGATGACAGTGATCTCGTGGGCTTGGAAGTAGTGATGCAGCTTCCTCGAGGCCATAAGGAGGCCGAAGAGCAATTTTTGCACGCAAGAATACCTCATCATCTTTTTCTTCGGCATCACCTCACTCGACTGCGTGGGCACTGCCTTGGTAGCACCAGACTCTGCTCGGGGCCGCGCCTTGTCGGGACCAGGCCCTGCTGGGGGAATCTTTGGCTTGCCATCCGCTGGTTCTGCCGTCATTGCTGCCTCCTTGTCGACCTCCCTCTGTGCCACCTATGCGGCGCTGACCACTTGATTCGTCGCCGCCAGATACAACAGCAACGGCTCTTGTGGTTTAGGCGCAACCAATATTGGCATGGAGGAAAGGTATTTCTTCAGATCCTGTAGTGCTGCCTCGGCTTCCGGGGTCCACTCTATTGGGCCTGCCTTTTTCAGGATTTTGAAGAAGGGAAGGGCGCGCTCGGCGGACTTGGAGATGAATCGGCTCATGGCGGCAACGCAGCCAGTGAGCCGACGCACATCCTTGATCCGTTCGGGCGCCTCGATATGCTCAATAGCCTTGATCTTGTATGGGTTTGCCTCGATCCCGCGCTGCGACACAAAGAACCTGAGAAGCTTGCCGGACGGAACGCCGAAGACACACTTATCAGGGTTCAGCTTAGGTTTATCTTGCGCAGGTTAGCAAATGTCTCTTCCAGATCTTGCACAAGAGTTGGCCCATCCTTGGTTTTGACCACTATGTCAACCATGTAGGCCTCCATATTTCTATGGAGCTGAGGTTCAAAACCAATTTGGACTGCTCTTCTGAGCGTTGAGCCAAAGACTCTTCAACCCGAAAGGCATCCATAAAAAGCAATACATACCACATGGGGTGATGAATGATGTCTTCTCTTCATCCTCTTTCATCATGAAGATCTGGTGGTAGCCTGAGTAGGCGTCGAGGAATGATAGCAGATCGCACCCGGCCATGGAGTCAACAATCTGGTCGATGCGTGGCAACGGGAAGGGGTCCTTAGGGCAAGCCTTGTTGATATCTATGTAATCAATACATAGTCTCCACTTCCCATTCGCCTTGCGCACCACTACCGGATTGGCCAACCACGTCGGGTGGAGCACTCGTCTCACCAAACCTGCCGCTTCCAACTTCCTGATCTCCTCTGTGATGAACTCCTGCCTCTCCAGAGCCTGCTTTCTGACCTTCTTCTTGACGGGCCCCGCGTGGGGGCAGACAGCTAGGTGGTGCTCAATCACCTCCCTGGGAACACCAGGGATGTCGGATGCTTGCCATGCAAACACGTCGACATTCGCCCCGCAAGAAGGTGACGAGCGCGCCTTCCTATTTGCTGTCGAGCGTGGAGCCTATGGTGAAGGCCCCTCCCGTGCCATCCTCCTTGACGGGCACCTTCTTGGTCTGCGTCGGCTCGGCCCTGGGTCTCTTGCCCTTGTCGGTAGAGCTCTCTGGCACTTCCTCGACGGTAGCACAACACTCTGAGGAGGTGCGCTTGCCGTAGTGGGTGCGAGAGGTCTTGCCGGGCTTCTTCTTCTTCCCTCCCGGGGCTTTAGTGGAAGCAGCAGGTGCCTTGGCAGCAGCCGCTGCAACTGCTTCTTGATAGAGCTGGTCGGCGCAGATCAGCGTGTCCTTCTTGTCGGAGGGGACGGAGATGATGGTCAATGGCCCGGGCATCTTTAGCATGTTGTAGGCGTAGTGTGACGCCGCCATGAACTTGGTTAGTGCCGGGAGGCCGAGAATCCCGTTGTAGGGCAAGGGGATCTAGGCTACGTCAAAGACGATCCTCTCCGTCGTGTAGTTCAACTCTCCTCCAAACGTCACGGGTAGTTTGACCTTTACCTTCGGCTGGCTCCTCCCCAGATTGACCCCTTGAAACGTGTCCGTTTCCTCGAGGTCTCCATCAGGGATTTGCAACTTTTTGACCACGACAGGCGAGATCAGGTTCAGGCCGGCCCCGCCTTCAACCAACATCTTGTTCACTCTGAGGTTGCGTCTCGTTGGTGAGACCAACAATGGAAACACCCGTCCGAGGTAGTGCGGTCAGGGTGGTTCTCAGCGTCAAAGATGAAGGGCGTGCTGGACCACTTCAGCTGCTTCTGAGCGTCGGACGATGGCTCTGCTGCCGTAATCTCACGCGCCTACTGCTTGAGCTAGCGATGAGAGGAATGCAGCGAGGCGCCGCCATCGACGCACATGGCCTCCGTAGCCTTCTGAAACCCTTGCTCACCAGACTCATCGTCCTCGTCGTGATCATCGTCTTCTTGTTTCTTGTCGCGGCCCCGGCGGGGCTCTCTTGCTGGTTGTCCTTGCCGGGGCGGCCTCCTTGGCCGCCACGCTTCTTGCCGGACCCCTCCGCACCATCTTGGTCCTTCTCCTTCTCCCATCTCTCGTACTCAGCCTTTTGCTTCTCAGCAAGCAGCTCGACTTGCCGATAGTTCTAGAGGTCGTGGCCCTTGGTGCGGTGGATCTTACAGTATTGCTTGCTGGAGCTTCTTGGCTTGTCGGTAGCCACCAAGGCTCGGCAGGCGGCGCACCCGACAATCTCCTTGCCGGGGGCGTCTGCTTTGACCTTCTTGCCGGCACCGGTGTCGTCAGATCCCTCAGTGGCAAGCACGGTCTTGCCTTTGCGTTTCCTGTTGTGACGCTAGCCCTTTCTCGTCGGGGTAACAGCGTGTTCATCGGCAGAGTCGGTTTTCGCGCCGGCGTCTTCGTCGGGGTACTTCCTTCCCTCTTCAGCCCGGGCGCACCTATCGGCCAGGACGTAGAGCTCGGCCACATCCTTAACTTTGGTCATCGCCAGCTCTTCACGCATCTTGCGATTGCGCACGTTCTGGTGGAACGCGCTAATCACAGCGGCGGGATGAACGTCGGGGATGTTGTACTAAACCCGGCTGAATCTCTGGATGTACTTGCGCAGGGTCTCCCCTTCCTTCTGGGGAATGGTGTCCTCCTGTGAAGGCGCCAACAAACTCACGGCACATATCCGACCAAGAAGAAATGGAATCCACCGGCAAGTGCATCAACCAAGACATCACATTGGGCTTGAGCGCCAGCGGGAATTAGTTGGCAAGCACCTTGTCATCGCGAGCCCCAGCATCCTGCATCACGATGGTGTAGATGCTGAGGAACTCGGATGGATGGGTTTTGCCAGTTTACTTCTCGCCGACGTCGGGCTTGAACGTGCGGTGGGACGGCCACTGGACCTGCCGCAGCTCACGGGCAAAGGCCGGGAAGCCCACCTCGTAAGGTAGACCGCCGGAGCCCCCTGGTGCCGGGAGGTCCATAGCGGGTCCTGCCCGCTTGTCCAACTTGCGGCGCGTTTCGCGCCAACGCTCGATGGTGGTTCGAGCGTCTTTGTGAGCTCGTTCCCGAAGGACCTGGCGCTGGTCGTGGAGGGTCCGCGGGTCGGACGACGCTATGGAGATATTATCACAAGCGTCGTCATGATGGGCCGACGCCCACGGTGGCTGGCGAGGAGGAGGAGAGTGCACCATGGCCGCAGCTTCCTCGGTCCTCCCAGCGCCAGCATGTGGTGGCTCGGTGGGGCGCCGACCCGAGGGTCCCGCTGGTCGCGGATCGTCTTTGTTGGCGACGGCGACGAGGCTCCGGATGGTGGCCCTCTATTCATCGAGCTTCTCAGCAGCAGGAGGGAAATCGAGGAGCAGCTGCGCCCGCGCCAAAGCTTCCGCTGGTGTGGGCGGCGGCGACATCTGCGTGGATCGCGGTGCGCTTCGACTTCTAACTATGTTAGAAGGAGCTCCGTCACGACCCAGCGGCTGCGTGCCATTTTCACCGGTAACCGTCGGCGTCTTTGAACCCCTTCATCTTGCCGATGACGCACAGGGCTCTTCCCACGGCGGTGCCCAGGGTCACCAACGTGGTGACGCTGCTCGGCGCGCACACCATGGGAAGAACGCGCGGTGGTCGCCGGTGTAGGCGTCCTGGAGGTCGCCGCGCCGCCCGGAGTCGGCACAACGACGCCCCTGGAGGGCCCCGCGCCGCCTGCGGGGGGCCCAACTCCGTCTTTGGATCCGGCGACGTGTAGCCGGTCGTCTGGCGCACGAACGATGCCGCTCGCCAGGCTCCGACTGCCTGGGCGATGCTGGTGCTCGCGGGCCGCGGCCCGGGTCCTGTCTGCGACCGGTCCGCTGCTCGTCCGCACCGGCACGGGCCGTTCGGCTCCCAACGAGCCGACCACCGTGGCCGTCTTCTTCTTAGGGGCCATGGCGAATTTCTGAGAGTTCTTGAGCTCTCGAACAAGCTGTGGTCCATGCGTTGTTCGAAAGAGCCGAATCCCCCTCCGGTATGCCATGGGCCTCCTTTTTATAGTTGAAAGGGGCAGCCACAGTGACACACAGGAGGTGGAAAGGCGTACAGTGCCCTGAGCTTATCGCTCATATTACAGGACAAGACGCATTTAATGCATAGCTTAGGTGTCCCCTTGCTTTATTAGGGATGGGGCGAGGCCCGTCCCGCCCGTCGCCGCTCCTCCTCTCCTTGGCACGTGCCCTGGCCTTCATGAGGGAGCTGAGGTGGCGCGGTGGCGGAGCCTTCACGAAGATCTGCATGCCGCCACACAAGCGATCGATGAGTTGGCCTGGGAGCTGCATGTTGCCACGCAAGTGCCTGCCAATCTGGTTGAGCTGGCAGCTGCATGTGAACGGTGGTGGAAGCTTGTTCAGCGCGGGTTTGGCGGTGGCCCCGCTGGCGTCCTTGGCGAGGGTCTTGCCGGGTGGCCCAGCAAGGGTCTTGCCATGGCATGCTGTCGACCCCCGGCAAGGACCTTGCCGGGGGTCTAGTGGCCTTCCTCGGCAGGGAGCTTGCCGAGGATCGTCGTCTTCTGATCCTCATCTGATCTTGAATATGTCTTCACAAAGATCTGCATGCCACCACAGAGGTTCCTTCCCGAGCCCTGGCCCCATGTTGACGATGGCGTTGGGGGCCGTGGGCTCAAGGGTGGCTCGCTCTGTTGGTGTGGGGCGAGCTGTCCCGGCAAGGGTCTTGCCGGGGCCGCTGAGGCCGCCCGGCAAGGGTCTTGTCGGGGGAACCTGCTTCGCCCCTCTACTCTTTGTGGTCTTGGTCTTGGCGTTGCTTTGATTGTCTTGGGCTTCGGTCTTACCTTGGCTCACCTCCCCTATTCTGCTTGGTGTGGTCATGGGCGTGGCTCTGACTGCCCGTGCACAGGTAAAGGGGTACAAAAGCGTGTGCCTCTTTTTGTACACCGACAGGTGGTCCTTCCGAGCAACTGAAATGGAGGTTCTCTACAGATTCTACTCCGCCATCCTCCCAACAAGATTCGCAAAACAACGCAAGGCTAGATAGTCAACGTAGTTGTGTAGATGATGAGCACATCTCCCCTACTCCACCATCACAGGTGCTTGCTCTAACTTTGCACTATTATATGTGGTTGCATGTTGCGTATGATGTCTAGATTGTATTGCTTCTAACTTTGTCGAATTGCATCTGCTTACTTTACACATAATGCCTGTGAATATGACACATGTTCCTGTTTCTAGAACATACGTGTACATGATAAGCACATCTCCCCTACTCCACCATCACAGGTGCTTTCTCTCACTACAAAAAAAAGACACATCCGTGACATTTTGGGCCGAACGAATTTTTTTTTGTCATACATATGACTCTTCTATGATGATAATTGTGACAAAACCCGGTATCATCATAGATGTGGTGGGCTCCTACTTCTATGACAAAAAATCATGACAGAAAATGGGCTTTTCGTCCTCGGCGGGCCAGAGACGCAGCTGCATGACATTCTTTGGGCTGTCCATGACGGAAAAAACCGTGGTAGAAGCGAGGGGAGGAAAATTTTGGGGAGTTGCGGTTACGGTGGGAGGTCAGGGCGGAGCGATGCGCGTTTCTCGTATGAGCAGCGTGTGCGGCGTTGGCTCTAATTGAAGCCGGCGAGGCGTTGGGCTCTAATCAACCCGGCGATTACGCTGCGAACTGGCGTTCTTGAACTCGAGCGATCGATCGATGGCTGTTAAATGAACCCGATGGAGCGATTCGCCGCTACTGCTGCTAATCAAGTTGATCGATGCTGCCTCAGGATGAGCGATTGAGCGTTGCGGGGTGGTGGATGAACAGGACCCCGTGGTGTGGAGGGCTGGATGCACAGTAGACGGTGGAGGGGTGGTTGAACAGGACCCCGTGGTGTGGAGGGCTGGATGAACAGTAGACGGTGGAGGGGTGCCCGTGGAGGGGTGGTTGAATAGTAGCCAGTGGAGTAGCGTGCGGTGGAGGCTGGATGAACAAGAGCCCGTGGAGGCTGGAGGAGGTCGACGGTAGCCCGTGAAGGCTGGAGGAGGTCGACGGTGGAGATGAACAGTATCCCGTGGAGTCCCGTTTTGTGGTACGCCACACCCCTCCCCCCCCCCCCCGTTTCGACCGTAGCAGTCCAACTCAAGTCCGTTTCATCCGTTTTGCAGTACGCCACACCCCTCACGATCAACAGGACCCCCGTTTCGACCGTAGGATGTCCATTTCCTCCGCTTTTGCGATGCGCCAGCCCTCCCGATCAACAGGACCCGTTTGAGCGTGGCGGTCGAACACAAGGCTGTTTCTTTGTTGTGCGGTACGCCAGGCCTCGTTTCCATCGCCTATTCCGTCCAAGCCCTCCCGATGAACAAGACCACGCATTCCGTTCCGACCCAGGCGGTTGGCTCCCACGCGTTCCGTTGCCTCCCGATGAATACACGACGCATTCTGTTGCCTCCCGGTGAATACACGACGCTGTTTCTCCATTCCGACCCAGCCATGTACATATGCGCAAGTAGGCGTTCGAGACCATGCCCGTATGTACGTATGTGGCCGTATTTTCTTTCTTGCACCCTCGCCGCTGTACATACGTGTACGTGCGCGCCTCTACTACGACCAGTATGTACGTACACGTTCGCGACTAGAATGACAACACTACGTACGCTTCGACCAGGTGGGTCCCGACTGTCAGGCACTTCCTTGCCTGCGAAGATGTAGCTGGTGGGTCCCAGCAGTCAGGGGGCGAATCGTTTTGTTTTTTTGCCCGGACGCACTTCCTTGCGTGCGAAGATGTAGCTGGTGGGTCCCAATGATCGGGGCGAACCGCTTTTCTTGCGGACGCACTTCCTTGCGTGTGAAGATGTAGCTGGTGGGTCCCAGCGGTGGGGAAACGTTTGTTTCATGAAATCTGATGGCCCGTCCGGTGGGTCCCCGCTGTTAGGTGGAGGAATAATTATTTTTGCGGCGTAATAAGGAGGCACTTCCTTGCGGCCGCTGTGGACCCAAATTGTCAGCCTCTCCACGCCAAGATGCTCTTCCGATGGAAGTCGGTCGTTGACCACATTGACCACGCTACGCCGAGAGCACCACGGCGGTGGACAACGGCGAGGCCTAGGAAGGGGATGACGCGGAGCCGGGGAAGACGCAGCAGTGGATGCCCACGCGAAGAGGAGTACGAGGGTGAGGCTGCCGTCGTCGCAGAATAACAGGGGGTGTGGGTGAGTAGAGGGATGGCCTGGCCAGCGTGGGAGTAGTAGGGGGCGGTGATGCCTCTGCGGCATCACAGCCGGCCACGGGAGGCAGGAGCACGCGGCACAACCGGCGCTGCTTTGGGCGGCTGGAGCATGAAGACCAGAGGTTCAAGAAGCACATCGTACGGTCACTGGAGCTAGAGTCGTTCATATTGACTAAGTAGACAAAGCCCTCCATCCCTGTAAACTTAGTAGGCCCACAAGTCAGCCTCCCACCAAGGTGAGTCCCAGCTAGCAGGGGGAGTATTCATTTTTTTGTGCGTAATAAGGAGGCATTTCCGGTGGGTCCGAGCTGACAGCGGGGGGAATGTTTTTTTCGCGAAATACAGAGACCCTTCCGGTGGGTCCCAGTTATCAGGTGGAGGAATCATTATTTTGCGCATAATAAGGAGGCATTTTCCTGTGTGGGCCCCTATTGTCAGCCTCTTCCGATGGCTGTTGTTTGTTGACCATGTTGACCTCGCCGCGCTGAGAGCACAAACATGGTGGACGAGGGCGGGGCCCAGGAAGAGAACCACCCGGAGCCGGTGAAGCCACCGCAGCGGATGCCCACGCTGAGGGGAGAACGAAAGGCCGACCGGTCGGCAAGGGGTGAGGCTGACGTCGCCGGAAAATAACAGGATGTGTGGGTGGTTAGAGGGATGGCCTGGCGGCAACACAGCCAGCCACGGGAGGAGGGAGCAGGCAGTCCCGCCGGCGCTGGTATGGGCGGCTAGAGCAGGAAGATCAGAGATTGAATAAGCACGGCGGCCGTTGGATGGACATCCAACAGTCACTGCTGTGTGTTGACTAAGTTGACAAAGCCTTGCGTACGCGTAAAAAAAGAATTTAGGACAGCGTCATCGTCAACCTAGTAGGCCCAGATGTCAGCCTCCAAATCTGTGGAAAACAACATACAACCCATTAGCCATTATTTTCAATAATTTACAGCCCATTTGCTAATTCTTAAGGATATTTGAAGCTCATATTCTTTTTATTAGCATTACAGACCATATATTTCAGGCCTTTGCTAAAAATTCAACGAAATTTTGCATATTTCTGGGGTCCGAACTCTTTTAATCACGAAATTTCGAGTCACGTTAAAAATTGTTTTCAAAAAATTATATCAAAATAAAATTCAAAAAACAATTCTCCGCAAAAAATGAATGAAATTTAGAATCTTAACTAGCAAGATGCCCATTCGTTGCACGGAACATGAAGATGCATTTGTATGAGTAGTTTATCTTGTGGGTGAAAAGATGATATTTTAATATAATTGCAAGTTGGCTTTGGTTTTTATAAGAGTAGAGAGTAGAGAAATCCTGAAAAAATGATATTTCAATGCAATTGCCGGTTGGCTTTGGTTTAAAAATTTACAGCCCATTTCTTACAACTTATAGCCCATTTTCTGGGGAAGCCCATTTCTTATCCCTCCTCATCTTGAAAGATTTGTAGCCCAGCAGGGCTGAGAAAAGCAAGTAGGCATCGGTTTTGGTATTCTCCAAAAAAAAAGAACTGGGCTAGCCAATTTCAGAAAGAAAAAAGTATCAACTGGGCTCGTCATGTGCTTAATAAAATCGTAAGCGTGGGCTAGGCAGACTGACAGCCCCCACAAGTAGCTTGAGCTCCGTCTCAAACTGAAAAACAATCGGGCGAGCTCTTTGGGTCCCTGGTGTTATCGACTCGTTGTGTAATTTTCTCGTTTATTGACTACATTGACAATGGCGTGGAACCTAGTTGTCAAACAATTAGGAGGAAGTATTGTTTTGGCTTGTAATAATGAGGCACCTGCTTGCGAAATGCAAGGACCCTGGTGGGTCCCTACTGTCAGCCTCTCCACATGCAGTCATCTCCTGATTCCTATTGGTTGTTGACCATGTTGACAACACCAGACGGCGGCGAGCACAGCGAGCTAACCAAGGCGGAGAACGACGGCAAGGCCTCTGACGGGAACGAATAGCAGCCATGAAAGATGCGGCAGTGTAGTGGCAGGTCGAGGGGAGTACGAGGGCAACAACATGCAAGTCAAGCATACAAATGGTACAAAAATCCCAAGGATTAATTGTTCATCAAATTTTTAGACAAAACCAAGATTGAACATGACAAGAACATCTAACCCAACCACTCTTTTTGCAGTCACAAACAAATGGATCGATCGATCCATAAAATCTACATCCTGTGCAAAAAATATTATTTTAGGATGTCTACAACTTGTTGTAAATAGAAGTCGAGCACGTTTAGAAGCCCATTTGTCCACCTGAAACTTCTTTTTTTGCTGTTCAACATGTTCGTCCGTGAGAAATCTCTTGCTATAAAAATTAAGCCTCATGGACAATAGTAACCTCGCATTCAACAGGAAGAATGTGACAAAGCTTCTGTTTGCCTGGTTGGATGCATATCGTCCCATTGTTATTGTCCTCAAACGAATGTCATGAGAACTGAGAAAATCCTTGTGCTTATTACGCCAACGATTGGTTATATGTTTTTGTCCATGTGGTTCTGCCTAAGTAGACATGAAGATTGAAAACAGTTAAGGTCTGAAAAAGAGTATGTCGAAGAACGACAAATGAACAGTTAATTCTAGTACAATATATACGGGCTTTCAATGTGCATAAAATCATCACCTCTATGTATAAATTCTCCAGAGATCGAAAGCATCGCAGCAAGCCAATAATTATGTCCAGATCAAAACTCTACATTCTGATATATATGATCTTGACAGAATCTAGCAGCATTGATAGACTATCAATGGACGAACTCTTCATTGAGCATATAACATAATATTAGTACCCAAAGTGTACTCCAATATGATATAAAACTTATGCGCATAAATGAAAAATGCAGCATATGATTACAAATGTGTAGATGATAATATACGGTACCTGAAAAGGTGAGGAGCCAAACACCAACTCCTTGTGATTATTAAACGGGTCACGAATTACACCCAAGGTTTCTAGTTTGGGCGCAGAGACGATAGTTATTTCTGACGGTGTATAACAATTATGAAGGAGCAACCTTTCAAGTGAAGGGGCATCTTCGATGATGAGCTGCTGTTCTTCAAAACAAATTCCAATGCTTTTAAGGTGAGGCGACTTTATTTGGAGACAACTGATACCGATTTCTATTCCCAAAACAATCAGCAAGCGCTCCTGGGCAGGGCAACTAGAGTGGATGATGTTGTGCAGTGAGGCCTCCGACAGATAAACCACCACAAGCGAAAGTTTTTTTAGCAGTGGGAGTCGAAGCATTTGTACCAGATCATCTGGTAGATGGCACCGGGCGAAGGTGGCGGTGTGGAGAGAGGAGGAAAACCGCGAGATGGACAACGGTGGTGTGGGCACGAATTCTTTGTATGTTCATGGTATGAAACTTTCGTGGTAATGGTAGAACTCAAACTGCTAGAGTTTTCCGAATTCAGGGTATGTCAGCCAAGCGTCCACCTAGCCGGGTATGGACAGCAGGTAGCTTGTCGGGATGCAGAGGCATTGAACGGGGCCCTTTGGTGAGAAGAGACGATGGCTCGATGAGATCAAATTCAGGAAGGACAGATGTCGGCTGACGCCGAGATTGAGGGGCGCGGTGCGCCATAGAGGGCGCCACCAAGTTGAGAGGACTTGTGTGCGACAGCAATCCTTGGTGGGGAGAAGCGAGATGATCTCCTCAAGGATGACGTCCAGGAGATCGCTGATGCGGTCTACCGGCGATTCTACCGGTTCCTCGTGATCCGGTGGGGGGCTCGCCGCTTCTCCCGCGCTACCAAGTGCGAAGTTCTACAACCCGGCGCCGCCATGGCGGGAGCCTCATCTTCTTGGCTGGGGCCAGCCGACTCCATTTTACTTGTGGGCGTTGCGCCCGAGCTCACGGGTTTGAGCAGAGTAGCCAGAGGCAGGCCTAGTGGCGGTCTGAGTGGGGAAGAAGGAGGGCTGGGGATTTCTGTAGGAGTGGAAGAAGAGGAGCAGGCGTTTTCTGTACGAGTGAGGAAGAAGGTGAGCGGGGTTTTCTGGACGAGTGAGGAAGATTGGGGAGCGGGGGGAATTGGGTGGGGAGACGGAAGCGGGAGAGCGAGCTGTTCGTGTTTATAAGGCACGCTGCACTAACTACTCGCTTTTTCCCAAGAACCGCTCTCTTCTTTTGCGTTGCTGCATGATTGGCCATGCATGCAGGATGCATGTGCCCTTGACCATCGCATGCGCTTGGTTTGTTACTAGGCCTATTTAATAGGGTGGTTATGGAGTAAATTAAGGAGATTTATTTTCTCTGTGTGCATCCACCAAATTAGAGGATGCGATGCATCGATCTGGAACACTCACATTAAACTAACATTCAGAAGAACGAAATTTTAGCATGTCTATGCATCTCAATGATTCATCATACTATAACCAATATACAAAACTGTGAGAAGGTGTGGAAATAAAGAAAATCGGTCGATGCTTCTCTGAGCAAAGGGCCTCCCTGCGCACGCATTAATTTCACAGGCATGCTTGTTTCTTCTCAATGTTGCGAGCACTTTGAGCGTGTTGGCAACTCCACAGCTATCTAGCTGCCTCATCTTACAATTGATGTTGACACATTTGCAGCAAACACATGAGGCAATAGAGATGACTCAACATGGGTCCATATTGTGTAGTTCCCCTGATATCCTATTCATTGTCCTGAATATGAAAAGATAGGAAAACAGTAGCTATACTTAAACGGTGTTGCAAAACAGTAGCACATATCAATAGCTCGGCATGACAAAACACGATCATCTGGACGAAGGGGATACTGACGTGCCTGAGGAAGATTACATATAATTTCATAAGTCCTTGGTTGATTTCCATGTTCGGCTGCACTTCTTGTTTGCTCCTCCAGACATGACAGGATCGTTCCGCACTGCATTCAGCAAGTCAACGTACGAATAAGCTAATTTCATCTTGCAATGGTCATTGTACCTAGTTACGAATGTAGGAATACCTGGAGCACCATGAGGTTAGCTGACAGGTAGATGCAGCCATATAAATTTTGTGCGGTGCTACCAAAATTGAGGTTTGTATCCCTTCCCGTTATGAGAATTCTTCTTGAAGTTGGTAGAATGTGACGGCTTGTTATTTGCATCAAACTTCCCTTTCCCCTGAGATTTTTTCTTGTTGTTTTGGGGCTGGTTGGGCTGGAAGTTCTTCTCGTGTACCATGTGGGCACTAGAAGATCCCTCGGCGACCCAAGCACGTGTGTCTTTTGCTCTCGCCTTCTCCTCAAAATCAAGAGTGCTAATGAGATCCAAAACAGAAAACTCATGTCTCTTGTTTTTCAGAGAAGTAGCAAAATCGTTACACGAAGGTGGAAGCTTGGCGATGATGGTCCAAGCAAAAATTTGTCCGCAAGAACACACACTTAAAGTTCTCAAGTTCCTTAGAGAGTGATCAGATCTCATGAGTCTGCTGAACAACAGGCGCTCATCACCATCTTGTAGTCACAGAATTGCTCCATGATCGCATAACTCGTTGCGGCGCCGAGGGCCCAAACGTGGCCTCGAGCGCAGCCCACATGTCTTTGCCGCTATCAAACAACATATACGAATCCACATTGGAATCGTCAAGAACACTGAGCAGGGCGGCTTTGAAGAGGGTATCCATGTTCTGAAAAGCTTCCTGCTGTGTAGGATTAAGATCGCCCTCAGGCTTACCCTTAGTGGCGTCATAGCAGCACATGATCTGAAACCAATATACTGCTCTTGTGCGCCACCTTTTATATTGCACCCCCTTAAAAGTAGGCGGCTTCAAAAGCGCAGCAAAACAACTCGGAGTAAATTGCCTATGATCAGGTTTTTGATTGGATTGTTGAATATATGAGCAATTTAGTACGAGATTTAATCTGAATCAGCAGTAAATAGATCATGACGACAATTGCAAACATCAAAGTAATGATGCAGACTAAACCAGGAGGACAGAATCACATACTGTACAGCGGGAGCAGAACCGATGTGGTTGATGTTGTCACTCATGTCGTTGATGAAGAGGTTACCGAGGTTGGGGAAGAAGGCTGTCGTTGAGGAAGTCGTCGCTGGCAGCAGTCACAGGAGTGTGCTCCCCAAAAACCTGATCACCCCTCTCCCGTACAGGATCACGAAAGGCGGGGTTCGGAGGACTGATGTCCCTTCTCGCGGTGCACGCCGGAAGGAGGGCTGGAGAAGAATTGCGTGGCGGCGCTAAGATCTGGAACGGTGCGAAACTATATGATACAGCGGCGGCTAGGGTAGAGCATGTCAGGTCGGAGTATAATAGTAGGCCTTTGGCCCACAAACCCCACGTCCAAGTCAATAATAGCTCAAAAAAAGTCAATAATAGCCCCACCAAGGTTTGTCTAAAAAAACGGAGTAATTAAGGTGTCCGTTAGTCCCTTTAGTATAAATGCAATATCATTAATAATGGCCCCACCTTTTGTCTCACAAAGTAGAGTATGTTGGAGTGCAACCGGCTACACGTTTACAATCCGCTTCAATTCTCTCTCCTTCATCTAAGCACAAATACTATATTTAAATCCTTATAGCCTGCTTATGTCATCTAATTATAGTAGTACTTGCTCTAAAAGTTACTATCCACTGTGTAGTCTGAAATGCCGCGCGTGCAGCGGGCGGTGCCCTCGCGCTACCGCTCAACGGCGAAGTAGGAGAGGTCGCGTCAGCCTCGACTTGCCATATCAATGTGGAGCGGTGGGCTCACTGGCGCCAGCGGAAGGCCAAGGAGGGGGGGGGAGGGTTTTGTTGGGCCAAGAAGGTGAGAAGCCAAATTGGGATCGGTCCGGACGGGAAATATCATGTGCTCCCATACTGTGCATATGACACTAGTGTATGTTACTACTCCCTTCTTTCCGGTTTATAGAGATGTTTAGAGTAACATAGTAATATGTTACAAGACGAAGTTACTCCCCACTATGACCAGCCTTGGCCTCTCCCAGTGCTCCACCATGTATAGCTGATAAGCCTGCCACGTAGGCATAAAATATGATGTGGCACCAATAAACTAAGCACCTATGCATTGAACACTTGAGTTACTAAGCCATTTAATGCACTTAGCCCCTCATCTAAAGAGCATTAATAGTATAGCCAGCTGCTGGCTATAAGCCTACAGCCCATCTTAGTCAACATGTACTAAAAAGTGCCTAGGAGCATGTGCTAGAGCTGGCTCTTCACGAAGAGCCCGCTTACCTTCTCTCTCATCTTCTCTTTCCTCCAACTAAGCAGAAATATACTGTACTATTTATTCCTTATAGCCCGCTGACTCAGCTCTATTGTACTTGCTCTAAGCACATCTAAGCACTTGCTAGCACCCCCTTGACCGTGGACCTTGACGGTGTACGTCACCTTGTGTCTCATAATTTTCCTCGTCATCATATGAGTCCTAGAAGATCTCACCCACATCATCATTAGCATGCATCCGCCTTGATAGACAACATGCACAGAAGGAGTAGAGGCGACTGTGGACGCACCACCACCACGTCGTGGGCACTCTGTATGTGCTCGTGTGCGTGCAGCGTGCGTGTTTTTCCATCGGTGCTAGCTCTAAGGCCGAGGCTGCGGTCGTCTTCGTCTCCGACTAGTAGTTGAGAAACGACGACAAAGAGGTGCTGCAAGAGATGCGTATGCGCCGTTGCGTGCGAGCTTCGCCGTAGCACGATGAACCGGACGTCGCCGCGGATGGCGCACGCCTCCATGCAGCCGAGTGTGTGCGCATGCATGTGTTATTCACGTGCATTCTGCGGCCGAGCGTGTGTGCATGCACGTCTTGTGTACGTGCGTTGTGTGCTCCATGCTGTGCGTGTATGTGCATGAGTTGGATCGGATGGAGTTAGTGCGTTCGCTTGTGTACATATTTTAGAGTGCAGATTTGTTGGCCATATCACATCACATAGCATACCCTGCAAAAACAAGTTAGACGTCCTCTCATTGTTGTTTGCATGTTTTACGTGGCTGCTATGGGTTTCTAGCAAGAACGTTTCTTACCTACGCAAAACCACAACGTGATATGCCAATTGCTATTTACCCTTCATAAGGACCCTTTTCATCGAATCCGTTCCAACTAAAGTGGGAGAGACCGCACCCGCTAGCCACCTTATGCACCAAGTGCATGTCAGGTGGAACTCGTCTCACGTAAGTGTACGTGTAAGGTCGGTCCGAGCCGCTTCATCCCACAATACCGTCGAAACAAGATTGGACTAGTAACGGTAAGCATATTGAACAAAATCAACGCCCACAACTACTTTGTGTTCTACTCGTGCAAAGAATATACGCAATAGACCTAGCTCATGATGCCGCTGTTGGCGAACGTAGCAGAAATTCAAAATTTTCCTACGTGTCACCAAGATCTATCTATGGAGAAACCAGCAACGAGGGGAAGGAGAGTGCATCTACATACCCTTGTAGATCGCTAAGCGGAAGCGTTCAAGAGAACGGGGTTGAAGGAGTCATACTAGTCGTGATCCAAATCACCGGAGATCCTAGTGCCGAACGGACGGCACCTCCGCGTTCAACACACGTACAGCCCGGTGACGTCTCCCACGCCTTGATCCAGCAAGGAGAGGGGAGAGGTTGAGGAAGACTCCGTCCAGCAGCAGCACAATGGCGTGGTGGTGGTGGTGGAGGAGCGTGGCAATCCTGCAGGGCTTCGGCAAGCACCGCGGGAGAGGAGAAGGGAGAGAGGTAGGGCTGCGCCAAGAGGGAGAGAAACTCGTGTGTTGGGCAGCCCCTAGACCTCAAGTATATATAGGGGGGAGGGGGGCTGCGCCAAGAGGGAGAGAAACTCGTGTGTTGGGCAGCCCCTAGACCTCAAGTATATATAGGGGGAGAGGGGGGCTGCACCCCCACCTAGGGTTCCACCCCTAGGGGCGGCGGCCAGCCCAATCCCATCTAGGGTGGCGGCCAAAGGGGGGGAGAGGGGGAAACTTGCCCCCTGCCAGCTGAGTGGGCGCCTCCCCAAACCCTAGGCGCCTTGGGCCCTTGTGGGGCGCACCAGCCCACCCGGGCTGGTCCCTCCCACACTTGGCCCATCCAGCCCTCCGGCCGGGTGGCCCCACTTGGTGGACCCCGGGACCCTCCCGGTGGTCCCAGACGCTACCGATAAAACCCGAAACTTTTCTGGTGACCAAAACAGGACTTCCCATATATAAATCTTTACCTCCGGACCATTCCGGAACTCCTCGTGATGTCCGGGATCTCATCCGGGACTCCGAACAACATTCGGTAACCACATACAATCCTCCTTTATAACCCTAGCGTCATCGAACCGTAAGTGTGTAGACCCTACGGGTTCGGGAACCATGCAGACATGACCGAGACGTTCTCCGTTCAATAACCAACAGCGGGATCTAGATACCCATGTTGGCTCCCACATGTTCCACGATGACCTCATCGGATGAACCACGATGTCAAGGACTCAATCGATCCCGTATACAATTCCCTTTGTCTAACGGTATTGTACTTGCCCGAGATTCGATCATCGATATACCGATACCTTGTTCAATCTCGTTACCGGCAAGTCTCTTTACTCGTTCCGTAACACATCATCCTGTGATCAACCCCTTGGTCACATTGTGCACATTATGATGATGTCCTACCGAGTGGGCCCAGAGATACCTCTCCGTTTACACAGAGTGACAAATCCCAGTCTCGATTCGTGCCAACCCAACAAACACTTTCGGAGATACCTGTAGCGCACCTTTATAGCCACCTAGTTACGTTGTGACGTTTCGTACACCCAAAGCATTCCTACGGTATCCGGGAGTTGCTCAATCTCATGGTCTAAGGAAAAGATACTTGACATTAGAAAAGCTTTAGCATACGAACTACGATCTTTGTGCTAGGCTTCGGATTAGGTCTTGTCCATCACATCATTCTCCAAATGATGTGATCCCATTATCAACGACATCCAATGTCCATGGTCAGGAAACCGGAACCATCTGTTGATCAACGAGCTAGTCAACTAGAGGCTTACTAGGGACATGGTGTTGTTTATGTATCCACACATGTATCTGAGTTTCCTATCAATACAATTATAGCATGGATAATAAACGATTATCATGAACAAGGAAATATAATAATAACTAATTTATTATTGCCTCTAGGGCATATTTCCAACAAGATTCACTCATTTTGTTTCGTATGTAGTCCCTTATTGAAATATCTAAAAAGACTTATATTTGGGAACGGAGGGAGTGTAAAACATCTTCAACTTAGCATCCTGATGTACCGTTTCTAGTGGTTAGCGAAAAGTTCATGTTCTTTTAGTTGTTTATAGGTGGGCGTGGCAAAAAACAGGGGAAAACTCGCAAGGTTCCTTGCAGACGCTCCACCGCGAGGTTCCTTGCTACTCCTCGGTCGTCGGGAATCTATGCTCTTCAACTCTTTTCTTTTACACGAGCTTTGTTCATCCTTTTCCCAACACGCGAGACATCTATCATCAAGGTGCACGTGTCATGCAAGAAAATGGAGATAACCAGATAAGCAGTGCGTAAGTGAGTCGTATGGGGGAGCGGGGAAACCCTTTTCCGTAAGTGAGTCGTGCACTTCGATGGCACCTACACAATATTTTTTCTCCTCGATGGCACGCGAATGGTACGTGAATAGTGCATGTACTCAACGATGGAGCACGGGATGGTAGCAATGACATGGTCAGCCATTTTTTGGAGAGAGTACGTACTACTAGTAAATAACTTTGATGTGTCCCGTCAACTCGCAGAACGACGAGAAGCTTGATTACGCCTTATCCTCGCCAACGCTGCGCGGTGGCTCGCAAAGACGAGGAGAAACTTTTGCTTACAAGCGGTGGACGTGCAGCAGTTAATTTGGTGTCAGATTGCCAGAAGCACTACTGTAGAACCATCGACTTCCGGAAGAGGCGAAGAGCCAAGCGCAAGGTCACCTACTAATATTAGGATAGGCGTAGTGGGAGTAACATAAGTAGAGGTACCTCCTTTTTTATTCTAGAAACAACCACACGCGAATATCAAGGTGCTGGTTACGTAGAACAAATTTCCTGCAGTCCGTTTTCAACACTCCTCTATCTCTCTTCTCAGCCAGCCAGCGACGCTGGAGCCCATCGTCTGCTTTTCTCACATGCGGCCCCACATGTCGCTGAAAACGCAAGAGGACCCACTGAACCTGCACATCTTTCAGCTCGACGTGCTGGTGATGAAAAACAAATCCAAGAAAGATCTTCGGTGGCCGCTTTTGGAGTTACTCAAGAGTAGTAAGATTCTATTTACATTTTAACCCAAGATGCACATCTCGTGGCTTCAACTTATTAACTACGACTCTATTTTCTTCCATGACACGACCTCGATGCTGGATGTCCCACGTGTTGGCAAAAGGAGGAAGAACCCGACCAAATCTTCGGTTGTGCTCTTGGATTAGACTAGTTGTGCTAACTTAAAAAATTTATTGTGTACTCCCTCCGTTCCAAAATACTTGACTTCAATTTGTCCAAATTTTGACCATAGATTAAACTAACAAAATGTTTACACATGTCACCAAACATTATATTTTTGAAAACTATGTTCAAATACGAATCCAATAAGATAATTTTTCTTGACATGCATTAACATTTTGTTAGTTAAATCTTTAGTCAAAATTTGACACAAACTACAAAGGGGACCTATAAACCGGAGACGGAGGTAGTAGAACGGAGGGAGTAGAATGGCTGCAAGTTTTGTATTGGGAAGAAGAGTACATCCATATATTGATAGAGCGTTGGAGTTGGCCTTACAAGTGGGACCGCAGTTGAGGAAACCGACTATCGGCAAACCCCCACCTCGCCCGCCGCGCGATGGCTAGGTTAGAGAAACGATGAGGTTGAAGAGATTGCTCTAGCACGGACTCCAAGAAATATGGTGTCAGATGGAAGTCGTGCTGGTGGCGTGCGCCGTACTCCTGGACGTGAATGCTTGTTCTGGCCCATGCCACCCTACTACTCCTACTACTACTTACAATATAGTACTACTAGTATCGAGGATTTGAGGTGCTGGTTACGTAGTACAATATGGCTAGAGTAAAAACACCCGCACGACGCGCGAAGCAGGTGAAGCTAGTAAAAATAGTGTACTACTATTGTCGATGATTGGCCTCATCCGATAACCTATTGCAATGCACGTACAATTATGTATTCGGAAAATATTTTTTTTCCTCGTCGCACCACTCACTCACGGAAGCAACTCGAGAGCCATTCATAAATTTAGTAAGTTTATCACAGGCATATCATTTTATTACATACAACAGGTCATCAACCCACATCGACAACGAGGATACATTATAAATACTAAAGTTTTCACCACACAACAAATAACAAGCAATGAAATGAACTTCAACTCAACCATTCCTCGGCATTGGAAATGCTTGCTTTGAACCACGAGTGATTCTCTGGGATGGGTGTGGGGACCCCGACTCATAAGTCGTGATCACCGAATGCATGTGTACAGTGATCCCAGAGATCAATGCTCACTGAACACACAGAAGCTGAATAACAAGAGTCTTACATCCATACATACCATATTACACAAGTAGGACCATTATGGTCAAGTCTTGAGTATAACATTTCAGCGGAAATCTTCGTCGATAACTTGGACCCATGCCATCTGCCTTAACCCTACAGGCATTCTCGACCGGGAAGCGCCCTAGCTCGCATGTTCACACCGAAGTATTCTTCATCATATCATGTTCTTTCATGCCTGGCCAATAAAATAACCAGTGGCAAACCAATGAGTACTTTGAATGTACTCGCAAGCAACCCATGTTTTTGTTCGAGATACAACAATGCATGATATAGGTAAATTTTTGCAGAAAGCTAGTTTTGAGTGCAATGACATGTTCAACAACTTGTAAGACATGCATAATGAGAATTCAAGTAACCATGAGGACAGGTTACAGATATCAACATAAATAGGGTGGGCACCAACCCAACTCAATCATGTCAAGTCCTTTGACTTGTCCCAAGTAGTTTTATCAACTCACACACACGGTTGTAAACTCTGGACATAGTTTAAGCAGCACCGCCCAACTGTCCTTGACCGTGGACACGGCTATTCGAATAGTTTTACACTCTGCAGAGGTTGCACACTTTACCCACAGGATCCGGGAACTTCATGTCATCCACGACCAGCGGTACCTCATGTACCCGGGTAAGCACCCGATCACTATCTTTCCCTAGACGACACTAACCAGAGTCCACTCGTTGTTCCGTATCCTCACGATGTACATCATACGAGACTCACTCAAGATCGTGAACATCCGAGAGGGGACACAACGGTGTATCCGTGCCCTGTGAAAACAGTCATGGCCGCCCTACTGGCACGACCCGTCCCCGAGAGAGAGCACCAACTCTCCCGTTACTAGTAATGCGGGCTCCAAGCTAGTATCGGCCTAAGTAGTCAATAATGCCCTTTCCCATATAAGGGTAGAGTGGTTGCGCATGTAAGGTTGGGACAATCGACAAATCTTAAATCTAATCCGTTTCTAAACAACACACACACTTGCCTCGCACGCCACTTCGTCATCAAGTGGCTACCCAACTCATCATCTCCCTCGGGCATAAGTGGCACCCAACGGGTTTTCAAAAGTCCTTTTTAAAATACTTTTGTCTCCATCTCTATGCATATTCCCGCCCCTTTTATGTAGCACTACTTAGCATCCTATCTACTCCCACCCAAGCATAACCCTCATAAGAAGGTAGGGTCATGCACAATGCAAGTATCAATGAGGAAGAATGAAGGCAACCCACCAAAGTGGCTACCATCTCATCATGTTTCCGATGCAACAATAATAAAGTGCTATATGAGATGCATAAAAAGGGTTTCATAGACATGGTCAAAGGGCTGCTTGCCTTGTCCTTCAGAGTCTTCAAATCTTCTGGTCCTTCTCCAAGTACTCCGTCTACTTCGGCAACTAACGTCGGAAACAATCACAATAAGCAACACAACAAGGCAAGAATAAATGTGCTCTAAAAATATGAAGTTGACTTTTATTGGATACCTCTGGTCATATGAGGAATGACCAAAGTGATTTCATTGGAAGTGGATCAATGGATATTTCTAAACATTTCGATATGATGGAATCAAGGGGTTTATGGAATTGCAAGAAGTGTATACAGAAGAATTATTTTGAAAAATGAGAAAAGGCACCCATTTAACAAAGAATGATTCTTGAGGCACCTAGGAGTTGGTTTCACTAGATTTGGAGTTCAAATGATTTCTCTATGAATTTGCAAAGTTGGCTATATATGAAGAAATAGACTATTATCTGAGGTGATAAAGAAAGTATTAGTAAAAATGTTCAAAAACTAAGTTTTGAATTTATAGACATCTAGGATTTTGAATCATGGAATTTGGATCAAAAATGGGCTCTATGTGATTTTCTAAAGTTCATCACAGAAATGGAAAATGGGGTTTTAATAAATATTTCTGAAGAGAAAATTTCTGGAAACATGTGCAAATAGCACCATGTGATAGATCATGATTTGTGGATCCCCTAGAAATTTGAATCATCAAATTTGGAGTTGATTTGATTTATTGAAGTGCTATTGAAGTCTCATCGGGAAAAGAAAAAGGAAGGGGGCTTTACCCTTATCATGCGCGCAAGGCGAGAGATAGGCAGCGGGCCGGCCCAGCTGCTCGGCCGCGCGCGGGCTGTCGACGCAGGAGGCGTACTCGGGGAAATACGCCTTCCCCGAGCGAAGGCGTCAGCGGGCAGAGCCCGTGTCCACTTAACGAGGCGGGGCCCTCCTGTCAGGTTCGTCCTCCACCTCCCGCACGGGTGCGACAGGAGACAGAGGAGGCTCTCGACGCCAGTCGCCGGTGCTACAGGGCGTCTCCGGCGATGTTCTACCCACCGGCGTGCTCAGGGGACCCGGCCGCGTTCAACCGTGGGTGGCGTGGCCGCCCAGGGGCACCGGGTCGAGCAAGGCGTCGACCGCGGCGGACGAGGCTGACGGTGGTGATGCAGTTCGACGGAACAGCCATGGGGAGGAGGTGGAGAAGCACGGGAGGGTCTCGCGGTGACGGTGGTGGCGCTCTAGTGCGGTCCAGAGGGAAGGAGGAGGAGAGATGGGCGCGAATTTTTGCAGAATCCGGTGGCTCGGCTCCGGCCATGGGGAGCGATGGAGGGCTCGAGGAGAGGAATGGCTTGGTCCAGAGGATGCTCGGGAGGGAGATGGAGCAAATGGAGCAGCGAGGAGGGTCTGGAACGGCCTTATATGGCGAGGCCACGGCTCACCGTAGACGCTGACCTCACGGGCACCATGAAATGGCCATGCAGTGGCCACGGGAGGAGGCTCGGGGTTGTTCTGCGCGCGCCCGGGCATGGTCCAAGTCGGGGAGAAGGAAAAGGGAGCGGGCGAGGTTAGAGGCGGGCCGGCCGCGTGGCGTGGAGTGGCGAGTCGGGCGGCGCTCTGTCCGCACGCGAGGAGAACCGGAGAGGGAGAGAGAGGAGGGGGACGACAGCGTAGCATGCTACGTACGTTGAGGTGACCTCGGGGGACACGAGGGGGAAGGCCCTAGGTAGCCGGAGGCGGTTGGAAGGGGGCGGCTATAATGCGGGTGTGCACTGTAGCGCGCTCTGGAGCACGCCAATTGCATGCCAGGGCATGCCTTTGGCTTGTAGGGTGTGGCCACTTGTGTCTAGGTTGTTTAGGGAGGAGTAAACAAGTGGGTAGGGGCATTGGATGCCCTGGAGATCCACTGGAGTGAGGAGGGAGGTGAGAAAGAGAGAGAAAGGGGCTGTCCGGAGAGAGAGAAAGTGGGGTTTACCCATCCAATAATTGAGCTGTGGACTTGCCATTGTTACTGGAGGTGAAAGGGGACTAGGAGGGGCTGTGGTAAAAAGTTGAGCTCGAGGAGAATAGGGTAAGTGGTCAAAATCGTGATTTTTGAAAAGTGACAGAAGGTGTTTGATGCAAATTTGGGCAAGCAAATTAACTACACTTGACATGAGAATTAACAGGATCAAGTGTCACACATAATTGAGGTTTACCACCAAATTTGAGTCCATTTGAAGAAAGTGTCCAATGTAACTTTGGTAAACCCTAGAAATCAGCAGAGCTTTACCAAGATTTAGTCATGCAAATCTATTCTCCTTGATGCACCACTTGGTGTAGTGTCATCATTTGAGGATTTGAGCATGTCCACAAAAATTGGGATCAAATGGAGACACTTGGCAATGTAGAGTTGTTCAAATTTGGTTCTGGAAAGGAAGGGTTTTGGGGCACTTTGATCAATATATCATTTTCTCCAACTTGTGCCATTTGGTCTAGATGAATTATTAGACCAGTTGAGCATGTTCAAAAGGTTTGAGAACATTTGGACATGTTTGTCAATGTAAAGTTCCTCAAACTTCAAAATGGACATAATTGGTTTTGAGGGGATTTCATGGGGTTATACTATTCTCCATGACATGGTATTTAGCAAGATCATCAAAAATGTCATATGTGACATCTTTGGAATTTTCTTGGATTTTTATGGAAATATTTCCTGCAGAAATATTTCAAATCCTTGAAATGGGCAGAAATGGTTTTGGGAGGTTTTGTCCAATATTTTGATCATGACCATGTGTTGAAACTCACATATATGGAAAATATATGTCCATTGAGTCTCCCTAATTTTCCTCAAATATTTTTAAAGCTTTAAAATAATTTTAACCTATTAAAGACCATTTCCGATCTTAAGAAAAAGCCTTTAAATAAAATAGGAAATTAACTTTTAAAATTATATTTTTGTGGTTTCTGGGTATCCTATATCTAATAGGAGTCAAACATATTTCTGGAAAGATTTTTACTGCCCTTAATTAAGTACTAGCAGTGCAAACCTCAATTCAGGGGTTTTTGGAAAACTAATTTTTGAAAATACTTTTTGGCCAAATTGTTTTTGTAAGAAAATACTATATTGCTCTATACACATGGCATGATCATTGGGAAAAGGATTTGGATCAAGGAGATGAAGTATAGGAGTTGGGAGATTTATTTGATTTTTAGAGCACTTGCAAACAACACACGAAATCCAATCAAGTCAAGGTCCAAAACACTCAAAAAAATTTGTCAAACCACATTTTATCATGATTTATTAGCTTAAGTGTTGTGGCATGAAAATCAGGGTGTGACAGACCTACCCCCCTTACGAGAATCTTGTCCCCGAGATTCCCAGACTAGGCGCGGAAAGGAATACGAAAACTTGGAGTTGGGGTAGTCTTCACGTCCTCATCTTTATACGCTTCCGTTTGGTGCTCCATTGAACCTTGAAGTACTCGATGGCGTGGCTTTGTGTTTGTCATCCTGCTTGATCTAGATTGCAATTGGGGTCTCTCGCATATGTCATATAGGGCTGGAGGTCGATGGCTCGGTGATCGATGTCCTTGTTGAGACCGGGCTAGTTAGGAACTTGGAAACACTTTCGGGGGTGTGTCGTGTGGAAAACGTTGTGCACAGTGGGTAACTCAGGCGGTAACTCTAACTGGTATCCATCTATTCTTCGTCTTGCGGTGATCTTGGAGGGGGTTGTTAAATCTTGGAGTGATCTCTAAGAGGGCCGATGAATCTTTGTGTGGCTTTCCTTGTCATGGAAATGCTTGGTTACTTAGAGAGGAGTGGCTTGCAGATTCACCTGGTCTTCAACGCGGAGGTTTACTTCTTGACGACGGTGGTTGGTATAGTTCTTCCTCCTAGACATGACGATCTTCAGATGTTCCTTGACCAGCTCAATGATTCTTCTTCCGACTTCGGGTAGACAAGTATGTCATCAAAGAAAGATGACAACTAACTTGCCCAAGTATTTCCTGAAGTCTATGGGGTACGCAAAGTAGGCTGGGGTATCTCGTGAAGTCTTGTAGGGTATAGGGATAGGGTTCTAGTTTTTAGGTGTAAACACAGCTCTACGGGGTTCCACTTTTTCGAGGAGGGTGTAGAAAAAGTCTTCAATGCTTGTTAGTCGCCGAGGTAGAATCCCTGGTGTATCTTGTCTTGCCGGTCTTCAGTTGATGAGAGAGATGAGAGAGAAAAGTAGCATAGAGGAGGGGGATGCCTAAAGGGGTTCTATAGTCCAAGTGCAAACAACAAGTGCCAAAAGGGCCAAACACAAACAACAAAATAAGGCAGGTGATATAGTCACAGTACTTGTTGCCTAGGGCAAAAAGGGCAACTGATATCAAAACACAAACAAATAAATGCAAGCAACACACAATCATGGTTCTATTCGAACCATCATACGGACTCGAGTGCGCATAGGGGGGTACACGACTCATCCTACCCTAGGGGTTCTGGGACTAAGTAGTCGTGCTTTACTTCGTGCCTCGTGCAGTCTCCTGGGTTTTTCTCAGTTGTTTCTACGTCTCTTGCAGTTGTTCGATGAAACAATCCGGGTTGAGCCTGAAGATTCTTCAACAACTTTTCGCCTGTTGGAGTGATGGGGTGAAGGTGGCTCCTGAATCGGCATTGACTTGGTCTTCTATTGTCTTCTTAATCACGACGATCCCTTTTTGTCTTCTAAGTCGTCGATGGTACCAGGTAGGCAATCCTTTATGCAATAACATCATCAAGGCATAATAGTGGTCCAACCCGTCGGACACATTGTTGACAATATCGTCACCGAGAGCGGGGGATGAAGAGAAATGTTTTCGTGCTCACTATAGTGAGGCGGACCAAATGGCTAGGTTCTCATCCACCGGTGGTTGCCGATGCAACAACGGTAGTGACACGGTTACCCTATTAGCGATGTATATCATGATCTTGCATATCCTATGCCCTGATCATCGTAGGCTAAGGTTGCATCATCTTGGGACAGTGTCAAGGGTGTCACCATCTCCTGGGTCTTCACGTCCTCATCCCTCGAGGATGTAACTTCTGCCGGTATCGTCTTGTTGTGATGTCGCCAATCTTGTGATCAGGAGATGTGGGTGAATGTCTGGCAAGGTATCTTCCTTCTAAATTATCCACGAGGATTACAAGGAATCCCGTGGTCAGGGGCTTGAGGGTGCTAGCGACCGTTTGCAATAGTTTTGAAGGGAAGAGATCGATGGGGAAAGTATACCTTAGTTTTTGAAAAACTGAGAAGGGAAGAGAAGTATAGATTGTTTTGAAAACTTGTAATAGGTTTGGAAATAGTTTTACCCTAACTAACGAACATGCTAACTAAGGCTTCCTACAGTCAGGATGGCTCTGATACCAGCTCTGTGGGGACCCCGACTAATAAGTCGTGATCACCGAATGCACGTGTACAGTGATCCCAGAGATCAATGCTCACTGAACAAAATGTAAGCTGAATAACAAGAGTCTTACATCCATACATACCATATTACACAAGTAGGACCATTATGGTCAAGTCTTGAGTATAACATTTCAGCGGAAATCTTGCCGATAACTTGGACCCATGCCATCTGCCTTAACCCTACGGGCATTCTGACCGGGAAGCGCCCTAGCTCGCATGTTCACACCAAGTATTCTTCATCATATCCTGTTCTTTCATGCCTGGCCAATAAAAATAACCGGTGGCAAGCCAATGAGTACTTTGAATGTACTACTTAAAGCAACCCATGTTTTGGTTCGAGATACAACAATGCATGATATAGGTAAATTTTTGCAGAAAGCTAGTTTTGAGTGCAATGACATGTTCAACAACTTGTAAGACATGCATCATGAGAATTCAAGTAACCATGAGGATAGGTTATAGATATCAACATAAATAGAGTGGGCACCAACCCAACTCAATCATGTCAAGTCCTTTGACTTGACCCAAGTAGTTTTATCAACTCACACACACGGTTGTAAACTCTGGACGTAGTTTAAGCATCACCGCCCAACTGTCCTTGACCGTGGACATGGCTATTCAAATAGTTTTACACTCTGCAGAGGTTGCACACTTTACCCACAAGATCCGGGGAACTTCCGTGTCATCCACGACCCGCGGTACCTCAAGTACCCGGGGTAAGCACCCGATCACTATCTTTCCATAGACGACACCAACCAGGAGTCCACTCGTTGTTCCGTATCCTCACGATGTACATCATACGAGACTCACTCGAGATCGTAACATCCGAGAGGGGACACAAAAGGTGTATCCGGTGCCCTGTGAAAACAGTCATGGCCGCCCTACCTGGCACGACCACGTCCCGAGAGAGAGCACCAACTCTCCCCCGTTACTAGTAATGCGGGCTCCAAGCTAGTATGGGCCTAAGTAGTCAATAATGCCCTTTCCCATATAAGGGTAGAGTGGTTGCGCATGTAAGGTTGGGACAGTCGACAAATCTTAAATCTAATCCGTTTTCAGAAACAACACGCACACTTGCCTCGGTATGCCACTTCGTCATCAAGTGGCTACCCAACTCATCATCTCCCTCGGGCATAAGTGGCACCCGACGGGGTTTTCGAAAAGTCCTTTTTAAAATACTTTTGTCTCCATCTCTATGCTTATTGCGGTCGCTTTTGCGTAGCACTACTTAGCATCCTATCTAATCCCACCGGCATAACCCTCATAAGAAGGTAGGGTCATGCACAATGCAAGTATCAATGAGGAAGAATGAAGGCAACCCACCAAAGTGGCTACCATCTCATCATGTTTCCGATGCAACAATAATAAAGTGCTATATGAGATGCATAAAAAGGGTTTCATAGACATGGTCAAAGGGCTGCTTGCCTTGTCCTTCAGAGTCTTCAAATCTTCTGGTCCTTCTCCATGTACCCCGTCTACTTCGGCAACTAACGTCAGAAACAATCACCATAAGCAACACAACAAGGCAAGAATAAATGTGCTCTAAAAATATGAAGTTGACTTTTATTGGATACCTATGGTCATATGAGGAATGACCAAAGTGATTTCATTGGAAGTGGATCAATGGATATTTCTAAACATTTCGATATGATGGAATCAAGGGGTTTATGGAATTGCAAGAAGTGTACAGAAGAATTATTTTGAAAAATGAGAAAAGGCACCCATTTAACAAAGAATGATTCTTGAGGCACCTAGGAGTTGGTTTCACTAGATTTGGAGTTCAAATGATTTCTCTATGAACTTGCAAAGTTGGCTATATATGAAGAAATAGACTATTATCTGAGTTGATACAGAAAGTATTAGTAAAAATGTTCAAAAACTAAGTTTTGAACTTATAGACATCTAGGATTTTGAATCATGGAATTTGGATAAAAAATGGGCTCTATGTGATTTTCTAAAGTTCATCACAGAAATGGAAAATGGGGTTTTAATAAATATTTCTGAAGAGAAAGTTTCTGGAAAAATGTGCAAATAGCACCATGTGATAGATCATGATTTGTGGACCCCCTAGAAATTTGAATCATCAAATTTGGAGTTGATTTGATTTATTTAAGTACTTTTGAAGTCTACTGGGAAAACGAAAAAGGGAAAGGGGGCTTTACCCTTATCATGCGCGCAAGGCGAGAGATAGGCAGCGGGCCGGCCTAGCTGCTCGGCATGTGGCTGTCGGCAGGAGGCGTGCATTGGGAAATCGCCTTCCCGAGCGAAGGCGTCAGGTTCGTCCTCCACCTCCCGTACAGGTGCGACAGGAGACAGAGGAGGCTCTCGAAGCCGGTCGTCGGTGCTACAGGGCGTCTCCAGCGATGTTCTGCCCACCGGCGTGCTCAGGGGACCCGGCTGCGTCCAACCGTGGGTGGCGCGGCCGCCCAGGGGCACCGGGTCGAGCAAGGCGTCGACCGCGGCGGACGAGGCTGACGGTGGTGATGCAGTTCGACGGAACAGCCATGGGGAGGAGGTAGAGAAGCACGGGAGGGTCTCGTGGTGACGGTGGTGGCGCTCTAGTGCGGTCCAGAGGGGAGGAGGAGGAGAGATGGGCGCGAATTTTGGCGGAGTCCGGCGGCTCGGCTCCGGCCATAGGGAGCGATGGAGGGCTCGGGGAGAGGAATGGCTTGGTCCAGAGCATGCTCGGGAGGGAGAGGGAGCAAATGGAGGTGCGAGGAGGGTCTGGAACGGCCTTATATGGCGAGGCCACAGCTCACCGTAGACGCGGCCTACGGGTACCCGCGGAAATGGCCGCGGTGGCCACGGGAGGAGGCTCGTGGTTGTCTGCGGCGCTCGTGGGTGTGGTCCAAGTCGGGGGAGAAGGAAAAGGGGAGTGGGGCGTGGCCAGGGAGTGGCCGAGTGGGGCGGCGCTCTGTCCGCACGCGAGAAGAGCCGGAGAGGGAGAGAGAGGAGGGGGACGACAGCGTAGCGTGCTATGTACGTCGAGGAGACCTCAGGGGACACGAGGGGGAAGGCCCTAGGTGGCCGGAGGCGGTTGGAAGGGGGCGGCTATAATGCGGGTGTGCAATCAGAAGGCTGCTCGAGCACGCCAATTGCATGCTGTGGCATGCCTTTGGCTTGTAGGGCGTGGCCACTTGTGTCTAGGTTGTTTAGGGAGGAGTAAACAAGTGGGTAGGGGCATTGGATGCCCTGGAGATCCACTGGAGTGAGGAGGCAGGTGAGAAAGAGAGAGAAAGGGGCTGTCCAGAGAGAGAAAGTGGGGTTTTACCCATCCAATAATTGAGCTGTGGACTTGCCATTGTTACTGGAGGTGAAAGGGGACTAGGAGGGGCTGTGGTAAAAACATGAGCTCAAGGAGAATATGGTAAGTGGTCAAAATGGTGATTTTTGAAAAGTGACAGAAGGTGTTTGATGCAAATTTGGGCAAGCAAATTAACTACACTTGACATGAGAATTAACAGGATCAAGTGTCACACATAATTGAGGTTTACCACCGAGTTTGAGTCCATTTGAAGAAAGTTGCCAATGTAACTTTGGTAAACCCTAGAAATCAGCAGAAATGGCTTTACCAAGATTTAGTCATGCAAATCTATTCTCCCTGATGCACCACTTGGTGTAGTGTCATCATTTGAGGATTTGAGCATGTCCACAAAAATTGGGATCAAAAGGAGACACTTGGCAATGTAGAGTTGTTCAAATTTGGTTCTGGAAAAGAAGGGTTCTGGGGCACTTTGATCAATATATCATTTTCTCCAACTTGTGACGTTTGGTCTAGATGAATTATTAGACCAGTTGAGCATGTTCAAAAGGTTTGAGAATATTTGGACATGTTTGGCAATGTAAAGTTCCTCAAACTTCAAAATGGACATAATTGGTTTTGAGGGGATTTCATGGGGTTATACTATTCTCCATGACATGGTATTTAGCAAGATCATCAAAAATGTCATATGTGACATGCTGGAATTTTCTTGGATTTTTATGGAAATATTTCCTGTAGAAATATTTCGAATCCTTGAAAAGGGGCAGAAATGGTTTTGGGAGGTTTTGTCCAATATTTTGATCATGACCATGTGTTGAAACTCATATATATTGAAAATATATGTCCATTGAGTGTCCCTAATTTTCCTCAAATATTTTTAAAGCTTTAAAATAATTTTAACCTATTAAAGACCATTTCCGGTCTTAAGAAAAAGCCTTTAAATAAAATAGGAAATTAACTTTTAAAATTATATTTTTGTGGTTTCTGGGTATCCTATATCTAATAGGAGTCAAACATATTTCTGGAAAGATTTTTACTGCCCTTAATTAAGTACTTGCAGTGCAAACCTCAATTCAGGGTTTTTGGAAAACTAATTTTGAAAATACTTTTTGGCCAAATTATTTTTGTAAGAAAATACTATATTGCTCTATACACATGGCATGATCATTGGGAAAAGGTTTTGGATCAAGGAGATGAAGTATAGGAGTTGGGGGATTTATTTGATTTTTAGAGCACTTGCAAACAACACACGAAATCCAATCAAGGCAAGGTCCAAAACACTCAAAAGTTTTTGTCAAACCACATTTTATCATGATTTATTAGCTTAAGTGTTGTGGCATGAAAATCAGGGTGTGACATTGGGGCATCTATTGTCGATCTCGAGACCAACGCAGGACTGATCATCTAGGCTGAAGCGGCCTACTATTTCAGTACCAGGGTAGGGAACCATGCTAATGTTCGAGGTATAGACACTGTTGCTTCTCATAAATGGTGCTAGTAACATTGTGTCAACAGCAGTTGGATCGCCTTTCACCATCATCGGATAGTTTTGTCCAAGGAAGAGCGAGTTTTCTCCAAGACTATCAATTACATGCAGTGTAGGTGTTGGTGCTAGCACACTAGTATCCATCCCGAATACCATGCAACGGGTGTTCGAATAGGTCCGGAGAGTGCGACCATGGGATACTACACCTGCTTCCCTAGCAGTAACATCATCAGTGGGCTGTATACACACGAGAAGAGGTGATCCATCGGAATTAGTTTCCAGGCGCCAACGAGTATATGGGCGCTGCTCGTCCTCATGCTCGTGATCATCACCATCGTCATCTCCCCCTTGGTTATAAAAATTTTCAAGTATAGGTGGTGGAATTTTCACAGGACCTTGGAAACACAAGAAGAAGGTTAATTAGTAAAGGGAAACTTGCTAACCCCCATGCATGTGGATGAAAGAATTATAATTATGGTGGAAGACAAACGTACCGAAATCATAACGATTCCATGCAAAAACAGTGCCACAAGTGGTGGCAGCAAACACAAGGCCCTCGTATTCAATTGCATCACAATACTCATCCGTGTACAGAAACTGATTTTTGAGCAATGTCCATCGAGTCAAACCAGCAACGACGGCAACAAGCTTGTCGAAGATAGCAACAACTTCATAGTTGTTGTAATTCCAAGAGCGGGTGGGAACTCGAGAAATTGCTATCTTCCGTAGAAGACAGTCACCATGATTGTATTTGAACGTGCGTACAATACCGGTGTGCTCAACCTCTGGGCAGTCTGCTGAGATTTTTGGAAGTGGAACCCGGTCACGAGTGTACACATTCATAAGTTCCCACTCGCAGTTGGACCCAATGTAAACAACCCAATCTCCATTTGCGCCTGCCCAGGCCTTGCCCTCAAGCTATGGCATCTTAACATCATACGTATCATTATCAAGCGGCATCAACTTGCACAGGGCGAGGCCTTCGTTGTGACGGCGCCGGTCATCAGCGTCACGGCGAAGAAGATAGGGGAGATAAAACCGTTCCTTGACTCTTGGGTTCCTTGTAATGATGTTATTAGTTGAGTCAAGAATGGGCTTGAACGAACCTGCCATGCTAACCGAGGTGATGACGTCGCACCGATCAATGAGTTCCTCCACCACGTCATCTTTCAGACCGGGACAAGAATAACAGGGTCGTTTCTGTCCTGTTCCCTCCATGGAGAAGATGATCGAACAATGGCAGAAGAAAGTGTGAAGGGCTGAAGGAAAATGGAGGAGGGAGAGGAAGAGCGTGCGACAGCAGTTCCAAATCAAGAGGGAAAGGCGAAGCATCGATGGACGGTTGCCAGTTTGCCACGGTTCACGAAGGGGCGCCCCGGCCTACACGTCGGTTCGGAAATACTCCTACTACTCGCCGTCGTCTCACTGATATGTTGGAACGGGACCACATGTCAATGAAACATGGTGTGTAATTTCTCGTGCAAAATGCGATCTGGCCGCGTTGGCCCGAAGTGCCGCATTAGTTTTTTTTTTAAGTTTTCCGCATTAGTTATCGACCTTTATTTTTTTTAACATGCAATCTGAATGGATAGCTCCTGTGGTCATCACATGTGAGCGGATATAGTGATGGTTGATTCGCCCGAGCAACTTTACTGTGGGAATATGGGAGTACCGGCGGATTCAAGGAATAGAGAAATGATGGTTGCTTCGTTCGAGCAACTTACTGTGGCGAAGGTGGGGCTCTGTGATTTGACTGCTCACTAGTCATTACTATCGCGGCATAACGACCGGTGAATCTTTCCCTGAAGTTGTGTTGTGCACTCAATGTTGCGCATGGCGGTGGAGCCGGATGAAGGATGTCCAACATGTCGGCAAAACGAAGTTGAATTGTTTCTGGCATTGCTATCAATCCTTCAGGATTTGTTTATATGTACGCATAATTTTGATGAAATTGTACTGTGATGCTATGAAGGTTTCAACTCTGGTTCCTGCAGGAAAAAAAAGGTTTCAACTCTGGTTCCCGCAGGAAAAAAAAGTTTTCAACTTAGGATTCATGTGTCTTGCCTCGAGATTATCTCGTTACAACATTCCATCAAATACAAATGAAACCACCATGGCTAATGCATCTCAATGGTTCGCAGATCAGCGCCAATATTCACATCACAACTGAAGACAAAGTTTTGAGAAGGTGTACAAATAAAGAAAGAAATATAATTGATCGATGCTGTTCGTAGGCATGGCTCCATTTCCTTGGCACAGTGTTCATTGCTTGGCAGCTAGTCTCTCCCAGCTCAGAGCCAAAAAGAGGTGTATGAAGGACACCACAATCCGATCATTTTGTGCAGCTCCACTAAAATCAAGCGGACCATCCCTATTTGCAAAGATATCCAACAAGCAGTGATTACAATAATAGTGGAACTAGATGATGAAACATAACACACATAAATAGAAGCCGATCACCTCTACGATCTCTCTTTAGGACTAACTTCTTATCGGAGAAGATTAGACACGGAGTTGGATGAGGAGGATAGCAAAACCAATCTCCCTTTCCGCAGTCCCACAGAAATGTAAAAACATTGCCCGTGTGACATTTTTTATGAACTGCACAAAACACTCTTCGTAAAAGTGATTTGTGCAGTTCACCAAAAGGTCGCAATAGCAACGAGGTGAAAATGGATAGCCCTGTTTGCAAAAGGAGGTCGAAAGGAAACAATTATCGCCCAATAACACGAGTTGAAGACACATACGCCAACAAAAAAGAAGCATGTTCCATGTAAAAAGGGAAAGATAGCACATGGTGGTTTGTCAAAAATGGTTTGAGGACGAGATTGCAAGATGGAAAGTACGCCGGCCGAGATACGATTTAAGCAAACAACTAAAGAAGATCCACATGCAGCAACGTGGGAACATAGGCAGTGGAGCAAGGCCGGAGGAAGCTGTACCTTAGGGTCGTCGGGATGTTACTAGGAGGGCGCCGGCGGCCGGGATCTGCCCATACTGCGGCAGCGAGCAAGTGGCGAAGGCCCTACCGCGCCGGAGCTTGGTCAGAGAGAACGGCGGGTACCGCAGATCGGGACGAGCTGCCTCAACGCCGTCGAACAGAGAGACGATGCACATCCTCCCTTTCCGCCGGCGGACGGGATTCAGCCGGATCACTGATCAACGCTGAGAGAGAGAGAGAGAGGCCACAGCGGCCTTGTGTGAGATTGTGTGACGAGACTCACGAGAGACAAACCCATTTTTTCATTTCCCCATGGCAATCGTTTTATATTCTAGGCGTGGTACCCGACCCTCCTTCGAGTAAACAACCACTACACGCGTCAAATTATCACGTGGGATGCCTTTTCATATAGAAATGAACTCCACCGTGCACCCCCGCGGGTGTGGCCGGGAACGAGATGTGAGTACGTGCGTCCTGCGTGCACTTCTTCTTTAGGTGCAGTTACGTACGTGGGTGGGTGTGAGAGAGATGGTTCGTGCGAAACAGAGGCAATGTGTTGATGATATCTCAATCAGAAAACTGTAACATATGCAATGTGTGTGAAACGGAGTCATTGACGTGAGATATCGATAGAATTGAAAATAGGGATGAAGTGTGTGGCTGCGCGATCGATAAAGAGTGCCATCGAATTCGTGTTTTCCCACGTCAAAGATACAGGGCGGCTGGCCTACTGGAATTTGAGAGGGCAGAGGTGCAGTTCTTCTCCGTGGCATGGATACCTACCTACAACGTTCGACTATCGGTGTGTGTGTGGGGGGTAGAGACCGGTCGACTAGTATATGTCCGGGGAAGGAGAGAGACCTAGCTATGTATTGAGGAGATCGATCGACATCCATGGATATGTGTAGCAGAGGAATAAGGTTGGGAAAAAGACAAAGGTAGAGCGTCGGAGGGTTGGTGGTCGAGTGGCGTCTCACAAATGGTGGGAGAGGCCTGCTAGACAAACGGAGGGTATGAGTGCAATATCAATAAGAGAGGGCGGGGGATGTCTGTCTGGCTATGCACGTGCGTGTGAGAGACGGGTCGGGAGGTATTCAAGGATGATGAGGGGAGAAGATATGGTTGTGGTAAGCATGCGTAACTACATAGGAAGATCAACTGTCGCGTGTCCGATGAAAGAAGAGACATAACTAGCGAGGTAAGTGTATCGGTGCTTGGTGAAAACGAATTATAGTTGACCTGGCTATATGTAGGGAGATCAGTTCATATACACGCCTGCATGTGTTAGAAGCAAATAAGGCCCGGAGAGGCAGACAGGGGGAGAGAGTGTGGCCAGGAGGTGGTGCGAGAGGCCTACCATGTCGAGGGGGGAGGAGTGTGTGAGTATGTGACTAATGAAAAGAGGGGCGGGAGTGTGCACCTGTGTGGAATCGTATTGGACATATGGGGGCATGGACGGTGAGAAGAGAAGAGGGGAAGTATATATTTGTTTGTTGTATGCACACTTGGCTAGAGAGGTATATCGACCGATGTGTGCCAGAAAGAAGGAGCCGGGGCCTACACACACCGCTGGTGGATGACCTAAAAAGAAATAATGAACGTGCGCGATGGAGGGGACGCTAAGGGTGTATGAGGGGGGCGGGCGTGTGCATTCATGATAGAAAGTTAGCACTAGCTAGCTACAAATAGAAGAGGATCGTGAAGGTGTAAAAGACGAACAAAGATCATAATTCATTATAAAAAGGTGGATACGGATACTTGAAGAAGATATCATAATGTACAACATTGATTATAATTTGGGCTAATGTGTGGCTTTTGCAACTCAGGTCTAAATACTTGTCATAATGTAGGGGGCGGGGCACTATACTTTGTGTGATAAACATGGTGTACGTATGGAACATGGTTTAGATTATGAATATATAGTTAGTACATCAAATGTACTATTATTTGGAATCAACATCAAGTGTATTCAAAAAATAGAATTCGAGTTCATGTAGTACACATAGTTCATATCTATCTCTATAGTAATCATGTGGTGTGTTATTAAGGTAATACACGAATGATGGTTGAAGTTGGCAACAATCATGATTGTAGATTCTTATTGAAATAGAGAAACGAATTCAAATTTAGTTCGACTTGCAGCGGTAGTATAGACATTTGGGATGCACTAAAATGTTGGTATGAGTAGGTTACATGCATTATACAGCAAAGCGAAAAAAATTAATCGGACATAACATGGATTCATACTCCCTCCTTCCATCTATATAGGGCGTAAGGAGATTTTTAAGACCGCCTTTGACTATTGACAAGATTAATAGTACCTGACATGCACAATGTGAACATTATATCATTGAAAGAACCTTTCACAGACGAAGTTAACGGTGTGCTTTGTGTAAGTTGCATGTCATATATCATTGCTCTAATATTTGGTCAAAGTTAGCATCGAAAAACGCATTAGGCCCTATATAGATGGAAGGAGGGAGTAGCTTTGAATAGCATTTGTATAGTAAAACGGGGCAAGACTCTCTCTTTGTGTGGTGTGAATAGTTTTATTTTTTCGTTTTGTTTTTGGTTGAGGGAAGTGCGAATTGATTTGGTATGTACAAGTACAATATTACTACACGTTAGGCTTGTCCCTAAAATTCAACCTGCATCTTGTTATATCCCGAAAATTCAGATATCGTGCTCCCAAAACTGGCGCCTTCACAACCCGTGCCTTGCTATCCCGAAATTACAACGCGCGCGAAAACTACATCCAGCTGCCAAATCCCGACACGCAAAATCCCCCTTCTAACCCTGAGCCGAAAGGGCCGCTAGTTCAAATCGGTGGGGGGTACTTTTGTAACACACCCTACATTTTGGACAAGCGCATCCCTAAGTCATGCTTCACCCTCTCCCATCGCCCCCTTTTCGCCATTTGAAATCCCAGGCCGCCATAACCTCTCCGCTCCAGCCGCGAAACCCCACCCTCCTCCGTCCGCCACATCACCGCAGCCCAGCCGGAGCCTCTTCCCCGACGACGTCGTCCACCGCAACAGCTCGACGTCCCTCGTCCACCTCCCCGGATGAGGATCCGTCGTCCATCTCGCCGTCCCGCCGGTTCAGCCGCCCCGTCCTCCACCTCCAAGGAGCTGCTCCGACGATCGCCTCGTCTATCGCGATCGCTCCATCCCCACGCCGCCTTAACCTGCTCCACCAGAACCGCAGCATCCTCACCGACTCCTCGGACGAAGCCGAGGCCTACTCGGCGCCACCAAAGAGGTTGTACACTCATCGCATTGCACCTTCTCCTTAACTCGACCTCCTGGTGCCGACGGTGCTCCATCCCGCACCGCCATCGAGCAGCTACCTTGAAGCCGGCGCCGCGGGCGACATCTCCATGGCGGCTCTCCCCCAGTGCGAGGCCCCTTCGGCAGCGGCGTCCATACTAGCCGGATCTGCTGCTGCTGCTCCGGCTCTCGCTCGCTCGCTCATGCTGCTGATGCTGCTCCGGCTCTTACTCGATCGCTCGCTCGCCTAGCTGCTGCTGCTGCTGTCCCCCTTGCTCGTGATGCTGCTCTGCTCTAATTAATCCACACTTCAGTCGACTGAATCGACTTTTGGGCCAGTCGATTTTTAGGGGCTGGGGGGCTCGCGGAGTTAAGGAAGAACCACCCGCAGCGGGGACGGGGGTTCGCCGGAGAGGTACCGCACTATCTATCTTACGGTTCAGGGTGGGGGCGGGGGGCCTAGAGGACTGGCCGGGCGGCGGTGGTGAGTTGTTTCAGGCGGCGAGGCGGGCTGGGGCAGCAGATTCGCGGTGGTGGTGGCTGGCGGCTCAGGGGTGTGCAGGTTGAAGTTGAACTGCAGGCCTTCCCTAAACTACATGTCAAGTATCTCTCTGCTACCATTGCGTTCAGTTTCGACAGTAGCATTCAGATTTCACAGTTAATTTCAGTTTCGACAGTTAAGTTCAGAGTCAACAGTTTTTACCTCATCTGTTGTAGTCAGGTGGTTTTTGGTGATGTTAATTTTACATCCATTTTTCATCATCTGTTGGAGATGCTATTAGAATCCCACTTGAGATTGATGATGTATGTCTTGTGCTGCTTCAGCCTTGACGTTTTACGGCTCACCGGGGCTGCTCCAACGACAGAACGATCCATCCATCACAATGTGAGCAAAGGCCCTAGACGCCGCTCTGATTCCTCATATCTTTATCCACACCTCCAACAGCCACCTCTGCCTCAACTGCTTCAGCGACCAACCTAATGATGCTGAGGTCGAGACGGCTACGACAAAGAGGTTGTACACTTGTTGCGTCACTTATTACTATACATTCACGTCGATCCATTAGGGCTATTTTGGTTCAACAGAAAAACGTAGCAATAGGGAATTTTCCAATGGCACTCTACTATTCAATTATTCATGCATTTTGTTGAAAGGAATGAAGCAAAACATCCACCTGGACCTACTTTTCAAAATCCTATGCATGAAAACAAGACCAAGTGCATTAGTGCTAGAATAACATTCTAACTGTACACGCTTTCATATGGTTTCTCTTTATTTTGTCCATGTTTCTTTGCATTCCTCTGCTCTTCCAATTCCCGTAAACCAAACACCCATGTTGATAGAAATCCTGTGTTTACAAATGCTCTATTTACCATGTGCATTTTCCTATCCTATTCCGGTGCTTTTCCTATCCCTGCGTTTTAAGAATCATGTAAGCCAAATGAGCCCTTACTATTACTTGATTCACAGTGCGTCAAGGGAACTTTGTGTGGTTTGTCCTGCTCCTGCCGCGACGTCGTCCACCTCACCGAGATGCTCCATTGTGAAGCATCCACCAAACCGGACATCCACGACTCTCGACCGTCTTTCGCCGCCTCAGATCTGCTTCCTTCCTCGCCGCCGCACGCACCCCAACGGCATCACCATCATCGACTCGTGTAGATGAACACGAGGAGTACACGGGTCCACAAGAGAGGTCGCACTCTTTTGTTTCTGCTTATGTTATGCATTGCTTAAACTTACCTGCTACTTTATCGTCCCGTTCAGCTCTTCGACTCCTAACTCAGGTCCAAATTCATGTTCAAACTTGAGTCCTAAATTAGTTGTGGGGCACATATCGAGGCAACAATGAATAGTATGTCTATCTGATATCTGGTTCACCTAGGGTATGCCTATGTTGTTCATCTTGGGTGGGAAACAAATAGTAAAGCAATCATCATCTGTCTTTTTATTAATTTAAAGCAATCATCAGCCTGCTATCATTATTTTTGGATCCATCCACTGGTTGTTACCATCACTCTAAATTTCTACATGCTCTCCTTACATAATCTCACCATATTTTTTCGTATGCATGTCAGATATTGTACACAGTCATGCTGAACATGTAGAGAAAAAGAGAAGAGTTTTCTTGTGACAATACAATGTCATGCAGACATCGCTCCATGGTGGGTTCAATGGCAAACCCTCCCCACCCCTCTGTAGATTGTAATCCAGAGGAAGATATCTGTTCTGAGGCGAATTCAGACGCCGCTGACCACTCCTATTTACGCCCCAAGGTGTTTGCTCTACCTTGGCATGATGATGTTAGTCATATCATGCATATGTTGCCTTGCAGTGCCTACTTTTGACATCCTATATGTCATCTGCTTAGTTTAGACATGTTCTGTAATGCCACCTGTTTAGTTTCTATATCATATATGGGAATTATGCAGTCTCATTTCTTTTAGCCAGCCATAATATATGTGAAATGTGCGATGCCATCCTGTTTAACCAAGCATCATATATTTGAATGACATCTTGCCCATTCTTTTCTTCATTACATTTCCATTTGTCGACAATGTTTGTACATTAAACTACTCTTCCTGTGAATCAGCCATTTGGGTGGGAGATGGAAAAATGGAGTGAAAACAAGGCCTTGAGAGCGCATGCTGCTACCGTCAAGCAGATCTCTTGTTGGGTCCTGATAGCTCCTCGAGAGATGGATTCGTAGGCAGATGACCAATCCTAGTCCCCTCTTGAGGTGTATGCTCTAACTTGGCACGGTTATACTGCTCATATCATGCATACGATGTCTTGCATTGCATAGTTTAGACATCATATACACAATATTCAACACCATGTTCTTAGTTCAGACATCATATCGCATGCCCTCTATTTAGCATAGAAATCACATATGTGAATTAAATGATGCAATCCTGATTATTTAGATAACATGTAGGTGAATTATGTCATGCGATCATGTTTTGTTATTCATCATATCTTTGAATTATGTTATGCTATGCTATCCAGTTTACATAGACATCATATATGTGAAATTATGTCATGCTATCCGTTTTAGTTAAACAATATACATGTCAACTATTTCATGCCCTCTTTTTTCCACACTATCTATTGCATCTATCTCTCATACAATGTCTGTACATTCAACTATGTTTCGTGTTTATCAGCCTTTTGAATTGGAGCGGGTGATGCCAGTATCTAGCGGAATAAAAATACGGTCTTCAAATAAAACAGTGCTACCTATTGGTGGAGATAGCACCCCGGTTGTACATGCACAAGAACCAGCCCTACCACACATAACCCAAACTCTCGCAGATTGTACCCCTACTGCGATGGATGAGAACCAAAGATCACCCAATCTAACCCCAACCCCCAAACCGACAGTAACCCAGTTCCTGTTGACACAGCACCATCTCCACCACAGAGCTCCCAAACAAGAGCAGTTAGTAAGGCAGCTCCAGTGCCCAAAGGGCCAGTACTATCACGGCGAACCCCTTCTCCACCAGTTAGTACGCCTATTCCCATGGAGGAAGCACAACCAGCTAGTCATAGTTTAGCATCTATCGCATTTGGTGTTGTTAAATCGTATGTGCGTATCTTCCCATCTTGAAAATATTATACTGAAGATGAAGGAAAATGCCAGTTGCAGGTGTTTGTCCAGGAGTTATGTGTAAGTAATGTTATTCAAGGCAATTACTTTGCTTCGTCCCATACATCCTACGTCCATGATGGTTATAATACAGCAAATTTTCCCGTTTTTCTCTATAGAGAAGGACCGATTGGGAAACTCAGGATGAGGTAACCTGTGCTCATACCTCTGCTATCTTCAAGAATGCTTGGTGGCAGTATCGGAATTACCTGAAGAAAACGTACTTCACCGTCATTGAAACTCATCAAATTCCCTTTACGCTCTCTGAGACACATTTATCGGACGATGACTGGAACGCTTTGTTCTCAGATCTTGGTCCTGAACCAAGAATGTGGTAAGGTCTATGAGCTCATTTTCTATTTTAAGTATTATATTCTTGCGTCTTCTTGTATCTGTTCATGTAGAACAAGTGCCTAAACCTGAAGAACAACTGTTCTAATCTAAGATTCCATTGCTATCATAGTTCAAGAAAGCGCTAGGCGTTAATTGTGCGTTTTGCCACCGCCTTGCACTTTACTGACCAAAGCGCATGCTTATGCGCATTTATGCACAGATTAAGCGTAGTTATGCGCAATGCGTTTTGCCAACGCCTAGAGCCTAGGCGCGCTTAAGCGCTTCCTTAGGCGTGCCTTTTTTAACTATGATTGCTTTGCTCTTGTATCATTGTATTTACTCATACAAACTTATTTTTAAATTGAAGGATCCAATCAAAACTCAAATGGCACGGCAGGTATGTTCACACATGTTTCTTTAACAGGTTTGCTCTTATCAATAGCTCTTTTGATTTCAATTTCAATTGTGTATACAGTTGACTTTCTTATCATGCACATTACTAGCATCACAAAAGAGCCAATAGTGTTGTTGTACATGTAGATCCGTGGTACCCATCTGAAATCTTGTGGTGCCATGTAGTTTCCCACGCTTTGTATTCTTTCACTGCTGCTTTGTCTTGAACTGATATGATTTGAACCGTGTCTCTATTTTGATTTGGCAAGACAATGCAGTGACCATAGGACATAGATATATGTTTGTTTGATGCTTTTATTATGTACTAGTACTTGGCAATAGAAGACTTGGTAGTTTAATCCTGTCCACCTTACTAATGAACTGGTTCACCGAAATGAGTTTCATATACTAGTACATGCTAAACTTGTTATTTGTCCGCTTGTTTCTTCTTTTAGAATCTTGTGAGAATATTGGGGAAGAGTGCCTTATTGAGCAATGGTAAAGGAAGTAATGCGAGATAAGGTTCAGATAGTGACACATCCTTGTTGGTCTCCAACAAAGATGATAAAACAGCTAAGGAAGACTATCTTGAAGACAATGAGACAACCCCAAAGTCCTGTCTTGGTTTAGTGTTCGAAAGCATCGCCACTACCACATGCACAAGCTATTCAAACTCCTTTATGCGAATCAGTTCGGTTTCTTGAGTCTCAACTACAAGTCGAAAGACATCGATCACCGTGTCTTTGCGACAAGAAGCGTAGGATTGCGGAAGTCCCCGAGCATTCAGATGCATACTTTCCGTGCAACAACAAGCGTTGGAGGATTTTAGCGCCAAACAGGACAAAGCTAATCAGCTTGCTAAGCTTATTGCCATGGTGGATACCCAGGATATTTTTTCTTGAGATCTTCTTAAGTTGTTTCAGTTATGCTAGTGTTTTGCTGCCGCTTTTATTTGCTCTGGTGGCCAATTCTGCTGGCAAGTGTATGGTTTATGCTGCTTTGTTCCGTATATTTGCACTGGTGGCGAACTTTGATGCCCAGTGGATGTAATATGTGTAATAGCGGTAATAGGCTAGCCTTAATTGCTTGTTTATTTATTTCCTTATTGTCTTGTTTAGTTGTTTGCTTGTAGTCACTGTAGTTCTTTTTCTGTGTTTTTCTAGTGGCCACAATAGGCTATTTTTGGTAACTAGGCCAAAATAATCATGGCAACACACGGACTGTTGTAACCATGGGCCTCATGTAGGCCGTATGATCCATGGGCATTCGTTCGGCCGTAGGAGCATTGGCCTTCTATACGGGCTGTAGGATCCATCGGCCTTCTATACGGCCTTAGGGATCAATGGGCCTTCGACGGGCCATAGGGTCCATGGGCCTTCTACGGGCCGTACTATCCATGGGCCTCATACGAGCCGTAGGATCCATGGGCCTTCTACGGGGCGTATCATCATTTCGCCAATCATGGGCCGTACTATTCGTGGACCATAACGGGCCGTTAATAGGCCATATTTGACAACTCAATGAAAACAGCCCAACGGGATTTTTTGACATGAAAACGGCCCAACGTATTAACGGTCCGCAAACAGGCCGACTATAACGACGGGCTGAATTTGGCCCACAAGCAAAAAATGACAGTAACGGGCCGTATGTAACCGAATGCTGGAAATGAGCCCAAGAATCAATGGGCCCTGAGAAGGCCGAAAGATAACTTAGCTGAAACGCCCAATGGAATAACGGGCCGTTAATGGGTATAAAGTGATACACTGTTCATTATGGGCCAGTTTCACCACGGGCCATTAATGGGCGGAGAGTTACAAAGGTCCTCATATGGGTCGAAAGAAGTCATGGGCCACACACGGGCCGGAAGTTAAAACAGGCTGAATCATATTGGACAGCCCAGATGATGCTACTGGGCTAATTCGGATAGGGCGTTACGGGCCCTGGGTTAGCAAGCTTTAAATGGGCTATATGCGAACAGGCCGTTAATAGGCTTTCCGTGGGCCGGCCCGCCTCCTTTTGACCAAGTCAAACAGGCCGGCCTTTTCACAGGAATGGGCCTTTGTTGGGTCGTGCCATGTGTCGCCATATCATAGGCGCCTTCGGTCCAATGAGCGGATGACATCTGTTCCAACGGTGAGCCGACACATGTTTCCTCCAACCAATGATGATTTTACACATGGAAAATCCCCATTGGTCGGGGCTGTTAACGGGTTATCGGATCCAAAACCCGACCCGATAGCTTAACGGCGTTCCATTACGGTGGATTCCACGTGTCGGTCACCCTTGACGAAAGCAGTTCTGTGACGCGCGATTTATCGTCATGGAAGTGGACACTTCCGTGATGATAATTTTGGTAATGTCATGGAACACTTCTACGACAGCACAGGTATGACTATCTTGATTCTGTCACAAATTTTTCATGGATGTACATGCATGACAAAAAACTCGACCTATTGTGACAAACACGTATCATCACGGAAGTGTATTTTTTTGTAGTGTCTAACTTGGCACTATTATATGTGGCTGCATGTTGCGTATGATGTCCAGCTTGTATTGCTTCTAACTTTGTTGAATTGCATCTGCTTACTTTACACATAATGCCTGTGAATATGACAGGTGTTCCTGTTTCTAGAACATACGTGTACATGATGAGCACATCTCCCCTACTCCACCATCACAAAGTGCTTGCTCTAACTTGGAACTATTATATGTGGTTGCGTTTTCCGTATGATGTCTATTTTGTATTGCTTCTGATTATGTTGAATTGCATCTGCGTAGCTTACAACTTATACCTGCAACGATCACTTACCCATAAGACACATTTAACTTGGGACTGTGATGTAGGTTGCATGTTGCATTGCCTTCTAGCTTGTACTACTTCTAATTTCTTGAAATGGCACTTACGACGAGACACTTTTTACCTGATAGAGTGATATTGGTTGCATGTTCATATGGTGCCTACCTTTCATTTCTTCTAATTTTGTTGAAATGCCTCCCGCTTATTGTTTTTTCATACATATTCCATCCCCCTATTGTACGTGTGAATATGAAACGTTGTCTTTTTATATATATATTCCATCCTCCTATCCTGCGCTTGCCTTACATCAAAGTAGTGTTCGTCTGTATCATGCATCAACCAGTTATGCAGAGCTAATTTTATTCATCTTCTTGTGGTTTTGACTTCATAAGGCAATATCGAAAATAGGAAGGAAAAGAGTAAGTTAGGGGATGTTGGTGGTCCTCCCTTGCCGACGCAAAACAGAGACTCTCTCGATTTGCCACCGCTATCGCTAATGAAGTTGAAGTCCCAAGTCTACATGATGATTTCATCTCCGTACTCCACCATCGCAGGTGCTTGCTCTAAGTTGACAAAGGTGATAATTGGTTTCATGTTGCATATGTTGTCTAGCCAGTATTTCTTCTATTTTGATTAAATTGCACCTGCTGAGTTTATACGTTATACATGTGCATATGACATGGCATTCTGTGTCTAGAATACACTGCATCTATCTATCATACCATGTTATTACATCAAAGTACTGCTGTTGTGTATCCCGCGTTACTCACTCATGATTGGACGCTTTTAACATGGCAGTTTGATAGTGGTTGCATCTTGCATTGATTTCTATGTTGTACTGCTTCTAGTTTTTCGAATTGCCACTTATGACAAGACACTTTTAATTTGGCAGAGTAATATTGGTTGCATCTTTCATATGGTGTCTAGCTTGCATTACTTCTATTTTCTTGAAAATCATTCTGCTTAGTTTACACATCATAGCTACGAATATGTCATGTCATCCTGTTTTTCTTACATATTCCATCCTCATACGGTTGTCTTACATCAAAGTATTGCTTGTCTGTATCATGCATCAATGAATTCTAAAGAGCGATTTTATTCTTTTGTGTTGTGGGAATGGCTTGACATGGCAAAGTCAAAAAAGAGCAAGGAAAATAATATAGTAAGGAGTGGTGTTACTCGTCGGGTGAAACGGAAAAGGATCTGCCGTCCAGATTCTGCTGGTACTTATAGTGAAGTAGAAGGTCCAAGTCCGCTGGCTAAATCTACAAACACAGTATCACCTTCTCCACCAGCTGCAACATCCACTTCAACTGTACCAGCATCTCAACGAGTTACTCGTTCGTTTGCTCCGGAACTGGCCAGTTCCCAAGCTGCCTTCACACCTAACACTACTTCCGAAGCACTGTTGACACAATAGGACTTGGCAAGATCAGATGAACCTCATGAGCATCAACACCAAGACGGTACCTGACCGAGTCAAGTTGCAGTTGCATGCTCCTTTATATGTACTCTCATAGTTTGATGTACACTAACACTTCCCATATTCGTTGTTGAACTAGCACCACGGTGCAAGAGGAAACAAACATCAGGGATAATGCTTGACAGATTAACAAAATTTAAAGGAGGGAGAATGGAGATCCATTTTGAGGCAGGCTTAAAAAGGCCACATGATGCTACAGAGTCAGCCAAGTTAGTATCAGAGGCAGCCGTTGTCGTTTGGTGTCATGCACGTATCCTCCCAACATGGATCTAGTACAGGAATGAGAAAGACAATACCCAGTTTAACACCTTCCTTGACCATTTATCCGTAAGTAATGTTATTCATCGCAATTAGTAATATCGTCTTGCTCATCTCCCATACTTTCTAGCTTCCTCCTAATAAGACTCACATTCTTTTTCAACAGTGAGGTTCAAGTTGGATCCAAAGATGATGCAACTAAACAAGCATGCACTCATATTTTTCAACAAGGCCATGACAAGATGTCGGTACCACCTTAGAAAATCTCACTTTGAAGGCAAGGCTAACAATGAAATCGCCCAAACATCTCCAGGGAATATATTACAGATGAAGATGGACAACCCTCGTTAAACACCGGTCTGATCCAAAGTATCGTGTAGGCTATATGTATTTGATCGCACCACATATTGAACTTGTATTTATGTATGTGCCTTACAAGTGTATCTTCTTCTAGGCTAACTGTTTGAAGAACAAGACCAACCGTTCTAAAGTGAAATTCCAACAAACAACAGGATCTCGTAGCTATATTGCACACTACGGGGCTCTTGTAAATAGCTGCTACTTCCTTCTTTTTTCTGTGCCATATTATCATATCTGTATTGACTTGTTCCAAATACAGAGGAAAGCCTGTGCAGACCAAAAAGAACCTGAACCGAATGCAGTGCAAATCTTCAAGGATTGCCACACCAGCAAGATGAAGGGCATGACCACACCAGTTCAAGCCGTTGTTGTAAGTCCTTACACCTCCTGCCTTTGAACTGATTGGTATTGCGATGTGTTCATTTAACTACTTGGTTTGCAGCCAATGTCAGTTACTCTGTTCTATTTTATACACAGTTGTCTTAACGTATCATTTCACCTTACATGGTTTAAAAGAGATGAAGGATATTCTTTTGGACTTGATCTGTAATTTAGTTGTTATGGTGACGTGCGCACACAATGATAAAATAGCCTGTTTGTTTTATATCTGTTTGCCCATTATATGAATGATGTCATACTATGTTCATCCTACTTTAAACCATGTCTCTTTATCCTTAGATGTCAACGAATGAGAGGAAATAGACAATATAGTAGGCATGCTACATGGATATATGTTCCGAAAGTGCTTTTATTGTGTAGTTGGCACTACAATACATGCTAATGTATTACAGTAGTTCACCAAAATAAGTTATGTACAAACGTGTAACCTACTTTGTTTGTTTTTGTCTCATTAGTAACTTATATGGTACACTAATCTACAAGTTCAAACTTTTAGGAAGCTATGGAACAAATGATTGAACAACCACAATCACCTCAAGGTGTCGAGGCTACCACAGGCACAATGTCACCTCTTGCTGCAGTGTGTCAGTATCTCTCCACTAATAGTGCAAAAAGCACCTTCATGCGTAATTTTGGGTTGGTTGTCAAGGTAACCTCGTCCAAATCGCCTACTGAACAAAATCTTCCTACTAGACAGAGTGATATATCTGTGCTCCAGACACAAGTACAATCCCTAACGGATGTCGTTTTGGAAACTGTCATGCTCGAACGGGGTCCCCAGACTTGCTCACTGCTGCTGGCGTGGCTCAAGTGGGGGCCCAGCGTGGCCCAGCTTCATCAGCCCAAGCTCAAGACCCTCGCGTGGGGCCAAGCCTCACGGGGCGGATGACAGGAACCTTCCTCAGGAGCAGCCTCATCAGGCAGGCTCGAGAGGAGGCGGAGAGATCAAGGCAGGGTACCTCATGAGGGTGCCCCGTGACGCAAGCCATGACGATCGAGGACCAGGCGGGCGCCGGCCTGCGCAGTGTCCTTGTTTCCCTTTCGGTGCAAAGGGGGCAAGCATAGGCCAAGGCCTCGAGCAAAGGTTACCACTTCGGTGCAACAAGACCAAGACCAGCAGAGCGGCAGGAAGGAGGTCATCGTCATCATGGAGCCCAGGACGGTGTCACCGTCAGAGTCTTTGGCAGCCGAAGACCAACTGTCGGTGTCAAAACCGGCAGATCTCGGGTAGGGGGTCCCGAACTGTGCGTCTAGGCGGATGGTAACAGGAGACAAGGGACACGATGTTTTTACCCAGGTTCGGGCCCTCTCGATGGAGGTAATACTCTACTCCTGCTTGATTAATATTGATGATATGGGTAGCACAAGAGTAGATCTACCACGAGATCAAGGAGGCTAAACCCTAGAAGCTAGCCTATGGTATGATTGTTGTTCTGTCTCTACGGACTAAAACCCTCCTATTATATAGACAATCGAATAGGATTAGGGTTACACAGAAGTCGGTTACAATGGTAGGAGATCTACATATCCAGACGCCAAGCTTGCCTTCCACGCTAAGGAAAGTCCCATCCTGACACGGTACGAAGTATTCATTCTTGTATCTTAATAGTCTTGGAGTCCGCCGTGACGATAGTCCTGCTATCCGGACACCCCTAGTCCGGACTCCTCAAGAGTCTCGAACCAGGCTTCAATGACGACGAGTCCGGCACGTTGATTGTCTTCGGCATTGCGAGGCGGGTTCCTCCTCCGAATACTTCATAGAAGGTTTTGAACACCAGGACGGTGTCTGGCTCTGCAAAACAAGTTCCACATAACACGTAGAGAGAATAATTTTTGCATAGATCTGCTGACGTATTCCGCGGCGTGACATCACACCCCGGCCAGGCCTTTATATGAATCATTTACCGTTCCACCTTAGCGCGTTTAGCGAGGCAATTTCCTTGGCACGTCTTATCAAAGCATAGATCGTGCCCCCTTATTCCAGGATTCTCATCAATACGGACGTGGGTAACCCATCCACGCCATTGATTACGGCGCTTGGGAGATAAGCGAGTTTTACCAGGCTGGTGGGGGACGCATTGCTCCGTCCGTCCATATAAGGGGATAAGGATCCACCTTTTCACCTATGCCTTCTTCCTCCTTTGCTTCTCCATTTTCACAAGACGCCAGCTCCAGCGCCAAGTCCGCACATCCCACCTCAACCTTCTCCAACCATGTCGAGGCGGGAGGCAGGTGGATGGCCTCCTCCGTCACGGAGGGGCACATCACAAGACTGCGGGAGGCCGGATAGTTGTCCGGCGACATCGCACATAGGCTGCCCGATGCGGGGCAGCTCATTCCAACCCCCGGGCCCCATGAGAGGGTGGTGTTTTTCCCCCATTTCTTCCGTGGACTAGGTTTTCCACTTCACCCATTTGTCCGGGGGCTCATGTTCTACTACGGCCTGGACTACCACGACCTGGCCCCGAATTTCATCCTCAACATCTCGGCGTTTATCGTTGTGTGCGAGGCCTTCCTTCGCATCCAGCCCCACTTCGCTTATGGTGAAGATCTTCAACGTCCACCAAGGTAGTGGGTGGCCGCTGCTTGAGTGCAGAGGCACCATGGTTGGCAAGATGGCCAAAGTTCCATGGCTCGAGGGCGCCTTCGTGGAGACAATAAATTGGTGGCAATCGGGGTGGTTCTACATCACCGAGCCACGCGACCCCGAATTGGTGGCGGCCCCCGAATTTAGATCTGGCTTCCCCACACGGCTCTCGTCATGGAAAGAGACGGGCCTGACGTGGGGGAATTCGGAATAGCTATCCGGACTCCAAACATGCATCCAAAACCTGATGGACAAGAATCTCAGGCTTGTCGGCGTAATCCAGGTGATGCTCATCCGCCGGATTCTCCCCTGCCAACAACGGGCCTTCAATTTGTGGGAGTTCGATCCGGCACAACACCGAACCTTGGGCCAACTCTTCGACACTACGTATGAAGATGCCTAGAAGGTGTTGTTCAAGGGCGCCGAAGCCCCAGCATCCGCTAAAAAAGATCGCGGATACAACTCGCGGCGTCAAGCCAACGAGGTAAGTTATTTTACCCTTTACGGGACTCTTTTTTCATAGATTGACTCTAGGTGGGATCTAAAACTCCCTAATCTTTGACAGGACTGGCTGAAGACGTCCGGACAGATTAACTATCCGGCTCCTTTGCCGGAAGACCCGGAGGACGCCCGATTGACGGGGCTGGCTCGGGCGCCCGCATGTGGTGCCGGAGAAGAAGGCCAAGAAGGAGGCCACGGAACTCAAGGAGCTCCCGGCGCCAGTGCCGCCAGATTCGGGCGTAATCTTCTCCTCAAGACGAGGAGGAAGAAGAAGAAGCTCCTAACCCAGCGGGGAGGAGAAGAAAAGGAAGGCCGCCTAACCGGGAGGCCGGAGGGTCCAAGAAGGGAAGAACCCTTCCTCCGGACTTCTCCACCAACGCCGACGACGATGAGGAGGATTGGCCTACAAGGGCCAAGCCTCGCGAGATCGTAAGTGTCCGGATACCCATGGCTTTTTATTATTGCAGAGTGGTCTCTAATGTCGAACAACCGTGCAGCCCGCCCAAGGGCGAAGTTCGCCGATTCATCGAAAGGTGTCCCTAGGCTCGTCGGAAATGGAGAGTACCTCGCTCGACCGCCTCCTCGCCTCACGCCAGGACGACGCCATGGCGGGGCCCCAAGAGGGGCTTGGTCAAGAGGAGGTAGCGTATGAGGTGCCACAAGGCAACCTCCCCGACTCCAAGCGCGCCGGGGGCAAGACCCCTGTGGGTCTAAGCCGACCCTCGTCCGGACTCCATGCCGAACCATCAGCGGTTCCAAGTCCGCCAGTGGATCCTTCGCAAGAAGGGTAAGACGCCGGTGTCTTCCGTCCAACCGAGGCACCGGATAGCATCAGTGGCGCTTAACAATGCTTCCATCGAGGAGGAGCACCGCCTTTGTGATGAGTGCGGTGATCCGGACAGCTTCAGTCCGCCAAGAGCGGATTGACTGAAGTCTGTACCAGCCTTCTAACAAGGCTTTGAGGTAAGTTTAGAATATGTAAAAATATTACCGCAGAGACAGTAGTTCTCGATGCTTAGTTCGTGTTCGGAAAGAAAAGCCGGACTAAGGATCTAAAAAGATATACGCAGGAGTCTAACATAAGTATGTCAATATCTAATGCAAAGGCTGCGCTTGCCGACCTCTGCCAAGACCGATCGCGGAGGTCAATGCATTGAAGCAGAACCTCGAGCGGTCCGAGAACGAGCTCGGGCAAGCCAAGAAGCAGCTCGAGGACAAGGATGGTAAGTAATACCTTATTAAAGAAATACCTTATAGAAAAGGTTTTGGTTGCAAAAAATAACAAGAATAACTTGGTACTAGAGGGTCCACGAACGAGGTGGCGAACCTTAAGGAAGCGGTGTCCGTGGCCAAAAAGAAAGCGGTTGCGGAATGCACCGAGCGAGAGAAGGGGGAGGCGCAGCTGGCCAAGGTACGGCAAGAGCTCCAAGCTCTCGTGGAAGAACACGAGGGTTTGGAGCGTGACTCGAAGACTCGAGAGTCCGAGCTCGCCTCGGATCTTGAGAGTGCTAAAGCTGCTAAGGCCGAGGCCCAAAAATCCCTCCAAGAAATTGAGTCGTTGAAGAAGATAGCGGCGGGTAAGGCATTCTTTATGCAAAGCAAGCATGTGAAAGTGAATTATCGACATTTACCCGGATTCGAGCTCTCCAGAGCATTCGCAGATTTGCCCCAGAGTGTCCGATGTCGCCGCATTCTACCGCGCCAAGGAGGGGAGCTCGACGGAAAGGTGTTCTGGTCTCATATTGAGGCCGAACATCCGGTGTTTCGAGCGACCAGCTGAAGCAGCTGGTCAAGCTCCACAAGGTCGCCGAACAGGCCATGAAGGGCCTTATAGCGTGGTTGTGGCCATTGGAGGCCATGCCCGGGAGCTACTTCGGCTTGGTGCAGCGGCTGGTGGATGCCTGTCCACGGATTGAGGTCATCAAGTGCTCCGTCTGCATTGAAGGTGTCCGTCGGGCCCTTGCCCATGCTAAAGTGCATTGGGGCAAGCTGGATGCGGAGAAGCTTTTGATGGACGGGCCATCGAAGGGCCATGAGCATCGCACGCCCGAAATGTACTATGAGGGCCTCCTGAAGGTTGCCCGCCGAATAGCGGATGAGTGCTCCAAAGATGTAATTTTTTAGTAGACTCGCATTTGTTATCCTGTACGCTGAAAACTTGTTCATATGCACTAAGCAACACTGTTGAATTTAAAATATTACCTTATGTGCGCCGTGTATTAAATTTGAGAGATGGCGAGTCGTCGGCTTCAGCCCCCATGCCACGAGTGTTGGGGTGTTCGGGATAAACTTGAGCACTCTTGTTCCCATTCTTGGGTCCATCTAGGGAGGCACTCAACACAACAAACAAGGCACTTGGACTTATAATGCTTGAACACTCTCACTTAGCCATAGAATTCTATAATTTTAAATTTCGGCGAAGCCCCTAGTATTCAGAAGACCGAGTTCGGGGCGCTATCCACGCCTTGGCCAGACAATTCCGGTTCCTCGCTCTAAGCGGCATAAGTCTTTAGGGACCCAAAAAAACCTCTCGAACAGCGACCGGCTCTCGCCCTATCATGACGGTCAGTTCTAGCTTTCTCCACTAAGGTGCTCGACCCAGCTCAACTGGGGCACAATCACAGTGGCTCTCCCGGTGCTACCTTAGCCGATATAACGGAACGTAAGGTACCAAAACATGGGAGCCGGGCAAACCCAACTATTGACCCAAGACATGATTCGGAGCCGATTCACATAATGCTATAAGTTCAAGCGTGTCGCACTTGTGAAAGTGTTCGACTTATCACACCATAATTTTGGGATACTTAAGCCCCCGTGTATTGGCTGCACTAAAGCAAAAGGGTTGCAACATGTCGTAAAATGAACATATGTATAGATAAAGGAAGTAGAGCAATAATAAGCAAAAAGCTATGTATTGTTTATTCAAAAAGGTACTGCAATGAAAGTAGAACGATACAAATAGTGCGGTAAGCAAGGGATGGGACTATCTAACATGTACCCCTCCAGGGGTAAGCTGCGGGATGGTATGTAAAACAGGTATAATGCTCATAATAGGGACCACCTGAACACTTCGACGTGGCTTTCTGCTTCCCTGGCTGTTGCATCGTGAGTTCGGCAATTCTAGTGCCGCATGTAACTTCTGAAAGACGGAGTCCTGAAAGTAAGAAAAAGGAAGAAAAAGGAAAAAAGGAAAAGAAAGACACAATCGGGAGCCCCTGGTGCGGTCGAGCCGCATTCTTGGCGTGCCGTGGTCCCCATATGCCCATGCTATCTCCAAAGCGTAATTATGTACGCGTAACACTAGCTTCGCAATTTCACGAGGGTCGGGTTAGCCGGATTGCTACGCTGCGTTTGAATCATGCCAGGCGGTCTTGTTGTAGGTTACTCCGGGCGCGCTTGACAGTGTCCGGACTCTTAATAGCCAAACTCAAGAGTTGCTGTGAGAGCCTGCTTTGTACCTCCGCCGCGAGGGCCGCCGTGTGTTCCTCCGTTCAGAGAGAGCGTTCGGTGTTTCCATTGACCGTGATTACTCCTCGAGGGCCTGGCATCTTGAGCTTGAGGTATGCGTAGTGCGGCACCGCATTGAACTTTGCAAATGCGGTTAGTCCGAAAGCAAGCATGATAACCGCTATGAAAGGGTATGATGTCGAAGATTAACTCTTCACTTCGAAAGTTATCCGGAGATCCGAAGACCACTTCGAGTGTAACCGAGCCCGCATAACCGCCTCTACACCCGGTATGACGCCTTTAAAGGTCGCCTTTGTAGGTTTAATCCTTGAGGGGTCTATGCCCATTTTGGCGACCGTATCCGATAAAGCAGGTTCAGTTGCCGCCGCCGTCCATCGTGACTCGTTAGGTGAAATCCGTCGATAATTGGGTCAAGAACCAATGCGGCGAAACCGCCGTGACGGATGCTAGTGGGTGGTCCTTCGATCGAAGGTGATCAGGCAGGAAGACCATGGGATGAACTTCGGGGCGACTGGCTCCATCACATATACGTCCCTTAGTGCAAGCTTCCTCACCCTTTTGGGTATATGGGTTGCGTATATCATGTTCACCAACCGCACTTATGGGAAAACCCTTCTGTCCTCTATTGTTCGGGCGGCCGGGCTCTTCCCGTCATCGCTATGCAGCAGCCCCTTGTCATTGAGTTCGCACATAACTTGCCTACTTTCTTGAACACCCAACAGTCCCTGTTGGTGTGATTGGCTGATTTTCGGGGTGCCATGTATCCGCACAAGCGATCGAGTATCCGGTCCAAGTTGGACGGGCCCTGGGTATTTCTTTTGAATGGCTTCTTCCGCTAACCAGGTTTAGAGCCTCTGAATCCGGCGTTGACGGCCGTATCTTCAGTGTTATCGCCGTTAATGTGGCGCTTGTTCTTGTTGCGACACGACCTTCCATTGCTGTCCTTGGTATCCGAACTATCAGGATGTTTGGCCAAGTTGTTTCTTCGAGCTAGCCAGCTGTCCCCTCCCGCACAATAGCGGGTCATGAGTGTTGTGAGGGCTGCCATGGATTTTGGCTTTTCCTGCCCTAGGTGCCGGCCAAGCCACTCGTCGCGGCTGTTATGTTTGAAGGCTGCAAGGGCCTCTGCATCCGGACAGTCAACGATTTGATTTTTCTTTGTTAGGAACCGTGTCCAGAATTGTCTGGCCGATTCTTCTGGCTGCTGGATTATGTGGCTAAGGTTATCGGCGTCTGGTGGTCGCACATATGTGCCAAGGAAGTTATCAAGGAATGCGGCTTCTAGGTCCTCCCAACAACCAATTGATTATGCTGGCAAGCTATTGAGCCAATGACGAGCTGGTCCTTTAAGCTTGAGTGGGAGGTATTTGATGGTATGTAGATCATCACCTCGGGCCATGTGGATATGGAGGAGATAGTCCTCGATCCATACCGCAGGATCTGTGGTACCATCGTATGATTCGATGTTTACGGGTTTGAAGCCCTCAGGGATTTGATGATCCATTACTTCATCTGTGAAGCATAGTGGGTGGGCGACGCCTCTGTATTGGGCTATATCACGACATAGCTCATATGAGCTTTGTTCATCGTGGTTCGCCCGCCGGTTTGCTGTATCCGGCGCGACGGTAATCATCCCGCGTCGTTGGGCACCCACGCGATCCGTAGATCGATCTTGTATGTTTTTCCTTATCCTCCAATATATCTCGCAAGTCCGGCGTGTTTTCCCGTGCCTTGGTACTTTTTGAGCGGCATCAGGGTGTGGCCTGAGCGGAGGGCCGAGAGGCTTCTCTGTCGCGGCCACGGGGTGGCCGGTCGGCCATGTCGTGCGCTGGTGACTTGGGTGCTTCCTCCTATGATCGAGGCAACGGCCTGCGTTTGGGGTAGCTTTTGGAGGGGCGTTCGAGTTCATACTCTTCGGCTGCAAGGACTTCAGTCCATCCGCCGCCTAGCGTGTCTTGGTCAGCTCTAAGTCGTTGCTGCTTTCTTGAGGCTGTTTGCCGTGGCCATAAGCCCGCGTTTGAAACGCCTCCTGCTCGGCAGATCCTCGTGCATGACAAATTGCTGTCGTCGAGGCTTGCCTCATCTTCGGAGGGAGGCGCTTAATTATCGCCCTCGACCTCTCTTTTTCTCGCCAGACCGTCAGGCGGACTTGCTTCTCCCTCCTCCCCGCTACCGAAGTCATGCCGAGGTGGTTGTCTTCGCATCGTCCGGTATTATTATCTCTCGTGACCGAATCACCGCTTTTGCTGTGGCGGATTTAGAGCGGCGCTTGCCGACGCCGGGCGCTTCGTCGCTTTTTGAGGGGTCATCCTCCGTTGTTCCATCGCTGCTCCTTCTTTTGGGATATCCACCATATATATGTCATATGACGAGGTGGCCTTCCAAAGGCCCTCGTAGGTGCTGGGTCTTGGTCGCCTCCGCATCGTCGCCCATACCGCCGATGTCTTCGAGTCGAAGTCTAGCATGTCGGTTAAATCATCGGCAGTGGCTACAAAGTGGGTGGTGGGTTGGCGCCAATTTCTTCGCCGTCTGCATCCCAACCTTCCCGTCCGTAGTCCGACCAGGCTCTCCGGATAAAGAGAGAGACTTTAGTGAATTCAGGATGTCGCCAAAGGGCGAGTGCCGAAAGATGTCCGCGGCAAAGGAACTCCATGACCGGGCGCCTAATCGGATTTGATTGGCAGGCGCGGAGGGTTGAGTCCGGAGAGGAGTCCGCGCCTCGAGTCGAGGTCTTCGCAGCGACAGAATGGAGTTCGGCTCAATCGCCGCAGAGATGGTAGCCCCAGAGGCGGTGTCCAACCACTCGTCCTCGATCGGGGAATCCGGCTCCGGATTAAGGGCCAGAGCGGAAGCGGGTGCGGCCTCCAGGGCACTGTTCGGCTACAGAGCTAGATCATGCCCATCGAGACAAAGGCGGCACGCTATTGGCTGCGGCTCGAATCGCCGAAGATCAAGTCTCCGCGGATATCGGCCGTATAGTTCAAACTTCCAAATCTGACCTGATGGCTGGGGCATAGCTTCGATTTGCTCCGGATGGCTGCTTAATTGCCCGCAGCAAAGCCGCCGAATCTGAAGATCTGTCCGGGAGAAAAGTCTCACCTCGACCGCGTCGTTGTTGATGATCGAAGGAGCCATCGGGCCTATCGGTGACGCATACGCAGGAACTCTCAATGAAAGCACCAATGTCGGTGTCAAAACCGGGATCTCGGGTAGGGGGTCCCGAATCAGGCGTCTAGGCGGATGGTAACAGGAGACAAGGGACACGATGTTTTTACCTGTGTTCGGGCCCTCTCGATGGAGGTAATACCCTACTCCTGCTTGATTAATATTGATGATATGGGTAGTACAAGAGTAGATCTACCACGAGATCAAGGAGGCTAATCCCTAGAAGCTAGCCTATGGTATGATTGTTGTTCTGTCCTACGGACTAAAACCCTCCGGTTTATATAGACATCGAATAGGGTTAGGGTTACAAAGAGTCGGTTATAATGGTAGGAGATCTACATATCCGTATCGCCAAGCTTGCCTTCCACGCCATGGAAAGTCCCATCCGGACACGGGACGAAGTCTTCAATCTTGTATCTTCATAGTCTTGGAGTCCGACCGTGACGATAGTCCGGCTATCCGGACACCCCCTAGTCCGGGACTCCCTCACCAACTTTAGTCAGGATAAGTGTGCCAGATGTTCCCCTTCAAAATGGCCAATTGTCGACCCCCTTCCCGCTCATTATTTGGGAAGAGGCCCAGGGCCTCGCTCTATAAATAGGACTAGCCACCACAAAGAGAGGGGACGGACTGGAGACAAGTCAAACCCCCTAGAGAGAGAGAGAGAGAGGCGACTGAACTCGCCCAAGCAGTTCATCGCACTAGCTCAAGAACACCCCTCGCGAGGCTGCTCTTCCCTTGTATCGTTCCTCATCAGCCCCTGAGGCAATCCACCACACCACACACTGGAGTAGGGTATTACACCACCACGGTGGCCCGAACCAGTATAAACCTTGTGTCTCTTGTGTTGTTCATCGTTCCTAGTTTAGATCCCTCGCAATCAATACACGCGTGAGCTAGTAGGGGAGAGATCTCCGCGCGCACCCCAGTGTTTGAACCTCAAGGGTCTGCCGAAACCCGAAATCCGACATTTGGCATGCCAGGTAGGGGTGCGTCGGAATCTTTATTCCGCTGGTCGCGTGTCATCTTCCGTCGCGCCCATGGCTGACGCTTGCCGAGCCCGCGCCGAGCGCCGGGCTTCTCGCGCCACTCGAGTCGCCCAGACGGCTCCCGTCGGCGGGCACCCCCGTCGTTCCCCGTCGCCTACCGCCAACGCCGCCATCGGCACTGCGGGGAATGAGCAGCAGGCCTCATCCCTGCACCCATCGGTGAGGCGAGAAGGCCGCACCGCTACTCCCTCGCTCACCCCTGCTGGTTCTTCGTCCCGTGCACACCGCGCTCCCATGGAGGCTCGAGCCGCGCTCATCGAGACGTACGAGCTACTGCGCTACCGCCCTGTCAACTACGTCTACGAGGAGTGGCTCGATCGCGTCGCCGAGCTCGTCCGCGCCGCAGGGGGCTCCCCTGCGCCATCCCTCTCGCTGTGTCGCCCATCACCCCACGCGGGAGGCAGGGAGCCGGAGGTGCCCCCGCCACCTCCTCCACAAGAAGGCGTCCTGGTTCCAAGGCGCGTGGCCCCGGGCCAAGACCCTCCGCGTCCGGCGCCCGCGCAGCAAGAAAGGAGCTGCCAGGAGATCCCTCGTCCCCAAGAAGGTGCTCGCGTGCTCCCAGCACCAAAGCGCCGCGACCATGCTCCAGCACCACCGCGTCAAGACCCCGCGCTTCTCCAGGCAGCGGTGCGCGGGAATCCACAAGAACAATCTCTGCATCAGCAGAGAGCCCCGGTGGCCACTGCAGGCTGCCGTGGCTTCACCGCCGAGCTACGCAGCGTCGCATGACCCGGCAAGTTCAAGCCAGACCTGCCTCCTCGCTATGACGGCACCGCCGACCCCGCAGAGTTCCTTCAGCTCTACAAGCTGGGCATCGAAGCGGCCAACGGGGACGAAAAGGTCATGGCAAATTGGTTCCCCATGGCGCTCAAGGACGGAGCCCGAACCTGGCTCCTGAACCTGGCCCCCGGCACGATTTCCTTGTGGGACGAGATGCGCACCCACTTCATCGCCAACTTCCAAGGCACTCGCGACTGGCCTCCGGCCGTGAGCGACATATGCGCCAAGATTCAAGCAACAGCCGGAGAGACCCTGCAGAAGTACATCCAGCGCTTCAACAACGCCCGCCTCAAGATTCCCAAGGTGGCGAGGAAGCCATCATCTCAAATTTTCTCCGATGGCGTGCGCAACGTCAAGATGAAGGAGGAGCTAGCAATGCATGAAGACCTGTGCACATCCCTGGAGCTGTTCAACTTGGCAACCAAATGCGCCAGGGCTGAGGAAGGGTGCCTCTCCCTCCTCGAGCTTCCGACTGCCAATCCAGAAGAGAAGAAGCCCAAGGCCAAGGACGTGAAGCGCAAGGGGGCTATCGTGCTCATGCGTAACCGCATACACCAAGCAAGGCAGGATCAGCCCGAAGTCGCCCAAGGGCACCTTGCAGATCAAGCGTGGTACCACGACCTCCACACCCACAACACCAACGAATGCCAAGAGCTCAGGGCCGTGTGAAAAGGGCGCATTGGCTGACGCCCCGAGCGCAATGATCGGGGCTACGGCCGAGGAGGAGGAAGAGGTGCATGACGCTGGGAAGACCGTGGCCCTTGCCAGGGATGGCGTGACAGACCTCGCGAGGATCGCTGGCAGGACCAGCCTCGCGAGGGAGGTTGGAGGGACCAGCCTCGTGAGGATCGCCCTCAAGGCAACGCGGGGCTCCCACCTTTGCCACAGCCGCCAAGGAGGTACGAAGACAATCATCGTGGACGAGGGGTTGGGGCTTCCGGGAGCCGCGATCACTTGCATCCCTGGGTGGTGCTCAGCCCCACCTCTCAACAAGATCTTCAAGCAGTTTGCTCATGAGGTGAATGCAGTCCTCCCCAAGCTTGAGGCCACACGCCCTCTCCAAAGGGTCGCCGTGCGTTATCACGCTCAATTTTAGCGGATCAGCTCAATCTGGCACGCAAAGAACGCCGTAGTCCTCCCCATGCTTTGCTCACCACTCATCAGCAACATGCAAGTCACCAGAACCCTCATCGACGGAGGAGCAGGACTCAACATCCTATCTGTCGAGACATTCAACGATCTCCAAGTGCCATACGATCAGTTCCAGCCGACCAAGCCTTTCTCAGGAGTCACCGATGGCTGCACCGTCCCGATAGGGCAAGTTCTCCTTCCCGTCACCTTCGGACGGCGCGACAACTACCGCACCGAGCTCATCGACTTCGACGCCGCCCACATTCGCTTGCCATACAATTCCATCCTCGGGTACCCAGCTTTACCCAAGTTCATGGCAGTGACTCACCATGGCTACAATGTCCTCAAGATGCTAGGAAGTGGAGGAGTTATCACAGTACCTTGTGAGGAAAGGGATGCAGTGTGCTCTCTTGAGCGCGCCTTCCAAGCCGCAGCAATCGAAGACCCAGATCACAGGAGCGGGAGACTTCCTGAGGCGATCCCTAAGAAGAAGAAGGCTTTGCCTGGTCCAGGCCCTCGCGAGGGAGGCACCTCCGGAGGCGTGGCACCAGGACCCGCGCCTGTTCAAGGGGCGCCACCCTGCTTCACATAGGAAGGTGCGCCCGGTGCCCTCCTCAGGCGAGACTCGGGGGCTCTTTCATGGCGAGCCACCAACCTAGCCGAGGTTGCGAGGGAGGCGCTCGGGCACCACTTGGAGGCGTGCTTCAAGGCACGTTTCCCTCAGGACGGTATGATACAAGGAGGGCCAAACCCTCAGGCGTTCATCGCGAGGAACACCCAGGAGCTATAGGAGTCAAGAGTCATGCGCGGATGTCGCCACCTGCCCGCCGTGGCCCCACATCCAGGCGAGGATGCCGGGCTACGGATCCGCATCGACATACCAGGACTCAACCGGGCCGCGTCTCAGGAGCGCCTCTGGCCCTCACGCGTGGGACGTTGCGAGGGTCCGCCTCACAGCTACGTTCGCATGCCTTTCGTCCTGCCGAACGCGGCCGTCGCTCATCGGCGCCTGCTGAGGGGCGCTCTGGAGGCTCAGGAGGTCAAGCAGCACGCGGTCCGGGCAGAGATGGAGATGGCTCTCGAGGAACCCCCCGTCCCCCCGGAGCCTCCCGAGGCTCCAGGTCCGAAGGGCTCGTGAGGGCCGGCTTCCTCATCACGCGTCATCCGCTACCTCAACATCCCGCCACCTCTGACCATATCAGGTGATACCTTTCCAAGTTCTGCTTTCAGCTGGGAGCGCCCCTCGGGCTGCATCATTCCCAAGCTGCATGGGTCCGTCCCTGCGGCATGTATCCGTTTTGCTTATGTTCTTTCCTTACCTTGTTGGGGGCGCTCCTCGGGCTGCATTATCCCCAAGCTGCTCGGGCCAGACCCAGTGGCGTACGTTTTCTCTGCACCTATTTAGATGGATTTGCTCCTCTGCGCTTAACCTGATTCACGTAATTATTGCCTACTACCTGTCGCGGGCCTCTCCGCCCTAATGCAAAGCGCTTGCATGTTAAAAGGGGGGTACCTGAGTATCGCGACTCATGGGCTCCTACTGGCTCTCCAGCCCTCACCCCCTGGCCTTCACCCACGACATTGCGACCTGTCATACCAGCAGCGGCTGAGCTCGCTCGAGGGCCGGGACCTGAGGACGTAGAGCATTTGCATTCTAACCCTGCAGGAACACACCGCTGATAAAGGCCCAGAGCCAGGCGCAACCCGCCTCGGGGTAGGGCCTCATGAGTCCCGTGCTGGCTCACGGGTGCCGAGATACACCTCTCCTAGCCCTACCGTGCCAGCCACGTGTCAGGCCGGGGTTGTACACGCCCCAGGGGCTCCTCCCGGAGGGGAGACCCCTCCCACATACCAGTGGAAGCACCATGCTCTGCGCTGGCTGACGACACTGCCGAGGAGCGGCTATGCCCGTACACATACGGAAGCGCTTATGTTCACCGGTGATAAACAACTGAGGGTGGCCCACGGCCGTATCAACCTCAGGGAGTCCAGAGCTCAGTGTCTGACACCATCGCAACGCCTCCCCTCGGGAGTGCCGCGCGAGTGGGCTGGACATGGGGGCTGCGCCCGGGCCACGCCCGAACGTACGCCACCCAGCCAGGTCCCGCGGACCTGGTCGTCGCGCGCCTCCCCGAGCGGAGCCAAGGTATGAAAATTCATTTAAACGTCAAGGGGGACTCATGAGCATCACGACTCAGGAGCCTAACTGGTCACGTAGCCCCTCACTCCTTATCCCCGTCCATGGTCTCCGGTCGGGGCTAACGGCGGTTGAGGTATGTGCGGGGCCAGACCCTGCCGACGTAGAACGACCAATCCACCACTACGCCTCCCTTCCCTACTTGTTGTTCGCGCGTCAAGGGGGACTCCTGAGCATCGCGACTCAGGAGCCTAACTTGCCACGTAGCCCCTCACTCCTTAGCCAAGTCCTTGGTCTCCGGTCGGGCCCTGCCAACGTAGAACACAGGCAAATAGGAGGGAAAATGCAAATCCTAAGGAATTCAAAAGCAAATATTACAAGCCATAAAGTGTTCTCACAACACCAAAACACAAGTTTAAACGCCTCCACCGGGCATGGTGCATGTTGCAGGAATTAAAACAGGACAAAGGACATGAGGGGATCACATTCCAGTAGCGCTGCCGCCTGCGGTGGAGCTACGTCGAGAGGCTCTGCCTCCTGAAGCCGCGGAACTGGTGGCGTCGCGTCTAGGCAAGACGCTGAAGGTAGGGAACTTCCCTAGCAAAACCTCGGCTCGGCCCTTCACGGCCTCAGCAGCTGCGGCGGCAAGGTCCCCGCTCATGGGTTCCATCAGGCTGTCGAGGTCGACGTTGGGGTCGCGAAGGTAGATGTGGCTGAGGGGCTGCGTCGGCTGCAGACGACACGAGCTGCGCCGCCTCGGCCGTGGGACCAAGGCCGTCCGCGGCATCTTCGAGCGCACGGACCAGGAAGGGAAGCAGCTCGGCAGGGCCGTCCTCTTCGCCAGCCAACGGGTCCTCTAAGCCGCTCTCATAGAGCATCTTCAGCGTGGCGCGAGCCTTCTCCTCCAGCTCAGCAAAGGCCACACGGTCCTCGGCCAGGACCTTCGCCTTGCGGTCTAGCTCGGCCCTCTCCACCTTCAGCGCCTGCACCAGCATCTGCAACCGGCCACGACGGTCAACAAGCTCGGCTTCCCGGTCTTTGACAGCAGCCTCCCGAGCCTTAATCCCCCCTCCTTCTCGCGAGCTCCTCGCACAGGTCTTGCAGCTCGGCCTCCAACGTCTTGCAGCGGCCCTGGGCATCCGCAGCTTCGCCTTGAGCAGCATCGCGAGCAGCCTTAGCATGGCGGGCGGCTTGTTTCTCCTCGTCGGAGGCGGACGCAGCCTGCCTCAGCTCAGACAAAGGTAGCGGAGCGGGCCCAGTCGGAGGCTAATTCCAGGCGCCCGACCACCAAAGTGGGGTCCGCGCCTGGAGATCCTCGGCCGGGCTCGGTTCTTGTCGGGCAGCCCGTCCAAGACAGCTGAGGAATTAGAAGAGACGGGAGCTGATGCAGCAGGCGGAGAGGACGACAGCGTGATCACGACTTGGGAGGAAGGAGCCTCCCGGGCCATGGGCATCTCAGCAGCAGCACCAAGCCCAGGCCCCTCCATGTTCAGCGGGACCACGGGGACTGACTCCTCGCTGGAGTGTCCCTGCTGGGCTCACGAGGACGACCGGGCAGGGGAAGCGTGGGCCTCGGTACCTCCTTTCCCTGCAGAAGAAGGCGCTGCCTTGGCAGGCGAGCTCGCCCCAAGCGAGGCCGCAGAAGCTCCCCTCAACCTCTTTGCCTCAGGTGCCGGCTTGGTCAAGGAGTGCAGGCGTCAAGTCTCAGCGATAAAAATAGAGCAGAGCACGGATCGAGTACTTACAGGTCATCGCTCGCGGGATCAAGCGCCTCCGGCCAAACTTGAAGCCCGAGAGCCTGCAGCTGGGGTCAGCCTTGGGAGGCACGGAAGCAGAGGAAGCGTCAGGAAGGCCGGAGTTGGCCTCAGACCGCCCCGGAGCTAGAGCGGATCCTGGGGGCACCAGCCCCGACCTGTCTTTTCTCAGGACCGGGGGAGAATCCACTCCCCCTCACCCACCGCTGGCCTCGTCGTCGTCCGACATGGAGCGGAGGATGCGAGACCTGCGCTGGGGAAAGAACTCCTCCGACTCCTCACCAGTCACCTCGGAGTCGAACTCCTCTTCCTCCTCCTCCTCCTCTTTTTCTCCCTCCTCACTCTCTCCGGAATCGTTGGAGGACACATTCACCGTCAGCAACACCGTCAGATCCCCGAGAGCCACTGCGGGCACTAGACCCTCACCGTTGAAGGTAGGCATGGCATCCACCGCCTGCTCCCAGTCATCACGAAGAAACAGGGAGACAGGAGCACCGTCCGACCTCGCCACGTCTCCCCCAACCAAGGAGTGGAGGGCCGCGACCAGATCTTCATCGGCCAGAACTACAGAGCTCAAGCGAATGGCAGCATCTGCTTCCCCGAGCCTCCACAATGGGAGCTAGTGCTCCCAGAGTGGAGCCACCCGGTGCTCTAGAAACTCCCTCAGGAGTGTGGCCCCGGTCAGCTTCGCCGCCCCCAAGTTGCCTGGCCTCAGGTCCGCGTCCATCCTCTCCAGCACCACCCTCGCGCGGGGGTCGACGAGCTCCGCGCGAGACCATGCATCAACGGCCTTGGGCTGCCTCGTGGGCAGCACGAGTCGGGGGTGGATGCGCCCGGTGTCCACCATGACCCACATGCCCCGGAAGCCTTCAATCCTCTTCCAGGGCTTCGAGATGGCGTTGGAGCCAGAGTATGCGACAAAACTCGCGCATGCGGAGATGGGGCCACGAGAAACTCGGAGGTAAAAGGAATGGCGTAGCAAGGCCACCGAGGGCTTTATCCCAACGTGAGCCTTGCAATAATAGGCGAAGACCGCCAGGAGAAGAACAAAGTTGGGGTGGAGGTGTAGAGCTTGCAAGTTGTACAGGCGAAGAACAGCAAGGAAGAACTCGGAAAAAGGAGGCACGAGACCGGCGACGATGGCGCTCACGAAGAGCGGGTAAAAGGTGCTCCCCTTGCCTTCAGGCTGGCTGGAGCCGGCCTTGAACGCAGCTGATCGCTCCTGCTGGCCTGCGCCTACCGTCCTCACAGGGCACGAGGGCAAGATTCCTCTCGACACATTTGGGGATCCAGAGCAGGGAGTACCAGGCCTCGATCCGGAGTTCTTGGGCGCCATAGCTCGCCGGACGGGAAGGAGTGAGGCAGATCTGGAGGATTTCGGAAGCGGGAAGGAGAAGAGCGAGAAAGGGGATCTGGAGTAAGGCAAGTGAGAACAAGGCAGGTCAGTATGGCTCGGGCACCCCTTTTTGTCAAGTCGTGCGGTTGCCGAGGCATCGTGCGGGAGCGGAGACGCCCAAGACCAACCAATCGCCACACGGCGCCCAAGACCGTAGGCTGTTGGGGTCCGCGGCGCTTCGCACTTGCCCCTTCGCTTCTCCGCTAAGCCAAGTCCGGGTTACGGCCTTGTGCGCCGCGGCGCTTCGCACTAGCCCCTTCCCTTCTCCGCTAAGCCAAGTCCGGACGCGCTTTGGGCCGGGGGAGCTCTTGTCGGCGTTTCCGGGAACGGGGTCCCAGACTTGCTCGCTGCGGCCTGCGGCGTGGCTCAAGTGGGGGCCTAGCGTGGCCCAGCTTCATCAGCCCAAGCTCAAGACCCTCGCGAGGGGCCAAGCCTCGCGGGGCGGATGACAGGAACCTTCCTCAGGAGCAGCCTCGTCAGTTAGGCTCGCGAGGAGGCGGAGAGATCAAGGCAGGGTACCTCACAAGGGTGCCCCGTGACGCAAGCCATGACGATCGAGGACCAGGCGGGCGCCGGCCTGCGCAGTGTCCTTGTTTCCCTTTCGGTGCAAAGGGAGCAAGCACAGGCCAAGGCCTCGGGCAAAGGTTACCGCTTCGATGCAACAAAACCAAGACCAGCAGAGCGGCAGGAAGGAGGTCATCGTGGAGCCCAGCACGGCGTCACCCTCAGAGTCTTTGGCAGCCGAAGACCAAATTTAGTCAGGATAAGTGTACCAGATGTTCCCCTTCAAAATGGCCAATTGTTGGCGCCCTTCCCTCTCATTATTTGGGAAGAGGCCCAGGGCCTCGTTTATAAATAGGACTCGCCACCACAAAGAGAGGGAACGGACTGGAGACAAGTGAACCCCCTAGAGAGAGAGAGAGAGGTGACTGAACTCGCCCAAGCAGTTCATCGCACCGGCTCAAGAACACCCCTCGCGAGGCTGTTCTTCCCTTGTATCGTTCATCATCAGCCCCTGAGGCAATCCACCACACCACACACTGGAGTAGGATATTACACCACCACGGTGGCCCGAACCTGTATAAACCTTGTGTCTCTTATGTTGTTCATCGTTCCTAGTTTAGATCCCTCGCAATCCATACACGCGTGAGCTGGTAGGGGAGAGATCTCCGCGCGCACCACAGTGTACGAACCTCAAGGGTCTGCCGAAACCCGAAATCCGACAGAAACAAGAATAGTGGTTGACAAATGTCGTCAAGATATGAATGGTTTTGAAACCAGACTATCAGACATTCGCTTCGTTGTTCTAGAGCAATGGCAGAAAAAAGGTGAAGATCATGCTGCTCCATCAGATTCTATAGCCTGAAACATTATCACTTAGGTGAAATGGTTTGTGCTTCTATACATCTGATGGTGCTTTTATCTGCAAGGACTGTAAACTTTATGCCAACAGGCCTTTTGTTGTATGGTTGGAATTTATTTTGTTGTGATACACCATTTATGATGCTGCCAAAGGCTGCAATAATTACGACGCTATTTTTGAATAGTGTAGGTTTATCTTAGTAATTATTCGGCCAAAAGCTTCGTAGGAGCCCAACATGCCAACATTCGTCGGGCCCATTCCAATTGTGCTAAAAACGATTATGGGCCTAAATTTGCATGTAGCCCACTAAAAATATCTGGGGCTAAATCAGCATAAGCTTTCATATTGTTCTGGTAGGCCTGTGCCCATAGTGGGCCTTTAACATGCATAAGCATAATTTGGGCCCTTAGTAACAATAGGCCGTTTACAGGTGTAAATATCTCGAGCCCATAAAAAACATGGGCCTTTAATAGACCAAAAGTGAGATTGGGCCCTGATTGTGCCAAATAACCCACTGGTCTTAGCACGCCGAAATGGTGGCCCATTTACGATGCGGATCTTTCACAGGCCGAAATTTGGACGGGCCGTAAATGCGTCGACCTAATACACGGGCCTTTAACAGGCCGGAAGTTCGGTCGGTCTAGATTATCGTCATTTTTATATGGGCCGTTAATGGGCCTGATGTGACGTTGGGCCACATATGGCCCATGGATTTTGTCCGACGTTAACAGGCCGAAAATCACAACAGCCGAAGTGGCCCAAATCTATAGTGGGCCTCTAATAGGCTGAATGTCAGACATGGCCGAATATGACCCAAATCCTTCACGGTCGTTTATGGGCCGAAAGTTTCAATGGCCTGTAAATGGGCCCAAATGAAGCAGGACCTTTAACAGGCCGGAAATACACCGGGCTGTAATTCGACCCATATACTTACCGGACTGTTAACGGGCCAGAAGTGACCATGGGCGGCGATGATGACAAGTTTAGGACAGGTTGTTGAAGGGCCGATTTGACACTAGCCGTATGGGCCTTAACTGAGAATGTTGGGCCTTTAGCTGGGCCGGCCCATTATGGTTTGCAAAATCTTGTGGGCCTTTAGCTAGGCAGGCCCATTGTGGTCCGCTAAATCTTGTGGGCCTTTAGCTGGGCCGGCCCATTATGGTCTGCAAAATCTTGTGGGTCTTTAGCTGGGCCGACCCATTATGGTCCGCTAAATCTTGTGGGCCTTTAGTTGGGCTGGCCCATTTAAACTTTATGGGCCACTTTTGGGCCCGTCCACGTGTCAACATATCATAGGTCCATCTCGACCGTTGGATGAGTGACACCTGTGCCAACACAGAGCTTACGCGTGGTTCCGTCGGTCAGTGAGAATTTTACACGTGGAAAATCGGCATTGGTCATGGCTGTTAGCGGGTTATTGGATCCAAAACTGGACCAGATAGCTTAACGGCGTCCTGTTATAGTGGATGCCATGTGTCGGTCACCCTTGACGAAAGCACTTCTATGACGCGCGATTTATCGTCATGGAAGTGGACACTTCCGTGATGATAATTTTGGTAATGTCATGGAACACTTCTACGATAGCACAGGTATGACTATCTTCATTTTGTCATAAATTTGTCATGGATGTACATGCATGATAGAAAACGCGACCTACTGTGACAAACACGTATCATCACGGAAGTGTATTTTTTTTGTAGTGAAAGTGTGATTTCCTCAGGTAACACCGATACTGCTGCAATGCTTCCTTGAAAAGTGCAAGCAAGCTTTGCTCATCATGACTATCCAGATTGTCCCTCGCCTACTTACAATAATGTAACGTAAATCATTGATGTGTTCAATCAGCAGAAAACAGGAAAATAATCACGATGAATAATAGCACTTACACGTAAGTGGGACAGGAAGATGTGAAAATGGTATTTGTCTTCACTATAATCTTCCCATGATGGTAATATATGCACGTAGTCCCTAACAACATTGAAAGCATTGTCTTTTAAACAGGGAATAACTGGAATGGGGTTCCAAACTGCAGGATTTGGCCGTCTCTATAGTTAGGATAGGTCTTCGGCCGGTGGATTTGCTGTACTTTTTGTTGGAGTGGGATTTTTCTGTGGTACGGCTGGTGCTATGGCAACTGAAATCGGCATACCTTTTGCTGGAGTGCAGGTCCTGTGTGGTGGGGCTAGTGGTGTGGCTAGTGAAGTATGGGTACAATCTTTGAGTCGGTCCTACGTTTTGTGTCACCGTTGTACAGCCAATATAAGTGGGTGTCATTCGATTTCTCCGGCACAACCACGTTTTTCAAGAACTTTGCTGGTGCTCCTTCTGGTTCGGCAATCACCCTCTCCCTTTTTGATGTCTGATGCACAAGAACAACATTTGAGTGGGAAAACATGGTATGATGAAATATGGAATATGTATTGATAATGGATGGGCATGGCATCTCGACATATATGATGAGTAAACTAAGCAGATGGCGGTGCAACAAAGTAGAAGAAATGCAAGACAACATATGCAAGATACACGCAATCAATAAAACCTTGCCAAATTAGAACATGCACCTTGATGGGTGAACAGATGTGCCATCTGCCTTTGACTCCTCGAGGTTAGAATAGTCATTAGGATCATATTCTGAAGAAGAATCAACAGGTGGGGAGCGTATGAGTTCCATTGCATCCAGAATGGCACTCAATGCCTTGGTGCCAATTGTCATTGTAGTGTTTAGCTTCAAGAGTGGACTGCTGCTAGTGCGACACAAAGCAGCTACACAGATCATAGTGTAGATATAATAGGAAAACCATAAGCATTAGAGTAAAATCAGCAAAGTGGAACTTGCTGGAATATATGTGCTAGTATTGCGAGACGGCTAGAAAGGCTTCGGATACCAAATCTCTTCAACCTAAGGTGCGGTATCGCTAATATTAGTGTAACTCTGAAAGGCGACACAGCTCCCCGCATTTCCTTGCTATTCTTATAGGATTCAAGTGGGCAAGCCACTACAAATCCTATTCCCATGTTTACAAAATCCTATGAATCAAAGAGGCCCGAAGAGTTCAAAGTGTCCATCACAACTAACCGTATAGACCTCTATACTGCAAATGTCCCTGCTCATCTTCACTACAAGGAACATACTGTACTACTATCATACTCCCTCCGTTCCAAAATGTAAGTCTTGGTAGAGATTTCCACTATGGATTAGATACAGATGTATCCAGATGCATTTTAGAGTGTAGATTCACTCATTTTGCTCCATATGTAGTCCATGGTGGAATCTATACAAAGACTTGTATTTAGGAACGGAGAGAGTACTTATTAAAGAAGAACGGAAGAGGAACATGCTAAAGAAGAGCAAGCAGATTTTGGATAATAAAATGTTTGTTGCACAGTGCCCACACATGATGAACCAGAGCGCATTAGGAAAGCAACTCCCTGTTGTCTCTCTATATGTGGTGCAAATGCTTTTCAAAAGTAAAGTAGGAACATTAGTTGAGCAATTAAATGTTATCTATTTTAGTAATATCAGCATCATATCAGATTCGTACTTGAGGAACAAGTTTGGAATTATGAGTGGCACGTTGTTTAGCTTGATGGATTCGAGAGCGATTGCTAGCGAATACGATGATGTTACTGAATATAAAGGCATGTCTGCATGCAAGTCGCGTGACTTTTTTCATTTGGGTCAGTAGACCATTTCAGGCGGTTAGATGAAGATCCTATGTCTCCTAACCCTTCTTCTTCCTCGTATCTGATTCTTCCCATACAGAACACTGCACGGGCCGCCGACCGGACCACTGGCCCCCACCACTTGTGTTCCTCCGCCACCCCCAGCCCCCATCCTCGCCCCCACCTGCGTCGAGTTTTCTTCGTTGGGCGAGGCACCCCCACCCCCCACCCCCGACAACCACCGTCCCCACCCGAGCCCCTTCTTTTGCACCGGCGAACTGCGGCGAGCTCTAAAAAATCGACTGACCCAATTTTGAAATTTAGTCTACTGTGATTGAACTAGTGTGGAATATAAATGGGGAAAACCATAAGCATTGGGAGTATAGTGTTGAGTGTGCCATGGTGGATCTGAAGGTGCAAACTGGACAAAGGCAACTTCACAACCATTATTTGCTTTAAACTAGCAAGTAAGTGATGGACAAGAAATCAGAGTAAAGCAGTGGCGATCTAGCTATTTTCTTGCTGCAATAAATAAGTTGAGCAGATACGAAAGAGTACCGCCTCTGGTGCGGCGCCGTGTATGCATCTGCTGAGAATTTGACGGTGTTGCGGTAGTGATGGATGTCGGCGGCGTGGAAGCAGATCTAGGAGGGTAGACGGTGGCGGCGAGGTGCGGTGGACGAGACGGTCGTAGGAGCGGCACCGGCAAGGTGGACGACGACGGGGATGAAGCGAGAGGACGGGATGCAAGGATCCCGTTCCGAAGCTGTGGATGAGAGAGGTTGATCTCTTGTAATCGACAGCGGCGTCGGGGTATCAGCTCCGGCATGGTGGAGGAGGATGGTGGTGGATGGGGTGGCGGACGGAGGAGGCTGGGGTGGAGAGGGTGTTTTGGCGCCCACGGAGTACGAATGGGGAAATGGAGGTAGATAGGAAGGGGGAACCATGTCTTTAGGGTGCGCTTGTCTCAAATGCGAGGAAATTTACAAACTTAGCCCCCGTTTCAAATTTCCTACATCACAGCAATATTAGTCGGTTCGGGGTAGGACGGTAATCTCACATACACCGAATATTTGCCGACGAGAGTTTGTTTTTGGCACCCACTGTGTATGAATCGGGGAGGAAGTCGATTTCGGCCGAGGACACACTGTGTTTTGGCGCCCACCATGTATGAATCCGGGTGAGAGGCGGTTATGTCACGTTTGAGTGAAATTACAAACCTACCCCTATCGAAACCTATAGAAATCGAGCAGGTAGGCTTTGCGTGGCAGGGATAGGCAGTAATAATTTCCATCTCACATATTTTGGTTTCGGGCGGTTACTGCGACTTTCCCCGCTTTGTTCAAATTTAACAGAGTGCACGTTTACCGTGCCAACTCAATTTGAATCCCGTTTGTATTCTGTTTTTTTTTTCGGGCAGGATCCATTTTCGATTGGAATAAAATTCTATATACATCATTTTTTATATATACTTTCAAAAGCACAACACCCTTTATACATAAATATGGTTTACAAATGGCATGATCTCAGATTCATAAGGTTGTATCCATCAATTTGGATTTTCAAATATTTGAAACCACTTTATGTTGAAATCCAATGTATGCATTCCTCGCTAACTGTCTCCAATTAATGTGTGTTTCATGCGGGTTTTTTTTTACTTCTCAAACATGTATAATGTGTTTCACACACGCAACATATAGTGTAATCCCGTTTAGACATTAATTGCATACAAACCATGCATTGTTTCTAATTAAAGAATCTATGGATCACCAATATTGATAAACTATATAACATTACACGTGTCCCCAAATTCAAAATGAATATGCATGTTTGATATACCAATTTGCGTTATGATATTATCGATGTCGCGATCTCCAGTTTAAATATTTGAATCCCATTTAATCCAGATATTCGTCTCATATAACTATCACTCATGCTTATATAGGACTATCTCTCTAGACATATACCCGTTCATCATCTCTCGGGTATCTCTCGTGCTACCTGTATGTCGACAATGATCTTTTATCTTCGTAACACGCTGACGGTACTCTCTCCCTCGACCTTCATCACTCTATCTCTCTCTAAGCATATCTCGCTCCCAGCTATGTGTCTCTAACTATGATTCTCCATGTGGAATCTCTTTCTCTCACACAAACACAAAACTTTGTCTCCCGGGGTTCTCATTTCTCTCTACTATTCCCCTGTGTGCCACTCGCACACCCCTCATATAGAGATGTCTTTCGCTCCTTAGGTATGAGAACCTACGACTCTTCCTCTAAAATATCTCTTTCTCACACACAAACACAAACTCTGTCTCCCAGGGTCTCATATTTCTCCACTTTTCTTTTGTATGTCGCTCACACACAGTCTCTTCCCTAGAGATATCTTGCGTTCCCTCATATGTCTCTCTAGCTATCACTCTCGTTGTGAAATATCTTTCTCTCTTGCAGACACAAAACTCCATCTCTCGGGATCTCATTTCTCTCCGATATTTGTTTGTAGTGAGTCACATTCACCCTGTCTTCATCTCTCTCACACCCACACACATAACTCAACCTTCTGATCCACTCGACTCCTATCTCTAACGCACACTAGCTAGCATCTTTATCTTTCTATTTATCTGTTTCTCCATCAACCTTCTTTCATTTATAGGTTGATCTCTTTTGCACAATCGTTGTGCCTCACTCCATCTGCTCGCCATAGATGCATGCTCCAGTCCACGACACTATCTCTTAAAGACAAAAACACATGCTCAGGCCTTCTTCCCTGCATTCTCACATGCATGCATATTGTCATACCGGTCCGTCTCTACCATGTCGTTGATCTTATGACTTATGTCTTCTTTCTTTTATCTCGATCATGCGTCCGCGCGCACACACACATCCCACGTATACATGTATACTTCTCACACATGCATGTTCAAGGTCTCTATGTCTCCATACGTAGTTAATTACCCTCAACCCTAATGCCACATCGAATCGTTCTCTTTTTGTGTGCACATAACTTCCACCTGGATGGGTAAAACACACACTCACACTTAACAATCTCCTTCAAGCTACCCCCCCCCCCTCTCACTCTTCCCCTATATCCCCGAAACCAATAAGATCATCCCTTTGTTTAATTCCCGCATACATGCACCATCGATATATAGTAGTCTTCCTCAGTGTCTCTCGAACAAACACGTTCTCTCGATGTTGACTCCTCTCACGCGCAAACACCTTCTCTTCCCTCTCTACGGGCATTTTCTCTCTCGCACCCCATCGTTGGTGGCCTCTGCCATACACATCACCTCTCTATGATGAAGCCATGCACACTTAAACTACATCCGCCACCGAGGACCCCACGACCCACACACACACACAAACACACACACCCACACGCACGCACCCACCCACCCACTCACACACACACACACACAAACACACACACACACACAAAGACCCCATCACACAGACATGCACACACACACACAGACACTAAGACTCCATCTCTCTCTCTCTCTCACACACACACCCGAACACACACACACACACAAACACACACACACACTAAGACTCCATCTCACACACACATGCTCTAGGCGGAGCATTTGTTCCTACCACCCTTCATCCAACCTTACCCGTATGATAAACAATCACCTTAATTTACTTGTATAACATGGACAAATTCCACTTTACTTTAGTAGTTAGCAAACTTATCATCTGTACCCTTATAAAAACCCGAGTTGGCAATGATGTTGTGCCTACCGTCTTGTAATATAGACCATCTGATCTATATCTGACGGATAGAAAGCAAACTATGATAATTTTACAAAAGATACCCGCACATCTCTCCACATCCTTATCTCCCACAACCTCATTGCTGAGCAATTAAAAAAGAAAGTCTCTAGAACAATCTAGCGTGGTGGCTGCTGCCGCCTGCCGGCGCCGTCCATCCCCATGCCTCCGCCCATTGCGACCACCAGTCACCACCATGCTCCACTCCTCCTCACCTTATCTCTCATCTTTCATTTTTTCGATGACATTCTCGAGATACCAGTTTTTGGATAAAATTCTCAAAATATCATTAGTTTTTACACATGGGATTACTCCTGCATGGGTAAATCACAACAGGTGTTTTGTAAAAAATGCATATTGATGTTCCACGTAATGCACGAGCATCTTGCTTGTAATTGTATAACACAAATCACGAGCAGGAAGCGACATTTTTTTACACAACCACGTTAACATGGCCACGTAAATCACTAGCTAAAGTAAATACCATTGTACTTATATCCCGATGCAAAAGGTTGAGTATATGTCCGAAGACTAGAGTCGCACACACGCACTCTGTCTCTCAGAATCTCACACATACACACACACACCAATTACGTGACGCCCACTTAAGAAGACACGTATGTTACAGTTTGTGCACCCGCGGGTACACGTGATGCTGCACATTTATTTAAGCCGGACGGAGAACCCAAACAGTAGCTGCATTCATTCCCCTCCCGCCGCCTCATCTATGGTCATCGTCGCCTGGTAGCCATGGCCCGGCCAAAGGTAACAACATACACCATACTCCGGCCGGAGCGACGCTTTAATCTGGAAATTTTAGTGGTCATGCATGCATCTTTTTGTGCTAGCTCTCCTCTATAAGGGTTGACCGGTCGCTTCCTGCTGACGTGTGTGGGCAGTGGAAGAGGAAGGAGAAGGGAAGCGGGCTGTGGACTAACGTTTACCACAATTTCTTAGGAAACTGAGTGCAATAATCGAGTAGTTTTGCAAACTACCAGTACTACACCTGAAACGGTTCAAAACCTATACTCCCTTGCCAAGCGCTTCGCGTGAAACGGTCAGCGGCCGCCTCGAGCGTCTCAGGCGCATTAATGCCCGGCCAGAGCGGAGGTGACCTCTCACTGGCGCTGGCTTTGAAGCGGCGCGACAACCGAGAGAGCGCCGCTTCCCGGTGCACGCGACTGCTCCGCGTCGAGGCTGGCCATAGGCCCTGTTTGGATCCATGGGTTAGATTTAGTTTGAGCTAGTTGGGGCTCAAATATCCCTACAGTATCCAAGCATGAGGGTTTAAATTGGAGCAAGTTGCACCGAACCCACCAAAAAAAACTATCCCACCCAAGAGGTGCTAACTGGAGATAGTTCTCATTGGGACCACTGAAAAAATCACTTTTCTCTCTCCATCAAGTGCATTTATTGTCAATCTAACCCTGTCACCCAAACACCTCTTTGGCTATAGTTAGTTCAGGGTTAGTCATGAGTTAGTCTAACCTGTAGCTAAGTTAGAGTATCCAAACAGGAGCAGTATAGGACATGCAAGTTGCTCAAAGCATACGGTCAAATTCGTACGTGAAAGGATTTTTTCCTTTTAGAAAAGGGAACGGGAAAGAATTTTTTTTTAGAATGCTCTTGGCATGTCGCTAACATGTGATGAGTTAACCGACCTCAATAGACGGCAAAAACGCCAGCCCGCCGCACTTTGAGAGAGACGAGGAGGGAGAAGCGATACGGGCTGCTGGATTACTAGAGTAGGTGTTGCACGGAAGCCAAGAAATATGGTGATAGCGTGGGTTAGCCATGTACTATTATGATGTAACTACATTGGGATGCCATGTTTCATACTCTTCCAGTCCACTGTGGAGATGATTGGTTGATTTTATATCGCTGAATAATATAAAATGTTATGAGTGCAGACGCTCCACCACGACGTTTCTTGCTCCTTCTCGGTCGTCGGGAATCTATGTTCTTCCACTCTATTTTTTTACATGTGCTTTGTTCATCCTTTTGCCAACACGCGAGACATCTAGCATCAAGGTGCATGTGTCATGCAAGGATCGTTCCATCTATATGAAGAACACGTGGGACTGGAACTATGAGACGAACATGTACCCAGGAGTGGACGTGCGAACCTTTGTAATGTAACACAGTCAGTGAAGTAGAAAGGCACAAATAGTATGAACATGCGTGGCATATAGGCATTTGTCTCTTACTGCCACTAAATGTTGTACGTGCAATGCCCGGTGATGTTATGGAGTACGTGACTAAGTACTCTACTACTACTATATTAATTGGAGGCATATATTAGGTTTTATATTTGTTTACGTGTATGCCCTGAGACCTTCCAACTAGACGTGTCTTTCTCTCCGGGTCGCACTTTGTATCGTTCATACCACTAGTACAGTAGTACTACTACATGTGGTCTCCACCCCAGAAGTGGAGACGCTCTACCACGCTGTTCATGTCCCACTCCTTTCGCTGACATGCAGCACATCCAGCACGTGCCGTGTGTTTGGCACTCCTTCATCGTAAGAGTTGAAACACTAGCATTCATCTGAAATAAAAATAAATATAAATCACCAGTGATACTATACCATGCGGTTTCCTTGCTCCTCAATATCGGAAATAATACTTCCGCTCGCTGACATGTGGGACGCCGATCATCCTGGTCCACTTGCCATGCCCGCAGAGCTCCAAGGGAGAGTCACCTCGGTCGCCGCGCCACAGTAATTACTAATGAGCCGTCAAATCACAGGCGCAACCTTACCCACTGTGAAGTTGCTCGGACGAAGGAACCATCATGACTTCGTTGAATTCCGCTTCTTGAAGAAAACTACTGTACCAGCAGTACTTCTAACTACAGTAGTTACTCTAGCAGAGGCCTCCTTTTGTTCATAGGATATTAATTTTATAGGAATATGAAAATCATAGGAAGTGAGATGACATGCATCTCAATTCCTATAGAGAAAGAGATGCCATTTGATGCATAGGATAGGAATTTTTCGATTGAGTCTAGGCTAATGTACTGGTAATTTGCTCTAAAAACTAGAGTAGTAACTAGTAGTACTGGTACATGCTCGTAATTAATTAAACAAATGTATGGGCGACATACGTATACACACACTAACTACTAGTACTACTACTTCTCACATGTTGGCTGCAGACGTCATTGCTCACCTTCCCGGCTTTGTCGGCGACACCCCACCGTGCATGGATCTCCGTTGACCTCTCTGCAGCAGCGCGTGCGTCCTCTTCTTTCTTGCGGCGGCGGGGCTCTCTTTTCTTGAGTGCTTTCTGACTTTTCCGCTCCCTCTGTGCTGCTTTGGCCGACTCTTGCTCTACCGCCCATTCGGCCTTGGCAGCATCAAATTCCACCCACATAAGTGTGAGGTTGCGAGCGGCGATGAACTCGGCACGGCGGGATGCCACTGCTCCTTACCATTCTGTGTGCGGTCATGGGCAGCGAGGAACTCGGCGCGGCGGGATGACATCGCTTCCTTACCAGTTAGTGTGCGGCGGGGTGGCATGAACGACGCTTGGTGACAGCTCTGGTGGTCGTCGAAGGCTAGCTGGCGACAAGAGCGGTTGCATGGACGCCTGGTTGTCAATACGTGCCGCATTCGCTTCAAAGGCTCGTCATCCATGAGTTCACATTTTACCACCACGCCAGCGTCTGACCGCCCCGGCCTACCGAAACCGCTTCCATCGCTAGCGCGAGCTTCCCGCCTGAAACGATCATCGTCTCTCCACAATGTCTATGCCGCAGTCACCGGCCTTAATTGCAGGTGCAGTTGGTGTGTCACTGACATGCGGGCCAGATGCCCGTTGGGGCCACATGTCAGTGATACAACGCACATGCGGTTAAGTCACTGAAGCAGCGTCTGCATTCACGCCCGACGCGACCTCTCACCGGGCGCCGCAATGCAAGAGTGCGACGGGTAGAGAGCGCCACCCGCGCGGCATCCCGGTGCAAGCGACTGTTTTGTGTTAACGACACCACGGCTATCCTTCCATCCTCCGCCCACATTAATGACACACGGCTGCCGACGAACCTACTCCGGCGCCAGCCGTCCATCCGTCTACCGCGGCTCATTGCCATTCGCCCGCTATATTAACTTGGGCCCCAGCTCCCAGCCATAGCCAAGGACCCACACTCATTCTCCTCTGGTCCCTTCCTTCTGTCGCCACCACTCCAACCATGGCCTCCTGGCGCTCCAAAGCTCTCTTGGATGTACAGTCACAGGAGCAGATGAAGGACATCGGCGGCCCCGCTCTGGGCACGCTACAAAGCTCTCTTGGACGTACTGTCGCAGGAGCAGCAGACGAAGGAGATCGCCGGCTCCCCCCCCCCCGGCCGCCCTCTACCGCCACGACCACGAAGCCGGCGCGCGTGTGCGGGCGCAGCTGACAGCGAGGAAGAGTAGTACACGGTAGGTCGCCGCTGCTCTGTTCCCAAGAAGACCACCACTCCTCCACTCAGTCGACGCCAAGCTTGGTAGGATAAACATCGGCGGCCGATTAGCCGCTTGAGGGCGATGTGGAGGTGGAAATCTTCAGAACCTTGTGCTCGGGAGGAGGAGGTTATCGAGGCGGATGAGGAGGAGGCAATAGCCGGCTTTCTCAGGTTCATGGCCGGACATGGTGGCCGGGCGCTGGTGATCGTTTAGATTAGGTTTACAGTAGGTTTTAGTATGGTTTGTGCGAAATATGTAATGAATTTCGTCCAGATTATAGGAAAAGTTTTCGAAATGTAATGAATTTCATCTGGTTAATTTGAAATTTGCTTTGTTTGCACGAATTTCATCCGGTTAGTTCATATAGTTGTCGAAAGGTATGTGGGCAGCATTGGATGGCATCCATCAGTGTCCTCGGACAGATGCCGGTGTAAATTTGAGGGCCAGCGCTGGAGATGCCCTAAGTATCATGCTATAATCGCTAACAGTGCTCCATTATTTCGCAGGGAACAGTTTTCCCTCGATCAAAATCAGATCCGCCGTGTTTTGCACTCCTCCCACGTAGGAGTGTAGACTCTTTCTTACATAAAAATGGAGCAAGTGGACGGTACTGTAGCACGTCATATCACTCAAACTAGACCGCCTAACACGCAGGAAAGCACCGCCCTCGTCATTTTGTTATGGATTTCTATGATCGATCAAACAAAAATGTTACGCTTTGCAAGTTCAAAAGGAAAAGGCGGCACACTTACGACTCCTACGCATCGCACCCCCGACAGTCCGGCTCGCACGCCGCTCACCAGAGGGGACACGCGTTGTCTCGCATTTTCACTAACATGTGGGACTGCAATTGAATAAATCATCGATAGCCGAAATCTAATCGCTCGGCGGGGGTCGGCTGAGAAGAGAGAGACGGGGAAGGGAGAAGAGATCACCCGCCCGCCGCGCACGGACTCCAAGAAATATATATGGTGATAATGTGAGGTGGGCCATGGGGGAGTCTGGAGTAAGTGAAGTAGAAAGGCACAAATGGTATGAACATGTGTGGCATAAAGGGTGTGTGTGTTTGCGTTCTCGTCTTAGTATAGTTGTTCCCTCTTCATGCATGCTCAACTCAACACCCCTCTTCATGGATGCTCTCTTCATGCATGCTTCTAGTGTATTTGTGCTAAACTAGTGTCGACTCATGTACCCTCCATACACTCTACCAAATACCCAAAAGTGGGTCTAGAAGGGAACTCTTGGGCGGCATTTGTCTCTTACTACGTACACCCTCCGTTCCAAATTACTCGTCGTGGTTTTAGTTCAAATTTGAACTAAAACCACGACGAGTGATTTGGAACGGAGGGAGTACCACTAAATTAGTACTCTACTACTACTATTTTAGTTGGAGGCACATATTAGCTTTTATATTTGTTTACGTGTATGCCCCGAGACCTTCCAACTAGACGTGTCTTCTCTCCAGGTCACACTTTGTATCGTTCATACCACTAGTACTACTACATGTGGTCTTTGACCCATAAGTAGAAGAAGTGGAGACGCTCTACCACGCTGGGTCTTTTCGCGCTGGGCTCTACCATGCTGTTCATGCCCCACTCCTTTCGCTGACGTGTGGGACATCCAGCACGTGCCGTGTTTGGCACTCTTCGTCGTAAGAGTTGAAACGCTAGCATTCATCAGAAATAAAAAAATAAATATAAATCATAAGTGATACTTTTTTTGAAAAAATTATCCTGGTCTACCCCGGTCGTATCGCAGGCCCAACCTTTCCCACTGTAAGTTGGTCGGACGAAGGAACCATCATGACTTCGTTGAATTCTGCTTCTTCAAGAAAACTTATTGTACCCGCAATACTGCTACCACACGTGAAGACTGGACGGCACCTTGTACCCACGTCATATCACCTTTGAAACCCACTAGGCCATCCTAAAAACCCACTAGGACAAACTAGCCGCCTATAGGTCATCTATTTTGGAGCGGAGGGAGTACGTCTCTGTCTTGCTATGATTTTTCATTGTACGTCTCTGTACTTTTGCTATGATTTTCCTACCCTATGAACCAAATGAGGCCTGAATGTATCCGTGTCGACTAAGCCTACAATTTTAGGAGCTTGGGCTATTGGCCGATCGACGATGGATAAGTATAAGCGTACCACGAGCTCATCAGCCCCAACGTTTCTCTTCGTTGAGTTTTTTGCAAGTACTATAGCTCGCACAGTAGCTAGCCTACTAACACCAAGAATCATCAAACAAGCCCTACTGATATGATAAACAGTTCAAACTTACATCTAAGCATGCCATATATTACATCAAAAGCTGGTGAGGATACATTTGTTTCCATAACTTAGAGAGGGTTTGCATGATTCACTATCAAACATAAGTAGCAAGTACCGCCCACACAAGATAGTGCACTAGCCCTAAGATGGTTTCATAACACGCATCATTCTGGTAATTAAACACAGGGCAATGCAAACTGCCCTGAAGGATTAGCGCGACCAACTATTTCTGGTCATCGATCTATCGGGCAATGACCACAACACAGATAGCGGCATGGGAATCAATCTCTGGGGCGATGTCCACAGGATGGACAGCGGCATCGGAATCGATCTCCGGGGCGATGCCAACAGGACGGGCCGCGACATCGAAAAGCGATCTGCAGGCGTTGTCCACGGGGCGGGCCACGCGACATCGGAATCATCAAGGGCGTCCACCGCACTGCACAACCCTAACATATTAGCAAGCACATTGCAAATAATCAACAACCACAACTATGGTAATAAGCCATTATTTTTTACCTGTGCAGCTCACCGGGATCCCATCCTCCGGGGCCATCTCCTCGTCCTCGATGGGGGCCATCACCTTGCCAGGGGAATACTGCTTCTCAACAGCGACTATCTCCTCAAACTCGGCCTTGAGCCTCGCATAGGTGGCCATCAGAGTTTCTAGGGTAGGAACGATGGGGCCCTTGCTGTTCTTCCAACTTTCTTTGAGGAGTTCGTCCGCGAACGACGTCAACTCTATGGCCAGTGCTTGTTTCTTGGAGTTCTTCGTCTCCATGGGTTGGCCTGCCAACATGGTCAACTCGTTGGTCGGTGCTCGCTTCCTGGAGATCGCTGTCTCCAGTGGGTTGTCCGCCGGCAACTCTTTGCCTAGTGCTCCAGGATCCATCAATGAACTGACAAACAAAAAGCAATCGAAAGGAAACCACAATCACAATGAAAACGGGAAAAGAATAGGCTGTGAGAATCGGTCGGTGCTCCGCAAAAAGAAGATTCTTGGAATGAAAATATAGCAGCATCATTGATTCGCCCACCTTTCCTTCGTCGGTACAGAAAAAAAATGGCAGAAGTGAGTAGCCTTCGAGTGAGGTTTTCTTCAAGTAAGGGGAGAAAGGGCTTCAACGAGCGTTCCACTGAAATGATGGTTGCTTCGTCCAGTCCAACTTCGAGGCCACTTTATCACTTCTGGTAAAGGTGTGGGTTTTGTGATATGATGGGTCATGACGGCCACACCGGGGTGACCGGTGAGTTTCGACTGTAGCACCTCGCTGTGATTTGGTGGATGGCACGCGGGCCCGGATGCTTTGATGTCCTGCATGTAGATAGAGCGGCTAGTCATATAGGAGTGCTCAATATTGTGCACCGCGACCAAGGCGGAGAGGAAAACAAGAGAACTACGTAATTAATGCATGAGTTTAATTATGGTAGTTTTGTAAAGTACGAGATACATTCCTCCAATCGCAAAATGCCTTGGTTGATGAGATTTGAGATTTGAGCCCTATAAACCGGAAGGGAGGAGTATCGCACGGTGTAGTCTAGTCACTTGTTGAAATCTCTAGAAAGGCAAATACTCCTTTCCGGTTTACAGGGCTATACTAGCAAGTACTAGTACTACAATAGTGGGCTCAAATAGCAATTTTGTCTCATGCAAGAGCCTGGCTATATGCATGCTCCAAGGCACCGCACCACGCGAGCGTTCGCAACTGCCACATTCGGGTTGCGCTTGGCTCTTCGCCTCTTCGAGAAGACAAACAATGATGTTACTCCATTTCTACAGTACCGAATCCACTGTTGCATGTCCGTCCACCTCGTGCGGGAGGGATAGCGTGTAGCGAAAGCTGCTACTAGTCCTGCCAGCCACCACGCTCATGCGCGAGGGAGGGACACAGCTTCATTGACTTACTGCTCCAGCCTTTGCGTCTATGACAGGTGGGCCCAATAGGTGGTTGGCCCACCTGTCATGTAGCCAAAGGCAGGTGCAGTTAAGGCACTGGAGCTCGGTCCGCGAGGGAGAGGGCATTTTAGTAATCAAACTTCTCGGTCTTGTACGAGTTGACACGACACATCAAAGCACTGCACTCGATATAAGTCTTTTTACATATTTCAAATGGACTACAACATACGGATGTATGTAGACATATTTTGCTTCGTATGTAGTCACTTGTTGCAATCTCTAAAAAGATTTATATTTGGAAACGGAGGGAGTACAATGCATGCATGCATGTCGTGAATTCCCTTTTGATACTTGCATGTGTTGATTTGATACACCTTGCCAAATTTTGACTATAAATTTAACTAACCAAATTTTCATGCATGTCACAAAAAATTACAGGGCTGTTTGGATTGTGACTATGTTTGTCTTATGTTGCCACATTATTTTTCCCACACTTGCCACACTTGCCTAACTTGAGTTGCTCAAATTGTTAGACACACTTTGGCTTGCCTAAGGGAATCTTGCCACACTTTTTGTGTCTATGACATGTGGGGTTCACTTCTAATAAAAAAATTCTTGTCTTAGATGTGGCTAATAAAAAAGACTTATATTTAGGAATGGAGGGAGTAGAAAATATAAATAATAATTCATGTTGGGGCAACCCACATTTCCGATAATTTTAGCCGTGGGAATTTGCCATCAGCCAGCTCCTTGCCATCTGCCAGCTGATGGCAAAGAATGTCTTTGCCATCTGCTTATAAAAAACAGATGGCAAAGAACTGACAGATGGCAAAGAACATGGTTGCCATCAGCCAATTCTTTGCCATCTGCTAGTGGATGGAAAATAATCTTTGCCATCTGCCGGCCAGATGGCAAAGAGGTGGGTAGGGTCCAGGCGGCAACGGCTGTCAACCCACCTCTTTGCCATCTGCCAAACAGATGGCAAAGAATCTTTCCATCTATGGCGAATGGCAAAGAAGTGGGTGGAGCCCAATGGATAACGGCGCTATAACGGCCAAGAGAGCCCCACCTCTTTGCCATCTGCCCGCTGGACGGCAAGGCCCATATCTTGCCATCGGCCGGTGGCAGATGGCAAAGAGGTCGAACTATCTCCCCTCTTTTCTAAAAAAATTCCCTCCCTCTCTCCCAGCCCGGCCCCTCCCTCTCTCTCTCTCTTCTAGCCCGGCCCCACCCCTCTCTCCCCACCTCACCCACCCACCAGCGCCACTTGTCTAAAAATCTGCCCAAACCGCACCTTGGCGCCAGCCCAGACGACCCAGGCGCCCTTGCCTGCCACCGCCAGACCGCCCTGCGCCTCCCCGCCACCATGACGCTCCCCGCCCCTCCCGCCTCCCGCCACTGCAGCTCGCCTGCGCCCGTCCCACCGCAGCCGGCCCTCCCGCCCCTCCCGCCACCGCGGCCCTCCCCGCCTCCCCGCCTCCCGCCACGCAGCTCGCCCTGCGCCCGTCCCTCCACCGGCTGCACCAGCACCGCCGCCCTCCACCGAGCCGGACCTCCCCGCCTCTCCCAGGCCATCATGGGCGTGCCCATGCCCGCCCTCCACCGAGCCAGGCCACGGCGCCCCTTCTCATGACCCTCCCATGCCACGGCGCCATCGAACTAGCTCACCATCAGGGAAAAAAAGGTATGCGCTTGTCCATGCCTATCCTTAGATATACTAGATGAATAAGTAGAGGCTTTGCAATTTCTGTTTTGGAGATTAACCATATTGCCATATAACATTGAATATCAGTTTTATATACACAAATTGCCCTATAAACCAAGTATTTGTAGTCATATGTTGCAGAAGGATTTAATTTTGCAAGTTGAAGATTGATGTAGCACATGAGTGCACTTTTCATTCAATCAACAATGCAGAACTGCAGAGACAGAGGAATGGGCCAACTCCATAATATTGCTTCAAAAAGTATTATTGCAAGCAGGCATACACAGAAACCAAAATAAGCTATACAACTCTAGCTTGTATGTTTTGAGTAGAAAAATACTATTATAGAACCATTTTCTCTTGACCTTATTAGTGAACATAGATCTTATTTTAGACCTCTTTGCTAAAAGTAGTTCACAACCATCACCACCGCAACATGTAGAGATTTCCTTTATGATGAATCGGACAAAAATTTAAATCCAATCACCACCGTAGGAAAGATAATAAAAAATCCAAGGGGACCAGCAAAATTCATAGATTCGCTTCATAACTTGTTAAATCAAACTATGTCGTAACTACTATATATGCTTGTTGATATCTTGATCTCCACTTTGATTGAATGCTCGAGAAAGTTGAAAGCGTAAAATCGTAGAGACCACTACTACCGAAGTTTGGAGGTGGCCACCGAGGAAGATACCGATTAACTTCGGTGATATGAATTGCAAAGACACACACGTGAGGGCTTTTGCCGTAACCTTGATTGGGTTACTGCGGGGAGCAGCAGGAAGATGCCATAAGTGTCTCCTACTATTATATATGTATAAAGCAATCGAGTCAAAAAGCATGAAAACAAAATGCCAAGGAAATCACCAAAAGTAGCAAATTCTTGAGTCGGTGTGTGTGCCCTAACATTGTATGGAGTAAGTTAGAGGCTGGTTTAACAATACAAATATGTCATCTGCAAGGAAACATTGTTCGATAAACAAAAGTAAGCACATACATATTATGTTTTTATAATATGAGCATGAACAATTTTATCAAACAGAAAATTAGAATAAACAGCCACAACACAAACTCTCCGTTTAAAATTTCGGTACAGTATGTTCTGTTCTAGTTTTGCTAGTTGCCCTGCAACTTCACACTAATGCCAAAGTCCATGTCGTTGAAGCGGCTCCACACATGATCCCGTCTTAATTGTCCACGCCTTCCACCGGCAGCTCTGCGGCACCTGCCACAGAAAGTTTTCGCTCACGAACCCACCGTCTGTAGCATCCAACTTGGCCGGCAGGCCTAGATAGCCGATCAAGTAGCAACGCCGCACTACACGCACATAGAATTTTTGGCGGCCCGGAAGTACATGCACGTATAGAAAAAATATGATGGAAACACTCCTAAGATTGTATTGCTTTAATCTAGTTGATTAATGAACAATGATGTACGTCTGGTTAAATTAATCGTGCCATTGAAGGCGGTGATTGATCTATTTCTTGCACTTGTCTAGTTAGCTCAGCATCTAATTGTAGTCCTGTTGAGTAGGTACATCATCTTTTACTTGGCGAGGTTAGGTGACATGCATGTAGATGCAGCAGGGTAGACACATTCTACAGATCCGAGCATCTAGTACGGCGGGCGTGTGCATGGCGCCGCCGTTAGCAACCGCTAAATACTCGATCATGCATGCTAAATACTTGGTCAAAACTTAAGTAAAACAGCACCAGCCAAACACGTGTAAAAACTGAGAAAAACGTTGGTTTTAGAAAACTGCAGTATTACTTGCCTACCGATTGGAATAATGTGGTTTTCAATTACATCACTTTTGTAAAAACTTTGTTGCCAAACTAAGCCTAAGGCCCCGTTTGATAGCTCTGCATTTTCTAAGTATTTTGTGAATACTACAGTTTTTTTAAATACTATGGTTTTAATTACTTTGAGCTGTTTGGTCTCCACAAAAACTGTAGTATTAATACTACAAGTATTTCTCAAAATGCAGTATTTTCTCTGTCTAATAAAAGAACCCGGGACCTCTTTTTTAAAAAGCAGAGCAGGTAAAAAACAAACACGTTTCTTCGTCCTCGTTCATTCCCAGGCCACACCGCCGCTCGTTCTTCGGAGATCGTCTCTCCCTCGAGGTTGCCGTGGATAGATAAAGAGGCGACCATGGAAAAAGCGGCTAGTACGCTTAATCATCTGTTCCTTCTCAAGGAGGCTCGTGGCATGAAGTGGCAGGCCTTGCTTTACGAGGAAGAGACCTCCTGCTGCCTCATGAAGATGGCATCACCGTGCCTCCTACTTCTCTTCGTGTATATGCCTTTCTGCGGTGCCGCCGGTGGCGGCCTTGCATGGTTTTTCTCATCTTTGTAAGCTGCAGGACGAGCTTTGGGCATGGTCGCTGACAGTTTGGCTATGGACTTTGTGCATATGGGTGGCCTTTTGCATGGCCGTTGGGTTTGGGTAATAGGGTAAGCAAGTAGAAAACGGCTAGCTAGTTATTAGGCGCATCAATATATACAACACTACCAAACAGCTCCAAAGTATTCCCAATACTTCACTATAATGCGATATGTCAAAACTGTGGTATCTTACACCTACATGCTAAAATGTTGTAGTTTTCAATACTTTGGTTTTTTCAATACTTTACTATCAAACACAGCCTAAGTATTTTAAGAATACTACAGTTTTGAGATTATCATAGTTTTATTTGCAATGAGCTTTGGTTTACGATACTTTGGTTTTTACAATACTTTACTATCAAACATAGCCTGGCTGTGTTTGGTTGCAAAAGAATTTTGAAGTATTTCAATAATACTACAGTATTTTAAAATACTATGGTTTTAAATACTTTGAGGTGTTTGGCTCTAGTTAAAATTGTAGTATTATAAACTGCAGTATCCACAAAAGCTGTAGTATTTTTGCAGTATTAAAAAGAGGTTGGGACCTCTTTTTAAAAAGCGAGAAACACAACAAAGAGGTTGGGACCTATTACAACGATGTATACTGTGATTGCCAAACATGCCATTGTTTCCACAATACTTTGAAAAATTGTTGTTTTCATAAACTACAATATACATTGTCGTTGGTATAAAAAACTGTAGTATCGGAATACTAAGGTTTTATAAAAACATTACTTCCAAACGGAGCCTAATTTTTTGAGCCAAACACTTCAAAGTATTTAATACCAAAGTTTTTCTTAAAAACCACAGTATTCCTAAAAAACAGCAAAAATACTTTGCTCCCAAACGCACCCGTAGTTTTTTTCTCTGTTTCAAAAAAAGAACCCCAGACCTCTTTTAAAAAAACTGAGCACGCTAGAAAAACAACTCCATGGACAATCCTCTATTTATTTGTCAGGAAATGTGAATGATACCGAATTGGAAAACAATCAAGTACTAAATAGGCACTCCCTATTTATTTGTGAATTATGAGTTAGGTCATATATTTTCCAATTTTGTTATGAAAAACATCATATATATTTGCGTTGATCGGGTGGATTCAAATGTGCAGTTGTTTCATCGCTGTGAGGGTCTGGTGTTCAACAACCTCCCCGTGCTCTGATCCTGAGATACCGTGTCGTTTACGACCAGTGGAAATCGAATTCCAGGTTTGTTAATTATACAGACTCAGTAGCCTTTCCTCCATTACATTGTGTTTGCGGTCGTCGATGATTACAATGCTAACGAGTGGTGTTGCAGACTGCTATTGAGGCAGAGAGAGTGAAGACCTGTGCTGCTTTTGAGGAGAGGGATCGGCAGTTGGCGGAGAGGGACCGGCAAAGCGGCGGAGAGGGACAGGAGAATGAGGAGAGGACGGCTAGGCTGTTGGAGGTGGAGAGGCACCGGACCGACTTTGGCTAACCGGGCCATGTACGAGCTCTTCGTGGTAAGTTTCTTCTGCATATTAGCTAAATCATGCACGCAATGTTCCTTTCATTAGTAACTAATATGACTGACTCGTCAAAACCAAATGTGCAGTCCATATGCGAGAAGAATGGCCAGACCCCTCCGCTGATGCCAGTCATTGCTCCGGTGGGCACGGTGAGTTTCATTTTAACGGTCATTAGTTACTAGTCTTCACATTTGAGTTGCATCATGCTAACGATACATTGGAAATAATCTTTGGTGTAGCGTAACTCCCGACAAGCATCGACCGATCCTTCTCCGTCTGCCACTGGCGCGACCGGTCCTACACCTACACCTACACCTACACCTCCGTTGTCCCAAGTGTTTTGCTTAATAGAGTTTTGTTGTGATGCCATGTTGTATATATCTAGACATATCGTGCATAATGTGTGTATGTTTGAAATGCATTGTATGTGTGGGATTCGACACCTAGTCGTGTGCCTTTGGTAGCCTTCCATATAGGAAAATGCCTCCTAGTGCTTCCATTGAGCCATGGTAGTTCGCTCTTTGCTCAGGAACACATGGATTGACCCGGCATGTGTCCTTCTTTGCTCACTGTCTACGTCCCTACGGGAAATGTCATGCGTGTATCACCGAAGTCCTTGTAACTTACTACGACTTGGTTGCACTCGGCGATGACCGACACGTGCATTGCTGGGTCATGTATGTCCGTCCTCAGACGTTTGTGCCACCTTGGTTCTATGACTAGTCATGTCGGCCCGGGTTCTCTGCCATATGGATACTAGCGACATAATCATCTACTTAGCATTTTTCCTCCATATAGTATGCTTAAGAAATGACATATTTTTGGTCCTAAATGACTTAATATGCTTAGCTAGCTCAAAAATTACATAATAACCTTAATTAGCTTCAAAATGACCTATTCAACCTAGGCTAGCTCTAAAATGACCTATACTTAGCATTTTTTCCTCCAAAATGACTTAATATGCTTAGCTAGTTCAAAAATTACATAATAAGCTTAATTAGCTCCAAAGTTACCTATTTAACCTAGGATAGCTCTAAAATGACCTATACTTAGCATTGTTTCCTTCAAAATGACTTAATATGCTTAGCTAGCATAAAAATGACCAATTTAACCTAGGATAGCTCTAAAATGACCTATACTTAGCATCTTTTCCTCAAAAAGACTTAATATGCTTAGCTAGCTCTAAAATGATATAGTATGCTTAAGAAATGACATATTTTAGGTCCTAAATGACTTCATATGCTTAGCTAGCTCCAAAATGACATAATAACCTTACTTAGCTTCAAAATGACCTATTCAACCTAGGCTAGCTCTAAAATGACCTATACTTAGCATTTTTTCCTCCAAAATGACTTAATATGCTTAGCTAGTTCAAAATTACATAATAAGCTTAATTAGCTCCAAAATTACCTATTTAACCTAGGATAGATCTAAAATGACCTATACTTAGCAATCAAGCTTTCCTTCAAAGTGACTTAATATGCTTAGCTAGCATAAAAATGACCTATTTAACCTAGGATAGCTCTAAAATGACCTATACTTAGCATCTTTTCCTCAAAAAGACTTAATATGCTTAGCTAGCTCTAAAATGATATAGTATGCTTAAGAAATGACATATTTTAGGTCCTAAATGACTTCATATGCTTAGCTAGCTCCAAAATGACATAATAACCTTACTTAGCTTCAAAATGACCTATTCAACCTAGGCTAGCTCTAAAATGACCTATACTTAGCATTTTTTCCTCCAAAATGACTTAATATGCTTAGCTAGTTCAAAAATTACATAATAAGCTTAATTAGCTCCAAAATGACCTATTTAACCTAGGATAGCTCTAAAATGACCTATACTTAGCATTGTTTCCTTCAAAATGACTTAATATGCTTAGCTAGCTTAAAAATGACCTATTTAACCTAGGATAGCTCTAAAATGACCTATACTTAGCATCTTTTCCTCCAAAATGACTTAATATGCTTAGCTAACTCTAAAATGACATAATATGCTTAAGAAACTAGATAACAACCCCGCGCGTTGCCGCGGGAAAATTAGCATACCAAGTTGTAAAAATTCATGAGGTGTGATAAGAAAGAAATGAAATTTTCCACTGAAGTGTGATGCTTCTGAGCGATAAGAAGGAAATGAAATTGACCACTGAAGTGTGATGCTTCTAAGCAAACGAAAATCACATTTCCAAAATGATACTCTACATTTGTAGTAAGTCATTCATTCATCAAAGTCTCTTCAAAAAGTTTCAAGATGCATCATAATAATCTTCTTCTTCTAACTTTCTTCTTTCCCATTTTACAGATTTGCTTAAGATCACTGAAGCTTGGGTTGATGGAGTGCTTGTATTTAGTTTTTGTTTTGACCTTGTGAAACTTTCTACCTATGGATGAAACCTGTAATATTGATGAAACTATGTATATGTACGGATGAAACTTGCTACTATTGGTAACATGTGTTGGATACATATGTGTTCATGACTATTGGTAATATGTGTTGAATATGCTATATTGGTCATATAAATATATTTGTGTTTGATTTCTGTGAAAATGAATTGATATAAGAAAAACAAAATTAAATGGGGCAATATAGTCACTTTGCCATCTGGCGGCAGATGGCAAAGAGCCTGCCTTTGCCATCTGGCCGGTCGATGGCAAAGAGCCCGCAGCCTTTGCCATCTATTTGGTCGATGGCAAAGAGTCAGGCTTTGCCATCTCGTGGTGATGGCAAAGTATGCCGTTAACCTCTGACGGAGCTAACCCGTTAAGAGGCTTTGCCATCTGCCAAGATGGCAAAGCCTGAGCTCTTGCCATCAGCCGCCAGATGGAAAAGAAGCCTTTACCGCAGGGTTTCGCATTTAATTGCCTGTTATCTGCCGCTGATGGCAAAGCCTTTGCCATCCGCCGAACATGCCTTTGCCATCTGCCATGGCAGATGGCAAAGTGCCAGATTCCAGTAGTGGGGCCTGTTCACAATTTATACGAGGGGGTGGTTGTTCTTTTATTGGAGGGACTTGTACCAGACTTGAACGCTACAAAGTGCGACCTGGCACACCGTAACACCACTTGGAACAAGCGGGTAGCTATCTCAAAAAACAATCAACAACTAAAAAAATGGCGACCTGGCACGTAGTACACAATTTTAAATGATTGTTTTGATGGAGTGAAAAAGGAAAACTACCACACTACGTATATATAGGTCGGAGCCTCCGTGCTTGCTTGCTAGGGTTGCTCTATTCACACACTCTCATCCACTCCAGATATAAACAAGATAGGGGTGGTAACACTATCTTTCTCCCTTCAAAAAACATTGTCTTTCTATCCTCACCGCTGGTTAAAGATCTGGACGTGCCCCCCTCCGCCGGTGAAGGGGAGGAGGGGCAGTGTTTAGGCCGCCATCGACAGCGAAGGAGGAGACCCACTGCCGGCCGCACCGTTATCTCTGGCCGAGCGCTGGCGCAGGAGGTCCTCCGATCCCTTCGTCGCTGCCCTAGTGTGGGCGGATCTGGCCTCCCGCCGCCCACCAATCCACATCCCGACGACCTTCAGGTATATCTTCCTTCGAAACCGCCTTAGCTCTACTTCCCCAGCTTGCTACGTTGCTGCATGTGCATCATTTTCTACCTCTCAGCCCCTCTCGATTGGATGGTCCAACGTCACCTATTTTTTTCTTCTATTGTTAGAGGTAAAGCTACTTCATGGAGTCGAATCTTGTACTTGGTTCAAACAAGAAATAAAGTGGGGTGGGGGAATTTAGTATGTACATCGGACTTGGTACCAACAGGAAGAAAAGGGGGTGAAAGTAGTACAGACTGGTCATCCAACTAGTCTCTTGGTCGAAAAGGGAAATGCCGGGGTAACGTTGTACACAGTGGTATGACCAGGACTAGATTTGCTATCCACACATAGGAGTTGGTGGCTAGAGTGAACAAAAATGGGACCAACCCAGATGTGTTTCTTGGATGTTTGTTTCTCAGGGCAACAAACTGTGAGTCACCACTTTATGCCCCTGCTTAGGTACATGGTGTTGGACTGGTGGTGCACCCACTATCCCATGCCCTTATACCAAATATTTAGTTGTTCTTAATCTAATGCCCCTGGTAAAATGAAGCCATGCCACTATTATAAGCCATGACAAGTTTAGCGAAATGTTTTTGCTTGTAATTGTTTAAGACTTTGACTGTTTCCATTGTAGCTTTTTGTGCAAACAGGGATATCCATTTCACCAGGTTGTTGTTGTGACCTTTTGGTGCACTGCACAAAACACTTCTTAAAAGAAGTGACTTTTGTGATGTTTACCTAGAATGTCAGAATGGAATAGTTGATTCATTTCGGTGGAACTACACAAAGGGAGATATGTGTTCCAATCCTCATCATCCATATTGGCGCCATAACCTTCCTTTAGGTAAGAATGATATTTAATGCATGTGTTCATCTCTATTTTGCGACTCCCATGAGAAAATAATGCTCTTGTTTACTAGTACACTTGTACTCCCTCGCTGACAAAATCAATTCAGAAATAGAAGGCCAATCATGTACTTGGTTTCACCAACTAGTGAGGAGAAAGAGAAACAGAGGATGAAGAGGAAGAAGAAGAAGAATAAACAGTGCCAAGGTGATCTTGCTGAAGCCAGAGGCCTCAGTCAAGGCCATTCAAGGGCTTCGGTAACGTCTACCTTACATGTGAGATGATCCTCCAGGGAGCCCTTCCACTTCTGTTGTCTCTCCTGCAAGTTCACTTAATTAATTAGGAGTACTTAAGTACCACAAATTTATTGTTGCCTAATTTTCCCGTCGGAGTTAAACAAATCTTTAGTAGCACCTTATGCTGAATCATGTACGTGTGTATGTGTCAGGGGAAATCGACACCTATGGGATCACTGGAATCCCTTCTACGGTTGGCGGGCGCGGGGTTGTGCAAAGAGCGGGTCTGACAGGAAGCACACGGATCGTTTACCTAGGTTCGGGCCGCGGAGACGCGTAATACCCTAGTCCTGCTTTGCTGGACGTATTGAGTGTCCTTGTGTTCTTGAGCTAGCTACGGGGTGTAACTTGCCCAAAAGATCCAAATCCTCCTCCTGGTCGCCTCGGGCCTCCTTTTATAGGAAAAAGGGGTTGCCACAGTGGCACACAGGAGGTGCAAAGGTGTACAGTGGATGAGTCGATCCTCTGGCACCGTCGGACAAATGCATTTAATGCGCTGCCGACGTGCCCCTCTCACTTTATCGGGGACGGCAAGGAAGCACGTCCTAGCTGTCGCCTCCTCGCCTGGTTCCGACGTGCGTCCAAGCTGACGAGGCGTTGTTGCGCCATGTTGGCTGACTGCTGGGCTGGCGCGGTGGTGGAGTCTTCATGAAGATCTGCATGCCACCACGCAGGTGCCTGCTGGGTCGGGTAGAGGCCGCCCGTCGCCACGCAGGTGCCTGCTCAGCTGGTTGAGATAATAGCTGCATGGGGATGGCGGTGGCGTCTTGGCAGACGTGGGCATGGCTGCGGCCTGCAGGTGTCCTTGGCAAGAGTCTTGTCGGGGCCCTGGCAAAGGTCTTGCCGTGGTGTCGTGGTCGTCCCCGGCAAGGACCTTGCCGGGGGTCTTGTGGATTCCCTCGGCTAGGATCCCGCCGAGGATCGCCGTCTTCTGGTCCTTATCTGATCTCGTGTATTTATGATCTTGACAAAGATCTGCATGCCACCACGGAGGTGCCTCCCGAGCCTTGGTCCCAATGTAGTTGTCGACGGTGTTTGGAACTCTCGGGCTCAAGGGTGGCTCCCTCTGCTAGCATTGGGCAAGTTGCCCCGGCAAGGCGCTTGCCGGGGCCGCGGAGGTCGCCCCGGCAAGGGTCTTGCCAGGGGAGTCCACCTTGCCCCTTTGCTCTTTTGTGTCTCTGGTCTTGGCGTTGCCTTGTTTTTCTCATGCTTCGGTTTCCCTCCGGCTTCCCTCCTCTGCCTTGTTAAGTGTGGCCGCGGGAGCGGCTCTGACTGCCCGTGCACAAGTAAAGGGGTCAAAAAGAGAGCCCCTACTTTTGTACACCGACAGGAGCCACCGGGCCTGGGCCACACATAAGCGTGACGCGTTGTTGGGCTAGGCCCATAACGATGCGCGGGCAGGTGGGGCGGATTTTATCGTAGTAACTTTTCGTCTGCTGCGCCTCCCCACGACCCGCATTGAAAGCGAGACATGGAGGGCGTGCGAGACGTGGGGGTCATGCATGGGGTGGTTCCCGAACACATCCGTCACATCACGGTAAAGAGGCGGCTCACGCCTTCCCCATAAAAAGAGGGAGGCGCTGAGGCGCGGCTCATTTACTCAGGCGGACTCGGGTCGTGGCTTTCAAGGCGTCCGTGCCCCACGATCACGGGGTGGGGAACGGTCGCCTCACCCGTCCCGTCAATTCTGTTTGCTCGCCACGTGTCCCCCATGCAGGTGGCAGGCGGTGGAGGCGGGAAACCGGGTCGTCGCTGATTGGGGCAGCGGGTTGGTCTTGATTCCCTGTGCCACCGATGGCCGGATTGGCCGAGCGGGGCGACTGAGCCCCGATCCTGCCCCTTTATAAGAACGGGGAGGGGGACGACATCCCACATCCTTTCATCGTTCATCTCCATTCACTTCGGCTCCTTTCTTCCATCTGCCATGGCGAGAGGAGGCGCCAGCCCTTCAACGGTGGCGGCGAGGGTCGCTGCTCGACAGCGCGTCCCTCCTTCCCAAGAGCTTGTGGCAATGGAGACGTCCACGAGAGGAAGGGGGAGGGGGTGAGGCCGAGGTCGCCGTGGCGCTCGGGGAAGAGGGGGACGGGGCAGCGCACCGACCTCGCCCCCGCCAGCGATGCCTCCACCGATGGAGGGCCACGTCGGGGACCAGCCCCACGAGTTCTTCATCAGGCTGCGCCGGCTACCGCGTCGCCGTCTCTGTCTCCCTACTTTGTTTGCTCGAGAGATGGAGCTCGATCCACCCCAGACCCTCAGGTTGCACATGAGGGGCTGCGGGAACGATGGCACGTGGGCCGGCATCGACTTCCCTGCTCCTCACGTCATGTACCTCCGTCGTGGATGGAAGATGTTTGCTCGCGTCCACAGCCTGACGGCGGGGCTCGTTCTCTACTTCAAGTTAATGGAGAACGGCCTGCTCTCCATCAAGGTCTTTGGGGATCTTGAACTCGCCAGAAGTGCTGCGTGGAGAGCTCCTCCGACGATGAAGATTCCTCGTCGAGCGGGAGTGACGAGGAGGACAGCGACCACGGCGACGAGGGTGTCGAGCAGCGGGACGCCGACCCCGACTGACCGCGTCGCCCCTCCCTCGGCCATGCGCCCTGCCGAGGGCCTTCCTCTTCAAGCTCTCCATCGGCGCATTCCCCATCGCCTCCTTGGGCGGCTGGCGTAGGAGGGCCAGAGAAGGCGAAGAAGGCGGGTGGCAGCCGTCAAGTCGGAGTACGCGGGCACCGACGCCTTCATCGCGTATTGTCGGGCCGCTGCCTCATCTTCCAGTTCCTGTCCCGACACCGGGATGCTCTCTTGGTGCCTTCTTCTTCTAGCACCTTGCCTAGGCACTCCTTTCGCCCTCCTGCTACCTTGTTCCATCTTCTGAGGAGAGGGGCAAGAAAGGGATTACGGGCATCTTATCTCTTTTTAGTTTGTAAGCCTACGGGCACTTGTTAGATTTAAAACTTGTAATCCCCTTGCTCATGTTTTTTATCCCATATGAACTGTACCTGTATTGGACGTTTTTAATGAAAAAGGGTGCTTGCCGGGTTCTTTGTGCGTGAGCGAGGCCCATGCCAAGGAGTGAATTCTTGTTATTTTCAAGATAAACATTGACGCCCGGCAACAGGCCTTGCCGTCCCCTCACTTCAACCGACCATTCTCACGCTTTTGGCGGAGGCAGGGGCGAAATAGAGTTAGGCCCCTCGTTTATCCCCTCGCCACCGCGACTACGACCCGGTTCTGACCCAGGGACTTGGGTATAGGAGAAACAGGGGGAGCACGATGGTCTTGGAGCAAAACAAGGTTTCATAAGCCCCAACTTCATACGGAAATGCACAACAGAGGATGAAAGACTTATCTGATTCTGCAGCCCCGGCAGCCTTGGCTTGCTGTGGTTGGATTCTTGTATCAGCAGCCCCAGGCAACCTTGGCTTACTGAGGCCGGAGCGTCGGCTCGTTCTCTTTCTTCCAAATGGCTTAGCAGAAGTGTCCCTGTACCCTGCGAACCAAAGAGTACGGAAAGGAACAGAGAAACGCACACTCGACGTCTATGTTAGGGGTTAGTCGCCGCTAAGCACTATCAACCCTAACCGAGGGAGAGACTTAACCTAGCATGCATGCTAAAATTTAGGGCGCCAGTGCTTCATTTATTTATGCTCAGGGTCTGCGCCTGGCTTTGTACAGAGGGTTACATGCCTTGCCAGCAAGACTTGTACAAAAGGTGGTTTGCCGGGAGGCCCAGCAACCGTGCCTTATGGGTAAAACTTGCGAAGATGTTCGATGTTCCAGGAGTTGCTCACTGGAATAGCATCTTCGGTCTGCAGGTGGACTGCGCCGGGCCTGGTGACACGTATTACCCGATAAGGTCCTTCCCACTTTGGTGTCAACTTGTTGGAATTCTTGGCCGATTGAACGCGCCGAAGAACAAGGTCGCCTTCCTCAAAGCTTCAGGCATGAACCTTGCGGCTATGGTAGCGGCGCAAGGCTTGCTGGTTGCGCGCTGCTCTCATAGCCGCCCGAAGACGATCTTCCTCAAGGAGCGTTGCGTCATCTTGTCGCAACTGCTCTTGCTCAAGCTAGCGAGCACTCAAGGTGACCCGTATGTGAGTTCCGTGGGGAGAACTGCTTTTGCCCCGTATACCAGGGCAAAGGGTGTCTGGCCGGTGGCTCGATTTGGCGTTGTTCTGATCGACCAAAGAACCACCAGCAACTCATCAACCCAGCGCCTTCCGCTCTGGCGCAGCCTGTCAAAAGTCTTGGTCCTCAGGCCTCGTAGTACTACAGCATTTTCCCTCTCCGCCTGGCCGTTGCTCCATGGGTGTGCCACGGAAGCGAAACAGACCTTGCCGCCGAGGTCCTGGATGTACTACATGAAGGTGTGGCTTGTGAACTGCGTGCCGTTGTCGGTGATGACTTTGTTTGGCACACCAAAACGGCAGACTAGCCCCTTGAAGAACTTGACGGATGACTGTGCTGTCACCTTCCTCACTGCTTCCACCTCCGGGTACTTAGTGAACTTGTCGATTGCAACGTACAAGTACTCAAAGCCCCCGACAGCGCAGGGGAAAGGGCCCAGTATGTCGAGCCCCCAGACCAAAAATGGCCAGGAGAGAGGAATCGTCTGAAGGGCTTGGGTTGGTTGATGAAGCTTCTTCGAATGGAATTGACACGCTTCACACTTGGTTACTAGTGTCGTTGCAACCTGGAGGGCAGTGGGCCAGAAGAAACCTTGCCGGAACGCCTCCCGGGGAATACACTTCAATTTCACATCGTTCGGTCTTTTCCTGTACAGGACGTCATTGACGAACTGATACATAGCAGACCAACATGCTACTTTCCCCGCTTCTTCCTGCTCCTCAGGAAGCTCCCCTGTTTGGAGGAATCGGACGGTATGATGTGCCCATGCCGGAGCCTGGGGCTCGACGGCAAGGACTAAAGGCATTTCTTCTGCCATGGGAGCGGCCGTCTCTACGGCCAGAGCTTGATGCCTCGCCGGAGTCAGTTGCTCGTCGGCAGGCTCAGTACCCACGGCAACGTCCTTGTCGGCGGCCCCAGGGGGCTCGGCGGGAAAGTACTTGCCGGGGCCTGATTTCCTCCGCTTGTTCTGCTCTGTTGATGGTTCAATGGATGGCTGAGTTAACCGAAACACAAAAGTTCTTGGTTCCACAGGTAGCTTGAACGCAGCGCGCTTCGACAGGTAATCGGCGATGTCGTTCTCCACTCGGGGAACGTGCTCCGCTTGTATACCGTCAAAGCGCTCTTCCAGCTTCCTCACCTCATCTACGTAGGCCTCCATCAACGGGCTCTGATAATTTTTGTTGACTTGCCTGACGACAAGATGTGAATCACCCCTGATGATGAGCTTCTTAATCCCGAGGTCCGCCGCGATCCTGAGACCGGCAAGCAGCCCCTCGTATTCAGCAGTGTTGTTTGTGGACATCTCTCTGGGAAAGTGCATCTGGATCACATACTTGAGGTGCTCTCTGGTGGGTGCGACAAGCAGCACACCAGCACTGGCGTCTTGCAGCGAGAAAGCCCCGTCAAAGTACATGATCCAGTTGCGACTCGCTTCCTTGCCGGGGAGAGTGGTCTCCTGGATCTCTTCGTCGGGCGTCGAGGTCCATTCTGCAATGAACTCCGCCAGGACTCTGCTCTGGATTGTTGAAGTGCTTTCAAATTTCGAACCAAAGCTTGATAGCTCCAAGGCCCACTCCACAATCCTTCCGGTTGTGTCAGGGTTATGCAATATCCATTGCAATGGGTGGCGGGTGACGACGGTGATTTCGTGGGCTTGGAAGTAATGACGCAGCTTCCTCGAGGCCATAAGGAGGCCGAAGAGCAATTTTTGCACACTAGAATACCTCGATCTAGCCCCCATGCAAGAGGGAGCTGATGAAGTAAACCGGATGCTGCATCATTTTTTTCTTTTGTACCACTTCATTTGGTTGCGCGGGCCCTGTTCTGACAGCGTCAGGATCTGTTGTTGCCACTGCCTCTTCGTCGACCTCCCTCTGTGCCACTAGCGCGGCACTGACCACTTGATTTGTTGTCGATAGGTACAGCAGCAACGGCTCTTGTGGTCTGGGCGCAACTAGCACTACAAAAAAAGACACATCAGTGACATTTTGGGCCGAACGGAATTTTTTTCTGTCATACATATGACACTTCTATGACGATAATTGTGACAAAACCCGGTATCATCATACATGTGGTGGGCTCCTACTTCTATGACAAAAAATCATGATGTAAAATGGGCTTTTCGTCCTGGCGGACCGGAGACGCAGCTGCATGACATTCTTTAGGCCGTCCATGACGGAAAAACCGTGGTAGAAGCGAGGCGAGGAAAATTTCGTGGAGTTCCTGCTACGGTGGGAGGTCGGGGGCGAAGCGATGCGCATTTCTCTCGTACACTTACGCTGCAGTGTGCGTAGGCGCTGGCTCTAATCAACTCCGAGCGAGGTGTTGGGCTCTAATCGAACCCGAAAGCGATTGCACCGCAGTTACGCTACATCGAACCCGAGCGATCGATCGATGGTCGTTAATCGAACCCGATCAAGCGATTCCTTCGCCATCGCTGCTAATCAAGCCGATCAATGCTGCCTCTGGATGAAATAAAGTGAGCGCTATGGGGTTGGCTGAACAGTGAGCGGTGGCGTTGCCTTTGGATGAACAGGACCCCGTGGTGTGGTGGAGGGCTGGATGAACAGTAGACGGTGGAGGGGTGCCCGTGGAGGGGTGGTTGAATAGGACCCCATGGTGTGGAGGGCTGGATGAACAGTAGACGGTGGAGGGGTGCCCGTGGAGGGGTGGTTGAACAGGACCCCGTGGTGTGGAGGGCTGGATGAAGAGTAGACGGTGGAGGGGTGGTTGGACAAGAGTGGCGGTGGAGAAGCGCCGGTGGAGGCTGGATGAACAGGAGCCCGTGGAGGCTGGAGGAGGTCGACGGTGGAGATGAACAGATCCCGTGGAGTCCTGCTTTGCGGTACGCCATACCCTCCCGATGAATGCCCTCGTTTCGACCGTAGGGAGGTCCGCTTTAAATCCTGCTTTTGGCGGTACGCCACACCTCCCGATCAACAGGACCCTGCTTGAACATAGGGAGGTCCGCTCATCCGCTTTTGTGGTACGCCACACCTCCCAATCAACAGACCCCCTGCTTCGACCGTAGGGAGGTCCGCTTCTCCTCTTTTTCTTGATGCGGGGACCCCTCCCGATGAACAGGATCCCGTTTCGAACATGGCCGGTCGAACACAAGGCCGATTCCTCCGTTCTGCGGTACGCCAGGCCTCGTTTCCATCGCATGTTCTGTCCAAGTCCTTCCGATGAACACGACCACGCATTCCGTTCCGACCCAGCCGGTTGGCTCCCACGCGTTCCGTTGCCTCCCGTTGAACACGACGCATTCCGTTGCCTCCCCATGAACATGACGCATTCCGTTGCCTCCCATGAACACGACGATGACGTTGTTTCTCGGTTCTGACCCACCCATGTCAACGAGCCCTCGCCGTATGTATGCGCGAGTAGGCGTTCGAGACCCCACCCGTATGTACACATACGTGGCCGTATTTTCTTTCTTGCACCCTGGCCGATGTACGTACGTGTACATGCTACGTGCGCGCCTCTACTATGACACGTGCCCGCCTCTACATCCACCAGTATATATGTAACGCATATCGTTCGCTGACCAGAATGACAACGCCACGCACGCTTCGACCAGGTGGGTCCCGACCGTCAGGCACTTCCTTGCGAGCGAAGATGTAGCTGGTGGGTCCCAGCAGTCAGGGGGGGTGAATCGTTTTGTTTTTTTGCCCGGACGCACTTCCTTGCGTGCGAAGGTGTAGCTGGTGGGTCCCAGCAGTCATGGGGAAACGTTTTTTCGCTAAATATGGTGGCCCGTCCGGTGGGTCCCCTCGTCGGTGGAGGAATAATTATTTTATGCGTAATAAGGAGGCACATCCTTGTCATGGCGGTACCAAATTGTCGCCGCCTCCATCGCACAAAGACACTTCCGATGGAAGTCGGTCGTTGACCACATTGACCACGCCGCGCCAAGAGCACCACGGCGGTGGACGAAGGTGAGGCCTAGGAAGGGGACGACACGGAGGCAGGGAAGACTCGGCAGTTGTTTCCCACGCGGAGGGGAGTACGACTGTACGAGAGTTTACTAGTTCATCTGCCATCGCCGGAGAATAACAGCAGGTGTGGGTGAGTAGAGGGATGGCTAGGCCAGCGAAGGGAGTACGGTGGGGCGGTGAGGCCTGCATGACAAAGATAGCCGGCCGGAGGAGGAGGGAGCAGTGCAGTCCTGGCGCTTGTTTGAGCGGGCCGGAGCAGAAGAGCAGAGATTGAAGAAGACGATGGCCGTTGGATGGACATCCAACAACAAGGTGTAAAGGCCAACCTTTTTTTAGGAAAGCCTCAAATCTGTGGAAAATAGCATACATCCCATCTGCCATTATTTCTAATAATTTACAGCCCATTTGCTAATTCTTAAGTTTTTTTTGGAGCCCATATTTTTTTATTAGCATTACAGCCCATATTGTGGCCACAGTTAAAAAATTATACGAAATTTTGCATATTTCAAAAGCGGTCCGAACTGTTTTTAATCCCGAAATTTTGACTCACATTCAAACTAATTTTAAAAATAAATGTATATCAATATAAAATCCAACCACGCATAAAAATTAATGTAATTTAAAGTCTTGAAATGAAAAAAAAGATATTTGAAACTATTTGTCGGTTTGATGTGTTTTAAAAATGTACAACCCATTTCTCATTACTGATGGGCCATTTTCTCGGCCAGCCAAATGAAAGCTCTCCTCTTCTTGTAAGATTTGCAGCCCAACAGGCCTGACAAAGTGACTTACTTGGCAAATCACAAAAAAACTGGGCTGTGGCCGTGGACGCAGCTGTCAGCCTCACCACGTACATTACTCTTCCGATGGAAGTCATTCCTTGACCATGTTGACCACGCCGCGCGGAGAGCACCACAGCGGTGGACGACGGCGAGGCCTAGGAAGGGGACGATGCGGAGCCGGGGAAGACGCGGCAGTGGAAGCCCGTGCGGAGAGGAGTACGAGGGTTCACTGGTTCGGCTGCAGTGTGAGGCTGCCGCCACCGCAGGCCTGGCCAGCGATGGGAATAGTAGGCGGTGAGGCCTCTGCGGCAAAGACAACCGCCACGGAGGCAGAAGCATGCGTCACGACCGGCGCTGCTTTGGGCGACTGGTGCAAGAAGACCAGAGGTTGAAGAAGCACTACGGTCATTGGATGGACATCGTACGGTCACTGGAGCTAGAATTGTTCATATTGACTAAGTTGACAAAGCCTTTCGTCCCCTCAACTTAGTAGGCCCACAAGTCAGACTCCCACCAAGGTGGGTCCCATCTAGCCGGGGGAGTATTCATTTTTTTGTGCGTAATAAGGAGGCACTTCCGGTGGGTCCGAGCTGACAGCGGGGGGAATGTTTTTTTTCGTGAAATACGGTGGCCCATATGATGGGTCCCAGCAGTCAGGGGGAAATGATTTTTTCGCAAAATAGTGGTGGCCCGTCCGGTGGGTCCCCGCTGTCAGGTGGAGGAATAATTATTTTCCGCGTAATAAGGAGGCACTTCCTTGCGGCTGCCGTGGACCCAGCTGTCAGCCTCTCCACGTACAATACTCTTCCAATGGAAGTCAGTCATTGACCACACTGACCACACCGCACCGAGAGTACCACGGCGGTGGACGAGGCGAGGCCTAGGAAGGGGACGACGCGGAGCCGGGCAAGACGCGGCAGTGGATGCCCACGCAGAGAGGAGTACGAGCGTTCACTGGTTCCGCTGCAGTGTGAGGTTGCTATCACCGCAGAATAATAGGGGGTGTGGGTGAGTGGAGGGATGGCCTGGCCAGTGGTGGGAGTATTATGGGGGCGGTGAGGCCTCCGCGGTAGCATAGCCGCCCACGGGAGGCAGGAGCAGGCGGCACGACTGGCGCTACTTTGGGCGGCTGGAGCAAGAAGACCAGAGGTTGAAGAAGCACTATGGCCATTGGATGGACATCATACGGTCACTGGAGTATTCACTAAGTTGACAAAGCCCTCCGTCCCCGTCAACTTAGTAGGCCCACAAGTCAGCCCAACAATATGGTGGGTGCTAGCTAGCAGGGGGTATTCATTTTTTTTGGGCGTAATAAGGAGGCACTTCCTTGCGTGCGAAGATATAGCTGGTGGGTCCGACCTGTCAGGGGGGGAACATTTTTTTCGTGAAATACGGATGCCGTTCCTGTGGGTCCTAGCTGTCAGGTGGAGGAATCATTATTTTGCACGTAATAAGGAGGCATTTCCTTGCGTGCGGCCGTGGACCCAGCTGTCAGCCTCTCCACGTACAGTCCACTTCCGATGGATGTCGTTCATTGACCACGTTGACCAGGCCGCGCCGAGAGCACCAGGGCGGTGGACGACGGCGAGGCCTAGGAAGGGAACGACACGGAGCCAGGTAATACTCGGCAGTTGTTTCCCACGTGGAGGAGTACGATAGTTTACTGGTTCATCTGCCATCGCCGGAGAATAACAACATGTGCGGGTGAGTAGAGGGATGGCTAGGCCAGCGATGGGAGTACGGTGGGGCCGTGAGGCCTACGCGGCAGCATAGCCGCATGAGGAGGGGGCAGAAGTCCACGCCGCTTGTTTGAGCGGCCGGAGCATGAAGAGCAGAGATTGAAGAAGCCTGACGGTACTGTTGGATGGACATCCAACGATCCAACGCTCTCGTGTGTTGACTAAGTTGACAGGGCGTTGCGTGTGCGTCAACCTTATTTTTTATGAAAGCATACGCGTCAACCTGTAGTAGGCGCACAAGTCAGCCTCAAATCTGTGGAAAACAGCATACAGCCCATCTGCCATTATTTCTAATAATGTACAGCCCATTTGCCAAATCTTAAGATTTTTTTTGGAGCCCATCTTCTTTTTGTTAGCATCACACCCCATATAGTGGCCACGGTTAAAAAGTATACGAAATTTTGCATATTTCGATGCGATCAACTGTTTTTAATCCAGAAATATCGATTCACATTCATACTATTTTGAAAAATAATTTATATAAATATAAAATCCAAATAATTGTCCATGCATAAAAATCAATGGAATTTAAGATCTTGTAATGAAAAAAAATTGAAACTAATTCCTGGTTTGATGTGTTTTAAAAATGTACAGCCCATTTCTGGGCAAACCGAATGAAACTCTCCTCGTCTTGGAAGATTTGCAGCCCAGCAGGGTCGATAAAGCAAGTAGGCCTTGTTTGGGCATTTCTTTAAAAAAATAGAATTGGGCTAGCCATTATCAGCAAGAAAAAAACACAACTGGGCTCATGATGTGGTAAACATAAATAAAACCTCAGCTAGACGGGCCACCCCAAGACAGCCCTGTTGTTACCCTGATCCATCGCTAAAACTAGTATAAATAACAACTGCTTGTTCCTCAAAAACAAATAAACTGGGCGACGTGCTGGGTCCCCGGTGTCAGCCGCTCGTAGTGTAATTCTCTCGTTTATTGACTACGTTGACAATGGCGTGAGCCCCAGATGTCCAACCATTAGGAGGAACCATATTTTTGGGCTTGTACTATAGAGGCACTTGCTTGAGTACTACCATGACGCTGGTGGGTCCCTCATCGTCATCCTCTCCACGTCTGATCATCTCCTTGTTCCTCTCGGTTGTTGACAACGTTGACAACACAAGAGGGCGGCGCACCGCGCATGGCGAGCGAACCAAGGACGCAAGGCGGAGGATGACAGCGAGGCCTCGGACGGAACGAACAGGAGCCGTTGAAGATGCGCCGGTCCAGTCGCAGGCGGAGGGGAGTACGAGGGTTGACTGGTTCGGGCGCGCGTGTTAAATGACGTCGCCAGAGAATAACAGGACGTGTGGGGGAATAGAGGGAGGGACTGGCCAACATTGGAGGGTACGTACGGTAGGGCGGCGGAGGCGTAGCCAGCCATGGGAGGCGGGAGTAGGCGGAGCCGACGGGGTGGTTTGGTTTGGGCTGCTGGAGGAAGAAGAAGACAAGAGATAGAAGATACACGACAGATGTTGGATGTCAATCCAACGACTAGTAGGTAGAATCGTTTGTTGACTGGCTAGCAAGTCGACACCACCTTGGATAGGCTATTTCCTCGTGGGTCCCAAATGTCAGAATCCAAATCTGTCACGGTCATGCAGCCTTTCCTATGAAAATTTACAGCCTGATGTGCTAGATCAAAATAAGTTTGTGGGTGCTGGTGGGGGCTAATCACTTGGCTTCTGTAATGCACAGTGAGCTCAAGCAGCCGGCGAGAGTGATGTTATTTCCCTTGGTTGGGATTTGTTACAATATTTCACTCTAAATTAAACGAATGGCAAGCCATTTGCCTTGTTTCAAAGAAAATATGACAGCCATAGCCGAGTTGAAAAAGGCAGGAACATCTAACTCCAGCTTACAAACTGTACAAAAGCACGAGGGTTAGTTGTTCATCAGGTTAAAAAACAGATTGAAAAGGGCAACAACATCTAACTCCAAAGACTGCTTTTCGCAGTCAAATGAATGGATCGGTCAGGTCCATAGAATGAACATCCCGGTCGTAAAATTTATCGGATTATGACCACAATATGTTGTAAATAGAAGCCCGACACGCTCGTAAGCTCTTTTGCCCACCGAAACTCCTTTTTTGCTCTTCGACATACCCATCCGTCAAAACATTGCTACTGATAAACTTAAGCCTGATGGACAATAGTAACCTCGCATTCAGCAGGAAGAATGTGACAAATCTTGTGTTTGCACGGTTGGCTACATATCGTTCTAGCGTTATTGTCTTCAATCGAATCTCATGAGAAGTGAGAAAATCCCGATGCTTACGAATCCACCGATTGGTTATAACTTTCTTACCCCGTCCCATTGCCTAAATAGACATGAAGATTGAAAACAGTTAAGGTCTAAAAGAAGAGTGTCGAAAGAGCAACAGCTGAACGGTTAATTCTAGTACAAGTATATGCGGCTTCCAATGTGCGTGAAATTATCACCTTTATATACAACTTCTCCGGACATGGAAAGCATTGCAGCAAGCCAATAATCTTGTTCAGATCAAAACTATTCATTTGGATATATAAGATCTTGATGTAATCCAGCACCATTGATAGGCCATCCATGGAGAAACTCTTCATTGAGCATATAACATAATATTAGTACAAAATGTGTACTCCAAGATGATATATAAATTATGCGCAGAAATTTAAAATGCAGCTTATGGTTACAAGTGTAGATGATAATATAAAGTACCTGAAGAACTGTGGAGCCAAACACCATATTGGAATGAGCACAAAGATCAGAGAGGACGGTTATTTGCAACGGTGAATAACTAGAATCAAGGATCAACCTTTGAAGTGAAGGGGCATCTTGGATGATGAGCTGCCTTCCGTCAAAAGAAATTCCAATTCTTACAAGGTTAGGTGACTTTATTTGGAGACAACCGATTCTAATCTGTGAAAACAGCACCAAGCACTCCAAAGACAGGCAACTGGAGTGGATGATGTTGTGCAATGAGGCCTCCGATATACAAACCCGCACAAGTGAAAGTTTCTTGAGAAATGGGAGTCGAAGGTTCAGTACCAGATTGTCTGGTAGGTAGCACAGTCCAAAGGTGGCGGTGTGGCGAGAGGACAAAAACCGCGAGATGGACATCGGTGCTGAGGGCACAAGTTCATGGCGTTCGGTTTGTGGTATTTGATTTCCAGGGGAATAGTAGAACTCAAGCAGCTGTAGTTCTGTGAATTGTGGGATTTCAGCCAAAGGCCCACCGTGCAGGGCATGGTATGCTTGCTCAGGTAGCATGACGGGATGCAGAGGCTTTGAACGGAGCCCTGGTGGGAGGAGATGATGGCTCTGGGGATTTCAAAATCATTGAAGAGAGATAGCTGACGATAGTCGAGATTAAGGGGCACGGCGTGCCATAGAGGGCGCCACCGAATTGAGAGGACTTGGGTGCGGCAGCAATCCTTTGTGGGGAGAAGCGAGATGATCTCCCCAAGGACAGCGTCCAGGAGATCGCTGATGCGGTCCACCCGAGATTCTACGGGTTCCTGGGATTTGGTGGGGGCGGGGTCGCCGCTTCTCCCCACGCTGCCGAGTGCGGGATCTACAATAGGCGCCACCGCTGGCGGGAGCCTCATCTTCTTGGCGCTGGGGTCAGCCGACTCCGTTTTCCTCGAGGGCGTCGCGTCGGGTTCACAGATTTGAGCATAGTAACAAATGACGAGCCTAGTTGTAGTGCGAGCGTAGAAGAAGGGGATCTGGGGGTTTTCTGTAGGAGTAAGGAAGAAGGGGAGCTGGGGTTTTCTGTAGGAGTGAGGTGAGGAATTTGAGGGTACGAGTGGAGCGAGCTGACGTGAGGTGGGTGGGAGCGAGGAGGAAGAAGAGCACCCAGGTTTTGGGGGGGTGTCTTTGGGTGTGGGTAGCGCCTCTCATTCAAGAAATATATGGGCTTTTGAATTGATTTTACTATTTACTAGTGTGGATAGGCTGTTTTGTCTTGGGCCCGGAAGAAACAATTACTACTAGTACAGTGGAGACACTCTATAGCTACCCAGAAAAACAATTACTACTAGTACAGTGGAGACACTCTACCGCTTCTGGCTCCTTCTAGGTCATTGAAACGTCTTCCTCTACTGAATGCCGTTATACTTTTGTTCACCGACATGCGGGCCATGCAGCGCGTGGGCCCAAATGCTATCCCCCAAATTAGAAGGCAGTATGCAGGCGAAGAGTCACCCAGTCAGTGGCCGGGCAAGAACGAGCCGTCGTATCACAAAACCCCACCTCCCCGCAGTCTAAGTTTGATGGATGAAGCAACCATCATTTCACTCTTCGCTGAATCCCCTTCTCCCTCACCTTCCTCAAGAAAGGCAACACTCGCATATGCCACTGTTCTTCTCTTCGAACAAAGGGAAGGTAAGCGGATCCGTGATGTTGGTATATTTTCGTTCAGAGAAAAAAAAGAACTTTTCCAAAGCAATAACTGATCCTCACTCTCTTTTTTGTTTCATTGTCATTGCGATTGTGTTTTCCTTTCAGTGGTCTCCTAGTATTCATCAGTTTCATGATGGACCATGGAGAACCAAGAAAAGATCTGCCGATATTGGAGCAGACGCGGGAGGCTGATCCCCACGAGACAGAGAGCTCCAAGAAGATGGAGGAAACCACCAAGGCGACCCCAAATATGCTCACGGCTACTACTGAGATGGTCAACGCCCCGTTTGAGGTTACAGCCCCCGTGGCACTGCAGGTGCAGTTTTCCCCCTACGAGGATGTGTCCCCCCCCCCCCACTTAGCTGCCCAAGGTGATTTCCTTCTTTGCCGATCTCGATTGTGGTTTTTCATCTAAGTATGTGGTTATTTTCTTAGAAAAGGAAGTATGTGGTGATTAATAATGCAAAATTTTATTAGCTTCGATGCCATGCTATACATAGTGGTTTAAATAACTTGTGTTTCTTATACTGAAAAGTAATTCATAATTTGTTTTTGTTTCAATTAGAGCCCTGATGCGCATAAGGATTGTGTGGTTGTACATGTCACTCGCTATGAGGCGGACGACCTGAATATACGCATGTGGGAAAACAGAGTTCTTAGGCTGTTGGATCCTCGGAAGCCATTTGCGGTTATACCAATGAAGAGTTGTATTCCAGCCTCACTTGTCGTGCGTGTTGTCCAGGTGTCTTGAAGCACAAGAAGTTCATAGCTACTCCTTCGTTTGTGAGGCATACTGTTCTTGTCAAGCTTACGCAGGAAGATGACGTGGCATGCCTCCACAAACAAGTTTATCAGTGGCAAAGCCACAAGATTGTCTTCATGAAGGTTCACAGGATTGAGCTGTTGTGGGACGTCCGCGATGATGTTCATGGCAAGGTCCATCTTGTGTCCAGCCCAAATTAGATCGAGGCATGAAATAGTTGCCCCAGCTAGTGTTTAATAGTAGTTTGGATTGTGTCTAATTATCCGAACCTTGCTCATTATCGACCCCTCCGGGCTAGTACTCTGTTTGAATCCGTCTATGGGAACTGCTGCTACTTTTGTGTGCCCGTGAATCATGTGAGAAATCGTAATTGTTGCCAAAACAGATGCGTCCTCACTAGTTTTTTCATGAATATGGCATGGTAAGACATAAGTTGTCACGGTTTATCATACGAGCAGTGTGTGTTTTGATGAAATAGAGCACTTGTTCGAGAACCGTGTGCTGACGTATACATAAGTACTTGTAAACACTGTTGGTGCTACCCCACTTGTAAGCAGTTGTGCAAAACACGGCACATTAGCTTAGCTCGCTTCAACACTAGGCTATCGACCAGCTAACAATCAACAATCTGTCCCGACATATAAGCAACTATGTATCTTGTTACATTGTTTCATGCAGTTAATTGAGGCAACAATGTAATAAATTCCAAACGCTCACACGCTAGTCCAGCGCTCATGTGGAACACTCACATTAAACTCGTCTTCATAAAAAACTTGAAAAGCATAAGTTAAGCAATTTTATACATCTCAATGATTCATAGAACATAACAAACATATACTAGTTCACAACAAAAGACAAAGTTGTGATAAGGTTTACAAATCAGGAAAAATCAAGCAAGGATTCTCTGAGCAAAGATTCTCCCGGCAGTTTAAATTTCTTGGAGTTCACTCTGGTTTTCTTGTTGCCACCATCCAGGTTAGGTTCTCTCATTCTAGAATAACCAATTATAATTGTGGTCTCAAATTTGGAATGTTGAACTGAACCATGCAATGTACTGACCAGCTGAAATGCTTGTGCATTCCACTAAATTTAAGCACCGCTATTTGCAGAAATAAGCAGACCACAATGCCTCCTGTCCGCGCACCTGTCCAAAAACCGTCGTGCTAGCTAGTCCTAGGTCCATGGATGAACTGGTAGAAAGTGCATTCCGGACTAGGATGCAGTTGTTTTCGCTCGTTCCTGCACTGCAATCAGGAAGTGAAACGTACGAATCAACTTCTTTTAGATTGCCTTGGTCATTCTACCTTAGTTACTAACAATGTAGGGATACCTTGAATACGGGAGGTTAGACGACGACAACGAGGGATAGCCATCTCATTTTGCGCAGTTGTAGTAAAACTGAGGTGTGTGCTTTTGATTGCGCGGATAGAAACGATACGGAGATAGACATCCCGAAATGATATGGAGATAGACATCCCTGTTTGCGCAAATATGAAATACGGTTATTTAAACAGTGACAGATATTACTACTTTCCCCTGTTTCTTCTTAGAACCAAGTCCTAGATTCATGCTACAGTTTTCCCACTTTCTTCCCTGTTTGAACCAACACTTTGAGTCGACTGTATGAACTAGCTTTACTTCTAATAATAGTAGAAGTCTAGGTCGCTTTGGAACAGCGGACAGAAGTAGAAAAGGATCCACACGAAGGGAGCTGGGGCAGTAGAGCAAGGCAGGTTTCGAAGGAATATATACTTGAGGGTCATCGGCATGTGGCAAAGACAGCGTCGGGAGGCCGCATCTTGCCCACAATACTGCAGGGAGGAAGAAGGGGTCAGAGGCCCTCCCGAGCCGGCGCTCTCTCGAAGAGAACGGAACAGCCGCCGATCAGGACGCGCAGGCAGCCGTTGGTATCCTCCCTCGCCGCCGACGACAGCGTGAACGATGCACCTACACCCCTGCCCCGGTCGAGGTTGTCCGGCCGGATTTGTGACCAGGCGTGAGCTGAGAAAGAGTGTGGCCACCTATGTGTTGCTTAGATCTGGAGAGCATGAGAGAGTGAACAAGAAGAACCCTACTAAAGCAAGCGCTAAGGCTCCTGCTTTTATATATAGTGGAGTGATTTTGTTGTACCAGCTTCAAAAAAAAGCGCTCCTACGTGTACCCACAAGTGGGTGTGAGAGAACTAGTGCGTGCGTGCACCGCTTCTCTTTGTGAGAGTACAATATACTATGCCCAAAGAACATTCGCCGCAAGAGTAATAGTATAAGTGTGTGACGTGTGAGTTAAAATAAAATGTGCGCGCCGTCTTCTGTTTTTTAGAAGTTCTGAGGGTAGGGTGTGAAGAGCACATGTGCGACGTGTGAGTCTGCGAGAGGACTCGGGAGAGTCGTGACTCGTGAGGGTGCGTGTGCGTGAGAGAGAGGGGGGCATGTATCAATGTGATGCATGTGTCCGTAAATCATTATCCGATAAACGTTCGCCACAAGCATTTTCCTGACGAACTTCGTAAGACCGTTAGATCGGCATCCGACAGTGTCAGTTTTGCCATGTCATTTAATAGAACAGCCATTCCTCCTACACACAAATCTTCCACGTGAGTGTTAGCAACTGCCGTATGCTCCCTCCGTTCTGAAATGCAGTGCATATAGCTTTATTGAAAATTCGAACCTCGCAAACTTTTACCGAGTTTTCGTGTACCAAATTGCACATGTAGAATACCATGTATATACCATTTCATTCATCTTCGAGAGGTAACTATAAAGATGGGTGAAGAGTCTACAAAGAAAGACCATCGTATCACCCGCAGCAATTTCAAGCATCCTTTAGTGTCGAGGAATATCATAGGAACTCTATATGATATGATTTTATAAGATTTTTTCCTTTAGAGCCAATTGTTTCATAGGAATAGATTCATATACTCCACATTTCAAAGGAAATAAACATGATATCATTTCTATAGCTTTAGAGCCACTTGGTTCATGTGAATGGATTCCTATACTCCCTTTTCAAAGGAAAATAAACATTAGCGTATATTCAATAGAAAAGATCCTATGATATGAATCAAATTACATCTCTTTTCTAATCCCTCCTCATAGGAATTGAGATACATGTCATCTCTAGATTCAATAGAAAAGTTCCTATGATGTGAACCAAATGACATATCTTTTCCAATCCCTACTCATAGGAATTGAGATGGTCCATGTCATCTCTTTCCCTACAACTTCCATGTATACATCTTCTATTCCTAAATAGATAGTACAACCCACTAGTAGCTTTTTTCCAAAACATGCAACTATGGCACAAGAACTATATAGTGTGCCAATAACTTTGAAAGATGGTCATTGGATGAAGCTAACCCGACAAAGGCGAGAGATAGGCAAATCCGAGCACTCTTTGGGTCGTTGGATATCGTGAACATTCCACTAGATCTGCAACATGTACAATTTAGAAGACTCCATGGTTGAACTTAAGCATAATGCACAAACCTCAAAACACAAGCACTTCTCCTTTGTTCTAGAATCTTCTATATCATAATTGATTATTTTTTCTAAATGAATTTCCATTATTTGTTTTTACTTTATGATTTACAATGCACAACCCCATGAATCTTAACATTTTTATAAAACTAATTGATTTTGAATGAGATGAACTATAAGAACTAAACGAACATCTACATCGTGCATATATGACTCAAAGCTTTACATGCTATAGTGTGTATTTATTCATAATTTGTTTTTGAAATCTCATGCGTTCAATACATGTGTACCTTACTAGTTTTGAGTAGAATAGCAAATTTCACGCGTCCTCAAGTATATCAAAATGCAAGGCCCATGCATCATTGCCTTTCGGTCGAACCTACCACAATTTTTTGTACGTACTATATCTCCACTGGTCCCCGAACCCAAAATGCTGCCTTGTTCCCGTAAAACCAAGCGGCCCACACATATTTAAGGCGTCGACTCAAACCCGTTTACTATGATGTGGCCCCGCACGCCGTAGTACTCCTACAAACCCTACCGCCGCACTCATCATCGGTTTTCTTCAAGAGGACGAGGGAGAGGCCAATTTGTAGTGGAGGCGCTTTCAAAAAAAAGGATCTGTAGTGGAGACCCCTACCCTAGGGTGCCCTAGGTAGCTGCCATACGCATCATTGTTTTGTCTTTTCTTTATGCTCTTGCCCTAGAGTGAAATGATGGTTGCTTCGTCTGTCCCGACTTAATGGGGGAAAAGGTGGGGCGTTGTGATTTGACCCCTCATAGCTCATTTTCTACTATTGTGGCGCTCCGACCGGGGTGCCTCCAATTCCAACCGCTGCTCCGAACTGTAATTTGGTGCATCGCACGTGGAACAAGACGGTGGATGAGCCACATGTCGGCCAAAGGGGTCCTGTTAAGTGTGTCGCCATTTCGTGTTTGGACTGACCTTGCTTGAGTTGCTACACCAACACGATAGGAGCAGCCTACCACTTGGTTTTGTTCCTTGGTGAATCCCGACTATATTGATCTAAAAAGATACATGCTGAACTACCCTCTCCATCTCGGTTTTTTTATTTTTAGGCGTCTTGGTTTATAGGGCCTGCACGTAGTTCTAGGTCATCCATTTGACTAACTAAATATGAGTTACTATGTCACAAAAAGTATATCATTGGATTCTTAAGCGGATGTAGTTGTATTTAAAAGTCGAGGGCGGGATTTTCCTGCGGTAGGTGGCGGGGCAGTTCCGCCTAGTCGGTTCGACAGAGACGCGAGAAGACGAGGGAGTAGGCTGCTGCAAACGTAGGGCTGTGTGATTTGACAAATGAAGTTATCACTGGACAGGTGGGGCCTCGTGATTTGACTTGCCATTGTCATTTTAACTGCGGCACTACGACCGGCGTGAGTCTCCCAATTCCTGACCACCTTCATACAGGTGCCTCTCCCAATGCTCCACCATGTAGTACTCCCTCTGTTTCTTTTTAGTCTACATGTAAGGTTTGATCAAAGTCAAGCTATGTAATGCTTGACTAACTTTATATTTAAAAAATATAATCATTGACAATATGAAATCAACCTTAACAGATGCACCACGAAATGCATTTTCATACTATATAGTTTTAATATTGTAGGTGTTCATATCTTTTTATATAAATTTGGTCAAACTTTGTGTAGTTTGACTTTGACCAAATCTTATATGCGGAGTAAAAAGAAACAGAGGGAGTAGAGGCTGGCTCTTGCATGAGAGCAACTTCTCCACTTTTTCCTTGCCTCTCTTTCCTCCACATATGCAAAAATGCCATGTAAAGAGCACCATTGTACTTACTTTTACTTGCTCCTACAGGTGCTTAAGCTTGCCACATAGGCATAAAGTCTGATGTGGCAAGTTAATGAAGAAGAGAGAGACTAGTTTGGTGACCCAAGGAAGAAATGGTGCTAAGCGCGTGTACCTTGGTGAAAAGACAATTTTGAGTCTATAGCTAATTAAATGAAGCAAACTTAGCAACACCATTTCATTGGAAGAGGTCACTCCTTGGCAAATGCAATAAATACTAGTACTCCTGTGTCCCATAATATAAGAACGCTTTTGGCACTACACTAGTGTAAAAACGTTCTTATATTATGGGACGAGGGAGTACGAAGAAAGAGATAGAGAGGAGTAAAAAATACACTTATAGCCAACCTTATAGCCAACCTTGTTGTAGTATGAGTGGCTAAGTGATGACTATGTATGACATGCCAACATCGGATAGCCCTAACGCACCGTGTTAAATCTCTAAGGTAGCGACCATGAAAGCGACGCGACGGTCGTGGTAGGCGCGACCATGATACGGGCTGCTGGCAGCCCTTGGATCTGGGATCAAACAGTCGCATGCTAAATTGCTGTAAATTTGCAGAATAACCCTCCAGGATAGGATATTTACCCATAGGTCTAGAATCACGCCATGCAACCGTTCGATCTCATATCCAAGGGCTCTCGGAAGCCCGTATCATGGGAGAATGGAAAGCCACTACCCTGCCGTTCGCACGCTGGCAGTTCGCTCCTACTCGTCCACGCACGTCCTTCAATACTACGACGGTTCGCTCCTAGTCATCCCGTCCATTCACATTACGGCAATTCCACTAATCCTAACCCTCCTCCCAAATCCATGGCGTCCCAAATCTCCACGATCGGCGGTGAGTACAAGGTTAGAACCATCACCGGCGATGATTTCGACGTCATCTACACCCGTTCTTCCGCAACGGTGAAAAGATGCCTTTCTCGCTTCAGACGCATGTTCGAAGACTCAGATGATGAGTGGGTCGCTTGGCTAGATGTTGAGTACACCCCAGTCCTGGGACGAGAGAAGGATCTAAAGGACGAAGAGAGGAAGAAGCCCGCCGTGATCCAGGTTTGCGTACATAACGTTTGCTTGGTCAACCACATATGCCATGCCGACGTTGAGTGCCAGGATTTTAAGAACTTCCTCAAGGACAAAACAGTGAGATTCGTTACTGTAGACTTTAAGAACGACAAAGAAGTCCTGGGTCGGATAGGCCTCATTGTAGGAAACCCCTTCGACCTCCAGAAGAATCTGCTGGTGCCCTCTCGTCAGCCTTCAATGCTGACCCTGGCAGGAGCCATGGTTCATCCTTCGCATCAGTAAACTGGAGAAACCTCATTACACGTTTCATCGTCATGCATGGCAGCGGAATGTATTAGATATAGACCACATCCACTACGCTGCAATGGATGGCTACCTTTGTTTCAATATCTACAAGGGTTGGATGAAGAGCAACATCCAAGTGTGCGTTTCAAGCAAAGAAGTATCGGCCAAGAGGAAGAGGGACAATGTAGCGACCTGACCCAACATCGGTCAAGTCTCTGTGTCTGTACCATCCCAAGATCATGCTGGTACTCACAGTACATCGATAAAGTAATCAAAGTTCAATCACACCTGAATTTTATTACACGATTCTCATATAGAGTCTTTATTACAAGGGAATAAATTCGCTCAAGGCCAACTCATGAGAAATAAACTACTAATGTCTGGAAGCGTAGAAGTAAAGTGAGTCCATCCGACTCCAAAGGGCAATCGCCAAGCGGAGCGTAGCCTCACCCCTGATCGAATATATCTACGCAACATAATACGTTGCAGCCATGTAGGTCAGCTTTTGGAATAAGTCGGCAAGTCATGAAGAATAACATTAATAAAGTTACTACACTATATGCATTTTGGCTGTGGAGCTCTAAGTTTCATCATTTTGCGTAAAAGCCAATTTTATCCTACTACAAAGGACTTATTTGCAAATTACTACAAATTGTTGGTAGTTATTGAGATGGTTCCGCCAACCAAAATCTCGCTCCCAAATTATTAAGTCATAAACCCTCAAATTAATTCATTAGTTTTAGTGTTGAGATATCCGAATACTTCCAAGTTCCAGAGGCTCAAATGTCCGTAATCGGGGACACGGCTAATCGATTAGGTTATAACTCTCTGCAGAGGTTTATGACTTTCCCGCAAGAATCATTCCCTCCTTTAGAGTCTTCGCACTTCATGGTGTTTGAAGACGGGACGAATGAAACAGGGTCTTCCAAAGAGTTCTTCCGCCACCGCCGGTACCCATCCAATCCTACCGTTCGTCTACTTCTCGTAGTACCGCCCAGCCAGCGTCACTACTAGGGTCAACCCACCAGAGCCCATAATGGCTTGCGGCTGCACGTAAGCTTCCGGTCATGGGGCATCCATCCTTCTCTTCGTGGCTGGGTGAAGCTTTCCGCAGGATGTCATGGCGCTTCTCCATGCATCCCGGCCACCACTGGTGCTCCAGGTGCCCGCCAACCGTCCTCCACCCAAAGAGTGATTTTCCGAAGTCCATCTTGATCATTGTAGTTCATGGGGTTATCATCATCATTGACTCTCACATCTTGCTTATGAATATCACTCATACCAAATCCCATCTACGAGCATAGCAAAATAACTACTACGTCCCGGGGTCATGGTAACAAGGGGATTGGTTCATCCTACCACATGATACTACTCAAGTTTAATGACTTCAAGATTTCACTACTGCATGCATGGTGGGGTGGTGACAACTACTAATGCACAAAAACATAGGTATAGAAATAACATGATCAAAACTTGCCTTCTTGATGATCCTCGTAAGCTAAAGAGTCGTAGTAGCAAGCTTCAGCACTCCGGAAACTCTACCGAGACAAACAATAACACAATAAGCACAAAGCAAGAGGATCACACAAGATAACAATAGTAACATAGCACAACAAAACAATCAAAACCAATTCCAAAAGAAAAACTCAAAGAAACCAATTCAAAGTTTTTTCCTACTCCAAACAATAACTAAAAATAGTTTTTATATAACAAAAATTCCTTAATATAACCTAATCATGGTTTTAGGTTAACTTAATGTAAAAGGATTTACTAAGCAACTAGGTGCAAAAAGAATTAATTAAATAGCTATTATAAAACTCATTTTAGGCCTAATCAAATTTCTATTAAGAAAATTAATTTAAAACTTTTATTAATTATAAATAAAAGTTCATCTAATGGAGTGACAGAAACTAACCTAGAATAACTAATCACCAGTTAAAAATAAATTAATTTACTAATTAATTAATTAGGAAAACAGGAACTAGTTAATTAATTAGGATTAATAGGATTCTGTCTAAAACTAATTATTTATTAATCCTAAAATACCCAAATAAATTTCTAGGGTTTGGCAATGTCAAAATAAAGTGGTGACAAAAAGAATCATGCAAAAATAATTTTTTCTAACTAAAGTTATAGCAGATTTGCTATTCTGGCTAAAACAATATTAAAGCATTTTTAATTATTTTTAACATAGCTATATATATATTTTTCAGAAACTACATAAAATTTGCAATCCAACAAAAAAAGAATCACTCAAAAATATTAAACAGAATAAAGGATATACTTTTTTGAAAACTGAAACTATTCGCTAAAACAGTAAAATCAAAATAAAAGAAAAAAGGCCTAATGGGCCTATCTGTGCCCTGTATGCGTTAGATAGGCTAAACGGGCTCTAGGGTTTAAACTAAAAGAACCGGCCTAAAATAAAACCTAAACTAAAAACTAAACCGATCGGACCGCCGGTTTTATAAAATAAAACCTAACCCTTCGGTTCTAAATCGCCATCGATCTAAGATCTGGACGGGGGAATTGCCGGTGACTTACCGGACTCCGGCGACGGCGGCGGCGGCGCGAAGTGCGGCCGAGGCGTCAAGGCGCTGGGAGCTCCGCGACTGTCGTGAGATGCGCACGAGCACGCTGAGGTGGTTCGGTGGTGTTGGGGGGGGTCGGGGCGGACGAGGGCGTCGGCGGCGGCAACAATGGCGGCGGCGAGAGCTTCGGGCTCCGGCGTGCTTCGGGAGAGAGAGGGAGAGGGGGTCCGGCGAGGCTAGGGGAATGGGGTGCGGGGCTCGGCCCTTTATAGCCTGGGTCGGGCTTGCCTCGGAAGGGCATCGGGGTCGTCGGGATCCCGGATCCTTCGATCAGTCGATCTCCCATGAGGTCACGCGTGGGCGAGGGGGAAGAAGAGGGGTCCCACGGGTCACGAGAGGGAGAGAGGCGAGGGTCGGGTGGCCGAGGCTTAGCGCCTTCTGGGCGAGCGGGCGAGGGGTGCGGGCCTGGCCGGGCGGCTCGGCTGGCTCATGGCTGGGCCGGCGCTGGCTGGGCCTGGCGCGGGGGCTGAGGGGTGAGGCGGCGCTGGCTGGGCCTGGGGTGGCCTGGCTGGCGCCCCTGGGGTTTTTCTTTTATTTTTTTAATAAAACTAAAACAAAAATAAAACCAAATCTAGAAATAATTTATATAGGGTATATATATACCAAAATGATCAGGGGAATATTCCCTTTCATTTGAACATTTTTCCAAAGGCAAAATCCAAACTTTATAAAAATCCATTTTTTTCAAATTCAAATAAAATTCAGATTTGAATCCAAATCTTTTGGCAATGTTTTCCTCTGATATTTTTGAGTGTCATGTTTGCTCCTCTCATACTTTTGATCAAGTATTTATCAGGCTTGGTTTTTGAAATGTTTCCCACTTGCCAAAGTTTGAAATTCAAATTCAAAACTCAAAATTCTCCGAAACTTCAAATGGCATTCAAATTCAAACAGGATGCATAGGATGCTTAGCTATAATTGTAAAACATTCCAAATAGGAAATTTGGGATGTTACAAACCTACCCACCTTAAGATGAATCTCGCCCTCGAGATTCGGGTTGGCTAGCAAATAGGTGCGGGTGATCTCGAAGAAGGTCTTCTTCGCGCTCCCAGGTGGCTTCTTCCTCGGTGTGGTGACTCCACAGCACTTTGCAAAATTTGATGACCTTGCTGCGGGTGACTCTACTTGCAGTCTCGAGAATTCGGACGGGTTTCTCCTTGTAGGTCAAATCACTGTCAAGCTGTATGGCCTCTAGGGGCACTGTGTCTCTCAACGGAACATCGGCCATGTCGGCATGACACTTCTTCACCGAGAAACATGGAAGACATCATGCACTCCGGACAATCCTTCCGGCAATTCCAACTTGTATGCAACTTCTCCACGACGTTCGAGGATGGGTGAGCTCCGGCGGGAAACCAGTGTCACGTCTCGGAGGCATCTGGTGTTTTTGGAGTGGGTGAGAAAATTAGAATAGAACAATGGTCTATAAGGAATAACACTACCCACATGAATGCACAATCATAACACACCAATCATTTATTCATTCCACTCAAACGTGGTTCAAACTTGATTACAAAAGCTCATGACTAATCGAAGGAAAAACATCGGCCTAACTGATCGATGAAAAAGTAAAAGATAACATGGTGGTCGACTAAACAGTCTTCATCAGTGGCGCCTCCTCTTGGGGTTTCCTTGATGGTACTCCTTCAAAATCCTGATCATTGCTCACGAGGGGTGCTTCGTCTCCACTCGGGTAAAGGTCCTCTCCCAAGTCCATCTTTTCCTCTATCGCTGCAAGCTTCATCTTCGTGTCGCCGACTATCTCCATGAAGTCCGTGATTTCTTCCTCATGGCCAAGGAAGTCTGCGCGTGCCTTCTCCTCCAGCCCAGTTCGCGGAACAAAGCTTCCGGTGTGTCTTCGAAGTTACTGGCGAGTCCGAATCTCCCGTTTCCTGAGAAGACACTCCAAGTCTTGGATGTACGAGAGGGTGGAATCGTCCTCAATGGTACGGATGATATCTCCATTCCTTGCCCTGCGAGAAACCATGGCGAGGTCTCGAGGATCGAGCTCGGCCTCAGACTCCTCTCGGAGATGTCCAAGTGCTCGGTAGATCGCCACGTCCCTTCCGATGATCCAGTTGAACTCGGTGAACTCAAAGTTGATAGGCTCCGTGTGTCCTCCAAAGGTTCTCCACAGGATGTGCACCTCAATCCTGTAGCGGGTGTCCGTCGGAAGTGCATTAGTGGGTTTCCGGTGATCGAGGGCAGAGCAATCTTCAGCAGCCTTCACCATCTGGACCAGCTTCCTTCCGAAGGGCATCGCCTCATCGGGCTGGCGTAACTCCGGTAGCAAACTGGGGTGAACTTCGACGGCCATCTAGAATGTTGCAAAGGGAGAAGGGTCGAATAGAACAAGGAAGAATTATAGAATGAAAGGGGTTCAAAGTAAATGGTCTCGCTATGGCTTTCCGATCCTAGGGGTTACGATCCCTACGGTCAGCGTGTGCTCGATACCATCTCAGAAGCGACCTGACCCAACATCGGTCAAGTCTCCGTATGCATACCATCCCAAGATCATGCTTTGGTACTCACAAGACATCGATAAAGTAATCAAAGTTCAATCACACCTGAATTTTATTACACGATTCTCATATAGAGTCTTTATTACAAGGGAATAAATTCGGCTCAAGGCCAACTCATGAGAAATAAACTACTAATGCTGCGGAAGCGTAGAAGTAAAGTGAGTCCATCCGACTCCAAAGGGCAATCGCCAAGCGCGGAGCGTAGCCTCACTCCTGATCGGAATATATCTCTGCAACATAATACGTTGCAGCCATGTAGGTCAGCTTTTGGAATAAGCTGGCAAGTCATGAAGAATAACATTAATAAAGTTACTACACTATATGCATTATGGCTGTGGAGCTCTAAGTTTCATCATTTTGCGTAAAGCCAATTTTATCCTACTACAGTGGACTTATTTGCAAATTACTACAAATTGTTGGTAGTTATTGAGATGGTTCCGCCAACCAAAATCTCGTTCCCAAATTATTAAGTCATAAACCCTCAAATTAATTCATTAGCTTTAGTGTTGAGATATCCGAATACTTCCAAGTTCCAGAGGCTCAAATGTCCGTAAACGGGGACACGGCTAAACGATTAGGTTATAAACCTCTGAAGAGGTTTGCGCACTTTCCCCGCAAGAATCATTCCTCCTTTAGAGTCTTCGCACTTCATGGTGTTTGAAGACGGGACGAATGAAACAGGGTCTTCCAAAGAGTTCTTCCGCCACCGCCGTACCCATCCAATCCTACCGTTCGTCTACTTCTCGTAGTACCGGCCCAGCCGTCACTACTAGGGTCAACCCAGCCAGAGCCCATAATGGCTTGCGGCTGCACAGTAAGCTTCCGGTCATGGGGCATCCATCCTTCTCTTCGTGGCTGGGTGAAGCTTTCCGCAGGATGTCATGGCGCTTCTCCATGCATCCCGGCCACCACTGGGTGCTCCAGGTGCCCGCCAACCGCCCTCCACCCAAAGAGTGATTTTCGAAGTCCATCTTGATCATTGTAGTTCATGGGGTTATCATCATCATTGACTCTCACATCTTGCTTATGAATATCACTCATACCAAATCCCGTCTACGAGCATAGCAAAATAACTACTACGTCCCGGGGTCATGGTAACAAGGGGATTGGTTTATCCTACCACATGATACTACTCAAGTTTAATGACTTCAAGATTTCACTACTGCATGCATGGTGGGGTGGTGACAACTACTAATGCACAAAAACATAGGTATAGAAATAACATGATCAAAACTTGCCTTGTTGATGATCCTCGTAAGCTAAAGAGTCGTAGTAGCAAGCTTCAGACTCTAAACTCTACCGAGACAAACAATAACACAATAAGCACAAAGCAAGAGGATCACACAAGATAACAATAGTAACATAGCACAACAAAACAATCAAAACCAATTCCAAAAGAAAAACTCAAAGAAACCAATTCAAAGTTTTTTCCTACTCCAAACAATAACTAAAAATAGTTTTTATATAACAAAAATTCCTTAATATAACCTAATCATGGTTTTAGGTTAACTTAACAGAAAAGGATTTACTAAGCAACTAGGTGCAAAAAGAATTAATTAAATAGCTATTATAAAACTCATTTTAGGCCTAATCAAATTTCTATTAAGAAAATTAATTTAAAACTTTTATTAATTATAAATAAAAGTTCATCTAATGGAGTGACAGAAACTAACCCAGAATAACTAATCACAAGTTAAAAATAAATTAATTTACTAATTAATTAATTAGGAAAACAGAACTAGTTAATTAATTAGGATTAATAGGATTCTGTCTAAAACTAATTATTTATTAATCCTAAAATACCCAAATAAATTTCTAGGGTTTGGCAATGTCAAAATAAAGTGGTGACAAAAGAATCATGCAAAAATAATTTTTCTAACTAAAGTTATAGCAGATTTGCTATTCTGGCTAAAACAATATTAAAGCATTTTTAATTATTTTTAACATAGCTATATATATATTTTTCAGAAACTACATAAAATTTGCAATCCAACAAAAAAAGAATCACTCAAAAATATTAAACAGAATAAAGGATATACTTTTTTGAAAACTGAAACTATTCGGCTAAAACAGAAAATCAAAATAAAAAGAAAAAAGGCCTAATGGGCCTATACTGTGCCATGTGCGTTAGATAGGCTAAACGGGCTCTAGGGTTTAAAATAAAAGAACCGGGCCTAAAATAAAAACCTAAACTAAAAACTAAACCGATCGGACCGGCCGGTTTTATAAAATAAAACCTAACCCTTCGGGGTTCTAATCCTGGCCATCGATCTAAGATCGGACGGGGGGGGGGAATTGCCGGTGACTTACCGGACTCAAGACGGCGGCGGGCGGGCGGCGAAGTGCGCCGAGGCGTCAAGGCGTCGGGAGCTCCGCGACTGTCGGGAGATGCGCACGAGCACGCGGGGTGGTTCGGTGGTGTTGGGGGGGGTCGGGGTGGACTAGGGCGTCGGCGGCGGCAACAATGGCGGCGGCGAGAGCTTCGGGCTCCGGCGTGCTTCGGGAGAGAGAGGGAGAGGGGGTCCGGCGAGGCTAGGGGGGGGACTGGGGTGCGGGGGCTCGGCCCTTTATAGCCTGAGGTCGGGCTTGCCTCGGAAGGGCATCGGAGTCGTCGGGATCCCGGATCCTTGGGATCCCGGTCGATCTCCGGCGAGGTCGCCAAGCGTGGGCGAGGGAAGAAGAGGGGGTCCCACGGGTCAGCGAGAGGAGAGAGGCGAGGGTCGGGTGGCTAAGGCTTAGCGCCTTCGGGCGAAGCGGCGAGGGTGCGGCGCCGGGCCGGCTCTCACTGGCCTCGCTGGGCTGGGCTTGCCGGCCGGGCCTCAAGCGCTGGGCCGAGGGGTGAGGCGCTGCTAGGCACAGGGTGGCTCGGCTGGCGCCTGGGTTTTCTTTTATTTTTTAATAAAACTAAAACAAAAATAAAACCAAATCTAGAAATAATTTATATAGGGTATATATATACCAAAATGATCAGGGAATATTCCCTTTCATTTGAACATTTTTCCAAAGGCAAAATCCAAACTTTATAAAATCCATTTTTTTCAAATTCAAATAAAATTCAGATTTGAATCCAAATCTTTTGGCAATGTTTTCCTCTGATATTTTTGGAGTGTCATGTTTGCTCCTCTCATACTTTTGATCAAGTATTTATCAGGCTTGGTTTTTGAAATGTTTCCCACTTGCCAAAGTTTGAAATTCAAATTCAAAACTCAAAATTCTCCGAAACTTCAAATGGCATTCAAATTCAAACAGGATGCATAGGATGCTTAGCTATAATTGTAAAACATTCCAAATAGGAAATTTGGGATGTTACAGACAAGGACGAAGTCGAGGACGTGGACGAGGACTCCGAGTAAGGTGGCAGTGTCGTTGCTCATGGTGGTTCTAAACTTCTAATGCAGTGTCTATCGGATTAGTTGTATAGTTTAATTTCAGGTGTGCTTAGTTTAATTTGAGGGGTGTGTTGTGCTGAGCCCCCAGTACAACTATGTTATGTTTCTTCTCGTTACTTTAACTCTTCAGTATGTACATACTACTAGTATTTCTTTAATAGAATTTAGCACCCCAATTAAGCACGTACTAGCTTTTTAATAGTACTATATGCATAATTTGGTGACGAGCGCTCTCTATATGTACCACCTTTTTTTAATTTCAAATTTTGCTCCATGGAGCAATCCATCGATAGTACTACTGTACAAAAGTATACATTTTTTAAAATGCTAGAGTACTGTTCATCACATATATAGCCAGTTAAATTCTCAACCTAGAACGACGTGCATGCCATGTAGTAAACCGATACGAAGGAAGTATAGTAAAAACGAGGTGATTTTACCGAGCGATCGGCGAGGGAGCATGGCCTTTCATGCGGCCCCATGTGTCATGATGTACCAAGGCGATGCGTGCGTCCCTCTTGAGGAAGAAGAAATACTACGTGGTTTGAGATGATGGCGAACCGAAGTGTGAAATAATGGTTGCTTCGTCCGTCTGGGAAGGTGCGGCATTGTGATTTGACGTCTCATTGCTCATTACTACTACTGGGCCGGTACGAGTGGGGTGCGTCCCCCTGCTGTTCTGCACTATTATTTGGTGCTTGAAACGTCGAGCCGGTTGCTATATGTCCCACATGTCGGTGATAGGAAGTACATAATTCATGAAAGGGAGCGTCGACGGAGGAGTATACTACAGAATTCATGAACGGGAGTGACCTAGTTTTGGAAAAATCTGTTTTACGAGTAATGCGTACTCACTAGGGTTTATAGGGCTCATCTAAAAAACATTCGCTTTTCCGCTTGATAAGTCTCAATTCTACTATACTAGTAGAGTACCATTACATGTTGGATTTCGAGGTGCGTTAGATCACCCGACGCATAGCGATGTCAAGAGGAAACTGACCAATGCATGTACAAGTTCATGGAAATTTAGTGGTCATTCATGCATTCGTTCTAATTAATGCCTCGGTAAACATAACTTCTTGAGAAATACATGCGTACAAATTACTTGTGCAAACTACGAAATTAATTCGACCACTCACCGTCTACCTTGGTTGGAGAGATTTTGAAATTGAGCCATAAACTGGAAAGGAGGGAGTAGTAACTTATGTCTCGATTACTATTTGTGGCCTTGTATAGATGCAAAATGTATTTTTTTATAGTGGCCTTGTATAAGTAAATGGAGGGAGTACTAACCAAAGTACTACATAGTAGGGACGAGGAGTAAACGGAGGGAGTAGTAAAATTTTCTCCTCGTGCTGCAAGCCACCGCGCGCGTGGGCGAGGGAGCGGGCGTAAAGGCATACAGTAGTAGTAGTAGTACTACTACTCATAAGCAAGCTTCACCTCATCCTGCAAGCCACCACGCCTGTGGGCGGGGGAGACGGCGTACTAAGCAAGCTTCTCCTCGTTCTACGAGTTGATGGGACACATCAAAAGTACTCCAGTGTATAGAGCCTTGCCTCTAAGGTAGGCCCCACATGGTTTGCCTCTTTTTAATTTAACATAACGTCAAGTCGCAATTTGTTTGTTCACCCATGGTAGACGATCCTCCCTCCACCAAGTGGACAACCAAGACATCGCGTGCCAAATTACCATGTGGGCTGCCTTTTTCGTACAGAAATGAGCTCCACCGTGTACCCGCGCGGGTGTGGTTGGGAAAGAGACGGGAGTACGTGCGCCGTGCGTGCACCTCTTCTCTTCGTGCACGTCCCCCACCTACGTGTGTGTGTGTGAGAGAGATACAAACCTAGACATAATGCGCCGTCCGTCCCCATGCCTCTGCCCATCCGACCACCAGTCACCACCATGCCCCACTCCTCCTCACCTTATCTCTCATCTTTCTCCCTCCATTTTTATATACAAGGGGCCACTATCAAAATTACAATTTGCAGATATAGAAGGCCACTAACACTAATCGATGCAATATTAATGGTGTTTGCCTCGTGGTACTAGCAAAGGAGGACATTAATTATCCCTTGCATGCATGTGGGAGTTTGTAAAAAAATGCATCTTGATGTTCCGTGCAATGCACGGGCATCTTGCTAGTCCATGAAAACAACACATGGAAAAATTCCATGGCGAACGAGGGATTTGAATCTGTTGGGAGGGGTTGTTTGGATCTTGCCTGGGGTAGCCAAAATATTGGCGACCCATTTGTCCACCGCTCCCTTTGCCACCGATGAACGAGGAATGGCTCGGGTGCTCATGCTGTCATGCATCCTCCAGCGCGCACGTTGGAGACGAGCTCGCACGAGCTGTGTTTTTTTGTCCCACAATGCCGCCCGAGCCGCCCGCAGACCGACCGGCGACCCGCAAATTACACCATCCAACCGTAGCCGCACACATTATGACAGCAACTCAACCAACCGGACGAAATTCACGCAAACACGTAGACAAAGTGATATTTCATATAAACAATGACAGAAATCATATAAAATACCGGATTTTCATACAAACATGACGGATTTCATTACATTCAAATGAACTACGCGGTGCTAGTTCTGGACAGCACATGTATATAATACCTGGCCTAAATGGTTAGCCCGCCGATTGATTTGTGTTCCTCATGTCCGGCAGCACGATCACCGGACTGTCGGGAGCCCCGGAGGTATATACTTCAGCGCAAAGGATGGCTCGCTTCCCCACTGCCCAACCGATCTCATTGGCTGGTGCCGAAGATGATGGTGGCCGACACTGGTTCGAGTTCATCACCGGCCACTACTTCGCCATGGCCGGCACCGGCTCGAGTTCATCCTAACATTCCCCTCTTCCGTGGAGCCCATGTGGGGTCGACGAAGGTCCTCACAACAAAAGGATCCGGCAAGACACCTGCTGTGTACGCCGGCGTCGCCTCCGCGGTGGCCTTCATGGGACCCAAGCGGCGGCGGCCTCCCGTGTTCTACTTCTCCTCGATGATGGCGGCGGACGCGGAGGCGCTGGCCACCGACTCGTTGCTCTCCGTGCACCCGGCTTCTGTCGTTGCTTGCATGGCGCGGCCGCCGGCATGGGAGTCTCGGCCACAGAAATGGGAGCAACGACGCCCGTGTGCCGCTCCTCGTCGAGCTGGCTTGGAGCGGCGAGTTGCTGAACCGCGCGCCGGCTTGGGGCGGCAACTGTCTCCGTCGGGCGAGGGGAGGGAGGTGGATCAGCAAGCTGCATAGCTCGTATCTGGCGGGCTACCCAGCCGGCTTGGATGCGGAATAACTACTCTTCGTAAGCCATTGTAAGAGTGGACAAAATGGTGGAGGAGATAGGGGAGCAGCGGAGGTGTGCGATTCTTGGCCGGTGTTTGGCCTCGTTTAAATAGGATATTAAATAGACGGCGGACGGGAGGAGCTTGGCCGGCGTTGCGTTTAACGCCGGCCGCTGTCATGAATGGACGTGTGTCCAGAGTGGGTTTCTCGGTTTCCACACGGGCGGGTTTCATGGAGGCGTTTGAATGCGGCACGGAGGTGTGTTCAGTCGGGCATGCAGCGAGTGGCGGCCTCGACTCTGACCTAGGACACCGCGCCGTTCTTCCACTGACGTGTGGGCTCTTTGGGTGCATGGCCTGCATGTCAGTGACCCAACGCAGGCAGCGCACAGCAGAGGAACCTTTGGTGGGCCAGGGCGGTCAGAAGCGGGCATTTCATAAACCGATGATTGTTCATTGAGTGTGATGTCATCTTTTTCATGTAGATAAGCCTACTATGTTGATAGCCCGTTCGATACGTTGTGATTCATAAAGACCGCTGCAAACATCAATGTTCTTCTTATCATAGATAAGATTGATTAATACCCATAACAATCCATGTCCTTAACAAAGGGTGCATGCACGTATAGGTTGAGCGTGTGTCTTGCGTTGTGTGCTGTGTGCATGCAGGCATGCGAGTGTTGCGTGCGTGCAAGGGTACGTTTTAGTGTTGCATGCATGGGTGCGTACATGCGTGTGTTCGTGAGTGCATGTGTATGTGTCAGTGTTGCACGCCAGCATGCGTGTGTGTGTACGTGTCAGTGTTGCATGCCTACATGCGTGCGTGTCTTGTGTGCGTGAATGTGTACGTGCGGGGTGAGGCTACACGTCAGTCGACTGACTTTTTCATCTCTGGTCATTAGATTTTCCAGCCATTGGATACGAAATCAAGGGCCTCCAGTTTATCATCAAACTCCACCCCCCCTGAGCCGCCAGCCACCACCGGCCGAACCGCCAGCCCCCGCCGCCCGCGGCCGGCCCGCCCTCCCCGAAACCACTCCCCACCGCCGGTCCGCCGCCGCACCGGCCATCCCTCTAGCCCGCCGAGCTTTTTCTCCGGGGATCCCCACCCCACCGCCCAATGAACACCCCCCCACTGCCGGTGACTGCCAACCAGAGGTTTCACGACTTCGAATACCCACCGACCACTAATTTATTACCATTTATGTCCTTCATATACGCGCTAATGGGTGGGCCCTATGGTAATGTGCGCTGCTGAATGTGGACCGTTTGACTGGCCAGTGACCGTATGATCACCCTAAAATGTACTCCTATTTTATTAACACAGTACAGACTCAAAATACCATTTCTTTCTTGCATATATGGGCTGACAGGTGGGCCCCATGGTTACGCGCCCCGATGGTGCAACACTAGTTGCGCCGCGTGGAATGTTTGACTGGTCAATTGATTGTGTCATCAACAAAATACGGAGTTGTACGGGTGAGCCAGTGACCGTATAATCATGATATGTATTTGTTTAACACGGTACGGACGCAAGGGCTCATATATACGCGCAAGCACTCACCGCTATAAGGGCACACACGCGAACCCTACCCGTATGAGCACCTTCGAGAAAGTGGGCCAGCATATATGATCTTGAGATTTTACGAAGTCACCATAGGTGCCTCGTAGTCGAGTGGAACGTCTCTTCCCACTGAACGTACATCGCCAGAAAATACTGAAATTAACACAAGATAAATGCGAGCACCGGGACTTTAACCTTAGTGGGCTCGAGAAACCACTGTCCTCTAACCATCCAATGACATGTTGGTTAGCACGACAGAATGTATGTGGTGACCGTGATGAGCTTATTCTGAAGTCCAGTGACCATATCGTGCTTTCGCTTCAAATATAATGACCGTAGGTGTCGTCAAAAAAATACGGAGCACGCATCAAATGCAAAGTCCGTCAGTGTCATCAACAAAATATGCAGACGTATCGTGAGCTAGATACCGTTGTACTATTGTATGTGCTTATTTTCTTAGTGGCCGATTGCGTGTGTGGTGTGGTGGGCACATCATTTCTAGTTGTGGTGGGTCAACATGATGACTCATGGGTCGGTTCCATCCTGTGCCACATATAGGTTGGACCGAGACGTGTTATACGAAGACCCATGCGGAGGACTCGGCGTACAACACGAAGTTACCAGAGTCGCGGAGGACTCTATCCCCACTGGTGATAAGCCGACTATATATGATTTGTAACCCTAGACCCTTAGTATGTTATACAAGCTTGGGGGCTAGTTCGTCGATAGTATACACACACACACACAATGCCTGGTATTCACGTGTACTTTGTACACACCCCTATCACTAATATACAGTACCAGGAGTAGGCTCTTTCTTCAACTGCAATTGAATTCTATCATGTGCATGTATTTATTTCATATTATCGATCCATAGAGTGAGAGCGGTTTGAAATACGGGCAATGGATGCTTTTGCAATTCATATATAAACACTAATTAGTGCACTCCATGTTGTTAGTGTGAAGCACTTTATACATTTGTCACTTGCATGGATACATTCCAAATTGCTAGCTATGAAATAGAATACATGTCGAATTCAACATAAATGGGGTTTCAAAGATTCAAATTCACAGGAAGTGCATTCATCTATTTGAACCCGAGATAATGGCATTTGTAAATCAGATGTAAAAGGGGGCATCAATCTTTGTTGTGAGTTTGAACATGTTATATATATATTCATACACATATCTAACTTTTTTTGCAACCAAGGAGATTATCTCTGGAACCATGCATGAACTGAGGTAAGTTGCATATTTTTTAATATATACTCGTGTACAATGTATATTCAAATGTACCCCCTCCATTCCAAAATAATTGTAGCTTTAGGATTTTCAAGAGTAAAGATTTGTGAAGTTTGACAAATCCTGAAAGTTCAATTCAAGAGAACCGAAAATGTTAATGATTTTGCTCCCAAATATTGAATGAAGCGCCAAATAGGCCTCTGGTCACCCGAAACCGCGCGAGACTAATGTTTTGGTGGTAGGAAATTACTATCCTGACTCTGGCCCGTGTAGCCTATCGCCCCTCCAAAGGTCTAAATCGGGGTAGGTTTGTAACTTCACCAAGACGCCAGTCTCAACCGCCTCCGAGAAGCATTCATACGTCGTGGGCACCTACCCATGCACTCGGCCGAAATCTATCCCGCCCGCTTTTCGGACACCTGACATGACTGTCCTACCCCAACCCGCAATATGTCCGAAATATTAGATGGGGGCAAAGTTTGTAACTTTCCCCAAACAAGCGCGTCTCAAACCGAAACATTGTTCCCCCTTAGTTCCCCGCCTCCCTCCGTTTCCCCATTCATACTCCGTGGGCGTGAAAACACCCTCTCCACCAACCATGAAACCCCAGCCTCCTCCGTCCTCCACCCCATCACCACCCTCCTCCATCACGCCGGAGCCCATACCCCGACGTCGTCATCCAAGGCAACCGCAACCGCAACACCCTCAAGGACTTAGCAGCTGAAGCCGAGGCAGAGCTGCCTCCACGACGCCGACGCTGACGCAGCCGCATGCAGAACCACTCCGACCATGCCGTCCTGCGCCTCACTGCTGCGGCTCCACTGTCGCAATCGTCCACCGCACCGGAGCTGTTCCCGCTACATCATTGTTTGCCGCCTCAGATCTACTTCCCCGCCACCGACAGACGGCCACCACACCATACTCAACAACTTGGCCATGGGTTTGTCCAAGGCTGCACCATCCTCCACAACTTCTGGTTTCCGGCAAACAACAAGAAGATCGTCGGAAAAACAGAAGGAGGACACAAGATCGCCAGCAGAAAGAGGTACTCCTCTTCCCTTATTCGTGCAAATCTTACGTCTCCGCCACACCGTATTCATCCCACGAAAGAAACTAGTTGAGCGCTTTCATCGCATCTTCTTCGTGATACTAAATGCACAAGGTTTCCTCCCTTTAAATATTTCACCTTTGCTAGAGGTCAGTAGCCCGCCTGGATTTCAATTCAGGGTCATTCGAACCGCAATTAAAAGAAGTAGCACCCACTTAGGTGCGCGGAGCACCTAGTCCGCCTGTTCCCAGGGGAAGCGGCGCATCGGTGTCTATCATAGGGGTGTGGTGCGCAGGAGCTGCTTGCGCCCTATCTGGAGGTCGGCGGGGCTTGAATGGATGGCCGGGGGGCGGTGCCAAGCACGGCGGTGCGTTGAGGTCGAGGGGAGGGCGCAGGCAGGGGAGGAATACTGGGCCGATAGTCGCTGGCGTTTCGAGGAAGATCGTCAACACTGACTGGCTGGAGGTAGATGAAGGCGATCTTCCCGTTCTTTGTACATCAGACGGTGCAGAAAAAATGGACTGACCTATTTTCTTTCAGTCGACTGTTATTTTCATAGAATCCTGTAGTAATTTAGTGTGCCATGCATGTTGTAGAGCTATCATATGTCTCCCGTCATTTATTTCTCACCGACCTGCTATCTGCTACCTTTACACTGTACTAATTGTGCACACACTTCACCCATACTCACACTATTGTTTTTTTATGCATGGGTATTTCAGACTCTTACGCAGTGTTAATGAATGCTGAAAAGAAAAGATAGAAGTCGCTCCAGTGTAATTTGAAGATAAGCACTAAGCGTTCCAGCGCTCTAACGGGTGCAATGTTAGCAGTTGGAGACAGTAAACGTAGCTCTGTAGTTGATGATCTCAGTTGCCACACACAACCATCCCAGGTGCTTTCTTTAACTTCACGCTGTCAAATGTGGTTTCATGTTGCATATGGTGTCTATCTTGTATTGCTTCCAATTTGGTTAAATTGCATCTGCTTACTTTACACATTATACCTTTGATAATGACATGCCTTCCTGTTTTTGATACATACTACATATGTCTATTAACAATGTTCGTACATCAAACTAATGCTCTTTTGTATCCCTCGTCAATCACTTATGATGAGACATTCACCCGAGTGGGTTATTGTGAGACGCCCTACTCGTTTAAAGAGTGCAGTGTCATCCTCCCCACATGATTCTCAAGAAACAGCAAGGCTAAATGAAGATAGTCAATGTAGCTCTCTAGTTGATCACCACAATTCCCCCACACCACCATCGCAGGTGCTTGCTCTTACTTGGCATTGTGATATGTGGTTGCATGTTCCATATGGTGTCTACCTTGTAATGCTTCTAATTAGGGTAAATTGCATCTGCTTAGTTAACACATTATACCTGTGAATATGACATGCCTTCCTGTTTTTGGTACATACTATGTCTTTCTATTAACCATGGTTTTACATCAAACTACTTTTCTTGTGTATCCCTCGTCAATGCTCCTAATTTGTTAAATTGCATCTCCTTAGCTTACACATTATACATGTGAATATGACACGCCTTCCTGTTTTTCGTACATACTACATCTGCCTATCACACCATGTTCTTACATCAAACTATTGTTCTTGTGTATCCCGCGTCTATCGCTTATGATGAGACAATCCACGCATGGGTTAATATGAGACGCAATACTCTTATAAAGAATGCAATTTCATCCTCTCCACATGATTCTCAAGAAATAGCAAGCCTAAATGAAGATATTGAACGTAGCCTCAGACCAAGACCAAGCACTTCCCCTACACCACCATCACAGTGCTTGCTCTAACTTCAGCAGGTGTGATATGTGGTTGCATGTTGCATACGGTGTCTAGCTTGTAATGCTTCTAATTAGGGTAAATTGCATCTGCTTAGTTTACACACTATACCTGTGAATATGACATGCCTTCCTATTTTTGGTACACACTACATCTATGTGTTAACCTTGTTCTTACATGAAACTACCTCTCTTACAGATCCTGCATCAATCACTTACGATGAGTCACCTTTATTCGTTGCATATTGCATATTATTTCTAGCCTGTTGCCATGCATTGCTTCTAATTTGGTCAAATACATTTGTTAGGGCACCCTTTTAATTTGGCGGAGGGATATTGGTTTCATCTTTCATATGGTGTCTAGCTTGCATCGATTCTAACAAGTTCAAGCACCTTGTGCTTAGTTTACACTTTATACATCATACATGTCAATATGTCACGCCGTCCTGTTTTTCATACATATTCCATCCTCCTATCATGCGACTGCCTTACATGAAAGTAGTGTTCGTCAATATCATGCATCAATAAGTTCTGAAGAGCAAATTTTATTCCTTTTTCTTGTGGGTTTGACTTGACAAGGCAAAAACAAGAAAGAGGAAGGAAAAGAGTAAGGAAGGCGATGATGGTGGTCCTCTCAGAAGAACGTAAACGGAGCATCTGTACCGATTCTCCTTGTACTGATAGTGGATTACAAGGTCCAAGTCTCCGCTCCCCTACTCCACCATCCAAGGTGCTTCCTCTAACTTGCTAGTGTGATATTTGGTTGCATGATGCATATGGTGTCTAGCTCGTATTGCTCCTAATTAGTGTAAACTGCATCTGCTTAGCTTACACATGATACATGTGAATATGACACGCTTTCCTATTTTTGGTACATACTATATCTGTCTATCACACCATGTTCTTACATGAAAATACTCTTCTTGTGTATCCTGCATCAGTCACTTATGATGGGACACCTTTCAGTTGGCAGTGTGATATTGGTTTGCGTCTTGAATATGATTTCTAGCATGTATTGCTTCTAGTTTGATGAACGCCACCTATGACGAGACAGTTTTAACTTGGCAGAGTGATATTGGTTGCACCTTCCATATGGTGTCTTGCAGTGTTTCTAATTTGTTGAAGTGCCTTCTGCTTAGTTACCACATCATAGGTGTGAATATGTCAAGCCATCCATTTTTTCGTACATATTCCATCCTCGTATCATGACTTTGCCTTTCATCAGAGTAGTGTTCGTCAGTATCATGCATGAATGAGTTCTGAAGAGCGAATGATATTCCTTTTTCTTGTCGGTATGACCTCACAATGCAAAATCAATAAAGCTGAAGGAAATTGGCAAGGCATTGGATGATGGTGGTCCTTCCGAGCAACTGAAATGGAGGTTCTCTATGATTCTACTCGCCATCCTCCCAACAAGATTCGCAAGACAACGCAAGGCTAGACAAATAATGTAGTTGTGTAGATGATGATCACATCTCCCCTACTCCACCATCACAGTGCTTGCTCTAACTTGGCACTATTATATGTGGTTGCATGTTGCGTATGATGTCTAGCTTGTATTGCTTCTAACTTTGTTGAATTGCATCTGCCATTTTACACATAATGCATGTGAATATGACATGTGTTCCTGTTTCTACATCAGACTACTATTCTTGCATATCCCGCATCATTCACTTATGATAAGGCACCTTTAAGTCGCCACTATGATATTGGTTGTGTCTTGCATATGATTTCTAGCATGTACTGCTTCTAATTTGTTGAAACACCATACAGTTTGAACTTGGCAGCGTGATATTGGTTGCATCTTTCATATGGTGTATAGCTTGCAGTGCTTCTAATTTGTTGAAATTCCTTGTGCTTAGTTACCACATCATAGGTGTGAATATGTCAAACCATCCTGTTTTTCATACATATTCCATCCTCGCATCATGTGTTTGCCTTTCATCTGAGTAGTGTTCATCAGTATCATACATGAATGAGTTCTGAAGAGCGAATTTTATTCCTTTTTCTTATCGGTTTGACTTCACAATGCAAAATCATTATACCTGAAGGAAATTAGTCCGGCAGTGGATTATACTCCGCCATCCTCCCAACAAGATTCGCAAGAAAACACAAGGCTGGACAGTCAACGTAGCTGTGTAGATGATGAGCACATCTCCCCTACTCCACAATCACAGGTGCTTGCTCTAACTTGACACTATTATATGTGGTTGCATGTTGCGTATGATGTCTAGCTTGTATTGCTTCTAACTTGAATTGCATCTGCTTACTTTACACATAATGCCTGTGAATATGACATGTGTTCTTGTTTCTAGAACATACGTGTACATGATGAGCACATCTCCCCTACTCCACCATCACAGGTGCTTGCTCTTACTTGGAACTGTTATACGTGGTTGCGTTTTCCGTATGATGTCTAGTTTGTATTCCTTCTGATTACGTTGAATTGCATCTGCGTAGCTTACAACTTATACCTGCAACGATCACTTACCCATACGACACATTTAACTTGGGACCGTGATGTAGGTTGCATCTTGCATTGTCTTCTAGCTTGTACTGCTTCTAATTTCTTGAAATGGCACTTACGACGAGACACTTTTTACCCGATAGAGTGATATTGGTTGCATGTTCATATGGTGCCTAGCTTTCATTTCTTCTAATTTTGTTGAAATGCCTTCCGCTTACTGTTTTTTCATACATATTCCATCCTCCTATCATACGTGTGATTATGAAACGCTATCTTTTTTTGTATATATTCCATCCTCCTATCCTGCGCTTTCCTTACATCAAAGTAGTGTTCATCTGTATCATGCATCAACCAGTTATGCAGAGCTAATTTTATTCATCTTCTTGTGGTTTTGACTTCATAAGGCAATATCAGAAAATAGGAAGGAAAAGATTAAGTTAGGGAATGTTGGTGGTCCTCCGCACCAACACAAATAGAGACTCTCTAGATTTGCCACTGCTACTGCTAATGAAGTTGAAGTCCCAAGTCTACATGATGAGTTCATCTCCCGTACTCCACCATCGCAGGTGCTTGCTCTAAGTTGACAGTGTGATAATTGGTTTCATGTTGCATATGTTGTCTAGCCTGTATTTCTTCTATTTTGATTAAATTGCACCTGCTGAGTTTATATGTTATACATGTGCATATGACATTGCTTTCTGTGTTTAGAATACACTGCATCTATCTATCATACCATGTTCTTACATCAAAGTACTGCTGTTGTGTATCCCGCATCAGTCACTCATGATTGGACGCTTTTAACATGGCAGTTTGATAGTGGTTGCATCTTGCATTGATTTCTACGTTGTACTGCTTCTAATTTTTTGAATTGCCACTTATGACAAGACACTTTTAACTTGGCAGAGTAATATTGGTTTCATCTTTCATATGGTGTCTAGCTTGCATTACTTCTATTTTCTTGAAAATCCTTCTGCTTAGTTTGCACATCGTAGTTGTGAATATATCATGCCGTCCTATTTTTCTTACATATTCCATCCTCATAGGTTGTCTTACATCAAAGTATTGCTTGTCTGTATCATGCATCAATGAGTTCTGAAGAGTGATTTTATTCTTTTGTGTTGTGGGTACAGCTTGACATGGCAAAGTCAAAAAAGAGCAAGGAAAATAATATAGTAGGGAGTGCTGTTACTCGTCGGGTGAAACGGAAAAGGTTCTACCGTCGAGATTCTGCTGGTACTTATAGTGTAGTAGAAGGTCCAAGTCCACCGGCTAAATCTACAAACACAGTATCACCTGCTCCACCAGCCAAAGATCCGCTTCAACTGTACTCAAAGATCTCAACGGTTACTCGTTCGTTTGCTCCGAACTGGCCAGCCCCAAGCTACCTTCACACCTAACACTACTTCAAGCATCACGACACAACACGACTTGGCAAGATCAGATGAACCTCATGAGCATCAACACCAAGATGGTACCTGACCGAGTCAAGTTGCAGTTGCTTGCTCCTTGATATGTACTCTCATAGTTTGATGTACACTAACACTTTCCATATTCGTTGTTGAACTAGCACCACGGCGCAAGTGGAAACAGGCATTAGGGATAATGCTGGACAAATTAACAAAATCTAAAGGAGGAAGAATGGAGATCCATTTTGAGGCAGGTTTAAAAAGGCCACGTGATGCTACAGAGTCAGCCAAGTTAGTATCAGAGGCAGCCGTTGCCGTTAGGTGTCATGCACGTATCCTCCCAACGTGGATCCAGTACAAGAATGAGAAAGACAATACCCAGTTTAACACCTTCCTTGACCATTTATCCGTAAGTAATGTTAATCATCGCAATTAGTAATATTGTCTTGCTCTGTCCCATAATTTCTAGCTTCCTTCTAATAAGACTCGCATTCTTTTTTCAACAGATGAGGTTCAAGTTGGATCGGAAAGATGATGCAACTAAACAAGCATGATCATGTTTTTCAGTCTGCTCTGCGACAGTATCGGGACCACCTTAGAAAATCTCACTTTGAAGGCAAGGCTAACAATGAAATTGCCCAAACATCTCCAAAGTGGAATATATTACAGATGAAGACCGGACAGCCCTCGTTAAACACTAGTCCGATCCAAAGTATCGTAGGCTATATGTATTTGATCAGACCACATATTGAACTTGTATTTACGTATGTGCCTTACAAGTGTATCTTCTTCTAGGCTAACTGTTTGAAGAACAAAACCAATCGTTCTAAAGTGAAATTCCAACAGACAACAAGATCTCATAGCTATATTGCACACTGCGAGGCTCTTGTAAGTAGCTGCTACTTCCTTCTTTTTTTGTGCCATATTATTGTATCTATATTGACTTGTTCCAAATACAAAGGAAAGCCCGTGCGGACCAAAAAGAACCTGAACCGAATGTAGTGCAAATCTTCAAGGATTGCCACACCAGCAAGATGAAGGGCATGAGCACACCAGATCAAGCCGCTGTTGTAAGTCCTTACTCCTCCTACCTTGAACTGATTGGTATTGTGATGTGTTCATTTAACTACTTGGTTTGCAGCCAATGTCAGTTACTCTGTTCACTTTTATTCACAGTTTTCTTAACATATCATTTCACCTTACATGGTTCAAAAGAGATGAAGGATATTCTTTTGGTCTTGATCTATAATCTAGTTGTTATGTTCACGTGCGCACACAATGATAAAATAGCCTGTTTGTTTTATATCTGTTGCCCATGATATGAATGATGTCATACTATGTTCATCCTACTTTAAACCATGTATCTTTATCCTTAGATGTCAACGAATGTGAGGAAATAGACAATATAGTAGGCACGCTACATGGACATATGTTCCGAAAGTGATTTTAGTATGTAGTTGGCACTACAATACATGCTAATGTATTACACTAGTTCACCAAAATAAGTTATGTATAAACATTTAGCCTACTTTGTTTGTTTTTGTCTCATTAGTAACTTATCTGGTACACTAATCTACAAGTTCAATCTTTCAGGAAGCTATGGAACAAATGATTGAACAGCCACAACAACCTGAAGGTGACGAGGCTACTACAGGCACAATGTCACCTCTTGCTGCAGTGCGTCAGTATCTCTCCACTAATAGTGCAAAAAGCACCTTCCTGCGTTATTCTGGGTTGGTTGTCAAGGTAACCTCGTCCAAATCGCCTACTGAAAAAATTCTTCCTGCTAGACAGAGTGATATATCTGTGCTCCAGACACAAGTTTAATCCCTAATGGACGTTGTTTCTGAAACAAGAATAGTGGTTGAGAAATGTCGCAAGATATGAATGGTTTTGAAACTAGACTATCAGACATTCGCTTCGTTGTTCAAGAGCAATGGCGGAAAAAAGGTGAAGATCGTGCTGCTCCATCAGATTCTACAACAAACATTAGCACTCGTGTCAAATGATCTGTGCTTCTATACATCCGAGGGTGCTTTTATCCGAAGGATCAGAAACTTTATGCCAACAGGCCTTTTGTTGTATGATTGGAATTTATTTTGTTGTGATACAACATTTATGATGCTGCCTCAGGCTGCAGTAATTACGACGCTATTTTTGTATAGTGTAGGTTTATCTTAGTAATGTATTCGGCCGAAAGCTTCATAGGAGCCCAACATGCCAACATTCATCGGGCCCATTCCAATTGGGGTGAAAACGATTACGGGCCGAAATTGGCATGTAGCCCACTAAAAATATCTGGGCCTAAATCAGCATAAGCTTTCATATTTTTCCGTAGGCTGTGCCCATAGTGGGCCTTTAATGTGCCTAAACATAATTTGGGCCCTCAGTAAAAATAGGCCGTTTACAGGTGTAAATATCTCGAGCCCATAAAAAACATGGGCCTTTAATAGACCGAAAGTGAGATTGGGCCCTGATTGTGCCAAATAACCAACTGGACTTAGCAGGCCGAAATGGTGGCCCATTTACGATGGGGATCTTTTACAGGCCGAAATTCGAATGGGCCGTAAATGCGCCGACCTAATACACGGGCCTTTAACAGGCCGGAACTTCGGTCGGGCTAGATTATCGTCATTTTTATATGGGGCGTTAATGGGCCCAATATGACGTTGGGCCACATATGGCCCATGGTTTACGTCCGGCGTTAACAGGCCAAAAATGACAACATGTCGAAAGTGGCCCGAAGCTATAGTGGGCCTCTAATAGGCTGAATGTCTGACATGGCCGAATATGACCCAAATCCTTCACGGTCGTTTATTAGGCCGAATGTTTTGATGGCCTATAAATGGGCCCAAATGAAGCCGGACCTTTAACAGGACGGAAATACACTGGGCCGTAATTCGGCCCAATTACTTAGCGGACTGTTAACGGGCCAGAAGTGACCTTGGGCCGCGTTGATGACAAGTTTAGGCCAGGCCGTTGACGGGCCGATTTGACAGAGAACGTTGGGCCTTTAGCTGGGCCGGCCCATTATGGTCTGCAGAATCTTGTGGGCCTTTAGCTGGGCCGGCCCATTGTGGTCCGCAAAATCTTGTGGGCCTTTAGCTGGGCCGGCCCATTATGGTCTGCAAAATCGTGTGGGCCTTTAGCTCTGTCGGCCCATTATGGTCTGCTAAATTTTGTGGGCCTTTAGCTGGGCCGGCCCATTATGGACCGCTAAATCTTATGGGCCTTCGGTTGGGCCGGCCCATTTAAACTTTGTGGGCCAATTTTGGGCCGGTCCACGTGTCAACATATCATAGGCCCATCTCGACCGTTGGATGACTGACAATCGTTATCGCCGAGTCGACGGTGGATCCGTCAGCGAATGAGAATTTTACACGTGGAAAATCGGCATTGGTCGTGGCTGTTAACGGGTTATCGGATCCAAAATCCGACCCAATAGCTTAAGGGCGTTCCGTTACGGTGGATGCCACGTGTCGGTCACCCTTGACGAAAGCACTTCTATGACGCGTGATTTATCGTCATGGAAGTGGACACTTCCGTGATGATAATTTTGGCAATGTCATGGAACACTTCTACGACAGCATAAGTGTCGGTGTCAAAACCGGCGGATCTCGGGTTGGGGGTCCCGAACTGTGCGTCTAGGCGGATGGTAACAGGAGACAAGGGACACGATGTTTTTACCCAGGTTCAGGCCCTCTCGATGGAGGTAATACCGACTCACTGCTTGATTAATATTGATGATATGGGTAGTACAAGAGTAGATCTACCACGAGATCAGAGAGGCTAAACCCTAGAAGCTAGCCTATGGTATGATTGTTCTTCGTCCTACGGACTAAAACCCTCCGGTTTATATAGACACCGGATAGGTTAGGGTTACATAGAGTCGGTTACAATGATAGGAGATCTACATATCCGTATCGCCAAGCTTGCCTTCCACGCCAAGGAAAGTCCATCCGGACACGGGACGAAGTCTTCAATCTTGTATCTTCATAGTCTTGGAGTCCGGCCATGATGATAGTTCGGCTATCCGGACACCCCCTAGACCAGGACTCCCTCAGTAGCCCCTGAACCAGGCTTCAATGACGACGAGTCCGCGCCGCATATTGTCTTCGGCATTGCAAGGCGGGTTCCTCCTCCGAATACTTCATAGAAGGTTATGAACACAAGGATAGTGTCCGGCTCTGCAAAACAAGTTCCACATACCACCGTAGAGAGAATAAATTTTGCACAGATCTGCTGACGTATTCCGCGGCGTGACATCACACCACGGCCAGGCCTTCACATGAATCATTTTTTTTACCGTTCCACCTCAGCGCGTTTAGCGAGGCGGTTTCCTTGGCACGCCTTATCAAATCATAGATCGTGCCCCCTTATTCCGGGATTCTCATCAATACGGACGTGGGTAACCCATCCGTTCCATTTATTACGGCGCTTGGGAGATAAGCGAGTTTTACCAGGCTGGTGGGGACGATAGCTCTGGTCCGTCCATATAAGGATAAGGATCTGCCTTTTCACCCTCGCCTTCTTCCTCCTTTGCTCATCCATTTTCGCGCACTCGAGCTCCAGCGCCCAAGTCCGCACACCCCACCTCAACCTTCTCCAACTATGTCCGGAGCGGGAGGCAGGTGGATGGCCTCCTCCATCACGGAGGGGCACATCACAAAGCTGCGGGAGGCCGGATACTTGTCCAGCAACATCGCGCACCGGCTGCCCGACGCGGGACAGCTCATTCCAACCCCCAGGCCCCATGAGAGGGTGGTGTTTCTCCCCCACTTCCTCCACGGACTAGGTTTTCCACTTCACCCATTTGTCCGCGGGCTCATGTTCTACTACGGCCTGGACTTCCACGACCTGGCCCCGAATTTCATCCTCAACATCTCGGCGTTCATCATCGTGTGCGAGGCCTTCCTCTGCATCCAGCCCCACTTCGCTTATGGCTGAAGATCTTCAATGTCGTGCCGAAGGTAGTGGGCGGCCGTCAAGCCGGAGTGCGGAGGCGCCATGGTTGGCAAGATGGCCAAAGTCCTATGGCTCGAGGGCTCCTTCGTGGAGACAATAAAGGTGGCAATCGGGGTGGTTCTATATCACCGAGCCATGACTCCAAATGGGCGGCAGCCCCCGAATTCAGATCTGGCTTCCCCACACGGCTCTCGTCATGGAAAGAGACGGGCCTAACGTGGGGGAATTCGGACGAGCTATCCGGACTCCAAACATGCGTCCGAAACCTGGTGGACAAGAATCTGAAGCTTGTCAACGTAATCCAGGTGATGCTCATCCGCCGGATTCTCCCATGCCAACAACGGGCCTTCAAATTGTGGGAGTTCGATCTGGCACAGCACCCAACTCTGACAAGGCTCTTCGACACTACGTATAAAGATGCCTGGAAGGTGTTGTTCAAGGGCGCCGAGGCTCCCACATCTGCTACCGAAGATCGCGGATTCAGCTCGCAGCGTCAAGCCAGCGAGGTGAGTTATTTTACCCTTTATGGGACTCTTTTTCATAGTTTGACTCTATGCGGGATCTAAAACTCCCTAACCTTTAACAGACTGGTTGAAGACGTCCGGACAGGTAACCGTCTCCTTTGCCGAAGACCCAGCGGACGCCCGATTGACGGGGCTGCTGGCTCCGGTACCTCATGTGGTGCCGGAGAAGGCCAAGAAGGAGGCAACGGGAACTCTAAGGAGGTCCCGACTCATCTTGTCGGTCTCAAGGTAATCTTCTCCTGAGATCGAGGAGGAGGAAAAAGAAGCCTCTCCCCCAGCAGGGGAGGAGAGGAAAAGGAAGGCCGGAGGGTCCAAGAAGGGAAGAACCCTTCCACCGGACTTCTCCACCAATGTCGATAATGACGAGGAGGATTGGCCGACAAGGGACAAGCCCCTGGCAAGATCGTAAGTGTTCAGATACCCATGGTTTTTTTATCGCATAGTGTTCTCTAATGCCGAACAATCATGCAGCCCGCCCAAGGGCGAGAGTTCGCCCGCTTCACGAGCGGGTCCACAGTTCGGCTGTAAATGGAGAGTACTTCACTTCCGGCCGCCTCATCGCCTCACACAGCTGGGACGCCGAGGTGGTGCCCTGAGGGGGGCCTGGTCAAGAGGAGGTGGTGCAGGAGGCGCCGCGAGGCAACCTCCCGGACTCCAGGCGCGTGGGGGGCGAGACCCCTAGGGGCTCTAAGCCCGACCCTCGTACGGACTCCATGCCAGAACTTTCAGCGGTTCTGGAGTCCGGCAAGCGGTCCCTTCGTAAGAAGGGTAAGACGTCGGTGTCTTCCGTCCAACCGGAGGCACCGGATAGCTTACTGGAGGCGCTTAACAGTGCCTCCATCGAGGAGGAGCACCGCACTGTTATGAGTGTGGTGATCCAGAAGTTCGATCCGCCAAGAGCGGGCCGATCGAAGCTTCGGCAGCCTTCTAATGTGCTTTGAGGTAAGTTTAGAATATGTAAAAATATTACCGCATAGACAAGAGTTCTCGATGCTTAGTTCGTGTTCGGAAAGAAAAGCCGGACTAAGGATCTAAAAAGATATACGCAGGAGTCTAACATAAGTATGTCAATATGGGAATGCAGGCTGCGATCTTGACCTCTGCCGCCGATCACAAGCGGTCAATGCATTGAAGGAGAGCCTCGAGCGGTCCGAGAACGAGCTTGGCCTTGCCAAGAAGCAGCTGGAGGACAAGGAAGGTAAGTAATACCTTATTAAAGAAATACCTTATAGAAAGGTTTCGGTTGCGAAAAATAACAGGAATAACATGGGTATCGCAGGGGCCACGAACGAGGTGGCGAACCTGAAGGAGGCGTTGTCCGTGGCCGAAAGCAAAGCGGCCGCGGAGCGCACCGAGCGAGAGAAGGGGGAGGCGTAGCTGGCGGAGGTGCGGCAAGAGCTCCAGGCTCTCGTGAAAAAACACGAGGGTTTGGAGCGTGACTCGAAGACCCGAGAGTCCGAGCTTGCCTTGGCTCTTGAGAGTGCCAAAGCTGATAAGGCCGAGGCCCAAAAAGCCTTCCAAGAGATTGAATCATTAAATAAGATAGCGGCGGGTAAGGCATTTTTTATGCAAAGCAAGCATGTGAAAGTGAATTACCTATTACTTACCCGGATTCGGAGCTCTCCAGGAGCATTCGTAGATCTGCCCTGTAGTGTGTCCGATCTTTGCCGCATTCTACCGCGCCAAGGAGGGGAGCTCGACGGAGAAGGTATTCTGGTCTCGATGTCGAGGCGGACATCCGGTGCCCCTAAGCGACCGAAGCAGCAGCTGGTCGAGCTCCACAAGGTCGCCCGAACAAGCCATGAAGGGCCTCATAGTTCGGTGTGGCCATTGGAAGCCATGCACAGGAGCTACTTTGGGCTAGTCGCGGCTGGTGGACGCCTGTCCATGGATTGAAGTCATCAAGCGCTCCGTCTGCATTGAAGGTGCCCGTCGGGCCCTTGCCCGTGCTAAAGTGCACTGGGGCAAGCTGGATGCGGAGAAGCTTGTGACGGACGGGCCACCGAAGGGCAAGGAGCATCGCACGCCCGAAATGTACTACGAGGGCCTCCTGAAGGGTGCTCACCGTATAGCGGATGAGTGCTCCAAAGCTGTAATTTTTTAATAGACTCGCATTTGTTATCCTGTACGCTGAAAACTTGTTCATATGCGCTAAGCAACGCTTGCTAATTTAAAATATTACCTTCTGTGCGGCCGTTTACCAAATTTGAGAGATGGCAAGTCGTTGGCTTCAGCCCCCATGCCACGAGTGCTGGGGTCTTCGGGATAAACTTGAGCACCCTTGTTCCCATTCTTGGGTCCATCTAGGGAGGCGCTCAACGCAACGAGCAAGGCAACCGGACTTATAGTGCTTGAACACTCTCACTTAGCCATAGAATTCTATAATTTTAAATTTCGGCGAAGCCCCTAGTATTCGGAAGACCGAGTTCGGGGCACTATCCACGCCTTGGCCGGACAATGCCGGTTCCTCGCTCTAAGCGGCATAAGTCTTTAGAGACACGAAAAAACCTCTCGAACAGCGTCCGGCTCTCGCCCTATCATGACGGTCAGTTTTAGCTTTCTCCACTGAGGTGCTCAACCCAGCTCAACCAGGGCACAATCGCAGTGGTTCTCCTAGTGCTACCTTAGCCGATATAACGGAACGTAAGGTACCAAAACATAGGAGACGGGCAAACCCAACTATTGACCCAAGACATGATTCGGAGCCGATGCATATAATGCTATAAGTTCAGGGTGCCACACTTGTGAAAGTGTTCGGACTTATCACACCATACTTTTGGGGTACTTAAGCCCCTGGTGTATTGGCCGTACCAAAGTGTACGAGTGCAACATGTCATGAAATGAACATATATATAGATAAAGAAAGGAGTGCAATAATAGGCAAAAGCTATGTATTGTTTATTCAAAAAGGTACTGCAATGAAGGCAGGACGATACAAATAGTGCGATAAGCAAGGGATGGGACAATCTAACATGTCCCCATCCAATCGTAAGCTCCGGGAAGGTATGAAAAAAAGGAATAATCCTCTAAATAGAGACCACCTGAACACTCGACGTAGCTTTCTGCTTCCCTGGCTGTTGCATCGTGAGTTCGGCGATTCTAGTGCCGGACAGGACTTCTGGAAAACGGAGTCCTGAAAGTAAGAAAAAAGAAAAAAGAAAAAGAATGACACAATCAGGAGCCCCACAGTGCGGTTGAGCCGCATTCGGGCGTGCCGTGGTCGTGTTCTCCCCTTATGCCCATGGTATCTCCAGAGCATAGTTATGTACGCCAGCGTAATCGGCTTCAGCTTCGCGAGGGCTGGGGTTGGGGCCGGATTGCTAAGCGTGCTTGAATCGTGCCAGGCGGTCTTGTTGTAGGTTACTCCGGGCGCGCTTGGCAGTGTCCGGACGCTTAGTGGCCGGACTCGAGAATTGCTGTGAGAGGTTGCTTTGCAGCTCCGCCGCGAGGGCCGCCGTGTGCTCCTCCATTCGGAGAGAGCGTTCGGTGTTTCCATTGACCGTGATTACTCCTCGAGGGCTTGGCATCTTGAGCTTGAGGTATGCGTAGTGCGACACCGCATTGAACTTTGCAAATGCGGTTCGTCCGAGCAGTGCATGATAGCCGCTACGGAACGGGACTATGTCAAAGATTATCTCTTCACTTCGGAAGTTATCCGGGGATCCGAAGACCACTCCGAGTGTAACTGAGCCCGTACAATTGGCCTCTACACCCGGTATGACGCCTTTAAAGGTCGTCTTTGTAGGTTTAATCCTTGAGGGGTCTATGCCAATTTTGCGCACTGTATCCTTATAAACCAGGTTCAGGCTGCATCCGCCTTCCATCGGGACTCGGTGAGGTGAAATCCGTCAATAATTGGGTCAAGAACCAATGCGCGAAACTGCCATGACGAATGCTAGTGGGGTGGTCCCTTCGATCGAAAGTGATCGGGCAGGAGGACCATGGGTTGAACTTTGGGGCAACTGGCTCCATCGCATATATGTCCCTTAGTGCACGCTTTCGCTCCCTTTTGGGTATGTGGGTTGCGTATATCATGTTCACCGTCCGCACTTGTGGGGGGAAGCCCTTCTGTCCTCTATTGTTCGGGCGGTCGGGCTCTTCCTCATCATCGCTATGCAGCCCCTTGTCATTGAGTTCGTCACCTAACTTGCCTGCTTGCTTGAACACCCAACAATCCCTGTTGGTGTGGTTGGCTGGTTTTTCGGGGGTGCCATGTATCTGGCACAAGCGATCGAGTATTCGGTCCAAGTTGGGCGGGACCTGGGTATTTCGATGTTTACGGGTTTGAAGCCCTCAGGATTTGATGATCCATTACTTCATCTGTGAAGCATAGTGGGTGTGCGGCGCCTCTATATTTGGCTATATCACGACGTAGCTCAGATGAGCTTTGTCTCATCGTGTTCGGCCCGGCCGGTTTTGCTGTATCAGGCGTGACGGTAATCATCCCGAGTCGTTGGGCGCCCACGCGATCCGTAGATCTATCTTGTATGTTTTGCCTTATCCTCCAATATATCTCGCAAGTCCGGCGCGTTTGCCCATGCCTTGGTACTTTTTGAGTGGCGTCGGGGTGTGGCTTGAGCGGAAGGCCAAGAGGCTTCTCTGTCGCGGCCACGGGGTGGCCGGTCTGCCATGTTGTGCGCTGGTGACTTGGGTGCTTCCTCCTCTGATCGAGGCAACGACCTGCATTTGGGATAGCTTTTGGAGGGGCGTTCGAGTTCATACTCTTCGGCTGCAAGGACTTGATCCATCCGCCCTAGCGTGTCTTGGTCAGCTCTAAGTTGTTGCTGCTTTTTCTTGAGGCTGCTTGCCGTGGCCATAAGCCTGCGATTAAAACGCACATGTTCGGCCGGATCCTCAGGCACGACAAATTCGTCATCCTCGAGGCTTGCCTCATCTTCGGAAGGAGGCGCATAATTGTCGTCTTCTACCTCTCTTTCTGCCGCACTGTCGTGCGGACTTGCTTCTCCCTCCTCCCGCTACCGAGTCCCGCTGAGGGGTTGTCTTCGCACCGTCCGGTGTTATTTTCTCCCGTGCGGAATCACCGCTTTTGCCGTGGCGGGATTTAGAGCGGCGCCCGGCGGCGTCGGTGCTTGATTTGCTTCTTGGAGGGGTCATCCTCCGTTGTTCCATCGCTGTTCCCTTCTTTTGGGATGTCCACCATGTATATGTCGTATGACGAGGTGGCCTTCCAGTGCCCTGTAGGCGCTGGGTCTTGGTCGTCTCCGGCATCATCGTCCATACCGTCGATGTCTTGGTCGAAGTCGAGCATGTCGGTTAAATCATCGGCGGTGGCTACAAAGTGGGTGGTGGGTGGGCGTTGAATTTCTTCGTCGTCCATATCCCAACCTTCATGTCCGTAGTCCGCCAGGCTCTCCGGATAAAGAGAGAGACTTTAGTGAATTCAGGATGTCGCCAAAGGGCGAGTGCTGAAAGATGTCCGCGGCAGTGAGCTCCATGACCGGCGCCCAATCGGATTCGATTGGCAGGGGCGCGGAGGGTTCGGAGTCCGGAGAGGAGTCCGGCACCCTGGAGTCAAGGTCTTCGCAAAGGACAGGAATGGAGTTCAACTCAATCGCCATAGAGACCGTAACCCCCGAGGCGGTGTCCAACCACTCGTCCTCGATCGGGGAATCCGGCTCCGGATTAAGGGTCGGAGCGGATGCTGGTGCGGCCTCCAGGGCACTGTTCGGCGGCAGAGCTAGATCATACCCATCGAGACAGTGCGGCACGCCACCGTGGCTCGAATCCGTCAAAGATCAAGTCTCCGTGGACATCGGCCGTATAGTTCAAACTTCCAAATCTGACCTGATGGCGGGCGTAGCTTTCGATCTACTCCGGATGGCCTGCTTAATTGCCCGCAGCAAAGCCGCCCGAATCTGAAGATCTGTCCGGGAGAAAAGTCTCACCTGGACCGCGTCGTTGTTGATGATCGAAGGATCCATCGGGCCTATAGGTGACGGCATACGGAGGAACTCTCAATGAAAGCACCAATGTCGGTGTCAAAACCGGCGGATCTCGGGTAGGGGGTCCCAATCGTGCGTCTAGGCGGATGGTAACAGGAGACAAAGGGACATGATGTTTTTACCCGAGTTCGGGCCCTCTCGATGGAGGTAATACCCTACTCCTGCTTGATTAATATTGATGATATGGGTAGTACAAGAGTAGATCTACCACGAGATCAGAGAGGCTAAACCCTAGAAGCTAGCCTATGGTATGATTGTTCTTCGTCCTACAGGCTAAAACCCTCTGGTTTATATAGACGTAGGTTAGGGTTACACAGAGTCGGTTACAATGGTAGGAGATCTACATATCCGTATCGCCAAGCTTGCCTTCCACGCCAAGGAAAGTCCATCCGGACACGGGACGAAGTCTTCAATCTTGTATCTTCATAGTCTTGGAGTCCGGCCCTGATGATAGTTTAGCTATCTGGACACCCCCTAGTCTAGGACTCCTTCAATAGGTATGACTATCTTGATTCTGTCATAAATTTGTCATGGATGTACATGCATGACAGAAAACGCGACCTACTGTGATAAACACGTATCATCACGGAAGTGTATTTTTTTTGTAGTGTAGTATTGGCATAGAGGAGAGGTATTTCTTCAAATCCTCTAGTGCTGCTTCAGCCTCTGGGGTCCATTCTATTGGTCCCGCCTTTTTCAAGATTTTGAAAAAGGGAAGGGCGTGCTCGGCGGACTTGGAGATGAATCTGCTCATGGCGGCAATGCAGCCAGTGAGCCGATGCACATCCTTGATCCGCTTGGGCACCTCAATTTGCTCAATAGCCTTGATCTTGTCGGGGTTTGCCTCGATCCCACGCTGTGACACAAAGAACCCGAGAAGCTTGCTGGACGGAACGCCGAAGACACACTTTTCAGGGTTCAACTTGAGGTTGATCTTGCGCAGGTTTGCAAACGTCTCTTCTAAGTCTTGTACAAGAGTCGCCTTGTCCTTGGTTTGCAAGGAGAGGTCTTGCCGGTCTTCTTCTTCCCTCCCGGGGCTTCAGCGGCAGGAGCAAGTGCCTCGGCGGCAGTTGCTGCAACTGCTTCCCGGTAGAGTAGGTCGGCGCAGATCAGTGCATCCTTCTTGTCGCAGGGAATGGTGATGATGGTCATCGGCCCAGGCATCTTCAGCGTGTTGTAGGCGTAATGCGACGCCGCCATGAACTTGGCTAGTGTCGGTCGGCCGAGGATCCCATTGTAGGGCAAGGGGATCTCGGCTACGTCGAAGACAATCCTCTCTGTCCTGTAGTTCAACTCGCCTCCAAACGTCACAGGCAGCGTGACCTTACCCTTCGGTTGGCTCCTTCCCGTGTTGACCCCTTGAAACGTGCCCGTCTCTTCGAGGTCTCCATTAGGAATTTGCAGCATTTTGATCACAACGGGTGAGATCAAGTTCAGAACGGCCCCGCCGTCAACTAGCATCTTGTTCACCTTGAGGTTGCGTATTGTTGGCGAAACCAACAACGGCAAACACCCACCGCAGTTGTGCGATCAGGGAGGTCCTCAGCGTCAAAGATGATAGGCGTGCTGGACCACTTCAGGGGCTTCTGAGCATCGAACGCTGCTACCTCTTGAGCACTGCGTTGGATTTACCCAAAGAGGAGAGGATGATGCAGCAAAGTAGCGTAAGTATTTCCCTCAATTTTTGAGAACCAAGTATCAATCCAGTAGGCGGCCACGCGTGAGTCCCTCGTACCTACACAAAACAATAGCTCAACGCAACCAACGCGATTAGGGGTTGTCAATCCCTTCACGGTCACTTACGAGAGTGAGATCTCATAGAGATGATAGATAATATTTTCTGTATTTTTGATATAAAGATGCAAAGTAAAATAAAAAGTAAAGTAAAAAGAAAAGAAATAATAAAGTGATGGAAGATTGATATGATGAGAATAGACCCGGGGGCCATAGGTTTCACTAGTGGCTTCTCTCAAGAGCATAAGTATTTCTTTGGTGGGTGAACAAATTACTGTTGAGCAATTGACAGAATTGAGCATAGTTATTAGAATATCTAGGTATGATCATATATATAGGCATCACGTCCGAGACAAGTAGACCGACTCCTGCCTGCATATACTACTATTACTCCACTCATCGACCACTATCCAGCATGCATCTAGAGTATTAAGTTAATGAAAACAGAGTAACGCCTTAAGCAAGATGACATGATGTAGAGGAATAAATTAATACAATATGATAAATACCCCATTTTGTTATCCTTGATGGCAACAATACTATATGTGCATTGCTGCCCCTTCTGTCACTGGGTAAGGACACCGCAAGATTGAACCCAAAGCTAAGCACTTCTCCCATTGCAAGAAAAACCAATCTAGTAGGCCAAACCAAATTGATAATTCGAAGAGACTTGCAAAGATAACCAATCATACATAAAAGAATTCAAAGAAGATTCAAATATTGTTCATAGATAATCTTGATCATAAACCCACAATTCATCGATCTCAACAAACACACCGCAAAAAGAAGATGACATCGAATAGATCTCCATGAGAGAGGGGGAGAACATTGTATTGAGATCCAAAAAGAGAGAAGAAGCCATCTAGCTAATAACTATGGACCCGAAGGTCTGAAGTAAACTACTCACACTTCATCGGAGGGGCTATGGTGTTGATGTAGAAGCCCTCCATGATCGATTCCCCTTCCGGCGGAGCTCCGGAACAGGCCCCAAGATGGGATCTCGTGGGTACAGAAGGTTGCGGCGGTGGAATTAGGTTTTTGGCTCCGTATCTGATTGTTTGGGGTACGTATGTATATATAGGAGGAAGGAGTACGTCGGTGGAGCTTCGAGGGGCTCACGAGGCAGGGGCGTGCCCTCCACCCTCTTGACCGCCTCTCTTCTTTCTTGATGGAGGGTGCAAGTCTCCTGGATCATATCTGATGAGAAAATCACGTTCCCGAAGGTTTCATTCCGTTTGGACTCCGTTTGATATTCCGTTTCTTCGAAACACTGAAATAGGCAAAAAACAGCAATTCTGGGCTGGGCTTCCGGTTAATAGGTTAGTCCCAAAAGTAATATTAAAATGGAAAATAAAGCCCAATATAGTCCAAAACAGTAGATAATATAGCATGGAGCAATCAAAAATTATAGATACATTGGAGATGTATCAGGCATCCCCAAGCTTAATTCCTGCTCGCCCTCGAGTAGGTAAATGATAAAAAGAGAATTTTTGATGCGGAGTGCTACTCGGCATAATTTCAATGTAAATCTTCTGAATTGTGATATGAATATTCAGATCCGAAAGATTCAAGACAAAAGTTCATGTTGACATAAAAATAATAATACTTCAAGCATACTAACAAAGCAATTATGTCTTCTCAAAATAACATGGCCAAAGAATGTTATCCCTACAAAATCATATAGTCTGGCTATGCTCTATCTTCACCACACAAAGTATTTAAATCATGCACAACCCCCGATGACAAGCCAAGCAATTGTTTCATACTTTAACATTTTCAAAACTTTTTCGGTCTTCACGCAATACATGAGCGTGAGCCATGGATATAGCACTATATGTGGAACAGAATGGTGGTTGTGGAGAAGACAAAAAGAGGGGAAGATAGTCTCACATCAACTAGGCTTATCAACGGGCTATGGAGATGCCCATCAATAGATATCAATGTGAGTGAGTAGGGATTGCCATGCAACGGATGCACTTGAGCTATAAGTGTATGAAAGCTCAACAAAAGAAACTAAGTGGGTGTGCATCCAACTCGCTTGCTCACGAAGACCTAGGGCATTTTGAGGAAGCCCATCATTGGAATATACAAGCCAAGTTCTATAATGAAAATTCCCACTAGTATATGAAAGTGACAAAATGAGAGACTCTCTATCATAAAGTTCATGGTGCTACTTTGAAGCACAAGTGTGGTAAAAGTATAGTAACATTGTCCCTTCTCCATTTTTCTCTCATTTTTTATTTGGGCCTTCTCTTTTTCTTTATGGCCTCTTTTTTTTATTTTTTTATTTTCGTCCGGAGTACCATCCCGACTTGTGGGGGAATCATAGTCTCCATCATCCTTTCCTTACTTGGGACAATGCTCTAAAATATGATGATCATCACACTTTTATTTTTCTTACAACTCAATAATTAGAACAAAATATGACTCTATATGAATGCCTCCGGCGGTGTACCGGGATATGCAATGAATCAAGAGTAACATGTATGAAAGAATTATGAACGGTGGCTTTGCCACAATGACGATGTCAACTACATGATCTTGCTAGAAATATGACAATGATGGAGTGTACCGGGATATGCAAAGTTTTACACGCATGCTCCTAGGGGGATAGATTGGTAGGAAAAGACCATCGCTCATCCCCGACCGCCACTCATAAGGAAGACAATAAATAAATAAATCATGCTCCGACTTCATCACATAACGGTTCACCATACGTGCATGCTATGGGAATCACAAACTTTAACACAAGTATTTCTCAAATTCACAACTACTAAGCTAGCATGACTCTAATATCACCATCTTCATATCTCAAAACAATTATCAAGCATCAAACTTTTCTTAGTATTCAACACACTCAAAAGAAAGTTTTACAAATCTTGAATACCAAGCATATTATTATTATTAAGCAAATTACCATGCTATTTAATACTCTCAAAATGATCTAAGTGAATCATGAGAGATCAATCGTTTCTATAAAACAAATCCACCACCGTGCTCTAAAATATCTAAGTGAAGCACATAGAGAAAAACTATAAAGCTCAAAAGATATAAGTGAATCATATAGAGTATTCTAACAAATTCCAATTCATGTATGGCTCTCTCAAAAGGTGTGTACAGCAAGGATGATTGTGGTAAAATAAAAAACAAAGACTCAAATCATACAAGACGCTCCAAGCAAAACACATATCATGTGGTGAATAAAAATACAGCTCCAAGTAAAATTACCGATGGAAGTAGACGAAAGAGGGGATGCCTTCCGGGGCATCCCCAAGCTTTGACTTTTTGGTATCCTTGTATTATCTTGGGGGTGCCATGGGCATCCCCAATCTTAGGCTCTTGCCACTCCTTGTTCCATAATCCATCAAAAGATTTCACCCAAAACTTGAAAACTTCACAACACAAAACTCAACAGATATCTCGTGAGCTCCGTTAGCGAAAGAAAACAAAAGACCACTTCAAGGTACTGTAATGAACTCATTATTTATTTACATTTGTGTTAAACCCACTGTATTCCAACTTATCTATGGATTATAAACTATTTTACTAGCCATACATTCATCAAAATAAGCAAACAACACACGAAAAACAGAATCTGTCAAAAACAGAACAGTCTGTAGTAATCTGTAACTAAGGAAAACTTCTGGAACTCCACCAAAAATAGGACGGCCTAGGAAATTTATTTATTGATCAGAAGCAGTTGGAATCAGTATTTTATCACGTTCTGGTGATTTTAAACAATTGTTTTCGTGAACAGAAAGTTTCTGAAAATTACAGCAAGATCAAATAACTATCATCCAAGAAGATCCTATAGGTTTAACTTGGCACAAACACTAATTAAAAGATAAAACCACATCTAAACAGAAGGTAGATGGATTATTTATTCCCAAACAGAATAAAAAGCAAAAAAAACTAAAAATAAAATTGGGTTGCCTCCCAACAAGCGCTATCGTTTAACGCCCCTAGCTAGGCATAAAAGCAAGGATAGATCTAGTTAGTGCCGTAGTAATAAGATAGTTCGGTGAAACTCATTTCATACTCCCTACGTTCGGCATCAAGCTTTCTTTGAGTCAAGCAAAATTAATCAAAAGGGCTAAATTTAATAGGGCAAAAATCCCCAAGATCAATTTTAGGAGGTATAGGTTCCTCTTTGGGCCCTTCATATTGCACAACCAATTCATCATTATAAGCATTCTTTTGACAGAACCTTGTGAGTCTATACTCAAGAGAGTATCCTAGCTCATTATTTTGAATAGCCAAATCATCATTAAGTTCAGAGATTCTATCAATTAAAATATTGGTGGGCACCTTTTTTCTAAGATTTTCATTGAGAGCAATATAGTCAATAGATTGAAAACGCATTATTTCTTCTTGATCAAAGAGGATAGATTCTATGGGAGGACGGCTAGCGTCCACCCTATAATGCGCAAAGATTTCCTTGGCCTCTTTTATTATAAATCTGAATTCATGAGCCAAAAAGATTGTAGCAGCACGCTTAACAGAGGAATGCTCGATATTAGAAAATTCTAGAAAAATCCTTTGTATGGAAGGATCCATATGCATAAATTGCCTTTCAAGTTCAACGATAAGCATGGCAATAGCGTCCCAAGACTACTAGTTCTATGGAGAATAGAACTGCCCATAGAAGGCAAAGCACCGGCGCAAGTAAAGAAATCTTGAATAACTCCTTTTCCAATAATATTACCACTACCAATTCAAAATCTTTTTGTATGCAAGGTAGGGGGTTCTTCAACCGGAGCATCAGAATTTTCCATGTTATTATTATTGTCCATATCGGCAATAATTTCCCCAATTTCAAACATAACGGCAAGCAAGCGAGAAAAAGGCAAACAGAAAAGAGAGGGCGAATAAAACGGCAAGGGTGAAGAGGGGGAAAGGAAAACGAGAGGCAAATGGCAAATAATGTAGTGCGAGAGATAGGGATTGTGATGGGTACTTGGTATGTTGACCTTTGCGTAGACTCCCCGGCAACGGTGCCAGAAATTCTTCTTGCTACCTCTTGAGCACTGCGTTGGATTTCCCCGAAGAGGAGAGGATGATGCAACAAACTAGCGTAAGTATCTCCCTCAGTTTTTGAGAACCAAGGTATCAATCCATTAGGAGGCCACGCGCGAGTCCCTCGTACCTACACAAAACAATAGCTCAACGCAACCAACGCGATTAGGGGCTGTCAATCCCTTCAGGTCACTTACGAGAGTGAGATGTGATAGAGATGATAGATAATATTTTAGGAATTTTTGATATAAAGATGCAAAGTAAAATAAAAATTAAAGTAAAAAAGCAAAGCAATAATTGTTGGGGAACGTAGTAATTTCAAAAAATTTCCTACGCACACGCAAGATCATGGTGATGTATAGCAACGAGAGGGGAGTGTATCTTCATACCCTTGAAGATCGCTAAGCGGAAGCGTTATGACAACGCGGTTGATGTAGTCGTACGTCTTCACGATCCGACCGATCCAAGTATCGAACGTACGGCACCTCCGAGTTCAAAGACACGCTCAGCTCGATGACGATCCCGGACTCCGATCCAGAAAGTGTCGGGATGAGTTCCACAAGACGACGGCGTGGTGGCGATGATGATGTTCTACCGGCGCGGCTTCGCCTAAGCACCGCAACGATATGACCGAGGTGGAATATGGTGGAGGGGGGCACCGCACACGGCTAAGGAACGATCACAAAGATCAACTTGTGTGTTCTAGGGTGCCCCCTGCCCCCGTATATAAAGGAGGGAGGGGGAGGTGCGGCCAGCCCCCGAGGGGTGCGCCTGGAGGAGTCCTACTCCCACCGGAGTAGAACTCCCCCTCTTGCCTTGGTGGAGAAGGAAAGGCGCCGCCTTCCTTGTCCTATTCGGACTAGGGGAGGGGGCGCCTGCCTGCCCTGGCCGGCCCTCCTCTTCTCCCTCATGGCCCATTAAGGCCCATTAACCGCCGGGCGGGTTCCGGTAAACCCCCCCCCCCCCCCGGTGTTCCGATAAATCCCGATTTCACCCGGAACCATTCCGATATCCAAATATAGGCTTCCAATATATCAATCTTTATGTCTCGACCATTTCGAGACTCCCCGTCATGTCCGTGATCACATCCGGGACTCCGAACAATCTTCGGTACATCAAAACTTGTAAACTCATAATAAAACTGTCATTGTAACGTTAAGCGTGCGGACCCTACGAGTTCGAGAACTATGTAGACATGACCGAGACACGTCTCCTGTCAATAACCAACAGCGGAACCTGGATGCTCATATTGGCTCCCACATATTCTACGAAGATATTTATCGGTCAGACCGCATAACAACATACATTGTTCCCTTTGTCATCAGTATGTTACTTGCCCGAGATTCGATCGTCGGTATCTCAATACCTAGTTCAATCTCGTTACCGGCAAGTCTCTTTACTCGTTCCGTAATACATCATCTCACAACTAACTCATTAGTTGCAATGCTTGCAAGGCTTATGTGATGTGCATTACCGAGAAGGCCCAGAGATACCTCTCCGACATTCGGAGTGACAAATCCTAATCTCGAAATACGCCAACCCAACAAGTACCTTTGGAGACACCTGTAGAGCACCTTTGTAATCACCCAGTTACGTTGTGACGTTTGGTAGCACACAAAGTGTTCCTCCGGTAAACAGTTGTTGCATAATCTCATAGTCATAGGAACATGTATAAGTCATGAAGAAAGCAATAGCAACATACTAAACGATCGAGTGCTAAGCTAATGGAATGGGTCATGTCAATCACATCATTCTCCTAATGATGTGATCCGTTAATCAAATGACAACTCATGTCTATGGCTAGGAAACTTAACCATCTTTGATCAACGAGCTAGTCAAGTAGAGGCATACTAGTGATACTCTGTTTGTCTATGTATTCACACATGTATTATGTTTCCGGTTAATACAATTCTAGCATGAATAATAAACATTTATCATGATAAAAGGAAATAAATAATAACTTCATTGTTGCCTCTAGGGCATATTTCCTTCAGTCTCCCACTTGCACTAGAGTCAATAATCTAGTTCACATCGCCATGTGATTCAACACTAATAGTTCACATCAGGATGTGATTAACACCCATAGTTCACATCGTCATGTGACCTACACCCAAAGGGTTTACTAGAGTCAGTAATCTAGTTCACATCGCTTATGTGATTAACACCCAAAGAGTACTAAGGTGTGATCATGTTTTGCTTGTGAGATAATTTTAGTCAACGGGTCTGTCACATACAGATCCGTAAGTATTTTGCGAATTCTATGTCTACAATGCTTTGCACTGAGCTACTCTAGCTAATTGCTCCCACTTTCAATATGTATCTAGATCGAGACTTAGAGTCATCCAGATCTGTGTCAAAACTTGCATCGACGTAACTTTTACGATGAACCTTTTGTCACCTCCATAATCGAGAAATATTTCCTTATTCCACTAAGGATAATTTTGATCGCTGTCCAGTGATCTACTCTTAGATCACTATTGTACTCCCTTGCTTAACACAGTGTAGGGTATACAATAGATCTGGTACACAACATGGCATACTTTATAGAACCTATGGCTGAGGCATAGGGAATGACTTTCATTCTCTTTCTATCTTCTGTCGTGGTCGGGCTTCGAGTCTTACTCAATTTCACACCTTGTAACACATGCAAGAACTCTTTCTTTGACTGTTCCATTTTGAACTACTTCAAAATCTTGTCAAGGTATGTACTCATTGAAAAACTTATCAAGCGTCTTGATCTATCTCTATAGATCTTGATGCTCAATATGTAAGCAGCTTCTCCGAGGTCTTTCTCTGAAAAAACTCCTTTCAAACACTCCTTTATGCTTTGCAGAATAATTCTACATTATTTCCGATCAACAATATGTCATTCACATATACTTGTCAGAAATGTTGTAGTGCTCCGCCTCACTTTCTTGTAAATACAGGCTTCACCGCAAGTCTGTATAAAACTATATGCTTTAATCAACTCATCAAAGCATATATTCCAACTCCGAGATGCTTGCACCCGTCCATAGATGGATCGCTGGAGCTTGTACATTTTGTTAACACCTTTAGGATTGACAAAACCTTCTGGTTGCATCATATACAACTCTTCTTTAATAAATCCATTAAGGATTGCAGTTTTGTTGTCCATTTGCCAGATTTCATAAAATGCGGCAATTGCTAACATGATTCGGACAGACTTTAAGCATCGATACGAGTGAGAAAATCTCATCGTAGTCAACACCTTGAACTTTGTCAAAAACCTTTTTCGACAAGTCTAGCTTTGTAAACTGTAACATTACCGTCAGCGTCAGTCTTCTTCTTGAAGATCCATTTATTCTCTATTGCTTGCAGATCATCGGGCAAGTCAACCAAAGTCCACACTTTGTTCTCATACATGGATCCCATCTCACATTTCATGGCCTCAAGCCATTTTGCGGAATCTGGGCTCATCATCGCTTCCTCATAGTTAAATGAAGTTCGTCATGGTCAAGTAGCATGACCTCCAGAACAGGATTACCGTACCACTCTGGTGCGGATTTCACTCTGGTTTACCTACGAGATTCGGTAGTAACTTGATCTGAAGTTACATGATCATCATCATTAGCTTCCTCACTAATTGGTGTAGTAGTCACAGGAACAGATTTCTGTGATGAACTATTTTCCAATAAGGGAGAAGGTACAATTACCTTATCAAGTTCTACTTTCCTCCCACTCACTTCTTTCGAGAGAAACTCCTTCTCTAGAAAGGATCCATTCTTAGCAACGAATGTCTTGCCTTCGGATCTGTGATAGAAGGTGTACCCAACATTTTCTTTTGGGTATCCTATGAAGACGCATTTCTCCGATTTGGGTTTGAGCTTATCAGGTTGAAACTTTTTCACATAAGCATTGCAACCTCAAACTTTAAGAAACGACAACTTAGGTTTCTTGCCAAACCATAGTTCATACGGTGTCGTCTCAACGGATTTAGATGGTTCCCTATTTAACGTGAATGTAGCTGTCTCTAATGCATAACCCCAAAACGATAGTGGTAAATCGGTAAGAGACATCATAGACCGCACCATATCTAATAAAGTACGGTTACGACGTTCGGACACACCATTACACTTTGGTGTTCCATGTGGCGTGAGTAGTGAAACTATTTCACATTGTTTTAACTGAAGACCAAACTCGTAACTCAAATATTCTTCTCCACGATCAGATCGTAGAAACTTTGTTACGATGATTTTTCACTTCACTCTAAAATTATATGAACTTTTCAAATGTTTCAGACTTCTATTTCATTAAGTAGATATACTCATATCTGCTCAAATCATCTGTGAAGGTCAGAAAATAATGATACCTGCTGCAAGCCTTAATATTCATCGGACCACATACATCAGTATGTATGATTTCCAACAAATCTGTTGCTTGCTCCATTGTTCCGGAGAACAGCGTTTTAGTCATCTTGCCCAAGAGACATGGTTCGCAAGCATCAAGCGATTCATAATCAAGTGATTCCAAAATCCCATCAGCATGGAGTTTCTTCATGCGCTTTATACCAATATGACTTAAACGGCAGTCCCACAAACAAGTTGCACTATCATTATTAACTTTGCATCTTTTGGCTTCAATATTATGAATATGTGTATCACTACGATCGAGATCCAACAAACCATTTTCGTTGGTGTGTATGACCATAGAAGGTTTTACTCATGTAAACAGAACAACAATTGTTCTCTAACTTAAATGAATAACCGTATTGCAATAAACATGATCAAATCATATTCATGCTCAACGCAAACACCAAATAACACTTTTTTAGGTTCAACACTAATCCCGAAATTATAGGGAGCGTGCGATGATGATCATATCAATCTTGGAACTATTTCCAGCACACATCGTCACCTCACCCTTAACTAGTTTCTGTTTATTCTGCAACTCCTGTTTCGAGTTACTACTCTTAGCAACTGAACCAGTATCAAATGCCGAGGGGTTGCTATAAACACTAGTAAAGCACACATCAATAACATGTATATCCAATATATCTTTGTTCACTTTGCCATCCTTCTTATCCGCCAAATACTTAGGGCAATTCCACTTCCAGTGACCAGTACCTTTGCAGTAGAAGCACTTAGTCTCAGGCTTAGGACCAGAATTGGGCTTCTTCACTTGAGCAGCAACTTGCTTGTCGTTCTTCTTGAAGTTCCCCTTCTTCCCTTTTCCGTTTTCTTGAAATTAGTGGTCTTGTCAACCATCAACACTTGATGTTTTTCTTGATTTCTACCTTCGTCGATTTCAGCATCACGAAGTGCTTGGGAATCGTTTCCGTTATCTCTTGCATATTATAGTTCATCATGAAGTTCTACTAACTTGGTGATGGTGACTAGAGAATTCTGTCAATCACTATCTTATCTGGAAGATTAACTCCCACTTGATTCAAGCGATTGAAGTACCCAGACAATCTGAGCACATGCTCACTAGTTGAGTGATTCTCCTTCATCTTTTAGCTATAGAACTTGTTGGAGACTTCATATCTCTCAACTCGGGTATTTGCTTGAAATATTTAACTTCAATTCCTGGAACATCTCATATGGTCCATGACGTTCAAAACGTCTTTGAAGTCCCGATTCTAAGCCGTTAAGTATGGTGCACTAAACTATCAAGTAGACATCATATTGAGCTAGCCAAACGTTCATAACGTCTACATCTGCTCCTGCAATAGGTCTGTCACCTAGCGTGCATTAAGGACATAATTCTTCTGTGCAGCAATGAGGATAAACCTCAGATCACGGATCCAATCCGCATCATTGCTACTAACATCTTTCAACGCAATTTTCTCTAGGAACATACCAAAATAAACATATGAAAGCAACAACGCAAGCTATTGATCTACAACATAATTTGCAAAATACTACCAGGACTAAGTTCATGATAAATTTAAGTTCAATTAATCATATTACTTAAGAACTCCCACTTAGACAGACATCTCTCTAGTCATCTAAGTGATCACGTGATCCAAATCAACTGAACCATGTCCGATCATCACGTGAGATGGAGTAGTATCAATGGTGAACATCACTATATTGATCATATCTACTATATGATTCACGTTCGACCTTTCGGTCTCCATGTTCCAAGGCCATATCTGTTATATGCTAGGCTCGTCAAGTTTAACCTGAGTATTCCACATGCGCGACTGTTTTGCACCCGTTGTATTTGAACGTAGAGCCTATCACACCCGATCATCATGTGGTGTCTCAGCACGAAGAACTTCCGCAACGGTGCATACTCAGGGAGAACACTTCTTGATAATTTTAGTGAGAGATCATCTTAAAATGCTACATTCAATCAAAGCAAGATAAGATGCATAAAGGATAAACATCACATGCAATCAATATAAGTGATATGATATGGCCATCATCATCTTGTGCTTGTGATCTCCATCTCCGAAGCACCGTCATGATCACCATTGTCACCGGCGTGACACCTTGATCTTCATCGTAGCATCGTTGTCGTTACGCCATCTATTTCTTCTATGACTATCACTACCGCTTAGTGATAAAGTAAAGCAATTACAGTGCGTTTGCATTTCATACAATAAAGCGACAACCATATGGCTCCTGCCAGTTGCCGATAACTTCGGTTACAAAACATGATCATCTCATACAATAAAATATAGCATCACGTCTTGACCATATCACATCACAACATGCCCTGCAAAAACAAGTTAGACATCCTCTACTTTGTTGTTGCAAATTTTACGTGGCTGCTTCTTACCTACGCATCAAAACCACAACGATAGTTTGTCAAGTTGGTGTTGTTTTAACCTTCGCAAGGACCGGGCGTAGCCACACTCGATTCAGCTAAAGTGAGAGAGACAGACACCGCCAATCACCTTTAAGCAACGAGTGCTCGTGGCGGTGAAACCAGTCTCACAGACGCGTAATGTCGGTCCGGCCGCTTCATCTCACAATGCCGCTGAACCAAAGTATGACATGCTTTGGTAAGCGGTATGACTTGTATCGCCCACAACTCACTTGTGTTCTACTCGTGCATATAACATCTACGCATAAAACCTGGCTCGGATGCCTTTGTTGGGGAAACGTAGTAATTTCAAAAAAATCCCACGCACACGCAAGATCATGGTGATGTATAGCAACGAGAGGAGTGTATCTTCATACCCTTGAAGATCGCTAAGCGGAAGCGTTATGACAACGCTGATTGATGTAGTCGTAAATGCGTCTTCACGATCCGACCGATCCAAGTACCGAACGACGGCACCTTCGAGTTCAGCACACGCTCAGCTCGATGGCGATCCCGGACTCTGATCCAAAGCAAAGTGTCGTGGATGAGTTCCATCAAGACGACGGCGTGGTGACGATAATGATGTTCTACCGGTGCAGGGCTTCGCCTAAACTCCACGACGATATGACCGAGGTGGAATATGGTGGAGGGGGGCACCGCACACGGCTAAGGAACGATCACAAAGATCAACTTGTGTGTTCTAGGGTGCCCCCTGCCCCCGTATATAAAGGAGGGAGGGGGGAGGTGCGGCCAGCCCCCTAGGGGTGCGCCTGGAGGAGTCCTACTCCCACCGGGAGTAGGACTCCCCCCTCTTGCCTTGGTGGAGAAGGAAAGGGGGGAGGGGAAAGAGGAAAGGGGGGCGCCGCCCCCCCTTCCTTGTCCTATTCGGACTAGGGGGAGGGGGGGCGCGTCCTGCCCTGGCCGGCCCTCCTCTTCTCCCTCGTGGCCCATTAAGGCCCATTAACACCCGGGAGGGTTCCAGTAACCCCCCGGTGTTCCGGTAAATCCTGATTTCACCCGGAACCATTCCGATATCCAAATATATGCTTCCAATATATCAATCTTTATGTCTCGACCATTTCGAGACTCCTCGTCATGTCCGTGATCACATCCGGGACTCCGAACAATCTTCGGTACATCAAAACTTATAAACTCATAATAAAACTGTCATCGTAACGTTAAGCGTGCGGACCCTACGGGTTCGAGAACTATGTAGACATGACCGAGACACATCTCCGGTCAATAACCAATAGCGGAACCTGGATGCTCATATTGGTTCCCACATATTCTACGAAGATCTTTATCGGTCAAACCGCATAACAACATCGTTGTTCCCTCTGTCATCGGTATGTTACTTGCCCGAGATTCGATCGTCGGTATCTCAATACCTAGTTCAATCTCGTTACCGGCAAGTCTCTTTACTCGTTCCGTAATACATCATCTCACAACTAACTCATTAGTTGCAATGCTTGCAAGGCTTATGTGATGTGCATTACCGAGAGGGCCTAGAGATACCTCTCCGACATTCGGAGTGACAAATCCTAATCTCGAAATATGCCAACCCAACAAGTACCTTTGGAGACACCTGTAGAGCACCTTTATAATCACCCGATTCGTTGTGACATTTGGTAGCACACAAAGTGTTCCTCCGTAAACGGAGTTGCATAATCTCATAGTCATAGGAACATGTATAAGTCATGAAGAAAGCAATAGCAACATACTAAATGATCGAGTGCTAAGCTAACGGAATGGGTCATGTCAATCACATCATTCTTCTAATGATGTGATCCCGTTAATCAAATGACAACTCATGTCTATGGCTAGGAAACTTAACCACCTTTGATCAACGAGCTAGTCAAGTAGAGGCATACTAGTGATACTCTGTTTGTCTATGTATTCACACATGTATTATGTTTCCGGTTAATACAATTCTAGCATGAATAATAAACATTTATCATGATATAAGGAAATAAATAATAACTTTATTATTGCCTCTAGGGCATATTTCCTTCAATAATAAAGTGATGGAAGATTGATATGATGAGTATAGACCCGGGGGCCATAGGTTTCACTATGGGCTTCTCTCAAGAGCATAAGTATTTCTATGGTGGGTGAACAAATTACTGTTGAGCAATTGACAGAATTGAGCATAGTTATGAGAATATCTAGGTATGATCATGTATATAGGCATCACGTCCGAGACAAGTAGACCGACTCCTGCCTGCATCTACTACTATTACTCCACTCATCAACCGCTATCCAAAGATGCATCTAGAGTATTAAGTTAATGAAAACAGAGTAACACCTTAAGCAAGATGACATGATGTAGAGGAATAAATTCATGCAATATGATAAATACCCCATCTTGTTATCCTCGATGGCAACAATACAATACGTGCCTTGCTGCCCTTCTCACATCCTTTGGGTAAGGACACCGCAAGATTGAACCCAAAGCTAAGCACTTCTCCCATTGCAAGAAAAGCCAATCTAGTAGGCAAACCAAACTGATAATTCGAAGAGACTTGCAAAGATAACCAATCATACATAAAAGAATTTAGAGAAGATTCAAATATTGTTCATAGATAATCTTGATAATAAACCCACAATTCATTGGTCTCAACAAACACACCGCCAAAAGAAGATTACACCGAATAGATATCCACGAGAGAGGGGGAGAACATTGTATTGAGATCCAAAAAGAGAGAAGAAGCCATCTAGCTACTAACTATGGACCCGAAGGTCTAAGGTAAACTACTCACACTTCATCGGAGGGGCTATGGTGTTGATGTAGAAGCCCTCCATGATCGATTCCCCTTCCGGCGGAGCTCCAGAACAGGCCCCAAGATGGGATCTCGTGGGCATGTAAGGTTGCGGCGGTGGAATTAGGTTTTTGGCTCCGTATCTGATTGTTTGGGGGTACGTAGGTATATATAGGAGGAAGGAGTACGTCGGTGGAGCTTCAAGGGGCCCACGAGGCAGGGGGCGCGGCCTAGGGGGGCGCCCTCCACCCTCGTGACCGCCTCTCTTCTTTCTTGACGGAGAGTCCAAGTCTCCTGAATCATATCTGATGAAAAAATCACGTTCCCGAAGGTTTCATTATGTTTGGACTCCGTTTGATATTCCGTTTCTTCGAAACACTGAAATAGGCAAAAAACAGCAATTCTGGGTTGGGCCTCCGGTTAATAGGTTAGTCCCAAAAGTAATATAAAAGTGGAAAATGAGGCCCAATATAGTCCAAAACAGTAGATAATATAGCATGGAGCAATAAAAAATTATAGATACGTTGGAGATGTATCAAACGCCGGCTCCGCTGCTGTAATCTCACGCACCCGCTGCTTGAGCTGGCGGTGTGAAGTATGCAGCGAGGTGCCACCGTCGACGCACATGGCCTCCGTAGTCTTCTGAACTCATGCTCGCCGGACTCACCGTCCTCGTCGTGATCGTCATCTTCCTGCTTCTTGTCGCGGCCCCGAGCGGGCCTCTCTTGCTGATTATCCTTGCCACGGCGGCCTCGTTGGCCGCCACGCTTCTTGTCGGACCCTTCGGCACCATCCTAGCCCTTCTCCTTATCCCGCCTCTCATACTCGGCTCTTTGGTTTTCAGCAGGCAGCTCGACTTGTCGGCAGTTCTGGAGGTCGTGGCCCTTGGTGCGGTGGATCTTGCAATACTGCTTGTCGGAGCCCCCTGGCTTGTCGGCAGCCGCCAAGCCCGGCAAGCGGCGCACCCGGCAATCTCCTTGACGGGTCATCTGTGTTGGCCTTCTTGGCAGCGCCGGTGTCGTCGGATCCCTCGACGGCAAGCACAACCTTGCCCTTGCATTTCCTGTCGCGGCACCGGCCCTTCTTCGTCGGGGCGGCGGTGTCTTCATCCGTAGAGTCAGTTTCCGTGCCGGCGTCCTCGCCGAGGTACTTCCTCCCCTCTTCAGCTCGAGCGCATCTATCGGCCAGAACGTAAAGTTCGGCCACATCCTTGAACTTGTTCATCGCCAGCTCTTCACGCATCTTGCAGTTATGCACATTCTGATGGAATGCGCTGATCACGGCGGCGGGATGAACATCTGGGATGTTGTATTGCACTCGGCTACACATCTGTATGTACTTGCGTAGGTTTTCACCTTCCTTCTGGGGAATGATATGCAAATCACTCGCCTGGCCATGAGCTTGGTGACCTTCAGTGAAGGCACCAACAAACTCATGACATAGGTCTGACCAAGAAGAAATGGAATCCGCCTGCAAGTGCATCAACCAAGACATGACATTGGGTTTCAGGGCCAACAGGAAGTAATTGGCAAGCACCTTGTCGTCACGAGCTCCAGCGGCTTGCATCGCGATTGTGTAGATGGCGAGGAACTCTGACGGACGGGTCTTGCCGTTGTACTTCTCACTGACATCGGGCTTGAACGTGCGGTGGGACGGCCACTGGAACTGCCGCAGCTAACAAGTAAAGGCTGGACAACCCACCTCGTAAGGTAGGCCGCCAGAGCCTCCTGGTGCTGGGTGGTCCATAGCGGGTCCCGCCCGCTTATCTGACTGGTGGCGTGTATCGCGTCGGCGCTCGATGGTGGTTCGGGCATCTTCATGGGCTCACTCCCGAAGAACTTGGCGCTGGTTGCGGTGGGTCCGTGGGTCGGACGACGCTACGGAAATGTTATCACAAGCGTCGTCACGACGGATCGACACCCGCGGTGGCTGGCGTGGAGGTGGAGAGTGCACCGTGGCTGCAGCAGCTCCGGTCCTTCCACCGCTGGCATGCGGTGGCTCGACAGAGCGATGGCCCGAGGGCCTCGCTGGTTGCGGTTCACCTGGTTGGTGACACCGACGAGGCTCCAGATGGTGGCTCTCCACTCATCGAGCTTTTCTGCAGCAGGAGGGAAGTCGAGGAGCAACTGCGCGCGCGCCAAAGCTTCTGCCGGCGTGGGCGGCGACAAAAACTGTGTGGACCATGGCACGCTTCAACTCCTAACCACGTTAGAAGGAGCTCCGTCACGGCCCTGCGGCTGTACAACATTTCTGCCAGCACTCTAGCGGGCATGTTGACTTCCTCCGTCCCGCGGGTGATGCACGAGACACTTCCCACGGCGGCGCCCGGGATCCTCAGCATGGTGGTGCGGCTCGTCGCGCGCACCCTGGGAAGAGCGCGTCATGGGCGCCGGCGTAGGCGACTTGGAGGTCGCCGCGCCGCCCGTGGGTGGCACGGCGCCGCCCTTGGAGGGCTTCGCGCCGCCTGCGAGGTGCCCGGCTCCGTCTTTGGACTTGGCGGCGGGCGGCCCGTTGTCTCGCGCACGAACGACGCCGTCCGCCAGGCTCTGGCTACCAGAGCGATGTTGGTGCTCGCGGCCGCGCCTCGGGTTCTGTCCGCGACCGGCCCACTGCTCGCGCGCACCGGGGTGGGCCGTCCGGCTCCGGATGAACCGATCACCATGATCGTCTTCTTCTTGGGAGCCATGGTGATGAAGAACTGCTAGGCTAACCGCTAGACCGGATTTTCACTACTGCGCCCCCTACCTGGTGCGTCAAAGATGTCGGGTCAAATCGACACCTATGGGATCACTGGAATCCCTTCTACGGTTGGCGGGCACGGGGTTGTGCAAAGAGCGGGTCTGACAGGAAGCACACGGATCGTTTACCCAGTTTCGGGCCGTGGAGACGCGTAATACCCTAGTCCTGCTTTGGTGGATGTATTGAGTGTTCTTGTGTTCTTGAGCTAGCTACGGGGCCTAACTTGCCCAAAAGATTCGAATCCTCCTCCTGGTCGCCTCGGGCCTCCTTTTATAGGAAAAAGGGGTTGCCACAGTGGCACACATGAGGTGGAAAGGTGTACAGTGGATGATTTTATCCTCTGGAACCGTCGGACAAACGCATTTAATGCGCTGCCGGCGTGCCCCTCTCACTTTATTGGGGATGGCAAGGAAGCACGTGCCAGCTGTTGCCGCCTCGCCTGGTTCCAACGCGCGTCCGAGCTGACGAGGCGTTGCTGCACCATGTTGGCTGACTGTCGGGTTGGTGCAGTTGTGGAGTCTTCATGAAGATCTGAATGCCACCACACAGGTGCTTGCTGGGTCGGTGTAGAGGCCACCCGTCACCATGCAGGTGCCTGCTCAGCTGGTTTAGCTAACAGCTACATGGGGATGGCGGTGGCGTCTTTGCAGACGTGGGCCTGGCTGCGGCCCTGCTGGTGTCCTCGACAAGGGTCTTGTCGTGGCGTCGTGGTCGTCCCTGGCAAGGACCTTGCTGGGGGTCTTGTGGATTCCCTCGGCTAGGATCCCGCCGAGGGTCGTCGTCTTCTGGTCCTTATCTGATCTCATGTATTTATGATCTTGACAAAGATCTGCATGCCACCATGGAGGTGCCTCCCGAGCCTTGGTCCCAATGTAGTTGTCAACGGCGTTTGGAACTCTCGGGCTCAAGGGTGGCTCGCTCTGCTGGCGTTGGGCAAGTTTCCCCAGCAAGGCTCTTGTCGGGGCCGCAAAGGTCGCCGCAGAAAGGGTCTTGCCGGGGGAGTCCACCTCGCCTTTGCCATTTTGTGTCTCTGGTCTTGGCGTTGCCTTGTTTGTCTCGTGCTTTGGTTTCCCTCCGGCTTCCCTCCTCTGCCTTGTTAAGTGTGGCCGCGGGCGCGGCTCTGACTGCCCATGCATAAGTAAAGGGGTCAAAAGGAGAGCCCCTACTTTTCTACACCGACAGTATGTTTGTCTATGGAGGTGAATCATGTGGTGGAGCAGGGAGGGAATATTATTAGTGTCATGATATAATAGTGATATTGTTTTGCATGTCAACTTATTGTCATTGGTTTAATGAGGCAATGTTTTGCGTATTGTCCATCATGAATTTTATGCTACTGTTAGAGTAATATGCTAATGTCTTTCTATCCTTTCTCACCAAGCTAATGAAGGTTTCACCTTGTTCCTACTTGTGCAAACAGGGATCATGTTGTGCCAATCATACATTTTAGTGGAACTACACAAGACAATACAATGAACTGTATCCCAGCCAGTGCTTTAACTCTTTTGGAAGTTCTTGGTAATCTTTCAATATAATCTCACCACTGGTAAACAAGAGTGATTTCAACCATACATTTGAACTGCACAAAAATATACACTATTGAGTGATTCTAGTGAGTGCTTTATCATCTCTTATGGGACTACATGAATGAGCTTTTTTCCTCAGGTTTGTACCGGCCTAAGGCCTTCATCCATATTAGTTTGCTGTCATCTCTATTTGTATCGTGCTACTGTCATGAGAAACTCCGTTATCTTTGCACGTTAAAGTTTTGCAACCTATGATACATGGCAATGCTTTGAGTGTTGAGCTAATTGGCACTGATTAAATAAACAAATACCTCTCTTTAAGCAAGACTACTATGTTGCTAACTTTACCCATTAAGATAATGACGATGCTTCTATTTGTTAGTGTATGTTTCATCAACTAGTCCCACTATTACAGTAATCTCACTCTCTCGATATATGTGCCAACAGGGATGCTCGATTTTAGTGGAACTGCACAAAAACTTTGGGTGTTTCATTACCTCGACAGCTTCCTTCCTTTGCTGTCAGTCGCTAATCTGGGCTTGCATTCTTCCTTTGCTATCAATCGCTTGGATTATCTCAGCTTCCAGTCAAAGGAAATAGTAATTGATATGCTACCTCACACAGGTTGGTACTGGTCTTTATCCTGATTATTGTGCTTGTCATATGTATTGGTAATTTGGTGTTGTGCTACTGTTTGCCGATTTCATAAAGGAGTAACACGGAGCCCGAACTCGCAGCAAATCATTACATTGGGTGATTTCAAGAGAACTGCACAAAAGATCGAGATGGACATGTACTTATGCTGCTGCTATGTACTCCAAAGTTCACTCAGACAAGCATCGATGTTGACAAGAAAAAGTGCCTATATTCATTCGAGTATCAACCGGCATCAACCAGTTGTCAAACTCCAAGTATTAGGAGAGTGAATGCCTAAAATATTGCTTGGCGCATAGCCCAGAAAAATGCAGTCCAGTCTTTGGTCCCATCTTGTGCCTTTTGGTTATCGACATATATGGAAGCGAGCTGTATGGCATGGAGTCTAAAGACTCTAGACAAGTTGGTTGACGCGTATATTCATCTGGCACTTAATCAGTCTGCATGCCAGGGATGCTCCATTTCAGTTGAACTGCACAAAAAATTTGGGTGGTTCATTTTCTCAACTGCCTCCTTTCTCGTCTGCAATGTAGAATTTTGGCGAGCTACAGGACCAAGATGAGCCAGTAAACTAGTTGGATGAAAGTAGTGGCCAAGTTGCTCAAACCTCCCTCGGCACGAGGCCACTATTTGAGGATAAACCTACAAGCAAAGTTCAGATTATGCATGTTGCCTCTTATGTACTCGAAAGTTTACTCGTACAAGCATTAATTTTAGCAAGAAGTACCTCCGATGAACACCATTTACCGATGCGCAATGTAGAATTTTGGCGAGCTACAGGACCAAGATGAGCCAAGAACTAGTTGGATGAAAGTAGTGGCCAAGTTGCTCAAACCTCCCTCAAAGACGAAGCCACTATTTGAGGATAAACCTACAAGCAAAGTTCAGATTGTGCATGCTGCCTCTTATGTACTCGAAAGTTTACTCGTACAAGCATTAATTTTAGCAAGAAGTACCTCCGACTGAATACCATTTACCAAATTGCACCCTAGGTAATTAAAGTTCGTCCATGGATCATATTGGCTGTGATCTCAATCATTTGGATGCATAAACATACTGAACATGTGTATATCTGAATCTTTTTGTGAATTAACTATGAATATTGTTGTGTGTTCTATCAATCATTTGGATCCATAGACATGCTGAACTTGTGTATATATGAATCTTTTGAGTTGCTGATAGTGAATGTTGGCTATGAATATGAACGTGTCCTATGAACCTGAGTTTGATACGAATGTTTACCTTTTCTGTTGTGCTTGTGTGTGAACTTGTTAGTATGCCTACTGTGGGGTATGTGACGTGTGGGTGTCAATGACACACCTTCTTCCCGAGAAGAATTGCACCTGCTTTGTTAGAGTAGCAACGGCGCATCAGCTCTTTTTAATCTTTTTGCTCTGTCTTGCCCCCTCCCCCGCTCAACCCCTGCCGTAATGTTTTCAGCCACAAAACAAACATAGTACTGCGTTGTTTTTGGGGCTTGATGAAAAATTGAGTGCTGGTTTCTGTAGGTTAGCCCGCCCAGCAAATGGGCTTCTGGTCCACCACGGACTGGGAGGCTAAAAATACAAGTTGTATGGTGCAGAGGCAAGTAAAAAAATGCCATCGAGAGCCATCCACTAAAGAAAAAAATCGCTCCTGATGTGCTTCTTCAGTTGTGCCACCGTCGCCCTGTTTAATCCAGTTCGCTCGGGATCTTGTATCATTTTTTCAGAGGGCGAACAAGTATCAGCTAGGCCTAGGTTTTGTAATTTAACATGCGTAGCCCACGACATACGGTGACAATGGTTTCAACTTATTTTTTGAGGTCCATACTGGCCTATGGGTTTTTTCTTGAAGATCGGCAGCCCATTGTATGTTTTTAACCACATTATATATATTTATATTATTACTATTATCGTATATTTTATAGAGACTTATATATACATTATAAAAACATCCCACGTGTTATTAACTTATAAAAGTAAATGTTTAACAGAAGTTGGCAAGGAAAATCCTGGTTGTTTTTCACTCACAGGCAAGGAAAATCCTGGTGATTGCGTACAAAAGCTTGCAAAGATTTGAAGGACCAATGTAATAATAACGCGCTCATTTTTATTTTGAGCAATAACTCGCTAATTTGTTAATTATGTATATAAAAATGTGCCTCTCCGGTTTATTTTTTGATATTAATTGCTCCTTCTAGCATAACATTATATATATATAACGAGCCCAGCTAATTCGTGTATTTGAAGGAAGTGCAAGTGGTCTGGGATTCCTTAGAAAATATAAATGGACCGCATTGACGCGAAATTATTTATTCACCCATCCCAGCAAATGGATTGTACATTCTAGAAAACATGGGTTAAATATAAGCCACATTTTTGCAGGCTGACATGTGGGCCAATAGGTCGAAGCCTATGTAGGGTGTTGTCAACTTGGTCAACAAATGATTATGACATCCACAGCCATTGGATTTATATCCAACGGCCGGCATGCACCTTCAATCTCTCGTCTTCTTCCTCCAGCGTCGCCGGGACCGCCTGGTTCGACCTCCGGCGGCTAGTGGCTCCGCTTAGCACGCATCACTGTGAAGCGCTACCCCACCGCCGGCAAGGCTATCCCTCCACCCCTCCACACCTCCTGTTATTCTCCACCGACTGCAGCCCCACGCCGCACCAGAACCAGTTATGACCCTTCTCCTCCTCTCAATCTGCGACTCCGCTGCCGCGTCTTCCCATCTCCGAGTCGTTCTCGTCCGGGGCCTCGCCATCGTCCACTGCCTCGCTGCGCTCGGTGCGGCGTGGTCAACAAACGAGATTCATCGGACGAGGACTGTATGTGGAGATCCTGACGGCTGGGACCCACGAGGTCCATGGTCGCATGGATGGAAAGTTCCTCCTTATTAAGCTGAAAAAATGTTTCCTCCACCTGACAGCTGGGACCCACCGGCTGTATCTTTGCACGGAAGGAAGTGCCTCCTTGTTATGCGAAAAAAATTATTCCTCCCGTTGACAGCTGGGACCCGTCAGATTTGGTGGCTAACTTGTGGGCCTACTAAGCGGACGTGTACGCAGGGCTTTTTCAACTTAATCAAAAAATGATTCTAGCAACTGGACCGTTGGATGTTAATCCAACAGCCGTGCTCCTTCTTCAACCTCTGTTCCTGCTCGTGTCTCCCGTGGGCGGCACCGCGGCTGTGCTGCCGCGCACCCGAACTAGTCAAGTTTCCCACTCCTCTCCATCTGCGACTCCACTGCCCCGTCTTCCCCATCTCCGGGTCATTCCAGTGTGGGGCCTCACCGTCATCCATCGGCCTTGGTGCGCTCGGCACGGTGTGGTCAACATGGTGAACAACCGAGAGTCATCGGAAGATGACTGTACGTGAGAGACTGACAGTAGGGACGCACCATGCCCATGGACGCATGCATGCAACTGAACGCGGCGTGGTCAACATGGTCAAGGAACGACTTCCATCGGAAGTGTACTATACGTGGAGTGGCTGACAGCTGGGTCCACGGATGCAGCAAGGAAGTGCCTCCTTATTACGCGGAAAATAATGGTTCCTCCACCTAACAGCAGGGACCCATCGGACGGGCCACCGTATTTTGTGAAAAAAAACGTTACCCCCTGACTGCTGGGACCCACCGGACGGGCCACCATATTTCGCGAAAAAACGTTCCCCCTGGTGTCAGCTCGGACCCACCATAAGTGCCTCCTTATTACGCAGAAAAAATGAATACTCCCCCTGCTAGCTAGGACCCACCTTGGTGGGAGGCTGACTTGTGGGCCTACTAAATTGACGGGGACGTAGGGCTTTGTCAACTTAGTCAATATGAATGATTCTAGCTCCAGTGACCGACGATGTCCATCCAACGGCCGTAGTGCTTCTTCAACCTCTGGTCTTCTTGCTCCGGCCGCCCAAATCAGCGCCGGTCGTGCCGCGTGCTCCTGCCTCTTGTGGCCGGCTGTGATGCCGCGGAGGCCTCACCGCCCCTACTACTCCCACCGTTGGCCAGGCCATCCCTCTACTCACCCACACCCCCTGTTATTCTGCAGCGACGGCAGCCTCACACCGCAGCCGAACCAGTGAACCCTCATACTCCTCTACGCGTGGGCATCCACCGCGCGTCTTCCCCGGCTCCGCATCGTCCCCTTCCTAGGCCTCGCCCTTGTCCACCGCCCTGGTGCTCTCGCCGTGGCGTGGTCAATGTGGTCAAGGAACGGCTTCCATCAGACGTGGACTGTACGTGGAGAGGCTGACAGCTGGGTCCACGGCCGCAGCAAGGAAGTGCCTCCTTTTTACGCGGAAAATAATGATTCCTCAACCTGACAGTAGGGGCCCACCGGACGGGAAACCGTATTTCACGAAAAAAAATGTTTCCTGATTGACTGCTGGGACCTACCAGCTACATCTTAGCAAGCAAGGAAGTACGTCCGGGCAAAAAAAAATGATTCGCCCTCCTGACTGCTGGGACCCACCAGCTACATCTTTGCACGCAAGGAAGTGCCTGACAGTTGGGACCCACCTGGTCGAAGCGTAGTAGCGTTGTCATTCTGGTCGCGAACGTGTGCATACATACTGGTCGATGTAGAGGCGCGCACGTGCCGTAGTAGAGGTGAAGCACGTAGCATGTACACGTACGAACAGTGGCCAGGGTGCAAGAAAGTAAATACGGCCACGTATGTACATACGGGCGGGGTCTCGAATGCCTACTCGCTCGTACGTACGGCCAGGGCTCGTGTACATGGCTGGGTCGGAACGGAGAAACAACGTCATCGTTGTGTTCATGGGGAGCCAACCGGCTGGGTCGGAATGGAATGCGTCGTCGTGTTCATCGGGAGGGCTGGCGTACCGTAGAACGGAGGAAACAGCCTTGTGTTCGACCGGCCACGGTCGAAACGGGATCCTGTTCATCGGGAGGGGTCTGGTGTACCGCAAAACGGAGGAAACGGACCTCCTACGGTCGAAACGGGGGTCCTGTTCATCGGCAGGGGTGTGGCGTACCGCAAAACGGAGGAAACGGACTTGTGTTGGAGCGCTACGGTCGAAAAGGGGGTCATGTTCATCGGGAGGGGTGTTGCTTACCGCAAAATGGGACTCCACGGGATTCTATTCATCTCCACCGTCGACCCCCTCCAGCCTCCACGGGCTACTGTTCATCCACCGTCGACCTCCTCCAGCCTCCACCTGCGACTATTCATTCACGGGCTCCTGTTCATCCAACCTCAATCGCACGCTACTCCACCGGCTACTGTGCAACCAGCCCTCTCCACGGGCTCTGTCGGTGTTCTGGGAAGGGGGGCCCCAGACTTGCCTGCCTGCGGCCCACAGCGTGGCTAAGTCAGCGGGCCGTACGGCCCATCTTCATCAACAAAGCATTCAAGACCCTTGCGAGGGGCCAAGCCTCGCGAGGCGGATGATGAAAGACCTCCTCGGGAGTGGCCTAACCAGGCAGGCTCACGAGGAGCGGAGACATCAAGGCGGGGCAAACCTCACGAGGCTCTCGTGACGTGAGCCATGACGATTGGCACTAGGCGGGCCCTAGCGCGCGCAGCGTCCTTGTTTCCTCTTTGGTGCTAAGGAGGCAAGCGCAGGCGAGGAGTACCGAGGCATTAGGCAAAGGTTGCCATATTGGTGCAACGAGACCAAGACCACACGGACGGCAGGACAGAGGTCATCGTGGAGCCCAAGACGACGTCACCACCAGAGCCTTTAGCAGGCGAAGACCACCTTTGTCAGGATAGCTTGTAGTAGCTGTCCCCTTTCAAATTCGCTCGCCATTGTTGGCTCCCTTCCCGCTCAATATTTGGCGAGAGGACCAGGGCCTATATAAGTAGAGCTAGCCACCACAGTAGGAGGGGAGGTTCTCATCCACCAGTTCACCGAGCACGAGAACACCTCAACCTCAGGAGGCTGTTCTTCCCCTTGTACTGTTCATCATCAGCCCAAGAGGCAATCCACCACCGCCACACTAGAGTAGGGTATTACACCACAACGGTGTCCCGAACCAGTATAAATCTTGTGTCTTTCTGTGTTGCGAGATCGCCGAGTTCGTCCGCGAGATCTTAGTGAGCTAGGGCATGGATCGGTAGGAGGGAAAGACTTCGCGCGCACCCTAGAGTTCGAACCTTAAGGGTTTTGCCGGAACCCCACATACGACTTTTGGCGCGCCAGGTAGGGGTGCGCCATAGCTTCCCTTCAGTCGGTTCATCACTCCGTCACTCCGACATCTCCATGGAGGACGGTCGTCGTGCTCGAGCTGAGCGCTGGGCTGCCCTCACCGCCCGTGTTGCTCAGACGGCTCCCGTCGACGGGCCACCTCATAGTTCTTCGTCTCCCGCTGCCAATGCAGCCACCGGCCCGACAGGGAACGAGCAACAGGCGTCCTTGCTGCATCCATCGGTGCGGCAGGACGGCCGCACCGCCACTCCATTGCTGACCCCGGCCGGTTCTTCGTCTCATGCACGCCGTGCTCCCATGGAGGCACGGGCCATGCTCCTTGCGGTGAACGAGCTTCTGTGCTACCGCCCAGTCGACGTCCTCTACAAGGAGTGGCTCAACCGCGCCGCCGAGCTCGTCTGCGCTACAGGGGCTCCTCGGTGCCGTCCCTCTCTCTGCCTCACCATCCGCCAGCCACAGGCGACGTGGCTCATGGCGCGCCTCCACCATATTTTCCCAAGACTGCGCCTTGGCGCCAAGGCGCGCGGCCCCACGGTGTGATCCACCACGTCTGGTGCCCGTGCGTGAAGAGAGAAGCTGCCAAGAAATCCCTAGACAGTGAGAAGCTGCACCCGCGCTACCCGCGCCCCCTTGTCAAGACCGCGCACGGCCCGCAGCAGTGCCGCACGGACCTCATCAAGACCAAGCCCCACCTCCGAGGCGGTCCCCGACAACCACGGCCGGCTGTCGCGCCTTCATCCCCGAGCTGCGTAGCGTCGCCTGGCCAGGCAAGTTCAAGTCCGATCTGCCTCCCCGCTACGACGGCAGCTTCGATCCCGCGGAGTTCCTGCAGCTCTACGAGCTGAGCATCAAAGTGGCCAACGGCGACGAGAAGTTCATGGCGAACTGGTTTCCTATGGCTCTCAAGGATGGTGCCCGCTCCTGGCTCCTGAACCTGCAGCACGGCTCGATCTCCTCCTGGGATGAGATGCGCGACCGCTTCATCGCCAAGTTCCAGGGCACCCGCGACCGCCTGCCGGCCGCGTGTGACCTGCGCTGCATCAAGCAACTGCCAGGGGAGACCCTCCAGAACCAGAAGTACATCCAGCGCTTCAATAACACTCGCCTCAAGATCCCCAAGGTCACGGACGAGGCCATCATCTCCGTGTTCTCAGACGGCGTCTGTGATGTTAAGACGAAGGAAGAGCTCGCTATTCATGAGGAGTTGTGCACGTCTCAGGAGCTATTCAACCTGGAAACCAAGCTCGCGCGAGGAGTCCGCAGCATGGATTCCAGGGGCGACAGCGCATGTCGTCGTGGCGCGGCGACCACGGGCGCAGCGCGGGTGACGCCGCTTGTTGCTCCATCCTCCTGAGCCCTCGGCTCGGGCATACAAGGGTAGCGGATACCCTGGAGATGGCCGCTCGCACCAAGGCCTCGTCACCACTTGCATCGCCGCTTCGTCACGGCGGTGGACTGACCTCTTCTTCGGCGGAAGCGGCACCGAATCAACGTGTGGGGCCTTTCCCTTCTCTTCAGCGGAGAACCTTCTGATAGGTGCCATTGTCTCTAGTAGTGGAGCGAGGAGGAAGAAGCAAGCAAGCAAGGAAGAGATGGGCGACGGGGGCTCCGCCCCCTCCCCATTTATAGCAAAAGAAGGCCAACCGGTGCCTCCCATGATCGCAGGTAATGATGGTTTTCCTTGCATGTCGCAGGGACTTGTCAAGTCGTGCAGTTGCCGAGGCAGCATGGGGAAGCGGAGACGCCCACGTCCAATCAACCGCCATGCGTCAACCGAGGCCGCAGGCTTTTGGGGCCCGCGGTGCTCCGAACTTGACCCTTGGCTTCGCCGCGAAGCCAAGCCCGAGCGCACCTTGGGCCCGAGGGCTACTGTCGGCGTTCTGGGAACGGGGGTCCCCAGACTTGCCTACCTGCGGCCCACGGCGTGGCTAAGTCAGCGGGCCGTATGGCCCATCTTCATCAACAAAGCATTCAAGACCCTCGCGAGGGGCCAAGCCTCGCGAGGCGGATGATGCAAGACCTCCTCAGGAGTGGCCTAGCCAGGCAGGCTCACGAGGAGTGGAGATATCAAGGCGGGGAAAACCTCACGAGGCTCTCGTGACGTGAGCCATGACGATCGGCGACAGGCAGGCGCCAGCGCGCGCAGCGTCCTTGTTATCTCTTTGGTGCTAAGTTGGCAAGCGCAGGTGAGGAATACCGAAGCATCAGGCAAAGGTTGCCATATCGGTGCAACGAGACCAAGACCAGAAGGACGGCAGGACGGAGGTCATCATGGAGCCCAAGACGGCATCACCACCAGAGCCTTTAGCAGGCGAAGACCACCTTTGTCAGGATAGCTTGTACTAGCTGTCCCCTTTCAAATTCGCCTGCCGTTGTTGGCTCCCTTCCCGCTCAATATTTGGGGAGAGGACCAGGGCCTATATAAGTAGAGCTAGCCACCACAGTAGGAGGAGAGGTTCTCATCCACCAGTTCACCGAGCACAAGAACACCTCAACCTCAGGAGTCTGTTCTTCCCCTTGTACTGTTCATCATCAGCCCAAGAGGCAATCCACCACCGCCACACTGGAGTAGGGTATTACACCACAACGGTGGCCTGAACCATTATAAGTCTCGTGTCTTTCTGTGTTGCGAGTTCGTCGAGTTCGTCCAAGAGATCTTAGTGAGCTAGGGCGTGGATCGACAGGAGGGAAAGACTTCGCGCGCACCCCAGAGTTCGAACCTTAAGGGTTTTGCTGGAACCCCACATCTGACAGGCTCCTATTAAATCATCCCTCCACAGGCTACTGTTCATCCAGCCCCCGCCGTCTACTGTTCATCCAGCCCTCCACGGGGTGGTCCTGCTCATCCAGCCCTCCACGGGTCCTGTTCATCCAGCCCCAACCGGCTCGATCGATCGGGGTCCTGTTTATCCAGAGGCAACACCACAAGGTCCTGTTCATCCACCCCCCACGGGGAACTATTCATCCAAACCCCCCAGCAACGCTCTTTGTTCATCCAGAGGCAGCATCGATCGGCTTCAGTTAGTAGCAGTAGTGAAGGAATCGCTCGATCGAGTTCAGTTAACAGCCATTGATCGATCGCTCGGGTTCAGTAACGCGTAGCCTGCAGTGCAATCGCTCGGGTTCAGTTAGAGCCCAACGCCTCGCTCGGGTTCAGTTAGAGCCCAACACCTTGCACCCAAGCGCGTGCGTGTATGAGAGAAATGCGCAAACCTTCGTGCATCGTGATGGAGAATTATGCTGGATGCGGTTCATCATGTAACAATCATAACATCGGGTGACACAGAACTAGCTCCAATTCATCAATGTAATGTAGGCATGTATTCCGAATATAGTCATACGTGCTTATGGAAAAGAACTTGCATGGCATCTTTTGTCCTACCCTCCCGTGGCAGCGGGGTCCTAATGGAAACTAAGGGATATTAAGGCCTCCTCTTAATAGTGAACCAGAACAAAGCATTACCACATAGTGAATACATGAACTCCTCAAACTATGGTCATCACCCGGAGTGGTCCCGATTATTGTCACTTCAGGGTTGCCGGATCATAACACATAGTAGGTGACTATAGACTTGCAAGATAGGATTAAGAACACACATATATTCATGAAAACATAATAGGTTCGAATCTGAAATCATGGCACTCGGGCCCTAGTGACAAGCATTAAGCATAGCAAAGTCATAGCAACATCAATCTCAGAACATAGTGAGTACTAGGGATCAAACCCTAACAAAACTACGATTACATGATAGATCTCATCCAACCCATCACCGTCCAGCAAGCCTACAATGGAATTACTCACACATGGCGGTGAGCATCATGAAATTGGTGATGGAGGATGGTAGATGATGACGACGGCGACGAATCCCCCTCTCCGCAGCCCCGATCGGACTCCAGATCTGCCCTCCCGAGAGGATTTAGGGCTTGGCGGCGGCTCCGTATCGTAAAACGTGATGATTTCTTCTCCTCGATATTTTTCTCCCTGAAAGCAAATATATAGAGTTGGAATTGGCGTCGGAGGAGCTCCAGGGGTCCCACGAGGTAGGGGGGCATGCCCTAGGGGGGAGGGCGCGCCCCCACCCTCGTGGACAGGGTGTCGGCCCCCGGTCTTCATCTTTTGCAATGATTTTTTAATATTTCCAAATAGACGTTCCGTGGAGTTTCAGGTCATTCCGAGAACTTTTGTTTCTGCACATAAATAACACCATGGCAATTCTGCTAAAAACAGCGTCAGCCCGGGTTAGTTCCATTCAAATCATGCAAATTAGAGTCCAAAACAAGGACAAAAGTGTTTGGAAAAGTAGATACGACAGAGACGTATCAACTCCCCCAAGCTTAAACCTTTGCTTGTCCTCAAGCAATTCAGTTGATAAACTGAAAGTGATAAAGAAAAACTTTTACAAACTCTGTTTTGCTCTTGTTGTTGTAAATATGTAAAGCCGGCATTCAAGTTTTCAGCAAAGATTATGACTAACCACATTTGCAATAACTCTCAAATCTCATGTTTACTCATATCAATAGCATAATCAACTAGCGAGCAATAATAATAAATCTCGGATGACAACACTTTCTCAAAACAATCATGATATGATATAACAAGTTGGTATCTCGCTAGCCCGTTCTGAGACCGCAAAACATAAATGCAGAGCACCTTTAAAGATCAAGGACTGACTAGACATTGTAATTCATGGTAAAAGAGATCCGATCATAGTCATACCCTATATAAATTAATAGTAATGGATGCAAATGACAGCTGCACTCTCCAGCTAGAGATTTTAATAAGAGGGTGATGACTCAACATAAAAGTAAATAGATAGGCCCTTAGCAGAGGGAAGCAGGGATTTGTAGAGGTGCCAGAGCTCGGTTTTGAAATAGAGATAAATAATATTTTGAACGGCATACTTTCATTGTCAACATAATAACTAAGAGATGGCGATATCTTTCATGCTACACACATTATAGGCGGTTCCCAAACAGAATGGTAAGGTTTAAACTCCCCCTCCACCAACAAGCATCAATCCATGACTTGCTCGAAACAATGAGTGTCTCCAACTAGCAACAGTCCCACGGGGAGTTTTGTTTGCAATTATTTTGATTTAGTTTGCATAAAGCATGGGACTGGGCATCCCGGAGACCAGCCATTTTCTCGTGAATGAGGAGCGGAGTCCACTCCTCTTGAGAATAACCCGCCTAACATGGAAGATAAGGTCAGCCCTAGTTGATAAATCAGCTATTCGAGCATACAAAACAGAATGTTTATTTGAAGGTTTAGAGTTTGGCACATACAAATTTACTTGGAACGGCAGGTAAATACTGCATATAGGAAGGTATAGTGGACTCATACGGAATAAATTTGGGGTTTAAGGGATTGGATACACAAGCAGTATTCCCGCTTAGTACAAGTGAAGGCTAGCAAAAGACTGGGAAGCGACCAACTAGAGCGCGACAACAGTCATGAACATGCATAAAAATTAATAAACATTGGATGTAAGCATGAGTAGGATATAATCCACCATGAACATAAATATCGTGAAGGCTATGTTGATTTGTTTCAACTACATGTGTGAACATGTGCCAAGTCAAGTCACTTAAATCATTCAAAGGAGGATACTACCCCATCATACCACATCACAATCATTTTAATAGCATGTTGGCACACAAGGTAAACCATTATAACTCATAGCTAATCAAGCATGGCATAAGCAACTATTATCTCTAATTGTCATTGCAAACATGTTTATTCATAATAAGCTGAATCAGGAACGATGAACTCATCATATTTACAAAAACAAGAGAGGTCGAGTTCATACCAGCTTTTCTCATCTCAGTCAGTCCATCATATATCATGATAATTGCCTTTCACTTGCACGACCGAATGATGTGAATAATAATAAGAGTGCACGTGTATTGGACTCAGCTGGAATCTGCGAGCATTCAATAAACAGGAGAAGACAAGGCAATATGGGCTCTTGGTTAAATCAACAATAATGCATATAAGAGCCACTTCAACAATTTAAATATGGTCTTCTCGTATCGACCCCCAAATAAAAGAAAAGAAATAAAACTATTTACACAGGAAAGCTCCCAACAAGCAAAAGAAGAACGGGAAATCTTTTTGGGTTTTCTTTTTAATTATTACTACTACGGCAAGAAAAGTAAACTAGCTAAAAGCTACACTAATTTCTTTTCTTAAGGTTTAACAAACACACAAGAAGAAAGTAGGAAAAAGGAAAATAAACTAGCATGGATATTACAGTGAAAAAATTATGAGCACCGACATCTAGCAATGAGTGTGTGGAAACATAAATGTAATGTCGGTGGGAAATACATACTCCCCCAAGCTAAGGCTTTTGGCCTAAGTTGGTTCATTGCCATGGATGGCCTGGCGGATATCCGTAGGTGTAGCTAGGGTCATACTGTGATGAAGAGGACTCTGACTGCCACTAGGTGGCAGCCACCTCCGGATTCCAAAAGTAATCAGACTGTCATGGAAGCTGAAATTGAGGCTCCGGCTCCGGGGCTGGTGTAGGGTTCCGGTAGGCTTGAATGGCAGCCCACGGAACCAGATAAGGACCTTCAGATAAATTAAACAAGGAAGGAGCAGGCAAGGTAATAGTCTCAGGGTGATGTTTATTAAAGTACAATTTATATTTAAGCTCCCCTTCTCTATTCTTAACAATAAAATCATGCGCTAACATACTCTTATAATCTAAATAAGCACTAGGCAGCCATTTTTCTTCTTTCTCATAGAGCCTAATATGTATGTTAAAATGTGCAGCTAGGCGTCAAGCATAAATACCTCCAAAGATGGGGCCCTTAGTACGGTTCAGACATAACCGTTTAGCAATAATTCCGCCCATACTAAAAGTGTTATCGTGAAATAAACCATGGAAGAAAATGATAATATCAGGAACACTAAGGTTTCCACAGTTTCCGCGACCAATCAAGCAACGACTAGCAAATATGGGGAAGTAGCGTAAGACAGGAAAATGTATGCTAGTGATTCTTGCGGAAACCTTCCTGGTTTCTCCCACAGTGATGGTGTCAATAAATTCTTCCACATCTTTACGATGTGGTTCATCTAAAGTACCCTCGAAGGGTATTTTGCAAACGTTGCAAAATTCAGCTAGTGGCATCTTCTTAACAACATCATATAAATGAAACTCTCATGAAGGAGGTGATTCCTTAGGAAAATAGTAGAAGTTTTGCACAAAAGTATTGGTGAGTAAGAGATCAGATGACGTTGGTCGTGGAGGAAGTTGGTGAGGCCAGCATTCTCAGCCAATGAATAGAAATCATCATAAATCATTGCTCTCAAGAAATCATCGGAAGGCCATTCACATGGCGGATCTCATGATCTTGAGGCAAATTATATTTGTGCCTCTGTGCTTCTTCATTTTGCTTTTCCTTCGAGCTTCGGCTCGATGAGCCCCTCAAAAATCTCTTCATTATTTTCTGAAATATTCTGAAATTTTTAGTAACTTCAAATAAAAGTGAACTAAACTCAATAAAATTGATAGCAACTACTCCTACAAGTGCCTAGAGACTATATCCAGCATTAAAACTACTTGGAACCTAGGCAACACAAATTTGCAATGAATAAAGCACTAGAGAAAAAACTAGTTGGACCAATGGAGGAGTCACATACCAAGGAACAATCTCCCCAAGCAATTTTGTGAGAGGTGTTTTGAGCAAGGAGATCGAAAATCGCAGCAAAGTGAGCTAGAACTCGTGCTTGAGCTGGATATTGGTGTTTGTGGGAGGAATAAGGAGTGTATGGGTGCAGGAATAAGTGGAGGGGAGCCACCATGGGCCCACGAGGAGGGGGCGCGCCCTGGGGGGTAGGGCGCGCCCTCCACCCTCGTGCCAGGTGGTTGACCCCCCTGCTGTGTTCTCAGTTCCAGAAATCATCAAATATTCTAGAAAAAATCGTATTTCATTTTCGGGGCATTTGGAGAACTTTTATTTTCGGGGTATTTTTATATTGCACGGATAAATCAGAAAACAGATAGAAAAATACTATTTTTACTTTATTTCAACTAAATAACAGAAAGTATAAAGAGGGTACAGAAGGTTGTGCCTTCTAGTTTCATCCTTCTCATGCTCATCAAAAGGAATCCACTAACAAGGTTGATCAAGTCTTGTTAACAAACACATTCCGAATAACATGGAACCGAAGAAATTTCAAATAACACTATGTTACCTCAACGGGGATATGCACATCCCCAATAATAAGAATATCATATTTATTCTTGACAGTAGGAAGAGGAAATTCAAAACCTCCAAATATAACCGAGGGAATTTTTCCAATAGAGTTGATACTATAAACTTGAGGTTGTTTCCTCGGAAAGTGTACCGTATGCTCATTACCATTAACATGAAAAGTGACATTGCCTTTGTTGCAATCAATAATAGCCCTGCAGTATTCAAAAAAGGTCTTCCAAGAATAATAGACATACTATCGTCCTCGAATATCAAGAATAACAAAGTCCGTTAAAATAGTAACGTTTGCAACCACAACAGGCACATCCTCACAAATACCGAAAGGTATAGCAGTTGATTTATCAGCCATTTGCAAAGATATTTAAGTAGGTGTCAACTTGTTCAAGTCAAGTCTACGATATAAAGAGAGAGGCATAACACTAACACCGGCTCCAAGATCACATAAAGCAGTTTTAACATATTTTCTTTGAATGGAGCATGGTATAGTAGGTACTCCTGGATCTCCTAGTTTCTTCGGTATTCCACCCTTAAAAGTATAATTAGCAAGCATGGTGGAAATTTCAGCTTCCGGTATCTTTCTCTTATTTGTAACAATATCTTTCATGTACTTAGCATAAGGATTCATTTTGAGCATATCAGTTAATCGCATACGCAAAAAGATAGGTCTAATCAATTTAGCAAAGTGCTCAAAATCCTCATCATCCTTATTCTTGGATGGTTTGGGAGGAAAAGGCATGGGTTTCTGAACCCATGGTTCTCTTTCTTTACCATGTTTCCTAGCAACAAAGTTTCTCTTATCATAACGTTGATTCTTTGATTGTGGGTTATCAAGATCAACAACAGGTTCAATTTCTACATCATTGTCATTACTAGGTTGAGCATCATCCTGAACATCAGCATTAACATTTTCATTAGGTTCATGTTCATTACCGCAGTTGTGTTTCAACATCGAAATAGAGATATCATTTGGATTCTCGTGTGGTTCAGCGATAGGTTCACTAGAAGTTTGCAAAGTCCTATCATTTTTCTTTTTCTTCCTTTTAGAAGAACTAGGTGCATCAATATTATTTCTCTGAGAATCTTGCTCAATTCTCTTAGGGTGGCCTTCAGGATACAAAGGTTCCTTATTCATTCTACCAGTTCTAGTAGCCACTCTAACAGCATAATCATTTTTATTACTATTCATTTCATTGAGCAAATCATTTTGAGCTTTAAGTACTTGTTCTACTTGAGTGGTAACCATAGAAGCATGTTTGCTAATGAGTTTAAGTTCACCTCTAACATTAGCCATATAATCACCCAAGTGTTTAAGCATATCGGAATTGTATTTCAATTGTCTACCAAAATAAGCATTAAAATTTTCTTGTTTGACAATAAAGTTATCAAACTCATCCAAGCTTTGGCTAGCAGACATATAGTGAGGAATTTACCTTTACTACCTGTGTCGGGTTATCAAGACCAGGAGGTTCTTCAATAGGTAATGGATTAAGATCATATGTTTCTTCAACAGGCGGTAAATTAACACCATGTATTTCTTCAATAGGAGGTAAATTCTTAACATCTTCAGCTTTAATACCTTTTTCTTTCATAGATTTCTTTGCCTCTTGCATATCTTCAGGACTGAGAAATAGAACACCTCTCTTCTTCGGAGTTGGTTTAGGAATAGGCTCGGGCATTGGCTTGGGAGATGGCTCAGGAGCTGGCTCAGGAAGTGTCCAATTATTTTCATTTGTCAACATATTATTCAATAGAATTTCAGCTTCATCCGGTGTTCTTTCCCTGAAAACAGAACCAACACAACTATCCAGGTAATCTCTGGAAGCTTCGGTTAGTCCATTGTAAAAGATATCAAGTATTTCATTTTTCTTAAGAAGATGATCAGGCAAAGCATTAAGTAACTTGAGAAACCTCCCCCAAGCTTTTGGGAGACTCTCTTCTTCAATTTGCACAAAGTTGTATATTTCCCTCAAAGCAGCTTGTTTCTTATGAGCAGGGAAATATTTAGCAGAGAAGTAATAAATCATATCCTGGGGAGTACGCACACAACTAGGATCAAGAGAATTAAACCATCTCTTAGCATCACCCTTTAATGAGAACGGAAATATTTTAAGGATATAAAAGTAGCGAGATCTCTCTTCATTAGTGAACAGGGTGGCTATATCGTTTAATTTAGTAAGATGTGCCACAACAGTTTCAGATTCATAGCCACGAAAAGGATTAGATTCAACCAAAGTAATTACATCAGGATCAACAGAGAATTCATAATCCTTATTGGCAACACAGATAGGTGAAGTAGCAAAAGCAGGGTCAGGCCTCATTCTATCTTTAAGGGATTACTTATTCCATTTAGCCAATAACCTCTTGAGTTCATATCTATCTTTGCAAGCTAAAATGGCCGCATAAGCTTCTATATCAAAAACATGACCCTCAGGAATAACAGGCATATCTTCATCATCACTTTCATCAATACAATCAGTTTCAATAATTTCTTTCTCTCTAGCCCTAGCAATTTGTTCATCAAGAAATTCACTAATGGGCACAGTAGTATCAAACATAGAAGTAGTTTCATCATAAGTATCATGCATAGCAGAGGTGGAATCATCAATAACATGCGACATATCAGAACGAATAGCAGAAGCAGGTTGAGGTGTCACAAGCTTACTCAAAATAGAAGGTGAATCAAATGCAGAGCTAGATGGCAGTTCCTTACCTCCCCTCGTAGTTGAGGGATAAACTATTGTCTTAGCGTCTTTCAAGTCCTTCATAGTGACCAACAGATATAAATCCCAAGTGACTCAAAGAGTAGATCTATGCTCCCTGGCAACGGCGCCAGAAAATAGTCTTTATAACCCACAAGTATAGGGGATCGCAACCGTTTTCGAGGGTAGAGTATTCAACCCAAATTTATTGATTCGTCACAAGGGGAGCCAAAGAATATTCTCAAGTATCAGCAGTTGAGTTGTCAATTCAACCACACCTGGATAACTTAATATCTGCAGCAAACTGTTTAGTAGCACAGTAATATGATAGTAGTGGTAACGGTAACAAAAGGTAACGGTAGCGAAAGAAATATTTTTGGTGTTTTGTAATGATTGTAACAGCAGCAACGGAAAAGTAAATAAGCAAGAACCAATATAGGAAAAGCTCATAGGAATTGGATTGGTGATGGAGAATTATGCCGGATGCGGTTCATCATGTAACAATCATAACATAGGGTGACACAGAACTAGCTCCAATTCATCAATGTAATGTAGGCATGTATTCCGAATATAGTCATACGTGCTTATGGAAAAGAACTTGCATGACATCTTTTGTCCTACCCTCCCGTGGCAGCAGGGTCCTAATGGAAACTAAGGGATATTAAGGCCTCCTTTTAATAGAGAACAGGAACAAAGCATTAGCACATAGTGAATACATGAACTCCTCAAACTATGGACATCACCGGGAGTGGTCCCGATTATTGTCACTTGAGGTTGCGGATCATAACACATAGTAGGTGACTATAGACTTGCAAGATAGGATCAAGAACACACATATATTCATGAAAACATAATAGGTTCATATATGAAATCATGGCACTCAGGCCCTAGTGACAAGCATTAAGCATAGTAAGTTCATAGCAACATCAATCTCAGAACATAGTGGATACTAGGGATCAAACCCTAACAAAACTAACTCGATTACATGATAGATCTCATCCAACCCATCACCGTCCAGCAAGCCTATGATGGAATTACTCACACACGGCGGCGAGCATCATGAAATTGGTGATGGAGGATGGTTGATGATGACGACGGCGATGAATCCCCCTCTCCGGAGCCCCGAACGGACTCCAGATCTGCCCTCCTGAGAGGTTTTAGGGCTTGGCGGCGGCTCCGTATCGTAAAACACGATGATTACTTCTCCTTGATTTTTTCTCCCCGAAAGCATATATAGAGTTGGAGTTGGCGTCGGAGGAGCTCCAGGGGGCCCACGAGGTAGGGGGGCGCCCTAGGGGGAGGGTGTCAGGATCCCGATTCCAAGTCACATTAACCTAGCCGGTAACACTTCATATCACTTTGCGGCCTCACGCACGGTGTTCCCACGGGTGTCGCCTTACCATGGCCCGGGACCGTTTGCGCCTTTTGGCTCACGTATATGATAGTGTCGCTAGCATCCACATCACAGAGAACGGGCCGACATGGCTAGTCGTGATACCAAAGCGGCGCTAACCCATGGGGACAGGCACACATGAATCACATCGAGCATGTCGGTCATCAACATATGAATCCGGGCTGTAGCACTGGGCTAACAGGACTCCGGTAACCCGGGCTGTAGCAGGCTAGGCAGGACTCGGATGTCACCAGCGTGACACATTTCCCGAAGGGACGACACAGAACTGAGCAGTGAAACACATGCCGGGCAGTCAAGTGTCCAGAGCAGTAGTGCTGGGCTAGCAGGACTCCGGTGAACTATGCTGTAGCGGACTACTATCGCTCAGGAAGCAATAGACTACATTTCCCCATATGAGAGGCTGCCAAGGATAAACAAATAGATTGCCGGATCCCACTCATACCCAGCATTTCAATCATACACACAATATGCCCGATATGAGTACATACAACATGGCATCACAACAAAACCCTGCAACTCAAAGTACTTTATTTAAGAGGCTCCGAGGAGCCATACAAAACATGTTCATACAGATAGGGGTCACATGACCCGACACTCAAGTCATACCAGCATACAAGCACATGCGGAAGCAAACTAGTCTGAGTACAGACACTAAAAAGAAAGAAGGCTTGACGAAGCCCTTCTATCTACAGTGGCCCTTCACAAGCCTTGGATCACCACCCAGGTGGCTAGTCACTCGTCGACGTCAAGATCTACATAGAACCCATCGGAGGAGGCGGTGTTGTCGTATGAAAACATTAATTAAGCAAACATGAGTACGGATGTACTCAGCAAGTCTTACAACAGAATCGTATTATACATGCACATTCTCAACAAGGTAGTGGAGTTATTGCAGCAAGCCAGCTTTGACTCTTGGCTAAGCTATCCTACGTGACACCACTTGAAAAGCATTTGTCGCTTTGCAGGTCCACTAATCACCATCACAATACTCCACCGTGGATCCTCTCTCGACAACCTACGAGAGGGCCATCCGCGGTACTCACACTTATCTTTAGGCTTTTAGTAGTATCCATTTACTTGTCTATGAACTGCATAGGCGACCAAGTAGTCCTTTACCGCGGACGCGGCTATTCGAATAGTTTTATACCCTACAGGGGTGTACTTCATCACACATGTTTCCACCACTTAGCGTCTGCACACGATATGTGCTCGACAGACTTCAAGCGAAAGCCGACGTGGGTGTAGACCACGACCTGACCAACCTCACAAGTCTCTAGTCCAGGTTTATCGCCTATTCGGGTTCCATCCGCAGGGAGTCCGGCCGAAGTTTCCACTAACGGCCCCGAACAATGTGTGCAGGGTTCCCGAGACACCAAACGGGCGAATCGGTACACCGGGCCACATGCCTACCGCAACACAACCCACCCCTATGGTCAGCGCTGTGTGCGGCCCCCAGCATACTACAAACACCAGAAACTACTTGCAACTCCTGGACAAAGGACGAGAGGGGTTGGTAAGTCGAGCGGGGTCATATTTCAGGGCCCAACATGTGGTAGTAGCTGATCTTAAATCACACATACAGATCTCAGTTCTTAGGGACGGCCTCAATGAAACAACCCACCATGTACTCCTACATGGCCTCTCATCGATTCCTTTACCAAATCATATTCAACACTTTCACTCTCTAAAACCGACACAACCTTTCACTCTAGTCCATCATCCCGATGAGCCGGACCTGACACAACTCTAAGCATAGCAAGCATAGCATGGTAGGAAACACAAATATGGCTCAATCAACTCCTACACATGCTAGTGGGTTTCATCTAGTTCTTGTGGCAATGACAGGTCATGCAAAGGAAGTGGGTTCAACTACCGCAACACACAACAGTTTGAATCGCGTTGTCTTAATGCGATAAACAAGAGCGAAGCGAGAACATGGGTTTGTATCGGAATGATCAATGGGTTGCCCTGCACTGATGTAGTGGTAGTAGGATACTGCCCTTCAGACGGATATTCGGGGTTATCCTCGGAGGCAGAACCTATCACGAAAGGCACACCGAACATAATCAACACATGAAGAGATGCAACAATATGATGCATGCTATGACATGGCATTATGAATGTGTCTTAGCCTAATGCAAGCTACAAAAGTAAGGAATGAACTCATTTGAGTCAAATACTCAAATGTTAGTTCATTTAACATAGTCATATTAGTGCATTATCTTATTTTGCTTAAACAGCAAGGTTAACTTGTTCTGTCATGCATGAAACCATTACCAATGGATAGATTGAATTTTTCTGATCAAAATTCATATATAAAACTTTGCATTTGGAGTTATAGATTAATTTCTATGAATTTTTGAAGTTTGCAACAATTTCTGGAATTTCCTGAATGCAAATAAATCCAGAAAATAGTTATTGCGTCAGCAGTGCGTCAGGGTGACGTCAGTGGTCAACGGGGTGTCCAGGTCAACCTGACCAATGGGTCCCACATGTCAGTAGTTAATTTAACTAACTAATTTTAGTTAAACTAAATTGGGTTAATTAGCAGAGGGGGCCCCACTTAGTCAACTCCGTCAACGGGGTCAAACCCGCCGACGTTTAGCCGTGAAGGCTTGAGCCAGCGAGAGTGTGTTTGTGCGTTCCGGCGACCAAATGGACGGCGGAGACCATCTACTGTAGCCGGGGACAAGCCGCGGCGTTTGGTGGCGGTGGTTGAACTTGGGGTGGCCGGAAACGTCGCCGGCGACGAGCTAAGCGGTCGCCGGAGTCGGGTGAAAGTGAACCCGTGGCTTCCGGACACGGCGAGGTGAGTGGAGTGGTGCTACGGGTTCCTAGCGATGTGGTGAAGTTAGTGGACAAGGTGGCGTGGCCAGAGGGTGGCCGGAGTCACGTCGGCGACGAGCTCGGCGGTGGCGCGTGCGGTGATGCTTCGTGCGGCAGCTACGGTGCACGGGAAGGCAAACGGAGAGGATGGGGAGGTAGCTGGGCTCACGGCGAAGTACGGTGAAAGCGATCGGCGAGGTCGGGGCGAGGTGATGCGGTGGCAACAGCGATGGGGATCTCCGGCGGTGATCGACGGAGACGGGTCGGTGAAGGTGTTGCGAGCGTCTGGCGCTCGGGGCTCGGCCTGCTCGATGTAGTCGGCAATGGCGGAAGCGAGCAGACGCAGTGGTGCAGCCACGAGGGCAGCGGATGGCGACTTCGTCGGCGGTCTTGGCGGCAGTGCGTCGGCCATGGTCGCGGAGAGCGGCGAGAGAGGCAGGGGCGAGTGAGGTGTCCACGGGGTGGTGGCGGCGTGGAACTGACCGGCGTCGGTAGCGGCGGCAAGCTCTTGGCGCCGTCGTGGCGACTCGCGCTTCGCCGGCGTCGACTAAGTACTGCGTGGCGAAGACGAAGCAGCTGGCTGGCATGGGCCAGCACAGTGCTGGGCCGCCAGGTGGGCCGGGGCTTGGGTTCGGCCAGATAAGGGGTTTTTCCATTTGCTTCTGTTTTTAATTACTTCTGTAGGTGAGTTGCGTTTCTAAAAATACCTAGGCAACACCAAAAATCACCAAACTCCACATGGTCCCTATTTGGAATATATCCAGCATGGAACATTTTAGTTTGGGGTTATTTGAGCATTTGAAATATTTTATATAATTTAATTGCCCAAACTCAAATAGCTAAAGATTTAATCCAGTGACCTTAGAGTGACCTAGAAATTTGTGCATCACTTGACGGTGGTTTAGGACCAAGGCAGAGGTGATGAACATTTTTAGAGGGCATTTCAGGTTCATTGAAAATATTTTTAGTAAACCCTAGTTGAATTCAAAGGGGTTCTGGGGTTTCTGTCTTCCCCAATTCAAATTTCTGATGAAAAGTAGACATGATGCACACTCTAATGCATGGACTAGCTAGGATGTGACAACTCACCCCCACTCAAAAGAATCTCGTCCCGAGATTTAGGGTCCGTCGGGAAGAAGGTGGGATACTCAAGTCGAAGACGATCATCCCTTTCCCAAGTTGCTTCTTGCTCGGAGTGGTGTGACCATTGAACTTTGAGAAACTTGATATTCTGGCGTCGAGTGGTACGCTCGGCTTGATCAAGGATACGAACGGGATATTCTCAATAAGTGAGATTATCTTGGAGATCAAGCGTTTCGTGGTCTACTCCACAGATAGGATCCGAGAAACAACGCCTGGGTTGAGAGACGTGGAAGACATCATGAACTCTGGAAAGATGCGGAGGTAGCTCCAACTGGTAGGCAAATTCCCCTCGTTTGGCAAGAATGCGAAAGGGTCCAATGTAACGAGGAGCCAACTTGCCTTTGATACCGAATCGATGGGTTCCTTTTAAAGGTGTAACCCGAAGGTAAGCCTTCTCGCCAACTTCATAAGTCATAAGCTTAGGTTTGCGGTCATAATGGCTCTTTTGGCGAGATTGGGCAGTTTTCAATTTCTCACGAATAACACGAACCTGCTCTTCTGCTTCCTGGATCATATCCGGGCCGAAGAGTTGTCTTTCCCCGGTTTCTGACCAGTTAAGAGGCGTTCGACATTTTCGTCCATAGAGAACTTCGAAAGGAGCTTTGCCCATGCTAGCTTGATAACTATTGTTATAAGCGAACTCGGCGAATGGGAGGCACTTCTCCCAATTCATACCAAAAGCAATGATGAGCTCGAAGCATATCCTCCAGAATTTGGTTGACTCGTTCTACTTGACCACTTGATTGAGGATGGAAGGCGGTGCTAAAGGAGAGACGAGTCCCCATAGCATTTTGGAAACTCTCCCAAAATCGAGAGGTGAAGAGACTTCCACGGTCTGAGTTAATCTCCAATGGAACACCATGAAGAGACACTATTCGGGAGATGTACAAGTCAGCTAGCTGGCTAGCGGTTATACTCTCACGAACGGGTAGGAAGTGGGCTAGTTTGGAAAGACGATCGACAACAACGAAGATGGCACTATTCCCTCTCTTCGTCCTGGGAAACCCAGTAATGAAATCCATACCAATTTTATCCCATTTCCATTCAAGAATAGCCAAAGGTTGAAGGGTGCCAGCAGGCCGTTGATGCTCTGCTTTAACACAACGACATACGTCGTAATTAGCAATGTATTGAGCGATTTCTCTCTTCATCCTAGTCCACCAAAACCTCTGGCGTAGGTCTTGATACATTTTAGTACTACCGGGATGAATGGTGAGAGGGGATTCATGATCTTCCTTAAGGATCAATTGCCGTAGATGTTGTTTCTTGGGAACCACCAAGCGGTTCTCGAAGAAGACCACACCTCGTTCGTCCATGGAAAAAACATTTAGCAACTCTGCTAGCGATGTTCTCCTTAATCTGAGATATGCCCTTATCGCGCTTCTGGGCAGCTATAATTTGATCCGTAAGGTTAGGTTTCGCCACCAGGGTGGAAAGAAATCCTCGAGGAACAATGTGTAGGTTAAGCTTACGAAATTCCTCGTGGAGAAGTGGTTGACTTTGTTGTAACATCAGGTTGTTACAATAGGATTTATGACTTAGTGCATCAGCCATGACATTGGCTTTGCCCGGGGTGTAAGTTATTCCTAAATCATAATCTGTAATCAACTCGACCCAACGTCTTTGCCTGAGATTTAAATCCGGTTGGGTGAATATGTATTTCAGACTTTGGTGATCGGTGTAAATTTCGCAACGATTACCGAGGAGGTAATCTCGCCAGGTTTTGAGTGCATGGACCACTGCTGCAAGCTCTAGATCATGTGTAGGATAGTTATCCTCATGTGGACGCAACTGTCGAGAAGCGTAGGCAATCACATGACGATCTTGCATGAGTATGCAACCTAGTCCTTGTCGCGAGGCGTCGCAATAGATAAAAAAGTCCTTAGAAAAATCTGGTGGTACAAGTACGGGTGCAGATGTCAGGCGTATTTTTAGTTCCTAAAAGCTGAACTCGCACTTTGGGTTCCACTCGAACTTTTTATCTTTCTTGAGGAGTTCGGTTAGAGGCTTAGCAACCTTGGAGAAATTCTCGACGAAGCGGCGGCAATAGCTCGCTAAACCGAGGAAACTCCGAACTTGCTTGACCGTTTCAGGTGGAGTCCATTCAAGGACGGCTTGAACTCGCTCGGGATTGACAGAAATGCCCTTACCAGAGATTACATGGCCTAGATAGGTCACCTCTGGCAACCAAAATTCACACTTAGAGAATTTGGCATAAAGGCGATGCTCTCGAAGTTTCATCAATACTAGCCTTAGATGTTCGGCATGTTCTTCCTCATTCTTGGAGTAGGTGAGTATATCATCGAGGTATACCACGACGGATTTATCCAAGTACTCCATGAAGATCGAGTTCATTAATCGAGAGAAGGTGGCTGGGGCATTGGTTAGACCGAAGGACATGACGGTGTACTCGTATTGGCCATATCGAGTAACAAGGGCCGTTTTGGGAATGTCCCCGTTCTTGATTTTGATTTGATGGTAGCCCAACCTCAAATCCATCTTGGAAAAGATTGAGGATCCAGCGAGCTGATCATACAGATCGTTGATCCTGGGAAGCGGATACTTGTTCTTGATAGTGACCAAATTGACAGGTCGATAATCTACAACCATCCGATCCGTTCCATCCTTCTTCTTGACGAAGAGGACGGGGCAAGCCCATGGAGAAGAACTAGGACGGATGAAACCCTTTTGCAAGGACTCATCGAGTTGTTTCTTAAGCTCGACTAGTTCTAGGGGTGCCATCTTATAAGGTCTCCTAGAGATTGGAACGGTTCCTGGAACAAGGTCTATTACGAACTCGACATCCCTGTCAGGTGGAACACCTGGCAGTTCCTCTGGAAAAACATCCGGGAAATCACGGACTACCAGAATATCTTCAAGGTCTGGAAGGGGGTTGGCATTTAAGGAGTAGAGCTGACGCTTAGACACTCGGGTCAAAACATTGACTGTCTTGCCCGAAGGGTGGGTGAGTTGAATAGTTCTAGTAGAGCAATCAATCTTAGCGTAATGGGCTGACATCCAGTCCATACCCAAGATGATGTTTATGTCCGAGGACTTGAGAGCTATTAGTGATGCAAGGAAGACTAATCTGTCGACAAGGATTTCATTTCCATGGCTGATTCTAGAGGTTTTCCATCTAGAACCGGGAGTTTGAATTTCCATGGAGGTGGGCATGTCACTAAATGTGGTGTTGTGCAATCGAGCATAGCTCTCAGAAATAAATGAATGAGATGCTCCAGTATCAAAGGGAACAGTTGCCGGATGGCAATTAACAAGGAGTGTACCGAGAACGATGTTGGGATCCTCATGGGTCTCCTCAGCTGAAACGTAGTTGACGTGGCCAGGAGCAGTGGCGGCTAGTTTGGCGTAGAGCACCTTTCATGCTGGCTTACCATGGCCAACAGACTTTCCGATCTGACTGGGGTTGTTCTGGGGACACTCACGGATGTAGTGACCCGTATCTCCACACTTGAAACAAGTTATCACATTGGGGCGTGGAGCAGCATTAGCAGCGGGGCCACCATAGGCCTTGGGCGGTGCGAACTGCTGGTTGGGGCGAGGCGCCTCAAAGGATGGCCTCGGAGTGAACCTGGGTGGCAGAGCGATGTTTGGAATCCAGACCCGGCGCTTCTGAGATCCAGAGCCGGATGGAGATCCAAAGTCACGGGAGTGCTTGCGTGAAGCTTCAAAGTCAGTCTGCCCTGTCTCAGCACTGATGGCCTTGTTGACTAGCTTCTGAAAGGAGGTGCACTCGTGCAGACGAAGATCACGGCGAAGCTCGGGGCTAAGTCCCTTGCGGAACCTTGCCTGTTTCTTGGCGTCGGTGGATACCTCTTTAGGAGCATATCGTGCTAGATTTCCAAACTCGCGACTGTATGCATCCACAGTCAGTCTACCCTGGGTGAAGTTGCAGAACTCTTCCCGCTTGCGATCCATGAGAGCTTCCGGAATGTGATGCTCACGGAAAGCCGCACTGAACTCAGCCCAGGTAGTGATTTGGCCAACCGGGCGCATAGCCTCGAAATTCTCCCACCAAAGGCTAGCAGGGCCTTCGTGGTGATAGGCAGCAAAGGTAACCTTATCAGCTTCAGCCACGTTGCCAGAACGTAGCTTGTGGGTGATGTTGTGAAGCCAGTCATCCGCATCGAGAGGCTCAACGGAGTGTTTAAACTTCGGTGGATACAGCTTGACAAAGTCATTGATTGACACCAGGTCATTCCTTGACTGGCGTGCGGTATTCTGCTCAATCCGCTCCAGCAAGCGATTGGTCTCACGCTTGTTTCGTTCTGCCTCCATCATAACTTCAACAAGAGAAGGCGGTTGAGGCATATTAACATTCCTAGCTGCGCTGGCTTCACCCTGCTCCGGAGCAGCAGGGTTGTTGCGGGTGTTGACCATCCTAGGAAACAAGACAATGGTTTAGACAAAGATGGCAAAATTTGGCAAGGAAGTGCAGAATGTAATGGATAACACGGAATGCAGAGATGTTCATCCGTATGACATGCTAATATAGAAACTGCCATATATATACCAACGGTCATACACACCATTCATAGTTTAGTACAAGCCCGGCTAGAGTACAACTACGGTGAAAGGCGTTACATCTCATCGGAAGCATTCCAAACTCCTATACATTATTTTTCTACACTTCCGGAATTGATACACACTAAGTCATATTCCACAGGTCACGCAGGGCGGTGGAACTATAACTATTACAATACTAGAGATACTACTACTAACTCAGACAGCTCCATAGTAGTCCTCATAGAAGTCACCTCCATAGCCTGGAAGCTCAACATGATTATCAGGAAACAGACGGTCCTGAGGAGCTTGTGGACCATAGGGGCTAGGATGAGGTCTTGGACCAACAAACGGTGGCTGCAGGGGACCACGGGTGGGGTGATGCCTCCCACATCACGCCAATCCATCATGTCTGGCAGAGCAGATCTCACAGATACGTATCCCTCATATCCATACATCCAGCTTGCACAGCCGGTGCAAACCGAGTCAAAGTGGCCCAATGATCGGCACGGGTGTTGAAAAGCTCCATTCTCAAGGCCCGATTCTCCGGTCCTTATCCTCGAGCATCTCAAAGAAGGTGCGGGTTAGTGAGTCCTCCTGAGTGGAATCAGCATAGATAGCCTGAAGATACCCTTGCGCCCCCGGGAGTGAAGCTGGCATATAATGGAAGTCGGTGTTCTGAAGAAGGCCAGTCATGACTCGCATGATGGTCATCATAGAGTATGCAGCATCCTACACAGCCATCTCGATAGTGACCCCGAGTCCATAGGAGTGGTGAAGGGGCTCAGTCGATCGAGGATAAGAAGGAAATATCCTGACAGTGCAGAGGTATTGGCTTTGATTAAAGTCTCGGAATTGCTCTTTGACGGTGTATTCGGGATACCAGCGGTAACCCGTCTCAATCATAACCCGGACTAACATAGCCGTATGACCGGGCACATCGATGCACCTGGTCAGGCGAACCACTTGGTTTTGAGCACGAGTGGCCATCTGAAAGCACAGCCACAATGCAAAGTCATTAGAATTTCTAGGGAAAATCGGACATCATAACAGCTGTAAATGCTCAAAAACAGATTTGAGACATTCAAAATCAAATTGCAGACCCACTCAACAACATCATATCAAGGTTCTGGTTCAACTGATAACATACTAAAAGTAGTAGAAACTGAACTGAGGCTGGTAACCAACAATCCTATAAGTTACTACGGATTTGTAACACGTGAACCTGAGAGAGAGAAGAGAGCCTAGTCCTACCCCCACGTAGAATGAGAATAGGATGACTCAGATCAGAGGGCATAAGGTAAAGGAGTAAAAAGAGCCTTACGTCCCTCCCACAATCAATTCCCCTACATATAACTAAAGCATTTCTAGACTCGACATCGACCAGTTTGGCTTAGCGAACCTACAGGCAGTCCGACTCTGATGCCAACGCTGTCAGGACCCCGATTCCAAGTCACATTGACCTAGCCGGTAACACTTCATATCACTTTGCGGCCTCACGCACGGTATTCCCACGGGTGTCGCCTTACCATGGCCCGGGACCGTTTATGCCTTTTGGCTCACGTATATGATAGTGTCGCTAGCATCCACATGACAGAGAACCCGGGCCGACATGGCTAGTCGTGAACCCAAAGCGGCGCTAACCCATGGGGACAGGCATACATGAATCACATCGATCATGTCGGTCATCAACGTATGAATCCGGGCTGTAACCTTTGGGCTAACAGGACTCCGGTAACCCAGTGTAGCAGGCTAAGCGGGACACGGATGTCACCGTGACATTTCCCCGAAGGACGGAACCACGAGAGCAGTGAAACACATGCCGCCAGTCAAGTGTCCGGAAGCGGTAGTCTTTGAGCTAGCAGGACTCCGGTGAACCGGGCTATAGCGGACTACTATCGCTCAGGAAGCACTAGACTACATTTCCCCATATGAGAGGCTGCCAAGGATAATCAACTAGATTGCCGGATCCCACTCATACCAAGCATTTCAATCATACACACAATATGCCCGATATGAGTACATACAACATGGCATCACAACAAAACCCTACAACTCAAAGTACTTTATTTAAGAGGCTCCGAGGAGCCATACATAACATGTTCACACAGATAGGGGTCACATGACCCGACAATCAAGTCATACCAGCATTCAAGCACATGCGGAAGCAAACTAGTCTGAGTACAGACACTAAAAAGAAAGAAGGCTTGACGAAGCCCTTCTATCTACAGTGGCCCTTCACAAGCGTTGGATCACCACCTGGGTGGCTAGTCACTCGTCGATGTCAAGATCTACATAGAACCCATCGGAGGGGGCGGTGTTGTCGTCTGAAAACATTAATTAAGCAAACATGAGTACAGAGGTACTCAGCAAGTCTTACAACAGAATCCTATTATACATGCACATTCTCAAGAAGGTAGTGGAGTTATTGCAGAAAGCCAGCTTTGAATCTTGGCTAAGCTATCCTACGTGACACAACTTGAAAAGCATTTGTCGAACACGAGTCCACTAATCACCATCACAATACTCCACCGTGGATCCTCTCTCGACAACCTACGAGAGGGCCATCCGCGGTACTCACACTTATCTTGAGGCTTTTAGTAGTATCCATTTACTTGTCTATGAACTGCATAGGCGACCAAGTAGTCCTTTATCATGACGCGGCTATTCGAATAGTTTTATACCCTGCAGGGGTGTACTTCGTCACACATGTTTCCACCACTTAGCGTCTGCACACGATATGTGCTCGGCAGACTTCAAGCGAAAGCCGACGTGGGTGTAGACTACGACCTAACCAACCTCACAAGTCTCTAGTACAGGTTTATCGCCTATTCGGGTTCCATCCGCAGGGAGTCCGGCCGAGGTTTCCACTAACGGCCCCGAACGATGTGTGCAGGGTTCCCGAGACACCAAACGGGCGAATCGGTACACCGGGCCACGTGCCTACCGCAACACAGCCCACCCCTATGGTCAGCACTGCGTGCAGCCCCCAGCATACTACAAACACCAGAAACTACTTGCAACTCCTGGACAGAGGACGAGAGGGGTCGGTAAGTCGAGCGGGGTCATATTTCAGGGCCCAATGTGTGGTAGTAGCTAATCTTAAATCACACATACAGATCTCAGTTCTTAGGGACGGCCTCAATGAAACAACCCACCATGTACTCCTACATGGCCTCTCATCGATTCCTTTACCAAATCATATTCAACACTTTCACTCTCGAAACCGACACAACCTTTCACTCTAGTTCATCATCCCGATGAGCCGACACGACACAACTTTAAGCATAGCAAGCATAGCATGGTAGGAAACACAAATATGGCTCAATCAACTCCTACACATGCTAGTGGGTTTCATCTAGTTACTGTGGCAATGACAGGTCATGCAAAGGAAGTGGGTTCAACTACCGCAACACACAATAGTTTGAATCATGTTGTCTTAGTGCAGTAAACAAGAGCAGAAGTGAGAATATGGGTTTGTATCAGAATGATCAATGGGTTGCTTGCCTGATGTAGTGGTAGTAGGATACTACCCTTCAGACGGATATTCGGGGTTATCCTCGGAGGCAGAACCTATCACGAAAGGCACACCGAACATAATCAACACATGACGATATGCAACAATATGATGCATGCTATGACATGGCATTATGAATGTGTCTTAGCCTAATGCAAGCTACAAAAGTAAGGAATGAACTCATTTGAGTCAAAGACTCAAATGTTAGTTCACTTAACATAGTCATATTAGTGCATTATCTTATTTTTCTTAAACAGCAAGGTTAACTTGTTTTGTCATGCATGAAACCATTACCAATGGATAGATTGAATTTTTCTGATCAAAATTCATATATAAAACTTTGCATTTGGAGTTATAGATTAATTTCTATGAATTTTTGAAGTTTGCAACAATTTCTGGAATTTCCTGAATGCAAATAAATCCAGAAATTAGTCATTGCGTCAGGAGTGCGTCAGGGTGACGTTTGTGGTCAACAGGGCGTCAAGGTAAACCTGACCAGTGGGTCCTGCAGGTCAGTAGTTAATTTAACTGACTAATTCTAGTTAAACTAAACTGGGTTAATTAGCAGAGGGGGGCCCCACTTAGTCAACTCCGTCAACGGGGTCAAACCCGCCGACATTTAACCGCCGGCGAAGCCAGACGCAGTGGCGAGAGTGTGTTTGTGCGTTTCGACGACCAAAAGGACGGCGGAGACCATCTACGGGTAGCCGGGGACAAGCCGCGGCGTTTGGTGGCGGTGGTTGAGCTTGGGGTGGCCGGAAACGTCGCCGGCGCATTTAGCTAAGCGGTCACGGAGTCGGGTGAAAGTGAACCCGAGGCTTCGGGACACGGCGAGGTGCGTGGAGTGGTGCTACGGGTTCCCGGGATGTGGTGAAGTTAGTGGACAAGGTGGCGTGGCCAGGGTGGCTGAGTCACGCCGGCGACGAAGCTCGACGGTGGCGCTGCGGCGGTGATGCCGTGTGGCAGCTACGGTGCACGGAAGGCAAACAGAGAGGATGGGGAGGTAGCTGGGCTCACGACGCAACGGCCAATGGCAGTCGGCGAGGTCGGGGACGAGGTGATGCGGTGGTGACGGCGATGGGGATCTCCGGCGGTGATCGACGGAGACGGGGTCGGTGAAGGTGTTGCAGGGCGTGCGAGCGCTCGGGGCTCGGCCTGCTCGATGTAGTCGACGACGGCGGAGCGAACGGGCATGGTGGTGCAGCACGGGGACGACGGAGGGCGCGACTACGTCGGCGGTGCGGCGGCAGGTGCGTCGGCCATGGTGCGGGAGAGCGAGGGAGAGAGGCAGGGGGCGAGTAAGGTGTCCACGGGGTCGGGGTGGCGACGTGGAGCCTGACCAGCGTCCAGGCGCGCGAAGCGGCAAGCTGCTGGCGCCGTGGCGAGCTCGTGCTCGCCGGCGTCAGCTCTGTGCCTGCGTGGCGAAGACGAAGCAGCTGTCTGGCATGGGCCAGCACAGTGCTGGGCCGCCAGGTGGGCCGGGGCTTGGGTTCGGCCAGGTAAGGGGTTTTTTCCAGTTGCTTTTGGTTTTTAATTATTTCTGTAGGTTTGTTGCATTTCTAAAAATACCTAGGCAACTCCAAAAATCACCAAACTCCACATGGTCCCTAGTTGGAACATATCCAGCATGGAACATTTTAGTTTGGGGTTATTTGAGCATTTGAAATATTTTATATAATTTAAATGCCCAAACTCAAATAGCTAAAGATTTAATCCAAAGGACCTTAGAGTGACCTAGAAATTTGTGCATCACTTGACAAAGTGGTTTAGGACCAAGGCGAGGTGATGAACATTTTAGAGGGCATTTCAGGTTCATTGAAAATATTTTTAGTAAACCCTAGTTGAATTCAAAGGGGTTCTGGGGTTTCTGTCTTCCCCAATTCAAATTTCTAATGAAAAGTAGACATGATGCACACTCTAATGCATGGACTAGCTAGGATGTGATAGAGGGCGCGCCCCCACCCTCGTGGACAGGGTGTCGGCCCCTTGGTCTTCATCTTTTGCAACGATTTTTTATTATTTCCAAATGGACGTTCCGTGGAGTTTCAGGTCATTCCAAGAACTTTTGTTTCTGCACATAAATAACACCATGGCAATTCTGCTGAAAACATCGTTAGTCCGGGTTAGTTCCATTCAAATCGTGCAAGTTAGAGTCCAAAACAAGGGCAAAAGTGTTTGGAAAAGTAGATACGACGGAGATGTATCACATCACTCGGCCCCGACCACCCAACGTAACCGGGAACACCCCGATATTTTCCTCGCCCTCGCTTCTACCACAGTTTTTTCCGTCATGGACGACCCAAAGAATGTCATGCAGCTGCGGCTCCAGCCCGCCCAGGATGAAAAGCCCATTTTCTGTCATGATTTTTTGTCATAGAAGTAGGAGCCCACCACATCGGTGATGATACCGGGTTTTGTCACAATTATTGTTATAGAAGTGTCATAAGTATGACAGAAAAAATTTTCGTTCGGCCCAAAATGTCACGGATGTGTCTTTTTTTTGTAGTGTGTAATGAAACGTTTCTTCAACTCCTGGAAACTTGCTTCACATTCCTCTGTCCATTTTAATTTGGTGTGCTTCTTCAACTGCTCCGTCATGGGCTTCGCAATCTTAGAGAAATTCTCAATGAACCTCCGTAATATCCTGCGAGTCCAAGAAAACTGCGGATCCTCTCCCACTAAGGTGGGTGCCAACCACTCAGTGACTGACTAAACCTTGGTGGGGTCTACTGCTATACCTTCTCCTGATATAACATGTCCAAGGAATCCAACTTCCTTCAACCAAAACTCACATTTGCTGAACTTGGCATACAACTGATGTTCCCTGAGCTTCTCGAGAACTAAACGCAAATGCTCCTTGTGCTCCTCTTCATTCTTTGATTACAGCAAAATATCATCAATGAACACCATGACAAACTTATCCAAGAACTTCCTGAATATCTTGTTCATCATGCTCATGAAATAGGCAGGGTCGTTAGTCAATCCAAATGACATAACCGTATACTCATATAGCCCGTACCTTGTGGTGAATGTTGTCTTGGGTAAATCATGTTCTCAGATCTTCAGCTGGTGGTATCCTGATCGTAGATCGATCTTGGAGAATACTTTAGCTCCTTGCAGCTGGTCAAACAAGTCATTGATCATCGGCAGTGGGTACTTATTCTTGATTGTCACTTCATTCAATGCATGATAATCAACAACTATTCTCAATGATCCATCCTTCTTCTCAACCAAGAGCACGGGGGCTCCCCATGGTGACGAACTTCGTCGAATGTAACATTTCTCCAATAACTCCTTAGCTTCTTCTTGATCTCTTCCAGATCATTTGCGGGCATTCGGTATGGTCTCTTTGATATCGGTCCGGTGCCTGGCAACAGGTCTATCAAAAACTCAATGTCCTGATCCAGCGGCATGCCTGGTAGCTCCTTTGGGAATACATCTGGGTAATCCTTCACTACAGGCACTTCCTCCTGAACAACTCCTGAGAGGGAATTTACTTGGGTCCTCCTCGGCGCATGCCTAGATACATACTTGATCCTTTTTCCCTCCGGGGTGGTGAGTAGAATTGACCTACTAGCACAGTCAATGTTTCCTCCATACTTCGATAGCCAATCCATTCCTAGTATCACATCCAATCCTTGTGACTCCAAAATTATTAGGTCTGAGGGGAAAACATGGCTACCAATGGTTAAGGGTATCCGATCGCACCATTGGCTGGCCATATACTCTGCACCAGGTGAGCTTACTAACAAAGGTGTCCTAAGGGCTAAGGTGGGTAAGTTAACCTTGTCCACAAATTCCCTTGAAATGTATGAATGCGATGCACCAGTATCAAAAAGAACAAGAGCGGTAAATGACATAACCAAAAACTTACCGATCACTGCATCTGGTTGCTCTTCAACCTCCTCCACGTTCACGTGGTTCACTTGTCCCATGTTGAAAGGGTTGGGCTTCTTCCCAGAGCTTCCATTTCCATTGCCATTCTTCAACTCAGGACAATCATTGGCGTAGTGTCCAGTCTTCCCGCACTAGAAACAAGTAATGTGACTTTGATCCTTCTTGACGGGTGAGGGAGTCCTGGATTAGGGGGTGTCCGGATAACCGGACTATAGCCTTTGGCCGGACTCCTGGACTATGAAGATACAAGATTGAAGACTTCGTCCCGTGTCCGGATGGGACTTTCCTTGGCGTGGAAGGCAAGCTTGGCGATACGGATATGTAGATTTCCTACCATTGTAACCGACTCTGTGTAACCCTAACCCTATTCGGTGCCTATATAAACCGGAGGGTTTTAGTCCGTAGGACGAACAACAATCATACCATAGGCTAGCTTCTAGGGTTTAGCCTCTCTGATCTCGTGGTAGATCTACTCTTCTATTACCCATATCATCAATATTAATCAAGCAGGAGTAGGGTTTTAGCTCCATCGAGAGGGCCCGAACCTGGGTAAAAACATCGTGTCCCTTGTCTCCTGTTACCATCCGCCTAGACGCACAGTTCGGGAACCCCTACCCGAGATCCGCCGGTTTTGACACCGACATTGTGCTTTCATTGAGAGTTCCTCTGTGTCGTCATCTTTAGGCCTGATGGTTCCTCCGATCATCAATAACAATGCGCTCCAGGGTGAGACTTTTCTCCCCAGACAGATCTTCGTATTCGGCGGCTTTGCACTGCGGGCCAATTCGCTTGGCCATCTGGAGCAGATTGAAAGCTACGCCCCTGGCCACCAGGTCAGGTTTGGAAGTTTGAACTACACGGCTGACGTCCGCGGAGACTTGATCTTCGACGGGTTCGAGCCACAGCCAAGCGCGCCGCACTGTCACGAGGGGCATGATCTAGCTCTGCCGCCGAATAGTGTCCTGGAGGCCAGACCAGTGTCCGTTCCGACCTTTAGCTCGGAGCCGACCGCGCCGATCGAGGACGGGTGGCTAGACACCTCCTCGGGGGTTGCGATCTCTATGGTGATTGAGCCGTATACCTACCCCGTCCTTTGCGAAGCTCGTGACTCCAAGGTGCCGGACTCCCCTCCGGACTCCGAGCCTTCCGCGCCCCTGCCAATCGAATCCGATTGGGAGCCGATCATGGAATTCACCGCCCCGGACATATTTCAGCACTCGCCTTTTGGCGACATCCTAAATTCACTAAAGTCTCTCTCTCTATCAGGAGAGCCCTGGCCAGATTATGGTCAGGAAGGTTGGGATGCGGACGACGAAGAAATTCAAAGCCCACCCACCACCCACTTCGTAGCCACTGTCGATGATTTAACCGACATGCTCGACTTCGACTTCGAAGACATCGACCGTATGGACGACGATGCAGGAGACAACCAAGAATCAGTGCCCACAGGGCACTGGAAGGCCACCTCGTCATACGACATATACATGGTGGACATCCCAAAAGATGGGAATGGCGATGGAACAGCGGAGGATGACCCCTCCAAGAAACAGCCTAAGCGCCGGCGTCAGCGGCACCGCTCTAAATCCCGCCACAGCAAAAATGGTGATTCCGGCACGGGAGACAACAACACCCCGGACAGTGCCGAAGATAACCCCCTCCAGCAAGATTCAGCGCAGGAGGATGGAGAAGCCAGCCCTCATGAGAGAGCGGCAGAAAGAGAGGTAGATGACGATAATTACATGCCTCCCTCCGAAGATGAGGCAAGCCTCGACGACGACGAATTCGTCGTGCCCGAGGATCCCGTCGAACAATAGCGTTTCAAACGCAGGCTCATGGCCACGACAAGCAGCCTCAAGAAAAAGCAGCAACAGCTTAGAGCTGACCAAGACTTGCTAGCTGACAGATGGCTGAAGTCCTTGCGGCCGAAGAGTATGAACTCGAGCGCCCCTCCAAGAGCTACCCAAGACGTAGGCTGCTACCCCGATTAGAGGAGGAAGCACCCAAACCTACATCACCAGCGCATGACACGGCTGACCGACCACCTCGTGGCTGCGACAGAGAGGCCTCTCGGCCCTCAACTCAAGCCGCACCCCGGCGCTGCTGAAAAAATACCAAGGCATGGGGAAATGCACCAGGCCTGCGAGATATATTGGAGGACAAGGCAAGGCAAACAAGATCGATCTACGGATCGCGTGGGCGGCCCAAGACACGTGACAATAACCGTCATGCCGGATATGGCAACTCCGGCCGGGCCGAACACAGTAGACAAAGCTCATTTGAGCTACGTCGTGATATAGCCCAATACAGAGGCACCGCACACCCACTATGCTTCACAAATGAAGTGATGGATCATCAAATCCCTGAGGGTTTCAAACCCGTAAACATTGAATCATACGATGGCACAACAGATCCTGCGGTTTGGATCGAGGACTATCTCCTTCACATCCACATGGCCCCCGGTGATTATCTACATGCCATCAAATACCTCCCACTCAAGCTTAATGGACCAGCCCGGCATTGGCTTAGCAGTTTGCCAGCAGAGTCAATTGGTTGTTGGGAAGACCTAGAAGCCGCATTCCTCGACAATTTCCAGGGCACATATGTGCGACCACCAGACGTCGATGATCTAAGCCACATAATTCAACAGCCAGAGGAATCGGCCAGACAATTCTGGACACGGTTCCTAACCAAGAAAAATCAAATTGTTGACTGTCCGGATGCAGAGGCCCTTGCAGCCTTCAAACATAACATCCGCGATGAGTGGCTTGCCCGGCACCTAGGACAGGAAAAGCCGAAATCCATGGCAGCCCTCACAACACTCATGACCCGCTTTTGCGCGGGAGAGGACAACTGGCTAGCTCATAGTAACAACATGACCAAGAGCCCCGGTAATTCGGATACCAAGGACAGCAATGGCAGGTCACGTCGCAACAAGCACAAGCACCGCATTAACGGTGATAATGCTGAGGATACGACAGTCAATGCCGGATTTAGAGGCTCTAAACCCGGTCAGCAGAAAAAGCCATTTAAAATAAATACTCCGGGCCCGTCCAATTTGGACCGAATACTCGATCGCTCGTGTCATATACACGGCACCCCCGAAAAATCAGCCAATCACACCAACAGGGATTGTTGGGTGTTCAAGCAGGCAGGCAAGTTAGATGCCGAAAACAATGACAAGGGGCTGCATAGCGATGACAAGGAGGAGCCCCGGCCGCCGAACAATAGAGGACAGAAGGGCTTCCCCCCACAAGTGTGGAAGGTGAACATGATATAAGCAACCCACATACCCAAAAGGGAGAGGAAGCGTGCACTAAGGGACGTATATGTGATGGAGCCAGTCGTCCCAAAGTTCAACCCGTGGTCTTCCTGCCCGATCACTTTTGATCGAAGGGACCACCCCACTAGCATCTGCCATGGCGGATTCGCCGCATTGGTTCTAGACACAATCCTAATGGACGGCGGCAGGAGCTTGAACCTGCTTTATTAGGACACAGTGTGCAAAATGGGCATAGACCCATCAAGGATTAAACCCACGAAGACGACCTTTAAAGGCGTCATACCAGGTGTAGAGGCCAACCGTACATACTCAGTTACACTTGAAGTGGTCTTCGGATCCCCGGATAACTTCCGAAGCGAGGAGTTAATTTTCGACATAGTCCCGTTCCGCTGCGGCTATCACGCACTGCTCGGATGAACCGCATTTGTAAAGTTCAATGCGGTGCCGCACTACACATATCTCAAGCTCAAGATGCCAGGCCCTCGAGGAGTCATTACGGTCAATGGAAACACCGAACGCTCTCTCCGGATGGAGGAGCATACGGCAGCCCTCACGGCGGAAGTACAAAGCAGCCTCTTAAGGCAATTCTCGAGTTCGGCTATTAAACGACCGGACACCGTCAAGCGCGCCCAGAGTAACCTACAACAAGACCGCCTGGCACGTACCGAGCATGCATAGCAATGCGGCCCAAGCCCCAGCCCTCGCGAAATCATGAAACCAGTACTACGCATACATAATTACGCTCTGGAAATACCATGGGCATAGGGTGAGGGGCACGACCACGACATGCCCAGAATGCGGCTCAACCGCACCAGGGGCTCCCGATTGTGTCATTCTTTTCTTCTTTCTTTTTTACTTTCAGGACTCTGTTCTCACGAAGCCCTGTCCGGCATTAGAATCGCCGAACACACGATGCAACAGCCAGGGAAGCAGAAAGCTACGTCGAGTGTCCAGGTGGTCTCTATTATGAGCAATTTATCTGCTTTTACACACCATCCCGCGGCTTACCCTGGAGGGGACATGTTAAAAAGTCCGTCCCTTGCTTATCGCACTATTTGTATCGTTTCGCTCTTCTTTGCAGCCCTTTTGAATAAACAATATATAACTTCTGCCTATTATTGAATTCCCTTTTTCTATATATTTATGTTCATTTATGACATTGTGCAACCGTACACTTTGGTACGGGCAATACACCAGGGGCTTAAGTGCCCCACAATATGGTGTGATAAGTCCGAACACTTCCACAAGTGCGGCACCCCGAACTTATAGCATTATATGCATCGGCTCCGAATCATGTCTTGGGTCAATAGTTGGGTTTGCCCGGCTCCCATGTTTTGGTACCTTATGTTCCGTTATATCGGCTAAGGTAGCGCTGGGAGAACCACTGCGATTGTGCCCCGGTTGAGCTGGGTTAAGCACCTCAGTGGAGAAAGTAAAACTGACCGTCATGATAGGGCGAGAGCCGGTCGCTGTTCGAGAGGTTTTCGAGTCCCTAAAGACTTATGCCACTTAGAGCGAGGAGTCGGCATTGTCTGGCCTAGGCGTGGATAGCGCCCCGCACTCGGTCTTCCGAATACCAGGGGCTTCGCCGAAATTTAAAATTATAGAATTCTATGGCTAAGTGAGAGCGTTCAAGCATTACAGTCCGGTTGCCTTGTTCGTTGCGTTGGGTGCCTCCCTCGAAGGACCCAAGAATGGGACCAAGAGCGCTCAAGTTTATCCGAACACCCCAAAGACTTCGTGGCATGGGGCTGAAGCCGACGACCGCCATCTCTCAAATTTAATACACGGCCGCACTTAAGGTATTATTTTAAATTCTTCAGTGTTGCTTTGCGCTTATGAACATGTTTTCAGCGTCTGGTGATAACAAATGCGAGTCTACTAAAAAATTACATCTTTGGAGCATTCATCCGCTATAAGGCAGGCACCCTTCAAGACGCCCTCATAATACATTTCAGGCTTGCGATGCTCCTTTTTCGGTGGTGGTCCGTCCGTCACAAGATTCTCATCGTCCATCTTGCCCCAATGCACCTTAGCAAGGGCAAGGGCCCTAAGGGCACCCTCGATGGAGACGGAGCGCTTGATGACTTCAACCCATGGACAGGCGTCCACCAGCCGCCTCACCAGCCCGAAGTAGCTCCCAGGCATGGCTTCCTTAGGCCACAGCCGAACTATGAGGCTTTTCATGGCATGTTCGGCCACCTTATGGAGCTCGACCAACTTCTTCAACTGGTCGCTTAAGGGCACTGGGTGTCCGGCCTCGGCATACTGAGACCAGAACACGTTCTCCGTCGAGCTTCCCTCCTTGGCTCGGTAGAATGCGGCAGCATCAGCCACACTGCGGGGCAGATCTGCGAATGCTCTTGGAGAGCTCCGGATTCCGGTAAGTAACAGATAATTCACTTTCACATGCTTGCTTTGCATATAGAATGCCTTACCCACTGCTATCTTCTTCATCGCCTCAATCTCCTGGAGGGCTTTTTGGGCTTCGGCCTTAGCAGCTTTGGCGCTCTCAAGAGCCGAGGCGAGCTCGGACTCTCGAGTCTTTGAGTCACGCTCCAAACTCCTGTGTTTTTCCACGAGAGCCTGGAGCTCTTGCCGCACCTCCGCCACCCGCGCCTCCTGCTTCTCTCACTCGGTGCACTCCGCGGCCGCATTGTTTTCGGCCTTGGACACCGCTTCCTTCGTGGTCGCCACCTCATTCGTGGCCCTGCAGATTCACGTTATTCCTGTCATCTTTGCAACCACATCTTTTAAATACTCCCATAAGGTATTACTTACCTTCCTTGTCCTCGAGCCGCTTTTTGGCAAGTCCGAGCTCGTTCTCGGACCGCTCAAGGCTCTGCTTCAATGCATCAACCTCGGCAGCCAAGGCTTGGCAGAGGTCGATGGCGCAGCCTGCAATCCCATATTGACATACTTAGGTTAGACTCTCACAGATATCCTTTTAGATCCTCGGTTCGGCTATTTCTTTCCGAACACCAAACTGAGCATCGTGGGCTACCGTCTATGCGGTAATACTTTTACATATCTTAAATACATACCTCAAAGCCTCGTTAGAAGGCTGGCATAGGCCAGTCAGCCCGCTCTTGGCGGACTGAACTTTCTGGATCACCACACTCATAACAGTGCGGTGCTCCTCATCGATGGAAGCGCCGTAAGCGCCTCCATCAAATCATCTGGTGCCTCCGGTTGGACGGAGGTCACCGGTGTCGCAGTCTTGCCCTTCTTACGAAGGGGTCGCCTGCCGGACTCCGGGACCACTGAAGGTTCCGGTATGGAGTCCGGCACAGGGTCGGACTTGAAGCCCCTCGGGATTTTATCCCCTTTGCGCCCGAAGTCCGGGAGGTCGCCTTGCGGCGCCTCCTGGGCTACATCCTCCTAGCTGGGCCCCTTTTGGGACTCCACCCCGGCGTCATCCGCGGCGGGAGGAGACGAGGCGGTCGGAAGTGAGGTGCTATTCACATCCGACGAATCCAGGGAGCCGCTCGACGAAGCGTCAAGCCCGTCCTTGGGCGGGCTGCATGGTTATACTCGGAGTTAGAAGATGTTTTGCGACAAATGGAACGCCATGAGTTATTCTGGTGTCCAGACACTTATGATTTCGCCAGGGGCTTTGGTCCTTGGTGGCCACTCCTCTCCGCCGTCGTCGTCGGCGTTGGCGGTGTAATGCGGAGGAGGGTCCTTCCCTTCTTGGACCCTCCGGCCTCCCGATTGGGGTGGCCTTCCTTTTCTTCTCTCCCCGGGAGAGGCCTCTTTTTCCTCCTCCTCGTCTTCGCGGGAGGAATCCGCCTCGGAGTCATCGGACGATGAGTCCGACAACACCTGGCGCCGGGAACTCCTTCGGGTCCCCATGGCCTTCTTCTTGGCCTTCTTCTCCGGCACCACGTACGGTGCCGGAACCAGCAGCCCCATCAATCGGGCGTCCGATGGGTCTTCTGGCAAGGGAGCCGGACAGTCAACCTGTCCGGACGTCTTCTGCCAGTCTTGTCAAAGGTAAGGGAGTTTTAGATCCCTCATAGAGTCAAACTATGAAATAAGAGTCCCGTAAAGGGTAAAATAGCTTACCTCGCTGGCTTGATGCCGCGAGCTGAATCCGCGATCTTCAGTAGCGGATGCGGGAGCCTCGGCGCCCTTGAACAACACCTTCCAGGCATCTTCGTATATAGTGTAGAAGGGCCGGCTCTAGGTTCGGTGCTGTGCCAGATCAAACTCCCACAAGTTGAAGGCCCGTTGCTGGCATGGGAGGATCCGACGGATGAGCATAACCTGGACTACGTTGACATGCTTGAGCTTCTTGTCCACTAGGTTTCGGACACAGGTTTGGAACCCGGTCAGCTCTTCCGAATTACCCCACGTCAGGCCCGTCTCTTTCCATGAGGTGAGCCGTGTAGGGAAGCCAGATCGGAATTCGGGGGTCGCCGCCCATTTAGAGTCGCAAGGCTTGGTGATGTAGAACCACCCCGATTGCCACCCCTTTATGGTCTCCAAGAAGGAGCCCTCGAGCCATAGGACGTTGGCCATCTTGCCCACCAAGGCACCTCCGCACTCCGCTTGGCGGCCACCCACTACCTTCGGCTTGACATTGAAGGTCTTCAGCCATAAGCCGAAGTGGGGCTGGATGCAGAGGAAGGCCTCGCACACGACGATGAACGCCGAGATGTTGAGGATGAAATTCGAGGCCAGATCGTGGAAATCTAGGCCGTAGTAGAACATGAGCCCCCAGACAAATGGGTGAAGTGGAAACCCTAGTCCGCGGAGGAAGTGGGGGAGGAACACCACCCTCTCATGGGGCCTGGGGGTGGGGATGAGCTGCCCCTTGTTGAGGAGCCGATGCGCGATGTCGTCAGACAAGTATCCGGCCTTCCGCAGCTTTTTGATGTGCCCCTCCGTGACGGAGGAGGCCATCCACTTGCCTCCCGCTCCGGACATAGTTGGAGAAGGTTGAGGTGGGATGTGTGGACTTGGACGCTGGAGCTCGAGTGCGGGGAAATGGATAAGAAAAGGAGGAAGAAGGCATGTGTGAAAAAGTGGATCCTTATCCCCTTATATGGACGGACAAAGCTATGCGTCCCCACCGGCCTGATAAAACTCGCTTATCTCCCAAGTGCCGTAATCAATGGCGCGGTTGGGTTACCCACGCCGTATTGATGAGAATCCCGGAATAAGGGGACACGATCTCTGCTTTGACAAGACGTGCCAAGGAAACCGCCTCGCTAAACGCGCTGAGGTGGGACAGTAAAAACGATTCGAATAAAGGCTTGGCCGTGGTGTGATGTCACGCTGCGGAATACATCAGCAGATTGAACTTGTGTAAATATTATTCTCTCTACGATGGAATGTGGAACTTATTTTGTAGAGCCGGACACTATTCTTGTTTTCAAAATCTTCTATGAATTATTCGGAGGAGGAACCCGCCTTGCAATGCCGAAGACAATATGCGCGCCGGACTCGTCGTCATTGAAGCCTGGTTCAGGGGCTACTGAGGGAGTCCTGGATTAGGGGGTGTCCGGATAGCCGGACTATAGCCTTTGGCCGGACTCCTGGACTATGAAGATACAAGATTGAAGACTTTGTCCCGTGTCCGGATGGGACTTTCCTTGGCGTGGAAGGCAAGCTTGGCGATACAGATATGTAGTTTTCCTACCATTGTAACCGACTCTGTGTAACCCTAACCCTATTCGGTGCCTATATAAACCGGAGGGTTTTAGTCCGTAGGACGAACAACAATCATACCATAGGCTATCTTCTAGGGTTTAGCCTCTCTGATGACGTGGTAGATATACTCTTGTACTACCCATATCATCAATATTAATCAAGCAGGAGAAGGGTTTTACCTCCATCGAGAGGGCCGGAACCTGGGTAAAAATATCATGTCCCTTGTCTCCTGTTACCATCCGCCTAGACGCACAGTTCGGGACCCCCTACCCGAGATCCGCCGGTTTTGACACCAACAACAGGTGTGGCTAGGTTAGCACGGTTCTGATTGTTGCCTGCTCCATTCCCGTTTCCATTCTTGGGGCCACTGTGGTTATGCGAACCTCCTCCATTGTGGGTATGGCCTCCATGGTTATGGGTATATCCTCCCGAGTTCGGGGTTAAATGAGGCTTCTGCTGAGCTCCTGAATTGTACTTCCCCTGTCCATACTTCCTCTTGCGGCTCTCAATCTGCTGCTGCTTCCCTTCAATCATGAGAGCCTTATCTACCAACTCCTGGTAGTTGTTAAATGTTGCCACCATTAACAGCATGCTCATCTCATCATCCAGCCCTTCATAAATTTCTCCTGCTTCACGGCATTTGTAGCCACATCATCTGGGGCATAGCAAGATAACTTTTAACTCGTATATGTACTGAGGCACGGTACAGTTTCCTGAAGCAAGTTGCGAAACTCACGCTTCTTCATGCTCATAGCTCTAGTTGAGACATGAGCAGTGCGGAATGCTTGCTGAAACTGATCCCAAGTGACCTTGGCTATAGGAAAAGTGGTTGTATAATTCTCCCACCATGAGGCTACGGGTCCATCCAATTGATGTGTGGCAAAACGCACCTTCTCTGCATCTGTGCAACCTGCGGTGGCCAACTCCCTTCCTATCCTGTGTAGCCAGTCATCAGCAACTATTGGCTCGGTGCTACTAGAAAACACCGGCGGCTGCAACCTCAGAAAACGAGCTAAGTTGTCAACTGGAGGTGGTGGCGGTGGGTTGTTGTTGTTGTTGTTGTTGCCTTGGTTCTGGACTAGTTGTTGTATCAAGGCATTCTGCTGTTGAATCAACTGGGTGATCTCCGGTGGGAAGACAAATCCGGTGTCATGTCTCGAAGGCATCTGATGGGTTTAGAGGGAAGAGATTAGAATAGAATAAGGTCTAGTGAGAAAACACTACCCATATGCACATGAGACAAACACATTCATATCACACCAAATCAATTTAAACAAGGGCATACAATCGGTCTAGAACTATCGTTATAGTGCTCGGTCTACTACTATATACATGGGGGAATACTACTAATCATATGGTGGCCATCTAGAAATTTTGATCGCTGGAAAACTCCATGATATCCGCTCCAGCTTCGTCTTTGTAATCATCATTACTATCGTCGGGGTCGGAGTCGGTGTTGTCGATGATGATGTAGTCCTCGGGATGGTCGTCATCTCCTCCTGGCGCGGGGTATCCCATGAATACTCCTAGCTTCCTTGTCAGGTCGTCATTCTTCTCCACTAGTATTGCGATTTCCTCCTTGTATCCGTCGCGTGTAGACTTGAGTTCCTCTTCTAGCTACATGTTCCTGGTCATTACCTTCTTCAGGTCTGTCATGCTTGCACACATCTGGTTCTCCTGGCGACGAATGTGCTGGTTTAACTCCTGGATGAAAGCTGCAATGGACCTGTCCCTCCTGGTGCTGATCATCTCCCATTGCTCATCTCGGCGCCACATATCTGGTAGATAGTATCCTTAAGATCCTTGTGATAAACTTCGCCGATGCGCCCCATGGCGATGTGGGCTGCCATGCTCTTACCTAGACTCCAGGTTGGTGCATCAAAGGAAAAATCTATGGGCTCAGTTCCTGGAACTTGAACTCGAATCATCCAACGCTCCTCTTTTGGTAAAGTGGTGGTGTAGGTCCCGGTGAAGCTTGGTATTCCAATGTTCAGATACCTAGTGACTTCCTTCAAGTGTCGTCCAAATGGTGTGTCTTCATCCAGTTGTGCAAACTTGTTCCTTGAGTCCGTCATCCTAATGAGTAGAAAATGGAGAGGAGTCAGAAATGAGTAGAGAAGAGTGACCTATGTCTCATCTTAGTGGTCGTGTCCTACATCCAACGTGTGCTCTGATACCATCTTGTAGCGATCCCACCTGAAACGGTCGAATCTCTGTGCTTAAGTGTCATCCCTGGATCGGTAATGCTGACACACACAGTACTTGAAGGATTTATAACAGAGTAGCAATCACACACTTAGTACATCGAATGTCTCAAAAGAGAACTTATTACAATAAATATGGATTAAGGCCATCTAAATAAGATAACAACGGAAGGTTTGGAAGATAAATTGAGTCCATCAACTCGAACGGCATAGCTGAGTGCACGACAAATGACTTAGCGCACCTTACTCTTCGTCTGAAAAGTCTGCAACATGATGTGTTGCAGCCCGAAAATGGGTCAGCTCTTGGAATATGCTGGCAATATAACACAGTAGAGAAATGAATAGATAAAGACTATCACTACATGCATATATGGCTGGTGGAGGCTCTATGGTTATAATGTTTTGCGAAAAGCCAATTTTTCCCTACTTCAAAGGAATATATTTTATTTAACTATCATGGTGGTTGAAACATTGAGAATGGTACCCCCATCTCAATCCCAGTTAAAAGTAATTTTCAACCCAACAAAATTAATTTAGAGTGATGAGATCAAATCAATAATTCAAGTACCAGATACTCAAGATGTCCATAACCGGGGACACGGATAACCATGATTAGTTTATACACTCTGCAGAGGTTTGCGCACTTTTCCCCACAAGACTCGATCTCCTCCATTGGATTTCTCGCACTTCATGGTGTTTGAGAAACGGATGACCGAGACACAGTCTTTCAGAAGCATTAACTCTAACCCCGGCTAGACAGTACAAACCTACATCCCCTACATCTGCTAGCCTACCACTGGAAGAGGTCATGCAACATACTCAGCTATGTCGTTGGAGTTGATGGACTCACTTTATCTTCCAAGCCTTCCGCTGTTATCTTATTTAGATGGCCTTAAGCCATATTTATTGTAATAATTTCTCTTTTGAGACATTCGATGTACTAAGTGTGTGATTGCTACTCTGTTATAAATCCTTCAAGTACTGTGTGTGTCAGTATTACCGATCCAGGGATGGCACTTAAGCACAGAGATTCGACCGTTTGAGGTTAGATCGCTACAAAAGGCATGAATAACCACTCATATAAGCCAACCTTAGTTTTAAATGCAGTTTTCCATTCATCTCCCAGTTTAATGCGAATTTGATGGTATCCACTACGCGAATCAACTTTGGAGAGTACGGTAGAGCCACTTAATTCATTGAGCATATCATCTAGCCTAGGAATAGGATGACGATTACAAATTGTAATATTATCAATGGATCTACAATCAAAACACATACGTGATGTACCATCCTTTTTTGGCACTAGAATAATAGGAACATCAGAAGGACTAAGAGATTCACGTATATAACCTTTGTCGACCAGCTCCTGTACTTGACGCATATTCTCCTTTCTTCTCCTCTGGATTGTTATGGTTGGGCAGTGATGCACCGGGATTTAAATCAGTTCGATACTCAATCCCTCAAATAGGTGGTAATCTCGGTGGCACGTCTTGTGGAAAAGTGTCAGCGAACTCCTGTAAATGTTAGTGACAGCAAGAGACAAGAGAGGGAGTCACGTCCTCTAAATAAAAAAATGCTTCTTTGCACAGAAAAGCATAATAAACAGATTTGCTAAAAATCTAGATCATTAATATCAGATTTTATGGCAAGTTAACATCCATTTTTCAATTTAATTTTGGAGGCGACACTAGATGGTTTATTATTAGGCTTAAGTTGTTGCTCAATTTTTTTTGCTACAATCTAATTTGCACTCTTGTTTGCTCCTATTTTTCTTTACTGTCCCTATTAAGATCATCTTTAGAAATTTGTTCAGGAGACATAGGAAGCAAAGTAATATCTTTATCCTTATGGACAAGAGTATCTACCATGGTGTATAGAATTTTTATCGAATTGCCATGGTCTACCAAGTACCCCTGGAGCATGCTTGTATGGGTACCACATCACAACCAACATGATCGTCATATGTAGTGATACTAAAATGCACATGAACAGTACGTGTTACCTTAACCTTGCTGCTGTTGTTGAACCATTGTATGTAGTAAGGATGAGGATGTGGTCTAGTGGTGAGAGACAGCTTCTCCACCATCTCGATGCTAGCCAAGTTGTTGCAACTACCTCCATCTATGATGACGCGAATAGAACATTCCTTCACAACTCCTTTTGTATGGAACAAATTGAGCCTCTGATTTTTCTCAGCTTATGTTACCTACACCTCAAAACACGTTGAACAACTAAACTTTCATACATATAAGCGTCTTCAGCAGCCATGTATTGTGTCTTTTGTTCAGAATCATCTCCACCCTACTCTTCACTTGCAATAAGAGCCAAAGTCTCCTTGTCATAGTCACTAGTAGACTCATACCCACCATCCTCAGTAGCAATCAGCACATGCTTGGATGGACATTCTCTCGCATAGTGACTGATACGTCTGCAACGTATCTATAAGTTATGAAGTATTCATGTCATGTTTATGCTACTTATAAACTGCATTGGGATTTCCCCGAAGAGGAGGGGTAAAGCAGTATAGTAGAGATAAGTATATTCCTCAGTGAGAACCAAGGTTATTGAACCATAGGAGAACCACACAAACCTTCGTTTACTAACACCTACACAAACAAGCAAATACTTGCACCCAACGCGGGCAAGAGGGTTGTCAATCCCCTTGAACTTGTTACTTGCAAGGACTAATTCTGATGGTGATAGATAGATAAATTGTAAATTGAAAGAAAAGGAAATAAATTGCAGCAAAATATTTTTGATTTTTAGCAATATGATAAAAGTAGACCTGGGGGCCATAATTTTCACTAGAGGATTCTCTCTCGAACACATAATCGAAAGTGCAACCAATCCCGTGTGGTTTTGGTAATTCATAACAACATATAGCTCATTGAACTAATATCCATTCAAGTTGAATATTTTAGAAAAGTTCAATGATTGGCATGGCATGGACTAGAGATGTGGACCCCTAAAAATGCTAAGGACAAATATTGGCAAAAGTTCAAGGCTCTTCATTTCTATTTTAGTGATCCAAGATCACATTGAGTCCATAGGAAAAGCCAATACTATTAAAAGGGGATGAGGTGTTGCTTAATGGTCTAGTTGCTCAAAATGCTTAGTGATATGTTCCAAAGCCCTCAACCACTTTCTCAATACTAAATATGTCCTAAACTTAAAGTCAAACTCGGCCCACCAATTTGATCAATCCGGCGCCACCGAGTTCCTTTGACATATCCATAGCCAGAAACCCTAATCAGTTTGGTCTCGCCGATAGGGATTTTGATCTCATCGAGATGGGATTGCAAACTCTTTGTTTCCCTTCGTAACATTTCAGTCTTACCGAGATGAGCGATCGGTCCCACCAAGTTCACAATGCAAACTCTCTCTTTCCTTTTCGTAATGTTTCGGTCTCATCGAAATGAGCGATCGGTCCCACCGAGTTTGCCAGACCAACTCTCTGTTTGCTCATTGCTGAAATCGGTCTCACCGAGTTCATGCAATCGGTCACACCAAGATGAGGTTTTGCCCTAACCCTAGCACATCGGTCCCACCGAGTTTATCATGTCGGTCCCACCAAGAATCCTAACGTTCACATTTTGAACTAAATCGGTCTCACTGAGTTCACCTATTCGGTCTGACCGAGTTGGGTCAAATGTGTGTAACAGTTAGATTTTGTGTGGAGGCTCTATATACCCTCCCACCCCCTTCTCTATTCAAGAGAGAGCCATCACAACGTGCCTACACTTCCGCTACTCATTTTCTGAGAGAGAACCACCTACTCATGTGTTGAGACCAAGACATTCCAATCCAACCACAAGAATCTTGATCTCTGATAACCCACAAGTATAGGGGATCGCAATAGTTTTCGAGGGTAGAGTATTCAACCCAAATTTATTGATTCGACACAAGGGGAGCCAAAGAATATTCTCAAGTATTAGCAGTTGAGTTGTCAATTTAACCACACCTGGAAGACTTAATATTTGCTGCAAAGTATTTAGTAGCAAAGTAGTATGGAAGTAACGGTAACGGTGGCAAAAGTAACACTAGAAGTTTTTGTAGCAACCGTAACAGTGGCAACGGAAACGTAACTAAGCAAAGATTAATATGTGAAAAGCTCGTAGGCAATAGATCAATGATGGATAATTATGTCGGATGCAATTCATCATGCAATAGTTATAACATAGGGTGACACAGAACTAGCTCCAGTTCATCAATGTAATGTAGGCATGTATTCCGAATATAGTCATACGTGCTTATGGAAAAGAACTTGCATGAAATCTTTTGTCCTATCGTCCCTTGGCAGCGGGGTCCTATTGGAAACTAAAGGATATTAAGGCCTCCTTTCAATAGAGTACTGGACCAAAGCATTAACACTTAGTGAATACATGAACTCCTCAACTACGACCATCGTCGGGAGTTGTCCCGATTATTGTCACTTCGGGGTTGCCGGATCATAACACATAGTAGGTAACTATTGACTTGCAAGATAGGATGAAGAACTCACATATATTCTTGAAAACATAATAGGTTCAGATCTGAAATAATGGCACTCGGGCCCTAGTGACAGGCATTAAGCATAGCAAAGTCATATCAACATCAATCTTAGAACATACTGGATACTAGGGATCAAACCCTAACAAAACTAACTCGATTACATGGTAAATCTCATCCAACCCATCACCGTCCAGCAAGCCTACGATGGGATTAATCACGCACGGCGGTGAGCATCATGAAATTGGTGATGGAGGATGGTTGATGATGACGATGGTCACGGATTCCCCTCTCCGGAGCCCCGAACGGACTCCAGATCAGCCCTCCCAAGGAAGAGCAGGGCTTGGCAGCGGCTCTGTATCATGAAACCCGATGAATCCTTCTGTCTGATTTTTTTTCTCCCCGAAAGTGAATATATGGAGTTGGGGTTGAGGTCGGTGGAGTCCCAGGGGGCCCACCACTACAAGAATTATGTCAACTAGTGACCTTTTGTCAGTCATCCTAGAAGAATTGTTCATAGATCTATGACCATTTGAGAACAATTGGTCAAAAGTTGTTCGGGGGGCTCCAAACCCTAAACCATTGCGACCATTTTGGTCAGAAAGGTCGTAATTTCCTTACACGAAATGGTCATAAAGACAGTTCGCTGCCTTATTTCTAGCTGATCATGACCAATATAGATGGTCATAACCTTGTAAATTGTGGTGGGTTGCTATGACTAGGTGCCACCTCATCACTTTTGCCTATGTGTCATGTCCATGTGGCAGTTTTTGCCCTAGGTTGTGAAGTAACCTATATTTATGTCATTCCAAAAATTCCCCAAAAAATCTCATAAATTCTTTGGGTCATATCTTCGTCAAATATGTAAAAAACCTTCCTTGACTAGTTCAAACATAATTCAAAAATATTCATTTTCCTATTCTGTTCAAAAAAACACTTTGTGAAGAAAGTACCACTTTGGCATCCAAATGATATCCATTTTCTACAGTGCTTTCCTATGCCCAAATAACCATCCTCCACCAAATGCCAGCTCAATCCATTCATTATTTTGAGCCTAGCTTCAACATTCGTATTTATGTCCAGTGTGGTACTTTTGCAAAGCAAGTACCACCTAAGCTCCTCCTTTTGAGCTGAAAATTTGTGAAGACGGTCTTCTTAGTAACTGATCATCCTCAGCCAAAACTCACGCCCATTAGCCATGTGCTTTTCCCGTACCGCTAATCAAACACTTGGCTGCTTATTCATGTTTGAGCATCGATCGGTCTCCTCATGAGAATATTATGTTGTGATTTTCTTCCTAGCACCTACCTGGGGAGTTCCCAACCCACTAGACATGCCTAGGCCGCCCAGAACACATGGCAACGCCACGGTCACGCGGTGACCACGCGGCGGGCATGCGAGTTTACGCGCTCTAGAGTTGGGGGCCTCGGCCACCGCCCAAACCTCGACGTATCGCCACCAAACCATGTATTTATGATTAAATAGGTACTTATGTAACTATAAATGATTTTTGGAAAAAATAAATAGCAAACTATGAGGCAGATGCAGTTCAAATTTGACCCGCTTCCTACTGAATCGGCAGGAATTTGTCTTTTTCACCAGAGGTCGATCAAAACTTTTGACACCCAACCATTTTTTCAATTGTGCATTATATATGGCCTAGTATTTTATAAAATTGATTAGGTCCAATTTCGCAACAAATATATGGTAGGTCCTTCACAAAAAAACTCATTTTGGGCACTCGAAAAAATGGAAAATGAAATTTTCGTCCAAAGAAAATGAAAACTTCCTTAGGCAACATTGTTTGTCATTCCAAGATTCACCCTTGTGCACGATATGAGGTCATTTGAACAAACTATGCCATGAATGTAGCCATAAGATTCATCATTTGGCTTGAAAGCCATGAATCTTCACACATGATAGCTCATTTCTGAGAACACTTTCTTAAAATAATTACCGTATTACAAGTTTATTATTTTTTCTGGAAACTTGGTCACATATAATGACACAATGCGGAGATTTTCCAATTTTTTGATTTTTCTGAATTTTTTATGCCCGTTTCAAAATGCGATCAAAACGGCGGGAATGACCGTACCTAACTAGTGGTTGAATCTTGGAATTTTTTTGGTGTTTCTCTGATCAAATAGATACTTATGTACCTAGAAATGATTTTTGGAAAAAATAAAGAGCAAACTACGAGGTAGCTACAGTTCAAATTTGACCCGCTTCCTGCTGAATCGACGGGAATTTGTCTTTTTCACGAGAGGTGGATCAAAACATTTTACACCCAACCATTTGGCCAATTGTGCATTAAATATGGACTAGTATTTAAAAAAATGATTTGGTCCAATTTTGCAACAAATATATGGTAGGTCCTTCACAAAAAACCTCATTTTCGGCACTCAAAAATGAAAAATTGATTACGACCATTTTAGATGGTCATAACGTCATCAAAGCCTGCACTTCATTCTGATTGGTCAATGGGCATGTCACGCGGATCAAGCATTAGAGACCGTCGGATACTGCCAGATCCAACGGCCCACACCCCTCACCCTCTACCCACCCACACCCACCCGAAAGCAGCTCCCCTCACCTACACCACATGTCGTTGAGGACACTGACATGTGGGCCTAATTCCTCGTGGGCCCACCTGTCATTGGCAAAATGCCACCACTCACCCACCGCACACCACTCCTCCCCCCTCTCCTCCTCTCCCCTGCACACCACTCCTCTCCCCGCAGCCCAAACCCTAACCCCTCTCCCCTTTCCCTCCATTGGACCGCCGCGACCTCCCCTCCCCTCCCACCTCAAGCCTCTCCTCCTCGCCTTCGTGGACGACCACCTGCTCCCACCGTTCGCGCCCGCGCGCCTGCTCCTCATCGCCTCGCTCCTCGCCTTCCCCGTCGACCACCCTCCCCACTCCTCTCCCCGATCCAGATTGCTCTGCCGCCGCCCCGTCCTCCCCTTCCTTCTGCCGCCCACCTCTCCCCTCGTCTGCACCCTCCCTTCCCTGTCCCCTCCACCACCACCACCCCCTCTCCCCACTCTCAGATCCAACTAGCCAGCTCCTGCTCTCCGGCTCCGCCTCGGCCCCCTCGCACTCCACGCCCATGCCCCGAACCCTAGCAGCCGCCACCGACGCGGCGACCCCACCGGAGGAGGCGGCGGCGCTCCCTGCGGCCGAGGCGGCCGAGAGGAGGCAGCTCTGAGTGGTCTGGAGGGACGCCACTGTGGCGAGCTCGGGCGGGCGATGCCGTGTCTTTGGGTCCCGGCTCAAGGCTGGGTCCACCCACAGTCCTACCTACCCATCCTCTCCTTTCGAGTCTCCAGCCATACCCACCGCCGCCGGAAGAGCACGACGAGATGAGCTCGGAGATGGGGAAGGTGGTGTGCGTCACAGGCGCCTCGGGCTACATCGCCTCCTGGGTCATCAAGCTCCTCCTTCACCGTGGCTACACCGTCCGTGTCACCGTCAGGGACACCGGTCAGGACCCCCTTCCACCCCCTCCCCTGCCTTCGCTCTCCCGCCTTCTGGTCGATCCATGATTATCGCTTGGTTATAGGTCCAGTTGGTTCTTGGTTGGTCCCCGCGGCCTCCAGGGATTCAGTCATTCAGTGCCTGGTGGACTAGGTTTTGTTAAATTGAAACTAATAGTACAAGGAACAAGAAGAAGAAGAAGTTGTGTTCACTCTCTCCCTAACTTACTGAATTTGTTAGCATGATGTGAGTGAGTGCTGTATTATCTAGTATATAGATCCGAATCTAGATTCTGTAAGAGTCAAGGGGCAGCCATTCTGACCTGTGAATTTTAAACTACAGAACTGGTTTCCCATAATACTGTTGCTAGTGTGTTGCTGCGACATTTTTTTCATTATAATAAATCTTTTAGATTGTTGGAGTTCAAAATCAACATAAATTGGCCGCTGGAATGTTTCCTTTTCAATAAAACATGCATGTGCGCGCTAATCGAATCGACGGTTCCATCTTTCAAATTAATTCGAGAAAACATTGCACCTGCAGGCCCTGGATGGAGCCAAGGATAGGCTGCACTTGTTCAAAGCAAGCTTATTGGAGAAGGCTCTTTCGATGCTTCTACCGCCGGTTATGATTGTGTGTTCCACACGGCTTCTCCCTTTTATCACAACGTACGTCAATGACCCCAAGGTTAGTATATATATCATGACCATTCTATGCAGAATTACATACAACATTTGTTTGTTCCGTATGCATGTGCGCGGGCTTATGTTTTCAACAGCTAAAACTGTTTATGATACAACAGCTTCACCAGACGTTTGTTTTGTATACTTATGCGTGTCTTTACTGTCTTGCAGGCTGAGTTACTTGACCCAGCAGTCAATGGAACACTCAATGTTCTCCGTTCCTGCAAGAAAGCCTCTATCAAGAGAGTCATCATCACGTCATCAATGGATGTTGTTGCCTACAATGCGAAGCCAAGAACTCCTGATGTAGTAGTTGATGAGACTTGGTTTCCAAGTGCAGAGATCTATGAAAAGAATCCATGGTGCGATTTAATTAGATTCAGATTTGATATGCCAGGGCTTGTGCTTGTATTAGCATGAAACAGTTAAGATACTAATTAATGAAGGAAGCACAGTTGTTCACATAAAGGAAGATATGTCTATGTTAGTATTAGTGTTCTTGATCTTACCTGATAGACTTGTTTTTACTAATATAAACAAATAAAATCAGATTGTTTGCATAGAATCGAATCATTCTCACTTTCAGTTAGCTAAGGAGTATCTTTAGTTTTCTAATGATTGCTCAACTCTCAATTTTGAATAAATAAGTAGCTGACCCTATTCTTTCTTTCTTTCTTCAGGGCTATGAGTTGATGGCCACGCTGCTATTTTGCCCTGACCCATCGAATTAGTCAATACTGTTTCACTTTGCTTGTTTCTTGTACTAGGTCTGTCAGTTACAACACAAACAAACAAATTGCTTAGCTCTCAACTATGAATACATAGCTAGCTGAACCTGTTCTTTCTTTCTCTCTTCAGAGCTATGACTTATATGTGTCAAGCTGCCTGTTTTTCTGTGCTCAATGATACTATTGCTGCCTGTATCCTGATACATGTGGTGATATTTACCTGAACTGAAGTTGTGAATGTACCATATTTTACTGCTCACAAGCATATGCACCTGCACGTCTAGTCTGTTTGTAATTTGTTTTAGTCCATGGTGGATCTCTCCATCTCTTGCATGCTCTGGTTGATCTTGGCTGGAACATTTGGCCATTTGCTATTATAGTTTGTAACTTGTAAATTATCTTCTTGTTTGCACTAGTGTAATTGCCCTATGTATTACACAACTTAATCGTCAACATGAATTGTTTGTGGAAATGCTTGTGTCATTGTTTGTGGAAATGCTTGTGTCATTGTTTGTGGAAATGCTATGTATTACACAACTTAGTCTGTCATTTTTTGTGTGTTCTTTTGTTTGTTACTCCTCTACAACAAACTTTATTGTTGCAAAATATGGTTTGATAGCTATATATCTGCTGCTGATTGAATTGGTCCCTAGTTTAGTTAGTGGACTAAGTGGTTGACCTCTAAGCTTCAACTACTAAAACCCACTTGCAAATTTGTCTTCTGGCTCCTGTATCAGCACTCCTAATTGGTACTTTATTGTTTGCATAATGTAGTTGTTGCGACATGTATATCAAATACTGGACTAATAGTAATAGCTCTTTGCATCCATCAATGTCACATCCTGATTTTCATGGCACAACACTTAAGATGATAAATCGTGATAAAGTATGGTTTGACAAAAACTTTTGCATTATTTGACTTTTTATTGAGTTGGTTTTTCTCTCTGTGTTTTGCAAGTGCTCTTAAAAGTCAACATAGTTTCACCTTCTACACTTCATCTCCTTGCCGCAAACTTCTGCCCAATGATCATGCCATGTGTATAGTGCAATATAGTATTTTCTTACAAAAATAATTTGGCCAAAAAGTATTTTCTAAAATTAGTTTTCCAAAAACCCTTGAATTGAGATTTGCACTGCAAGTACTTGATTTGAGGTGTGAAAAATCTTTAAAAAGGTATATTTGAAACCTATTAGATATAGGATACCCAGAAACCACAAAAATATAATTTTAAAAGTTATTTTCCTATTTTATTTAAAACCTTTTTCTTAAGGCCAGAAATTGTCTTTAATAGGAAAAAAATATTTTTATTGTTTCAAAAATATTTGACAAAAATCAGGGAAACTCAGTGGGCATATATTTCCCATATATAAGAGTTTCAACACATGGTCATGTTCAAAATATTGGTCAAATCCCTCAAGAACCCTTTCTGGATATTTCAAGCTTTTGAAATATTTACAAAGGAAATATTCCCCAAAAATTCCAAGAAAATTCTATCAAGTCACATATGACATGTTTGATGATCTTGCCAATCCTCATGTCATGGAGAATAGTATAACCCCATGAAACCCCCTCAAAACCATTTCTGCCCATTTCAAAGATTTGAAATATTTCTACAGGAAATTTTATCATAAAAATCCAAGGAAAATCCATCAAGTCACAAATGAATATTGTGATCACCTTGCAAATCCTCATATCAATCAAGGTCATTTTGGTTCACCAAAATGCCCCAAAACCCTCTCTCGACTGTAATCAAATTTGAACAAGTTTGTACTACCAACTTTCTCTCCTTGACCCCAACTTTTGTGAGCATGTTCACATGACCAAATGAGGCCACTACACCAAGTGGTGCATCAAGGAGAAGTGGTTTGCTCAACTAGATCTACACAAGTCCATTTCTGTTGATTTCTAGGGTTTACAAAAGTTGCATTGGCAACTTTGCCCAAATGAACTCAATATTGGTGAAACCCCTTATTTTCTCATGCCATTTGACCCTGTCAAGCCTTATGACAAGAGGAGTTCATCTTCTTTCCCAAACCAGCAACAAACACCTTACGCCATTTTACTAAAACAACTACTTTGACCTCTTACACTCTTCTCCATGGCCTCTCCTTTTACCACAGCCCTCCAAGTCCCCCTGTACCTCCAGTAACAATGGCTGCACCTCAGCTCAATGATTGAGGGGTGAAACCACCTCATTTACACCTCTGGACAGCCCCTTTCCCCCTCTTTCTCACCTCCCTCCTCACTCCAGTGGACCTCCAGGGCATCCAATGCCCCTACCCACTTGTTTACTTCCCCCTAGCACTACCAGACATGAGTTGGCATGCCCCTGCCCCTTAAACAATGCCATGGCAGCCAAAGACACGCTCTGGAGCGTGCTACAGTGCGCTCCCGCACTGTAGCCGCCCCCTTACAACCGCCTCCGGTCACCTCGGGCCTCCCCCGCGCGCCTGCCGATGCGCCTCAGCGTCCGCAACACGCTACGCGGTCGGCCCCCTCCTCTCTCCTCCTTCCCGCGCCTCCGCGCTAGCAAACAGAGGCCGCCCAGCGCCAATGGTGCGGCTCACACGCGCGCGCCTCTGACCTCTCCCCACTCCCTCTCTCTATCTCTCCCGACGTAGTCGACGTCCAGGAACACCCCAGACACAACTTCCTCTTCCCCCGAGCCCTGCAGCGACGAGCAGGAGCCCACCGGCACACGGGTCTACGGGACCCCGCCGTTCGCCTATTTAAAGGCCTCCCCGAGCCCTCCTCTCCTCACCACTCACCCTCTGCACCACCATTACATCCCCCTGCACCCCCAGTCCCTCTCCAGAACCGCCCGAGCTCGAGATCGAGCTCGAGCTCCGCCGCTTCGGCTCGCCGGAGTTCGCGAGGTATAGGCCTCCCCCGCTCCTCCTCTGCCCCGATCTGAAATCGCCTCCTCCCACTGATCATTTCCCCTCTCTTCCCCGCCTCGTTTGCAGCCGGAGTCGACCATAACGACCACCACCTGAAGCTCCTCCGCCGCAAGACCTCGTCGCCAGTGAACCAGGCCACCCCGGCGGCCAACTCCAACTCCATCCGAACGACGGATCCTCCCTGAGCACAACGGTACCACCCACGCATCCTCCCGTGCCCTGTATCGCCACCGGCGAGCTCGCCGTCGCCTCTATACAGACGTAGTAAACGATGGCCGTGGGCCCTGTCCGTCAGCCTCACGCCCTAACGGGTGGGACCCACCCGTCAGGTTTAAAATGCACGCTGCAGCATTCGGCCAGCGTCAAGGCGATTTTGCCTATACGCCTTCGACGCAGCAGCCTCGCGTGGGCTGAAACCCATCTGGGCCTGCTGCACTGTGGTCCTTCTGGCCCAGTTGCACAGTGCTGCTTCTCCTTTTTCTTTTCTGTATGTTTATAAAAATTCCACAGGATAAAATGTTTATCCAAATGAAATAATTCCAGTTCCTAAATTCTTGTAAAAATCCCACCTATTTAATGGTGCAACTTTCATTCAAATCCCACAACCTTTTCTTTTTGTAAATATTTAAATGTGATTTTAAGCATTTAAATATACCTTTGTAAATCCATTTCTCCTATTCTCGCTACTCCAAATCCAAAACTAGAAAATTTCCCCTTCTTAGTTTTCACCCGAGTATTTAACAGAAATGAGTTGACATTTTTCTGAGCACTTTTGTTTTTCTGTTTTACTATTGCCTTATTTTTCTCGTTATTATTTTGCGACGATAGATTGTGTTGCTGACGAAGGAGTTGGACCAGAAGACTTTGGAGACTCAGAAGACTTTGTTGAGCCAGGCAAGCAGCCCTTTGACCATGTCTAAGAAACCCCTTTTTGCATGTCATATGGCATCAAAGTCATGATAAAATGGTGATCACTTGAGGTGGTTTTCTTCCGTTGCTTTTCTCGTTGACACTAGCATGATGCATGACCCTACCTTTCTATGAGGGTTATGCCGGTGGGAGTAGATAGGATGCTAAAGTAGTGCTACGCAGAAAGGGACGGGAATATGCATAGTGATGGAGACAAAGTATTTTCAAAGGACCTTTGGAAAACCCCGTCGGGTGCCACTTATGCCCGAGGGAGATGATGAGTTGGGTAGCCACTTGATGACGAAATGGTGTACCGAGGCAAGTGTGTGTGTTGTTTTCAAAAACGGATTGGTTAAGTTGCGACCGTTATTCCAACCTTACATGCGCAACAACTCTACCCTTATATGGGAAAGGGCATTATTGATTACCTAGGCCGATACTAGCTTGGAGCACGCATTACTAGTGACGGGGGAGAATTTGTGCTCTCTCTCGGGACGGGTCGTGCTGTAGGGCGGCCATGACTGTTTTCACAGGGCACCGGATACACCGTTGTGTCCCCTCTCGGATGCTACGATCTTGAGCGAGTCTCGTATGATGTACATCGTGAGGATACGGAACAACGAGTGGACTCCTCGTTAGTGTCGTCTAGGGAAAGATAGTGATCGGGTGCTTACCCCGGGTACTTGAGGTATCGCGGGTCGTGGATGACACGGAAGTTCACCAGATCTTGTGGGTAAAGTGTGCAACCTCTGCACAGTGTAAAACTATTCGAATAGCCGTGTCCACGGTCAAGGACAGTTGGGTAACCGCTCTTGGGCTACGTCCACATGTTCACAAACTGTGTGTGTGTGTTGATAAAACTGCTTGGGTCAAGTCAAGGGACTTGACATGACTGAGTTGGGTTGGTGCCCACTCTATTTATGTTGATATCTGTAACCTGTCCTCATGGTTACTTGAATTCTCCTGATGCATGTCTTACAAGTTGCTGAACATGTCATTGCACTCAAAACTAGCTTTACGCAAACAAAAAAATTACCTATATCATGCATTGTTGTATCTTGAACCAAAACATGGGTTGCTTAAGTACATTCAAAGTACTCATTGGCTTGCCACTGGTTATTTAATTGGCCGGGCATGGAAGAACCGGAGTTCAAGAAGAGTTCTTTGGAGACGAACATGCTAACTAGGACGCTTCCCAAATGTAATGCCTCGTAGGGTTAAGGCGTATGGCATGGGTTCTACTTATCGACGAAGATTTCCGCTGCTTGTGTTTCACTTGAGGTTCAGCCCTTAAGGCTTTATCAATGTAAGACTTGACCATAATGGTCACAATTTGTGTAAGACGGGATGTATGGATGTAAGACTCTTGTTATTCAGCTTCTGTGTGTTCAGTGAGCATTGATCTCTGGGATCACTGTACACGTGCATTCGGTGATCACGACTTATGAGTCGGGGTCCCCACAGAGCTGGTATCAGAGCCATCCTGACTGTAGGAAGCCTTAGTTAGCATGGACGTTAGTTAGCTTGAGACCATCTAAACTTCTCTTCTTTTCTAAAGCTTACCCCACCCAAGATATATTTCCCTTGTTGACCTCCCCTATTCAACTTTTGTAGATGGTATCGCCCCTTGAGACTCCTTATGACAAAGATTTCCATCCCTCCTAAAAGACTGCCTCCAACAATGTCACTATCCCTTGCTGCCCATATACACCCTGCATGAACTGGAAAATGATGTGCCCAAAAAGGAGTTCTACGCCAAGGTTTTTGTGCCTGCCAAGACCTCACCCCAGGGGTGGTTCTTCATTGGACCACCCATGTCAACACAAGACCTGGCCATTCAGCATGTGGCATATGAAGCGCTCCTCCGTCTTCGAGGCCTCCTTCCAGAAATGAAAGAAGAACACGCCGCCCGCTACCTACCTGGAAAGAACGGATTTGGAGCCCCAGCTCAAGTGATGATTTCCCGTAAGATGAGGATCCAACCCTCAAGTACCAGATCCGCTTCATCAACGCCGGCGACTACCTTCTACGTCACCTTACCGAAGCATTCCTTAAGGCTCGCCAAGACCTCCCTTCACTTCTGCACCTCCACTGCCTCGAGAAGAAGAAGGTGGTCGAGCAATAACATCAAATCACTACCCTAGAAGCCCACATTTTCAATCAGGAGCAACAAATCAAGGAACTTCGGAAAACCCGCAACCAAACCCCGCGCAGGAGGCATAGGGATGGATTTCCATATCCACCATGTAGAAGATCGTCGTCAGGCCATCGACGACATAACTCAAGACTGGATAGCAACCTTTTTGCTTCCATCACTTGTCACGGGTGTGGTGAATTTGGGCACATTAAAAGGATGTGTCCCAACAAGCAGCCGACTGTCGCATACCCTTTGGCACCACAAGGGGAACCTGTAAATCAAGACCGAACGCTTTTCTCTCAAGTGATGAAGCAAGCACGACTCTTGAATCCGAGGACCCCTAGGGTAGGATGAGTCGTGTACCCCTATCTTGTGATCGAGTCCATATAATGGTTCAAATGAAACCATGTTGAGTGTTGATTGTTCTTATCTGTTTGTGTTTTGATATAAGTTGCACTTTTGCCTTAGGCAGCATGTATGCAACTATATCACCTATCTTATCTTAATGAAATTGTGTGTGGTCTTTCGGCACTTGTTTGTTTGCACTTGCACTATAGAACCCCCTTTAGGCATTCCCCTCCTCTATGCTACTCTTCCCTCTCATCTCTCTCTCCTTAACTGAAGATCGGCAAGACAAGGTACACCAAGGATTCTACCTTGACAACCAACTAGCACTGAAGACTTTTGCTGCCGCCTCTTCGACCAAGTACAGCCCCGTAGAGTTGTGCTTATCCCTCATGACTGGAACCCCATCCCTAGACCCTTCGAGACTTCATAAGATACCCCAGCTCGAATCCTTAACCATGTGCTTAACCCACAGAATTGCAAGAGAACCTGTTAAGCCTCTGTAACCTTGCTTGTCACTGGGTTCATTATGGAACTAGTGGACATAGTGAACGAGCACATTATCATCCTAAGATATCACCAAAACTGACGATGCCATAGGGAAGAGGACAAATGACTTGATGAGTTTATATCAATGACTTTGAGGAAACATCCGAGACTATTTGGTGGATTATGAGGTTTTCATGTTGGTAGATGAACTTGGTGGGATCATGATTATAGAGTAGCATAGCCTTCATTTACCCCTGAGTAAATTGGATTTATAGGACAATTATGATCGCAAGCTGAACTCCTGGAAGTGCAAGGATTTGACTTGATGATATTGATAGAAGACAGTTAATATCACGTAAATAACTTGAGGGAAACATGTAGGATCCCTCATTGGACAAGAGATTTGGATTTAAATAGGTGATCCTAGTTGAGTATAGATGCAGAGTAATTTTACATGGTTCGGAGTAAATGAGATTTAGACTGATGATCTCGATCATGATACCATGTTTCTTGGAGGGCGATAAACCGGAGATTGGATTAATTGTCGGGGTTGATATAAGCTTGACCTTGGAGTTTACTTGAACATGATAATGGAAATTGGTGGAATGACTATAGTAAGGTAGCCCTTCCAAGTATTTGGGGATTATAGGAACCTTAGGAGATCATGTGGAACACCATAACCATTGGATTTGTAGAATTAAATGGATTATGTAGTAATTGATGAATGGTAATGGGTTGTTGGAGTTGATTCATAGGAAGGAAACAAGATCTGGAGTAGCTTACGACGTGTTTCCTTGGGATAGAAATGATTTATCTTAGACCTTGGAAGAATAGGTAAGCACTTGGATTGTCACGTTCAAGCTTAGCAGCTTGTATGTTCTACCCATGGATTTTTAGGGACATACATACATATGAGTTTGGGGATTGTAGACATATATGGTTTTGTTAGACCTCCTCTCGGGAGCCATGAGGATATGAATCACATGAGTGATGATTGGAGTTGACCTATATGAAATGATGCTATCAGTGATATGCTGTGATTTGTTTAAAGGACTAGATAGCACAATTGGCATCTCAGGAATTGTGCTTAAAGATAAGATGATAAATGTTCACTCGCACACTAGAATCCTTGAAACCCTTAAGCCCCACCAAGCTACAACATGGTCGGATCAGGACCGTAGGTCCTTGACACTAGATCTAGAACACCTTGGCCCACACTCAACAGAGACCACCACCAATCCCCCCAGCCTACTTTATGTACCCCGTCAACAAAGTCTTCATGGAGTACTTAGACAAGATAGTTGTCATCATTATTTGGTGACCTACTTGTCCACCCGAAGATGGAAGAAGAGCCGTTCAACTAGCTAAGGAACATTTGAAGACCGCCATGCCAAGGAGGAAGAGCTACACCCACCACCATCGTCAAGAAGTGAAATTTCTCGTCAAAGACCAGGCGTATCTGCAAGCCTTTTCTCTCAAAGGAACCAAGCATTTCCATGTCAAAGGGAAGCTCACTCCAAGATTCAACAACCCCTTTTGAGATCACTTGAGACGAAGAGTGAGACGACTACCAGCTAGAGTTACCACCTGAGTTACCCATCACAAGACGTTTTCCACGCGACACACCCCCGAAAGTGTTGCCAACTTCCTAACTAACCCGATCCCTACCAGGGCATCAATCACCGAACCATTGACCCCCAGCCCAACCTGACCTAACGCGTGAGACCCCTTAGCAACCTGGATCAAGCAAGAAGGTCATACACGAAGCCACACCATCAAGTACTTCAAGGTTCAATGGAGCACCACTCTGAAGCAGAAGCAGTATGGGGGCGTGAAGAATACCCCAGATCCAAGTTTTCGTATTCCTTTCCGCGTCTAGTCTGGGAATCTCGGGGACGAGATTCTTGTAAGGGGGTAGGTCTGTCACATCCTGATTTTCATGGCACAACACTTAAGATGATAAATCATGATAAAGTATGGTTTGACAATTTTTTTGCATTATTTGACTTTTTATTGAGTTGGTTTTTCTCTCTGTGTTTTGCAAGTGCTCTTAAAAGTCAACATAGTTTCACCTTCTACACTTCATCTCCTTGCCCCAAACTTCTGCCCAATGATCATGCCATGTGTATAGTGCAATATAGTATTTTCTTACAAAAATAATTTGGCCAAAAAGTATTTTCTAAAATTAGTTTTCCAATAACCCTGAATTGAGATTTGCACTGCAAGTACTTGATTTGAGGTGTGAAAAATCTTTCAAAAGGTATATTTGAAACCTATTAGATATAGGATACCCAGAAACCACAAAAATATAATTTTAAAAGTTATTTTCCTATTTTATTTAAAACCTTTTCTTAAGGCCAGAAATTGTCTTTAATAGGAAAAAATATTTTTATTGCTTCAAAAATATTTGACAAAAATCAGGGAAACTCAGTGGGCATATATTTCCCATATATAAGAGTTTCAACACATGGTCATGTTCAAAATATTGGTCAAATCCCTCAAGAACCCTTTCTGGATATTTCAAGCTTTTGAAATATTTACAAAGGAAATATTCCCCAAAAATTCCAAGAAAATTCTATCAAGTCACATATGACATGTTTGATGATCTTGCCAATCCTCATGTCATGAAGAATAGTATAACCCCATGAAACCCCCTCAAAACCATTTCTGCCCATTTCAAAGATTTGAAATATTTCTACAGGAAATATTTTCATAAAAATCCAAGGAAAATCCATCAAGTCACAAATGAATATTGTGATCACCTTGCAAATCCTCATATCAATCAAGGTCATTTTGGTTCACCAAAATGCCCCAAAACCCTCTCTGACCAGAATCAAATTTGAACAAGTTTGTACTACCAACTTTCTCTCCTTGACCCCAACTTTTGTGAGCATGTTCACATGACCAAATGAGGCCACTACACCAAGTGGTGCATCAAGGAGAAGTGGTTTGCTCAACTAGATCTACACAAGTCCATTTCTGTTGATTTCTAGGGTTTACAAAAGTTGCATTGGCAACTTTGCCCAAATGAACTCAATATTGGTGAAACCCGTTATTTTCTCATGCCATTTGACCCTGTCAAGCCTTATGACAAGAGGAGTTCATCTTCTTTCCCAAACCAGCAACAAACACCTTCTGCCATTTTACTAAAACAACTACTTTGACCTCTTACACTCTTCTCCATGGCCTCTCCTTTTTACCACAGCCCCTCCAAGTCCCCCTGTACCTCCAGTAACAATGGCTGCACCTCAGCTCAATGATTGAGGGGTGAAACCACCTCATTTATACCTCTGGACAGCCCCTTTCCCCCTCTTTCTCACCTCCCTCCTCACTCCAGTGGATCTCCAGGGCATCCAATGCCCCTACCCACTTGTTTACTTCCCCCTAGCACTACCAGACATGAGTTGGCACGCCCCTGCCCCTTAAACAATGCCATGGCAGCCAAAGACACGCTCTGGAGCGTGCTACAGTGCGCTCCCGCACTGTAGCCGCCCCCTTCCAACCGCCTCCGGCCACCTCGGGCCTCCCCCGCGCGCCTGCCGATGCGCCTCGGCGTCCAGAACACGCTTCTGTGGTCGGCCCCCTCCTCTCTCCTCCTTCCCAGCGCCTCAGCTAGCAAGCAGAGGCCGCCCAGCGCGCCAATGGTGCGGCTCACACGCAGCGCCTCGACCTCTCCCCACTCCCTCTCTCTATCTCTCCCGACGTAGTCGACGTCCAGGAACACCCCAGACACAACTTCCTCTTCCCCCGAGCCCTGCAGCGACGAGCAGGAGCCCACCGGCGCACGGGTCTATGGGACCCCGCCGTTCGCCTACTTAAAGGCCTCCCCGAGCCCTCCTCTCCTCACCACTCACCCTCTGCACCACCAATACATCCCCCTGCACCCCCAGTCCCTCTCCAGAACCGCCCGAGCTCGAGATCGAGCTCGAGCTCTGCCGCTTCGGCTCGCCGGAGTTCGCGAGGAATAGGCCTCCCCCCGCTCCTCCTCTGCCCCGATCTGAAACCGCCTCCTCCCACTGATCATTTCCCCTCTCTTCCCCGCCTCGTTTGCAGCCGGAGTCGACCATAACGACCACCACCTGAAGCTCCTCCACCGCAAGACCTCGTCGCCGGTGAACCAGGCCACCCCGGCGGCCAACTCCAACTCCATCCGAACGACGGATCCTCCCGTTCGCCTATTTGGGTTGGTGCCCACTCTATTTATGTTGATATCTGTAACCTGTCCTCATGGTTACTTGAATTCTCCTGATGCATGTCTTACAAGTTGTTGAACATGTCATTGCACTCAAAACTACCTTTCTGCAAACAAAAAAATTACCTATATCATGCATTGTGGTATCTTGAACCAAAACATGGGTTGCTTGCGAGTACATTCAAAGTACTCATTGGCTTGCCACTGGTTATTTAATTGGCCAGACATGGAAGAACCGGAGTTCGAAGAAGAGTTCTTTGGAGACGAACATGCGAACTAGGACGTTTCCCAGTCAGAATGCCTGTAGGATTAAGGCAGATGGCATGGGTTCTACTTATCGACGAAGATTTCCGCTGCTTGTGTTTCACTTGATGTTCAGCCCTTAAGGCTTTATCAATGTAAGACTTGACCATAATGGTCACAATTTGTGTAAGACGGGATGTATGGATGTAAGACTCTTGTTATTCAGCTTCTGTGTGTTCAATGAGCATTGATATCTGGGATCACTATACACGTGCATTCGGTGATCACGACTTATGAGTCGGGGTCCCCACAATCAAACACTAAAGGAATCTAGTATTTTGTCGTCTGCCACGGCGGACGGCAAAGAGCTTTGCCGTCAGCGGCGGACGACAAAGACAGGGTCGGCAAACAGGTCCTTTGCCGTCTACTTTTTATGGCGGATGGCAAAGAGTCCTTTGCCTACAGTGGTGGACGGCAAAGAGGAGGGACGGCAAAATACTGGACGTCCGCCAGCGTTAGTCCGTTAGGCGGCTAATGGCGGCCTTTGCCGTCCGCCAGCGGACAGCAAATTTGAGCGCCTCTTTGGCGTCCGCCAGCGTTAGTCCGTTAGGCGGCTAATGGCGGCCTTTGCCGTCCGCCAGCGGACAGCAAATTTGAGCGCCTCTTTGGCGTCCGCCAGTTGATGTCAGCAATGCGTCAACGCCCACTGTTTTTTGCCGTCTGCCACGGCGGACGGCAAAGGCAAAGTCTATGCCATCAGCTTAGCCTTGCCGTCCGCCACGGTAGGCAAATTTGCCAAATGGCCCATCTCTCGGGAAGCACAGGTGGGCGCCACGTGCCCCCTTTGCCGTCTGCCACCGACGGCAAAGGGGTCTTTCTACCGTCTGCCGCAGACGGCAAAGAGCTTCTGCCTCTTTTTATTCTATTTTTCTTGTATCCAACAATTATCACAGCAAATATATCACAGGACTCTTTCACGGTAAATATCCAGCACATATATATCCAACATAATAAATATCCACATATATATCCATCCATACATACATAGTAGGTTGCACATAGTTCCATCGATCCATACATATTACAATATGCAAAGTTTCATCATAGCAATCTAGTTTCATCATAGCAAGTTAATTCCATCATAGCAAGCGAGCAGAATACAAGAAGTGCATCAAAGGAAAAAACAAGCAATCCATCATAGGAAGCCGGCTTCCATGAAGTGAATGAAACCAGCAAAATGACAAATAAGAAAGTTAGAAGAAGTAGACTAGAAGAAGAATTAGACTAGAAGAAAAAGAATAGAAGAAGAAGAAGAAGACTAGAAGAAGTATATGCCATTTATTAGCTAACTTAGGTGAACTGGATCATTTACGAGCTAAATTAGTTGAAATGGATCGTTTATGAGCTAACTTAGGTGAAATGGATCGTTTATGAGCTAACCTAGGTGAAATGGATCGTTTATGAGCTATCTTAGGTGAAATGGATCGTTTATGAGCTAAGTTAGGTGAAATGGATCGTTTATGAGCTAACCTAGGTGAAATGGATCGTTTATGAGCTAACCTAGGTGAAATGGGTCGCTTATGAGCTAACCTAGGTGAAATAGGTCGTTTATGAGCTAACCTAGGTGAAATGGGTCGCTTATGAGCTAACCTAGGTGAAATGGGTCGCTTATGAGCTAACCTAGGTGAAATGTGTCGTTTATGAGCTAACCTAGGTGAAATGGATCATTTTGGAGCTAAGTTACGTGAAATGGATCGTTTATGAGCTAACCTAGGTGAAATGGATCGTTTATGAGCTAACCTAGGTGAAATGGGTCGTTTATGAGCTAACCTAGGTGAAATGGGTCGTTTATGAGCTAACCTAGGTGAAATGGGTCGTTTATGAGCTAACCTAGGTGAAATGGGTCGTTTATGAGCTAACCTAGGTGAAATGGGTCGTTTATGAGCTAACCTAGGTGAAATGGATCATTTTGGAGCTAACTTAGTTGAAATGGGTCGTTTATGAGCTAACTAAGGTGAAATGCCACGTTTTTGAGCTAACTAAGGTGAAATGGATCGTTTTTAGCTAACTTAGGTGAAATGGGTCATTTTGGAGCTAACGTAGGTGAAATGGGTCATTTTGGAGCTAACCTAGGTGAAATGGGTCATTTTAAAGCTAACGTACGTAAAATGGATCATTTAGGAGCTAATCTACGTAAAATGGGTCATTTTAGAGCTAACTTGGATAAATTGGATCACTTGTAAGCTAACTAAGGTAAAATGAGTCATTTTAGAGCTAATTTAGATAAAATGGATCGTTTATGAGCTAACTAAGCTAATTATGCTTTTTTTGACATAAGTATGCTAAGTATGTATCGTTTTAGAGCTAACTTAGGTAAAATGGATGGTTTATGAGGTCAGTAAGCTTATTAAGTCATTTTGGAGGAAAATAAGCTAACTCTAGGTCATTATGGTAAGCATATTGGAGGAAATAAAGCTAAGTCTAGGTATTTATGCATTTGTTAAGCAAAACACTAGAGAAACTTACCGTGATCAGGGAGGTGTAGGAGCGGGCGGGCTCGTGCCGGTAGCTGGAGAAGGATCGTGCGATGCGTTTCTGGAGTTAAGCTGCACCAAAGATCATTTCCAATGTCTCGTTAGCATTATGACACTCAAATGTTAATACTAGCAAGTAATGTCCATTCAAATTAAACTCACCATGCTCCTGTGAGCAATCACTGCATCGTCGAGCGGTCTGACCGGACTTCTCGCACACAGACTGCACATTTGGTTTTCACAACAGAGTCATACTAGTTAGTACTGAGACTCAAATGTTAAGACTAGCAAGTAATCTGCAGAAGAAACTTACACAAGGAGCTCGTACATGGCCCTTGCCTGCATGTCATTCCGTGCCCTCTCCTCCTCCAACATATTTGTCGTCCTCTCCTCCAACTCCCGCTGCTAGGGCTGGAATTCGAGCCGAGTCGAGCCAACTTGGCTCGACTCGCTAAAGCTCGTTTCGTTAACGAGCTAGCTCGACTCAACTCGTTAGTATAACAAGCTCAAATCAAAGATTGGCTCGACTTGTATAACTCGCGAGCTAGCTCGTTTAGCTTGTTAAGCTCGTTAAGGATATGAACATAAAACCTTACGAATAAGATAAAAAAGAACATTGTTTGTGAACGTTGTACATGTTTAATATGTACACTTTGCATTCGCAAGTAATAATTTTTTTCATATTTGTAAAGTGCCCTGTGCGGCTGGGCCTTGTGTTGTGCTCCTAGGATGCAGGGTGCTTGGTTGATCTCTTGTAACGAGCCTAACGAGTTACACGAGTACTCGTGAGATTGGCTCATTTAACTTAATCTATAAACGATCTTAAACTAAAGCTCGGCTCGGCTCGTTATTCTTCGAGTTCGAGTCGATTCGAGCTGAGCAACGAGTTACTCGTTTAGCTCACGAGCTTCGAGTTTTTTTTCCAGCCCTACCCGCTGCCTCTCCGCCGCCTCCACCAGAAGTTTCTTCGTTCTATCTCTCTCACTCTGTATAGCAGCCTGCAACACCACTCACATGACCATTTGTAATCATTGATGGAAGCGCACACAATGTATTGGAGGAAGATAGCTGAGTACGTATAACTAACCTTGAAGGCGAGTTGGACTGGCCGTTCACGAGGCCTTATCTCAGGAGCAGAGCTCGACTGGCGCGCCTTGATCTCCGCGAGAGTTCTAGGACAACGGATAAGTCCATCTCCCATGGCTATGGAGCCATGGGACCTCCCGCCACCGTAAATCATCGCCAGCTCAGTATCAATGGGACCACAGCTCGGGTTAAAGTCCTCCCTTTCCTCGCCTTCCCCGATCTCTATATTGCACGAGCTTGTCGTGGGCGAAGATGTTGGTGAAGTTCTTTGGATCATAGAGGTCGACGCAGAGAATGCCTTGACTTTCTTGTAAGGGCCAAGTGGGCCATGGCATACAAGTCGTACACCTCAGGCACCTTATCCGCCTTATTGTAGCGTGCTTGAAAGAGAGAAACAAAGTAAATTAGTAATTAAAGGGCTAAAGCTAGCATGATGAATGAATTGCATGAATCATGAAGCAAACCACATACCCAGTTCCGCCCATACTGAAATAAGTTGGAGCTGCCTTGGTGGTGTGGCACACTGTCGGTGTCAAAACCGGCGGATCTCGGGTAGGGGGTCCCGAACTGTGCGTCTAGGCGGATGGTAACAGGAGACAAGGGACACGATGTTTTACCCAGGTTCGGGCCCTCTTGATGGAGGTAAAACCCTACGTTCTGCTAGATTAATATTGATGATGTGTGTTACAAAAGTGGATCTACCACGAGATCAAAGAGGCTAAACCCTTGAAGCTAGCCTATGGTATGATTGTTGTTCGTCCTACGGACTAAAACCCTCCGGTTTATATAGACACCGGATAGGGTTAGGGTTACACAGAGTCGGTTACAATGGTAGGAGATCTACATATCCAGACGCCAAGCTTGCCTTCCACGCCAAGGAAAGTCCCATCCGGACACGGGACGAAGTCTTCAATCTTGTATCTTCATAGTCTTGGAGTCCGGCCGATGATGATAGTTCGCTATCCGGACACCCCTAGTCCGAACTCCCTCGATAGCCCCTGAACCAGGCTTCAATGACGACGAGTCCGGTAGCGTATATTGTCTTCGGCGTTGCAAGGCGGGTTCTTCCTCCGAATAATTTATAGAAGATTGTGAACACCAGGATAGTGTCCGGCTCTGCAAAACTAAATTCCACATACCACCGTAGAGAGAATAATGTTACACAAGATCAATCTGCTGACATATTTTGCGGCGTGACGTCGCACCACTACCAAGCCTTTATTCAAATTGTTTTTACTTTTCCACCTCAGCGCGTTTAGCGAAGCGGTTTCCTTGGCACGTCTTGTTGAGGCAGAGATCGTGTTCCCCTTATTCCGGGATTCCCATCAATACAGACGTGGGTAACCCAACCGCGCCATTGATTGTGGCACTTGGGAGATAAGCGAGTTTTACCAGGCCGGTGGGGACACATGTTTTTGTCCGCCCATATAAGGGGATAAGGATCCACCCTCTCACCTACGCCTTCTTCCTCCTTTGCTCATCCATTCCCGTGCACTCGAGCTCTAGTGCCCAAGTCCACACTTTCCTCCTCAACCTTCTCCAACCATGTCAGGAGCGGGAGGCAGATGGATGGCCTCCTCCGTCACGGAGGGGCACATCACAAGACTGCGGGAGGCCGGATACTTGTCTGGCGATATCGCGCACAGGCTGCCCGACGCGGGGCAGCTTATTCCAACCCCCGGTCCGCATGAGAGGGTGGTATTTCTTCCCCACTTCCTCCGCGGACTAGGTTTTCCACTTCACCCATTTGTCCGGGGGCTCATGTTCTACTACGGCCCGGACTTCCATGACCTGGCCCCAAATTTCGTCCTCAACGTCTCAGCGTTTATCGTCGTGTGCGAGGCCTTCCTCTGCATCCAGCCCCACTTGACTTAGGCTCAAGACCTTCAAATGTCAAGTCAAGGTTGTGAAGGGCAGCCAAGTGGAGTGCGGAGGCGCCATGGTCGGCAAGATGGCCAAAGTCCTATGGCTCGAGGGCTCCTTTGTGGAGACAATAAAGGGGTGGCAATCGGGGTGGTTCTACATCACCGAGCCACGCGACCCTGAATGGATGGCGGCCCCCGAATTCAGATCTGGATTCCCCACACGGCTCTCCTCATGGAAAGAGACGGGCCTGAAGTGGGGGGATTCGGACGAGCTATCCGAACTCCAAACACGCGTCCAGAACCTGGTGGACAAGAATCGCAAACTTGTCGACGTAATCCAGGTGATGCTCATCCGCCGGATTCTCCCATGCCAACAACGGGACTTCAATTTGTGGGAGTTCGATCCGGCACAGCACCGAACCTTGAGCCAGCTCTTCGATACCACGTACGAAGATGCCTGGAAGGTGCTGTTCAAGGGCGCCGAAGCCCCCGCATCCGCTAACAAAGATCGCGGATACATTTCGCGCGTCAAGCCAGCGAGGTAAGTGATTTTACCTTTACGGGGCTCCTTTTCCATAGATTGACTCTCGTGGGTTACGAAAACTCCCTATTCTTCGACAGTCTGGCTGAAGACGTCCGGACAGATTAATCGTCTGGCTCCTTTGCAAGAAGACCCAACGGACGCCGATTAGCCAGCTGCTGGCTCCGGCACCCCATGTGGTGCCGGAGAAGAAGGCCAAGAAGGAGGCTACGGAACTCGAAGGAGCACCCGGCGCCAGTCTTTGTCGGATTTACGAAGCGGAATCTTCTCACGAAGACGAGGAGGAAGAAGAAGAAGCTTCTCCCCGGTGAGGAGGAGAGGAAAGGAAGGCCGCCCCAACCGGGAGGCCAGAGGGTCCAAGAAGGGAAGAACCCTTCCTCCGGACTTCTCCACCAACGTCGACGACGACGAGGGGGATCGGCCTACGAGGGCCAAGCCCCTGGCGAGATCGTAAGTGTCCGGATACCCGAATAACCTCAAGGTTTTTGTTTTCGCCACATAACGTCTTTCTAATGCCGCATACAACCCTGCAGTCCGCCCAAGGATGATCTTCCCGTTTCGTCGAGCGGGTCCTTGGGTGCGTCGGATATGGATTCCCTTCTGACTGCCTCCACTCCCCGTGCCGCGGATGACGCCGAGGTGGGATCCTAGAAAAGGACCCACCAGGAGGGGGAGGCCCCGGAGGTGTCGCAGGACACCCTCCAGAAATGTGCACCGGACTCAGCCCCGGAGGCCGCAGTGGCTCCGGAGTCCGGCGGGCGACCCCTTCATAAGAAGGGCAAGACCGAGACGCCGGATGCCTCCGTCCAACCGGAGGTGCCGGATAATTCTTTGGAGGCGCTCAATGGCGCCTCCATCGAAGAGGAACACCGCTCTATTATGAGTGCGGTGATTCAGAAGGTTCAGCTCGCCAAGAGCAGGCTGTCCGAAGCCTGCAATAGCCTTCTAACAGGCTTTGAGGTAAGAATTTCAATATATGTAAAATGGTACCGCATAGAGCGGTAGCCTCGATGCTCGGTTCGGTGTTCGGAAAGAAAAGCCGGACCGAGGATCTTTAGAAAGATAAACGCACGAGCCATAAAAATATGTCAATATGGGATTGCAGGCTGTCTTTGACCTCCGCCGCCGATCAAGCGGAGGTCAATACTTTGAAGAAAAACCTCGAGCGGTCCGAGAACGAAGCTCGGCCATGCCAAGAAGCAGCTCGAGGAAAAAGAAGGTGAGTAATACCTTATGAAAATAGTACCTTCTGAGAAAAGGATTTGGTTGCAAGAAAAATGACAAGGATAACGTGGGTATTGTAGGGGCCGCTAACGAGGTGGCGACCCTGAAGCAGGCGGTGGCCGCGGCCGAGCGTAATGCGGCCGCGGAACGCACCGAGCGAGAGAAGCAGGAGGTGCGGGTGGTGGAGGTACAGCAAGAGCTCCAGGATCTCATGAAAAACATAAGAACTTGGAGCGTGACTCAAGACTTCGAGAGTCTGAGCTTGCAACGGCTCTTGAGAGTGCCAAAACCACTAAGGCTGAAGCCTACAAGGCCCTCCAGAGATTGAAGCGGTGAAGAAAATAGCAGCAGTAAGGCATTTTTCATGCAGAGTAAGCATGTGAGTGTTAATTACTCGGTGCTTACCCGATTGAGCTCTGTATGCGTTCGCAGAGCTTCCTCGCAGTGTCCGATGCTGCCGCATTCTACCGGGCCGAGGAGGGAGCTCAATGGAGAAGGTCTTCCGGTCTCAGATGTCGAGGCCGGACATCCGGTGCCTTTTAGCGACCAGCTGAAGCAGCTGGTCGAAGCTCCACAAAGGCGGCCGAACAGGCCATGAAGGGCCTCATAGTTCGGGCTGTGGCCTAAGGAGGCCATGCCCGAGCTACTTCGGCCTGGTGCGCGGCCGGTGGATGCGTGCCCGTGGGTTGAACTTATCAAGCATTCCGCTTGTATCGAGGGGTCGGGCTGCCCTTGCCACAAGAAGGTGCACTTTGAGGGCAAGATGGATGCCCAGAAGCTCATGACGGACCCGCCACCAGAGGGCAAGGAGCATCGCACGCCCGAGATGTATTATAAGAGTGTGCTGAAGGGCGCCCGCACTATTGCTTGTGAGTGCTCCAAAGATGTAATATTTGAGTAGAATCGCATTTTTTATCCCGCGCTGAAAACTTAGTTCATATGCGCTTAAGCAACGCTTGTTAATTTAAAATATTACCTTCATACGGCTGTTTATCAAATCTGAGAGATGGCAAGTCGTCGGCTTTCAGCCCCCATGCCACGAGTCTTTGGGGTGTTCAGGATAAACTTGAGCGCTCTTGTTCCCATTTTTGGGTCCATCTAGGGAGGCGCTCAACATAACGAACAAGGCAACCAGACTTATAATGCTTGAACACTCTCTCTTAGCCATAGAATTCTATAATTTTAAATTTCGGCGAAGCCCCTAGTCTTCGAAGGTCAATTTGGGGCGCTTATCCACGCCTTGGCCGGACAAGTATCCTCTCCTCGCTCTAAGCGGCATAAGTCTTTAAGGACTCGCAGAAAACCTCTCGAACAGCGGCCGGTCTCTCGCCTCATCATGACGGTCAGTTTTAGCTTTCTCCACTGAGGCGTTAACCCAGCCGAACTGGGGCGGAATCGCAGTGGTTCTCCCGATGCTTCCTTAGCCGATATAACGGAACATAAGGTACCAAAACACGGGAGCCGGGCAAACCCAACTATTGACACAAGACATGATTCGGAGCCGATGCATATAGTGCTATAAGTTTAGGGTGCCGCACTTGTGAAAGTGTTCGGACTCATCACACCATAATGCGGGAAACATAAGCCCCTGGTGTATATTAGCCGTACCAAAGTGTACGGATGCAACATGTCGTGAATGAACATATGTATGAAAAAGAAATGCAATTATAAGCAAAAAGGTGCTGCATTGTTTTATTCAATAAGTAATGCTACGAATGCAGAACGATACAAATAGTGCGATAAGCAAGGTAGGAGACTGTTAAACATGTCCCCTTCCAGGGGTAGGCTGCAGATTGGTGTATGAAAATGCTCGTAATGGAGACCACCTGTATATTCGTTGTAGCCTTTATCCTTCCCTGGCTGTTGCATCGTGAGTTCGGCAGTGTCTGGCTGAGACAGGCTTCCGACAAACGGAGTCCTGTGTTTAAAAAGTAAAATGTAAAAGAAAAGAAAAAGGAACGACACACTTGAGAGCCCCTTGTGTGGTTGAGCCACAAATCTGGGTGTATTGTGGTCGTGCCCCCTCCCCATGCCCATGGTATCTTGAGCGTAATGGTGTATGCGAAGGACCTGCTTTGTCATTTCGCAGAGCTGGGTTGGGGCCGCATCGCTACGCTGCGTTTCGGAACGTGCTGTGGTCTTGTTGTAAGTTACTCCGCATGCTTATTGTGTCCGCCGCTTAACGGCCGGATTTGATAATTGCCTTAAGAGGCTGCATTGCACTTCGCCCATGAGAGCCGCTTATATGTTCCTCCGCGCGGAGGGAACGTTCGTTTCCATTGACCGTAATGACTCCTCGAGGGCCCGCATCTTGAGCTTGAGGTATGCGTAAAGCGGCACCGCGTTGAACTTTGCAAACGTGGTACGTCCGAGCAAGGCATGATAGCCGCTGCGGAACGGGACTAGTCGAAGATTAACTCCTCGCTTCGGAAGTTATCCGGGGATCCGAAGACCACTTCCAGTGTAATTGAGCCTGTACAATTGGCTTCTACACCTGGTATGACGCCTTTAAAGGTCGTTTTGGTAGGTTTAATCCTTGAGGGGTCTATGCCCATTTTGGCGCATTGTATCTGGTAAAGCAGGTTCAGTTGCCGCCGCCGTCCATCGTGACTCGTTAGGTGAAATCCATCGACGATTGGGTCTAGGATCGGTCTTGGCGAATCCGCCGTGGCGGATCTTTGGTGGGGTGGTCCCTTTGGTCAAAAGTGATCGGGCAGAGGACCATGGATTGAACTTCGGGCAACTGCTCCATCGCGTAGACATCCTCGAGTGCACGCTTCCGCTCCCTTTGGGTATGTGGGTTGCATATATCATGTTCACCGTTCGCACTGTGGGGAAACCCTTCCATCCTCTATTGTTCGGGCGGTTGGGTCTCGTCCTCGCCATCGCTATGTAGCCCCTTGTCATTGTTTTCGCAATTAACTTGCTCGCTGCTTGAATACCCAACAGTCCATGTTGGTGTGGTTATTGGCTTTTCGGGGTGCCGTGTATCCGCACAAGCGGTCGAGTATTCGGTCCAAATTGGACGGACCCGGAGTAGTTCGTTTGAATGGCTTTTTCCGCTGACCGGGTATAGAGCCTTTGAATCCGGCATTGACTGACGTATCCTCAATTTTGTCGCCGTTAGTGCGGTGTTTGTTTTTGGTACAACGCGGCCTGCCGTTTTGTTCCTTGAAGTCCGGACTGCCAGAATTTTTGCTGAGGTTGTTGCTGCGTGCTAGCCAATTTGTACTCACCCAGCAGAAGCGGGTCATGAGTGATGTGAAGGCTGCCATGGATTTCGCTTTTCCCCGCCCTAGGTGCCGGGCAAGCCACTCGTCATGATGTTATGCTTGAAGGCCGCGAGGGCCTCCGCATCCGTCATATCGACGATTTGGTTTTTCTTGGTTAAGAACCGTGTCCGTAATTGTTCCGCCGATTCGTCTGCTGCTGAATTATGTGGCTTAGGTCATCGGCGTCGTGGTCGCACATAAGTGCCCTGGAAGTTATCAAGGAATGCGGCTTCCGTGTCCTCCCAGCTCCCAATTAACTCTGGCCGGCAAGCTGTTGAGCCAATGCCGGGCTGGTCCTTTAAGCTTGAGGGGAGGTATTTGATGGCGTGAAGATCGTCACCGCGGGCCATGTGGATATGAAGGAGATAGTCTTCGATCCAAACCGCGGGGTCTGTTGTGCCATCATAGGATTCAATATTGACGGGTTTAAACCCTTCGGGGATTTGATGATCCATTACTTCGTCTGTGAAGCATAGTGAGTGCACGGCGCCTCTGTAATGGGCGATATCACGACGGAGCTCAAAAGAGCTTGATCTGTTTTGTTCAGCCCGGCCGGACTTACTGTGTCCGGCGCGACGGTTGTTGTCACGTACCGTGGGGCGCCCACGCGATCCATAGATCGATCTTGATTGTCTTGCCTTGTCCTCCAATATATCTCGCAGGTCCGGAGCGTTCCCCTTTGGCCAAGTGCTTTTTGAGCGATGCCGGGCACGGTTCTAGTGAAGGGCCTAGAGGCCTCTCTGTCAGCGGCCACAGGGTGGTCGGTCAGCCGTATTGTCTCCTGGTGATGCGGGTTCGTAAGCCTCCTCCTCTAATCGGGGGAGCAGCTTGCGTTTAGGGTAGCTTTTGGAGGGGCGTTCGAGCTCATGCTCTTCGGCCGCGAGGACTTCGGTCCATCTGTCGGCTAGCGCATCCTCGATCAGCTCTAAGTTGTTGCTGCTTTTCTTTAGGCTGTTCGCCGTGGCTATAAGCCTGCGCCTAAAACGCTCTTGTTCGACGTGATTCTCGTGCACGATTTAATTCATTGTCGTCGAGGCTTGCTTCGTCTTTGGAAGGAGGCATATAATCCTCTACCTCTTCTTCTGCCGCTCTCTCTTGAGGGCTGGCGTCTTCATCCTCCTGCGATGGATCTTGCTAGAGTGGATTGTCTTCGGTGTTGTCCGGTGTATTGTTATCTCCGGTGCCGGAATCTTCATTCTTGCTGTGGCGGGATTTAGAGCGGCGCCGCTGACGCCGGCGCTTGGGCTGCTTCTTGGAGGGGTCATCCTCCGTTGTTCCATCGCCGTTCCCATCTTTTGGGATGTCCACCATGTATATGTCGTATGACGAGGTGGCCTTCCAGTGCCCTGTAGGCGCTGGGTCTTGGTCGTCTCCGGCATCGTCGTCCATACCGTCGATGTCATCGGAGTCGTAGTCTAGCATGTCGGTTAGGTCATCGACAGCGGCTACCAAGTGGGTGGTGGGTGGGCGTCAAATTTCTTCGTCGACCGTATCCCAACCTTCCTGACCGTAGTCCGGCCAGGGCTCTCCGGATAAAGAGAGACACTTTAGTGAATTCAGGATGTCGCCAAAAGGCGAAAGTGCCGAAGATGTCCGCGGCCGTGAACTCCATAACGGGCGCCCAATCGGATTCGACTGGCAAGGGCGCGGAGGGTTCGGAGTCCGGATAGGAGTCCGGTGCCCTGGAGTCGGAGTCTTTGCAAAGGACAGAGATGGTGTTCGGCTCGATCGCCGTAGAGATTGTAGCCCCCGAGGCGGTGTCCAACCACTCGTCCTCGGTCGGGAATCCGCTTCGGATTAAGGGCCGAGCGGATATCGGTGCGGCCTCCGTGGCATTGTTCGGCTGCAGAGCTAGATCATGCCCATCGAGACAATCTTGTGCACGCTTGGCTGCGGCTCGAATCCGTCGAAGATCAAGTCTACGCGGATATCGGCCGTATAGTTTAGACTTCCAAATCTGACCTGGTGGCCAGGGGCGTAGATTTCGATCTGCTCGAGATGGCTGCTTAATTGGCCCAGCAGTAAAGCCGCCGAACACAAAGATCTGTCCGGGAGAAAAGTCTCACCACGGACCGCGTCGTTGTTGATGATCGGAGGAGCCATCGGGCCTATCGGCATTTACACAGGGAACTCTCAATGAAAGCACCAATGTCGGTGTCAAAACCGCGGATCTCGGTAGGGGTCCCGAACTGTGCGCCTAGGCGGATGGTAACAGGATACAAGGGACACAATGTTTTACCTGTGTTCGGGCCCTCTTGATGGAGGTAAAACCCTCACGGCCTGCTAGATTAATATTGATGATGTGTGTTACAAGAGTGGATCTACCACGAGATCAAAGAGGCTAAACCCTAGAAGCTAGCCTATGGTATGATTGTTGTTGGTCCCACGGACTAAAACCCTCCGGTTTATATAGACACCGGATAGGGTTAGGGTTACACGTAGTCGGTTACAATGGTAGGAGATCTACATATCCAGATCGCCAAGCTAGCCTTCCACGCCAAGGAAAGTCCCATCCGGACACGGGACGAAGTCTTCAATCTTGTATCTTCATAGTCTTGGAGTCCGGCCGATGATGATAGTGCGGCTATCCGGACACCCCCTAGTCCGGAACTCCCTCACACACCTTCCATTTGGGCACGTTTGTCCTTGGCCTCGTTGTTGGTGGCCCGCCATTCTTTTGAGCACCACGCATTGACAAACACCTCCCAACAATCCATCCGATCCGCACACCATCTCGGAGGGGCCTAAGTTAGCAAATAGAAACTTCAGCCACGGGCCGTGAATTACTAAATAAAGTAAGTAAGTACAAGGCCTTAAGAATTACCTTCATGTACTACTCCTTACTCAAGAACTTATCGCGGCACTCCTGCTTGGGCTTCTTGATACCACGCCCGGCGTAGTAGTCTCGAACAGTCTGCACCCGAACCTCATGCCAGAAGTTCTCAAGTAGGCGCTTGCACTCCTTGTCGATAACATCCGCCGCATCCTCCTCAGATCCCTCCTCACACCTGTAGAATGTATGCAATCAAATGAGACAATATTGATTAGTACAATTAATAACTAGCTAGTTGAAGATTTTTAATTGTGTAAAGGAGAAATTACCCAGAATTTTGTGATCACCACGTCTGCCCTCGCCTTGCACAAGACACCATCGATAATCTCACCCGGCGGGGCCGGGGCAGCCAAGTAGTGCTCCCAACTCAATCCAACCTCCGGAAGCCGACCCTCACTGTGCAACGTGACAAACCCCGGGAAGTTTTGCCGAATCAGAACTCAAAGGACGGAGTTGGGCCGACGGACACTTTCATGGTGGTCCCAACCCCTGCAGCATGACAAGGCCAACGCATTAGTTATTTGAAGAGACGTGAATGCAGAAGGTACAAAAAGATTAAATGCACTTACCTCTCCCCATGAGGGAAAATCAACCACCTCTGCTCGCAGGTCGCCGGCACGGACAGGAGCCGTGTAGCACCATGCTGGTAGACGTTGCCCCCTCCCCCTCCTCCTCAAAATCAGTCGGCTCCCCGCCATCATCAGCATGGCCACTCGGCTCCCCGCCATCATCAGCATGGCCACTCGGCTCCTCAGGCTGACCCGACCAAGTACCCCATCCAGACGTGAGCTCCTTCGGGGTCTCGTGGCTCTCGTGGGCCGAAGGCCCGTCGACCCGAGGCTCGTGGGCCGAAGACCCGTGGACGGGAGGCTCGTGGACCGGAGTCCGTGTAGCCTCCTCCTCAGACGAGTCCACCCTAGCTGTCACGCGCTCGGGTGAAACAGCTGGGGGCTGCAGCGAGGAAGGCGTCGTAAGAGTCACCCTACCTCCTCTCCCGCGACCACGTGCTCCACCTCCTCTCTTCTTCTTACCTCGTCCCCTGCTGGGCACCGCGGTCGACGACGAAGGGCCCGACGGTGTCACCATACTGTCCAGCAACGCTCGGCGGAGAGGTGCATGTGGAATGGAAGACCTCGCACCACGCGCCGACGAAGAAGGGGCCTCGGCGCGCTCCCGACCAGCACCCACCATCTTTCAACACCTGCCATGACAAAGAATAAACGAAATTAGTACAACATAAAAAAAAGTACCGACATGAATAATAATATGTATATCACTTAAGTGTATCATCATCAAGTACAACATAAAAAAATTGAATACCGACACTACTAATAATCTCGATCAAGACCATCAATAAATGCATAATCATCATCATCACTATAATCAATGATGGGCTCATAGGGTTCATTGGCATCAACATGTGCAAGGCCACCTTGACGTAATCGGTCAAGCATTGACAGGTCATCCGCAGCAGTAACCTCTTCTTGTTCCGGCTCTTCTTGTTCCGGCTCTTCTTGTTCCTCCTCTGGGGTGATGTCGGATTCACTGTCGCTGTCTACTTCAATGTTTTGGGGTGAAGTATAGCGGTTCTTGAAACGCTTTTTGGAAAGACGTGTCTCTTGGAAGAATTCTCCTTCATATGTGTCTGGGTTATGTGAGGTTCATAATCCTCTTCCTTTGGGGGAGAAAGTCTAGCACGTGGCGGCACTTCATAAACGACATGCCAACCTTTCAGATTTGGATTAGTTTGGCAGGCCCACGGTAGATAGAATACTTGGGTCGCTTTGTTGAGCCGTAATATAAACATCAGAACATCTAAATGGGTGCTTTGGTTGATTTCAACTAGCCCTATATGTTCATGAGTCCTTCTAGTCTCCTTCGCTGAAACCAATAACATTTGAAGACTACGACATTCGTGGGTTTTCACCATAGAATGTAAGTTCATAAATTGCTTCAACTCTCCCATAATACTCGGTACCTCCTTCGCCGATAGCAGATACACAACAATTTTTAGACTTTCGGTCGGCCATAGATAGCTCTTTGCCATAGGTAGGAAAGCGATACCCGTTGTTGTCGTACTTGTCAAATGAACAGACCTTACAGTCAAAACCATTAGCGACTTGTCTCAATTCGGCGTCCATAGACTCTGAATTAGCCTACAAGTTTAATATGAAAGGATTGTTGCATTACGCACAAATTAGCGAATGAAATGAAATTGTCTAATAGAAATTACCGTTTGTTTGAACCAAGAGATGAAACCGGGATAGCCGCCTCCTTGCTTTGTGAGAAGCTCATACTCTTAGACGGAATCCTTTTGCATCTCCGCTCCATACGAGAATATGGCGACGTATCGACTGTATGACATATCCAGGAATAAGAGCAGTTCAAAGTAAATAGAAGTTGCGAAACAATGTACCGAGAACTTACTCGATGTACGGCCGCACTTCTATTAGGTTGTTGAAGTTATACAATGAAATGGTCCGCCATTCTTCATTATCCAAAGATACTGGATGTGAAACACTAGCTGGTGCGAGATTCCCTTTGAATAGGCTAAGGTTGGATCCACCCTTTTTAGGGTCGTCAGCATTGTACCGAGGCTTCGGATTATGCAAATGACGATTTTTGGCTTCGTAGTGTGCTGTTACGAAGTTTTCCGCCTCCTCTGTGATGAATGCCTCAGCCATCGATGCTTCAATTCTACGTTTATTTTTACATTTTTCTCGAAGCGTCTTCTGCATCCTCTCAGTTGGGTAGCACCAACTATTTTGCATGCCCCCCCCCAATCTTGCCTCGGTCGGGAGATGCAAAATCAAATGCTGCATTGGATTAAAGAAGCCCGGTGGAAAGATCTTCTCTAACTTGCAGATCAACTCCGGCGCCAACTCTTCCATTTCTTCTAGCACGCCAGCGATAATTCTTTTCGCACAAAGAACACGGAAGAAATAGCTGAGTTCTGCCAAGATTAGCCATTCATCCTCGTGGATGAAGCCACGCAACATCACCGCATTACCCGCTCAATCCGTATGTGCCAATCATGACTCTTGAGACCAAATATCTTCAATTTATCAAGATTCGCTCCCCTCTTTAGATTCACAGATACCCATCGGGAACATCAACTGCTGTTGCACCCACAAGATAATTTCCCTCATAGCTGGCCTTCCAAGATTGAACCATGCCTTTGGCTTCGGCCCATTCTGCTTTCCTTTCGGTTCTTTCATGTTTTGTAACGGCCTATCACATAGCGCCTCCAGATCGACTCTAGCCTTAGTATTATCCTTTGACTTCCCTTCTATGCCGAACAATGTACCAAAAAGTGCCTCGGCGATATTCTTCTCAGTGTGCATCACGTCGATGTTGTGTGGGAAAAGGAGGTCTTTGAAGTAAGGCAGATCCCATAAGCATGTTTTGTGAGTCCACGCGTGCTTAGTATTATACCCCTTGAAGTACCCTGGACGCTGTGGATCTGGCTCAAGAGTGTTTAATCGATCCAGTGGTCATTGGCTGTCAATGCAGGTGGTGCAGAGTTTTGACAACTCTACCTCGATGAAGTTCTTCTTGTCTTTCCTGAACTTATGACGAGGATCCAGGAACTGTCTATGCAATTCGACGCAAGAAAACTTGCGACCCGCCTGCAGCCAACGAAACTCAAGAGATGCCTTGCATGTGGGGCATGGGAACCGTCCATGCACACACACCAGCCAACGAATAGCGCATACGCCGGCAAGTCATGCGTCGAGTACATGTACCGTATATCGCATTATGAAGTTTCTTTTGCTATAGGCATCGTATGTCTTGAATCCATTATCCTGTGCTTCCTGCAATTCGCCTTTAAGCGGCTGCATGTACACATTCATATTTTTTCCCGGATAGTTGGGCCCCGAATTATCAACGCCAGAAAATGTTTTTCTTTGCATAATATGTCCGGGGAGATTGAGTGGAAAGACAAATACAGACAACAATCAGACATTGGGCTGCCATTGCACCAAACACATTAAACCCATCCGTCGATGCCAACTCGAGGATGCCTCGGATCCGCCGCTTTGTCAAGATGTAATTCATCAAACTTTTTCCACGCAACACCATCCCATGTGTGTACCATCATCGATTCCCATCCGTATCTAGTTCGGTTCTTTTGCCTGTTTTGTGCCATGTCATCTGTCTGCCGCCTCTTCGACCATGAAAAGACGTTGAAGTCTTGGTACAATTGGCATATACCGAAGAACACTAACAGGGATTTTGGTCTCAGGTCTTCTCACCTATACCGTTGTTCACCACAATATACCGGAAGACTTGCAAATGGGACACTAGTTCAAGTCTGCATAGTCAAGCCTAATTAAGGCACATCCTTTCTCACAGTGCATGTATCTTCTCATAGGGCATCTTGATTGCACGGAGGATTTTGTCCGACTGGTACAGGTTTGCGGTGCATTACATGGCCTTTGGGTAGAAAGCGTCCAAATCATCATAATTGCGTCATAGCATTCTCTGCCCAAGTTGAATCGAGCCTTCAGAGCCATTACTTGTGAGATGGCATCCAACTTACAAAGCTCAATGTGCTCGTGGAGTGGACGTTTTGAAGACTCCAACATTTCATTGAAGGCCTTTGCAGATTCCTCCATCTCCTCGTCCGAATCCCGAGCAGCATCATAGTCTTGCACCATGTTTTCCATCCCGGTACCATGCTCGTCGGTGCGACGATGATCCACCTCAGCTCGGTCACGTTGGGCAGACTCACCATGAAATGTCCACACCGTATAATCGGGCGTAAAACCAATCTTCTGCAGGTGTTTGCCCATTTCAGCCTCTGTCCTCTTTTCCCAATTGCCGCACCGGAAACAGGGGCACCAGGTTTTCTTCTGGCCATTTGCAAATGTGGCTTGCACAAACCCCTTGGTTTTTGTGAACCATTCAGTGCTCCATTTGTTCTCGACCAGTGTGATCGTATACATCCACGCATACGATCACTCATCTTGACTTTCGTAGCTACCGGACACACAAAATTATATATGTAATTCACCATGTATATATTCATCAGTTGATCTACTTTGTCAATTTTATTACGTCCATGCAACCTACACTCTAATAGGTAATGATAGGTCCTAATCAAACCCGTGTATGTGTAGATAGGGTTCAGATTCCCATGCTATGCTCCGGATCCGGCCAAATTTCGGTAGCACCTCCCCTTTGTTCTCTGATACACGTCTCTGCAATAAACAGAGAGGATGTGTACCCGGAGAACAACAGAGGAGGCACTGACGAAATCTATGCGTAGGATCCGGAGCAAAGCATATGGGAAACGAACCCAATCTACACATACTCGGCTGTCCATGGATAGTGTTGGACAATTCGAAAGAATCAAGGTTATAAATATGCAAATGCATGCATATTTATAACTATGACGCTTTCGAACGGGAGACACATATTGGTTACGACATCGATGATTCAAGACACATATATAGCTAGCTATCAAGTTTCATCGGAATAGATCAAATAATTAATGGGGGAGGAGGACATGTCATTTGTGCTCACCCACGAACGAAGGGGCAGAGCTCGTCAAACGCACGGTGAGGTCGTCGAACACCAAACCTCGCAGCTTTTGGGTAAGTTGGCAGATGGCAAAGTAGCTGATTCCAGTAGTGAAAGTTGTAGATGATTCAGTGAGCAACAGGTTTCTGTTAGGTGTTTTGGTTTCTGTATCGATTCTTGGTGGGGTTGTGGCTTCTTGCTTGTTGAGCTCTCTGTTTCTGATTACCTACTTGTGGTTGGCGGGTGCAGCACCATACCAACTTGAAAATTTGCTTCCTGTTTTGCCTGATTCTTGGCAAGTTTGGTCTCTGAATTGCCAAGTGGTAGTAGTAACCAGAGTAATCGATATTTTATGCGTGTTCTTAGTTTATCTCAAGTCATGTCTAGTTAGGCCTTTCCACCCCTTGATAGGTACCACTTATTTGGACTGGTGTTTTCCTGAAATTATATGTTGGTTTCATTTCATCAGCTGAGTAGAAAGGCTTCCTTTTTGTATGTAGGTTCTTCAGAAAGAAGATCGAGGTGTTGTGTGTTCAGGAAGTACAGTGATATGAAGTTTATTCTCCCAGGCAGATATATAGATGCTTTCAATTCTGTTGGGTCCATTCTCTCCTTTTGATTTACTTCGCTTGCAGTAGAATTCTGTCACTCCTCTTGTAATTTTCTGAATGAATTTGCAGTTATTCAGTTGTTCTTACCTAGCCCACTCATATCATAATCATACTTCTGCCTAATTTAGTACAGTATGTAGATGCACAGTTGCACTAGCGCACCATGTTTCTACCATCTTTCCTTTGCTCCAAATCTTGCTATTTTTACTACTGTAATTTGAATTTGGGAGCAAGATGAATAATCAGAAATTGATATGTCCAGCCAAATGATATCTTGTGCTTTCCAAAGTGATATGTACCCAACTGCTTATATACATATTTTGTTCTTAACTGTAGATTTCCTCTCACAGTAGCTCCATGCAAAAGAAGGTTGAAAGGAGAAGGAGAGTTTGTGACTGCTATAGAAGGACTGAAGGAGGTCCATGTTGAAGAAGGTTGATAGTAGCAGTAGAGCTTGTAATATTGTCATTGCCATTGTATTTGTGTTGTATGATGTATCCGCATTTACCCACAAAAAAATGTATTCACGTTGTAATACTGTGATTGCCATTTTGGCTACTATTTCAAGCAGTGTATTTTGCCAGTGCTGATTTAGATATTTGTTACTTATTTACTATGAAATGAAATCTAAAGAACTTGACCCTGACAAGCGGGTCCTATTACTAGAAACTGACAATTGGGACAAATCTTTTGAGAAAAAGAAAAACTGAAACTCTTGGGACAAATGTAAAACAGTGGAAAATAAAATGGCAAAAAATAAAAGATCATACGCTGTAAAAGGCCGCATCTAGAAATAAAAGGTCAATTGCTGGGCCAGCCCATGTAGCTAGCAAAAATTAATAGGAAAAATAAATATTAATAAGGCCGAATTAATGGGCTCGGCCCATATAAACACCGAATTGGACCGGGCTGATTCTTGTGCCACATCAGATTGCCACGTCGGATGCCTACGTGGCCTGGGGAGGCTGCTAGTGACCAAAACAAAACAGTAGGCATATTTTGGTCGTAAACATCTACGGCCTTCTCACAGAGAAGGTCGTTAATTTTAGTTTACGACCGCCAGCTTTTGACCTTCTGTTTTTGGTCACAAAAAGATCGCAAATAAGAAACAATGACCTTTCAGTGACCAATAGTCAAGGTCACAAGTTGACATATTTTCTTGTAGTGCACGAGGCAGGGGGCGTGCCCCAGGGGGGGCACCCTTTACCCTCGTGGACATGGTGTGGGCCCCATGATGCTGATTCTTTCGCTAATATTTTTATTAATTCCAAAACGTGTCTCCGTGGATTTTCAGGTCATCCCGAGAACTTTTATTTCTGCACAAAAATAACACCATGGCAGTTATGCTGAAAACAGCGTCAGTCCGGGTTAGTTCCATTCAAATCATGCATGTTATAGTCCAAAACAAGGGCAAATGTGTTTGGAAAAGTAGATACATTGGAGACGTATCAACTCCCCCAATCTTAAGCCTTTGCTTGTCCTCAAGCAATTCAGTTGACAAACTGAAAGTGATAAAGAAAAACTTTTACAAACTCTGTTTGATCTTGTTGTTGCAAATATGTAAAGCCAGCATTCAAGTTTTCAAAGAAAGATTATGAACTAACCATATTCACAATAACATTTAGGTCTCACGTTTACTCATATCAATGGCATAATCAACTAGCGAGCAATAATAGTAAATCTCGGATGACAACACTTTCTCAAAATAATCATAACATGATATTACAAGATGGTATCTCGCTAGCCCTTTCTGAGACCGTAAAACTTAAATGCAGAGCAACCCTGAAGATCAAGGACTGACTAGACATTGTAATTCATGGTAAAAGAGATCCAGTCATACTCAATGTAAATTAATAGCAATGCATGCGAATGACAGCGGTGCTCTCCAACTGGTGCTTTTTAATAAAAGGATGATAACTCCACAAAAAAATAGATAGGCCCTTCGCAGAGGGAAGCAGGGATTTGCATAGGTGCTAGAGCTCGAGTTTTGAAACAGAGATAAATAATATTTTGAGTGGCATACTTTCATTGTCAACATAACAACCTTGAGATCTCGATATCTTCCATGCTACACACATTATAGGCGGTTCCCAAATGGAATTGTAAAGTTTATACTCCCCCACCACCAACAAGCATCAATCCATGGCTTGTCCGAAACAACGGGTGCCGTCCAACTAACAACAATCCTGGGGGAGTTTTGTTTGCAATTATTTTGATTTGATTTGAGCATGGGACTGGGCATCCCGGTTACCGGCCATTTTCTCGTGAATGATGAGCGGAGTCCACTCAACGTGAGAATAACCCAAATAGCATGGAAGATATAGATAGCACTAGTTGATACATGAGCTATTCAAGTATACAAAATAGAATTTCATTTGAAGGCTTAGAGTTTGGCACATACAAGTTTACTTGGAACGGCAGGTAAATACCACATATAGGAAGGTATGGTGGACTCATATGGAATAACTTTGGGGTTTATGGAAGTGGATGCACAAGCAGTATTCCCGCTTAGTACAAGTAAAGGCTAGAAAAGGATTGGGAAGCGACCAACTAGAGAGCGACAACAGTCATGAACATGCATTAAGATTAATCAACGATGAGTGCAAGCATGAGTAGGATATAAATCATCGTGAACATAAATATAGTGGAGGCTATGTTGATTTTTTTTCCACTACATGCGTGAACATGTGTGATAACCGACAAGTGTAGGGGATCGCAACAGCTTTCGAGGGTAGAGTATTCAACCCAAATTTATTGATTCGACACAAGGGGACCAAAGAATATTCTCAAGTATTAGCAGCTAAGTTGTCAATTCAACCACACCTGGATAACTTAATATCTGCAGCAAAGTGTTTAGTAGCAAAGTAATATGATAGTAGTGGTAACGGTAAAAAAAAGAGTAATGAAAGCAAAAGTATATTTTTGGTGTTTTGTAGTAATTGTAACAGTAGCAACGGGAAAGTAAATAAGCGTAAACCAGGCATTGGATCGGTGATGGATAATTATGCCGGATGCGGTTCATCATGTAACAGTCATAACATAGGGTGACATAGAACTAGCTCCAATTCATCAATGTAATGTAGGCATGTATTCCGAATATAGTCATACGTGCTTATGGAAAAGAACTTGCATGCCATCTTTTGTCCTACCCTCCCATGGCAGCGGGGTCCTGATGGAAACTAAGGGATATTAAGGCCTCCTTTTAATAGAGAACCGGAAGAAAGCATTAGCGCATAGTGAATACATGAACTCCTCAAACTACGGTCATCACCGGGAGTGGTCCCGATTATTGTCACTTCGGGGTTGCCGGATCATAACACATAGTATGTGACTATAGACTTGCAAGATAGGATCAAGAACACACATATATATTCATGAAAACATAATAGGTTCAGATCTGAAATCATGGCACTCGGGCCCCAGTGACAAGCATTAAGCATAGCAAAGTCATAGCAACATCAATCTCAGAACATAGTCGATACTAGGGATCAAACCCTAACAAAACTAACTCGATTACATGATAGATCTCATCCAACCCATCACCGTCCAGCAAGCCTACGATGGAATTACTCACGCACGGCGGTGAGCATCATGCAATTGGTGATGGAGGATGGTTGGTGATGACGACGGCGACGAATCCCCCTCTCCGGAGCCCCGAACGGACTCCAGATCAGCCCTCCCAAGAGGTTTTAGGGCTTGGCGGTGGCTCCGTTGTAACATCCCAAAATTCTAAATTTTGGAATGTTATAAACAAATGGATAGTTTTGATTGATTGTTTGATTGATTGACTGGAAGTGAGTGAATTTGAAATCTTTTTGAAAGTTAAATGAGAGGGAATAAAAGGACTTTCCCAAACTTTCATTTTGCTTTTATGATCTTCGGGAATTCAAATTCTTTTCATCACAAAAACCCTGGAGAGAAGATGACATGACCTCTTCCATTTATTTAAATGACAAGGGTGTTGAAAATATTTGAATTCCATTTGAGAATATTTCCAATTCTGAAACTTTATGCAACTCAATGATTTTCACGAGCGAAGATAAAATGACTTCTTCAAAACATATGAAATATGAGTTGGGAGTTTCAAAGAATTAAATTCAAAAGTTCCTTTGAATTTATTTTCAATTTGGAGTTATTTGAGTTTTATTCAAATTATTTTTCTCCAAAAATAAAATATATGGAAAATAGGGTAACATGATTCCCTACATCAGAAAATTGGAGAGAAATTAATTTGAAATCATTTTGGTATTTTTAAAATGATTTTCAGTGGATTTTATTAGGGCAGTAGCACTGTTTGTTTTATTTGAATTTGTGTGTATTTTATTTGAAGCTAGAATAATTTTCATCATGTAGGAAATCTTTTTCTAAAAATTTTGATATATTATATGCCTATATAATGTATTTATTTATTTGGTTTTATTATTTATTTCATTCGAAATTGTTTAAAAAGAACCACAGCCTTGGGCCAAAGGCCCAAGCCGCTAAAGCCACCGGCCGCCAAGGCCACAAGGCCATCACACAAGGCCAAGCCGTGGAGCCGCTCCTTTTCTAGTCCTAGTAGGACTCTTGTACTTCTTTCTGTTTATTCCGTTTTGTTTCTAGATCTTTTCCCTTTTGTTTCCTAATCCTAGTCTATTTCTTGTCCCCTACTCCAAGCAAAACCCTCCCCTCCCCAATATAAATACCCAAGCACCCACCCCCCCCTCCAACACATCAAATCAACTCCTCTCCTCTCCTCTCCGCCTCACACCACCGCCGCCGCCCTACGCCGCCGCCGCCCCACACCGCCGCCGCCTCTCACCAGTTGGCCGCCACGCCGCCGCCACCCCTACGCCCGCCACGAACCCTCGCTTCTTGAGGTACTAGCCTCGTCACGTCACCTTTTCTTTTCCTCGGTTCGGTTTTTCAGAATCGTCCGGTTTCCGCTCCGTTTTCTAGATCGGTTTTTCGCTTCGTTTTCTTTCCGAAACCCTAGATCGGTTTTCTCACGGTTTTTCTTTCCGGTTTTGTTTAGCGGCGTCGCTCGATAGATTTTTCTTTTTATTTTTAATTTCCGTCAGGGACCTATCCGTAGTGTTATTTTTTTTGCCGCTAATCTTCAAACGCTCATAACTTTTTACTCGTAAGTCGGAATCCAACGAAACCAACGCCCACTTCTTCGTTATGATCCCTCTATCCAGTAATCCAACTCAAACATGTTTTTGAAAGTTTAAAATTTGAATTAGATCAGATTTGAATTTGAACTTCGTTTGATCATAACTTGATTTTCGTAACTCCGATTTAGTTGATTCTTTTTGCAAATCGAAGCTCTTGACCTAAACTTTCTGATAAGGCCAAATTCACATAATTTTGGTACTGTTAGAAATTGTTTTATGTTGCAAGAGTTATTTGATTGGTTCTGATGTTTTCCGAATTGTTTTCTGCGTTCTTTCCAATCCTTTGTGTGATTGCTTATGTGTGGTTACTATTGATTGCTTACGATAGATTGACCGGAGTGTGACGAGTAGACCTATCAAGAGTTTTGACTGCGAATCATCTTCATCAACTTTGCAGGCAAGTAACACTTGATCATATTTTTTTCTACTACCCAGTTTTTATGCATTAGATCAATCCTCAAACACTTGCATGATTAGGATCTAATTAAATTGTGGGATGGGAAGTAGATGAGGTAGTACCTATTACTGCTTTTACTTATGAAACCTTGGGAGTTACTTCTACGCTTGCTTATTATGCCATGCTATGCTAGTAGACGTGGATTGGGTGAGTGAATATCCATGACAGATGTGAGATTGTTAATTAATGGTTTATTTAAGGTGGCAACTTAAACACACATCCTGGGTGGATTGAGGCACTGGTTTCCATCAGGACTTGCCTGCTTTTCTTCTGACCGCCACCTGTGCTCAAAGGGATCATAAGATTATTCAAACTAGTAACTTCCGTGTGCAGCCACAAGCCATTATGGGCTCTGGCATAGCTGAGTAAGTTGTGCGAACTCTTACGGGTAGACTAGCAGATGTAGGGGTTGTAGGTGGTACGGTCTACCCACAAGTAAGGTGCTAGTGCTTCTGAAAGACTATGTCTCGGTCATCCGTCTCTCAAACACCATGTAGTGCGAGAAACCAAACGGAGGCGATCGAGTCTTGTGGGGAAAAGTGCGCAAACCTCTGCAGAGTGTATAAACTAATCATGATTAGCCGTGTCCCCGGTTATGGACAATTTTGAGTAACTAGTTCTTGGATTATCCTGTTGATCTCATCACGTTACTTAATATAATTTGTTTGGGTTTAATGAGTACTTTTAATTGGGATTGAGGATGGTGTCAACCATTCTCAATGTTCAACAACCACCATGATAGTTAAATAAATTTATTCCTTTGCAGTAGGGAAAAATTGGCTTTTCGCAAAAACTGTAACCATAGAGCTTTTCCACCAGCCATATATGCATGTAGTATAGCCTATTCTTTCATTACTCTCTATGTGTTACATTGCCAGCATATTCCATGTGCTGACCCGTTTTCGGGCTGCAACGTTTCATGTTGCAGACTTTTGCATTTACGAGTAAGTGATATGTTAGGGTTACGATTTCCTATACTCAACTTTGCCGTTGGTGTTGATGGGAATCCACAACCTTGTTGCTTCCGCTTATGTTTTGGATTGAGGTAATAGTTTTTACGTTACTTTATACATGTGATTTACCTCTGTTATAAATCCTTCGAGTACTGTGTGTGTCAGCATACCGATCCAGGGATGACACGAAAGCACAGAGACTTGATCCATTCGGGTCGGGTCGCTACATCTGTATGGTAAAACGCGATGATTTCTTCTCCTTGATTTTTTTCTCTCCGAAAGTAAATATATAGAGTTGGAGGGTGTGTCGGAGGATCTCCAGGGGGCCCACGAGGTAGGGGGCGGGCCCTAGGGGGGCGCCCCCACCCTAGTGGACAGGGTGTGGGCCCCCTGGTATTCATCTTTGGCAAGGATTTTTTATTATTTTTAACTAGATGTTCCATGGAGTTTCAGGTCATTCCGAGAACTTTTGTTTTCTACACATAAAACAACATCATGGCAATTCTGCTGAAAATAGCGTCAATCCGGGTTAGTTCCATTCAAATCATGCAAGTTAGAGTCCAAGACAAGGGCAAAAGTGTTATGAAAAGTAGATACGACGGAGACGTATCAACTCCCCCAAGCTTAAACCTTTGCTTGTCCTCAAGCAATTCAGTTGATAAACTGAAAGAGAAAGAAAAACTTTTACAAACTCTGTTTGCTCTTGTTATTGTAAATATGTAAAGCCAGCATTCAAGTTTTCAGCAAAGATTATAACTAACCACATTTGCAATTACTCTCAGGTCTCATGTTTACTCATATCAATAGCATAATCAACTAGCGAGACATTATAATAAATCTCGGATGACAACACTTTCTCAAAACAATCATAATGTGATATAACAAGATGGTATCTCGCTAGCCCTTTCTGAGACTGCAAAACATAAATGCAGAGCACCTTTAAAGATCAAGGACTGACTAGACATTGTAATTCATAGTAAAAGATATCCAATCATAGTCATACCCAATATAGATTAACAGTAATGAATGCAAATGGCAGTTGTGCTCTCCAGCTAGTGCTTTTAATAAGAGGGTGATGACTCAACATAAAAGTAAATAGATAGGCCCTTCGCAGAGGGAAGCATGGATTTGTAGAGGTGCCAGAGCTCGGTTTTGAAATATAGATAAATAATATTTTGAGCGGTATACTTTCATTGTCAACATAACAACTAAGAGATGGCGATATCTTCCATGCTACACACATTATAGGCAGTTCCCAAACAGAATGGTAAAGTTTATACTCCCCCTCCACCAACAAGCATCAATCCATGGCTTGCTCGAAACAACGAAAGTGCCTCCAACTAACATCAGTCCTGTGGGGAGTTTCGCTTGCAATTAATTTGATTTAGTTTGCATAAAGCATGGGACTGGGCATCCCGGTGACCACCATTTTCTCGTGAATGAAGAGCGGAGTCCACTCCTCTTGAGAATAACCCGCCTAACATGGAAGATAAGGGCAGCCCTAGTTGATACATGAGCAATTCCAGCATACAAAAATGTAATGTTTATTTGAAGGTTTAGAGTTTGGCACATACAAATTTACTTGGAACGGCAGGTAGATACCGCATATAGGAAGGTATGGGGACTCATATGGAATAACTTTGGGGTTTAAGGAATTGGATGCACAAGCAGATTCCCACTTAGTACAGTGAAGGCCAAGAAAAGACCGAAGCGACCAACTAGAGAGCGACAACAGCCATGAACATGCATTAAAATTAATAAACATTGGATGCAGGCATGAGTAGGATATAATCCACCATGAACATAAATATCATGAAGACTATGTTGATTTGTTTCAACTACATTTGTGAACATGTGCCAAGTCAAGTCACTTAAATCATTCAAAGGAGGATACCACCCCACTATACCACATCATAACCATTTTAATAGCATGTTGGCACGCAAGGTAAACCATTATAACTCATAGCTAATCAAGCATGGCACAAGCAACTATGATCTCTAATTGTCATTGCAAACATGTTTATTCATAATAAGCTGAATCAAGAACGATGAAGTCATCATATTTACAAAAACAAGAGAGGTCGAGTTCATACCAGCTTTTCTCATCTCAATCAGTCCATCATATATCATCATAATTGCCTTTCACTTGCACGACCGAACGATGTGAATAATAATAAGAGTGTACATGCATTGGACTAAGCTGGAATCTTCCAGCATTCAATAAACAGGAGAAGACAAGGCAATATGGGCTCTTGGTTAAATCAACAATAATGCATATAAGAGCCACTTCAACAATTTAATCATGGTTTTCTCCTATCGACCCCCAAAGAAAAGAAAAGAAATAAAACTATTTACACGGGAAAGCTCCCAACAGGCAAAAGAAGAATGGGAAATATTTTTGGGTTTTCTTTTTAATTATTACTACTACAACAAGAAAAGTAAACTACTACTATTTTTTTGGTTTTTCTTAAGGTTTAACAAACACACAAGAAGAAAGCAAGAAAAAGAAAATAAACTAGCATGGATATTAAAGTGAAAAAGTATGAGCACCGACATCTAGCAATGAGTGTGTGCAAACATAAATTTAATGTCGGTGGGAAATATGTACTCCCCCAAGCTTAGGCTTTTGGCCTAAGTTGGTTCATTGCCATGGATGGCCTGGCGGATACCCGTAGGTGTAGCTGGGTTCATACTGAGATGCAGCGACTATCGCCTCCTGAGCTGCAGTGTGGCGTCGAGCTGCCTCCGCTCTCCTCTCGTACTCATATGCCTCTTCTCTGGTAATTGTATATCTTCGTTTTGCCTGATAATCAAAGAAGGCAGGAGCAGGGAGAGTAATACGGACAACACGCCATTTGTCAAAGATTAGTCGATATAGGAGAGGTGATTCATTCCTCTCGACAAACTGGTGAGAGACCATAGAATTAAAATCTAAATAAGTAGGAGGCAACTCAATATCATCCTCACGAACGTCCACCTCAAGGAAATTAGCTAAGTGGGTTGCATATATTCCTCCAAGGAAATCTCCATTATATCTATTATGATGCAACCTACGTGCTACAATGGATCCCATATGATAAGATTGGTCTCCTAACACAGCACTCCTGAGAATGCTAAAGTCAGGGACACACATGTGACATGCTTCATCCTTAGCATTTATGCACCTACCTATGAAGAGAGCAAACTAATGTATAGCAGGAAAGTGAATGCTCCCTATGGTAGCTTGTGTTATATCTCCAGATTCTCCCACGGTTATACTAGCAAGAAAGTTTCTAAATTCAGATTTACGGGGATCATTAGTACTACCCCATTGTGGAAGTTTGCAGGCAAATGTAAAATCCTCTAAGTCCATGGTATAAGATTTGTAATAAAGATCAAACATGACAGAAGGAGAATTACGCGAAGATGAAAATTCAAACCTCCTCACAAAAGAGCTAGTGAGTTGATAGTACTGGGGGCATTTGTCTGCCTCAAAGTCCACAAGATCGGCGTGGCGCAAATATGCGTTAAATTCTTCTTTCATTCCCGCTCGATCCATAAAATTTTCCGAAGGCCATTCACAGGGCCGCACTGGAGCGTCTCTTGGGGCCTCCTCATAAGCATCACGCATTGCAAGCCTGGGACCTTGCTTCCTTGAAGAACCACCTTGGAACATTTTCCTAAGCATATTGCTTTTCTCGGATTTTTTTTTGAAATTTTTAGTAACTTCAAACAAAAGTGAACCAAGCTCAACAAAAATGATAGCAACTACTCCTACAAGTGCCTAGAGCCTATATCAAGCATTAGAACTACTTGGAACCATATAAATTTGACATGCAAGCTCAAGAACATGGTCACCTATGCAGCACAAATTTGCAAAGAATAAAGCACTAGAACAAAAACTAATTGGACCAATGGAGGAGTCACATACCAAGGAACAATCTCCCCAAGCAGTTTTGTGAGAGGTGCTTTCAGCAAGGAGATCAAAAATCGCAGCAAAGAGAGCTAGAACTCATGCTTGAGCTTGTTATTCGTGTTTGTGGGAGGAAGAAGAAGAAGAAGATGGGTGCAGGAATAAGTGGAGGAGGGCCACCGTGGGCCCACGAGGCAGGGGGGCGCGCCCTGGGGTGTTTTCAGTACCATAAATCCTCAAATATTCCCGAAAAAATCATATTAAATTGGCATGGCATTTGGAGGACTTTTTTTTGGGGTATTTTTATATTGCACGGATAAATCAGGAAACAGACAGAAAAATACTATTTTTACTTTATTTCAACTAAATAATGTAAAGTATAAAGAGGGTATGTAAGGTTGTGCCTTCTAGTTTCATCCATCTCATGCTTATCAAAAGGAATCCATTAACAAGGTTGATCAGGTCTTGTTAATAAACTCATTCCGAATAACATGAAACCGAGAAATTTCGAATAACACTATAGTTACCTCAACGGGATATGCACATCCCCTATAATAAGAATATCATATTTCATCTTGACAAGAGGGAAGAGGAAATTCAAAACCTCCAAAAATAATCGACGGAATTTTTCCAATAGAGTTGATACTATGAACTTGAGGTTGTTTCCTCGGAAAGTGTACCGTATGCTCATTACCATTAACATGAAAAGTGACATTGCCTTTGTTGCAACCAATAACAGCCCCTGCAGTATTCGGAAAAGGTCTTCCAAGAATAATAGACATACTATCGTCCTCGGGAATATCAAGAATAAGAAAGTCTGCTAAAATAGTAACGTTTGCAACCAAAACAGGCACATCCTCACAAATACTGACAGGTATAGCAGTTGATTTATCAGCCATTTGCAAAGATATTTCAGTAGGTGTCAACTTATTCAAATCAAGTCTACGATATATATAAAGAGAAAGGCATAACACTAACATCAGCTCCAAGATCACATAAAGCAGTTTTAACATAATTTCTTTTAATGGAGCATGGTATAGTAGGTACTCCTGGATCTCCAAGTTTCTTTGGTATTCCACCCTTAAAAGTGTAATTAGAAAGCATGGTGGAAATTTCAGCTTCCTAGATCTTTCTTTTATTAGTAACAATATCTTTCATATACTTAGCATAAGGATTCATTTTGAGCATATCACCAATCGCATACGCAAAAAGATAGGTCTAATCATTTCAGCAAAGTGCTCAAAATCCACATCATCCTTTTTCTTGGATGGTTTCGGAGGAAAAGGCATGGGTTTCTGAACCCATGGTTCCCTTTCTTTACCATGTTTCCTAGCAACAAAGTCTCTCTTATCATAACGTTGATTCTTTGATTGTGGGCTATCAAGATCAACAGCAGCTTCAATTTCTACATCATTATCATTACTAGGTTGAGTATCATCATGAACATCATCATTAACATTTTCACTAGGTTCATGTTCATTATCAGATTGTGTTTCAGCATCAGACATAGATATATCATTTGGATTATCAGGTGGTCCAGCAATAGGTTCACTAGAGGTTTGCAAAGTCCTATCATTTTTCTTTTTCTTCCTCTTAGAAGAACTAGGTGCATCAATATTATTTCTCTTAGAATCTTGTTCAATTCTCTTAGGATGGCCTTCAGTATACAAAGGTTCCTGAGTCGTTCTACCAGTTCTAGTAGCCATTCTAACAGCATAATCATTTTTTTACTATTCATTTCATTGAGCAAATCATTTTGAGCTTTAAGTACTTGTTCTACTTGAGTGGTAACCATAGAAGCATGTTTGATAACAAGTTTAAGTTCACCTCTAATATCAGCCATATAATCACCCGAGTGTTTAATCATATAAGCATTTTTAATTGTCTACCAAAATAAGCATTGAAATCTTCTTGCTTAAACATAAAGTTATCAAACTCATCCAAGCACTGGCTAGCAATTTTAGTAGGAGGGACTTCAGCTTTATCATATCTATAATGGGAATTTACCTTTACTACCCGTGTCGGGTTATCAGGATATGGAGGTTCTTCGATAGGTAATGGATCAAGATCATATGTTTCTTGAACAGGCTACAGATTAAGACCATGTATTTCTTCAATAGGAGGTAAATTCTTAACATCTTCAGCTTTAATACCTTTTTCTTTCGTAGATTTCTTTGCCTCTTGCATATCTTCAGATCGAGAAATAGAACACCTCTCTTCTTCGGAGTTGGTTTAGGAATAGGCTCAAGAATTGGCTCTAGAGCTGGCTCAGAGGTGCCCAAATATTTTCATTTTTCAACATATTATTCAATAGAATTTCAGCTTCATCCGTGTTCTTTTCCCTAAAAGAGAACCAACACAACTATCCATGTATTATCTGGAAGCATTGGTTAGTCCATTATAAAAGATATCAAGTATTTCATTTTTCTTAAGAGGTTGATCAGTCAAAGCATTAAGTAACTTGAGATGCCTCCCCCAATCTTGTGGGAGACTCTCTTCTTCAATTTGCACAAAATGTATATTTCCTTTAAAGCAGCTTGTTTCTTATGAGCAGGGAAATATTTAGCATGTATAATAAATCATATCCTGGGGACTGCGCACACAACCAGGATCAAGATAATTAAACCATATCTTAGCATCACCCTTTAATGAGAACGGAAATATTTTAAGGATATAAAAGTAACGAGATCTCTCATCATTGGTGAACAGGGTGGCTTTATCATTTAATTTAGTAAGATGTGCCACAACAGTTTCAGATTCATAACCATGAAAAGGATCAGATTCAACCAGAGTAATTATCAGGATCAACAGAGAATTCATAATCCTTATCGGCAACACAAATAGGTGAAGTGGCAAAAGCAGGGTCAGGCCTCATTCTATCTCTAAGAGATTCCTTGTTTCATTTAATTAATAGCTTCTTGAGTTCACAACTATCTTTGCAAGCTAAAATAGCTGCAGAAGCTTCTTTATCAAAAACATAACCCTCAGGAATAACAGGCCTATCTTCATCATCACTTTCATCAATATAATCATTATCAATAATTTCTTTCTCTCTAGCCCTAGCAATTTGTTCATCAAGAAATTCACTAAGGGGCACAGTAGTATCAAGCATAGAAGTAGTTTCATCATAAGTACCATCCATAGCAGAAGTGGCATCATCAATAACATGCGACATATCAGAACGAATAGCAGAAGCAGGTTTAGGTGTCGCAAGCTTACTCAAAACAGAAGGTGAATCAAGTGTAGAGCTAGATGGCAGTTCCTTACTGTTGGGTAACGTAGTAATTTCAAAATTTTCCTACGCACACACAGGACCATGGCGATGGCATAGCAACGAGAAGGGAGAGTGTTGTCTACGTACCCTCGTAGACCAAAGCGGAAGCGATCACGACGTAGAGGAAGTAGTCGTACGTTCTCCTCGCGATCCAGCCGATCCCAAAGGTTACTCCGGCACCTCCGAGTCGGTGATGACGTAGAGGAAGTAGTCGTACGTTCTCCTCGCGATCCAGCCGATCCCAGCGCCGTTACTCCGGCGCCTCCGAGTTCTTGGCACACGTTCAGCTCGATGACGCTCCTCGGGCTCCGATCCAGCAAAGCTCCGGGGAGAGGGAGTTCCGTCAGCACGATGGCGTGGTGACGATCTTGATGTTTCACCGACACAGAGCTTCGCCTAAGCACTGCTACGATATGACCGAGGTGGAATATGGTGGAGGGGGGCAACGCACACGGCTAAGGAACGATCTCAAGGATCAACTTGTGTGTCCTAGGGTGCCCTCCCACCCCGTGATATAAAGGAGGGAGGGAGGAGGTGGCGGCCACAAGGGGGGCGCCATGATAGGGAGGGAAACCTACTCCAAGTAGGTTTCCTCTCCTTTCCTTATCTTATTTGGAGGGAAAGGAAGGAGTACTAGTATTAGGAAGTAGTACTAGTAGTAGGAATAGGAAGAGGGGAAGGAGAAAGGAAAGGGGGCGGCCCCCCTCCCCAATCGGATTGGGCTTGGGGGCGCGCCTCCCTTGTTCCTTCTCCCTTCCTCCTACATGGGCCCAATAAGGCCCATATACCTCCCGGGGTTCCGTAACCTCCGGAGCTCCAAACTTCTCCGAACCTTTCCGTGTCCAAATATATCCGTCCAATATATTAATCTCTATGTCTCGACCATTTCGAGACTCCTCGTCATGTCCGTGATCATATCCGGACTCGAACAACCTTCGGTACATCAAAATACACAAACTCATAATATAACCGTCATCGAAACCTTAAGCGTGCGGACCCTACGGTTCGAGAACAATGCGTACATGACCGAGACACATCTCGGTCAATAACCAATAGCGGACCTGGATGACCATTTTGGTTCCTACATTTTCTACGAAGATCTTTATCGGTCAGACAGCATAACAACATACGTTGTTCCTTTTGTCATCGGTATGTTACTTGCCCGAGATTCGATCGTCTGTATCCAATACCTAGTTCAATCTCGTTAATGGCAAGTCTCTTTACTCGTTCCGTAATACATCATCTCACAACTAACTCATTAGTTGCAATGCTTGCAAGGCTTATGTGATGTGTATTACCGAGAAGGCCCAGAGATACCTCTCCGACAATCGGAGTGACAAAACCTAATCTCGAAATCGCCAACCCAACAAGTACCTTTGGAGACACTTGTAGTACTCCTTTATGATCACCCGATTACGTTGTGACGTTTGGTAGTACCCAAAGTGTTCCTCCGTAAACGGAGTTGCATAATCTCATAGTTATAGGAACATGTATAAGTCATGAAGAAAGCAATAGCAATATACTAAACGATCGTGTGCTAAGCTAACGGAATGGGTCATGTCAATCACATCATTCTTCTAATGAGGTGATCCCATTAATCAAATGACAACACATGTCTATGGTTAGGAAACATAACCATCTTTGATTAATGAGCTAGTCTAGTAGAGGCTTACTAGTGACTTATCCTGCTTGTCTATGTATTCACACATGTATTATGTTTCCGGTAAATACAATTCTAGCATGAATAATAAACATTTATCATGATATAAGGAAATAAATAATAACTTTATTATTGCCTCTAGGGCATATTTCCTTCAGTCTCCCACTTGCACTAGAGTCAATAATCTAGATTACTCAGTAATGATTCTAACACCCATGGAGTCTTGGTGCTGATCATGTTTTGCTCGTGGAAGAGGCTTTAGTCAACGGGTCTGCAACGTTCAGATCCGTATGTATTTTGCAAATCTCTATGTCTCCCACTTGGACTTGGTCCCGAATGGAATTGAAGCGTCTCTTGATATGCTTGGTCCTCTTGTGAAATCTGGATTCCTTTGCCAAGGCAATTGCACCAAAGATTGTCACAGAAGATCTTCATTGGTCCCGATGCACTAGGTATAACACCTAGATCGGAAATGAACTCTTTCATCCAGACTCCTTCATTTGCTGCTTCCGAAGCAGCTATGTACTCCGCTTCACATGTAGATCCCGCCACGACGCTTTGTTTAGAACTGCACCAACTGACAGCTCCACCGCTTAACAAAAACACGATCCGGTTTGCGACTTAGAATCGTCCGGATCGGTGTCAAAGCTTGCATCGACGTAACCATTTACGACTAGCTCTTTGTCACCTCCATATACGAGAAACATATCCTTAGTCCTTTTCGTGTATTTCAGGATGTTCTTGACCGCTGTCCAAAGTGATCCACTCTGGATTACTTTGGTACCTTCCTGCCAAGCTTACAGCCTAAGCATACGTCAGTCTGGTACACAGCATTGCATACATGATAGAGCCTATGGCTGAAGCATAGGGAACATCTTTCATTTTCTCTCTATCTTCTGCTGTGGTCGGGCATTGAGTCTGACTCAATTTCACACCTTGTAATACAGGTAAAAAACCTTTCTTTGCCTAATCCATTTTGAACTTCTTCAAAACTTTATCAAGGTATGTGCTTTGTGAAAGTCCAATTAAGCGTCTTGATCTATCTCTATAGATCTTGATGCCCAATCAGAAGCAGCTTCACCAAGGTCTTTCATCGAAAAACTCTTATTCAAGTATCCCTTTATGCTATCCAGAAATTCTTTATCATTTCCGATTAGTATTATGTCATCTTCATATAATATCAGAATTGCTACAGAGCTCCCACTCACTTTCTTTTAAATACAGGCTTCTCCGAAAGTCTCAGATAAACCCAAATACTTTGATCAAACTATCAAAGCGTTTATTCCAACTCCGAGATGCTTGCACCAGTCCATAAATGGATCACTGGAGCTTGCACACTTTGTTAGCTCCCTTTGGATCGATAAAACCTTCTGGTTGCATCATATACAACTCTTCTTCCGTAAACCCATTCAGGAATGCGGTCTTTACATCCATTTGCCAAATTTCATAATCATAAAATGCGCAATTGCTCGCATGATTCTGACAGAGTTAAGCTTCGCTACGTGTGAGTTGGTCTCATCGTAGTCAATCCCTTGTACTTGTCGAATCCCCTTTGCGACAAGTCGAGCTTTGTAGACAGCAATATTACCGTCAGCGTCAGTCTTCTTCTTGAAGATCCATTTGTTCTCTATTGCTTGCCGACCCTCGGGCAAGTCAACCAAAGTCCACACTTTGTTTTCATACATGGATCCCATCTCAGATTTCATGGCCTCAAGCCATTTTGCGGAATCCGGGCTCACCATCGCTTCTTCATAGTTCGTAGGTTCATCATGATCTAGTAGCATGACTTCCGTAACAGGATTGCCGTACCACTCAAAAGCGGATTTTATTCTGGTTGATCTACGAGGTTCTGTAGTAACTTGATCTGAAGTTTCATGATCAACATCATCAACTTCCTCACTATTTGGTGTAGATATCGCAGAAACTGGTTTCGGTGATAAACTACTTTCAAATAAGGGAGAAGGTACAGTTACCTCATCAAGTTCTACTTTCCTCCCACTCACTTCTTTCGAGAGAAACTCCTTCTCTAGAAAGGATCCATTCTTAGCAACAAATGTCTTGCCTTCGGATCTGTGATAGAAGGTGTACCCAACTGTCTCCTTTGGGTATCCTATGAAGATACATTTCTCGATTTAGGTTCGAAGCTTATCAGGTTGATGCTTTTTCACATTAGCATCTCATCCCAAAACTTTAAGAAACGACAACTTTGGTTTCTTGCTAAACCACAGTTCATAAGGTGTCGTCTCAACGGATTTTGACGGTGTTCTATTCAGCGTGAATGCGGCCGCCTCAAGAGCATAACCCCAAAACGATAGCGGTAAATCTGTAAGAGACATCATAGATCGCACCATATCTAGTAAAGTGCGATTATGACGTTCGGACACACCATTGCGCTGTGGTGTTCCGGGTGGCGTGAGTTGCGAAAATATTCCGCATTGTTTCAAATGTAGACCAAACTCGTAACTCAAATATTCGCCTCCACGATCAGATCGTAGAAACTTTATTTTCTTATTACGATGATTTTCAACTTCACTCTGAAATTCTTTGAACTTTTCAAATGTTTCAGACTTATGTTTCATTAGAAGATATACCCATATCTGCTTAAATCATCTGTGAAGGTGAGAAAATAATGATATCCGCCACGAGCCTCAACATTCATTGGACCACATACATCTGTATGTATGATTTCCAACAAATCTGTTGCTCTCTCCATAGTACCGGAGAACGGGTTTTAGTCATCTTGCCCATGAGGCACGGTTCGTAAGTGCCAAGTGATTCATAATCAAGTGACTCCAAAAGTCCATCAAGATGGAGTTTCTTCATGCGCTTTATACCGATATGACCTAAACGGCAATGCCACAAATAAGTCGCACTATCATTATCAACTCGCATCTTTTGGTTTCAACATTATGAATATGTGTATCACTACTATTGAGATTCATTAAAAATAGACCACTCTTCAAGGGTGCATGACCATAAAAGATATTATTCATATAAATAGAACAACCTTTATTCTCCGATTTAAATGAATAACCGTCTCGCATTAAACAAGATCCAGATATAATGTTCATGCTTAACGCCGCACCAAATAAAAATTATTTAGGTCTAAAACTAATCCCGAAGGTAGATGTAGAGGTAGCGTGCCGACCGCGATTACATCGACTTTGGAACCATTTCCCACGCCGCATTGTCACCTCGTCCTTTGCCGGTGTTCGCAATCAGAGTCCCTGCTTGAGTTGCAAATATTAGCAATGTAACCAAGATCAAATACCAGTGCTACTGCGAGCTCTAGTAAGGTACACATCAATAACATGTATATCACATATACCTTTGTTCACCTTGCCATCCTTCTTATCCGCCAAATACTTGGGGCAGTTCCGCTTCAAAGGACCGACCGCTTGCGGAGAAGCACTCAGTTTCAGGTTTAGGTCCAGACTTGGGTTTCTTCCCTTGAGCAGCAACTTGTTTGCTGTTCTTCTTGAAGTTCCCTTCTTCTTCCCTTTGCCCTTTTCTTGAAACTAGTGGTCTTGTTGACCATCAACACTTGATGCTCTTTCTTGATTTCTACCTCCATGACTTTTAGCATTGCGAAGAGCTCAGAACTGTCTTAGTCATCCCTTGCATATTATAGTTCATCACGAAGCTCTTGTAGCTTGGTGGCGATGATTGGAGAATTTCATCAATGACACTATCATCCGGAAGATTAACTCCCAGCTGAATTAAGTGATTATTATACCCGGACATTTTGAGTATGTGCTCACCGACAGAACTGTTCTCCTCCATCTTGCAGCTATAGAACTTATTGGAGACTTCATATCTCTCAATCCGGCATTTGCTTGAAATATTAACTTCAACTCTTGGAACATCTCATATGCTCCATGACGCTCAAAACGTCGTTGAAGACCCGGTTCTAAGCCGTAAAGCATGGCACATCGAACTATAGAGTAGTCATCGCTTTGCTCGCCAGACGTTCACAACTTCCGGCGTTGCTCCTCAAAGTTCGCACCCAAAGCGGTGCTTCCAGACGTAATTCTTCTCAGGCAGCAATGAGGATAATCCTCAAGTTACGGACCCAGTCCGTGTAATTGCTACCATCATCTTTCAACTTTGCTTTCTCAAGGAACGCATTAAAATTCAACGGAACAACAAATACGAGCCATCTATCTACAAGAAACATAGACAAGCAAAATACTATCAGGTACTAAGTTCATGATAAATTTAAGTTTTTAATTAATCATATTATTAAAGAACTCCCACTTAGACAGACATCTCTCTAGTCATCTAAGTGATCACGTGATCCAAATCAACTAAACCATAACCGATCATCACGTGAGATGGAGTAGTTTTCAATGGTGAACATCTTATGTTGATCATATCTACTATATGATTCACGCCGACCTTTTCGGTCTCCGTGTTCCGAGGCCATATCGCATATGCTAGGCTCGTCAAGTATAACCTGAGTATTCTGCGTGTGCAAAACTGGCTTGCACCCGTTGTAGATGGACGTAGAGCTTATCACACCCGTTCATCACGTGGTGTCTCGGCACGACGAACTTTGGCAATGGTGCATACTCAGGGAGAACACTACTTGATAATTTTAATGAGAGATCATCTTAAAATGCTACCGACAATCAAAGCAAAATAAGATGCATAAAGGATAAACATCACATGCAATCAATATAAGTGATATGATATGGCCATCATCATCTTGTGCTTGTGATCTCCATCTCCAAGCACCGTCATGATCACCATCGTCACCGGTAGCGACACCTTGATCTCCATCGTAGCATCGTTGTCGTTTACGCCATCTATTGCTTCTACGACTATCGCTACCGCTTAGTGATAAAGTAAAGCAATTACAGGCGTTGCATTTCATACAATAAAGCGACAACCATATGGCTCCTGCCAGTTGCCGATAACTCGGTTACAAAACATGATCATCTCATACAATAAAATATAGCATCACGTCTTGACCATATCACATCACAACATGCCCGCAAAAACAAGTTAGACATCCTCTACTTTGTTGTTGCAAGTTTTACGTGGCTGCTACGGGCTGAGCAAGAACCGTTCTTACCTACGCATTAAAACCACAACGATACTTCGTCAAATAGACTCCGTTTAACCTTCTCAAGGACCGGGCGTAGCTACTCGGTTCAACTAAAGTGAGAGAGACAGACACCCGCCAGCCACCTTTAAGCACGAGTGCTCGTAACGGTGAAACCAGTCTCGCGTAAGCGTCTGGCGTAATGTCGGTCCGGGCCGCTTCATCTCACAATACCGCTGAACCAAAGTATGACATGCTGGTAGGCAGTATGACTTGTATCGCCCACAACTCGCTTGTGTTCTACTCGTGCATATGACATCAACGCATAAAACCAGGCTCTGATACCACTGTTGGGTAACGTAGTAATTTCAAAATTTTCCTACACACACACAGGACCATGGTGATGGCATAGCAACGAGAAGGGAGAGTGTTGTCTACGTACCCTCGTAGACCAAAGCGGAAGCGATCACAACGTAGAGGAAGTAGTCGTACGTTCTCCTCGCGATCCTGCCGATCCCAGTGCCGTTACTCCGGCACCTCCGAGTCGGTGATGACGTAGAGGAAGTAGTCGTACGTTCTCCTCGCGATCCAGCCGATCCCAGCGCCGTTACTCCGGCGCCTCCGAGTTCTTGGCACACGTTCAGCTCGATGACGCTCCTCGGGCTCCGATCCAGCAAAGCTCTGGGAGAGGGAGTTCCACAAGACGACGGCGTGCAGGACGATCTTGATGTTTCACCGACACAGAGCTTCGCCTAAGCACTGCTACGATATGACCGAGGTGGAATATGGTGGAGGGGGGCACTGCACACGGCTAAGGAACGATCTCAAGGATCAACTTGTGTGTCCTAGGGTGCCCCCCCACCCCCGGCTATAAAGGAGGGAGGGAGGAGGTGGCCGGCCACAAGGGGGGCGCGCCATAGGGAGGGGGAAACCTACTCCAAGTAGGTTTCCCTCTCCTTTCCTTATCTTATTTGGAGGGGAAAGGAAGGAGTACTAGTATTAGGAAGTAGTACTAGTAGTAGGAATAGGAAGAGGGGGAAGGAGAAAGGAAAGGGGGGGCCCCCTCCCCAGTCGGATTGGGCTTGGGGCGCGCCTCCCTTGTTCCTTCTCCTTCCTCCTACATGGGCCCAATAAGGCCCATATACCTCCCGGGGTTCCGTAACCTCCGGAGCTCCAAACTTCTCCTAACCTTTCCGTGTCCAAATATATCCGTCCAATATATTAATCTTTATGTCTCGACCATTTCGAGACTCCTCGTCATGTCCGTGATCATATTCGGGACTCAACAACCTTCGTACATCAAAATACACAAACTCATAATATAACCGTCATCGAAACCTTAAGCATGCGGACCCTACGGTTCGAGAACAATGCAGACATGACCGAGACACATCTCCGGTCAATAACCAATAAGCGGGACCTGGATGCCCATATTGGTTCCTACATTTTCTACGAAGATCTTTATCGGTCGACCGCATAACAACATACGTTGTTCCTTTTGTCATCGGTATGTTACTTGCCCGAGATTCGATCGTCGGTATCCAATACCTAGTTCAATCTCGTTCTTGGCAAGTCTCTTTACTCGTTCCGTAATACATCATCTCACAACTAACTCATTAGTTGCAATGCTTGCAAGGCTTATGTGATGTGTATTACCGAGAAGGCCCAGAGATACCTCTCCGACAATCGGAGTGACAAAACCTAATCTCGAAATACGCCAACCCAACAAGTACCTTTGGAGACACCTGTAGTACTCCTTTATGATCACCCAGCCACGTTGTGACGTTTGGTAGTACCCAAAGTGTTCCTCCGTAAACGGAGTTGCATAATCTCATAGTTATAGGAACATGTATAAGTCATGAAGAAAGCAATAGCAATATACTAAACGATCGTGGTGCTAAGCTAACGGAATGGGTCATGTCAATCACATCATTCTTCTAATGAGGTGATCCCATTAATCAAATGACAACACATGTCTATGGTTAGGAAACATAACCATCTTTGATTAATGAGCTAGTCTAGTAGAGGCTTACTAGTGACTTATCTGTTTGTCTATGTATTCACACATGTATTATGTTTCCGGTTAATACAATTCTAGCATGAATAATAAACATTTATCATGATATAAGGAAATAAATAATAACTTTATTATTGCCTCTAGGGCATATTTCTTTCACTTACCTCCCCTCGTAGTTGAGAGATAAATTGTTGTCTTTGCGTCTTTCAAGTTCTTCATAGTGTCTAGCAGATATAAATCCCAAGTGACTCAAAAAACAGAGCTATGCTCCCCGGCAACGGCGCAAGAAATTGGTCTTGATAACCCACAAGTGTAGGGGATCGCAACAACTTTCGAGGGTAGAGTATTCAACCCAAATTTATTGATACGACACAAGGGGAGCCAAAGAATATTCTCAAGTATTAGCAGCTGAGTTGTCAATTCAACCACACATGGATAACTTAATATCTGCAGCAAAGTGTTTAGTAGCAAAGTAATATGATAGTAGTGGTAACGGTAACAAAAGTGTAATGAAAGCAAAAGTAATATTTTTGGTGTTTTATAGTAATTGTGACAGTAGCAACGGGAAAGTAAATAAGCGTAAACCAATATATGGAAAGCTCGTAGGCATTGGATCAGTGATGGATAATTATGCCGGATGCGGTTCATCATGTAACAGTCATAACATAGGGTGACACAGAACTAGCTCCAATTCATCAATGTAATGTAGGCATGTATTCTGAATATAGTCATACGTGCTTATGGAAAAGAACTTGCATGACATCTTTTGTCCTACCCTCCCGTGGTAGCGGGGTCCTAATGGAAACTAAGGGATATTAAGGCCTCCTTTTAATAGAGAACTGGAACAAAGCATTAGCACATAGTGAATACATGAACTCCTCAAACTACGGTCATCACCGGGAGTGGTCCCGATTATTGTCACTTCGGGGTTGCCGGATCATAACACATAGTAGGTGACTATAGACTTGCAAGATAGGATCAAGAACACACACATATTCATGAAAACATAATAGGTTCAGATCTGAAATCATGGCACTCGGGCCCTAGTGACAAGCATTAAGCATAGCAAAGTCATAGCAACATCAATCTCGTAACATAGTGGATACTAGGGATCAAACCCTAACAAAACTAACTCGATTACATGATAGATCTCATCCAACCCATCACCATCCAGCGAGCCTACGATGGAATTACTCACGCACGGCGGTGAGCATCATGAAATTGGTGATGGAGGATGGTTGATGATGACGATGGCGGCGAATCCCCCTCTCCGGAGCCCCGAACGGACTCCAGATCAGCCCTCCTGAGAGGTTTTAGGGCTTGGCGGCGGCTCTGTATCATGAAACGCGATGATTTCTTCTCCTTGAATTTTTTCTCTCCGAAAGTAAATATATAGAGTTGGAGTTGGCGTAGGAGGAGCTTCAGGGGGCCCATGAGATAGGGGGCGCGCCCTAGGGGGGGCGCCTCCCACCCTCGTGGACAGGGTGTGGGCCCCCTGGTCTTTGGCAAGGATTTTTTATTTTTTTAACTAGATGTTTCATGGAGTTTCAGGTCATTCCGAGAACTTTTGTTTTCTGCACATAAAACAACATCATGGCAATTCTGCATAAATGGCCTCGGGCAAGATGAGGCACGTGCCTAAAAGTATGTTAAACAAAGAGGGTGCAGGCAAGGTAATAGTCTCACAGTGAGTTTTATCAAATATCAAATTATACTTAAGCATCTTCTTCTTATTTTTAACAATAAATTCATGTGCTAACATACTCTTATAATCTAGAAAAATAGGGGGTAGCAATTTCTCCTCTTTCTCATAATGCCTAATAGGTATCTCAAAGTGTTCAGCAAGGCGTGAAGCACAGATGCCTCCGAAGATGGGGCCCTTTGTATGGTTCAGACTTAATCGTTTAGCAACAATAGCACCTAAGCTGAAAGTTGTATCACGAAACAAAGCATGGCGCAAAATGACAAGATCAGGAGCACTAAGATTTCCACTGTTCCGCGACCAATTAAGCATCTACTAGCAAATATCGCAAAGTAATGTAGAACAGGAAAATGTATACTAGTAATTCTTGCATCGGAAACTTTCCTCGTTTCCCCTACAGCAATTCTATCAATAAATCCATCCACATCACTACGATGTGGCTCCTCGATGCTGCCCACAAAGGGTATCTTGCAGACCCGACAAAAAACATGGAGTGGCATCTCCTTAACCTCATCATATAAGTGAAACTCCACTGAAGGTGGTGATTTCTTAGCATGGAAATAAAAATTTTGCACGAAAATATTGGTGAGTAGGAGATACTGTTCGCACTGGTCGTGGAGGAAGTCGATGAGGCCCGCATTCTCAGCCAAGTAATACAAGTCATCATAAATTCCGGCGGCTCTCAAGAACGCATCACAAGGCCATTCGCACGGCTGAATCTCCGCAGTGCGAGGGAGATTTTATTTGGGCTTTTTATTCTCCTCATTCTACTTATCCTTTGAGCTTCGGCTCGAAGAGCCCCTCAACAATCTCTTCATCATTTTCTTTCTCTGAATTTTTTTTGAAATTTTTAGTGACTCAATAAAAGTGAACCAAACTCAACAAGATTGATAGCAACTACTCCCACAAGTGCCTAGAGGCTATATCATGCATTAAAACTACTTTGGACCATATAAATTTGACATGCAAGCTCAAGAACAGGGCCACCTTACCAGCAGAAAATTGCAATAAATAAAGCACTAGAACAAAAACTAATTGGACCATTGGAGGAGTCACACATACCGAAGAACAATCCCCCAAAACAGTTTAGTGAATGGAGCTTTGAGCAAAGAGATCGAAAATGGCAGCAAGATGAGCTAGAACGCGGATTTGAGCTATGGGAGGATTTTTCTGGAAGAAGACAAAGTGAGTGGGTACTGGAATAAGTGGAGGGGGTCCACGTGGGGCCCACGAGGCAGGGGGTGCCCAGGGGGTGGGCGCGCCCTGTGCCCTCATGCCCTCTTGGTGTGTTCTCAGTGCCAGAAATTCTTAAATATTCTACAAAAGATCATATTTCATTTTGAAGACATTTGGAGAACTTCTATTTTCGGGGTATTTTTATTGCAAGAATAATTTAGAAAACAGACAGAAAATACTATTTTTGCTTTATTTAATCTAAATAACAGAAAGTAAAAGGAGGGTACAGAGAGTTGTGCTTTCTAACTTCATCCATCTCGTGCTCATCAAAAGGAATCCACTAACAAGGTTGATCAAGTCTTGTTAACTAACTCTTTCTGAATAACATGAAACCGAAGAATTTTCGAATAACACTAGGTTACCTCAACGGGGATATGCATGTCCCCAACAATAAGAATATCATATTTATTCTTGATAGTAGGAAGAGGGAGTTCAAAACCTCCTATAGTAATCGTTGAAATTTTTCCAATAGAATTGATATTGTGGACTTGAGGTTGTTTCCTCGGAAAGTGTACCGTATGCTCATTACCATTAACATGAAAAGTGACATTGCCTTCGTTGCAATCAATAACAGCCCCTGTAGTATTCAAAAAGGGTCTACCAAGGATAATCGACATACTATCGTCCTCGGGAATATCAAGAATAACAAAATCTGTTAAAATAGTAACGTTTGCAACCCACAATAGGCACGTCCTCACAAATACCGACAGGTATAGCAGTTGATTTATCTGCCATTTGAAAGATATTTCAGTAGGTGTCAACTTATTCAAATCAAGTCTATGATATAAAGAGAGAGGCATAACACTAACACCGGCTCCAAGATCACATAAAGCAGTTTTAACATAGTTTCTTTTAATGGAGCATGGTATAGTTGGTACTCCTGGATCTCCTAGTTTCTTTGGTATTGCACCTTTAAAATTATAATTGGCAAGCATGGTGGAAATTTTAGCTTCCGGTATCTTTCTTTTATTTATAACAATATCTTTCATACACTTAGCATAAGGATTTATTTTAAGCATATCAGTCAAACGCATACACAAAAAGATAGGTCTAATCATTTCAAAGAAAGCTCAAAATCCTCATCATCCTTTTTCTTGGATGGTTTAGGAGGAAAAGGCATGGGTTTCTGAACCCATGGTTCTCTTTCTTTACTGTGCTTCCTAGCAATGAAAACTCTGTTATAATAACGTTGATTCTTTGATTGTGGGTTTTCAAGATCAACAATAGGTTCAATCTCTACATCATTGTTATTGGTAGGTTGAGCATAAAGATGAACATCATCATTATCACTAGGTTCATGTTCATTACCAGATTGTGTTTCAGCATCAGAAATAGAAATATCATTGGGATTCTCAGGTGTGTCAACAACAGGTTCACTAGAAGCATGCAAAGTCCTATCATTTTTCTTTTTCTTCTTCTTAGAAGGACTAGGTGCATCAACATTAGTTCTCTGAGAATCTTGCTCAACTCTCTTAGGGTGGCCCTTAGGATACAAAGGTTCCTGAGTCATTCTACCCCCTCTAGTCATAACTCTAACAACATTATCATTTTTCTTATTATTTAATTCATTGAGCAAATCATCTTGTGCTTTAAGAACTTTTTCTACCTGAGTGGTAACCATAGAAGCATGTTTACTAATAAGTTTAAGGTCACCTTTAACTCTAGACACATAATCACTCAAGTGTTCAACCATATAAGCATTACGTTTCAATTGTCTACCAACATAAGCATTAAAGTTTTCTTGTTTAACAATAAAATTATCAAACTCATCCAAGCATTGGCTAGCAGACTTATTACGAGGAATATCACGTTCATCTAATCTATAGAGAGAATTTACCTTTACTACCCGTGTCGGGTTATTAAGACCATGTATTTCTTCAATAGGTGGTAAATTCGTAACATCTTCAGCTTTAATACCCTTTTCTTTCATAGATTTCTTTGCCTCTTGCATATCTTCGGGACTGAGAAATAGAATACCCCTTTTATTCAGAGTTGGCTTAGGGGTTGGTTCAGGAAGTGTCCAATCATTATCATTACTCAATATATTATTCAATAACAATTCAGCTTGCTCAACAGTTCTTTCCCTGGAAACACAACAAGTATAACTATCCAGGTGGTCTCTGGAAGCATCGGTTAGTCCATTATAAAAGATGATCAGGCAAAGCATTAAGTAATAGGAGAAGCCTCCCCCAAGCTTGTGGGAGACTCTCTTATTCAATTTGCACAAAATTATATATTTCCCTTAAGGCAGCTTGTTTCTTATGAGTGGGGGAATATTTAGCAGAGAAGTAATAAATCATATCATGGGGACTACGCACACAACCTGGAGCAAGAGAATTAAACCATGTTTTAGCATCACCCTTTAATGAGAACGAAAATAACTTAAGGATATAGTAGTAACAATTTTTTTCTTCATGAGTGAATAGGGGGGCTATATCATTCAATTTAGTAAGTTGTGCCACAACAGTTTCAGATTCATAGCCATAAAAAGGATCATATTCGACCAAAGTAATTAACTCAGGATCTACAGAGAAATCATAATCCTTATCAGAAATACATATAGGTGAAGTAGCAAAAGCAGGGTCATATTTCATTCTAGCATTCAAAGACTTTTCTTTCAACTTAGCTAACAGTTTCTTAAAATCATATCTATCTTTGCAAGCAAAAAGGTCTCTAGCAGTTTCTTCATCCATAACATAAACCTCAGGCACATCAGGCAATTCATATCTAGGGGGAGAATCTTCATCATCACTTTCATCAATATTATTTGTTTCAATAATTTCATTCTCTCTAACCCTAGCAAGTTGTTCATCAAGAAATTCACCTAATGGCACAGTATTATCAAGCATAGAAGTAGTTTCATCATAAGCATCATGCATAGCAGAAGTGGCATCATCAATAACATGCGACATATTAGAATCAATAACAGGTGTAAGTGTCGCAAATTTACTCATAACAGAAGGTGAATCAAGTGCTGAGCTTGATGGCAGTTCCTTACCTCCCCTCGTAGTTGAGGGAAAAATCTTGGTTCTTTCATCTTTCAAGTTCCTCATAGTGATCAACAGATATAAATACCAAGTGACTCAAAGAATAGAGCTATGCTCCCCGGCAACGGCGCTAGAAAATAGTCTTGATAACCCACAAGTATAGGGGATCGCAATAGTTTTCGAGGGTAGAGTATTCAACCCAAATTTATTGATTCGACACAAGGGGAGCCAAAGAATATTCTTAAGTATTAGCAGTTGAGTTGTCAATTCAACCACACCTAAAAGATTTAATATTTGCAGCAAATAATGTAGTAGCAAAGTAGTATGGAAGTGTCACACCCTGATTTACATGCCACTACACTTAAGCTAACAATCATGATAAAATATGGTCTGACAAAAACTTTTGAGTGTTTTGGACCTTGCCTTGATTGGTTTTTGTCTGTTGCTTGCAAGTGCTCTAAAAATAAAACAAATCCTCCAACTCTTATAGTCCTTCTCCTTGATCCAAAACTTCTGCCCAATGATCATGCCATGTGTGTAGGTCATAAAAATAATTTCTTGTAAAAATATTTTGGCCAAAAAGTATTTTCTAAATTTAGTTTTCCAAAAACCCCTGAATTGAGGTTTGCACTGCAAGTACTTAATTAAGGGCAGTAAAAATCTTTCCAAAAATATATTTGACTCCTATTAGATATAGGATACCCAGAAACCATAAAAATATGATTTTTAAAAGTTATTTTACTATTTTATTTAAAAGCTTTTTCTTAAGGCCAGAAATGGTCTTTAATAGGTTAAAATTATTTTTATGCTTTAAAAATATTTGTGAAAATTTAGAGAAACTCAGTGGACATATATTTCCCATATATAGGAGTTTCAACACATGGTCATGTTCAAAATATTGGTCAAATCCCTCAAATACCCTTTCTGGGTACTTCAAGCTTTTGAAATATTTACAAAGGAAATATTCTCCAAAATTTCCAAGAAAATTCTAGCATGTCACATATGACATGTTTGATGATCTTGATAAGTATCATGTCATGGAGAATAGTATAACCCCATGAAACCCTCTCAAAACCATATATGTCCATTTTGAAGTTTGAGCAACTTTACATTGCCAAACATGTCGAAATGCTCTCAAATCTTGTGTACATGCTCAACTGGTCTAATCATTCATCTAGACCAAATGGCTCAAGTTGGAGAACAAGTTAACTTGATCAAAGAGCCCCAAACCCTCTCGACTGTAACCAAATTTGAACAATTCTTCATTACCAACTTTCTCTCCTTGATTCCAACTTTTGTGAGCAGGATCACATGACCAAATGAGGCCACCACACCTAGTGGTGCATCAAGGAGAAGTGATTTGATCAACTAGATCTACACAAGTTCATTTCTGCCAAATTCTAGGGTTCACAAAAGTGGCATTGGCAACTTTGCCCAAATGAACTCAAGATTGGTGGAAGGCCCTAATTATGTGTACCATTTGACCCTGTCAAGCCTCATGTCAAGTGGAGTTCATCTTCCTGCCCAAACCACCATCAAACACCTTCTAGCAGAAATTAAAAATGTATGTTTTGTCCACTTCCACTAATCTCCTTGAGCCCTCCTTTTTCCCACAGCCCCATCTGGTCCCCCTCTAACCCCTGCATCTTTCCCTGCCCGAGAAGCCATGATGAAGGGGGTGAAAAGCCCTTTTTCCCCCTCTGGACAGCAGCTTTCCTCCTATTTTCTCACCTCTCTCTCACTCCTGGCAAGACCCAGGGCATCCAATGCCTTTTCCCACATTGTTTACTCCACTGTGCAGCCACTAGACACAAGTGGGCGCGTGAGGACGAGGAAAAGCCGCGGGTGCCGGCCATTTGCGCGCTCTGGAGCACGTCAGCATGCTCCCGGACGTTGACGCCGCGTCCCCCGACCACCTCGAGCCTCCCCCTTGCGCCAGTCGAGGTGCCTCGATGTCCGCAGCACGCCACCGCGTTGGCCCCCTCCTTTCCCCCTCTGTCTTGCACATGCCGCGCGTGCCCAGAGCCGCCCGAGCCCGCCAATGCGCGTCTGAGCTCGTGGCTCCACCCGGAGCTCGCCCCGCTCCCTCTCTCCCTTCCTGGCACCCTACGCGACCCCCACGAACGCCGTAGACAGCTCCTCTCCCTCCCTCCTGGCCTCCCGATCCGTTGCCGCGGCCACCCGTGCGCCGCCTCCACGGTGAGCTACGGGTCGGCTATTTAAGGCCACCCCCAAGCCCCATCTCTACTCCTTTGGCCCTCTCTCCCTCCCAGGAACCGTCTGGGCCAACTCATTCTTCCTCCCGTGCCCTCCATCCACCACCATGGCCGGAGCCTTGCCGTCGGCCTCCGCCTAAATTCTCGCCCACCATCCCTCATCCTCCCCTCTAGACCGCGCTAGAGCACCTCCACCACCACCGCCGAGCCTCTCCCGTGCTTCTCCCTCTCCTTCCCATGGCCGTGCTGTCGAGTTCCATCACCACCGCCGGCCTCGCCCGGCCGGCGATGATGTGCTCAAGCGTCTGCCACCCCATGATCGTGGCGCACCTCGTCGGATGCGCCACTCTCCCCTGAGCCCGCCGGTGTGCTGGGTGTCGCCGGAGCTGACCGGAGCCGCCGGAACGGGCGCCAGCAAGCGCTCGGCCCCGCCTCCTCTACCTCCTTCGTCACAAGGAGGAGGAGGCGACCCTGGGTGGACCCAGCAGTCGGTGACCGTCGGCCGGGCCCCTCCGTTTAAGTGGAGGCGTATTCCATGAGGCCGCCTTGACGTGGCCTCCCAGTGAGCGTCTTGGCGAGAGGCTGGGCCAGGCCAGTCGCTGCCCGCTAAGTCTCGCCAAAGGCACGCTGCTGCCTCCCTAGATCAAGCCCATTTAGGTAAATTCCTTTTCTTTTTATTTTTCTGTGGACTGGTAAAATCCATAGAATATTCATATTAAGTCCAAATTTGATTATTCAAATTTCTAGTGACTCTGTAAATCATGATCTACCTGTAGGTGCAACATGCACATTTTTCCAGAGACCTTTTCTTCACAAATATTTATCAGATCCTATTTTTCCTATTGCTGTGATGAACTTTAGAAAATCACAGAGGGCTCAAATTTGATCCAAATGCCATGATTCAAATTCCTAGATGTTTCTAAGTTCATAACTTAGTTTATGAACATTTTTCTTAATACTTTATGTACCACATAAAACAATGAGCCATTTCTTCATATTTGTCAACTTTGCAAATTCATAGGAAATTCATTTGAACTCCAAATCCAGTGAAACCAACTCCTAGATGCTTCTAAAATCATGATTCGTTAAATGGGTGCCTTTGCTCATTTTTCAAAAACATGTTTCTGTACACTTCTTGCAAATCCATAAACCTCTTGATTCCATCATATTGAAATGTTCAGAGATATCCAGTGACCCAATTCCAATGAAACCACTCTGGTTATTTTTCATATAACCAGAGATGTCCTAGAAAAGTCAAATTAATATTTTTGGAGCACTTATATTTCCTGCCTTGTTGTGTTGCTTATTGTGATTGTTTCCGACGTTAGTTGATGAAGTAGACGGAGTACATGGAGAAGGACCAGAAGATTTCAAGACTCAGATGAACCAGGCAAGCAGCCTTTGACCATGTCCATGAAACCCTTTTTAAGCATGTCATATATCACTTATTATTGTTGCATCGGAATCATGATGAGATGGTAAACCACGTTGGTTGGTTGCCTCTGTTACTTCCTCATTGATACTTGCATTGAGCATGACCCTACCTCCTTATGAGGGTTATGCGGTGGGAGTAGATAGGATGCTAAAGTAGTTGCTACGCATAAAGGGACGGAATATGCATGGTGATGGAGGCAAGTATGTTCCCAAAGACTTTTGAAAACCCGTCGGGTGCCACTAATGCCCGAGGGAGATGTTGAGCTAGGTAACCACTTGACAAAGAATTGGTGTACCGGAGAAGGATATGTGAGTGTGGTTTCAAAACGGATTGGTTTAAGTTACACTGCTATTCCAACCTTATGTGCGCAACCACTCTACCCTTGTATGGGAAAGGGCATTATTGATTACCTAGACCGATACTAGCTTGGAGCCCGCATTACTAGTGACGGGGGAGTTGTTGGTGCGCTCTCTCGGGACGGGGTCGTGCCAGGTAGGGCGGCCATGACTGTTTTCACAGGGCACCGGACACACCGTTGGTACCCCGTGCCAGTGGTATGTGATAAATATGGGAGCAAGGCTCCATGAAAATGTTATGTGAAATATGGGCACGGGGGTTACTGCCAATCGAGTGGACTCTATGTTAGTGTCGTCTAGGGAAAGGTAGTGATCGGGTGCTTACCCCGGGTACTTGAGGTATCGCGGGTCGTGGATGACACGGAAGTTCCCCGGATCTTGTGGGTAAAGTGTGCAACCTCTGCAGAGTGTAAAACTATTCGAATAGCTGTGTCCACAGTCAAGGACAGTTGGGTAACCGCTCTTGGGCTACGTCCATATGTTTACGAAACCTGGTGAGTATGTATGGATGAGTGGAGAGAACTACACGGGTCAAGTCCAAGGACTTGACATGATTGAGTTGGGTTGGTGCCCACTCCATTTATGTTGATATCTATAACTTGTCCTCAGGGATTACATGAATCCTCTTGATGCATGCTATGCAAGTTGTTGAACATGTCATTGCACTCAAAACTAGCTTTACGCAAAAATTTACCTATATCATGCATTGTTGAATCTTGAACCAAGACATGGGTTGCTTGCGAGTACATTCAAAGTACTCATTGGCTTGCCACTGGTTATTTTATTGGCCAGGCATGAAAGAACAAGATATATTAAAGAGTACCTTGGTGACGATCGTGCGAGCTAGGACGCTTTCCCAAATGTAATGCCCGTAGGGTTAAGGCAGATGGCATGGGTCCAAGTTAACGACGAAGATTTCCGCTGCGATGATATACTCAAGACCTGTCCATAACGGTCCTACCTTTGCCAAACGGTATGTATGGATGTAAGACTCTTGTTATTCAGCTTCTGTGTGTTCAGTGAGCATTGATCTCTGGGATCACTGTACACGTGCATTCGGTGATCTCGACTTATGAGTCGGGGTCCCCACAGAGCTGGTATCAGAGCCATCCTGACTGTAGGAAGCCTTAGTTAGCATGGTCGTTAGTTAGGATAAAACTATTTCCAAAACTACTACTTGTTTTCAAAACTATCTGTACTTCTCTTCCCTTCTCGGTTTTTCGAAAACTAAGGAATACTTTCCTTATTAATCTCTTCCCCTTTAAAACCTTTTGTCGCTAGAACCCTTAAGCCCCTGACCACTGGATTCCTTGTAATCCTCGTGGATAATCTAGAAGGAAGATGAATTGCCAGACGTTCACCCACATCCCCTGAACACATTATTGGCGACACCACAACAAGACGACACCAACAGAAGATGTATCCTCGAGGAATGAGGACATGAAGACCCAAGAGATGGTGACACCCTTGACACTGCCCCAAGATGAAGCAACCTTAGCCTATGATGATCAGGACATATGATATGCAGGATCAGGATATAAATCGCTAATAGGGTAACCCTGTCAGTACCGTTGTTGTATCGGCAACCACCGGTGGATGAGAACCTAGCCATTTGGTCTGCCTCACCATAGTGAGCATGAAAACGATTCTCCTCATCCCCCGCTCTTGGTGTTGATGTTTTCATCAACGTAACCGACATGATGGACCTCTATTATGCCTTGATAATGTCATTGCATAAAGGATTAACTACCTGGTACCATCGACGGCTTAGAAGACAAAAAGGGATCGTCGTGATTAAGAAGACAATAGAAGACCAAGTCAACGCCAGCTACAAGGAGCCACCTTCACCCCATCACTTCAACATGTGAGAAGTTGTTGAAGAATGTTCAGGATCAACCCGGACTGTTTCACCAAACAACTATAAGAGACGTAGCAACACCTGAGGAAAACTCAGAAGACTGCATGAGGCACAAGGCACGACTACTGAGTCCGAGAACCCCTAGGGTAGGATGAGTCGTGTACCCCCTATGCGCAGTCAAGTCCGTATGATGGTTCGAATAGAACCATGATTGTGTGTTGCTTGTTTTTATTTGTTTGTGTTTTGATATCAGTCGCCCTTTTGCCCGAGGCAACTAGTACACGGCTATACCACATGCCTTACTTTATTGATTGTGTTAGGCCCTTTCAGCACTTGCTTGTTTGCACTTGCACTATAGAACCCCCTTTAGGCATTCCCCTCCTTTATGCTACCTCTCCCTCTCATGTCTCTCCTCAACTGAAGGCTAGCAAGACAAGATACACCAAGGATTCTACCTTGGCAACCAACCAGCACTGAAGACTTTTGCTACAACCTCCTCGACCAAGTGCAACCCCGTAGAGTTATGTCTACCTCTCAAGATTGTAAACCCATCACTATACCCTTCGAGACTTCACAATATACCCCAGCTCAAATCCTTCACCATGTGCTTAACCTACAAATTGCAAGAAAACCAGTTAGGCCTTGGTAACCTTTCACAACACTGGGTTCATTATGGAACTAGTGGATGTAATGAGCAAGCACATTATCATCCTAAGATAGCACCAAAACTGATGATGCCATAGGAGAGACCAATTTGGGGATATAGGAACGGAGGACAAATGACTTGATGAGTTTATATCAGAGACCCTGAGGAATTGACTGAGACTTTGGTAGATCACGGGGCTTTCATGTTGGTAGATGAACTTGGTGGGATCATGATTATAGATTAGCATAGCTTCCATTATCCCTGAGTAAATTGGATTTATAGGACAATTATGATAGCAAGCTGAAACTCCTGGAAGTGCAAGGATTTGACTTGATCAGATGATATTGATAGGAGATAGTTGATATTACGTATATAACTTGAGGGAGACATGTAGGAATTCCTCGTTGGACATGAGATTTGGATTAAGTAGGTTACCCTAGTGGAGTATGGATGCAGAGTAATTTTACATGGTTTGGAGTAAATTGTATTTAGACTGATGATCTTGATCATGATACCATGTTTCTTGGTTTGTCAGAATTTATTTAGGGATCTATATATGCTTGACCTTGGAGTTACATGACCATGATAATGGAAATTGGTGAACTGACTATAGCAAGGTAGCCCTTTCAAGTATTTGGTGATTATAGGAGATTAGAAGATCATGTGGGACACCATAGACATTGGATTTGTAGGATTAATGAATTATTTAGCTAATGGGCTTTTGGAGTTGACCTATGCGAGATGATACTTTCAGAGGTATAAGGTGATCTGTTTGGAGGACTAGATAGAACAATTGGCATCTCAGGAACTGTGCTCAAGGATTGGATGATGAACATTCACTCGCACACTAGAATCCTTGAAACCCTTACGCCCTACCAAACCACAACATGGCGGATCCTGACCTTGGGCTTTGGCTCTAGATCGATAAGACCTCGCCAATACTCAACCGTGACCATCACTAATGCCTCAAATTTCGCTTATGCATTCCATAGACTTCATGGAGTGCTTTGACAAGTTAGTTGTCATCTTTCTTTGACAACATACTCGTCTACCCGAAGACGGGAGGAAAATTGTTGAGCTGGTCAAGGAACATCTGAAGACTGTCATGTCTAAGAGGAAGAACTACACCAACCACCTTCTTCAAGAAGTATACTTCCGCGTTAAAGACCATGTGTATCTGCAAGCCACTCCTCTCTAAGGAACCAAGCATTTCCATGACAAGGGAACCCACACCAAGATTCATCGGCTCCCTTCGAGATCACTCCAAGATTTAACAACCCCCTCTGAGATCACTTCAAGACGAAGAGTAGACGGCTACCAGCTAGAGTTACCACCTGAGTTACATGATGAGCACAACGCTTTCCATGCATCACAACCCCCGAAGTGTTTCCAACTTCCTAATTTGCCCGATCTCTACGAGGGCAATGACCACCGAGCCATCGACCCCTAGCCCAATCTAACCTACCGCAAGCTACCCATTAACAACCTGGACCAATTAGAACATTATATACGAAGCCACACCATCAAGTACTTCAAGGATCAAAGGAGCACCGCTCGGAAGCAGGAACAGTATGAGGACGTGAAGACCACCCCACATCAAAGTTTTTGTATCCCTTTCCGCGCCTAGTTTGGGAATCTCGGGGACGAGATTCTTGTAAGGGGGATAGGTCTGTCACACCCTGATTTACATGCCACTACACTTAAGCTAACAATCATGATAAAATATGGTCTGACAAAAACTTTTGAGTGTTTTGGACCTTGCCTTGATTGGTTTTTTTGCATTGCTGTTTGCAAGTGCTCTAAAAATAAAATAAATCCTCCAACTCATATAGTCCTTCTCCTTGATCCAAAACTTCTGCCCAATGATCATGCCATGTGTGTAGGTCATAAAAATATTTTCTTGTAAAAATATTTTGGCCAAAAAGTATTTTCTAAATTTAGTTTTCCAAAAACCCCTGAATTGAGGTTTGCCTTGCAAGTACTTAATTACGGGCAGTAAAATCTTTCCAAAAATATATTTGACTCCTATTAGATATAGGATACCCGAAACCATAAAATATGATTTTTAAAAGTTATTTTACTATTTTATTTAAAAGCTTTTCTTAAGGCCGAAATGGTCTTTAATAGGTTAAAATTATTTTTATGCTTTAAAAATATTTGTGAAAATTTAGAGAAACTTAGTGGACATATATTTCCCATATATAGGGGTTTCAACACATGGTCATGTTCAAAATATTGGTCAAATCCTCAAATACCCTTTCTGGGTATTTCAAGATTTTGAAATATTTACAAAGGAAATATTCTCCAAAATTTCCAAGAAAATTCTAGCATGTAACATATGACATGTTTGATGATCGTGACAAGTATCATGTCATGGAGAATAGTATAACCCCATGAAACCCTCTCAAAACCATATCTGTCCATTTTGAAGTTTGAGCAACTTTACATTGCCAAACATGTCCAAATGCTCTCAAATCTTGTGTACATGCTCAACTGGTCTAATCATTCATCTAGACCAAATGGCTCAAGTAGGAGAACAAGTTAACTTGATCAAAGAGCCCCAAAACCCTCTCTCGAGAACCAAATTTGAACAATTCTACATTACCAACTTTCTCTCCTTGATTCCAACTTTTGTGAGCAGGATCACATGACCAAATGAGGACACCACACCTAGTGGTGCATCAAGGAGAAGTGATTTGATCAACTAGATCTACACAAGTTCATTTCTGCCAAATTCTAGGGTTCACAAAAGTTGCATTGGCAACTTTGCCTAAATGAACTCAAGATTAGTGAAAGGCCCTAATTATGTGTACCATTTGACCCTGTCCAGCCTCATGTCAAGTGGAGTTCATCTTCCTGCCCAAACCACCATCAAACACCTTCTGGCAGAAATTAAAAATGTATGTTTTATCCACTTCCACTAATCTCCTTGAGCCCTCCTTTTTCCCACAGCCCCATCTGGTCCCCCTCTAACCCCTGCATCTTTCCCTGCCCGAGAAGCCATGATGAAGGGGGTGAAAAGCCCTTTTTCCCCCTCTGGACAGCAGCTTTCCTCCTATTTTCTCACCTCTCTCTCACTCTGGCAAGACCTGTGGCATCCAATGCCTTTTCCCACATTGTTTACTCCCATGTGCAGCCACTAGACACAAGTGGGCGCGTGAGGACGCGAGGAAAAGCCGGGTGCCGGCCATTTCTTGCCCTGGAGCACGCCAAGATGCTCCCGGCCGTTGGCCTTGGCGTCCCCGACCACCTCGAGCCTCCCCCTTGCGCCAGTCGAGGTGCCTCAACGTCCGCAGCACGCCACCGCGCTGGCCCCCTCCTTTCCCCCTCTGTCTTGCCCCTGCCGCGCGTGCCCAGAGCCGCCCGAGCCCGCTAATGCGCGTGCGAGCTCGTGGCTCCACCCGGAGCTCGCCCCGCTCCCTCTCTCCCTTCCTGGCACCCTACGCGACCCCCACGAACGCCGTAGACAGCTCCTCTCCCTCCCTCCTGGCCTCCCTATCCGTTGTCGCGGCCACCCGTGCGCCGCGTCCATGGTGAGCTACGGGTCGGCTATTTAAGGCCACCCCCGAGCCCCCTCTGTACTCCTTTGGCCCTCTCTCCTCCCAAAGCAACCGTCTGGGCCAACTCATTCTTCCTCCGTGCCCTCCATCCCACCACCATGGCCGGAGCCTTGCCGTCGGCCTCCGCCTAAATTCTCGCCCACCATCCCTCCTCCTCCCCTCTAGACCGCGCTAGAGCACCTCCACCACCACCGCGAGCCTCTCCCGTGCTTCTCCCTCTCCTTCCCATGGCCGCGCTGTCGAGTTCCATCACCACCGCCGGCCTCGCCACTGCGGCCGATGATGTGCTCGCGTCTGCCACCTCATGATCGTGGCGCACCTCGTCGGATCTGCCGCTCTCCCGAGCCCGCCTTGATGTCTTTGGCGTCGCCGGAGGTGACCGAGCCGGAACTGGCGTCGGCAAGCGCTCGGCCCCGCCTCCTCTGCCTCATTCGTTGCGCGTGGGAGGAGGGAGGCGACCTCTGGTGGACCCCTTGGTCGGTGACTCCGTCGGCCGGGACCCTCCGTTTAAGTGGGCGTATTCCATGAGGCCGCCTTCGACGTGGCCTCCCGGTGAGCAGAGGCTGGGCCAGGCCAGTCTGCTGCCCGCTAAGTCTCGCCCGTCTGCATGCTGCCTCCCTAGATCCAGCCCATTTAGGTAAATTCCTTTTCTTTTTCTTTTTCTGTGGACTGGTAAAATCCATAGAATATTCATATTAAGTCCAAATTTGATTATTCAAATTTCTAGTGACTCTATAAATCATGATCTACCTGTAGGTGCAACATGCACATTTTTCTAGAGACCTTTTCTTCACAAATATTTATCAGATCCTATTTTTCCTATTTCTGTGATGAACTTTAGAAAATCACAGAGGGCTCAAACTTGATCCAAATGCCATGATTCAAATTCCTAGATGTTTCTAAGTTCAAAACTTAGTTCATGAACATTTTTCTTAATACTTTCTGTACCACATAAAACAATGAGCCATTTCTTCATATTTGTCAACTTTGCAAATTCATAGGAAATTAATTTGAACTCCAAATCCAGTGAAACCAACTCCTAGATGCTTCTAAAATCATGGTTTGTTAAATGGGTGCCTTTTCTCATTTTTCAAAAACATGTTTCTGTACACTTCTTGCAAATCCATAAACCTCTTGATTCCATCATATTGAAATGTTCAGAGATATCCACTGACCCAATCCCAATGAAACCACTCTGGTTATTTTTCATATAACCAGAGATGTCCTAGAAAAGTCAAATTAATATTTTTGGAGCACTTATATTTCCTGCCTTGTTGTGTTGCTTATTGTGATTGTTTCCGACGTTAGTTGACGGAAGTAGACGGAGTACATGGAGAAGGACCGTAAGATTTCAAGACTCGGATGAACCAGGCAAGCAGCCTTTGACCATGTCCATGAAACCCTTTTAAGCATGTCATATATCACTTATTATTGTTGCATCGAATCATGATGAGATGGTAAACCACGTTGGTTGGTTGCCTCTGTTACTTCCTCATTGATACTTGCATTGATCATTACCCTACGTCCTTATGATGGTTATGCCGTTGGGATTAGATAGGATGCTAAAGTAGTTGCTAAGAATAAAGGGACGGGAATATGCATGGTGATGGAGGCAAGTATGTTCCCAAAGACTTTTTGAAAACCCCGTCGGGTGCCACTAATGCCCGAGGGAGATGTTGAGCTAGGTAACCACTTGACAAAGAAGTGGTGTACCGGAGAAGGATATGTGAGTGTGGTTTCAAAAACGGATTGGTTTAAGTGAAGGAAATATGCCCTAGAGGCAATAATAAAGTTATTATTTATTTCCTTATATCATGATAAATGTTTATTATTCATGCTAGAATTGTATTAACCGGAAACATAATACATGTGTGAATACATAGACAAACAGATAGTCACTAGTAAGCCTCTACTAGACTAGCTCATTAATCAAAGATGGTTATGTTTCCTAACCATAGACATGTATTGTCATTTGATTAATGGGATCACCTCATTAGAAGAATGATGTGATTGACATGACCCATTCCGTTAGCTTAGCACTTGATCGTTTAGTATATTGCTATTGCTTTCTTCATGACTTATACATGTTCCTGTAACTATGAGATTATGCAACTCCCGTTTACCAGAGGAACACTTTGGGTACTACCAAACGTCACAACGTAACTGGTGATTATAAAGGAGTACTACAGGTGTCTCCAAAGGTACTTGTTGGGTTGGCGTATTTCGAGATTAGGTTTTGTCACTCCGATTGTCGGAGAGGTATCTCTGGGCCTTCTCAAGAATACACATCAAATAAGCCTTGCAAGCATTACAACTAATGAGTTAGTTGTGAAATGATGTATTACGGAACGAGTAAAGAGACTTACCAGTAACGAGATTGAAATAGGTATTGGATACCGACGATCGAATCTCGGGTAAGTAACATACCGATGACAAAGGGAACAACGTATGTTGATATGCGGTCTGACCGATAAAGATCTTCGTAGAAAATGTAGGAACCAATATGGGCATCCAGGTCCCGCTATTGGTTATTGACCGGAGATGTGTCTCGGTCATGTCTACATTGTTCTCGAACCGTAGGGTCCGCACGCTTAAGGTTTCGATGGCGGTTATATTATGAGTTTGTGTATTTTGATGTACCGAAGGAGTTGAGTCCCGGATGTGATCACGGACATGACGAGGAGTCTCGAAATGATCGAGACACAAAGATTGATATATTGGACGGCTATATTCGGACACGGAAAGGTTCCGGAAGTTTCCGGAGAAAGACGGAGTGCCGAGGGGTTACCGGAACCCCCGGAAGTAATGGGCCTTATTGGGCCAAGAGGGAGAGAGAGGGCTGCGCCAGAGGTGGCGCCCCATGGGGAGTCCGAATTGGACAAGGAGGGGGCGCCCCCTTTCCCTCTCCCTCTCCTCTCTCTTTCCTTCCCCTTCCTCCTTCCTAGTTGGACTAGGAAAGGGAGTCCTACTCCCACTAGGAGGAGGACTCCCTCCCTTGGCGCACCTCCTAGGGCCGGCCGGCCCTCCCCTTGCTCCTTTATATACGGGGGCAGGGGGGCACCCTAGAATACACACAAGTTGATCCTTGAGATCGTTCCTTAGCCGTGTGCGGTGCCCCCTCCACCATATTCCACCTCGGTCATATCATAGCGGTGCTTAGGCGAAGCCCCGCGTCGGTAGAACATCAAGATCGTCACCACGCCGTCGTCAGGTCGACGGAACTCCTCTCCCCGGAGCTTTGCGGATCGGAGCTCCGAGGAGCGCCATCGAGATGAACGTGTGCCAAGAACTCGGAGGCGCCGGAGTAACGGCGCTGGGATCGGCTGGATCGCGAGGAGAACGTACGACTACTTCCTCTACGTTGTGATCGCTTCCGCTTTGGTCTACGAGGGTACGTAGACAATACTCTCCCCTCTCGTTGCTATGCCATCACCATGATCTTGCGTGTGCGTAGGAAATTTTTGAAATTACTACGTTCCCCAACAAAGTGGCATCCGAGCCTGGTTTTATGCGTTGATGTCATATGCACGAGTAGAACACAAGTGAGTTGTGGGCGATACAAGTCATACCGCCTACCGGCATGTCATACTTTGGTTCAGCGGTATTGTGAGATGAAGCGGCCGGACCGACATTACGCCAGACGCTTACGCGAGACTGGTTTCACCGTTACGAGCACTCGTGCTTAAAGGTGGCTGGTGGGTGTCTGTCTCTCTCACTTTAGTTGAACCGAGTGTGGCTACGCCCGTTGCTTGAGAAGGTTAAAACGGAGTCTATTTGACGAAATATCGTTGTGGTTCTTGCTTAAGCCCGTAGCAGCCACGTAAAATTTGCAACAACAAAGTAGAGGACGTCTAACTTGTTTTTGCAGGGCATGTTGTGATGTGATATGGTCAAGACGTGATGCTATATTTTATTGTATGAGATGATCATGTTTTGTAACCGAAGTTATCGGCAATCGGCTGGAGCCATATGGTTGTCGCTTATTGTATGAAATGCAAACGCTCATAATTGCTTTACTTTATCTCTAAGCGGTAGCGATAGTCGTAGAAGCAATAGATGGCGTAAACGACAACGATGCTACGATGGAGATCAAGGTGTCGCGCCCGGTGACGATGGTGATCACGACGGTGCTTGAGATGGAGATCACAAGCACGAGATGATGATGGCCATATCATATCACTTATATTGATTGCATGTGATGTTTATCCTTTATGCATCTTATTTTGCTTTGATTGACGGTAGCATTATAAGATGATCTCTCACTAAAATTATCAAGAAGAGTTCTCCCTGAGTAAGCACCGTTATGAAAGTTCTTCGTCTTTGAGACACCACGTGATGATCGGGTGTGATAGGCTCTACGTTCAAATACAACGGGTGCAAAACAGTTGCGCACGCAGAATACTCAGGTTAAACTTGACGAGCCTAGCATATAACAGATATGGCCTCGCAACACGGAGACCGAAAGGTCGAACGTGAATCATATAGTAGACATGATCAACATAGTGATGTTCACCATTGAAACTACTCCATCTCACGTGATGATCGGACATGGTTTAGTTAATTTGGATCACGTAATCACTTAGATGACTAGAGATGTCTGTCTAAGTGGGAGTTTTTAATATGATTAATTAAAACTTAAATTTATCATGAACTTAGTACACGATAGTATTTTGCTTGTCTATGTTTCATCGTAGATAGATGGCTCGTCTTTGTTGTTCCGTTAAATTTTAATGCGTTCCTTGAGAAAGCAAAGTTGAAAGATGATGGTAGCAATTACACGGACTGGGTCCGTAATTTGAGGATTATCCTCATTGCTGCACGGAAGAATTACGCCCCTGGAAGCACCACTGGGTGCCAGGCCTGCTAGAGAGCAACGCCGAAGTTGTGAGCGTCTGGCGAGCAAAGCCGATGACTACTCGATAGTTCGATTGTGCCATGCTTTACGGCTTAGAACCGGGTCTTCAACGACGTTTTGAGCGTCATGGAGCATATGAGATGTTCCAGGAGTTGAAGTTAATATTTCAAGCAAATGCCGGATTGAGAGATATGAAGTCTCCAATAAGTTCTATAGCTGCAAAATGGAGGAGAATAGTTACATCGGTGAACATATACTCAAAATGTCTGGGTATAATAACCACTTGATTCAACTGGGGTTACTCTTCCGGATGATAGTGTCATTGACAGAATTCTCCAATCATCGCCACCAAGCTACAAGAGCTTCGTGAAGAACTATAATATGCAAAGGATCACAAAAACAATTCCCGAGCACTTAGCAATGCTAAAAGCCATGGAGGTAGAAATCAAGAAAGAGCATCAAGTGTTGATGGTCAACAAGACCACTAGTTTCAAGAAAAAGGGCAAAGGAAAGAAGAAGGGGAACTTCAAAAGGAACAGCAAGAAACTTGCTGCTCAAGAGAAGAAACCCAAGTCTGGGCCTAAGCCTGAAACTGAGTGTTTTTACTGCAAGCAAACTGGACACTGGAAGCGGAACTGCCCCAAGTATTTGGCGGATAAGAAGGATGGCAAGGTGATCAAAGGTATATGTGATATACATGTTATTGATGTGTACCTTACTAATACTCGCAGAGTACACGGGTATTTGATACTGGTTACATTGCTAATATTTGCAACTCGAAGCGGGAACTACGGATTAGCGAAGATTGGCTAAGGGCGAGGTGACGATCTTGGCGTGGGAAATGGTTCCAAAGTCGATGTGATCGCGGTCGGCACGCTACCTCTACATCTACCATCGGGATTAGTTTTAGACCTAAATAATTGTTATTTGGTGCCGGCGTTGAGCATGAACATTATATCTGGATCTTGTTTGATGCGAGACGGTTATTCATTTAAGACAGAGAACAATGGTTGTTCTATTTATATGAATAATATCTTTTATGGTCATGCACCCTTGAAGAGTGGTCTATTTTTATTGAATCTCGATAGTAGTAATACACATATTCATAGTGTTGAAACCAAAAGATACAGAGTTGATAATGATAATGCAACTTATTTGTGGCACTGCCGTTTGGGTCATATCGGTGTAAAACGCATGAAGAAACTCCATACTGATGGGCTTCTGGAATCACTTGATTATGAATCATTTGATACTTGCGAACCATGCCTCATGGGCAAGATGACTAAAACGCCGTTCTCCGGAACTATGGAGCGAGCAACTGATTTGTTGGAAATCATACATACTGATGTTTGTGGTCCAATGAATGTTGAGGCACGCGGCGGGTATCGTTATTTTTCTCACCTTCACAGATGATTTGAGCAGATATAGGTATATCTACTTAATGAAACACAAATCTGAAACATTTGAAAAGTTCAAAGAATTTCAGAGTGAAGTGGAAAATCATCGTAACAAGAAAATAAAGTTTCTACGATCTGATCGTGGAGGAGAATATTTGAGTTACGAGTTTGGTTTACATTTGAAACAATGTGGAATAGTTTTCAACTCACGCCACCCGAACACCACGGAGAAATGGTGTGTCCGAGCGTCGTGTCGTACTTTACTTGATATGGTGCGATATGTGATGTCTCTTACTGATTTACCGCTATCGTTTTGGGGATATGCTTTAGAGACGGCCGCATTCACGTTAAATAGGGAACCATCTAAATCCGTTGAAACGACACCGTATGAACTGTGGTTTGGCAAGAAACCAAAGTTGTCGTTTCTTAAAGTTTGGGGCTGCGATGCTTATGTAAAGAAACTTCAACCAGATAAGCTCGAACCCAAATCGGAGAAATGTGTCTTCATAGGATACCCAAAGGAGATCATGGGTACACCTTCTATCACAGATCTGAAGGCAAGATTTTCGTTGCTAAATTCGGATCCTTTCTAGAGAAGGAGTTTCTCTCGAAAGAAGTGAGTGGGAGGAAAGTAGAACTTGATGAGATAATCAGATTCTGCTCCCTTATTGGAAAGTAGTTCATCACAAGAAAGCGGTTCCTGTGACAACTACACCAATTAGTGAGGAAACTAATGATGTTGATCATGAAACTTCAGATCAAGTTGCTCTTGAACTTCAGAGGTCAAGGTAATAAAATACGCACCCGAAGTGGTACGGTAATCCTATTCTCGAAGTCATGTTACTTGACCATGGCGAACCTACAAACTATGAAGAAGCGATGGTGAGCCCAGATTCGCGAAATGGCTGGAAGCCATGAAATCTGGATGGGATCCATGTATGAGAACAAAGTATGGACTTTGGTTGACTTGCCCAATGATCGGCAAGCCATTGAGAATAAATGGATTTTTAAGAAGAAGACCGACGATGGTAATATAACTGTCTACAAAGCTCGACTTGTTGCAAAAGGTTTTCGACAAGTTCAAGGGGTTGACTATGATGAGACTTTCTCACCCGTGGCGATGCTTAAGTCTGTCCGAATCATGTTAGCAATTGCCGCATTTTATGATTATGAAATTTGGCAAATGGATGTAAAACTGCATTCTTGAATGGATTTCTAGAAGAAGAGTTGTATATGATGCAACTAGAAGGTTTTGCTGATCCAAAAGGTGCTAACAAAGTGTGCAAGCTCCAATGATCAATTTATGGTCCGTGCAAGCCTCTCGGAGTTGGAATAAACGTTTTGATAGTGTGATCAAAGCATATGGTTTTATCTGAGACTTTTGGAGAAGCCTGTATTTACAAGAAAGTGAGTGGGAGCTCAGTAGCATTTACGATATTATATGTGGACGACATATTATTGATTGGAAATGATATAGAATTCTGGATAGCATAAAAGGATACTTGAATAAAAGTTTTTCAATGAAAGACCTCGGTGAAGCTGCTTACATATTGGGCATCAAGATCTATAGAGATAGATCAAGACGCTTAATTGGACTTTCACAAAGCACATACCTTGATAAAGTTTTGAAGAAATTCAAAATGGATCAGGCAAAGAAAGGTTTTTACCTGTATTACAAGGTGTAAGATTGAGTCGGACTCAATGCCCGACCACAGCAGAAGATAGAGAGAAAATGAAAGATGTTCCCTATGCTTCAGCCATAGGCTCTATCATGTATGCAATGTCATGTACCAGACCTGACGTATGCTTAGCTGTAAGCTTGGCAGGAAGGTACCAAAGTAATCCAGGAGTGGATCATCGGACAGCGGTCAAGAACATCCTGAAATACCGAAAAGGACTAAGGATATGTTTCTCGTATATGGAGGTGACAAAGAGCTAGTCGTAAATGGTTACGTCGATGCAAGCTTTGACACTGATCCGGACGATTCTAAATCGCAAACCGGATCGTGTTTTTGTTAAGCGGTGGAGCTGTCGGTTGGTGCAGTTCTAAACAAAGCGTCGTGGCGGGATCTACATGTGAAGCGGAGTACATAGCTGCTTCGGAAGCAGCAAATGAAGGAGTCTGGATGAAAGAGTTCATTTCCGATCTAGGTGTCATACCTAGTGCATCGGGACCAATGAAGATCTTCTGTGACAATCTTTGGTGCAATTGCCTTGGCAAAGGAATCCAGATTTCACAAGAGGACCAAGCATATCAAAAGACGCTTCAACTCCATTCGGGACCAAGTCCAAGTGGGAGACATAGAGATTTGCAAAATACATACGGATCTGAATGTTGCGGACCCATTGACTAAGCCTCTTCCACGAGCAAAACATGATCAGCACCAAGACTCCATGGGTGTTAGAATCATTCTTGTATAATCTAGATTATTGACTCTAGTGCAAGTGGGAGACTCAAGGAAATATGCCCTAGAGGCAATAATAAAGTTATTATTTATTTCCTTATATCATGATAAATGTTTATTATTCATGCTAGAATTGTATTAATGGAAACATAATACATGTGTGAATACATAGACAAACAGATAGTCACTAGTAAGCCTCTACTAGACTAGCTCATTAATCAAAGATGGTTATGTTTCCTAACCATAGACATGTATTGTCATTTGATTAATGGGATCACCTCATTAGAAGAATGATGTGATTGACATGACCCATTCCGTTAGCTTAGCACTTGATCGTTTAGTATATTGCTATTGCTTTCTTCATGACTTATACATGTTCCTGTAACTATGAGATTATGCAACTCCCGTTTACCGTGAGGAACACTTTGGGTACTACCAAACGTCACAACGTAATCGGGTGATTATAAAGGAGTACTACAGGTGTCTCCAAAGGTACTTGTTGGGTTGGCGTATTTGAGATTAGGTTTTGTCACTCCGATTGTCGGAGAGGTATCTCTGGGCCTTCTCAAGAATACACATCACATAAGCCTTGCAAGCATTACAACTAATGAGTTAGTTGTGAGATGATGTATTACGGAACGAGTAAAGAGACTTACCGAATCTAGATTGAACTAGGTATTGGATACCGACGATCGAATCTCGGGTAAGTAACATACCGATGACAAAGGGAACAACGTATGTTGTTATGCGGTCTGACCGATAAAGATCTTCGTAGAAAATGTAGGAACCAATATGGGCATCCAGGTCCCGCTATTGGTTATTGACCGGAGATGTGTCTCGGTCATGTCTACATTGTTCTCGAACCGTAGGGTCCGCACGCTTAAGGTTTCGATGACGGTTATATTATGAGTTTGTGTATTTTGATGTACCGAAGGAGTTAGTCCCGGATGTGATCACGGACATGACGAGGAGTCTCGAAATGATCGAGACACAAAGATTGATATATTGGACGGCTATATTCGGACACGGAAAGGTTCCGGAAGTTTCGGAGAAAGACGGAGTGCCGAGGGGTTACCGGAACCCCCCGGAAGTAATGGGCCTTATTGGGCCAAGAGGGAGAGAGAGGGCTGCGCCAGAGGTGGCTCGCGCCCCCCATGGGGAGTCCGACTGGACAAGGAGGGGGCGCGCCCCTTTCCCTCTCCCTCTCCTCTCTTTCCTTCCCCTTCCTCCTTCCTAGTTGGACTAGGAAAGGGAGTCCTACTCCCACTAGGAGGAGGACTCCCTCCCTTGGCGCACCTCCTAGGGCCGGCCGGCCTCCCCTTGCTCCTTTATATACGGGGCAGGGGGCACCCTAGAACACACAAGTTGATCCTTGAGATCGCTCCTTAGCCGTGTGCGGTGCCCCTCCACCATATTCCACCTCGGTCATATCATAGCGGTGCTTAGGCGAAGCCCTGCGTCGGTAGAACATTAAGATCGTCCACCACGCCGTCGTCTTGTGGAACTCCCTCTCCCCGGAGCTTTGCTGGATCGGAGCCCGAGGAGCGTCATCGAGCTGAACGTGTGCCAAGAACTCGGAGGCGCCGGAGTAACGGCGCTGGGATCGGCTGGATCGCGAGGAGAACGTATGACTACTTCCTCTACGTTGTGATCGCTTCCGCTTTGGTCTACGAGGGTACGTAGACAATACTCTCCCCTCTCGTTGCTATGCATCACCATGATCTTGCGTGTGCGTAGGAAATTTTTTGAAATTACTACGTTCCCCAACATTAAGTTGCGACCGTTATTCCGACCTTACGTGCGCAACCACTCTACCCTTGTATGGGAAAGGGCATTATTGATTACCTAGACCGATACTAGCTTGGAGCCCGCATTACTAGTGACGGGGGAGTTGTTGGTGCGCTCTCTCGGGACGGGGTCGTGCCAGGTAGGGCGGCCATGACTGTTTTCACAGGGCACCGGACACACCGTTAGTACCCCGTGCCAGTGGTATGTGATAAATATGGGAGCAAGGCTCCATGAAAATGTTATGTGAAATGTGGGCACGGGGGTTACTGCCAATCGAGTGGACTCCATGTTAGTGTCGTCTAGGGAAAGGTAGTGATCGGTGCTTACCCCGGTACTTGAGGTACCGCGGGTCATGGATGACACGGAAGTTCCCCGGATCTTGTGGGTAAAGTGTGCAACCTCTGCAGAGTGTAAAACTATTCGAATAGCCGTGTCCACGGTCAAGGACAGTTGAGTAACCGCTCTTGGGCTACGTCCATATGTTTACGAAACCTGGTGAGTATGTATGGATGAGTGGAGAGAACTATATGGGTCAAGTACAAGGACTTGGCATGATTGAGTTGGGTTGGTGCCCACTCCATTTATGTTGATATCTATAACTTGTCCTCAGGGATTACATGAATCCTCTTGATGCATGCTATGCAAGTTTTTGAACATGTCATTGCACTCAAAACTAGCTTTCTGCAAAAATTTACCTATATCATGCATTGTTGAATCTTGAACCAAGACATGGGTTGTTTGCGAGTACATTCAAAGTACTCATTGGCTTGCCACTGGTTATTTTATTGGTCAGGCATGAAAGAACAAGATATATTGAAGAGTCCCTTGGTGACGATCGTGCGAGCTAGGACGCTTTCCCAGTCAGAATGCCTGTAGGGTTAAGGCAGATGGCATGGGTCCAAGTTAACGATTTAAGATTTCCGCTGCGATGATATACTCAAGACCTGACCATAACGGTCCTACCTTTGCAAAACGGTATGTATGGATGTAAGACTCTTGTTATTCAGCTTCTGTGTGTTCAGTGAGCATTGATCTCTGGGATCACTGTACACGTGCATTCGGTGATCTCGACTTATGAGTCGGGGTCCCCACAGGAAGTAACGGTAACGATGGCAAAAGTAGCAGTTGCAGTTTTTGTAGCAAACGTAACAGTGGCAACGAAAAAGTAACTAAGCAAAGATCAATATGTGAAAAGCTCGTAGGCAATGGATCAATGATGGATAATTATGTCGGATGCGATTCCTCATGCACAGTTATAACATAGGGTGACACAGAACTAGCTCCAGTTCATCAATGTAATGTAGGCATGTATTCCGAATATAGTCATACGTGCTTATGGAAAATAACTTGCATGACATATTTCGTCCTACCCTCCCGTGGCAGCAGGGTCCTATTGGAAACTAAGGGATATTAAGGCCTCCTTTTGATAGAGTACCGGACCAAAGCATTAACACTTAGTGAATACATGAACTCCTCAAACTACGTCATCACGTACCGGGAGTGGTCCCGATTATTGTCACTTCGGGGTTGCCGGATCATAACACAGAGTAGGTGACTATTGACTTGCAAGATAGGATCAAGAACTCACATATATTCATGAAAACATAATAGGTTCAGATCTGAAATCATGGCACTCGGGCCCTAGTGACAAGCATTAAGCATAGCAAAGTCATAGCAACATCTATCTTAGAACATAATGGACACTAGGGATCAAACCCTATCAAAACTAACTCGATTACATGGTAAATCTCATCCAAGCCATCACCGTCCAGCAAGCCTATGATGGGATTACTCACGCACGGCGGTGAGCATCATGAAATTGGTGATGGAGGATGGTTGCTGATGACGATGGCGACGGATTCCCCTCTCCGGAGCCCCGAACGGACTCCAGATACCCTCCTGAGGAAGATTAGGGCTTGGCGGTGGCTCTGTATCATAAAACGCGATGAACCCTTCTCTCTGATTTTTTTCTCCCCGAAAGTGGATATATGGAGTTGGGGTTGAGGTCGGTGGAGTCCCAGGGGGCCCAGGAGGCAGGGGCGCCCCAGGGGGGTGCCCTGCACCCTCATGGACAGGGTGTGGCCCCCCTGATGCTGATTCTTTCGCCAATATGTTTTATTAATTCCAAAATGTGTCTCCGTGGATTTTCAGGTCATTCGGAGAACTTTTATTTCTGCACAAAAATAACACCATGGGAGTTCTACTGAAAACAGCGTCAGTCCGGGTTAGTTCCATTCAAATCATGCAAGTTAGAGTCTAAAACAAGTGAAAAAGTGTTTGGAAAAGTAGATACGTTGGAGGCCTATCAATCTCTAGCCTTCCCCAAGTTGCTTTCCACTCAAATCATCTTTCCACCATAGCCAAATCTGTGAGAGAGAGTTGAGTGTTGGGGAGACTATCAGTTGAAGCACAAGAGCAAGGAGTTCATCATCAACACACCATCTATTACCATTTTGAGAGTGGCGTCTCCTAGATTGGTTAGGTGTCACTTGGGAGCCTCCGTCAAGATTGTGGAGTTGAAGCAAGGAGTTTGTAAGGGCAAGGAGATCGCCTACTTCGCAAAGATCTACCCAAGTGAGGCAACTCCTTCGTGGGCGATGGCCATGGTGGGATAGACAAGGTTGCTTCTTCATGGACACTTCGTGGGTGGAGCCCTCCGTGGACTCGCACAACCGTTACCCTTTGTGGGTTGAAGTCTCCATCAACGTGGATGTACGATAGCACCACCTATCGGAACGACGCCAAAAATCTCCGTGTCTACATTGCGTTTGCCTTCTCCAAACCCTTCCCTTTACCTTCATATGCATTGTTTTACTTTCCGCTGCTACACTCTTAGAATTGCATGTGTAGATTGATTGCTTGACTTGTGCCAAATTGCTAAAATCTGCCAAGACATAAGATTGGGAAAAGGCTAGATTTTTATTTGGTCAAGTAGTCTAATCACCCCCTCCCTCTAGACCTACTTTCGATCCTACAAGTGGTATCAGAACTTTGGTCTCCATTTGCCTTGATTTCCATTTCTTTGGTGATCATAGGCTTGGTTTCACAACCTAGGAGAGTATGGCGTCTAGTGAGGGAAATTACCACCGTAGAGGTTGATACGTCTCCAACGTATCTATAATTTTTTATTGTTCCATGCTATTATATTATCTGTTTTGGATGTTTATGGGCTTTATTAAACACTTTTATATTATTTTTGGGACTAACGTATTAACCCAGAGCCCAGTGGCAATTTCTGTTTTTCTCCTTGTTTTAGTGTTTCATAGAAAAGGAATATCAAACGGAGTCCAAACGGAATGAAAGCTTCGGAAAAGTTATTTTTGGAAAGAAAGCAATACGGGAGACTTGGAGTGCACGTCAGGGGATCAACGAGGAGGGCACGAGGCAGGGGGCGCGCCCTCCACCCTCGTGGGCCCCTCGTGGCTCCCCTTACCGACTTCTTTCGCCTATATATTCCCATATACCCTAAAACCTTCGGGGAACAGAATAGATTGGGAGTTCCGCCGCCGCAAGCCTCTGTAGCCACCAAAAACCAATCGGGACCCTGTTCCGGCACCCTTACAGAGGGGGGAACCCTCACTGGTGGCCATCTTCATCATCCCGACGCTCTCCATGACGACGAGGGGGTAGTTCACCCTCGGGGCTGAGGGTATGTACCAGTAGCTATGTGTTTGATCTCTCTCTCTCTCTCTCTCGTGTTCTTGAGGTGATACGGTCTTGATGTATCGCGAGCTTTGCTATTTATAGTTGGATCTTATGATGTTTCTGCCCCTCTACTCTCTTGTAATCACTACAAAAAAAAGACACATCCGTGACATTTTGGGCCGAATGAAAAAAAATTATGTCATACATATGACACTTCTATGACGATAATTGTGACAAAACCCGGTATCATCATAGATGTGGTGGGTTCCTACTTCTATGGAAAAAAAGCATGACAGAAAATGGGCTTTTCGTCCTGGGCGGGCCGGAGACACAGCTGCATGACATTCTTTGGGCTGTCCATGACGCAAAAAACCGTGGTAGAAGCGAGGGCGAGGAAAATTTCGGGGAGTTCCCGGTTACGGTGGGAGGTCAGGGGCCGAGCGATGCGCGTTTCTCTCATACAAGTACGCGCGTGTGTGCGAGGCGTTGGATCTAACTGAACCCGAGCAAGGCGTTGGGCTCTAATCAACCCGGCGATTGCTGCGCAGTTACGCGTTCTTGAACCCGAGCGATCGATTGATGGCTGTTAATCAACCCGATCGGCGATTCGCTTCGCTATCGTTGCTAATTGAAGCCGATCGATGCTGCCTTTGGGATGAACAAGTGAGCATTGCGGGGGGTTGGATGAACGGTGGCGGTGGTGTTGCCTCTGGATGAACAGGACCCGTGGTGTGGTGGAGGGTTGGATGAACAGAGACGGTGGAGGGGTGCCCGTGGAGGGGTGGATGAACAGGACCCCGTGGTGTGGAGGGCTTGATGAACAGTAGATGGTGGAGGGTGCCCGTGGAGGGGTGGTTGAACAGGACCCCGTGGTGTGGAGGGCATGATGAACAGTAGACGGTGGAGGGGTGGTTGAACAGTAGCCGGTGGAGTAGCGCGCGGTGGAGGCTGGATGAACAGGAGCCCGTGGAGGCTGGAGGAGGTCGACGGTAGCCTGTGGAGGCTGGAGGAGGTCGATGGTGGAGATGAACAGTATCCCGTGGAGTCCCGTTTTGCGGTACGCCACACCCCTCCCGATGAACAGGACCCCTGCTGACCGTGAAGCGCCAACACAAGTCCGCTTTCGTCCGCTTTTGCGGCACGCCACACCCTCCCGATCAACAGGACCCCGTTTCGACCGTAGGAGGTCCGTTTCCTCCGCTTTATGCGACACGCCACACCCTCCCGATCAACAGGACCCCTGCTTCGACCGTATGAGGTCCGCTTCTCCTGCTTTTGCACTACGCTGCACTCCTCCCGATGAACAGGATCCCGTTTGAACATGGCGGTCGAACACAAGGCTGTTTCTCTCATAGCGGTACGCCAGGCCTCGTTTCCCTCGCATGTTCCATCCAAGCCCTCCCGATGAACATAACCACGCATTCCGTCCCGACCCAGCCGGTTGGCTCCCACGCGTTCCGTTGCCTTCCGATGAACACGACGCATTCCGTTGCCTCCCCATGAACACGACGCATTCCGTTGCCTCCCCATGAACACGACGACGACGCTGTTTCTCCGTTCCGACCCAGCCATGTACACGAGCCCTCGTCGTACGTATGCGCGAGTAGGCGTTCGAGACCCTGCCCGTATGTACACATACGTGTCCGTATTTTCTTTCTTGCACCACAGCCGCCTCTACTACGACACACGCGCGGCGCCTCTACATCCACCAAGATATATGTACGTACATGTTCGCGACCGAATGACAACGCTTACGACGCTTCCACTAGGTGGGTCCCGACCGTCGTGAACTTCCTTGCGTGCGAAGATGTAGCTGGTGGGTCCCAGCAGTCAGGGGGGCGAATCGCTTTTTGCCCGGACGCACTTCCTTGCGTGCGAAGGTGTAGCTGGTGGGTCCCAGCAGTCAGGGGGGAAACGTTTTTTTCACGAAATACGGTGGCCCGTCCGGTGGGTCCCCGCTGTCAGGTGGAGGAATAATTATTTTTCCCGTAATAAGGAGGCACTTCCTTGCTACGGCCATGGACCCAGCTGTCAGCCTCTCCACGTACAGTCCACGTCCGATGGAAGCCGTTCCTTGACGACGTTGACCAGGCCGCGCCGAGAGCACCAGGGCGGTGGACGACGGCGATGCCTAGGAAGGGGACGACGCGGAGCCGGGGAAGACGCAGAAGTGGATGCCCACGCGTAGAGGAGTACGAGGGTTCACTGGTTCGCTGCGGTGTGAGGCTGTCGTCGCCGCAGAATAACAGGGGGTGTGGGTGAGTAGAGGGATGGCCCGCCAGCGGTGGGAGTAGTAGGGGCGGTGAGGCCTCCGCCGCATTGCAAGCCGGCCACGGGAAGCAGGAACACGAGGCACGCACTGCAAGACCTTTGGTTTGGGCGGCTGGAGCAAGAAGACCAGAGGTTGAAGAAGCACTACGGCCGTTGGATGGACATCGTACGGTCACTGGAGCTAGAATCGTGCATATTGACTAAGTTGACAAAGCCCTCCGTCCCCGTCAACTTAGTAGGCCCACAAGTCAGCCTACCACTATACTGGGTCCCAGCTAACAGGGGGAGTATTCATTTTTTTGTGCGTAATAAGGAGGCACTTCCTTGCGTGCGAAGATATAGCTGGTGGGTCCGAGCTGTCAGCGACGGTAACGTTTTTTTCGTGAAATACAGAGGCCCTTTCGGTGGGTCCCTGATGTCAGGTGGAGGAATCATTATTTTGCGCGTAATAAGGAAGCATTTCCTTGCGTGCGGCCGTGGACCCAGCTGTCGGCCTCTCCACGTACAGTCCACTTCAGATGCATGTTGGTCGTTCACCACATTGGCCAGGCCGCGCCGAGAGCACCAGGGCGGTGGACGACGGCGAGGCCCAGGACGGGAACGACACGGAGGCAGGGAAGACTCGGCAGTTGTTTCCCATGCGGAGGGGAGTACGACTTTACGAGGGTTTACTGGTTCTTCTGTCGTTGCCAGAGAATAACAGCAGGTGTGGGTGAGTAGAAGGATGGCTAGGCCAGCGATGGGAGTACGATGGGGCGGTGAGGCCTGCGCGGCAGCACAGCCGGCTGCGGGGAGGAGGGAGCAGGCTGTCCCACCGGCGCTTGTTTGAGCGGCTAGAGCAGGAAGAGCAGCGATTGAAGAAGCACGATGGCCGTTGGATGGACATACAACAGTCACTACTTGTGCGTCAACCTTTTTTTAGGAAAGCCTCAAATTTGTGGAAAACAGCATACAGCCCATCTGCCATTATTTCTAATAATTTTTAGCCCATTTGCTAATTCTTAAGGTTTTTTTTGGAGCCCATATTCTTTTTGTTAGCATTACAACCCATATTGTGGCCACGGTTTAAAAATTATACGAAATTTTGCATATTTTGGTGCGGTCCGAACTGTTTTTAATCCCGAAATTTCGACTCACATTCATACTGATTTTAAAAATAAATGTATATCAATATAAAATCCAACAAATTCACCACGCATAAAAATTAATGTAATTTAAAATCTTGAAATGAAAAAAAAAGATTTTTGAAACTAATTGCCAGTTTGATGTGTTTTAAAAATGTACAGCCCATTTATCATTACTGATGGGCCATTTTCTCGGCCAACCGAATTAAAGTTCTCCTCGTCTTGAAAGATTTGCAGCCCAACAGGCCTGACAAAGCGACTTACTTGGCAAATCACAAAAAAACTGGGTTGTGGCCGTGGACCCAGCTGTGAGCCTCTCCACGTACAGTATTATTCCGATGGAAGTCGTTTCTTGACCACATTGACCACGCCGCGCGGAGAGCACCACGGCGGTGGACGACGGCGATGCCTAGGAAGGGGATGACGCGGAGCCAGGGAAGACGCGGCAGTGGAAGCCCGCACGGGGAGAAGTACGAGGGTTCATTGGTTCGGCTGCGGTGTGAGGCTGCCGTCGCCGCAGGGCCTGGTCTGCGGTGGAAATAGTAGGGGCGGTGAGGCCTCCGCGGCAGCACAGCCGACCACGAGAGGAAGGAGCATGCGGCACGACCGGTGCTGCTTTGAGCGGTTGGAGCAAGAAGACCAGAGGTTGAAGAAGCACTACGGCCATTGGATGGACATCGTACGGTCACTGGAGCTAGAATCGTTCATATTGACTAAGTTGACAAAGCCCTCCGTCCCCGTCAACTTAGTTGGCCCACAAGTCATCCTCCCACTATGGTGGGTCCCAGCTAGCAGGTGGAAGATCACAGCCAGCCGTGGGAGGCGGGAGCAGGCGGTCCCGCCGGCGCTGGTTTGGCTTTGGCAGCTCGAGGAAGAAGAGACAGAAGAAACGCGCCAGATGTTGAATGTCAATCCAATGGTCAAGGTTGGCACAATCGTTCGTTGACTAAGTGGACACCAAGTAGCATACATTTTTATATATAGGAAGAAAACTGCGAGGAAAATGCGTTCGCCTGCCGTCCTCCTCACAGGGAACGTTCGCCACATAAGTGACTAGCACCCTTGGTTTTCAACCGAGAGGTCTTGGGTTCGAGTCCCAACAACTCTCAATTTTGTCCTCCTTCCTTCCTCCCAAAAAAAGGGAAAGAAAATCAAAGACTTGGGAAGGCGTTCAGAACAAGATAGTGTACCAGTAAAGAGACGTTGCCGAGTTTTAGAAAAAAGAAAGACGTGCTCCTGTAGCTGGTTCGAATCCAAACCTAGAATATGACTATATATGGTGCTATGCTACTCTACAAGTAATGAAACTGACATATCCAATGTTCGCTTCTCCTCTTCTCTACTTACTCTGCCTAGCATCAGAAGCTCTGGCCGCAGCACCCATGTCCGCTGGCTGCTCATCCACCTGCTCTTCAACAGGCAACAACCAGATATGCGCCAAGTCGCCACCTGTACCATCGCCTGTGGGTCTCATCAGACCCTCGCCGGCACACGCACTACAGCCGATTGCTCATCGCAACCCGCTGCCGTTGGTGTGGTGCCACTACTGCAAATCACGCAGAGTCATCCGTCGTGTCTCAACCACAATCCGCAACCCTGGCAGAGTCTTCTACAAATGCCTGAATCATGGGGTAATAATATGTTTAAGTGTTGTTCTGGTGCTTTCAGTTGCTGATTTTTTTAATAGTTTGGTTGATGATCTTCCAATTTGATTCGTGCAGAAAAGGAAAGATTCGTTTGATTTATATTTCTGGGAAGTTGCTGATGTGGGGAATGCAACTACGCTGATTATTTGGTTAGCCGAGGAATCCCAATACCAGCTGGTTGGGGTGTTGGACAAGTAACTGAAGGAATGGCAGAAGAGGAAGATCCAGAGCATAAGGTTAAAGATGCAGTTCCTCTGATCATGGCCAAGCAACAGCTGCTGAACGGCCTTGACAACAATGAGGAGATGAAAGAGCTTGTGAAGATAATGGGAAAAATCGATGTGCTCTGTAAGATGATTGTCTCTTTATTTGCAGCAGTATGTAGCACTTTTCGTGATGTATTCAATTAGCTACGACATGAGCACTTTGCTGAAACTAGTAATGAATGAAACCTGTGTAGCAGGCTGGGCGTAGTGTTGTGAACATCTAATGATTTCTATTAATGGAAATCAAGGGGTGTCCCCTCTTGCTCATATAAATAAATAAATAGCAGAGGCCATGTCGGGTCAGCTTTGTTCTCATTCGAAGATGTCGAGCAAATTGCAGTCCAACAGCAAACTATGTCATCAAATTCAAGTTTCACAGCCAAATATGAGTACAACTAAACAACAATGTCATCATGTTTTAGTTGTCATACAATCACCAAACACAAATCAGCATACATCACAAGTGATGTTCTCACATCAAAATACTAAACAACATGTTCATCATGTTTCAGTTGTCATAGCAAACACAATTTCACATAGTAGATAAAAAACGTCTTCTGACAGGAAAATACGACAAAAGCAATGTAATCATCATCCGCAATAGCAGCGTCAACATCTTCGCCATGTGCATCAGTCTGAATCGTAATTCCCCACGGTGTCATCTTCTTCTTCGTCCTCAACGTCCTCGAACGTTGGCTTCTTCTTGATCAACTCTTGTATGCCCACAACACGATAGGCAATCTTTTCGTTGGCGTCATTGACGTGATGGTTCTCAAAGATATTAGGAACATCTGTGTTATCTTGTACATCAGGAGCAGTGTAAGCATCATCTTGTTGTGCAACTTCATTAAACGAATTCCTCTGCTCAAACCTTTGCAATACTCTCCAGTCATCGCTACGTGCAAATGTGTCTTCCAAGAAAATATCTGTGTTGCTTGATTTGCCAAAATAAAAGGCTCGTTGGTCTGATACACCGCCGTGACATTGATGGAATTGAAATAATCATCAGCTCTGGGTTTTGCGATCCTGGAAAGTAGGTTATACCAACGACAGCACAACAGAACCACATACCAATGATCCTTGAAACTGGAGATATACTGCAACTGAACAATGTCTGTTATGTTAGCATACATTTTAGTTGTCTCTTTGTCATACGTATCCGTGCTCATGATGGCACTATTTTGTGTCTTCCTGCCTTCGTCTCGTGCAAGGGTGTTGTAGCGCACATCTCCAACAACGCAAGATTCATAATGTCTTACCCGAGTATCAGGACCCATTGCTAGTGAGTAAAGGGCATCATCAACTACCTGCCCATCCTCCCGCATCTTCTTAACCTATGTGTAACGCCCTCGATGCGGCTATATCTCCCACGTGTCGAAGCACGACTTAGAGGCATAACCGCATTGAAAGCAATGTCGCAAGTGAGGTAATCTTCACACAACCCATGTAATACATAAGGGAAAGAGATACATAGTTGGCTTACAATCGCCACTTCACACAATACATGAGTAAAGCATTACATCATACAGATACAATCAAGGTCCGACTACGGAACCAAAATAAAATAAGACTACCCCAAATGCTACATAGATCCCTGATCGTCCCAACTGGGCTCCACTACTGATCAACTGAAACGAAACAACACAATGAACAAGATCTTCATCGAGCTCCTCCTTGAGCTCGGGTGCGTCACCTGCACGGTTTCATCGGCACCTGCAAACTGGTTTTGGAAGTATCCGTGAGTCACGGGGACTCAGCAATCTCACACCTGCGAGATCAAGACTATTTAAGCTTATGGGAAGGGAAAGGTATGAGGTGGAGCTGCAGCAAGCGACTAGCATATATGGTGGCTACCATACGCAAAAGAGAGCGAGAAGAGGAGGCAAAAGCACGGTCGAACAACTATGATCAAGAAGTGATCCTAGAACAACCCACGCCAAGCATAACTCCAACACCGTGTTCACTTCCCGGACTCCACGAGAAGAGACCATCACGGTTACACACGCCGTTGGTGTATTTTAATTAAGGTCAACTTCGGGTTTTCTACAACCGGACATTAACAAATTCCCATCTGCCACATAACCGCTGCACGGCTTTCGAAAGATAATACCTGCAGGGTGTCCCAACTTAGCCCATGATAAGCTCTCGCGATCAACGAAGGATATTCCTTCTCCCGGAAGACCCGATCAGTCTAGGAATCCGGCTACAAGACATTTCGACAGCAATAAAACAAGACCAGCAAAGCTACCGATGTGCCGACAAATCCCGATAGGAGTCGACGTACCTCGTTCTCGTGGCACACCGGATAAGTCAAGCTACGAGTAAAACCAAGCCTCGAAGTTTCCCGTGGTGGCCCCACAGTGCTGCTCGGTTGGGACCAACACTGAGGGAGCACTGGCCCGGGGGCTAAAATAAAGATGACCCTTGAGTCTGCAGAACCCAAGGGAAGGGGTATATGTGGTAGGTAGTCAAATGGTAAAACCAAGGTTGGGCCGTCTTTGGAGGAGTCTTATTCAAAGTGAACTGTCAAGGGGTCCCATAAATCACCCAACCGTGTTAGGGACGCAAAATCCGGGAACATAATACCGATATGACGGAAACTAGGGCGGCAAGAGTGCAACAAAACACCAGGCATAAGGCCGAGCCTTCCACCCTTTACCAAGTATATAGATGCATTAATTAAATAAGATATATTGTGATATCCCAACAAGTAAACATGTTCCAACAAGGAACAACATCTCCATGTTCCAACAAGGAACAAACTTCATCTTCACCGCAACTAACAACGCTTATAAGAGGGGCTGAGCAAAGCGGTAACATAGCCAAACAACGGTTTGCTAGGAAAGGATGGTTAGAGGCTTGACATGGCAACACGGGAGGCATGATATAGCAAGTGGTAGGCATCGTAGCATAGGCATAGCAAAAGAGCGAGCATCTAGCAAGCAAAGATAGAAGTGATTCGAGGGTATGGTCATCTTGCCTGAAATCCCGCAAGGAAGAAGAACGAGTCCATGAAGAAGACAAACGAACGTAGTCGAACGAATCCTCACAACTCCGGAACGAAACCGAAGCTAACGAGAGAAGCAACCCGGAAAGAAATAAACAACATAGTAAACAACCATCACATACACATGGCGTGATGCACAACCAAGTATGATGCATGTCCGGTTTAAATAGCATGGCATGGCAATATGCACAAACAAAACTACAAGTTAAATGGAGCCAATATGCAACGAGTTGCATATTAACAAAACACCACATCAATTATTTAGTTCACTCCCGATTAGGTACTCAACAATATTAAATATTGGTTAACATGGCAAGAGGTGAAGCATAACAAAACTATACCATCTAAACAATTTAAATGGGGCCGGATATAAAAACAACAAATCCGGTAAATCCCCATATGCATTTAGCAATTTAATGCAACAACAATTTTAAACATTTTAATTGTTGTTATCATGATGCGGATGACATATGCAAGTTTTAAGCAATTTTATGAAAATGTCGACATGAGCATGTTATGAAGCATTTGGTCACCATGGTGGAACGAAAGGGGTGCCACGGCAATGACAACGGAAATGGTGCCACGGTAACATTCCGATAATCCGACAACTCGTCGAGATGCCGGTGCAAAGGAAAGTGTGGACGCGCGGAACATGCAAAAGATGGTGGGGTGATCCCGGTTACCGGGTTCCCACGTGGCGGTGGCAAACGAGTGACAATTTGGACACGGTTGATCATCTCGGGGTTATACCTTCGAAGCGTGCATTTCGGGGCGGTTCAAAATCGTCGAGGGAAGTAGTGGTACACGGGTCGTAGTGGAAGTAGTCCTTCTCGCGACGGTAGTGGAAGTAGTGGTTCACGGACGTCGTGGAAGTAGTCGTTCATGGCGACGGTAGAGGAAGTAGTCATACACGACGATGGTAGTTGTACACATTTTCGTAGATGTTCAGGTCGACGGTAGTGGTACACGCGACATCGGGGTACTTGTCGCATCATCGTGGAAGTAGTCATTCGGGCTCCCGTGCGGACTTGTTGGTGGTGTACTTAGCGAATCCACGTAGTCGAACATGGGTTGTAGTGGTACTTGACGCTCGTAGACATCCAGGGTCATCGTAGAGGTACTCGTCGTCCACGAAACTAGTAGTGGAGCACACATGCCTCGGGTCTTGGTGGTCAACAAAGGGAGGCGGGCGACGGCAGCAAGAACGCTGCGTGCAGGTGAAGGCGGATGCCATGTACAAGCGAGCGGGCGGGCTCCCGGTCGGAGTCGGTAGGGACGCACGAGGCGGTGATGAAGATGAGGTCGCAGGGAGTGCTGTTGGAGGTGGATGCAGAGGGTCGCCGGGCGGCGGAAGACGACGGATGCGGGCGAGGTGCTCGAGGGGCTCTTCTCCTTGAGCGCTCGGGCGACAGGGACGCGACCTCGGGGCTCTGCGCCTGCAGGCGGAGGCTGTGGCGCTGGCGGTCGAGGAGCGAGGGGGAGGAGGCCGCAGGGCAGCGCAAAGATAGAAGGCGTGCTCGAGAGGAGGGGATTGGGCGAGGAGCAGGAGGGAGAGATGGGATCGAGCGAGGAGAGGGAGAGGGGATCGAGGATGGGTCTGGCGCAAGACGGGACCGAGAGGGAGAGATGGGAATCGAGGGAGAGATGCGGGGGGGGCTGGATCGGTTGGGGCTAGGGTTAGAGCAGCGGTTGCGGCTGGGCCTTGGGCCTAGGGAGACCGGCGGAGGAGCCTTGGGCCATGTGGGTGGAGCTGGAGAAAAAGCCTGGTTCTCCCTCTCTCCCTACTTCTTTATTTCCCGAAAATAGAAAATAAATCTAGGAAGAAAAGGAGAAGAAAGGAAGGTAGAAATAGAATGTTTGGCATGGGGATTTATTTGCAAGTGTGTTATGGTGATTTCCAAATAAATGGAATAATTTTATTATAGCTCCCTAATAATATTGAGAGGCTTTAATATGTTATAAAGAGAAATCACAAGTGAATTCCCTCGATTTAAATGGATCAAAGATCCATGCCATTTATTTAGTTGAGTTGCAAAACATTTATGAGATGATGGCATGATGACACGATGCAATGCAAAACATGACATGATGCAATGCAACAAGCAAATAAAACACACGGCGAAACTCGGAATAGCTGGAAGTCTTCTCGAGCATCGGTCTCGGGGCGTCACACTATGGTTAGAAAATAGACAAGTTGATCATCTTATGTACTCAATATATTAAAAAAACTGACAGTGCACTTCAAAAGCTTACATGGTTCTTGAACCATTTCACAAATCCTGCCATAACTAGTTTGTCAATGTTTCTTGGATTTTGCGGCAGTAACTCCTCTTTGTAGATGCTGCACAACATAGTGATCGCGTCAAACATCTAAATATATAAGAATATGCTACAAGTTTAGTAGATTATGATGTATAAGCTGCAGTACTGCACTTACTTGATATAAGGTAGTATCTCAGGACAGTTATTGAACACATACCAAACCATTTTTTCCAAATCTTTAGGTTTTTCCTCTTGTCGACTCTTCCCTGTAACTCGAACAGAATAATCGAAAACATTGAGCCCGGGATTGTCTGCACCCACCTCTTTGCTAAGCTGATCAGCTGTTTCAATGTATTTTGAGCAGAATATCAACGCTTCTGTAGCAATGCAGGCCTCTGAAATGGAACCCTCGGGTCTAGCTCTGTTCCTAACATAGCCCTTGAAAGTGCCTAGCCGCCTTTCAATAGGGTACATCCAGCCATCTTGTCTTTGGAACTCTAAGTAGTGCCTCATCGTAGATGAATAGCCAAATGCACCATCACATCAAAGAAGGCCGGAGGATCTATCTTCTCAAGGTCGCATAGGATAGTTGGTATCTTGTCTCTGAGACGCTCCAAAGCATCTATCCTGATATTCCTACTGCAGAGTTCCTCAAGAATTGTCCCAACTCTCAAGAATCGCTCAGATAAGTCGTATGCCCAATCCTCTAAGAATAACAGGTAAAACCCTTTGAAGTAGGACGTGGCAGTCATGAGTTTTCAACCCTTGTACCTTGTTTCCATCTGCACTAACTCTCCTTTCAGGGTTGGAAGCAAATCCATGTGGGAATCTCACACGTGACAAGACCTCGCAGAATTCTTTTCTTTTTACCTTGTCCAAGACGCATTACAAATGGTGCCATATCCCGTGGTTTACATTCATCTTGCACATGCAAATCCTTTCTGATACCCAGGTGTGTCAAATCAATCCTAGATTTTAAGGTATCTTTCATCTTGCCTTCAATATTAAGAAGTGTGCCGATGATGCTGTCACATGTATTTTTCTCGATGTGCATCACATCAAGATTATGCCGCAGATCCAAATCTTTCCAATACTCCAAGTCCCACAAAGTGGACCTGTGGGTAAACAATAATCTCTCTTCTATCTTGCCACGCTTCCTTTTCCCGCTACCATTACCAGGATGGTTTCCTGGTGTAATATGCCTGACCTTCTCTAATTCCACTTGCAACTCATCGGCGGTGAGCCTCTTTGGCGCATCACGGTTTTCATACTTTGCATTGAACACATATGTCTTCGGTATTTTCTAGGATGCGGCTTGTCCTTGGCAAGGAAACGGCGGTGTCAAATGTAACAGATCTTGCTAAGTATTGCGTATGACAATGATTCACATCACAAAACACATGCATTGTAACCATGTGTCGTTCGCCCTGACATAGTGCCCAAAGCCGGATAATCATGGATGCACCAAATTATAACAGCACGCAGAAAGAAATCAGCTGGTGGGCTTCTATATATGTCTCGAGTGAGAACACCCTTCCATAGATGTTAAAGTTCCTCCACAAGAGGCTCCATGAACAAATCAAAATCCTTTCCAGGACTTTTTGGACCTGGGATGAGCAAGGCCATCATGTAGTTTGATTCTTTGGTGCGTATATTTGGAGGCATGTTGTAAGGATAACAAGCACCGCCACATGCTATATGTGGCGCTCTGGTGGCCAAATGTGTTAAATCCATCGAAGCGAAGCCAAGCCTAATGTTTCTCGTGTCAAGAAGAAACTCTTTGTGTTTATCATTGAAGCTTTTCCACTCACTACCATGAGATGGATGGCTCATTACATTCGATCTCTGTACTCCTGGTTCCTAGAATGCCACAAGACATCCTCTCTTGTTTCAAAGATCATGAAACAACCTCTGCAATCTTGGTGTAATTGGAAAATGTCTTAGAACATTATGAGGAATCCTCTTCACAAAGATCGCCCGTCTTTCCATCTTGATGATTTGCATTTCGGGCATTCACTTAAGTTGTCATAATCCTTCCGGAACAGAACACAATTATTCTTACAAACATGGATCATATCATATCCAATTCCAACGGCACGAAGGAAATTCTTCATTATACTGTAGGTGTGTGGCAGCTCAGACGCATCTGGGAAAGATCTGCGAAAAGCAGCCAACATCGCATCGAATGATTTGTTGGTCATCCGCTCAGATGTCTTCACCTGAAGAAAGGTGACCATAATTGAGAATACTGACAGCTTATTTCCTGGGGTGACAGCAACGTTGCATTGTTCCAACATGCGGGCCCACCGTTTTTCTTCTGCAGGTGAAAGTTCATGGAATGCACGAGCATTTCGTAGCATTGTTTCAATGTTGGTCAAACTCACTGGCTCCGCCACCATGATACGTCTCCAACGTATCTATAATTTTTGATTGCTCCATGCTACTTTATCTATTGTTTTGGACTATAATGGGCTTTATTTTCCACTTTTATATTACTTTTGGGACTAACCTATTAACCGGAGGCCCAGCCTAGAATTGATTTTTTTGCCTATTTCAGTGTTTCGAAGAAACGGAATATCAAACGGAGTCCAAACGGAATGAAACCTTCGGGAACGTGATCTTCTCACCGAACGTGATCCAGGAGACTTGGACCCTACTCCAAGGAGTGCCAGAGGCGGTCACGAGGGTGGGGGGCGCGCCCCCCTGGGCGCGCCCCCTACCTCATGGGCCCCCTGACGCTCCACCGACGTACTCCTTCCCCCTATATATACCTACGTACCCCCAACAGATCAGATACGGAGCCAAAAACCTAATTCCACCGCCGCAACTTCCTGTATCCACGAGATCCCATCTTGGGGCCTGTTAGGAGCTCACGGGAGGGGGCATCCACCACGGAGGGCTTCTACATCAACACCATAGCCCCTCCGATGAAGTGTGAGTAGTTTACTTCAGACATTCGGGTCCATAGCTAGTAGCTAGATGGCTTCTTCTCTCTTTTTGGATCTCAATACAATGTTCTCCCCCTCTCTCGTGGAGATCTATTCGATGTAATCTTCTTTTTGCGGTGTGTTTGTTGAGATCGATGAATTGTGGGTTTATGATCCAGCTTATCTATGGAAAATATTTGATTCTTCTCTGAATTCATTTCTGTATGATTAGGTTATCTTTGCAAGTCTCTTCGAATTATCCGTTTGGTTTGGCCAACTAGATTGGTAGTTCTTGCAATGGGAGAAGTGCTTAGCTTTGGGTTCAATCTTGCGGTGTCCTTACCCAGTGGCAGATAGGGTTGCAAGGCATGTATTGTATTGTTTCCATCGAGGATAACAAGATGGGGTATTTATCATATTGCATGAATTTATTCCTCGACATCATGTCATCTTGCTTAAGGCGTTACTCTGTTTTTAACTTAATACTCTAGATGCATGCTGGATAGCGGTCGATGAGTGGAGTAATAGTAGTAGATGCGTAATCGTTTTGGTCTACTTGTCTCGGACGTGATGCCTATATACATGATCATTGCCTGGATAACCTCATAACTATGCTCAATTTCATCAATTGCTCAACACTAATTTGTTCACCCACCGTAGAATACTTATCCTCTTGAGAGAAGCCACTAGTGAAACCTATGGCCCCCGGGTCTATTCTCATCATATCAATCTCCATCACTTTATTTACTTGCTTTGCTTTTACTTTTCACTTTGTATCTTTATACCAAAAATACCAAAAATATTATCTCTATCAGATCTCACTCTAAGTAAGTGACCGTGAAGGGATTGACAACCCCTAATCGCGTTGGTTGCGAGTAGCTATCGTTTTGTGCAGGTACGAGGGACTTGCGCGTAGCCTCCTACTGGATTGATACCTTGGTTCTCAAAAACTGAGGGAAATACTTACGCTACTTTGCTGCATCATCCTCTCCTCTTCGGGGAAATCCAACGTAGTGCTCAAGAGGTAGCAAGAAGAATTTCTGGCGCCGTTGCCGGGGAGGTCTACGCAAAGGTCAACATACCAAGTACCCATCACAATCCCTATCTCTCGCATTACATTATTTGCCATTTGCCTCTCATTTTCCTCTCCCCCACTTCACCCTTGCCGTTGTATTCGCCCTCTCTTTCCCAATCTCCTCCTCTTTTTCCCTTTGCCTTTTGTTTGCTCGTGTGTTAGTTTGCTTGTTTGTCGTAATGGCCTTACCCAAATCTGGTGATCTTCACCTTAAAAGGCTAGAGGAGATCGAAAACAATGTCAGGAAGTTTATGGTTTTGCAATTTGAGCATAATAATTTCTTTAGAAACGAGCTTAAGGAACAAAAGAGTTTTATGAGTTATATGAATAAAGAGCTCGATGATATGTCCAAAGAATTTGATGGTATAAGAGCCCAAATCGCTCATCTTGAAAAGATGACCGCTGAAATTTCGGATATGCAAGATACCTTAGTCAATAAGATGGCCGCTAAACCGAATTCCTATGAAAATCAAGATGAAGATCTAAAAGTTATTGATACGTTCCCTATTAAATCTTTGATTTGCAATTTGAATCCTGATGAAACTGAATATGATCTTTGAGGGAGTCATGGATTAGGGGGTGTCCGGATAGCCGGACTATGACCTTTGGCCGGACTCCTGGACTATGAAGATACAAGATTGAAGACTTCGTCCCATGTCCGGATGGGACTTTCCTTGGCGCACTACTAGAAAAAGGGCTATAGATGGGATTGACACTAATGGCGCACCAGAAAGTTGGTGCGCCATTAGTATATACTAATGGCGCACCACCTACTGATACGCCATTAGTGTTGAAACTACTAATGGCGCACCATGCAAAGGGTGCGCCATTAGTATCAAAACAAATTTTTTTGAAGTAGTGCGCCTGTCCAAACATACTAATGGCGCATCCAGATAAAGTGCGCCATTAGTAGTTGTAAGTACTAATGGCGCACCCTCCCACATGTGCGCCACTAATGTTGTTTTTATTATATTTTTATTCCTTTTTTGCAATACTACTAATGGCGCATCGATCAGTCGTGCGCCATTACTAGTTTAAACTAGTAATGGCGCACTATGGATCAGGCGCCATTAGTATTTTTTTTGTAAACTACTAATGGCGCACCGCCGAAGGTGCGCCATTAGTAACCTGGATTACTAATGGCGCATTTTTGCTAGTGCGCCATTAGTAAGTGGGCAGCAACTAGATATTTTGGACAACCTCTCCTACCCACACTCACTTTCTCCCCACTTCATTCTCTCCACCTCCTCCTTGTTGTCTCGGTGCCTCCTCTTTTTCACCTCATTTCCACCATAGATTCATTCAAATTAAGTGGTTAAATTACCTTGTTTTAATAGGTAAGTAAGGGGAAGCTATATTTATGTTGTTCTCCCTACAACAATGTGCACATGCACTTTTTATGGCCTAGCTAGATCTATGTATGTTCGTGGTGTTGCATATGTTTGTGGTGTTTCATATGTGTTTGTGTTTGGAGGTATACCGGTATTTGAAATGCGATAGTTGCCAATATTTTGCCGCAATGTTGATTCATTTCCGTTTCGGCGAGAATTTTGGCATTAAGCATTCTTTTTGGTCCTATTTTTAGGGAAAGTCATGCCAAATTTTTGTTTGGTTCTAAAATATCGCTTTTGCTCTACTCAGCAGCGACCATGGTCCGCATACGATGACCGAAGGCATGGTGAATAGGTTTTTGAGGTCCGCGAAGGCCGAGATGCTTCAAAAGAACGAGACAGAGATAAGATGTCCGTGTCGAAGATGCAAGCTGAAGAGCCTTATTATGGAGCCGGATTCCGGCAGGTGCGGGACCACCTGCTCTTGCGTGGTTTCATGGATGGCTATCGGTGGCAAGGTGATGAAGATGACTACGAAGTCGTCCATGGGGGCCGGGCAAGAAATGAGGAAGGGCAGCAAGACAACCATCGCGCTCTGGCGGGCGAGAAGACGAAGAATCCCGAGGAGATGATCACGACGGTGATGCTGTACACAGTCATCATGTAGAAGATGCAGGACATGCTGATGAGGAAGATGCCAGAGCGCATTTACGGGCATGATCATGAAGATGATGATGCCGGGCGAAGCGCATTTACGCTGGACCATCGATGGGCTGGGTGCAGGACCCTCATATTCAAGAGCTGCTTCTCAAGCGACATGATAACGCCAGAGCTGCCGCCCGAGAGAAAGCCAAGATGGATCAACTTGAGTTAGACGCGTTACTCCATTGTATGAAGGATGCAGCCCGAGGATACCCGCTTTGAAAAGTAACGCTCATGGCTCGAGATGAAGGTAAAACATAAAATGACCGGCGCATGGTTCGACGAGAACATGTCATTACGCACGAACGCCTTCTCAAGGGGAACAAGTGCCCGACCAGTTTGGAGGAGGCGAAGAAAATCGTGTGTCCTCTCGATTTACCGCACGTGAAATACCATGTGTGCATGAACAATTGCATCATTTATCGGGACGAGCACACGGAGTCTACCATATGTCCGGTGTGCGGCGTCACTCGATACAAGAAGAGGAAGAAAGCTCCTCGAAAAGTGGTGTGGTACTTTCCGATCACTCCTCGTCTGCAGCGGTATTTCACGGACCCTAAGGTAGCAAAGCTCCTGCGTTGGCACGCGGATAGGGAGGAGAAGAAGCGAGAAGATGATGCAAATGATCCGGAGATAGATGTTGAGTCACCCTAAGGATGCGAGCCAGTGGCAAGCGTTGAACTTCGAAGACTCAGAATTTGGGAACGATCCAAGGAACATCGTGCTGGGCGCGAGCACCGATGGAGTCAATCTGTTTGGCAGCCAGAGAAGCACACATAGCACCTGGCCTGTGTTTGTGTGGATGTACAACCTTCCCCTGGTTGTACATGAAGAGGAAGTACATTCACATGAGTATGCTAATTGAAGGGCGAAACAACCAGGAACGACATCAATCTGTATCTGGGGCTGCTTTGAAAGAGGAGCTTGACACGCTGTGGAAAACGCCATCCAATACGTGGGACGCCGCAGAAAGAATATTTCCCTATGAGAGCCGCCGCTCACGGCATAAAGGTACGACTATCTCGATTACGTATATCTCGCGGGCGGGTAGTCCACGGATTTTCTGGATGCGTAAGGTGCATGGATGACACAACGTATCGCCAGACTAGATAGAGATCCCGGGTCTTCAAAACCGTGTTCATGGGACATCAAGGTGGCTTCGCGACGATGACCCGTGGAGGAAACGCAAGGATCTGTTCGATGGTGAAACCGAACCCGAAAACGTCCGTGTACGAGGAGCGGCGAGGAAATAGACAAGCTGTTGAAAAATTGGAAAGACTGCCCACCGCCGAAAGAAGCAAAAGGCGCCAGAGCCGAAAGAAGCGAAGGCGCCAGAGCCATTGCTGAAGGTATGGAAAACGAGGTCTGTTTTCTCGACTTGCCGTCTTGGAAGATCCACCGTGTGCCTCACAGCCTTGATGTCATGCATATCACGAAGAACGTGTGCGAGAGTCTGCTTGGTACCCTGCTCAACATGCCGAGAGGACCAAAGATGGGCCGAAAGCAAGGGCGGACTTGAAATCAATGGGCATCAGGTAGGAGCTTCACGCTAATGATGATGATGATGATGATGATGAGGAGTAGCAGGACAAAGAAAGTCGTTGCTCAGGCAAAAAGGCCAAGAAGACCGGCGATGACTACCCTCCCGCGTGCTTCACTCTAAGTCGAGGAGATCGAGCAGTTTTTCACCTGCCTCCTAGGATTAAAACTTCCTTACGGTTACGCTGGGAAGATAAGCAGATACCTAGACCCAAAGAAAGCAGAAGTTCAGCGGGATGAAGTCTCACGACCGTCACGTCTTGATGACGCAGATACTTCCAGCTTGCAATCCGTGGGATCATGGACACGCACGTCTGCGGAACGCTTATTTGGCCTATGCAACTTCTTCGACGTCATCTCTCGGAAGTTGATTGGCGTGAGGCAACTCGAAGGCTACGAGGAAGAGATCGTGGTGATACTATGCGAGCTTGAGATGTACTTCCCGCCCGCATTCTTCGACGTTATGGTGCATTTGCTGGTCCATATAGTGGAGGATATCATCCAACTCGGGCCGACGCTCCTGCACAAAGATGATGTCGCTCGAAAGGATGAATGGTGTCATCAAAGGATATGTTCGCAACATGTCATGTCCGAAGGAAGCATAGCCGGGGGCTTTCTCGACCAAGAGTGCATCTCCTATCGCACGAATTATCTAGGCATCGAGAACCCTTGGTCTGCCTGTCAACAGCACCTCGGCAGGCTCGCTGGATGGGGTTACCGTGAGGGTCGCCGAATGCATGTCGACTTCGAGGGTCGACTCGCCGACTTTGAAAGAGCAAACCTAGTCACGCTACAACACATAGACGTGGTCGATCCTTGGGTGGTACAGCACAGAACCTTTATTAAGAAGACGTACAATGACCGAGGCCAACAGAGGACGGACGGAGATATACTCAAAGAGCACAACTCATGTTTCACGCGTTGGTTCAAGCAGAAGCTTCTGTCATCACTTTATGTATGGTGTTATGCCCTGTTATCTTTGTTCAGTTGACTAATGAAGCACTAGGCTCATCCATGGTACAAGTTCACCTGTGAACACTTGAAATTAGTCAGGACATCCCGTACTGATAGATGTAAATTGTGTCCAAGAGGCTTTGAAGCACCGGTTTTTCCTGTTTCTAACTCTGAATCTGATATAAACCATACGGTTGGCATAAGTGATCTTTTGTATATGTGCTGATGCTTTGTTAATATAAAGCTATAGATGATGTTGTACTTGTGATGATGCTACTTGTGATCTTCTGAAATGACCCATTGGCGACTTCATTACGTGGGGATAATGATATTGCAGGTACCCCAAGAGGCCCTTGAGTTTGCCGGAATGTCGATTAACTTCCGCTCCTAAGCAAATTGGTACTCCATATGTCCTATTTTCAGCAAAGGTCATGCTGAAATTTTCCGTGAATTTTAGCATGACTTTGCTAAAATAGGACATATGGGGTACTTGTGACTAATGCATGGGCCGGGTATCTTAGTAGTTAATTCAAGAGATCAAGTGCCCGGCGTACTTGTGACTAATGCATGGCTTTTAGGGTGCCTCGGTGTCGATAAAAACCGAAATGGTGAAAGCTTAGGCTTTTAGGGTGCCTCGGCGTCGAAAAACCCTCAATGATAAAAGCTTAGATTTTAGGATGCCTCGGTGTCGCATTTAACCCTAAATGATGAGACCATGATCTTGTTCCTTGACAATAACCAACTTTTGACCAAACTTTGTTTCTATTTAGAGAGAAACATGGCCCACAACGATGAGGCCGGGGTTCGGGCGGCAAGGCATTCTCGGGAGCTGTCCCGGAGATGGTGGAACAACCTCACTTGTATGAGGACGCCGCCTTCCCCACCGATCCCGAGACCACCGATGGTACCGCCGAGGATGACCCCAATCGATGCCACCACCGATGGTGCCGCCGAGGATGCCACCACCGATGATGGCGACGCACGCCAGATGGCAGCCAATGTAAGAGGCAATGGAAGGACTGGCGCCGACTGCTCCGCACCCTCAAGGAGGAAGTTATCAAGTGGACTCCGACGGAATCCAACGGCGCCCGAACGAATAGTCAAGGGTACTCGCTTCAGCTCGGGTGCATTCTCCGGAGCACCGTCTCGATCAACACCGAGAACCTGAGGCATCCTGACCGAGGGAATTTGCGCAACCTCCTCTTCACGAAGCTGCACGAACGATACAAGTTCCCCGCTGCTTTTGAAAACACAAGCCTCAAAGGTAATAAAGTGAACAATGCTGCCCTCACGAAGATGAGCAAGGCCCCTGTCTACTTGGAAAAGCAATGTGAAGAGAATGATCGAGAAAGGTGAGAGTTATGAGAAGATCAAGGAGAAAAATCCTTCGATCACCGAAGATGACTACAACGACTTCAAGATCAATTGCTCGAGCACCGCAAACTCCCAATCAAGTCAGTGGGGGAAAGAAATGCGGGAGTTGAACTTAGGGGAACACACACTCGGTCCCGGCGGTTACAGAGTGGCGGAGCCTATATGGGACAAGGAGGACGCGGAGCGTGCCGAGCAAGGCCTACCGCCTCTTCGATACATACGGTGACAAGCGGACCAGGAACTTTGTCGGGGCCCGGTACAAGAAGGACCGAAAACAAAGGAGCTTACCACGGATCCAAGACCAGAGCGCTTGAGGTTGTTCAGTAAGTAATACCACTCCCGGGATAATTAGCTCCATATGGTTGCATTCTAATTAATGAAGCCAAATTTCTAAATGGTTCACATTCCTTCCGCAGGCGACTGAAAGTAGTAGCGCGGGGTCGACTAAGAGCAACCCTTGGGACACCACTCTAAATAGGGCGTTGAATATAATGAAGAACAAGGATAAGCTCAGTAAGCCGACGTCGAGTTGGTCATGTGGCCGCAAAGGCTTGTCCACAAAATGGGGTCATACTATACCGCTGGTGTGCGGAAGGAGAAAAAGACCAGCTCGAAGCCGGTAGCGCGAGGTTCACGAACTCAAGGCAAATGTGGCGCGGATTCCGGAGATTGTCCAAGAGCAAGTGCAACACCAACTCGGAGCGACGATCACCGCCATTGTGCCTACCTTGATCCAAGGGTTGAGTGCGTGGATTGCGGGCGGCCAACAGGGCCCCCCCCCGATTCCTAGCTTCACGGCCAGCAACTCGCAGAATGCGATGGCGGGGCCATTGGTGTCTCCGGCGGAGGCGGCATTGGTGTCTCCGACGCCGGCACGGGAGCTTAATGCACCCGGGTGTACGCCAGCCGGCACCTCTGCAGCAAGCGGCCCCTCCGTCAATTGCACGCCCGCCGTTGGCGGTGCCTCGACATTAGCCGAGCTCGACGCCATCATCACTGTAACTAATTAAGCCTCTCTCGGTCGAGGACTTCATCTCCTTGCCTTTGATCGGGCATCCCCGACGCCCTACATGTTTTCGCGAGGCGTCGCCGACGTTCGTGCACTCTCCTGCACTTCGTGAACAATGAGTTGGTCGATGTCGCCAAGGGCAAAATCGTTCAACCGGCCAACCCCTTGTTCCACGGTACCCAGATGCCACCCAACTTGTTTAGGGTTGAACTGGTTCGGGTGCTGCCAGGCTGCGACGAGGTGTTACCTCCGATTCGACCCGTCGGGGCCGACGATGATGATGTGATGACCCTCAGCGCCTGCCTGAGCTGGCCCCTGCTTTGGCCGAAGAGCCAGATTCGTTTGGGGGCGGGGGACACCACCCCAAAGACAACACCGCCAGTCGTGCTAGCGCCAAGTCGGCCCCATGGCAAGACCGCCGCAACTGTGCCGGACATCCCTATGCCACTGGATCCAAACATGCATATGGCACGGGATCGTAACGGCGACGACGACGATACATTTGCCAACGTCGATCAAGATTACTTTGCCGATCATGGGTACGGTGGCGACTTCATGGGGCCTCCTTCTCAAGAACCCAACCCAACAAAAGACGTCGCGATCTAGCTGGTACCGCGGAGAAGCCAAGTTGCAACAGGCGTCGCTGCCGTTCAGCTCTCGAGGAGACGCCTCCACCGCCGACTTCACCGAGCCTCGGATAGGCGAGGTGCGAAATATTATCAGCCCCAACACACTCAAGAAGGCGGTCAAGAGCGTAACTCGGTCCCATTACAGGAGAAGAAGAAGGCACGCAAAGAAAGACTAACAAGGGTGCGGGCCAGCCGCACCGAGTACGATCCGTGCTTAGGGACGGGCCACCTTCACCTAAGGATATCTCGAGGAGGGTGCATGTGGCGGGTAGGGCGATGCTCTTGACAAATATGCTCAATGCTGCAACCGGTGCTATGCGGAGTCTGCATGATGTTGTTCTTTCTTTGGAGAAGCGGCGTCTCGAGAGAGAAGGATGTGGCATACCCGGTTTTCGTGGCCAAGGTGCCGGAGGGCAAGGGCTTTGTGGATAACTCCATCGGGCGTCACGATCGTCATGCGGTTTGATGACATCCACGCTATGTTGAACCTTCATCCGCTGCACTACACCTTCGCTCGCTATTTTCACCGAGTATGGAGATGCGGATCATTCGCGACAAGACCCGGACATCGTGATAGCCGACCCCTTCTACATGCGTGCCAAGATCTTGGGCAGCGCTGGGACCGCAAGTCACGAAGTTCTTACCTCAAGGCGTCATTCTGGCAAACCAAGATAAGGATAACTTCCTCGTGCCTTACTTTCCCGAGTAAGTCCTCCCCTCAACCGGCCCGTAACATATGAATTCTTAGATTTTGATCGTTTTTCTTTTAACATTCTGTGTTTTCTGCAGTGACACACATTGCACGCTCATCCTCCTAAGCCCCAAATATTCCATGGCCACGTATTTCGACCCCGACCGTCAGTCGAAGGTAGACTACACAAATGTCAAGAAGGTTCTTGATGATGTTCTCCTGCCACGCCCTAACTGGAGGCACCTTCACCAGGCCTATTCGTGGCACGGCAAGCACGTGTTCTCCCACAATACGACGTTACGCTGCGTCAAGCAGCCGGGCGGTCGGAAGGGTGCCTACTACGCCATCCATCACATGCGGGCGATCGTGCGGGACCATCATCAACTTCGCTACCGAGTAAACTCAAAGATTGGGCTGCGGCGTGTCGGCAATCCAGGACGCGGACATCAGACAAGAATTCTTTCGCATCCAGTCGGAGTTTGCGGAAATCATCCATCAAGATGTCCTTCGTACCTCGGGCCAGTTCTACCTCAGAAATCAACCGTCCAACAGTGACATCGACACAATGCTACAAATGCAGGCTGACAACGCCCGTTCTTTCATGACTCCCATGATAGACGGCGGCTTCATCCACGCTCCGGTCCCTTGAGTCGAGTCGAAAGCAGTGATGCAGTGTCTAGTTCTGAAACATCGATTGGCTCATGTTGTAATTAAACTTTAATGAACTTGTAGTATGTCTCTTTGGTTTCGAGAGTCGCTCAACTTAGATGTAATCGATGCTATTAATGTCTTGCTTTTCTCTTCCGATCGTTCTGTTGCATACTTATATATTGCTTATGTATTGTGCGTGAATTGGTACTAACGTTTCGTTTGGCTAGTGCTTAGTGATGCCGTCGTATGTCGGTGTACAAGGGTAAGGTTCCTGAGTCTCTGACGATTGGGAGGAGTGTCGGAGACAGGTTCACCGATTCAGCGGTAACAGTTACAAAGGGTACACCACTAGGGCCGAGGCGAATCTAGATACGCCCGCTATCTAGCGGGAGAGGGAGGGAGCGTTGGAGGAACCGGATGAAGACGAGTTTCATCGTGATGATGCTCATCGTGTTGACCGCAGTTCTCTTCTATGTGATGGTAGTTTAGATGATCGATATCGACTTGTAATGTGAAGACAAACTCGCTACTCGTGGTCTCGAGAGTTGTAATATAATGTTCTATCTTTGTTCGGTCTTTTCAATTCGGAGACTAATATGATGAATTGTATTCAGAGACTAATATGATGAATTGTATTCAGAGACTAATCTTCTATTGTATTCTATGAATCTGTTGTTGATGTGTGATGTCTATATTTTGTCCAATTATACATTTTGTAACCTGTGCAAAAAACAGAAAATAAAAATATAAAAAAACCTAATATTCATACTAATGGCGCATCATATCATAGTGCGCCATTAGTATGCCAAAAGGATACTAATGGCGCATCATTAAACAGTGCGCCATTAGTATGCCGAAGTTACTAATGGCGCATCATGCCTTTGTGCGCCGTTAGTATGCTGAAGTTACTAATGGCGCATCATGCCGTCGTGCGCCATTAGTTTGCCAAAGCACCTGGTATACATGGCCCCCGGGGAGGCCTACAAATGGCGCGCCGTGGGCTATAATAAAGGCGCACTAAAAGGTGCGCCATTAGTATACCACATACTAATGGAGCATCGGATTACAGCGCCATTAGTAAAAAATACTAATGGCGTGCTAGTAATGGCGCACCGGTAGTGCGCCATTAGTAGGCAAAACCGGTGCGCCATTAGTAGGCCTTTTCCTAGTAGTGGCGTGGAAGGTAAGCTTGGCGATACGGATATGTAGATCTCCTACCATTGTAACCGACTCTGTGTAACCCTAACCCTATTTGATGTCTATATAAACCGGAGGGTTCTAGTCCGTAGGACGAACAACAATCATACCATAGGCTAGCTTCTAGGGTTTAGCCTCTCTGATCTCGTGGTAGATCTACTCTTGTACAACCCATATCATCAATATTGATCAAGCAGGAGTAGGGTTTTACCTCCATCGAGAGAGCCCAAACCTGGGTAAAAACATCGTGTCCCTTGTCTCCTGTTACCATCCGCCTAGACGCACAGTTCGGGAACCCCTACCCGAGATCCGCCGGTTTTGACACCGACAATCTTCCTTTACCTAGAAGGCGTTCTCAGAATTCTGAGTTTTTAGATCTTGATGATGAAATTGACAAAAGTGGGATTGAAAGAAATAAAAATAGAGATATTGCTAAACCAACTATATTGTATCTCAAGGAATTTAATTATGAAAATTGCTCTTTAATTGATTGTATTTCCTTGTTGCAATCCGTGCTAAATTCTCCTCATGCTTATAGTCAAAATAGGGCTTTTACCGAACACATTGTTGATGCCTTGATGCAATCTTATGAAGAAAAGCTTGAGTTGAAAATTTCTATCCCTAGGAAACTCCATGATGATTGGGAACCTACTATTAAAATTAAAATTAAAAATTATGAGTTTCATGCTTTGTGTGATTTGGGTGCTAGTGTCTCTACTATTCCCAAAACTTTGTGTGATTTGCTAGATTTCCGTGATTTTGATGATTGCTCTCTAAACTTGCATCTTGTGGATTCCACTATTAAAAAGCCTATGGGAAGAATTAATGATGTTCTTATTGTTTCAAATAGGAATTATGTGCCCGTAGATTTTATCGTTCTTGATATAGATTGCAATCCTTCATGTCCTATTATTCTTGGTAGACCTTTCCTTAGAACGATTGGTGCAATTATTGATATGAAGAAAGGGAATATTAGATTCCAATTTCCATTAAAGAAAGGCATGGAACACTTTCCTAGAAATAAAATAAAATTACCATATGAATCTATCATGAGAGCCACTTATGGATTGCCTACCAAAGATGGCAATACCTAGATCTATCCTTGTTTTTATGCCTAGCTAGGGGCGTTAAACGATAGCGCTTGTTGGGAGGCAACCCAATTTTATTTTGTGTTTTTGTTTTTGGTTCTGTTTAGGAATAAATAATCCATCTAGCTTCTGTTTAGATGTGGTTTTATCTTTTAATTAGTGTTTGTGCCAAGTTGGACCTATTGGATCTTCTTGGATGATAGTTATTTGATCTTGCTGTAATTTCCAGAATCTTTGTGCTCAGTGCCCGAATTATTAAAAATCACCAGAACGTGATAAAATAGTGGTTCCAACTGCTGCTGATCAAAAAATAAATTTTCAAGGTCTTCTAATTTTGGTAGAATTTTTTGGGTTCCATAAGTTTGCGTTAGTTACATATTACTACAGACTGTTCTGTTTTTGACAGATTCTGTTTTGCGTGTGTTGTTTGCTTATTTTAATGAATCTATGGCTAGTAAAATAGTTTATGATCCATAGAGAAGTTGGAATACAGTAGGTTTAACACCAATATAAATAAATAATGAGTTCATTACAGTACCTAAAAGTAGTCTTTTGTTTTCTTTCTCTAACGGAGCTCATGAGATTTCTATTGAGTTTTGTGTTGTGAAGTTTTCAAGTTTTGGGTGAATTCTTTTGATGGATTATGGAACAAGGAGTGGCAAGAGCATAAGCTTGGGGATTCCCATGGCACCCCAAGATAATCCAAGGACACCAAAAGTCAAAGCTTGGGGATGCCCCGGAAGGCATCCCCTCTTTCGTCTACTTCCATCGGTAATTTACTTGGAGCTATATTTTTATTCACCAACATGATATGTGTTTTGCTTGGAGCGTCTTTTATTATTTGAGTCTTTGCTTGTTAGTTACCACAATCATCCTTTCTGTACACACCTTTTGAGAGAGCCATATATGAATTGAAATTTGATAGAATACTCTATGTGCTTCACTTATATCGTTTGAGCTTGATAGTTTGCTCATAGTGCTTCACTTATATCTTTTTGAGCGTGATAATTTTTGCTCTAGTGCTTCACTTAGATCTTTTAGAGCACGGTGGTGGATTTGTTTTAAAAAAACTTGATCTCTCATGCTTCACTTAGATTATTTTGAGAGTCGTTAATAGCATGGTAATTTGCTTAATGTTAATATACTTGGTGTTCAAGATATGTGAAACTTTCTTTTGAGTGTACTGAATACTAAGATAAGTTTGATGCTTGATAATTGTTTTGAGATATGGAGGTAATAATATCAAAGTCATGCTAGTTGAGTAGTTGTGAATTTGAGAAATGCTTGTGTTGAAGTTAGTAAATCATGTAGCATGCACGTATGGTTAAAGTTGTGTAACAAATTTGAAGCATGAAGTGTACCTGACTTGTGCAACCTTATGAGTGGCGGTCGGGGACGAGCGATGGTATTTTCCTAACAATCTATCCCCCTAGGAGCATGCGCGTAGTACTTGATTTTCGATGACTTCTAAATTTTTGCAATAAGTATATGAGTTCTTTTGACTAATGTTGAGTCCATGGATTATACGCACGTTTACCTTTCCGCCATTGCTAGCCTCTTCGGTACCGTGCATTGCCCTTTCTCACATTGAGAGTTGGCGCAAACTTCGCCGGTGCATCCAAACCCCGTGATATGATACGCTCTATCACACATAAACCTCCCTATATCTTCCTCAAAACAGCCACCATACCTACCTATTATGGCATTTCCATAGCCATTCCAAGATATATTGGCATGCAACTTTCCACCGTTCCGTTCATCATTATTATGACATACATTACTTTTGTCATATTGCCATTGCATGATCATGTAGTTGACATCGTATTTGTGGCAAAGCCACCATGCATTATTTTCATACATGTCACTCTTGATTCATTGCACCATCCCGGTACATCGCCGGAGGCATTCATATAGAGTCATACCTTGTTCTAGTTTCGAGTTGTAATCCTTATGTTGTAATCAATAGAAGTGTGATGATCATCATTATTAGAGCATTGCCCAAATAAAAAAAGAGAAAGGCCAAAAAAAAAGAAAGGCCCAAAGAAATAGAGAAAAGAAAAGGGCAATGCTACTATCTCTTTTTCCACACTTGTGCTTCAAAGTAGCACCTTGTTCTTCATGTAGTGAGTCTCATATTTTGTGCTTCAAAGTAGCACCTCGTTCTTCATGTAGTGAGTCTCATACTTTGTGCTTCAAAGTAGCACCATGTTTTTCATATAGTGAGTCTCATAAGTTGTCTTTTTCATACTAGTGGGAATTTTTCATCATAGAACTTGGCTTGTATATTCCTACGATGGGCTTCCTCAAATGCCCTAGGTCTTCATGAGCAAGCAAGTTGGATGCACAGCCACTAGTGCATCCGTTGCATGGCAATCCCTACTCCTCATGTTGACATCAATTGATGGGCATCTTCATAGCCCGTTGATTAGCCTCGTCAATGTGAGACTTTCTCCTTTTTTGTCTTCTCCACACAATCCCCATCATCTTCTATTCCACCCATAGTGCTATATCCATGGCTCACGCTCATGTATTGCATGAAGGTTGAAAAAGTTTGAGATAATTTAAGTATGAAAAAATTGCTTGGCTTGTCATCGGGGGTATAGAAGTTGGGAACATCTTTGTGTGAGGAAAATGAAGCATAGCCTAACTATATGATTTTGTAGGGATGAACTTTCTTTGGCCATGTTATTTTGAGATGACATAATTATTTTGATTAGTGTGCTTGAAGTATTATTATTTTTATGTCAATATGAACTTTTGTCTTGAATCTTTCGGATCTGAATATTCATATCACAATTAAGAAGATTTACATTGAAATTATGCCAAAGTATCACTCCGCATCAAAAATTCTCTTTTTATCATTTACCTACTCGAGGATGAGCAGGAATTAAGCTTGGGGATGCCTGATACGTCTCCAACGTATCTATAATTTCTGATTGCTCCATGCTACTTTATCTATTGTTTTGGACTATAATGGGCTTTATTTTCCACTTTTATATTACTTTTGGGACTAACCTATTAACCGGAGGCCCAGCCCGGAATTGCTGTTTTTGCCTAATTCAGTGTTTCGAAGAAACGGAATATCAAACGGAGTCCAAATGGAATGAAACCTTCGGGAACGTGATCTTCTCATCGAACGTGATCCGGGAGACTTGGACCCTACTCCAAGGAGTGCTAGAGGCGGTCACGAGGGTGGGGGGCGCGCCCTCCCCCCTAGGCGCGCCCCCTGCCTCGTGGGCCCCCTGACGCTCCACCGACGTACTCCTTCCTCCTATATATACCTACATACACCCAACAGATCAGATACGGAGCCAAAAACTTAATTCCACCACCGCAACTTCCTGTATCCACGAGATCCCATCTTGGGGCCTGTTCCAGAGCTCCGCCGGAGGGGGCATCCACCACGGAGGGTGTCGGTGTCAAAACCGGCGGATCTCGGGTAGGGGGTCCTGAACTGTGCGTCTAGGCGGATGGTAACAAGAGACAAGGGACACGATGTTTTTACCCAGGTTCGGGCCCTCGCGATGGAGGTAATACCCTACTCCTGCTAGATTAATATTGATGATATGGGTAGTACAAGAGTAGATCTACCACGAGATCAAGGAGGCTAAACCCTAGAAGCTAGCCTATGGTATGATTGTTGTTCGTCTTACGGACTAAAACCCTCCGGTTTATATAGACACCGGATAGGGTTAGGGTTACACAGAGTCAGTTACAATGGTAGGAAATCTACATATCTCAGACGCCAAGCTTGCCTTCCACGCCAAGGAAAGTCCCATCCTGACACGGGACGAAGTCTTCAATCTTATATCTTCATAGTTTAGGAGTCCGCCAAAGATGATAGTTCGCTATCCGGACACCCCCTAGTCCAGACTCCTCAAGAGCCCCGAACCAGGCTTCAATGGCGATGAGTCCGGTAGCGTTGATTATCTTGACATTGCGAGGCGGGTTCTTCTCCAAATTCCATATACTTGTCGAATAGTGTCCGCTTCGATAAATGCTGTGCTCCTTGGCTTCTACGCCCAATAATGGCCATCTTCCACGTGTTTGAATGAATGCTAAAAGCCGTGGTATTTTTACACTTACCCCCTAGCTGCATAAATGAGCCGCCTATAAAAGGGACGAGGATCTAGATCTGAGTCACACCATCCCCTCCATGAAGCTTTCATCGGGCGCCTCGACAAAAACCCATTCCATCATGGATACGGACGAGGCTCCTCCTCAAGGCCCGAGCCCTCACTGGAAATTGGGAGAGATGCTCACCCCGCATAGCGAGCTAGTTATACTCCAAACCAAGGGATTTCTTCCCCCGGCCTTCATGGTTCCGGTTCGAGCCGGACTTGCCACCTACAAGGGCGGAAAGCAAGCGGAGAGTGTCCCCGATCCCTCTAAAGGAGAGCGGTGTGCTTTTTCTCTTATCTAGTAAGAGGACTCGGATTTCCAATTCATCTGTTTCTCCAGGGGCTCTTGGAGTTCTACGGCCTCCAGTTGCACCACCTTACGCCTGCCTCCATTTTGCACATCGCGGGCTTCGTGGCCCTTTGCGAACTGTTCTTGGACATCGAGGCTCATTTTGCGCTGTGGAAGAGATTATTCTGCCTAGTACCCCGTTCTCATGAGGGGTCAATATATCAAGTGGGCGGAGCCGGACTATGGCGCATCGCCGGGACCGGATATCTATCCGGAACCCCGAAGAAGGCGTCCGAAGACTGGCCTTCGGAATGGGTTTACATGGAGGACGTCCCTCTGCCGGATCCTGTTCGGATCGGCCTTCCGGAGTTTAGCAATGCTCCTCTGAAGAAGCGCCTAAGCTGGCGCCCGCGGAGCCCCTAGAGGGAAAATGACCGGGACGTCCTTTACTTGATGAGCCGAATAAGATTATCGCTCATGCCGGATTGACCATGATTGGAGCCATGGCAATCTGCATTATGAGGGGAGTGCAGCCGCTCCAATATAGGGGCCACCCCATGTGGGACTTCAACGGGGAGGACGACGCCACCCGCCATGGACGCAAAGGGCCTGGATCGGTCACCGAACTGGTGAAGACCTTGTCCGCCATGTACAAAGGGGAAGAGGAGGATTTTCTCCGCGTCAATCCACTGAGCGGGTTTTCTTCGAATAATCCTCGAAGTTGGGTAAGCAAATATCTTTGTGGCCTGTCTGATCCATATTCCCGTGGTTAAATATCTCATTTTATGGTTTCTACGCAGGAACTGCACCGGGCCGTGGAGAAGATACACAGCCCGCCTCCACAACCCGAGGATCCGGAAAGGTCCTCGATCCGCCTCCAAGAGGACCCGAATATAAAGGTGGAGCTGATCGACGGGGTGTTCCACCAACTTAGCATCGACAATGCTTTGGTTGCCATTACGGCCGACTACCCCGGATTATTTCCGGCCTCCCAGGTAACCGTGACCGAAGTCCGGATACCATGACCCACCCGTGCTTTACTTCTAATCACCACATATTTGATGGTGTTTCGCAGGGGGTGCCTTCGAGGCAGGAGGCCGAGCCCGCGACGGCTAGCCAATAAGGGGCAGTACGGCCCCACAGGCTAAAAAGAAGTGCGGTCCGGATCGAAACACCGCCGCAACGGTATGGCGCGTCACCATATTCCCAGGATTGGTTCTTGGAAGGCGTACTAAAGCTGGTGCTCTTTTCAGAAAAAGCTCGCCGGACTGAGTCCGGAGAGGTTGCCAATCGAACCTCCGCCAGCCAGGCTCCAAAGCCGGGTCCAGAAGCGGAGGCGAGCACTAGGCGTGCGTCGGATGCTCCTCTGACAGAGGATGCCGACAGATTGTCCGCCACCAACTCCGAGGTGGAGAGCGCCATGAATCATAGGTGCCGCTGGACAGTTCTTCGTGACGCATGTTTCTCCCAAGAGGCCTTGAATGCCTTCAATTCGGGAGATGCGCACGTCCGTGCCGCTCAAGATGGTCTAGCCAGAGCCACGGAGTAGTATGTAAAGGACATATGGGTGAGGAAATTTGACAGTTATTTATGCCAGTAGCCCCCGAGACTTAAAATAGTTAGAATAACTGATTTAAGGATCATTTGTTATGCAGGATCTTACAAAAAAGAATACCCGACTGTCCCAGGAGCTCGAAGAATGCAAGGCCCAACTTGAGGCCGCACTAGCCGCCATGTGGGGAGCCACAGAGACCCCCTCCGTAATATATGCCTCAAAAGATAAATAGTTTATGAAGTGCGCGTGTGTGTAAATCGGACAATAATATTGCAGATGGCGCGGACTAGATCCGGACAAGCAACAGCTCTTGCGCCCGGTTGAAGGCCGGGCGAGCGTGCTTCCGAGGGTGCGGCAGGAGAAAAATAACCTCCAAGATGCCAACACCCAACTGGGTGAGGAACTAAAGGATGTTCGTGCCCAGTTGTCTGACTCCGTAAAGGAGAATCAACGGCTTCGTCGCGGCATTTTCAGTAAGTGCTTGAACGAACTTTGAAAGAGTTCGGCGAGGAAGGCGACTAACATAAACATGTATGTAGGTTTGCTCACAGGTCGTCCTAAGGAGGAGATGCCCAGTTCTTTGGGTGATCTTCTTCCCGAATCAAGGCTACCGCAAACGAGTTCGACAGTGATGAAAAGGCGTCGCCTGTGCCTTGTGGCCATCTATCTCCCTGCCCGAAGGCATTGTGGAGCTGGCAGAGCGGCTTCAAGGAGCATGGCGGCGCTTCCGACTATGGAATATATCGGCCTGCCGTCAAGGCGCCAGGGAGGCCTGGGCCATGGTAAAGACGCGGTACACGAAGGCTGACCCAAACCACATGGCCGAGATCGGACCCGTGGGGCCTGATGGGAAGGAGATCCCTGTAATCTTAGTGTACGGCCAAGTAGAATTGGCCGCCAAGTATTCCCAGCAAGATTGTAAATTAGATAGCCTATTAGATGGCATTGAGGAGGAATACAATTAGTCGAGTTGACTATGTAATTGAATATGACATGAAAAAATGTCTTCTAGCTGGATTGTAGATCGTTTGTCATAGCGGACCTTTTTGCTTCGACCTCGGGACCCAATAGTCTGGAGTGTGTCCGAATACCCGCGCGGTTATATAAGAATCGGGGCATGCATGGAGACAAGGCATAGGGGTCATTATTGCTATATCAGACAAGTGCCCAACTAGTTATGTTATATTACATGGGTAGTAAGAAACATCTTCCAGGGAGAATAGTTCCGTTAAGGGTTCCAAACTGCTAAGAAAGCAGAAAACCATATGGGGGCAGATGGATAAATAATTAAAAATCATCTTTCAGTTCACTGACCGAATATTCCCTTAAGAACGCTAGCTTTCGGCTTCACCCAGTCTGAGGTACACATCCGGTGACCGGCAAGAATAATCGCAGAGGTGCTCCCTTTACCACCTAGCCGAACAATCGGGAGCGTAGGGGTAAGCACGAGGAGCCAGCAACCCAGCTTGGCCAAAATTTAAGTCATATCGATGCATATAATGGTGAGTAAAAGGTACATGCGGAAGTTTGACACATGTGTTGGGCATAGAGCCCGTATAAATAAGCTTCATTAAAGAAGCCCCGAGGTATAATGAGCGGAAAGCACGTCAAGTATGTGCGAACAAAGCGCAAACGAGCCTCTAAAGGCTTCAAGAATAAGGAGGGGGAAGGAGAGAAATAAAAGACAGCAAAAAATAGAAAATGTGGACGGAGGAAGGAGACGAACTCGGAGTCCAGCGCTTAGGCGTAGAATCTTCGTAGACGGGCTGCGTTCCATGGGTTCGGCTCGAGTCGGTTATCCGATGCGTTTGTGACGGTATGCTCCGCCGGTCGGGACCTGGTCGATGATGAAGGGACCTTCCCATTTGGGCTTGAGTTTGTCCTTTTCTTGTCCGTGAGCGTAGAACTAGTTCGCCAACGTTGTAAGCTTTGGCCCGTGCATTTCCTCGCTTTGATATCTTCGAGCCTGCTGTTGATAAAATGCAGAACGAGCTTTTGCCACATCGTGCTCCTCCTCCAATGCGTCCAAACTGTCCTGCCGATCGAGCTCGGCTTCTCTTTCTTCATACATGCGCACGCGAGGTGAGTCATGAATTATGTCACAGGGCAAGACTGCCTCTACGCCGTACACCATAAATAATGGTGTGAATCCGGTAGTACGATTCGGCGTGGTCCGCAGCTCCCGTGAGTACGGAGTCGAAGCCTCAACCCAAAGGCGTGTTATATTCCTTGAGGGACCGCACTAGTCTGGGTTTAATGCCACTCATGATTAGACCGTTTGCTCGCTCGACTTGACCATTGGTTTGAGGGTGATAGACTGAGGCGTAATCGAGCTTGATGCCCATGTTTTTGCACCATAATTTTTCCTCATCGGCCGTGAAGTTGGTGCCGTTATCAGTGATGATCTTTGTGGGGACGCCGTAACGGTGCACTACCCCGATATGAAGTCTATCACCGGCCCGGATTCGGCCGTTTTAACAGGCTTGGCCTCTATCCATTTGGTGAATTTATCCAACATGACCAATAGGTATTTTTGCTTGTGGGTTCCTCCCTTAAGGGGTCCAACACTGTCAAGCCCCCAGACCGCGAATGGCCGGGTGATGGGTATAGTTTTGAGGGCGGTGGGTGGCATGTGGCTTTGGTTAGAAAAAAGCTGGCAACCAACACATCGTTGGACTAAATCCTGCGCATCTGCCCGGGCCGCCGGCCAATAAAATCATGTATGGAAGGCCTTGCCTACAAGGGCCCGGGCTGCGGCGTGGTACCCACCCAGTCCGGCATGAATTTCAGCCAGGAGGTTTCACCCTTCCTCTTCGGAGATACACCTTTGAAGGACTCTGTTGTGCTTTTCTTATAAAGCTCTCCTCATGGACTTTATAGGCTTTGGATCGCCGTACTATGCAGCGAGCCTCATTTTGGTCTTGGGGAGTTCCTGCCTAGTTAGGTAGGCTAGGAATGGCTCCGCCCACGGGCGATAACCGCCATTATTTCGTCGGCGGAGGGTGTTATCTCGGTGGCGAGCCTCCGATTGCGTCGAAGTGTTCGTGTCGAGCGGTGCGGTTGGGTCTGGATTGTTGTTTCGGACACCTTCCCATAATCTTGATGGCTTGAACAGCCGTTCGAGGAAGATGTTAGGCGGGACGACATCGCGTTTTGCACCGATGCGTGCCAATATGTCCGCCGCTTTGGTTGTTATCCGGGGCTATATGATGAAATTCGAGCCCTTGAACCGTCTTGACATTTTTAGGACCGCATTGCGATCGCTGCCATTTTCGGATCTTTGGCTTCAAAGTCTCCGTTTATTTGAGATATCGCGAGGTTCGAATCCCCACGCACCTCCAGGCGTTTAATGCCCATGGAGACTGCCATCCGGAGGCCGTGCAGAAGGGCCTCATATGCGGCTGCGTTGTTGGAGTCTGTATACATTATCTGAAGGACGTATTGGACTGTGTCCTCGGTTGGGGACGTCAGGACGACGCCAGCCCCAGCCGCCAACATTTTGGAGCCGTCAAAGTGCATGATCCAATTGGAGTATGCGCCGTACTCTTTAGGGAGTTCGCTTCCGTCCATTCGCCAAGTCGGCCAAAACCTGCGACTTAATATCTCGTCGTGGCTTATAGGTTATGTCGAATGGAAGGAGCTCTATGGCCCATTTAGCAATCCGGCCCGTTCGTCGCGGTTGTTTATAATGTCGTTAAGAGGTACTTGAGGCTACCATTATCGAACACTCTTGAAAGTAGTGTCGCAGCTTCCGGGATGCCATGAAAACCGCGTATGCTATCTTTTGATAATGTGGGTACCGGGACTTGCATGGAGTTAGGACAGTGGACACATAGTAAACCGGTTTTTGAAGAGGGAACCGGTGTCCGTCCGTTTCTCGTTCGACGACGAGCACCGCGCTGACAACTTGATGTGTTGCGGCGATATATAATAGCATTGGTTCGCCCATGTTGGGCATGGCCAGGACCGGATTTTTTGCCAATATGTCTTTTATTTCTTCGAGTCCGACCGTGGCGGCATCCGTCCACTCGAAGTGTTCGGTCTTGAGGAGGCGGTAAAGGGTAACGCCTTTTCTCCCAAGCGGGAAATAAAGCGGCTTAGAGCCGCTACGCATCGATCAATTTTTGTATTTGTTTGAGGTCTTTTGGAATATCCAATTGTGACAGAGCTTCGGATCTTGGCTGGGTTTGCTTCAATTCCTCTCTAGGACACAATGAAGCCCAGAGCTTTCCGGTGGAACGCCAAGACGCATTTTTCGGATTGAGCTTAATGTCATATTTTCGAGATTGTCGAATGTGAGCCTCAAGTCGTCTACTAGAGTTTCGACATGCTTGGATTTGACGACCACGTCATCTACATATGCTTCCACCGTTTTGCCGATCTGGTTTGCGGACATATACGAATCATGCTTGACGTCGTTGCGGCATTTTTGAGCCCGAAGGGCATTGTGTTGAAGCAGAATGGGCCGTATGGAGTGATGAATGATGTTGCTGCTTGGTAGACTTCGGCAAGGTTGCGGAGTGTTCGTTTCCGCATGTTATTTGATGAAGAAGTCTCGAAGACTGTTAATACCGTACTGGTGTTGCTGGGCTGGGATTCTGAGGCTAGAAGCTCTTCGCCACTTTTGGCCACCTGCCGTAGTATCCAACATGCTCGAAGGCTATGAGTTGGAGTAGCGCCCTCGTGCTATGAATTTTGCAGGTCCGTTTAGCCAACCCTCCAAAGACGGTTCCGTGCCCTTTAGGGGGTTTTTGTTTTTTGATTTTTAACCCAGGTGCTTGGTGATGATGCACCCTTTTATTCCGGACTAGGGCTGTATTCGGGGCCGGATTATCCCAAAATTTACTTTCGGTTTTCCAAGCACTCTCCATCGCACAAGTACTTTTTGTACTATGATTGCCAAGTCAGCAAAGCGTGTAATTTCGCTGACGACTTATGGCGTTTAGGATTCCCTTGTCCGTGCAATTATTGCGTAAAAGTGAGATTGCGTCCTTCTCTCGGCAGTCCTTTATCCTGTCCATAACCGGAGGAATCGCCCGATAATGATGTACTTGTTTCAGCAGGCTCTTGCGAATTCGGGATAGATCGCTAATGTTTGGGTGGGCGGGTGGAAATAGATCCGGAACCCCGTCCAATTTAAGACTCAGGGGCCGAGAAGTTTCCGAACTTGGAAGTTTGGATTTTTGAATGCTATCCAATGTTCAGGGCTTGATCGACATCCGTCCCTCTGCGGGAATCCAGCATGGAGGGATCGGGAATCCGGACGTAGCTAGTCCTTAAGATTGAGGAAGTATCGCCGTATTGCTCCTCTATCACAGCAACATGATGGGTAGCTTGGGGAGAGTTGATCTCTCTCAGATCGGTTTTAGGCCCGATCTGGTCGTAGTCTGTGGCGACTCCCAGGGCGGCGATGCGATCCAAGAGCTCTTTTATGGAGGAGAGCTCGATCGGATCTAACTGCTCGGCAAGTTCCGAGTTAACGTGAAGATTGGTTTCGATGACTCGAGAAGTCATCGTCGGTAGCGATGGCCGAACCGGGCGGTCATAAGAAAACCACCTAGCGAAGAGTCGACCCGATGGCCAAGGCTCCTTTGGCGATAGTATCGTCTTTAAAGACGGGATAAGGTATCCTTCCTGACGGCGACGTCACAGAGGAACTCTCAATGAAAGCACCAATGTCAGTGTCAAAACCGGCGGATCTCGGGTAGGGGGTCCCGAACTGTGCGTCTAGGCGGATGGTAACCAGAGACAAGGGACACGATGTTTTTACCCAGGTTCGGGCCCTCTCGATGGAGGTAATACCCTACTCCTGCTTGATTAATATTGATGATATGGGTAGTACAAGAGTAGATCTACCACGAGATCAAGAAGGCTAAATCCTAGAAGCTAGCCTATGGTATGATTGTTGTTCGTCCTACGGACTAAAACCCTATGGTTTATATAGACACCGGATAGGGTTAGGGTTACACAGAGTCGGTTACAATGGTAGGAAATCTACATATCAGTATCGCCAAGCTTGCCTTCCACGCCAAGGAAATTCCCATCCGGACACGGGACGAAGTCTTCAATCTTGTATCTTCATAGTTTAGGAGTCCGGCCAAAGGTGATAGTTCGGCTATCCGGACACCCCCTAGTCCAGGACTCCCTCAGAGGGCTTCTACATCAACACCATAGCCCCTCCGATGAAGTGTGAGTAGTTTACTTCAGATGGCTTCTTCTCTCTTTTTGGATCTCAATACAATGTTCTCCCCCTCTCTCGTGGAGATCTATTCGATGTAGTCTTCTTTTTGCGGTGTGTTTGTTGAGACCGATGAATTGTGGGTTTATGATCCATCTTATCTATGGAAAATATTTGATTCTTCTCTGAATTCTTTTATGTATGATTAAGTTATCTTTGCAAGTCTCTTCAAATTATCCGTTTGGTTTGGCCAACTAGATTGGTAGTTCTTGCAATGGGAGAAGTGCTTAGCTTTGGGTTCAATCTTGCGGTGTCCTTACCCAGTGAAAGAAAGGGTTGCAAGGCACGTATTGTATTGTTGCCATCGAGGATAACAAGATGGGGTATTTATCATATTGCATGAATTTATTCCTCTACATCATGTCATCTTGCTTAAGGCGTTACTCTGTTTTAACTTAATACTCTAGATGCATGCTAGATAGCGGTCGATGAGTGGAGTAATAGTAGTAGATGCGTAATCATTTCGGTCTACTTGTCTCGGACGTGATGCCTATATACATGATCATTGCCTGGATAACCTCATAACTATGCTCAATTCTGTCAATTGCTCAATAGTAATTTGTTCACCCACCGTAGAATATTTATGCTCTTGAGAGAAGACACTAGTGAAACCTATGGCCCCCGGGTCTATTTTCATCATATCAATCTCCATCACTTTATTTACTTGCTTTGCTTTTACTTTTCACTTTGCATCTTTATACCAAAAATATCAAAAATACCAAAAATATTATCTCTATCAGATCTCACTCTCGTAAGTGACCGTGAAGGGATTGACAACCCCTAATCGCGTTGGTTGCGAGTAGCTATCGTTTTGTGCAGGTACGAGGGACTTGCACGTAGCCTCCTACTGGATTGATACCTTGGTTCTCAAAAACTGAGGGAAATACTTACGCTACTTTGCTGCATCATCCTCTCCTCTTCGGGGAAATCCAACGCAGTGCTCAAGAGGTAGCACACCACCACCTCCTCCTCCTCTTCCACCTGAGCATCAGGCAGATCAAGATGGTGATCTGCTGCTTCCACGTAGTCAATAACATTGACGTTCACAGCTTCACTATGATGAACCCACCTAGTATATGTGACCGACATCCCATACAAGTGTAGATGATTTTGCACAGTTGACTGGGGTCTTGTAACTGAATTCATACAACTGCTACACAGGCGAGAACACATCTGATTTCGACCACCGTACTTAGCTCGATAAAGTTCATGAAGTTTTCAACCCCTCGACATATGCAGCGGAGAATCTTGAGCAGAAGTTATCCAAGTCTTGTCCATCTGTTAGACATACAAATTAGTTCTTCTACTAGATATTACAGGAAAAACATATATACTTTTTATGAAGTCCAAAAAAATACCTAGGTCGATGTCTAAAGCTATGGCAAGATATTTGGACGAGCAGATCTAAGTAACGAAATATATGTAAAGCTAATTCAGCAAACAGATTTGAGTGCCAAATTATGGCAGGCTGTTTCACCAGTCAATGAAGCCGAACACACAGCGATTGAACTATCGAAGGCCATCACAACAAAGATCGAGTATAAAACGGTGTAGAGCTATTTCACCTAACAGATTGGCTACTAGACCATGGCAATCTACGTCACAATAAATATATGGCAGGATATTTTAGCAACTAATCCGCCTTGGCATGCCATCTCAGCTAAGCAGATTGAGTGCGTATCAGGGCAAGGAAGCTTCTTAAGCGAGCATATTGACAGTCAACTACTTCGGCAAATAGTGAGATTAACAGCGTCTATCAGCGAACATTCAGCGCTACATCGACATGAACGGGGCCTCAGTCTAGAATGCGCGTACCGTGGGAGAAGCTGACCGTCGTGCGTCTCCACACGAACATCGCCAGCGGTGGCAGCGCTGACCGTCGTGCGCCTCCACAAGAACGTAGCCACAGGTGGCGGCACGGGTAGAGGACGACAGTCTACGAGAGCGTACTGTGGGAGCGAGAGGATCGCCAAACCGCGGCGCCGACGTATCGACGCGGCGGGGAGGGTGTCTTTGGCGGAGCGAATGGAGTGGAGGGGGACAGGGGGGAGGGGGGTTTGGGGAATATTATTGGCTAGTTGGCCGAAGGGCAGTTGAATCGGATTTGGAGGGAATTTTTGGGTGTGTGTGGGGGGGGGGGGGGGGAGGATTTTCGCGCGGTGGGCGGGGGGAGTTTGGCGCATTGTCGGTTTCTCCAAGTGCAGTCCCACGTGTCAGTGAAGAGGCAAGCCGAAGCGCGTTCCGTTTGCGTGAGCCATGTGCAGGACCGAACGTGTGTGGGGTGCAATGCGACCGCGACAGGAGTGTTGTGAGTGTACCGCCTTTTTCCTTTTAAACTAGGTGCTTCGCCCCCTCAAAAAAATTTGTTGCTTCGTGCGATCCATCGATACTACTACTAGTAATCCGGTAATCCCGACTAAAACGGCGCGGCCGGGTCTTTTCCCGCGCGATATGCTGGGAGGTTGGCTTAGTTGGGTTTTTTAGGACGAGTAATGCTACACCTACGTAATCCCAGTTACGTAATTAACGTAATGTGAAACGTGTGAGCTGTTGATTGTAGATTGGGGGGAGGGAGGGGCCCACCACCATGAAAACCAGGGGAGGAGAGAGAGAGGCAATTTACGTTAACCCTTTCGTAGGTTCCCGTAGATGTAGAAAGATGTGAAATGCGTGACTGTGCGATTGGGACGTACTATTCGAGTGCCTAAGATAATTTGTGTATGTATAGACCCTATGTGTTTATTTTACTTCGCATGTTAGATTTGTCTCGGTTCAATAAAAAACAGAGTTGGTGATGATGGTGTGCCTGTCATCCTGCAATATAGGCCGTCCGATCTATATCTAACGGATAGGAAGGAAACTATGACAATTTAGCCGCACTCCTCTCCACATTTGCAGATAAGGCTTTCCCTCGTTCATCCTTTTCTCCCACAAGATCTTGATCTTCCGTGCAACGCACGGGCATCTTGCTAGTACTCCTACAATATGTATATTATTGTGAAAGTTCATATACACCGGCCGAGATTAATGCAAACACGGCAGATTTTCATTACATTTCGAACTTTTATAGGACAAAAAAATAAAAGAAACCCGACCCTAAACCTATTCTTCAGCGGCGACCAACGTCCTCCATCTGTATTCTCCATGTACGGGGGCGGGGTTCAATACCCGTGAAGTGAAGGTGCGGTCTCCGGCGAGGAAAAGTAGAACACGGGAGACGGACCGGCCAGTTGGCACACCATGCCCTACTCATCCTCGGAGGAGTCCCCAACCTTGGCGGTGCCGGACGTTGGATGGGGAAAAGTAGGACGCGTGGCTGACGGTGCTCCCGTCGTCGGCCACCAGCGTGGCCACCGCTTGTGCGGCGACTTGAGCGAGCGCAGCGACCTCGAGCTCAATCCCCGAAGACAAGATCTCCCGCAGAGCGTTCGCGCTTGCGGTCATGGCGGATGTGGTTCCAGGTAGGAGGACGATGCGCTATGGTGTGGAGGTTAGCTGGGCGTTGCCGCTTTAAGTAGCGCATTCCGGTGAGGCCCAGCGTCCTGGTGCGTCATTATGTCGCCTGAGTTGGTTCCTCGGGCACCGAGCCTCTTAACAACGGCATACGTACGGACGGTGATGTCTACTAAACAACCTTCTTCTTGTAGACGTTGTTGGGCCTCCAAGTGCAGAGGTTTGTAGGACAGTAGGAAATTTCCCTCAAGTGGATGACCTAAGGTTTATCAATCCGTGGGAGGCGTAGGATGAAGATGGTCTCTCTCAAGCAACCCTCCAACCAAATAACAAAGAGTCTCTTGTGTCCCCAACACACCCAATACAATGGTAAATTGTATAGGTGCACTAGTTCAGCGAAGAGATGCTGATACAAGTGCAATATGGATGGTAGATATAGGTTTTGTAATCTGAAAATATAAAATAGCAAGGTAACTAATGATAAAAGTGAGCACAAACGGTATTGCAATGCTAGGAAACAAGGCCTAGGGTTCATACTTTCACTAGTGCAAGTTCTCTAAACAATAATAACATAACTGAATCATATAACTATCCCTCAACATGCAACAAAGAGTCACTCCAAAGTCACTAATAGCGGAGAACAAATGAAGAGATTATGGTAGCATCAAACATATAGTTACTGGTACATACCCTCAGCTATAATAGCAAAGCTCGCGATACATCAAGATCGTGCCAAATCAAGAACACTAGAGAGAGAGATCAAACACATAGCTACTAGTACATACCCTCAGCCCCGAGGGTGAACTACTCCCTCCTCGTCATGGAGAGCGCCGGGATGATGAAGATGGCCACAGGTGAGGGTTCCCCCCTCCGGCAGGGTGCCGAAACAGGGTCCCGATTGGTTTTTGGTGGCTCTGGAGGTTTTGCGGCGGCGGAACTCCCGATCTAATCTCTATTCTGGAAGTTTTAAGGTAAGTGGAGTTATATAGGCGGAAAGAAGCACGTCAGGGGAGCCACGAGGGCCCCACGAGGCAAGGGGCACGCCCTAGGGGGGTGGGCGCGCCCCCCACCCTCGTGGCTTCCTCTTTCCTTCCTTGACGTGGGGTCCAAGTCCATCCGGTAGCTTTCCTTCCAAAAATAACTTCTCCAGTTGATTTCGTTCCGTTTTGACTCCGTTTGATATTCCTTTTCTTTGAAATACTGAAATAAGAAAAAAACAGCAAATCTGGGCTGGGCCTCCGGTTAATAGGTTAGTCCCAAAAGTAATATAAAAGTGGAAAATAAAGCCCAATATTGCCCAAAACAGTAGATAATATAGCATGGAGCAATCAAAAATTATAGATACGTTGGAGACGTATCAAGCATCCCCAAGCTTAATTCACCTTGTCCTCGAGTAGGTAAATGATAAAAAGATAATTTTTATGTGGAATGCTAGTTTGCATAATTTCAATGTAATTCTTCTTACTTGTGATATGAATATTCAGATCTGAAAGATTCAAGACAAAAGTTAATATTGACATAAAAATAATAATACTTCAAGCATACTAACTAAGCAATTATGTCTTCTCAAAATAACATGGCCAAAGAAAGTTCGTCCCTACAAAATCATATAGTTTAGTCATGCTCCATTTTCGTCACACAAGAATGCTCTCATCATGCACAACCCCGATGACAAGCCAAGCAATTGTTTCATACTTTACTAATCTCAAACCTATAGACCTTCACGCAATATATGAGCGCGATCCATGGACATAGCACTATGGGTGGAATAGAGTATAATGATGGGGGTTATGTGGAGAAAAAAAAAGGAGAAAGTATCACATCAACGAGGCTAATCAACGGGCTATGGAGATGCCCATCAATTGATGTTAATGCGAGGAGTAGGGTGCACTAGAGCTATAAATGTATGAAAGCTCAACAAAAGAAACTAAGTGGGTGTGCATCCAACTTGCTTGCTCACGAAGACCTAGGGCATTTGAGGAAGCCCATGGTTGGAATATACAAGCCAAGTTCTATAATGAAAAATTCCCACTAGTAAATGAAAGTGGCAACATATGAAACTCTCTATATGAAAAACATGGTGCTACTTTGAAGCACAATATATGAGACTCGCTATATGAAGAACATGGTGCTACTTTGAAGCACAAGTGTGGAAAAAGAGATAGTAACATTGACCCTTTTTATTTCTCCTTTTTTGGGCCTCCTTTTTTTTCTTTTGGCCTTTCTCTTTTTTTGGGGGGGGGGACAATGCTCTATTAAATGATGATCATCACACTTCTATTTATTTACAACTCAATGATTACAACTCGATACTAGAACAAAGTATGACTCTATATGAATGCCTCCGGCGGCGTACCGGGATATGCAATGAATCAAGAGTGACATGTATGAAAGAATTATGAACGTGGATTTTCCACAAATACTATGTCAACTACATGATCATGCTAAGTAATATGACAATGATAAATGTGTCATGAAGAACGGAATGGTAGAAAGTTGCATGGTAATATATCTCGGAATGGCTATGAAAATGCCATAATAGGTAGGTATGGTGGCTGTTTTGAGGAAGATATAAGGAGGTTTATGTGTGAAAGAGCGTATCATATCCCGGGGTTTGGATGCACCGTGAAGTTTGCACCAACTCTCAATGTGAGAAAGGGCAATGCACGGTACCGAAGAGGCTAGCAATGATGGAAGGGTGAGAGTGCGTATAATCCATGGACTCAACATTAGTCATAAAGAACTCATATACTTATTGCAAAAATCTACAAGTCATCAAAAACCAAGCACTATGCGCATGCTCCTAGGGGGATAGATTTGTAGGAAAAGACCATCGCTCGTCCCCGACCGCCACTCATAAGGAGGAAAATCAAATAACACCTCATGTTTCAAATTTGTTACATAACATTTACCATACGTGCATGCTATGGGACTTGCAAACTTCAACACAAGCATTTCTCAAATTCAGAACTACTCAACTAGCACGACTTTGATATTATCACCTCCATATCTCAAAACAATCATCAAGGATCAAACTTTTCATAGTATTTAACACACTCATAAGAATTCTTACAAATCTTTTATGCTTAGCATATTAGGATTATTTAAGCAAATTACCATGCTATTTAAGACTCTCAAAATAATCTAAGTGAAGCATGAGAGCGCATATATTTGTTCAAAATAAAACCACCATTGTGCTCTAAAAGATATAAGTGAAGTACTAGAGCAAATGACAAACTACTCCTAAAGATATAAGTGAAGATCAATGAGTAGTCAAATAATTATGCAACTATGTGAAGATTCTCCCATTTTAAGAATTTCAGATCTTGATACTTTATTCAAACAGAAAGCAAAACAAAAGAAAATAAAATGACGCTCCAAGCAAAACACATATCATGTGGTGAATAAAAATATAGCTCCATGTAAAGTTACCGATGAACGAAGACGAAAGAGGGGATGCCATCCGGGGAATCCCCAAGCTTAGACGATTGGTTATCCTTGAATATTACCTTGGGGTGCCTTGGGAATACCAAAGCTTAGGCTCTTGCCACTCCTTATTCCATAGTCCATCGAATCTTTACCCAAAACTTGAAAACTTCACAACACAAAACTTAACAGAAAACTCGTGAGCTCTGTTAGCGAAAGAAAACAAAACACCACTTCAAGGTACTGTAATGAACTCAGTATTTATTTATATTGGTGTTAAACCTAATGTATTAAAACTTCTCTATGGTTTATAAACTATTTTACTAGCCATAGATTCATCAAAATAAGCAAACAACACAATGAAAACAGAATCTGTCAAAAACAGAACAGTCTGTAGTAATCTGAACTAACGCAAACTTCTGGAACTCCAAAAATTCTAAAATAAATTGGTGGACCTGAGTAATTTGTCTAGTAATCATATGCAAAAAGAATCAACTAAATAGAACTCTCCAGTAAAAAGTTTTTGCTAATCTCGTGAGCGCTAAAGTTTCTGTTTGTTTACAGCATGATCATAAAGACTTCACCCAAATCTTCCCAAAGGTTCTACTTGGCACAAACACTAATTAAAACATAAAACCACATCTAAACAGAAGCTAGATGGATTATTTATTACTAAACAGAACCAAAAAATAAGAAACTAAAATAAAATTGGGTTGCCTCCCAACAAGCGCTATCGTTTAACGCCCCTAGCTAGGCATGATGATTTCAATGATGCTCACGTAAAAGATAAGAATTGAAACATAAAGAGAGCATCATGAAGAATATGACTAGCACATTTAAGTCTAACCCACTTCCTATGCATAGGGATTTTGTGAGAAAACAATTTATGGGATCAATAATCAACTTGCATGGGAAGGTAAAACAAGCATAACTTCAAGATTTTCAACACATAGAGAGGAAACTTGACATTATTGCAATTCCTAGAAGCATATGTTCCTCCCTCATAATAATTTTCAGTATCATCATGAATGAATTCAACAACATAACCAGCACCTAGAGCATTGTTTTCATGATCTACTAGCATATAATTTTTACTACTCTCCACATAAGCAAATTTCTTCTCATGAATAGTAGTGGGAGAAAACTCAACAAGATAATTATCATGTGAGGCATAATCCAATTGAAAACTAAAATAATGATGACAAGGTTCATGGTTATCATTATCTTAATAGCATACAAGTCATCACAATAATCATCATAGATAGCAACTTTGTTCTCATAATCAATTGGAACCTCTTCCGAAATAGTGGATCCATCACTAAATAAAGTTGACACTCTTCCAAATCCACTTTCATGTTCATCACAATAAGATTCAACATCCTCCAAAATAGTGGGATCACTACTTCCTAAAGTTGACACTCTTACAAACCCACTTTCATCAATATGATCATCATAAATAGGAGGCATGCTTTCATCATAGTAAATTTGCTCATCAAAGCTTGGGGGAGAAAAAATATCATCTTCATAAAACATAGCTTCCCCAAGCTTGTGGCTTTGCATATCATTAGCATCATGGATATTCAAGGAGTTCATACTAACAACATTGCAATCATGCTCATCATTCAAAGATTTAGTGCCAAACATTTTAATGCATTCTTATTCTAACATTTTGGCACACTTTTCATACTCACGAAAGATATTAAAAAGATGAAGCGTATGAGACAAACTCAATTCCATTTTTTTGTAGTTTTCTTTTCTAAAATAAACTAGTGCTAAAACAAGAAACTAAAAGATTCGATTGCAAGATCTAAATATATACCTTCAAGCACTCACCTCCCCAGCAACGGTGCCAGAAAAGAGCTTACTTGACGGGGTGTAAGTGCCGCTTACCTAGCCTCCCCGGCAACGGCGCCAGAAAAGAGCTTGATGTCTACTACACAACCATCTTCTTGTAGACGTTGTTGGGCCTCCAAGTGCAGAGGTTTGTAGGACAGTAGCAAATTTCCCTCAAGTGGATGACCTAAGGTTTATCAATCCGTGGGAGGCGTAGGATGAAGATGGTCTCTCTCAAGCAACCCTTCAACCAAATAACAAAGATTCTCTTGTGTCCCCAACACACCCAATACAATGGTAAATTGTATAGGTGCACTAGTTCAGCGAAGAGATGGTGATACAAGTGCAACATGGATGGTAGATATAGGTTTTTGTAATCTGAAAATATAAAAAAGCAAGGTAACTAATGACAAAAGTGAGCACAAACGGTATTGCAATGCTAGGAAACAAGGCCTAGGGTTCATACTTTCACTAGTGCAAGTTCTCTCAACAATAATAACATAACTGGATCATATAACTATCCCTCAACATGCAACAAAGAGTCACTCCAAAGTCACTAATAGCGGAGAACAAATGAAGAGATTATGGTAGGGTACGTAAACCACCTCAAAGTTATTCTTTCCAATCAATCCGTTGGGCTATTCCTGTAAGTGTCACAAACAGCCCTAGAGTTCGTACTAGAATAACACCTTAAGACACAAATCAACCAAAACCCTAATGTCACCTAGATACTCCAATGTCACCTCAAGTATCAGTGGGTATGATTATACGATATGCATCACACAATCTCAGATTCATCTATTCGACCAACACATAGAACCTCAAAGAGTGCGCCAAAGTTTCTACGAGAGAATCAAGACGTGGCGATGTGCCAACCCCTATGCATAGGTTCATGGGCGGAACCCGCAAGTTGATCACCAAAACATACATCAAGTGAATCACGTGATATCCCATTGTCACCACAGACACGCACGGCAAGACATACATCAAGTGTTCTCAAATCATTAAAGACTCAATCTGATAAGATTACTTCAAAGGAAAACTCAATCCAATACAAGAGAGTAGAGGGGAGAAGCAACATAAGATCCAACTATAATAGCAAAGCTCATGATACATCAAGATCGTGCCAAATCAAGAACACGAGAGAGAGAGAGAGATCAAACACATAGCTCTTGGTACATACCCTCAGCCCAGGGGTGAACTACTCCCTCCTCGTCATGGAGAGCGCCGGATGATGAAGATGGCCACGGTGAGGGTTCCCCCCTCAGAGGAGTTGCTTAAGCAGGGCCCGATTGGTTTTTGGTGGCTCTGGAGGTTTTGCAGTGGCGGAACTCCCAATCTAATCTCTGTTCTGGAAGTTTTAGGGTACGTGGAATTATATAGGCGGAAGAAGCACATCAGGGGAGCCATGAGGGCCCACGAGGCAGGGGGCGCGCCCCCCGCCCTCGTTGCTTCCTCGTTCCTTACTTGACATGGGGTCCAAGTCCATCCGGTAGCTTTCCTTCCAAAAATAACTTCTCCAGTTGATTTCGTTCCATTTTGACTCCGTTTGATATTCCTTTTCTTCGAAATATTGAAATAGGCAAAAAACAGCAAATCTGGGCTGGGCCTCCGGTTAATAGGTTAGTCCCAAAAGTAATATAAAAGTGGAAAATAAAGCCCAGTATTACCCAAAACAGTAGATAATATAGCATGGAGCAATCAAAAATTATAGATATGTTGGAGATGTATCAGACGGCATGAATGCGGGCAGCTGGCGCCGGCTGGGAACGCACCGCATGAAGGCGCGAGGGACGAGGTTTTTTGGTGTGCCAGGGTAGTCAGCTGCGTTCGTGGCAACGTTGGAGATGCCCTTTGATCACATGCGATCGATGCATGTCATTGAAAAAGCAAGACGACCCGACATGGTCTCAGGTCCAGAGGATGCAGTTGGCCGCGCTACACCACTCCGCGGACGCGTTGCGGCGCCCCGTGCATCCTCGACGAGCCGGGTGTTGGGGTGTGTTTGGATTGTGGCCAAAGTGCACCTTACCAAAATTTTGGTCATGACCCAAAGATTGATCTTTGTTTCGATGTTGCCATTTTTTGGCATGCCAATGAACTCTAGCCAACTCTAGTTCATTTTTCTTGCCAATATCGGCCAAATCATGGGCAAGCAATACCTCAACCAAAATTTTGGTCATGACCCAAAGATTGGTCTTTGTTTGGATGGTTGCCATTTCTTTGGCATGCCAATGAACTCTAGCCAACTCTAGTTCATTTTTCTTGCCAATGTCGGCCAAATCATGGGCAACCAATACCTCAACCAAAATTTTGGCTACCCAATGCTTTGATGGGGCAACCTTGGGCACAAACCAAACATATCGTTGGTCGTGCCACAGCACTAACGCCACCCTCGGCTGCCTGAAACCGACCGTGTCTAGCAATAATATGAGCGTGTCGCTCACCGCTGATCGCCGTGTCGAGATGCGGTCTTTGGGCTGCGCCCGTTGTTGGCCCCAACGACCCACATGAACGGTTGTCGGTGGCGAGGAGGTCGTGGGCCAGCTCCTCCATTGGACTAGTCTGTGCTACATCGTCCCGATGGGTGTGCCCCACATATCGGGTTCCCTGTTTTCCCGGCCATATTCGAGCGTCAGTGCTCCGCGTCGCGCATTAGGCCTTTCACTATGTAGGCTAAGCGAGACAACTTATTGTTTATTTCAGCCGTTCAAGTATAATCATGTGGCGTTTGCTTATTTCTCATTCCTCTCCAACCCTCTTCTCCATCGATCATGTTGCCCTCCAACAGTCCATCCTCCCGCATGCCTCATTTGAACATTCCGCCGAGTATCATTCGTGCATGTACCCACCCTAGTCCTCTTTCAATAGATTTCCGGACCCCGAGATGAAATCGAGAGGGAGCAGTGGGGCATGTGATACCTAAGGCGGATTCAAAATTTTGAACCGGTGATCATAGCATCCATAAATCATATATAAAGGGTATTCAATGTTCGTTTCGTTTTTGAACGTACAATATACTCCCTCCTATCCTTTCTAGTTTACATATAAGTTCTATGTGTAGTCAAAGTATCTCTACTTTGATCAAAAAGGTATCAACATTCAACAACGTCCAATCAATATTGTTAGATTCGTACGTACTCCTAGATTTGTACTCGAGATGGCTTCCGATTTGACTATTGACAAGATTAATAGTACATGAGATGTATAATGTTAAAATTATACCATTGGAAACTCCTTTCACATACGAATTTGACCATATGCTTTGTGTAAGTTGCATGTCATATATTATTACTCTAACATTTGGTCAAAGTTAGCCTCGAAAAACGCATTAGACCCGGTATGCTTTGTGTAAGTTGTATGCCATATATTATTACTCTAACATTTGTGTAAGTTGCATGTCATATATTATTACTCTAACATTTGGTCAAAGTAGTATAGTGGAAGTGGATCCTCTGACGTAAGTATCCCTGCCTTACCCTCCCTTTCGGTCACTTCTTGGCGGACCCCATGCTTGCTAGGCCCCGCATGTCGGTTACTCAATGGGTTCGCCACGTCGAGGATCCTCATCAAGTATACTCCCTCTGTTTTATTTACTCCGCATAAAATAGAGGGAGTGGTGGTATAATAAATGACGCTGGGCGGGGAGGGAGGGACGTCGGTTTGCTCTCAACCGTGGTCCCACAAGCGAGCAAAAACGCAAGGCGCGCTGCTCCATTCGGTGAGCGACGTGGAGGGTCCAGCGTGCCGGGCTGCAACGCGAATGCGACAAGAGCGATGTACAGTCAAAACGATTGACCGGTCATCACCGGAACCACTATTCACACCAGAACCTTCGCTGCTCGGCCTACACCAGCCACTGCCCTAAAACCAGACCAAATCTCCAGCCCATTCCCCCACCTTTCGATCCCCTAGCCCGCATCAAGCGTCCCCTAGTTCGCCGGAAAGCCATGGTGCGCCGCAAGATCACTTACTACAAGATGCTGACGCCGGAGTGCCGCGCAGAAATCGCGACGGCGGTTGGCGCCATAGACCTCTGTTCCCAAGCTCGCTTTGCGGTGGGCCAATCCCCGAGTTCTCTGGAGCCAAGCTAAGAGGAGGAGGAAGTCGATCCAATGTTCATGGCGGAGGTCGCAGCGCAGAAGGCCCCCGATGGGTATGAGATGATGGACGTCAACTTCGTCTTTGGCGTCCGAGTCCCCCATGGTGCAAAGGACCAGCGGTTCAACATGGCGATACTAAAGGAGGACCGGGAGGCAGAGGCTCAACTCGACGCGGAGCGCGCGCATGCCGCTGCCATCGAGGCTCTCCTGCACGCGGAACTGGATGTCGTAGATGTGAACCGGGCGGTGAAGGCTCAACTTTAGGCGGAGCGCGCGGATGCCGCTGCCATCGAGGCCCTCCTGCAGGCGGAAGCGAATGTCCTGGACTTGAACCGGGCAGCAGAGGCTCGACTCGACGCAGAGCGCGCGGATGCCGCTCTCATCGACGCCCTCCTGCAGGCGGAACCGGACGTCCTGGACTTGAACCGGGTGGCGGAGGCTCAACTCGACACGGAGCGCGCGGATGCCGCTGCCATCGAGGCCCTCCTGCAGGCGGAACCGGATGTCCTCTACTTGAATCGGGCTATGCTCTCGTCCGTGCAGAGCGCCCGCATGCTCCGCTTGAACGAGTAGTTGGAGGCCAGGACAACCACGGTGCGAAGACACACATCGGCAGCGACGGCTGGTTCGCGCCGGCAGCCAAAGACGACGAGGCCGTCTCTTTCCGCGAGCAGTGATAGTTTTTCTTTACGTTGTTGTTTTCATGGATCTTTTGCTGTGTAAAAACATATATTTGTTATGCAAGTCGCCTGACTTGGGTCAGTCTACCATTTCAGGCTGTTGGATGAATATCCTACGTCTCCTAACCCTTCTTTCCTTCTTCCTCACCTCTTCTTCTTCCCCAACAGACCACCGCATCGGGTCAGACGGATACTCCCCAACATGCGGTTGGATAAACATACTCTATGAACGAAAATTATGTGTCAGTGATAGGATGGCTCAGTTTGGTTTGTTCACATGCGACAAGACGCGATGTCGATGAGGGTGTGTTCCCTTGGTTGGGTTTGCAGCGTGCGGGAAGCGGCGTGTGAGGTGCGGTGCGACCGTGGCGTCTGAGGCGACCGTGTGAGGGTGCGGTGCGACGCGACGACCCGTCGCAAGTGTACCTCCTTCTCATTTTGAAAACTTTAGGCAAGCTTGGCAAAAATGTGTGGCGAAGTTTGGCAATGCAAGGCCTAGACCCAAACAGGATAAGTAATGCGTGCATTACTAGGAGTACTAGTGTTAAAAAAGAAAGGTGGGGTTTTCCTTCACGGGATTTAATCGATACAAATCCTCGTTTCACGTGTCAATTAATGCGTATTTTTTTCTCCAAAGACCAAAGAGCTAACCATCTCACTCCTCATCGCTTGATTAATGCAGCGACATGCAAACCAATCCTTCTCACTTCTGCATGCATGCAGGGGATATTAATGTCCTTGGTTGCTAACCCCATCAATTTTGCCTCGATTAGTGTTAGTGGCCCTTTGCAAATTGTAATTTTGATATACTGGCCTTGTGTACAAAAAATGGAGGTAGTAACTATATTTGACTTCCTTCCCCATTGCGGTGACGTCGACGATATCTTTTTTTGGGTGGTTTGGCGAAGTGCGTTCGACGGAGAACACCATTGCGGGAGACCACGGTAAGTCATTCGCAAGTGCCGCTTGCAAGCCGAGACAACCACCTTATTTGCATCCAGAAAGTCCTTTACTAGTACTACTAGGAGTACTAGTGCGGTGAGATGGCTTCTCGAACAAGACGATGGAGAAGCGGAGTCAGCGAAGAGTGGAATGATGGTTGCTTCGTCCGTGCTTTTGTGATTTGACGCCTCACTACTTTGTGATTTGTGATAGAAGGGATAGGGGAGTAGACTCTGTGCTCTATACTGTACTACATGCGTCCAAGCATGGGAGAAAGAGGAGAGATGTTGCATTTTTCTATTCCTTCAATCAATCAATTAGGGAGCTTTGGTTCCATCTTTTTGGCTTTGGCAACACCGTCCACAATGGTTCCCACGATGCCAAAAGCTATTTTCACATTTGGCTACACATTGTGGATGCCCTTAACCGTACCACTTGGTTTTGCTCCTGTGTGCTATCTATACAAATCTCAATTATATTGATCTAAAAAATTATAGAATCGAGATTAGTAAAAAGGAGGTTTCTTGTTTGAGCAATGCTACATCCACGTAATGGTTTATGTAAAGTTATGAATTGATGTGATGTGGGACTATTTGATTGGATTAAAGGAGAGGATTAGGCCCACCCCACCTGAAAATCAGGGGGGGCATATATAGATTAGATGGAAGGTATACGTAGCAGCTACGTAGCCCTTTGTAAGTCTAGGATTATGCTTCTTATTTTCGGAGGACGTTGTCCTGGCGGTTTGCTAACATGCGGTCCCACGTGTAAGTGATTTACCAAGCCGATCGCGTCCCACATGAGGCAGAACAACGGTAGAAGCAACACGTGGTTAAGTTGAAGAAGAAGAAGTTTAAACTATACGGCCGATATCCGCGGAGACTTGATCTTCGACGGATTCGAGCCGCAGCCAAGCGCGCGGCACTGTCTCGATGGGCATGATCTGGCTCTGCGGCGAGCGATTGCCACAGAGGCCGCTCGACATCCGCTCTGAGCCTTAATCCGGAGCCGGATTCCCGATCGAGGACGCAGTGGTTGGACATCACGCCTCGGGGCTACAATCTCTCTGACGATTGAGCCGAACTCCATCCCTGTCGCTGCGAAGACCTCGACTCGGCCGTTGCCTCGACTAGAGGAGGAAGCACCCAAGTCACCAAATAAGATGACATGGCAGACCGGCCACCCCGTGGCCGCGACAGAGAAGCCTCTCGGCCCTCCGCTCAAGCCACACCCCGACGCCGCTCAAAAACTACGAAGGCACGGGAAAACGCGCCGGACTTGCGAGATATATTGGAGGATAAGGCAAAACATACAAGACATACAAGATCGATCTTCTCCTCCCCCGCTGGGGGAGGAGCTTCTTCTTCTTCCTCCTCGTCTTCAGGAGAAGATTCCGCTTCGGAATCTGATAGCACCTGGCGTCGGGAGCTCCTTAGAGTTCCCGTGGCCTCCTTCTTGGCCTTCTTCTCCGGCACCACGTACGGCACCGGAGCCAGCAGCCTCGTCAATTGGGCGTCCTCCAGATCTTCCGGCAAAGGAGCCGGACAGTTAATCTGTCCGGACGTCTACAGCCAGTCCTGTCAGAGATTAGGGAGTTTTAGATCCCACGTAGAGTCAATCTATGAAAAAAGAGTCCCGTAAAGGGTAAAATAACTTACCTCGCCGGCTTGACGCTGCGAGCTGTATCCGCGATCTTTGGTAGCGGATCTTTGAGGCTTCGGCGCCCTTGAACGGCACCTTCCAGCGTCTTCGTCGTAGTGTCGAAGAGCCGGCTCAAGGTTCTTTGTGCGGATCGAACTCCCACAAGTTAAAAGCCCGTTGTTGGCATGGGAGAATCCGGCGGATGAGCATCACCGGATTACGTCGACAAGCCTAAGATTCTTGGCCACCAGGTTTCGGACGCATGTTTGAAGTCCGGATGTCTCGTCCGAATTCCCCCACGTCAGGCCCGTCTCTTTCCATGACGAGAGCCGTGTGGGGAAGCCAGATCTGAATTCAGGGGCCGCCACCCATTCGGTGTTGCGGTGCTCGGTGATGTAGAACCACCCCGATTGCCACCCCTTTATTGTCTCCATGAAGGCGCCTTCGAGCCATGGCACTTTGGCCATCTTGCCAACCATGGCGCCTCCGCACTCCGCTTGACGGCCGCTCACTACCTTCGGCCGGACGTTGAAGATCTTCAGCCATAAGCCGAAGTGGGGCTGGATGCAGAGGAAGGCCTCGCACACGACGATAAACGCCGAGATGTTGAGGATGAAATTCGGGGCCATGTCGTGGAAGTCCAGGCCGTAGTAGAACATGAGCCCCCGGATAAATGGGTGAAGAGGAAAACCTAGACCGCGGAGGAAGTGGGGGAGAAACACCACCCTCTCACGGGGCCCAGGGGTCGGAATGAGCTTCTCATCGTCGGGAAGCCTGTGCGCGATGTTGCCGGACAAGTATCCGGCCTCCCGCAGTCTTGCGATGTGCCCCTCCATGACGGAGGAGGCCATCCACCTGCCTCCCGCTCCTGACATGATTGGAGAAAGGTTGAGGTGGGATGTGCGGACTTGGGCGCTGGAGCTCGAGTGCACGGAAATGGATAAGCAAAGGAGGAAGAAGGCGTAGGTGAAAAGGTGGATCCTAGACGGACGAAGCTATGCGTCCCCCACCAGCCTGGTAAAACTCGCTTATTTCCCAAGCGCCGTAATCAATGGCGCAGATGGGTTACCCACGTCCGTATTGATGAGAATCCCGGAATAAGGGGGCATGATCTATGATAAGACGTGCCAAGGAAACCGCCTCGCTAAACACGCTGAGGTGGAACAGTTAAAAAACGATTCATATAAAGGCCTGGCCGTGGTGTGATGTCACGCCGCGGAATACGTCAGCAGATCTGTGCAAACAATTATTCTCTCTACGGTGTTATGTGGAACTTGTTTTGCAGAGCCGGACACTATCCTTGTGTTCAAAACCTTCTATGAAGTATTCGGAGGAGGCACCCGCCTTGCAATGCCGAAGACAATATGCGCGCCGGACTCGTCGTCATTGAAGCCTGGTTCAGGAGCTACTGAGGGAGTCCCGGACTAGGGGGTGTCCGGATAGCCGGACTATCGTCACGGCCGGACTCCAAGACTATGAAGATACAAGATTGAAGACTTCGTCCCGTGTCCAGATGGGATTTTCCTTGGCGTGGAAGGCAAGCTTGGCGATACGGATATGTAGATTTCCTACCATTGTTGTCAGCGTTCTGGGAACGGGGGACCCCAGACTTGCCTGCCTGCGGCCTGCGGCGTGGCTCAACACAAGCTCAAGACCCTCGCGAGGGGCCAAGCCTCACGGGGCGGATGACAAGGAGCTTCCTCAGGCACGGCCTTGTCAGGCTGGCTCATGAGGAGGCGGAGAGTTCAAGGCAGGGTACCTCGCGAGGTGCCCATGACGCAAGCCATGATTTACCAAGGGCGCCATTGGCGCCACCCAGCATGGCGTCCTCCTTTCCTCTTTGGTGCAAAGGGAGCAAGCGCAGGCGAGAGCATCAAGCAAAGGCATCCGTTTTGGTGCAACAAGACCAAGACCATCCCCAACGGCTGGAAGGAAGTCATCGTGGAGCCCAAGCAGGCGTCATCACTAGAGCCTTTGGCAGGCGAGGACCAACTTTAGTCAGGATAAGTGTACCCACTATTCCCCTTTAAAATGGCCAATTGTTGGCGCCCTTCCCGCTCAATATTTGGGAAGAGGCCCAGGGCCTTCGTCTATATAAGTAGAGCTAGCCACCATAGTAGGGAGGTGGGCATTTGGAATCCAGAGAGAGAGATACGGACCCGATCCTCAAGCTACAGCGACGGAACACCACCGAGCAGTTCATCACACCCACCAAGAACAGACCCTCGCGAGGCTGTTCTTCCCTGTACTGTTCCTCATCAGCCCAAGAGGCAATCCACCAACCACAAACTAGAGTAGGGTACTACACCACAACGGTAGCCCGAACTAGTATAAATCTCGTGTCTCTTGTGCTGTTCTTTCTAAGTAGTTTAGGTCCCTGCGATTCGGCGAGGTATGAGACGGTGGAGGGTTGGATCTCCGCCACAAGACCCCTGTAGTTCGATCCTTAAAGGGTCCGACGAACCCGAAATCCGACATTTGGCGCGCCCGGTAAAGTGCGCCGGAATCTGCCTTTTCGTCGCCTCGTTCTTCCTCGACCACCGCAACCATATGCGGCGCTTCGTCGGGCCCACGCCGAGCGCCGAGCCGCCCTCGCCTCCCATGTCGCCCAGACAGCTCCCGTCGGCGGGCGTCCTCGTCGTTCCTCGTCGCCTGCCGTCAACGCCGCCACCGGCCCAGCACGGAACAAGCAGCAAGCGTCGTCCCATCACCCGTCCATGAGGCGGGACGGCCGCACCGCCACGCCTTCACTCACCCCCGCTGGTTCTTCGTCACGCGAGCCCCGCACGGCCATGGAGGCACGAGCTGCGCTCGCGCGCTAACGAGCTCTCTCGCTACCGCCCGTCGGCAGCGTCTATGAAGAATGGCTCGACCGAGTCGCCGAGCTAGTCCGCGCTGCAGGAGGCGACCCCGCGCCGTCCGTCTCGCTGCACCGCACCCCGCCCCGCGTGGGCGATGAAGCTCTCGGGGCGCCTCAGCCGCCTCCTCCTCAAGACGGCGCCCACAGCCCCGAACACGCGGCCTGGCGGAACCCGTTCCGCCCAGCGCCGGCCGGCAAGAGCAGAGCTGCAAGAAGTCCCTCGCCCGCAGAAGCCGCCGGGCGCTCCCGCTCCAAAGACGTCAAGACCCTCTGCCCCAGCCAAGCGCAGGAGGCCCACAAGACCAAGCCCTCTGCCGTCCAAGGCCCTCAGCGCCACGGCGGGCTACCACGCTTCACCTCCGAGCTGCGCCCGGTCGCGTAGCCCGCCAAGTTCAAGCCAGACCTGCCTCCCTCGCCTGACGGCATAGCTGATCCTCGGAGTTCCTCCAGCTCTCACGAGCTGGGCATCGAGGCTGCCAACGGGATGAGAAGGTCATGGCGAACTGGTTTCCCATGGCGCTCAGGGCCAGGGGCCCTTTTGCTCCTGAACCTGGCCCCAGGCACGATCTCTTCCTGGGCTGAGATGCGTAACCGCTTCATCGCCAACTTCCAGGGTACTCGCGACCGGCCACCCGCCGTGAGCGACATGCACCGAATCAAGCAAAGAGCCAGCCGAAACCCCGCAAAGTACATCCAGCGCTTCAACAACGTGCGCCTCAAGATCCCTGTGGTAACGGAGGAGGCCATCATCTCGCCTTCTCCGACGGGCGCGGCGCGACGTCAAGATGAAGGAGGAGCTGGCGATGCATGAAGATCTGTGCACCTCCCTGGCGCTGTTCAACTTGGCGACCAAGTGCGCCAGGGCTGAGGAGGGGCGCCTCTTCCTCCTCGAGATGCCTGCCGCGGATCCCGAAGAGAAGAATTCCAAGGCCAAGGACGTGAAGCGCAAGGGGGCTGCCGTGCTCGCAGCCGAACCAGACACCAAGCGAGGCAGAGATCAGCCCGAGTCCTCCAAGGGCAGCCGGTACTGCGTGTACCACGACCTCCACACACACAACACCAATGAATGTCAAGAGCTTCGGGCCATGCGCGAAGGAAGGGTCGGCAGACGCCCGGAACGCAGCGACCGGGGCTACGGCCGAGGAGGAGGAAGGAATGCAGGACGCTGGGAAGACCGCGGCCCGCGCCAAGGGAGGCGCGACCAACCTCGCGAGGACCGCTGGCAAGACCCATCTCGCGAGGGGGGCCGGAGGGATCAGCCTCGCGAGGATCGCCGCGGGAACGCATGCCTCCCTCCATGCCGCCGCCGCCAAGGAGAATTGAAGATCATCATCAGACGAGGGGCTGGGGCTTCCAGAAGCGCGTGCGATCGTCGCATCCTGGCGGAGCTCAAGCCCCAGCCTCTCACCGCATCTTCAAGCGGATTCGCCGCGAGGTGAATGCAGTCCCCCCCAAGCTCGAGTCCACGCGCCCTCTCAGGTGGTCGGCGTGCGCCATCACGTTCAGCTCAGCGGATCAGCTCAAGTCTGCAGCCACAGCCGGAGTTCTCCCGATGCTTTGCTCCCCAATCATCAGCAACGTGCTGGTCACCAAGACCCTCATCGACGGCGGAGCAGGGCTCAATGTCCTGTCCGTGGAGACATTCAACAATCTTCAAGTGCCTTACAGTCAGCTTCAGCCAACCAAGCCTTTCTCCGGAGTCACCGACGGCTCCACGGTCCCGATCGGGCAGGTCCGCCTTCCTGTCACCTTTGGGGCTCGCGACAACTACCACACCGAGCTCATCGACTTGACGTCGCCCACATTCGCCGCCGTACAACGCCATCCTCGGGTACCCAGCGTTGGCAAAATTCATGGCCGTAACTCCACCATGGCTACAACGTCCTCAAGATGCCGAAGCGGTGGGGTCATCACGGTGCCACTGTGAAGAAAGAGACGCAGTGTGCTCCACAGGCGAGCCTTTCAGCCGCATCATTTGGAAGACCCAGACCACAGCAGCAGGAGGCCTCCCGAAGCCGCACTCAAGAAGAAGAAGACATCGACCGGCCCAGCTCTTCAAGAGACAGGCCCCTCGGGGTTCGCATCGGGCCAGGGGGAGCCTCCTTCCATCGCATAGGAAAGCGCGCCTGGCGCCCTCCTCAGGCAGGGCTCGGGGGCTCTCCCCTGGAGGGCCGCCGACCTCGCCAAGGTCTCGAGGGAGGCGCTTGGGCACCACGTGGGCGTGTTTGAAGCACGTTTCCATAGCGAGGAGCAAAACCGGAAGGCGAGAACCCTCAAGAGTTCGTCGGCAAGGCCATTCAGAGCTCACAGTCAAGGGACATGAGGCAGCCGCCGCCTTACCAGTGGCCCCCCATCCAGGCGAGGATGGTGGGCTGCGCGTCTGCATCGACATACCAGGGCTCAACCGAGCCGCATATCAAGAGCGCCTCTGGCCCTCGTGAGTGGGACGTTGCGAGGGTCCGCCCCACGGCTACGTACGCATGCCTTATGGCCTGCCAAACGCGGCTGCTGCGTACCAGCATCTCATGAGGACCATCCTGGAGGCTCAAGAGGTCAGGCACGTCGCAGCCCTGGCGGAGATGGAGATGGCCCCTAAGGAGCCGCCAGCGCCTCCGGAGCCTCCCGAGGCCCCCGGGCCTGGGGGCTCATGAGGATCGGCTCCCGCAGCCCACCGAGTCTGCTACACCAACACCCCTTGATCCCCAACATCACCAGGTGACATCTTTAAGTTTTATTTCCAGCTGGGAGCGCCTTCAGGGATGCAATATTCCCAGGCTGCGTGGGTCCGTCCCTGCGGCATGTACCCCTTTTTACTTCATGTCATTAGCTTATCCTGCTGGGGGCGCCCCTCGGGCTGCATCATCCCCAAGCCGCTCGGGCCAGTCCCAGTGGCATGTTTCCTTCTTGCTTATTCCTTAGGATTATGCTCTTGCTCCACCATGCTTGTTATTTGGTGCCTTTTCCTGGGTGGCGGAATCTTGCACGTTAAAGGGGGGTGCCTGAGCATCACGACTCAGGGCTCCTACCGGCTCTCCGGCCCTCACCCTCTGGTCTTGTCCATGGCATCGCGACCTGGCTTGCCAGCGACGGCTGAGACCAGCCCGAGAGCCGGGACCCGAGGACGTAGAGTTTCGCCATCCAATCCAGCTTGCGCGATAAGGGGGGGGGGTGCCTGAGCATCACGACTTGGCGCTCCTACCGGCTCTCCGGCCCTCACCCTCTGGTCTTGTCCATGGCATCGCGACCTCGCTTGCCAGCGACGGCTGAGACCAGCCCGAGAGCCGGGACCGAGGGCGTGAGTTGTCGTGCATCCGACCCAGCTTGCACGTTAAAGGGGGTGCACGAGCATCGCGACTCAGGGCTCCTACCGGCTCTCCGGCCCTCACCATCTGGTCTTGTCCATGGCATCGCGACCTGGCTTGCCAGCGACGGCTGAGACCAGCCCGAGAGCCGGGATCCGAGGACGTAGAGTTGCGTGATCTAATCCAGCTTGCGCGTTAAAGGGGGGGTGCCTCAGCATCGCGACTCAAGGCTACTACCGGCTCTTCGGCCCTCACCCTCTCGTCTTGTCCATGGCATCGCAACCTGGCTTGCCAGCGACGGCTGAGACTAGCCCGAGAGCCGGGACCCGAAGACGTAGAGCACCGGCATCTGGCCAAATTTGCACGAACACACTCGAAGATAAGGCCCAGAGCCAGGCGCAACCCGCCTTGAGGTAGGGCCTCGTGAGTCCTGCTGGCTCACGGGTGCCCAGATACACCTCGTCCAGCCCTACCGTGCTAGCCACGTGTCGCAGGGGTCAGAGACGCCTGGCTCCTCCCGAGGGGAGCCCTCACACGCTCCAGTGGAAGCACCATGCTCCTTGCTGGCCGACGACACTGCCGAGGAGCGGCTATGCTCAGAGCGTCGTGAGCGCTATGCTCCGCTGGTGATAAACAAGCGAGGGTGGCCTCCGGGTCGCATCAACCTCGGGGAGCCCAAAGCTCAGTGTGCTGGCCTCGTAGCGCCTCCCTCGGGAGCGCCCGGCGAGGGGCTGGGCAGGGGCTGCGCTGAGTCACGCCCAGACGCGCCGCCACCCACCCAGGCCCCTCGGGCCTGGTTCGTCTGCAATCACTCCCGGCGGAGCCAAGGCACGCATGCCGTTTGAGCGTCAAGGGGGCTCTTGAGCATCGTGACTCGAGAGCCTAACTGGTCACGTAGCCCCTCACCCCTTAGTTCCGGAAGGCTAACGGCGGTTGAGGTATGCGCGGGCCGGGCTCTGCAGACGTAGAACGGTGGATCCGCCTGCCTCACCTCCCTACTTGTTGTTCGTGCGCCAAGGGGGACTCCTGAGCATCGCGACTCAGGAGCCTAACTTGTCACGTAGCCCCTCACTCCTTGGTCCCGTCTTGGTTTCCGGTCGGGGCTAATGGCGGTTGAGGTATGCGCGGGGCCGGGCTCTGCCGGCGTAGAACATAAGCAAGTAGGAAGCACAAATTTCAAGGAATTCAAAAGCAAATATTACAGTCCACGCTGTTATCACAATACCAAACGCAAGTTTAAACGCCTCCCCGAGGCATGATACATGTGCAGGAATTAAAAGCAAGACAGAGCCTGGCAACGGAGTCACTTGTCGGCGGTGGAGCAGCGTGGAGTGGGCTCGCCTCGTGAAGCAGCGGGCGGCGGTGCCTCGCTTGGCTTAGTCTTGAAGGCCCAGAACTTCCCCAACAGAGCCTCCGCGCGACCCTTCACAGCTTCGGCAGCGGCAGCTGCATGCTCGCCGCTTGCCGGCTCCAGCAGGCTGTTCATGTCGACGCTGGGATCACGAAGATAGATGTGGGTGAGGATCCACGTCAGTGCCGCAGAAGACAAGACACGCGCCTCGGCCTCAACAGTGGGGCCAAGACCAAGGGAGACATCTTCAATAGCACGAATCAGGAAGGGAAGCAGCTTGGCAGGGCCGTCCTCTGCGCTGGCCAGTGGGCTCTCCAGGCCGCTATCATAAAGCTCCCTCAGCAAGGCACGAGCCTTCACCTCCATATCCATGAAGGCCACGCGATCTTCGGCAAGAACCCGCGCCTTGGCGTCCAGCTCGACCTTCCTCGCCTCCAGTTCCTGCTCCAGTAGCGCCTAGGCGATCACGGCGCTTCTTGACTTGGCCTCCTGGTCGCCAGCGGCCGCCTAGCGAGCCTTCATGCTTTCCTCCTGCTCTGGCGGGCGGACCTCCTCGGCAAGCTGGTTACTGCGAGCCCTTCATTCGCCCTCCAGGCGTCTCACAGCGACCTTGGATCTTGGCTGCCTCCCCAGGCAGCATCGCGGGCTACCTTCGCCTCACGAACAGCCTGCTTCTCCTCGTCAGAAGCCGTCGAGGCTGGACCAGCCGCCCGAATCGAAGCGTCGGCGCGAATCCAGCCAGAGGCCAGCTCCAAGCGCCCGGCCACCAAGCGAGGGTCGGCGCCCAGAAGATCTTGCCGCAGCCGGTCCAATTCAGTGGCAGCACGATCCAGGACAGAGGGAGGAGTCGGAGAGACAGCTGTTGGTGGAGTAGGAGGAGATGGCGGCGGCGTAGCCACTGCGCCTCGAGGCGGAACCAGCGCCGCCACGACAACAGCGGAGGCAGCACCAAGCAAGGGCACCTCGGGAGTCGCCTGGGCCAAGGGGGCTGAGCTCAGCCCAGCGGGCTCAGCCAGGCCTCGTGAGGGTGCCCGGGCAGGAGAGGCCTGGGCATCAGGATCATCTTCCTTTTTGGGCAGCGGCACCGTCACGGATGGAGCCTCAGAGCCCCTTCACTTCTTTGCCCGCGGCGCCCGGCTGGCGAAGAACATGGACATCAGATCTCGTCAGCGAGCAATAATCAAGGCGGAAAGCAGACACTTACAGGTCGTCATTTGGTGGACTCGAGCAGCCTCGGCCATACTTGAAGCCCGAGAGCCGGGCTGCGAGGATCAGCTTCAAGGAGATCAGAGCGGAGGCGCTGCGGATCGCCCGGGCCGGGCGGACCTGAGGACCAGCCAGTCCGGTCCTTCTTCGGGATCGAGGCAGGCTTCTGCCTCCCGCTCACCCTCATCCTCGCTGCCGTCGCTCTCGGGGAGGCGGAGAACGCGGGCTGCGCCAGGGGGAGCCTCGACTCTGCCCCCGAATCAACCCCCTCTTCTGGCTCTTTTTCCTCCACCTCTTCACCGGAGTCGGAAGAGGACACGTCCACCAGGTCCTCCGGAGCCTCCACGGGCACGGGCCCGTCCTCATTGGAGATGGGCATGGGCCCCACTACCTGCTCCCAATCCTCACGAAGGAACAAGGGCGCGGGGGCGCCCTCCAGTCTCGCCACATCGCCCCCGACCAAGGACAGGAGGACCGTCACCAGGTCCTCGCTGGCCAGGGCCACGGGGCTCGGGTGAGGCCTCCACATCGGTAGCGAGTACTGGCGAAGCGGAGCCAGTTGGTGCTCTAGGAACTCCCTCAGCAGCGACGCACCGGTCAGTTTCGCCGCTGCCGCGTCGGCCGGCTTCAGATCTGCATCCATCTTCTGCAGGACCAGCTTCGCGCGGAGATCCTACCCTCCACCGTCTCGTACCTCGCCGAATCGCAGGGACCTAGAACTACTAGCAAGAATAGCACAAGAGACACAGGATTTATACTAGTTCGGGCCGCCGTTGTGGTGTAATACCCTACTCGAGTTTGTGGTGTGGTGGATTGCCTCTGGGGCTATTGAGGAACAGTACAGGGAAGAACAGCCTCGCGAGGGTCTGTTCTTGGTGGGTGTGATGAACTGCTAAGTGGTATCCCGTCGCTCTAGCTTGAGGATCAGGTCTCTCTCTCTCTCTGGATTCCAAATGCCGGATCCTTTCTATCTCTGATCGTCCTGATGGATCGTCCCCCTACTATGGTGGCTAGCTCTACTTATATAGACGAAGGCCCTGGGCCTCTTCCCAAATATTGAGCGGGAAGGGCGCCAACAATTGGCCATTTTGAAGGGGAACAGCGGGTACACTTATCCTGACTAAAGTTGGTCCTCGCCTGCCAAAGGCTCTGGTGATGATGCCTTTCTTTGGGCTCCACGATGACTCCTTCCGGCCGTTGGGGCTGGTCTTGGTCTTGTTGCACCGAAACGGATGCCTTTGCTTGATGCTCTCTCCTGCGCTTGCTCCCTTTGCACCAAAGAGGAAAGGAGGACGCTGCGCGGCTGGTGCCCGACTGGCGCCCTTGGTCATCATGGCTTGCGTCACGGGCACCTCGCGAGGTACCCCTCCTTGAACTCTCCACCTCCTCGTGAGCCAGCCTGACGAGGCCGTGCCTGAGGAAGCTCTTGGTCGTCCGCCCCGCGAGGCTTGGCCCCTCGCGAGGGTCTTGAGTTTGCGTTGATGAAGATGGGCCGTCCTGGGCCTCCTTTGAGCCACGCCGCAGCCGCAGTGTGCAAGTCTGGGGACCCCGTTCCCGAGCGCCGGCAATAGCCCCGGGCCCACGGCGCCCGTGCCAGCACGTCACAGAGAGGCGAAAGGGCAAGTGTGAGCATCGTGGGCCCTAACAGCCTCTTGACCTTGGGCGCCAGCGTGGCGGTTGATTGGGCGTGGGCGCCTGCTCCCCACGACGCCTTTGGTAACTGCCGGATTCGGCGAGTCCTCGCATGCGTAGCTGGGCGTGATGACTGGTGATCGTGGATGCCGACGGTTGGCCTCCGCCGGCTATAAGTACGGAACGGCGTGCGCCCTTTCAGTCCATCCTTTCCTGTCTCTCCTTCTTCTCCATGGCTCCACCAAGGAAGTTCTCGGCCACAGAGAAGGGGAAGGGCCGCCAGGTCAAATCTTCCTCTCCTCCGCCTAAGCGTGGTCGAGGTCGCCCTCGCAAGCACCCCGTGGCCTCCACGGCGGTCTCCCGTGGTCGTGGGGGGAGGGTCTCAGTGTGGTGGCGAGCGGCTGGCCATGGTCGGAGGGCGTGCCCCGGCCGCTCGTCCCCCGAGGCCGCGCCTCCATGTCTTTGGCGCTGCCGGAGTTCATGGTGAGGGCGGAAGAGCCGTCCGGCGTCCGGCTTCAGCTCCGTGCTTCCTCTGGGTGCGCTCCCGAGATGGCGCCTGAGTGGCCTCTGGCTCCTGTGCAGATGGCTGTTGCAGCCGGGCCGTGGGCTTCTCCGGAGGTCTCTGCTGCGGGGAACCTGTTCTGGCCCAGGTGTCGGGACGTTCATGAGCGTGGTCTCCGCCGCCCGGTGCTCCCTGCACTTCAAGTATGATGGCGGCGCCACCCTACGTGAGGGTGTTCGGGAAGACGGCCGCCGCATGGGGTGCTGCCACGAGGGCGGCGACGCGGCCGAGGACTCAGCCCGGCAGGCGGAGAGGGCAGCGCTGGGCGGCCGGGCGATGCCGCGACTCCTCACGCTTCACCAGCCTCTTCTTGGTGGCGATTCTTCCACCAATGACGCAGCCAGCCCCCACGCCACGCGCTTGGGGGTGGCAGCGGGTCCGCTCGCCGCCACGCCCGGTGAAGCGCGAGGTGGAGTCCGACTGAGCTCCGGAGGCGGCTCGGGCCTCCCAGGAGAGCCGGCACGGGGCGTGCTTCACCTGCTTTTTTCCTTTTCTTTCCTTTTCTCCTGCGTAAAAAGGGAACAATGTGTGCCCCGTGGGGGCGTGTTTAGGGCAACACCGATAATTATTGTACTGCTTTTGCTATCCTGATACTGTTCCCTTCTGTCGTGCGCCCATTTGCAAGTGAACCCCGGTCGTGGCCGCGGGGGCGACCGACCCTGGCCCTGTGTTCGCGTTGTGCTGCCCGTGAGGCATGGTCAGGAGGGGTGCTCCAGCTGTGGACCAGGGCCGTGAAAACTTGAGCGATAGGGGTAGGAACACTCGCGGGGGCTCCCAAGGCTTCCACCTCGCGAGTCCCCGCGCAAGAGAAATCGAGGTAGGAGGGCGAATAAGATCGAAGAACCACTGACCAAAAAAGGGCGATAGTTTCGATAAAAATTTCAAATGGGAATAACAGTCAACTGCAGAAAGCAAATGAAAAAGTCGCGTCCGGCACCTAGTCTAGTCTTCCACGTCTTCTCACCAGTGCGGATCTAAGTGCTGCCACTGGGCGTGGGAGGGAGCCCCAGGGTCTGAGGCCGGCACTCCTGAGACTCCGGGGCGTGTACAGCCCCAACTCATTATTACGTGAGAGTGTCACGGGCGGCGAGCTTCACAGGCGTTCGCCTTCTTCACAGGCCCCGGGCCTTTCTTCTGGTAAGCAAGCTTCACGGGCGTTTGCCCTCTTCACAGGCTCCGGGCCTTTCCAGAACGCGACAGCTTCACAGGCGTTCGCCTTCTTCACAGGCTCTGGGCCTTTTCCCAGGAGGTGAGCTTCACAGGCATTCGCCTTCTTCACAGGCTCCGGGCCTTTTCCAAAAAGATGAACTTCACAGGCATTCGCCTTCTTCACAGGCTCAGGGCCTTTTCCAAAAAGATGAACTTCACACGCATTCGCCTTCTTCACAGGCTCCGGGCCTTTTCCAAAAAGATGAACTTCACAGGCATTCGCCTTCTTCACAGGCTCTGGGCCTTTTCCCAGGGGGTGAGCTTCACAGGCATTCGCCTTCTTCACAGGCTCAGGGCCTTTTAGGGGTAAAACCTCCGGAGGTGTTGGATGTTCCACGCGTTCTGTATAGGCACTCCCTCTTGAGTCTCCAAGCGCACGGAGCCAGGCCTGGAAACATGAAAAACCTTGAAGGGGCCCTCCCACATGGGAGAGAGCTTATGCAGTCCCTCCCTGGAGAGGACCCGTCGGAGTACGAGGTCCCCTACCTCGAGAGTTCTGGGGCGGATGTTGCAGCAGTGGTATCGCCAGAGTGCCTGCTGGTACCTCGCCGCTCACAGCGCAGCTTCTCGACGGCGCTCCTCCCCCAGCACAAGGGTTGTCCCCCGCATGGCGTTCTGCAGCGTTTCATCGACCGCCAGGACCCGCGTGGATTGATGCTTGACCTCGTGAGGGAGGACTGTTTCGGCTCTGTAGACCAGGAAGAAGGGGGTCTCCCCAGTTGGCTTGGTTGCGGTTGTGCGGATGGACCACAACACAGACGGAAGCTTCGTTTGTACCAGCCTTCGCCGCGAGCTTCCAGTTTCTTCTTGAACGTACTGGTCTTGAGGCCTCTCAAGACCTCTGCATTGGCCCGCTCGGCCTGTCCGTTGCTGCGCGGGTGTGCCACCGAAGCGTAGCATATCTGCGTCCCAAGGTTAGCGCAGTACGTTTAAAAAAGGTTACTGGTGAACTGTGAACCATTGTCGGTGATGATGCGGTTCGGCACTCCGAACCGGCTCACGATGCCCTTGATGAACTTGACCGCAGAACCAGCGGGGATGGCGCGGACGGCCTCGACTTCGGCCCACTTGGTGAATTTGTCCACGGCGACATAGAGGTAGCGATAGCCCCCTGGCGCCCGAGGAAAGGACCCGAATGTCCAGCCCCGGACAGCGAATGGCCAAGTGAGGGGAATGGTTTGCAGGCCTCCTGCTGGCTGGTGGATCTGCTTGGCATGGAATTGGCAAGCCTCGCAGGCCTTCACGAGGTCGATGGCGTCATTGAGCATGGTGGGCCAATAGAAACCGCTGCGGAACGCCTTTCCGACAAGGGTCCGTGACGATGAATGGTGCCCACAATCTCCGCCATGTATATCTGCCAGCAATTCCTTCCCCTGTTCCCTGGTGATGCAGCGTAGGGATACGTCGTTTGGTCGTCTCCGGTAGAGCTCTCCATCCATGATGTTCTATGCAGTGGCTTGTCGCGCCACACGCTCTGCCTCCTCCTCCTTCTCTAGCAAAGTCCCACGCATTAAGTAACTCTTGAGCTCCGTGAACCAGCACTCCTCTTGAGGTTCCATCGTTAGGAGCAGGTGTGCTCCCAAGGCCGGGCCACAGGCTGGGGCTCCCGAGGCTGGTGGCTGAGGGAGCTCCTCCCGAGGCTGTCTTTGTGCTTGATAACGCGGCGGGGCTGAGGGCTTGAAGAGCCGTTCCTCAAAGACACCCGGCTCCTGGGGTAACCTCCTGGAGGATCGTTTGGCGATGTCGTCGGCCTCTTGATTGGTGCCCTTGAGGCACGTCTTTGTAGCTCCAACCCCAGAACTGTTTTGTCACATCCCGATTCGAGCCTTGCTTGTTTTGCTTTAGCATCCATGCATCATGTTTAAATTTTATGAAACTTGAAATGGGGATTGCCTAAACCCTAGCGTTAAAGGAATTCACTAGGTTCAACCAAAATATTTCCAGAAATCCAAATGGCTTCCAAAATGTTCATCATTCTTGGAAAATCTTGGAAACTTGATAACAGAGGTGATGCACATTTTTCAATGACATATTTGGGCTCTGGATTAAATCATACTCTATTTGCATTTGGGCATTTGAATGCTATAAAATATTTTAAATGTCCAAATAATCATGAACTAAAATGTTTGCTGTTGGTAATATTCTAAACAGTATCCATGAGCAGTTCCTTGATTTTTGGGTTTGTTATGTAATTTTAAATAAAGCCCTAAAGCTCTGAGAAGAAATAGAAAACTAAAACAAATAAAAGAGAGAGAGAGAAGGACTTACGGCGCTTACGAGGCCCACTCACCTGGTGGCCCAGCAGAATCAGCCCAGCCCACCGAGGCGCCTTTGTCTTCTTCCACCTGCGCTGAAAGGCGAGGCGTGTCGACGCCTTGGCCTTGAGGCCTCCACCTCTTCCCTCCCAGCCAGCCTGGCTCCTCCTCGATGCACCAGGCGACGCCACGCAACCCTTGGCTCTCTCCTCTCTCCCTGGACCTCTCTCCCTCGCTCTCTCTCACCGCGCCCGAGCGCTGCCCTCGCCGCCGCACACCGTTGCCGCTGCTCACTACCACTGTGCTCTCTGGCCGTCCCTGGACCAACCGCCAAGCCCATCGGCTCCGCCTCATCGCCTGCTACCTCTTCGTCGAGCTCTGTGCCACGGGGCCTTTGAAGCAGCGCTTCACGTCTTTGCTTCCATCACCGGCCGCCGGAGATCCCCCTCGATGCTCCGCTCGCTCCGGTGCCTCCCCGAGCTCGCCGATGCCATCGCTGCACCCGCCGTGAGCTCCTCTGTCGTTTCCCCCTCTCCCCTGACTTGTTTTCTTCCTCTAACACCGATACCCGTCGGAGCCGAGAGCTCTTCGCCGCTGGCCATGTCGCCGTCGTAGACACCGTTGCCTAGAGCTGCAACCGAGCACGCAGCCGTGCTCAGTGCACCCCCAGGAGGCCATAGCACCCATCCGCACCCTCTGCTGTGCTCCCTAACGCAGACCCCGAGCTCGCCCGAACTCCGGCCGCCGCCGTGAGCTCGACTCCAGCGAGTACATCGCACCCCGCCCGCTCCTTCCTGCCACGTTAGATGCGGAAGAGCACGGGCTCCCTTCTGGTGGTCTCCCCGCACCTAAACGCAGCCCCTAGCGCCGCCCAGTAGCAGATCCACCGCGCGGAATGGTCGCCGCCGGCCAAATTCTGGCGAGCCGACGTGGCTCCGTCATTAGGAGCTAACCCAGCTAACTAAACAACCTACAGCCCAGCGACAAGGTGGGCCCCACCTGGTCAAACCCGGTCATTGGGTTTGACCGGATTAGTTCTGTGTCAGCGGCGTGTGGACCCCGCGTCGGGTTTGACCTGGACCTGGCCGTTGACTCGCTCTTGACGTCGGTGGCGTCGGTGGCCAGCGATTAATTCTTCTGGATTTAAATTTAGATCAAGAAATTCCAGAAAATAACCAAAACTTCCGAAATTCATAGAAAATCAACCGTAGCTCCAAATCAGACAATTTATATATGAAAAATGATCAGAAAAATGCAATATATCCATCTGTACCATTTTCATGCATGTTAGAACACTGTAACCTTGCTTTTTAGGTGAAACAAGGTAATGCACTAATATGACCTTTTAAAATGGGTTTGCATTTGAATCTTTGGTTCAAATGGACTCATCTCAACCTGTTCTAGCTTGCATTAGCCCAAAACACATTCATATTGCCATGTCATAGCATGCATCATATTGTGCATTGCATTGATCGTGTTTCTTCTCTGTTTGCCGGTGTTGTTCCCCCCTCGGTAGACGTTGTACCGGCGTTGTGATCGTTGACACTGATGAAGACTCAATGCTATCTTCAGAAGTGCCAGGCAAGCAAAACCCACTTGTTCATTCCGATACAATCCCACTCTCTCGCTCCTGCTCTCTTTTACTGCATTAGGACAACAACGACTCATCTGTTGTTTGCTGTGGTAGTTGAACCCCTTTATCCTCTGCATGACTTTTGTCATTCCACAAGAATTAGATGAAACCCACTAGCATGAGTAGGAGTTGTTTGAGCCTCTTTGTGCCTACTCATTCATGCTTGTTTGTCATGCACCTCTCTTGCTTAGAGTTGAGTCAGGTCGATTCATCGGGAATGAATTGGCATGGTGTGTGAACATGTCCTCACGTGTATGAGCTAAGTGTGTGAACACGATTTGGTAAAGGTAGCGGTGAGAGGCCATGTAGGAGTACATGGTGGGTTGTCTCATTGAAACCGTCCTCAGGAACTGAGTTCTGTGTTTGTGATCCATGAACAATTACTACCACACATTGGGTTCCGGTAGCTCGGCCCCTCTCGGCTTATTAACCAACTCGATCTCTGTCCAGGAGTTGCAACTAGTTTCTGGTGTTTGTAGGTAGTGTTAGTAGTCTACCAAGTGGCACCAGTGCAGGTGGGCTTAGGGACGGACTAGGCACGAAGCATGGTGTACCAAGTGGCACCCGGTTGGTGGGCTTGGGAACCCTGCTCACATCGCTTGGGGCCGTGGCGACACCCAGGCTGGATCTCCTTGCGGATGGAACCCGAATAGGCGATAAACACAGACGAGAGACTTGTGTGGTTAGTCGGTCGTGGCCGACTCCCTCGCCCGGCTTCTTCTTGAAGGTTGCCGAGGTACATGACGATGTCTGAGGGCTATAAGTGGCGAGAGCGTGTGTGAAGAAGTACACCCTGCGGGGTTATCATTATCTATTGAATAGCCGGATTCCTCGGATATGGAAACTTGGACCCTTGCATAGTTCATAGACGAGTGAAAGTGGATACTCTAAAACTACGCAAGATAAGCGTGAGTGCTATGGATGGCGTTCTCGTAGGGAGACGGGAGCGGATCCATAGTGGTGTATTGATATGGTGAATATGTGGACTCGTGCACCAGCTCAAAAGAGTTACTTGCGATGCGTAGTTAGGATAGCCACCGAGTCAAAGCTGGCTTGCTGCAGTCAAACTCCACCACCCCTTTTGATAATGATGCATATGTAGTTAGTTACGATGTAAGTCTTGCTGAGTACATTTGTACTCACGTTTGCTTATTTTATGTTTTGCGAGAGACGTCGGTCTCGCTAGTAGTTGCGTGTGGACTTGACGTTTAGCTTGTTACCTCATTTACGATCTTGTGCCCTCGGCGAGATCAGTAGATAGTCGGGCTTATCAGCCCTTTTTCATTTGTAGATGTCTGTACTCGAGACATGTTAAGCTTCCGCGTGTGCTTTGCTTTGTATGTTTCACGAATGTTGGGTCATGAGACCCATGTTTGTAATATCTCGCTCCTCGGAGCCTAATGAATAAATATTTGAGTCGTAGAGTTATGTTGTGATGCCATGTTGTATTTACACTTATTGAGCATATTGTGTGTATGTTTGAAATGCTTGGTATGTGTGGGATCCGACAATCTAGTTGTTTATCCTTGGCAGCCTCTCATATGGGGAAATGTAGTCTAGTGCTTTTGAGCGATAGTAGTCCGCTTCTGATCCGGTTCACCGGAGTCCTGCTAGCCAAAGACTACTGCTTTGGACACTTGGTGGCGGCATGTGTTTCACTTTGTTCCTATGTCATCCCTTTGGGGAAATGTCACGCGTGACATCCGAGTCCTGCCTAGCACACTTCTGACCCGGGTTCCCGGAGTCCTGTTAGCCCAGTGGTACAGCCCGGATTCATACGTTGATGACCGACATGCTCGAGGTGATTCATGTATGCCTGTCCCCATGGGTTAGTGCCGCTTTGGGTTCACGACTAGCCATGTCGGCCCGGGTTCTCTGTCATATGGATGCTAGCGACACTATCATACGTGAGCCAAAAGGCGCAAACGGTCCCGGGCCATGGTAAGGCGACGCCCGTGGGAATACCGTGCGTGAGGCCGCAAAGTGATATGAGGTGTTACCGGCTAGATCGATGTGACTTGGAATCGAGGTCCTGACAGCTTTGGTATCAGAGCCTGACTGTGGGATTACCAAGCCAAACTGTTGAAGTTGTGTCTAGAAATGCTTTAGTTATATAAGGGAATTGATTGTGGAAGGGAACGTAAGGCTCTTTTTACTCCTTATACCTCATGGCCTTCTGATCTGAGTCATCCTCTTCTCTTCTACGGGGTTTAAGAACTAGGCTTCTCATCTATCTATGAGGATGACGTGTTACTAATCCCTAGACCTTTAAGATTGTTGGATTTAAGCCCCAGTTCAGTTCCTACTATTTCTGTATGTTAACTGTTGATCTCGGAACCTTGATATTGTGATGTTGAGTGGTTATGCCACCATTTTTGCAGGATGTCTCAAATCATTTTGAGCATTTACAGCCGTTATGCTGTCCGAGTCATCCCAGGTTTCTAAACTATCTGATGCATTTGCAAATCCCTTCCTCCCGTTCCTGATGTCCTTTTGGGCCAGATTAAGCACACTAATCGGTGAGTTGAGGTACCCTATTGCCTCGACGTTTATGTTGGAGCTATTATTATGACCCTAGGTGTTTAGGGAATCACTTAGTAATCCAGCCATGCTTTGTGTCCCCAGTGTGATGATTCTGGCCATTATTCTTGGAAGCATCCCGTGATGCCATTTAGTTGGTAGGTATTCTACTCCTGGGTTTTGAACCTGAGATTCACCCTACTTGCTTCATGTTGTTAGTTTTTGCTAGTTCCTTTAGGATATTAGTAACCTTTGCATTAGTCCTTGAGGTCCATGGTATTTCCTTCTTCCAAATACCATGAACCATTCTTGCCAGAAGTTCTTTGAACCAAAAGATCACAATCAGAGTACTCTTGAGGAGTTCTCCATCCATAATTGTGACTCTGCCAGTCCTACCTATCTGCATGGGTTATCCGGAAGAAATGTTGAGCTATGCTCGACATACTAACCTATGCATCCACAACTCAGAAAGTTATATGTTCCTCGAGTTGTTCCTCCTTAGTTGTATTCTGACCCTCGTTTATCAATTGATAGTCAAGAGTATGTGTGCATTTGTGTTCATCGATGCCCTTTTACTCTTGTGGTCCGTCAAGCCATTCTATTTCGGAATGACTAGGAGAAACAAACTCCAGTACTTCATCCATATCTAGGATTGGGTCAAAGCAATTGTATTCTGCGGATCAAAATGCCAATCCAGCTTCTGCTCTGCTCTACCTTGTAGTGTTACCATATTTATGTCAATAGTGTCATGAGAATTGCACTACCTCTTATGAATTCTTGACGCAGTAATACTTCTGGCCATCATTGTTCATTCCTCGGATCCCGTGTTATTGTAACCGGAATGCCGACAAGTGTACCGTGATGTGCGAAATCAATACTCCTAGCAACTTCGTTGCTTGGTAGTTAAAGGACAATAATTTCGTTCTTAGCATGTTGGTTATTGAATCATCATCCTAAGATTGAGCGTGCTACCTAGTCCTTATTCTGGTGCACTCTTTGATCAATGAGTTAGGATTGCGTCAATCCCTCACTCTTCTGATCATGTCGTCTTGCCTTGAAAAGCAAGATTGTTCTCGAGCTTAGTAACATATCGGTGGTTCGTGATGTTCCGAAAATCTTCTCGGAAGTGTTACCAGGTTGTCACCTGAATGCTATGTTGAGTTCGTGATCATATTGGTTTTCCTCTAAACCACCCATTCTCCAAGAATCTGTGTTGGATGTCCCACAGGCTAGTTGGTTGAGCTAGACAACAACTTGGAGAGTTGGGAGATAAAGCTTTGCTTAACTTAGTTCATCTCTAGGGATATCTTCTGTGTGTGTGTGCGTTGAAGAAAGATGATATCTCCATTGATTGGTCCTCGTGATCAGTTGTTGGATCTATTGCCTTATCAATCCTTTGATTTGAGTGCGGGCTATCGTCAAATCAAATTAGTACCAACGATGTTCGTAATGTTGTCTTACTCGTGGTTGATCCCTCGAGCATACACCATTACATCTTTTGGTCTGACCAATACTATCACCGTGTTCACATGATGGCGGAAGTCCAGTGATATGGAAATTTCGATGAGTTGTTGTTGAGCCCATCAGCAACATTTTGTCTCCCCCATGATTCATGTTGAATATCAACCTAGTGTTGGAAACTTTTATAAGCATTATCTTCATGTCCCATTCGCGAAGAATATGTTGGATGAAAGAAGTGACTTTCTCTGATTCACGTGCATTTGGTGCAAGTTGCCGCCGTGAGTTCGAGAAAGATTGTTTTTGATTCCCCTGGAATCATCCCAAGTCAGTCATGCATGTGCGAAGTACTTTATGGTTTGATAGGTTGGCCGCCTCCATTCTATATGTGTTTCCTAGCACACCAAGCCACTAACTGATTTGTTCAAGGAGAAGAAATTCCTTCTTAAGAGCATGCCTTATGCAAGGACTTCGTTATCCTTGATGATGGTTCCCCACCTGAACTCGGTAGTGTTTTATTGTAAGACTACTCTGTGATCATGCTTGTCTTGGACATCATGTTCACATGATTGTAGCAGAACCCGCTCAATGTTTTGGAGCTTGCTACCTTAGTTCATCCCTCGAGAATCTCACAACGTCATCTCGTCGGTTTGTGTTGCAAACTTTCTTTTCCAGACATACTGTCTGACATATCCTATTTTTAACCAGATCTGAATCTCAGGCAGATATGAAGGTTGGAACATTTCCAACAGTTGCATCTTGTTTCTAGCTTGCACCGCCATTGTGCCAATCCCCCATGGGCTGCCTTTCTCGGTAGTTGCTGTCCAATATTGTCTTCAAAAGTGGACTTACCATGGGTCCCATCCATTTCCGGTGATAAGCAAAAGTCATCCATTGCATTGTCTCCAACAAGGTAGTCCACATCATCCATCCTAGTCCGGGTATGCTATTCCTTCGAACTCTTCCAACGATCAATTGTAAATTGCCTTAAGCTGGTACGAAGAGTGTCAATGATCTATGGATCAAATGTAATTCTTTTTGCCACTTAAGGGAGCAGTTCTTCGAGTCACCTTTTCCAAAGTGCCCCGTTACGGGATCGTGGCAATTATTTCCTCGCCATCTTGACACCATCCACCATCTTTCTAAGCGTGGAATTGTTGCCCACCAAATCAAACCCCGTCGTTGTTCCTCCATCCCTCTTGATGTGTTTTGTGCCTCAACTCGAGATGTTTCAAAATCTCATTCCACGAGTTGATCTTGAGTGCTCGATCTTCGAGGAGATCGTCTCCTATAGAGTTTCTTTACCTTCGCCATCGTGTTGGATGAAGATCTCAAAAAGCAAGGACGTCAAGATCAATTGGAGCAAGGAACCAACATCTTTGAGGAGGACAGTTGGATCGTGAAGATCGTGTTAGCTTGTGACCCCTCTGACTTCTTACCTCACGTCTTGAATCTCGGGACGAGATTTTTGTTTAGTGGGGGTGAGTTGTCACATACCCAATTCAGGCCTTGCTTGTTTTTGCTTTAGCATCCATGCATCATGTTTAAATTTTATGAAACTTGAAATGGGGATTGCCTAAACCCTAGCATTAAAGGAATTCACTAGGTTCAACCAAAATATTTCCAGAAATCCAAATGGCTTCCAAAATGTTCATCATTCTTGGGAAATCTTTGAAACTTGATAACCAGAGGTGATGCACATTTTTCCATGACATATTTGGGCTCTGGATTAAATCATACTCTATTTGCATTTGGGCATTTGAATGCTATAAAATATTTTAAATGTCCAAATAATCATGAACTAAAATGTTTGTTGTTGGTAATATTCTAAACAGTATCCATGAGCACTTCCTTGATTTTTGGGTTTGTTCTGGTATTTTAAATAAAGCCCTAGCTACAGAAGAAATAGAAAACTAAAACAAATAAAAGAGAGAGAGAGAAGGACTTACCTGACGCTTACCTGAGGCCCACTCACCTGGTGGCCCAGCGAGAATCAGCCCAGCCCACCGGGCGCCTTGGTCTTCTTCCACCTCGCCAAGAGGGCGAGGCGTGTCGACGCCAGCGCGCCCGAGGCCTCCACCTCCTCCCTCCCAGCCTTCCTGGCTCCTCCTCGTTGCACCAGGCGACGACACGCAACCCTTGGCCCTCTCCTCTCTCCCTGGACCTCTCTCCCTCGCTCTCTCTCACCGCGCCCGAGCGCTGCCCTCGCCGCCGCACACCGTTGCCGCCGCTCACTACCACCGTGCTCTCTGGCCGTCCCTCGACCAACCGCCAAGCCCATCGGCTCCGCCTCATCGCCTGCTACCTCTTCGTCGAGCTACGCGGCCGCGGGACGCCTGAAGCAGCGCCACCGTCTTCGCTTCCATCGCCGGCCGCCGGAGATCCCCCTCGATGCTCCGCTCGCTCCGGTGCCTCCCCGAGCTCGCCGATGCCATCGCTGCACCCGCCGTGAGCTCCTCTGTCGTTTCCCCCTCTCCCCTGACTCGTTTTCTTCCTCTAACACAAATACCCGTCGGAGCCGAGAGCTCTTCGCCGCCGGCCATGTCGCCGCCGTAGCCACCGATGCCTAGAGCTGCAACCGAGCACGCAGCCGTGCTCAGTGCACCCCCAGGAGGCCATAGCACCCATCCGCACCCTCTGCTGTGCTCCCTAACGCAGACCCCGAGCTCGCCCGAACTTCGGCCGCCGCCGTGAGCTCGACTCCCATGGCGCACCCCGCCCGCTCCTTCCTGCCCCGTTGGATGCGGAAGAGCACGGGCTCCCTTCTGGTGGTCTCCCCGCACCTAAACGCAGCCCCTAGCGCCGCCCAGTAGCAGCTCCGCCGCGCGGAATGGTCGCCGCCGGCCAAACTCCGGCGAGCCGACGTGGCTCCGTCATTAGGAGCTAACCCAGCTAACTAAACAACCTACGACCAGCGACGGTGGGCCCCACCTGGTCAAACCCGGTCGGTGGCTGGGTTTGACCAGGATTAGTTCTGTGTCAGCGGCGTGTGGACCACACGTCGGGTTTGACTGGACCTGGCCGTTGACTTCGCTGACGTCACGCTGGCGTCGGTGATGCGATTAATTCTTTACGGATTTAAATTTAGATCAGGAAATTCCAGAAAATAACCAAAACTTCCAAAATTCATAGAAAATCAACTGTAGCTCCAAATCAAACAATTTATATATGAAAAATGATCAGAAAAATGCAATCTATCCATCTGTACCATTTTCATGCATGTTTGAACACTTTAACCTTGCTGTTTAGGTGAAAAAAGGTAATGCACTAATATGACCTTTTAAAATGAGTTTGCATTTGAATCTTTGGTTCAAATGGACTCATCTCAACCTGTTCTAGCTTGCATTAGCCCAAAACACATTCATATTGCCATGTCATAGCATGCATCATATTGTGCATTGCATTGATCGTGTTTCTTCTCTGTTTGCCGGTGTTGTTTCCCCCTCGGTAGACGTTGTACGGACGTTGTGATCATTGACACTGATGAAGACTCAATGCTATCTTCAGAAGTGCCAGGCAAGCAAAACCCCCTTGTTCATTCCGATATAATCCCACTCTCTCGCTCCTGCTCTATTTTACTGCATTAGGACAACAACGACTCATGTGTTACTTGTTGCGATAGTTGAACCCCTTTATCCTCTGCATGACCTGTCATTCCACAGTAATTAGATGAAACCCACTAGCATGAGTAGGAGTTGTTTGAGCCCTGCTGTGCCTACTCATTCATGCTTGTTTGTCATGCCTGCTACTGCTTAGAGTTGAGTCAGGTCTGATTCATCGGGAATGAATTGGAATGGTGTGTGAACGTGTCCTACTGTGTATGAGCTAAGTGTGTGAACACGATTTGGTAAAGGTAGCGGTGAGAGGCCATGTAGGAGTACATGGTGGGTTGTCTCATTGCAACCGTCCTCAGGAACTGAGTTTTGTGTTTGTGATCCATGAACAGTTACTACCACACATTGGGTTCCGTGCTTTCGGCCCCTCTCGGCTTATTAATCAACTCAATCTCTGTCCGGGAGTTGCAACTAGTTTCTGGTGTTTGTAGGTAGTGTTAGTAGTCTACCAAGTGGCACACAGTGCAGGTGGGCTTAGGACAGACTAGGCACAATGGCACGGTGTACCAAGTGGCACCGGTTGGTGGGCTTGGGAACCCTGCTCACATTGTTTGGGGCCGTGGCGACACCCGGCGGATCTCCTTGCGGATGGAACCCGAATAGGCGATAAACCTGGACGAGAGACTTGTGTGGTTAGTCGGTCGTGGCCGACTCCCTCGCCCGGCTTCCGCTTGAAGGTTGCCGAGGTACATCACGTGTCTGAGGCGATAAGTGGCGAGAGCGTGTGAAGAAGTACACCCCTGGGGTTATCATTATCTATTCGAATAGCCGGATTCCTCTGATATGGAAACTTGGACCCCTTGCATAGTTCATAGACAAGTGAAAGTGGATACTCTAAAATACGCAAGATAAGCGTGAGTGCTATGGATGGCGTTCTCGTAGGGAGATGGGAGCGGATCCATAGTGGTGTATTGATATGGTGAATATGTGGACTCGTGTGCGCCACCTCAAAAGAGTTACTTGCAGTCGTAGTTAGGATAGCCACCGAGTCAAAGCTGGCTTGCTGCAGTCAAACTCCACCACCCCCTTTTGATAATGATGCATATGTAGTTAGTTCTGATGTAAGTCTCTCTGAGTACATTTGTACTCACGCTTGCTTATTTTATGTTTTGCAGAGAGACGTCAGTCTCGCTAGTTGTTCCGTGTGGACTTCGACGTTTAGCTTGTTACCTCAGCTACGATCTTGTGCCCTCGGCAGGATCTGGTAGATAGTCAGGCTTCTCAGCCCTTTTTCACTTGTATATGTCTGTACTCAGACATGTTAAGCTTCCGCGTGTGCTTTGCTTTGTATGCTCTGAATGTTGGGTCATGAGACCCATGTTTGTAATATCTCGCTCCTCGGAGCCTAATGAATAAATATTTGAGTCGTAGAGTTATGTTGTGATGCCATGTTGTATTTACACATATTGAGCATATTGTGTGTATGTTTGAAATGCTTGGTATGTGTGGGATCCGACAATCTAGTTGTTTATCCTTGGCAGCCTCTCATATGGGGAAATGTAGTCTAGTGCTTCCTGGCGATAGTAGTCCGCTTCTGACCAGTTCACCGGAGTCCTGCTAGCCCAAGACTCTTTGCTTTGGACACTTGACTGGCGGCATGTGTTTCACTTGCCGTTCCTATATACGTCCCTTTGGGGAAATGTCACGCGGTGACATCCGAGTCCTGCCTAACTGCTACAGCCCGGGTTCCCGGAGTCCTGTTAGCCCGGTGGTACAGCCGGATTCATACGTTGATGACCGACATGCTCGAGGTGATTCATGTATGCCTGTCCCCATGGGTTAGTGCCGCTTTGGGTTCCACGACTAGCCATGTCGGCCGGGTTCTCTGTCATATGGATGCTAGCGACACTATCATATACGTGAGCCAAAAGGCGCAAACGGTCCCGGGCCATGGTAAGGCGACACCCATGGGAATACCGTGCGTGAGGCCGCAAAGTTATATGAGGTGTTACCGGCTAGATCGATGTGACTTGGAATCGGGGTCCTGACATGTTTCTCCATCCCGCGGACCTCCGCAAGGTAGGACTCCATGTGTTCATCCCTTGGCTCGTACACCTTGTTGGAGAAATTGACGAGGAGCTACGAATCGCCCTTGATGGTAAGGCGCTTCACCCCCAGGGCAGCGGCAGCCTTCAGACCCGCTATCAGCCCCTCGTATTCTGCTATATTGTTGGAGACCTTCTCGCCATGTTGGAAACAGAGCTGCACGGCGTAGTAGAGCTTGTCCTGAGAGGGGGATATGAGTCGCCTCAGTAGCCTACTGTCTGGAGAACGCTCCGTCGAAGTACATGATCCAACCTTCTGGCGCTTCGCTCCCTGGGGAGAGGGACCGATCCTCGCCGGCCACGAGGCCGGTGCTTACATCCATTCGCCACGAAATCTGCGGCCGCCCCCTTGATGACTCTGGTCGTCTTGAACTCGAGCTGGAATGCTTGCAGCTCAATGTTCCACTCGGCGACCCTTCCAGCCGAGTTGGGGCTCCCGAGCACCCTCTCCAGGGGGTATGCTGAGACAACCTTGATTGGATGACCCTGGAAGTAGTGCCGCAGCTTGCGCGAAGCCACTAGCGATGCCGGGAGGAGCTTACGTGGCATGGGGTACCGTGCCCTCGCATCCCGTGGCAGTCTTGCGGCAAGTACACCGGGTGCTCGACGAGGTTAGGGGCGTTGGTGCTGGTGGCGTCCTCCGGAAGCTGTGGTGCCTCCTGAGGCGTCGGCGCCTCCGGAAGCTGCGTGCTTGGACGGGAGGCCTCCCCCGCCCTTGCTGCGCTCTGCTGTGACGGCTGATATTCCTCCATTGCGGTTGTAACGCCCCGGATTCGATGCGCCAGGTGTCCGTCAGTTATTCGCCGTCTTTGCCATGTCATGTGCTTGCGTGTTGCACTTTGCCATGTCATCATATGCATTTCATATCATGTCGTCATGTGCATCGCATTTGCATACGTGTTCGTCTCATGCATCCGAGCATATTCCCCGTTGTCCGTTTTCCAATCCGGCACTCCTATGTCTCCCGGCGCCCCCTTTTGCCTCTTTTCGTGAGCGGGTGTTAAACGTTCTCGGAATGGACCAAAGTTTGCGAAGCAGCCTTGGTATAGCACCGGTAGACCGCCTGTCAAGTTTCGTGCCATTTGGAGGTCGTTTGGTACTCCAACGGTTAACCGGGTAACCGCAAAAGCTCCCTTCTCTTTGAAGCCCAACACCCCTTTCAAAGTGGACCAAAACCCAGCAAACTCCCCTCCATGCTCTCGGTCGTTCGATCACGATCGCGTGGCCGAAAACCGTGCCTCATTTGGACTCTCCTAGCTCCCAGAATCTATAAATAGGCCACCTCCCCCGAAATTCCCGGATGAAACCCTAGCTTCTTCCTCCTCCCGCCGACGGACACGTCCACCCCAGAATCTATAAATAGGCCCCGCTCCCCCCGTCCAATCGTGGCCTGCCACGTGTCCTCCGCCGCCGTCCTCGCGCCGCCGGCCCGCGGAGCCCATCAGGGGCCCAGCAGCGAGAATCCGCCGCCGCCCGTCCCGTCCGCGCCCGCCGCGCGCTCGCCAGCGCCCGCCCGCCGCCTCGCCCGGCCAGCGCCGTCCGCCGTGCCCGCGCCTCCCGGCCCGCCGCCCGCTCCCTCGCCGCCCGGGCTTCGCCCGCCGCTTCCGAAACGCCGCCAGCTCCCGCGCCGACCCCGCCGCCGTCGTCCGCCGCCTTGCGCCGCCCGAAGGAAAACCCCGCCCGCCATCTCCGCCTCCGGCTGGCGCCGCCCAGCGCCAGCGCGCCAGCGCCTCGCCAGCGCCACCGTCACGCCTCGGTAAGCGTGCCGCGCCGACCCCGCTGCCCGGTGGCCGCCATCCCGCGCCTCCCCGACCTCTCCCTCGGCCCCGCCGTCGTCGCCTTGCCGGAGTCGCCTCGCCGGAGTTCCACTCCGGCCGGATCCATCCCGCCTGGACCAGATCCACCGGGAGACGATCCAAACACCCGCGCCCCGGATCCCTCCGTCCCGGATATCCTCGTCCCGTTGACTTCCGAAGGGTATACATTTTCACTAGGTCCCTCAGTTTTGCATATTCTTGTGCACATTTTGCCATGTCATAACTTGCTTCATACTGCTCCGTTGCATCATGTTCATTTGAGTTCATCTTGATGCCTGAATCTTCGTTGCAAGAGTGCTATGTGATGTTAATCTGCTGAAACTGGTATAACTTGGTGATTTGTCATTTTTGCCATGATTGATTTGTGCACCCTATGAACTTGAGTCCTACATGTGTTTTGTAATATGCAATGCCATCTTTACAGGGGTGTATGCCATGTATTTTTGTGATCTCTGTGGTGACTAGCACAAGCATGCAAACCAGGCTTCATGATGTTGCTGATTTCAGCCCCTGTTCTGCTGATATTGTTATGCAATGTAAACTTGATGCTACCGAGAGATCCATGTCTATTTTGAGATACTTCAGTAAGGATGTTTTGAACATATGGTTATTCTCTATCCATTCATGCCCTTGTTTGCAATTATGGAGTGCCATAGCTTGAGTCAATCGAGCTCTACTTTTGCTATAAAATGTTTCCTGGCAGATTGTTTACATGTTATTCAATTTTGCCAAGGTTGTTATTAGTGATCCATGCATCCTATGAACTTGTTCTTGCCATGCTTAGCTTCATAATCATGTCTTATTGCTTTTGTTTGCCTTGCCATGCCATATATTTCTCTGTGGTGAGTCGTTCAAGCTCACCAACATGCCTACTTATCGTTGTTCCTGCCATGTATGAATCTGTAATATAACTTGTCATGTTTACATGGGTGCCATCATATTTTCTGATTCTTTGTGGCTCATGGTCAGTAAGGGACTTTTGTTCTATGCATTTAGTAGTATCATTCCATGCCTTTTTTTGCCATGATAAGTTCCTGTAGCATGTTTTTGATAGCTCTAAACATTGCAACCTGATGTTATTTCTGCTAATGACTGAAACTGTTATTACTTGCAATCTTGCCATGTCATTTTGAGCATGTTCTAGTGATTTCTGGAGATAGCTCAGTGTTCATGTTTTGTAATGATTTACCTGTACTTCAGTCCCATGCCTTTTGTTATTATCTTGGGCTGATGTAGCATGCTGTTTTGATGCTTGCAATATGCCTAGTTGCTGTTTTGGACAGCTTGTCCTTTAAACTTGTATAGAGTGTATGTGTTGAACCGTTGCTCCGTTTTGAGTGTGCTCTATATGAAACTTGCTTGATTTTGCATGTAGTTTCATATTATCATTTTGCATCCTTGTTTTGAGGTGTTTGTTTGATGTTTGTATGCATTTTGCATCAATGCCATGCTTATCTTGTTTATCTCATATCTTTTAGGCCGTAGCTCCGAATCTAATGAACTTTATATGTAACTTGACTAGAATTTCGTGTAGATCATCGTGGTGCATCTTAACTTTCTGTTTAACAACTTGAACATAAGGTTTATTCAGATCTGGACCAATTTCGAAATTTGCATATGAGGACTTACCGGAATTGTTCTATGTTGTTTCCGGCCTCATTTAAACTTGCTTTGATGTGTTGGTCTTATATGCATCATCTTTTGCCATGAGTAGCTTCATGTAGCTTTGTCATGCATCATGCTTGTTGTGCATCATGTCTTGTCTATGTGTGGTGTGTTTACCTATATTGTGTGCTTCTTCTCGATAATTCCCGTTTCGTTGCGATCGTGAGGATTCATTCGTCTACGGGTGGTTCGTCTTCGTGGCTTCATCTTCTTCATGGACTCGTTCTTCTTCCTAGCGGGATTTCAGGCAAGATGACCGCTACCCTGGCTCTCACTACTCTCATTGCTATGCTAGTTGCTTCGTTTCTTCGCTATGTCTGCGCTACCTATCACTTGCTGCTCAAGCCTCCCAAATTGCCATGAACCTCTAACCTTTTGCACCCTTCCTAGCAAACCATTGTTTGGCTATGTTACCGCTTTGCTCAGCCCTCTTATAGCGTTGCTAGTTGCAGGTGAAGTTGAAGATTACTCCATGGCGGACATGATTTTGGTTGGGATATCACAATATCTCTTATATTATTAATGCATCTATATACTTGGTAAAGGATGGAAGGCTCGGCCTTATGCCTGGTGTTTTGTTCCACCCTTGCCGCCCTAGTTTCCGTTATATCGGTATTATGTAACCCGGATTTTGCATCCCTAACGCGGTTGGGTGATTTATGGGACCCCCTTGACAGTTCGCTTTGAATAAGACTTTTCCAGCAAGGCCCAACATTGGTTTTACCATTTGCCTCACCTATGCCCTTTTTCCCTTGGGTTTACGGAGCCCGAGGGTCATCTTTATTTTAGCCCCCGCCAGTTCTCCTTCGAGTGCTGGTCCAAACCGGCGATGTCCGGCACCCCTGGGCAATCGGGGTCTATGCCAACCCGACGTCTGGCTCATCCGGTGTGCCCCAGAGATCGAGATATGTGCAGCTCCTATCAGGATTTGTCGGCACATCCGGGCGGATTTGCTGGTCTTGTTTTATTGCTTTCGAAATGTATTGTAGCCGTGATTCCGAGACTGATCGTGTCTTCCCGGGAGAAGGAATATCCTTCGTTGATCGCGAGAGCTTATCATGGGCTAAGTTAGGACACCCCTGCAGGTATAAACTTTTCGAGAGCCGTGCAGCGGTTATGTGGCAGATGGGAATTTGTTGATATCCGGTTGTAGTAAACTTGAAGCAAACTCTTCTAAAATACACCAACCGCGTGCGTAACCGTGAGTGTCTCTTTTCGGGGTTGATCGAGAGGAGAACACGGTTTCTGGGTTATGTTTGACGTAAGTAGGAGTTCGGGATCACTTCTTGATCATTGCTAGCTTCACGACCGTTCCGCTTGCTCTCTTCTCGCTCTTATTTACGTTGGTTAGCCACCATATATGCTTAGTCGCTGCTGCAACCTCACCACCTTTACCCCTTCCTTTCCCTTTAAGCTTTGCTAGTCTTGATACCCATAGTAATGGGATTGCTGAGTCCTCGTGGCTCACAGATTACTACACCAACAGTTGCAGGTACAGGTTATGCGATGATCATGACGTGAGAGCGATGTTTGCTTGTATTGGAGTTCTTCTTCTGCTTCTTCTTCGATCAGGGGATAGGTTCCAGGTCGGCAGCCTGGGCTAGCAGGGTGGATGTCGTTGAGCTTTTGTTTATGTTTCATCCGTAGTCGGATGTTGATCTTGTATGTTGTATTGTTGTATTCATGTGACATTGTATGTCTTGGTTGTATCCCTATGTATTATGTAATGTTGATGTAATGATATCCACCTTGCAAAAGCATTTCAATATGCGGGTCTATCCTTGGTGGGACCTTCGAGTTCCTTTTGGATAGGGTCGCATATTGGGCGTGACAAGTTGGTATCAGAGCCTCGACCGACCCTACGAGCCCCCTTGATTGATCGCGTAGTTTGGCCATTGTTGAGTCTAGAAGAAAACTGTTTTCTGAGTCTAGTTATATTGGAGAGTAGGAATTCTTTTTACTTCTCAGCCCCTTCGTCACTCTGGTGAGGAATCTTGACGTAGGTGTTTTGAATTACTCCTCTTCCCGTTCAAATTTTCCTTTAGGATCACGTGGTTAGTTTTGTGAGTTGTCCATCCTGTTTTGTCCGGTGCATCTCTCGTCAAGTTGACTCGAGCCTCTTCATCTTTGAGTTCAATCCTCAGTGTTTTTTTCCCACCCGCCCACCCCTTTTCATCTCGGAGCCGGAGTCCGTAATCGAGTATCCATCCTACTCGTGCAAAGTCTTTGCTTTCTTTCCTCAATGATTTCAACCGGTGTTTTTCTCTTCAAGATATTCGTCGGTTTCCCCTTCCAAGTTGCCTCTCTTTTCCCGCCCTCCCACCCTATTCTTCCGGAGCCCGAGTCTCTGTTTCGAGCATCAATTTCATTCGTGTGGAACCTCTTCAGTCCTTCGCCAATTATTTGAACCGGTGAATTCTCGTCTCGTTCGTCATTCTTCATTCCTTTCTTCTCCGATGGATTCAATTATAATTTTCGGTAGTGATTATATTCTTTTCCTTGGTTAAAGTGTTTTCCATGCTCGTTCGCCTCTCGCCAATTTATCATTCCGGAGTTCGGAAGACATCTCAGGAAATTCGCCTGTGTTTGAATCAATTCGAGGTTGTCACCTCATTCAAATATTTCAATTGTTCCGGTGCATCATCTATCTTTTCAACAACCCTTTCCAACGATGTTTTCTTTTCAGTGGGCCCTAACTCACAGGTCTTTTCCCAGGATCTTACCTGACTCTTCTAATTTACCCGGAGTTATTCTCAATTCTTTTCGGAGTTTGACGTAAGAATGAATTTCATCAGTCAGATGCCTTTTCAAGATCGATTTCAAACCATTTCATTGTTGACTCAACCTCTTTGCTTTTCATTCTACCGGAGTACCTCAGTTATTTTGGTGGTGTTTCTCGTCATCATTTGAAGACCGAAGAAGAGTTTTTCCTCTAAATCTTGCCCGTTCTCCCGAAGTTTCGTGGTTCTAGCTTCATGTTATCCTATCATATTATTCCGTTTGTCAAATATTCTTTTCCTACCCATCCGGAGTTTGTCAGGAGTTGATTTATGTTTCTTTTCACCGGAGGCCATCGTTTCAAAAGAATTCTTCCCCCTCATCATTCCAGTTATCGTTCTTTATTTATCCCGGTGCTTCGTTCAAGTGTTCTTAATCAGCTCATGATCTCTTTGTTCTTTTGCATCTAAATCCCCTCTAGCATATTGGTTCTTCTAATTCTTCCCGGTGATTCATTCTCTTTCATCAGTCATTTTCGAATTCTTACGGTGGTTCTTTCAGATTCTTTTCCTTTGTTATCATATTAATTCATTTGTTTCTTTTTAATCCTACCGGTGGCTCATAAAGACTCTCTCAAGTTTTGTGCTATATTCCCCTTAATCATTTTCAAGAAGAATAAGTAGTATGCAAAATCCTTTGCTTCTCATCAATTTAATTTGATGAAGGATAAGCATACAATAAATCTTATTCTTATTTCATCCAAGTGATTAATCTTTTTCTTCGGAGTTTGTTCTTGAGGAATAAATTCTAGTTCCAAGTCTTTCCATCTTTTCTTTTCCGGAGTTCAATTTCCTCAGCCATTTCGTCGGAACCTCCATCTAAATCATCGCAAGGCTCATCTTATTCTTTCATCCTTCATTCTATCTCACCATCCTTTTGTTACCGGAGTTCTTCATGGTGGTTCTTCATGATTTAATTCATTCTTCAGGAGTGCATCAAGATTCTTGTTGGAGGAATTCAAGTATCTTTTCTTCTTGCATCTCGAGATGCAATTAAATCTCCGTATTCTTTTGAAGTGGAGTTTTGCATTTCTTCGTTTTTCTCAGCTATTAAATCTTTTCCGCTTGTGGCCGGTTATCACCTTATGATCTTGAGATGTTACCTATAAGACCACAACTAGCTTATTCTTCTCGTTGTTGATTTTCTCAACAACTCCGTCTAAACCTTCCTTCGAAAGATGCTTTCTATTTCATTCGTGGCACAAGTTGTCATTTTCTTCTCCGTTCTTTTCATTCAACTCTTTCATTTCTTTCCGGAGGTTTTGTGTCATGTCTTCATCAAGTGTCATTCCATCTTCTCAAGTTCTGAGTCTATTCCTTCCATGTTTCAGCCGGAGTGCTACCTAAATCGTTTCAGTCTTATTCGTTTCTTTTCTCATTCTAACCACTCCGGTTAGAATGAGTTGTTTCATAGTCTATCTGATTCCGTGAGCTTTCGATTCTCGTCATTCTCGTTGTTCCTCTCTTCTTCTCGAGTGCTCTCGATTCTTTGCTTCTTATCTTGAGTTCTTGTTTCGCCTCTTCCTCTTTCCCTTCCGTCTCGGTCCTAAGATCTCGGGACGAGGTCTCTTGTTAGTGGAGGAGTGTTGTAACGCCCCGGATTCGATGCGCCAGGTGTCCGTCAGTTATTCGCCGTCTTTGCCATGTCATGTGCTTGCGTGTTGCACTTTACCATGTCATCATATGCATTTCATATCATGTCGTCATGTGCATCCAATTTGCATACGTGTTCGTCTCATGCATCTGAGCATTTTCCCCGTTGTCCGTTTTCCAATCCGGCACTCCTATGTCTCCCGGCGCCCCCTTTTGCCTCTTTTCGTGAGTGGGTGTTAAACGTTCTCGAAATGGACCGAAGTTTTCCAAGCGGCCTTGGTATAGCACCGGTAGACCGCCTGTCAAGTTTCGTGCCATTTGGAGGTCGTTTGGTACTCCAATGGTTAACCGGGTAACCGCAAAAGCCCGCTTCTCTTTGCAGCCCAACACCCCTTTCAAAGTGGACTAAAACCCAGCAAACTCCCCTCCATGCTCTCGGTCGTTCGATCACGATCGCGTGGCCGAAAACCGTGCCTCCTTTGGACTCTCCTAGCTCCCAGAATCTATGAATATGCCACCTCCCCCGAAATTCCCGGATGAAACCCTAGCTTCTTCCTCCTCCCGCCGACGGACACGTCCACCCGCCGCCCGGACATGTCCGCCCCGCTCCCCCCCCCCCCCGTCCAATCCTGGCCTGCCACGTGTCCTCCGCCCGCCCGTCCTCGCGCTGCCCGCCATGGAGCCATCCGGCCCGCCGAGCCCAGATCCGCCGCCGCCCGGCCGTCCGCGCCCGCCGCCAGTCGCGCCAGCGCCCGCCGCCCGCCTCGCCCGCGCCCATCCGCCAGCCGTGCCCTTTCTCCCAGCCAGCGCCGCCCGCTCCCTCGCCGCCCGGGCTTCGCCCGCCTTGCCTCCGAAACGCCGCGGCTCCCGTCAAAACCACACCGCCCGTCATCCGCCGCCTTGCGCCGCCCGAAGAATCCCGCCGCAGCCATCTCCTCCTCCGGCGAGGCGCCGCCCTGCGCGCCAGCGCCCAGCGCCTCGCCAGCGCCCGCCGTCCGCCTCCGGCGGCGTGCCTTGCCGACCCGCCGCCCGGTGGCTGCCATCCCGCGCCTCCCCGACCTCTCCCTCGGCCCCGCCGTCGTCGCCTCGCCGGAGTCGCCTCGCCGGAGTTCCACTCCGGCCGGATCCATCCCGCCTGGACCAGATCCACTGGGAGACGATCCAAACACCCGCGCCCCGGATCCCTCCGTCCCGGATATCCTCGTCCCGTTGACTTCCGGAGGGTATAAATTTTCACTAAGTCCCTCAGTTTTGCATATTCTTGTGCCTATTTTGCCATGTCATAACTTGCTGCATATTGCTCCGTTTCGTGCGTGTAGTATGTCAAATTGTTCTCCTTGACGAGTAATTCATATCATTCCATTGCATCATGTTCATTTGAGTTCATCTTGATGCCTGAATCTTCGTTGCAAGGGTGCTATGTGATGTTAATCTGCTGAAACTGGTATAACTTGGTGATTTGTCATTTTTGCCATGATTGATGTGTGCACCCTATGAACTTGAGGCCTAAATGTGTTTTGTAATATGCCATGCCATATTTACAGGGGTGTATGCCATGTATTTTTGTAATCTTTGTGATGACTAGCACAAGCATGCAAACTACGCTTCATGATGTTGCTGTTTTCAGCCCCTGTTCTGCTGATATTTTTATGCCATGTAAATTTGATGCTACCGAGAGATCCATGCTTATTTTGAGATACTTAAGTAAGGATGTTTTGAACATATGGTTATTATCTATCAATCCATGCCCTTGTTTGCAATTAAGGAGTGCAATAGCTTGAGTCAATCGAGCTCTACTTTTGCTATAAAATGTTTCCTGACAGATTGTTTACATGTTATTCAATTTTGCCAAGGTTTTTATTAGTGATCCATGCACCCTATGAACTTGTTCTTGCCATTCTTAGCTTCATAATAATGTCTTCTAGATGTTTGTTGCCTTGCCATGCCATATATTGCTCTGTGGTGAGTGGTTCAAGCTCACCAACATGCCTACTTATCGTTGTTCCTGCCATGTATGAATCTGTAATATAACTTGCCACGTTTACATGGGTGCCATCATATTTTATGATTCTTTGTGGCTCATCGTCAGTAAGGGACTTTTGTTCTATGCATTTAGTAGTATCATTCCATGCCTTTTTTTGCCATGATAAGTTCCTGTAGCATGTTTTTGATAGCTCTAAACATTGCAACCTGATGTTATTTCTGCTAATGACTGAAACTGTTATTACTTGCAATCTTGCCATGTCATTTTGAGCATGTTCTACTGATTTCTGGAGATAGCTCAGTGTTCACGTTTTGTAATGCTTTACCTCTATTTCATTCCCATGCCTTTTGTTTTTATTTTGGGCTGATGTAGCATGTTGTTTTGATGCTTGCAATATGCCTAGTTGCTGTTTTGGACAGCTTGTCCTTCAAACTTGTATATAGTGTATGTGTTGAACCGTTGCTCCGTTTTGAGTGTGCTCTATATGAAACTTGCTTGATTTTGCATGTAGTTTCATATTATCATTTTGCATCCTTGTTTTGAGGTGTTTGCTTGATGTTTGTATGCATTTTGCATCAATGCCATGCTTATCTTGTTTTGCTCATATCTTTTAGGCCGTAGCTCCGAATCTAATGAACTTTATATGTAACTTGACTAGAATTTCGTGTAGATCATCGTGGTGCAACTTAAATTGCTGTTTAACAACTTGAACATAAGGTTTATTAAGATCTGGACCAATTTCGAAATTTGCATATGAGGACTTACCGGAATTATTCTATGTTGTTTCCGGCCTCATTTAAACTTGCTTTGATGTGTTGGTCTTATATGCATCATCTTTTGCCATGAGTAGCTTCATGTAGCTTTGTCATGCATCATGCTTGTTGTGCATCATGTCTTGTCTATGTGCGGTGTGTTTACCTATGTTGTGTGCTTCTTCTCGATAGTTCCCGTTTCGTTGTGATCGTGAGGATTCATTCGTCTACGGGTGGTTCGTCTTCGTGGCTTCATCTTCTTCATGGACTCGTTCTTATTCCTAGCGGGATTTCAGGCAAGATGACCGCTACCCTGGATCTCACTACTATCATTGTTATGCTAATTGCTTCGTTCTTTCGCTATGCTGCGCTACCTATCACTTCTTTGCTCAAGCCTCCCAAATTGCCATGAACCTCTAACCTTTTGCACCCTTCCTAGCAAACCATTGTTTGGCTATGTTACCGCTTTGCTCAGCCCTCTTATAGCGTTGCTAGTTGCAGGTGAAGTTGAAGATTACTCCATGGCGGACAGGATTTTGGTTGGGATATCACAATATCTCTTATATTATTAATGCATCTATATATTTGGTAAAGGGTGGAAGGCTCGGCCTTATGCAGTGTTTTGTTCCACTCTTGCCGCCATAGTTTCCGTCATATCGGTATTATGTTCCCGGATTTTGCATCCCTAACAGGTTGGGTGATTTATGGGACCCCTTGACAGTTCGCTTTGAATAAGACTTTTCCAAAGAAGGCCCAACATTAGGTTTACCATTTGCCTCACCTATGCCCTTTTTCCCTTGGGTTTCCGAGCCCGAGGGTCATCTTTATTTTAGCCCCCGCCGCTTCTCCTTCGAGTGTTGGTCCAAACCGAAGCGATGTCCGGCGCCCAGGCAATCGTGGTCTATGCCAACCCGACGTCTGCTCATCCGGTGTGCCACAGAGACCGAGATATGTGCAGCTCCTATCGTGATTTGTCGGCACATCCGGGCGGCTTTGCTGGTCTTGTTTTATTGCTTTGTCGAAATGTCTTGTAGCCGGATTCCGAGAGTGATCGGGTCTTCCGGGAGAAGGAATATCCTTCGTTGATCGCGAGAGCTTATCATGGGCTAAGTTGGGACACCCTGCAGGTATAAACTTTCGAGAGCCGTGCCAGCGGTTATGTGGCGTATGGGAATTTGTTGATATCCGGTTGTAGTAAACTTGAAGCAAACTCTTCTAAAATACACCAACCGTGTGCGCGTAACCGTGAGTGTCTCTTTTTGGGGTTGATCGAGAGGAGAACACGGTTTCTGGGTTATGTTTGACGTAAGTAGGAGTTCAGGATCACTTCTTGATCATTGCTAGCTTCACGACCGTTCCGCTTGCTCTCTTCTAGCTCTTATTTGCGTTGGTTAGCCACCATATATGCTTAGTCGCTGCTGCAACCACACCACCTTTACCCCTTCCTTTCCCTTTAAGCTTTGCTAGGGTTGATACCCATGGTAATGGGATTGCTGAGTCCTCGTGGCTCACAGATTACTACACCAACAGTTGCAGGTACAGGTTATGCGATGATCATGACGTGAGAGCGATGTTTGCTTGTATTGGAGTTCTTCTTCTGCTTCTTCTTTGATCGGGGATAGGTTCCAGGTCGACAGCCTGGGCTAAAGGTGGTGGATGTCGTTGAGCTTTTGTTTATGTTTCATCCGTAGTCGGATGTTGATCTTGTATGTTGTATTGTTGTATTCATGTGACATTGTATGTCTTGGTTGTATCCCTATGTATTATGTAATGTTGATGTAATGATATCCACCTTGCAAAAGCGTTTCAATATGCGGGTCTATCCTTGGTGGGACCTTCGAGTTCCTTTTGGATAGGGTCGCATATTGGGCGTGACAGCGGTGCTGGCTTCTGCTAGTTCCTTCTGATTTGGTCTTGCCTTAGCTCGGGCGGCCGCCGTGGTCTTGGCCTGACTCTCCTCCCTAACCGCCACTAGAGCAGCGCTAGCGGAGTAGGGAGTGGCGGCGAGGTAGAGTACCAAAGGCTCCTGAGGGCGCGGGGCCACCATCACTGGAGGGCTGGTCAGGTACCTCTTGAGGTCTTGAAACGCTTGGTCGGCCTCTTCAGTCCACTCGAAGGGCCCCTTTTTCTTCATCAGCTGGAAGAAAGGCAGCACCCTGAGGGTCTTCGGTGGGCTCATGTCTTCCACTGCCTTCACCTTTTCTGGGTTGGCCTCGATGCCTCGGTGGCACACAAGGAAACCCAAGAGCTTGCCTGAGGGAACTCCAAACACACACTTCTCCGGGTTGAGTCGCAGGCTCACTGCGTTGAGGCTCGCGAAGGTTTCTTCCAGGTCTTGTATCAAGGTCGTGGCCTCGCGAGACTTCACCACGATGTCGTCGACGTATGCCTCCACATTCTTCCTGAGCTGTGGGCCCAAGGTGATGTGCATGAGCGGCCGGAAGGTTGCCCTGCGTTGCGCAACCCGAATGGCATGCAGGTATAGCAAGATACTCCACGGGCTTAGGAAGGCCGTTTCTCCACGTCTTCCACCGCCATCTTGATTTGGTGATACCGGAAATGGCGTCCAAGAAGCACAACAGGTCACACTCGGCGGTGGAATCGGCGATCCGGTCGATGCGAGGGAGCGAAACGGATCCTGCGGGCATGCTTTGTTGAGGTTGGTGAAGTCGACACACATGCGCTCCTTTCCTCCCTTCTTCGGCACCACCACGGGGTTGGCCAATCAATCTGGGTATCGGACCTCGCGGATAACCCCCGCGGCTTCTAGCTTGCGGGTCTCTTGGACGATGAAGGCCTGCTTTTTGGTGGACTGCCTCCTCGCTTTCTGCTTCACTGGACGCACGTTGGGGCACACGTTGAGGTGGTGCTCGATCACGCCCCGTGGAATCCCCGCCAGCTGATCGGGCTCCCAGGCAAACACCTTCTTGTTTGCACGCAGGAACTTGACAAGGGCTTCCTCCTGTTCGGGCTCGAGGTTGGCGCCTATGGTGAAGGTGGCGTTTGTGGACCCGTCCTCATCGACGGGTATCTGCTTGGTCTCCGCCTTGTCTTGAGTGAACAACTGCTTCTTCTTGGTCGGCGCAACCCCCTTGGGCTTGGGGGCTTCTGCATCGGTGGGCTGTGCTGCGGCCGCCATCTTGAGGGTGAGCTTGAGCGCTCGCAGCGCACCTTTAGTATCCCCGGGCACGGTGAGGACGCCGCTGCTCCCAGGCATCTTCATGAGGTTGTACCCCGGGTGGGTTGCGGCCATGAATTTGGCCAATGCCGGATAGCCAAGGATAGCGTTGTAGGGGAGGCCGATGGGGCGATGTCGAAGTCGACCAATTCCGTCTGCGGAAGTTGTCGTAGGTGCCGAAAGGTCACCGGAAGCCGGATTTGCCCCAAGGAGCTGGATGACCCCCCTCCACGCCCGAAAAGGCCGGTAGGCAGCCGCCTCCCTGGGTATGCAGAGGAGGTTGAAGGCCTCGACTGAGAGTACGTTGAGGCCGGCGCCGCCGTCGATGAGGGTCCTGGTGACGGCGACCTGGCAGATGGTAGGTGTGCAGAGCAGGGGGAGCGCACCCGAGCCGGCCGAGCTGGCGGGGTGGTCTTGAGAGTCGAAGGTCAGCCCGGCCGACGACTCCGTCCGGCTTGAGGGAGCCCCCTGCCGCGTGGAGGCGGCGCCGACCCGGCGGACGAATGTCTTGCCATGGCGGCTGGAAGGCGGCACCTGCGAGCCGCCGAGGAGGGCCGCGACGAGTGGGGGAGCCGGCGCGAGGGGGCGGGCGACCAGGGAGCCGCGCGGCCCCTCCAGTGAGGTCGCCGAAGAGCGCAGGGACGATGCTTGCTGCCCGTCCCCCGCCGTGCCGATGGCGGTGTTGACGGCAGGTGATGGGGAACGACGAGTGCGCCCGCCGACAGGAGCTGTCTGGGCGACATGGGAGGCGAGGGCGGGGCGCTCGGCGCGGGCCCGACGAGCGTCAGACATGGTTGCGGTGGTCAGGGAAGAACGAGGTGACAAAAGGCAGATTCCGGCGCACCTACAGCGCGCCAAATGACGGATTTCGGGTTCAGCAGACCCTTAAGGTTCGAACTCTGGGGTGCGCGCGGAGATCCAACCCTCCACCGTCTCGTACCTCGCCGAATCGCAAGGACCTAGAACTACTAGCAAGAACAGCACAAGACACAGGATTTATACTAGTTCGGGCCACCGTTGTGGTGTAATACCCTACTCTAGTTTGTGGTGTGGTGGATTGCCTCTAGGGCTATTGAGGAACAAGTCTGAGGAAGAACAGCCTCGCGAGGGTCTGTTCTTGGTGGGTGTGATGAACTGCTAAGTGGTATCCCGTCGCTCTAGCTTGAGGATCGGGTCTCTCTCTCTCTCTTTGGATTCCAAATGCCGGATCCTTTCTATCTCTGATCGTCCTGATGGATCGTCCACCTACTATGGTGGCTAGCTCTACTTATATAGACAAAGGCCCTGGGCCTCTTCCCAAGTATTGACCGGGAAGGGCGCCAACAATTGGCCATTTTGAAGGGGAACAACAGGTACACTTATCCTGACTAAAGTTGGTCCTCGCCTGCCAAAGGCTCTGGTGATGACGCCTGCTGGGCTCCACGATGACTCCCTTCCAGCCGTTGGGGCTGGTCTTGGTCTTGTTGCACCGAAACAGATGCCTTTGCTTGATGCTCGCTGCGCTTGCTCCCTTTGCACCAAACATGAAAGGAGGATCGCCAATGGCCGGGCGCCTGATCGGGCGCCCTTGGTCGCCATGGCTTGCGTCCACGAGAACCTCGCGAGGTACCCCTCCTTGAACTCTCCGCCTCCTCGTGAGCCAGCCTCGACGAGGCCGTGCTCGAGGAAGCTCTTGGTCGTCCGCCTCATGAATCTGGCCCCTCGCGAGGGTCTTGAGTTTGCGTTGATGAAGATGGGCCGTCCTGGGCCTCCTTTGAGCCACGCCCCAGGCCGCAGGCAGGCAAGTCTGGGGACCCCCGTTCCCAGAACGCCGACAACGCCCAGCATCCACCAAGACCCACTTGCTCCTGAAACCCTCAATCCGCTTCCCAGGGTTTGAAATGGCGATGGCTCCGCCGTATGCAACGAATCTCACGCACGCGGAGGCGTAGCCACGGGAGGTTCGGAGGAAGAAGTAGTGGCGTAGCAAGGCCACCGAGGGTTTCACCCCAACATGGGCCTCACAATAGTAGGCGAAGATTGCCAGAAGAAGGACGGAGTTGGGATGAAGGTGCGAGCTTGGATGTTGTAGTGACGGAGGACGGAGAAGAAGAACTTCGAGAAGGGAGGCACCGGACCAGCAATGATGGCGCTCACGAAGAACGGGTAGAAGGTACTCCCCGACCCTCGAGGCGGAGGAGCCGACCTTGAGCACCGCTGTTCCATTGGCGCCCTGCGCCTCCGCTAACCGGGCGCTTGTCAGGCAAGGCTCGCCACGACACATTTGGCGGGTCCAAGGTAGGAGAGTACCAGGCTCCGGCCGGGGTTTGGCAAGGAGCCATGACTGGCTAGGGCACGAAGGCGGAGTGGATCTGAAGTTCTTGGAAGCAGGGACGAGAGGCGCAAGAAAGGGGATCTGAGCAGCAACTGGAGAAAGTAAAGGAGGCAAGGAAGATGACGCTCTATTATCAACCCGCGCGGTTGCAGGGGCTCCCACGTCCAATCAACCGCCACGCGGCGCCAAAGGCCGCAGGCTGTTAGGGCCCACGATGCTTCGCACTTGCCCTTTCGCCTCTCTGCTCGGCCAAGTTCGGGCGCGCTGTGGGCCCGGAGCTCTTGTCGGGGTTACAGGAGCAGGGGCTCTTGTCGGACTTGCTCGCTGCGGCCTGCGGCGTGGCTCAAAGGAGGCCAGGACAGCCCATCTTCATCAACACAAGCTCAAGACCCTCGCGAGGGGCCAAGCCTCATGGGGCGGATGACAAGGAGCTTCCTCAGGCACAACCTCGTCAGGCTGGCTCATGAGGAGGCGGAGAGTTCAAGGCAGGGTACCTCGCGAGGTGCCCATGACGCAAGCCATGACGACCAAGGGCGCCAGTCGGGCGCCAGCCCGCGTAGCGTCCTCCTTTCCTCTTGGGTGCAAAGGTAGCAAGCGCAGGCGAGAGCATCAAGCAAAGGCATCCGATTCGGTGCAACAATACCATGACAAGCCCCAACGTCTGTAAGGGAGTCATTGAGTAGCCCAAGAAGCCGTCATCACTAGAGCCTTCGGCAGGCGAGGACCAACTTTAGTCAGGATAAGTGTACCCGTTGTTCCCCTTTAAAATGGCCAATTGTTGGCGCCCTTCCCGCTCAATATTTGGGAAGAGGCCCAGGGCCTTCGTCTATATAAGTAGAGCTAGCCACCATAGTAGGGAGTTGGGCATTTGGAATCCAGAGAGAGAGATAGGGACCCGATCCTCAAGCTAGAGCGACGGAACACCACCTAGCAGTTCATCACACCCACCAAGAACAGACCCTCGCGAGGTTGTTCTTCCTGTCTTATTCCTCATCAGCCCAAGAGGCAATCCACCACACCACAAACTAGAGTAGGGTATTACACCACAACGGTGGCCCGAACTAGTATAAATCTCGTGTCTCTTGTGCTGTTCTTTCTAAGTAGTTTAGGTCCCTGCGATTCGGCGAGGTACGAGACGGTGGAGGGTTGGATCTCCGCGCGCACCCCAGAGTTCGAACCTTAAGGGTCTGCCGGAACCCGAAATCCGACAATTGTAACCGACTCTGTGTAACCCTAACCTATCCGGTGTCTATATAAACCGGAGGGTTTTAGTCCGTAGGACGAACAACAATCATACTATAGGCTAGCTTCTAGGGTTTAGCCTCCTTGATCTCGTGGTAGATCGACTCTTGTACTAGCCATATCCTCAATATTCCTCCCGCTGCGGTATGGTATTACCTCCATCGAGCGGGCCCGAACCTGGGTAAAAACATCGTGTCCCTTGTCTCCTGTTACCATCCGCCTAGACGCACAGTTCGGGACCCCCTACCCGAGATCCGCCGGTTTTGACACCGACAGTCGTGCTAACCAACATGTGGCTGGATGGTTAGAGGACAGTGGTTTCTCGAGCCCACCAAGGTTAAAGTCCCGGTGCTCGCATTTATCTTGTGTTAATTTCAGTATTTTCCGGCGATGTACGTTCGGTGGGAGGAGATGTTCCACTTTCGACCACGAGGCACCTATGGTGACTTCATAAAATCTCAAGATCATATATGTTGGCCCACTCTCTCGAAGGTGCTCATAGGGGTAGGGTTCGCGTGTGTGCGCTTATAGCGGTGAGTGCTTGCGCGTATATATGAGCTCTTGCATCTATACCGTGTTAAACAAATACATATCATGATTATACGGTCACTGGCTCACCCGTACAACTCCTTATTTTGTTGATGACACAATCAATTGACCAGTCAAACGTTCCACGTGGCGCAACTAGTGTTGCACCATCGTATGCTGTAACTGTGGGGCCCACCTGTCAGCCCATATATGAAAGAAAGAAATGGTAGTTTGAGTGCATCTTGTGTTAATAAAATAGGAGTACATTTTAGGGTGATCATACGGTCATTGGCTCACCATACAGCTCCGTAATTTGTTGATAACACGATCAATTGACCAGTCAAACAGTCCACATTCAGCAGCGCACATTACCATAGGGCCCACCCGTCAGCGCGTATATGAAGGACATAAATGGTAATAAATTAGTGGTCGGTGGGTATTCGAAGTCGTGAGACCTCTGGTTGGCAGTCACCGGTGGTTGGGGGGAGTTCATTGGGCGGTGGCGTGGGGTTCCCCGGAGAAAAAGCTCGGCGGAGGGGAGGAGGCTCTAGAGGGATGGCCGGTGCAGCGGCGGACCGGCGGTGGGGAGTGGTTTCAGGGAGGGCGGGCCGTCCGCGGACGAAATTGGCGGTTCGGCCGGTGGTGGTGGCGGCTCGAGGGTGGAGTTTGATGATAAACTGGAGGCCCTTGATTTCGTATCCAATGGCTGGAAAATCTAATGACCAGAGATGAAAAAGTCGGTCGGTGACATGTAGCCTCACCCCGCGTACACATGCACGCATGCAAGACACGCCGCATGTAGGCGTGCAACATCGACACGCGATACACACACACGCATCTTTGGCGTGCAACAACGGCTGCGTACACATGCACTCACGAACACACGCACGTACGCACCCATGCATGCAACACTAAAACGTACCCTTGCACGCACGCAACACTAGCACGCCTGCATGCACACAGCACACGATGCAAGATACACGCTCAACCTATACGTGCATGCACCCTTTGTTAAGGACATGGATTGTTACGGGTATTAATCAATCTTATCTGTGATAAGCAGAACATTGATGTTTGCAGCGGTCTTTATGAATCACAACGTATCGAACGGGCTATCAACATAGTAGGCTTATCTACAAGAAAAAGATGACGTCACACTCAATGAACAATCATTGGTTTATGAAATGCCCGCTACTGACCGCCCTGGCCCACCAAAGGTTCCTCTGCTGTGCGCTGCCTGCGTTGGGTCACTGATATGCAGGCCATGCACACAAAGGGCCCTACGTCGCTGGAAGAATGGCACGGTGTCCTAGGTTAGAGTCGAGGCGCCACTCGCGGCACGCCGACTGAACACACCTACATGCCGCATTCAAACGCCTCCATGAAACCCGCCTGTGGAAACCAAGAAACCCACTCTCGACACACGTCCGTTCATGACCGGGCGGCGTTAAGCATAACGCCGGCGAGCTCCTCCCGTCCGCCATCTATTTAATCTCCTATTTAAACGAGGCCAACGCCGCCAAGAATCGCACACTTCCGCCGCTCCCTATCTCCTCCACCATTTTGTCCACTCTTACAATGGCTTACGAAGAGTAGTTATTACGCATCCAAGCGGATGGGTAGCCCGCCGGATACGAGCTATGCAGCTCTCGATCCACCTCCCTCCCTCGCCCGGCGGAGCGATTTGCCGCCCCAAGCCGGTAGCGGTTCAAGAACTTCGCCGCTCGAGCCAGCTCGGCGAGGAAGCGACGGGCGTCGTTCTTTGCCGTCCACGCCGCCGCCTCGTACCGCGTCTCCCGTTTCTGTGGCCGAGACTCCCATGCTGGCGGCCACGCCATGCAAGCAGCGACAGAAGCCGGGTGCACGGAGAGCGAAGCACCTCCGAGTCCGCCGCCATCATCGAGGAGAAGTAGAACACGGGAGGCCGCCGCCTCTTGGGTCCCATGAAGGCCACCGCGGAGGCGACGCCCGCGTACACAGCAAGTGTCTTGCTGGATCCTTTTGTTGCGAGGACCTTCGTTGACCCCGCATGGTCTCCACATAAGAGGGGAATATTAGGATGAACTCGAGCTGGCGCCGGCCATGGCAAAGTAGTCGCCAATATTTTGGCTGCCCCGGGCAAGATCCAAACAACCCCTCCCAACAGATTCAAATCCCTCGTTCACCGTGGAATTTTGCCATGTGTTGTTTTCATGGACTAGCAAGATGCCTGTGCATTGCACGGAACATCAAGATGCATTTTTTACAAACTCCCTCATGCATGCAAGGGATAATTAATGTCCTCCTTTGCTAGTACCACGAGGCAAACACCATTAATATTGCATCGATTAGTGTTAGTGGCCTTGTATATCTGCAAATTGTAATTTTGATAGTGGCCCCTGTATATAAAAATGGAGGGAGAAAGATGAGAGATAAGGTGAGGAGGAGTGGGGCGTGGTGGTGACTGGTGGTCGGACTGCGCGGAGGCATGGGGATGGACGGCGCATTATGTCTAGGTTTGTACTCCCTCCGGTCCTTTTTACTCTGCACATTGGATTTGCCGAAAGTCAAACTTAGCTAAGTTTGACCAAATTTATATTATAAATTATTAGCATCTATAGTATCTAATAAATATAATATGAAAATATATTCCGAGATGAATCTAATGATATTGGTGTTGTTATGTAAATGTCAACAATTTTTTATATGAACTTGGTCAAAGTTGGATGAGATTGACTTCAGACAAACCTAATATGCAGAGTAAAAAGGACCAGAGGGAGTATCTCTCTCTCACACACCCACGTAGGTGGGGGATGTGCACGAAGAGAAGAGGTGCACGCACGGCGCACGTACTCCCGTCTCTTTCCCAACCACACCCGCGCGGGTACACGGTGGAGCTCATTTATGTATGAAAAAGGCAGCCCACGTGGTAATTTGGCACTTGTACGGGTTGTCCACTTGGTGGAGGGAGGATCGTCTACCACGGGTGAACAAACAAATTGCGACTTGACGCATTATGTAAAAGAAAAAAAGAGGCAAACCATGTGGGGCCTACCTTAGAGGCAAGGCTCTATACACCGGAGTACTTTTGGTGTGTCCCATCAACTTCATGAGCGAGGAGAAGCTTGCTTAGTCGCCCGTCTCCCCCGCCCACGGGCGCGGTGGCTCGCAGGATGAGGTGAAGCTTGCTTACTACGCCTTACGCCCACTCCCTCACCCACGCGCGTGGTGGCTCGTAGCACGAGGAGAAAATTTTACTACTCCCTCCATTTACTCCTCGTCCCTACTACGTACTTTGGTTAGTACTCCCTCCATTTACTTATACAAGGCCACTATAAAAAAATACATTTTGCATCTATACAAGGCCACAGATAGTAATCGAGACAAAAGTTACTACTCCCTCCTTTCCAGTTTATGGCTCAATTTCAAAATCTCTCTAGCCAAGGTAGACGGTGAGTGTTCGAATTAATTTCGTAGTTTGCACAAGTAATTAGTACGCTTGTTTTTCTCAAGAAGTTATGTTTACCGAGGCATTAATTAGAAAGAATGCATGAATGACCACTAAATTTCCATGAACTTGTACATGCATTGGTTAGTTTCCTCTTGACACTGCTTGTGTTGGGTGATCTAACGCACCTCGAAACCCAACATGTAATGGTACTACTACTAGCATAGTAGAATTGAGACTTATCAAACGGAAAAATGAATGTTTTTTAGATGAGCCCGATAAACCCTAGTGGGTACGTGCTTAAGAAACAGATTTTTCCAAAACTAAGTCGCTCCCTTTCATGAATTCAGTAGTATACTCCTCCGTCGACGCTCCCTTTCATGAATTATGTACTTCCTGTCGCCGACATGTGGGACATAAAGCAACCGGGTCGACGTGTCAACCACCAAATAACAGTGCAGAACAGCAGGGGGACGCACCCCACTCGTGCCGGCCCAGTAGTAGTAATGAGCAATGAGACGTCAAATCACAATGCCGCACCTTCCCAGACACACGAAGCAACCATTATTTCACACTTTGGTTCGCCATCATCTCAAACCACGTACTAGTATTGCTTCTGCCTCAAGAGGAACACGCGCATCGCCTTGGTACATCATGACATGCGGGACCGCATGACAGGCCATGCTCCCCCGCCGATTGCTCAGTAAAATCACCTCGTTTTTACTATACTTCCTCCATATCGGTTTACTACATGGCATGCACGTCATTCTAGGTTGAAACTTTAACTGGCTATATATGTGATGAACAGTACTCTAGCCTTTTAAAAAATGTATACTTTTGTACAGTAGTACTATCGATGGATTGCGCCATGGAGCAAAAATTGAAATTAAAAAAAAAGGTGGTACATATAGAGAGCGCTCGTTGCCAAATTATGCATATAGTACTATTAAAAAAGCTAGTACGTGTTTAATTGGGGTGCTTAATTCTTTTATAGATATACTAGTAGTATGTACATTCTGTAGAGTTAAAGTAACGAGAAGAAACATAACATAGTTCTGCTGGGGGCTCAGCACAACACACCCCTCAAATTAAACTAAGCACACCTGAAATTAAACTATGCAACTAATCCGGTAGACACTGCATTAGAAGTTTAGAACCACCATGAGCAACGACACTGCTATCTTACTCGGAGTCCTCGTCCACGTCCTCGACTTCATCCTTGTCCCTATTCCTCTTGGCCGATACTTCTTTGCTTGAACCGCACACTTGGCTATTGCTCTTCATCCAACCCTTGTAGATATTGAAACAAAGGTAGCCATCCATTGCAGCATAGTGGATGTGGTCTATATCTAGTACATTCCGCTGCCATGAATGACGATGAAACGTGTAATGAGGTTTCTCCAGTTTACGGTGCGAAGGATGAACCATGGCTCCTGCCAGGGTCAGCATTGAAGGCTGACGAGAGGGCACCAACCGATTCTTCTGGATATCGAAGGGGTTGCCTACAACGAGGCCGATTGGACCCAGGACTTCTTCGTCGTTCTTAAAGTCTCTGATGGCAATTTCACTGTTTTGTCCTTGAGGAAGTTCTTAAAATCCTGGCACTCAACGTCGGCATGGCATATGTGGTAGACCAAGCAAACATTTTGTACGCAAACCTGGATCACGGCGGGCTTCTTCCTCTCTTCGTCCTTTAGATCCTTCTCTCGTCCCAGGACTGTGGTGTACTCAACATCTAGCGCAGCGACCCACTCATCATCTGAGTTTTCGAACATGCGTCTGAAGCGAGAAAGGTATCCTTTCACCGTCATGGAAGAACGGGTGTAGATGACGTCGAACTCATCGCCGATGATGGTTCTAACCTTGTACTCACCGCCGATCGTGGAGATTTGGGACGCCATGGATTTGGGAGGAGGGTTAGGATTAGTGGAACTACCGTAATGTGAATGGGCCGGGACGACTAGGAAGCGAACCGCCGTAGTATTGAAGGGCGTGCGAGGAGCGAGTAGGAGTGAACTGCCGACATGCGAACGGTAGGGTAGTGGCTTTCCATTCTCCCATGATACGGGCTTCCGAGAGCCCTTGGATCTGGGATCGAACGGTTGCATGGCGTGATTCTAGACCTATGGGTGAATATCATATCCTGGAGGGTTATTCTGTAAATTTTCAGCAACTTAGCATGCGAACGTTTGATCTCAGATCCAAGGGCTGCCAGTAGCCCGTATCATGGTCGCGCCTACCACGACCGTCGCGTCGCTCGCGCGGTCGCGCCCTTGGAGATTTAACAAGGTGCGTTAGGCTATCTGATGTTGGCATCTCATACATAGTCATCACTTAGTCATTCATACTACAACAAGGTTGGCTATAAGTGTATTTTTTTACTCCTCTCTATCTCTTTCTTCGTACTCCCTCCGTCCCATAATATAAGAACATTTTTTACACTAGTGTAGTGCCAAAAGCGTTCTTATATTATGGGACTGAAATACTAGTATTTATTGCATTTGCCAAGGAGTGACCTCTTCCAATGAAATGGTGTTGCTAAGTTTGCTTCATTTAATTAGCTATAGACTCAAAATTGTCTTTTCACCTAGGTACACATGCTTAGCACCGTTTCTTCCTTGTGTCACCAAACTAGTCTCTCTCTCTTCTTGATTAACTTGCCACATCCGACTGTATGCCTATGTGGCAAGCTTAAGCACCTGTAGGAGCAAGTAAAAGTAAGTACAATAGTGCGCTTTCCATGGAATTTTTTCATATCTGGAGGAAAGAGAGGCAAGGAAAAAGTGGAGAAGTGGGCTCTCATGCAAGAGCCAACCTCTACTACATGGTGGAGCATTGGGAGAGGCACCTGTATGGAGGTGGTCAGGAATCTGGGAGACTGACGCCGGTCGTAGCACCGCAGTTAAAATGATAATGACAAGTCAAATCACGGGGTCCCACCTGTCCAGCAGTAACTCGCTGTCAAATCACACAGCCCTACGTTTGCAGCATCCTACTCCCTCGTCTTCTCGCGTCTCTGTCAAACCAACTAGGCGGAACTGCCCCGCCTACCACGCAGGAAAAGCCCTGCCCTCGACTTTTAAATACAATTACATCCACTTAAGAATCCAATGATATACTTTTTGTGACATAGTAACTCATATTTAGTTAGTCAAATGGATGACCTAGAACTACGTGTATGCCCTATAAACCGAGATGCCTAAAAATAAAATAAAAACGAGACGGAGAGGGTAATTCAGCACGTATCTTTTTAGATCAATACAGTCGGGATTCACCAAGGAGCAAAACCAAGTGGTAGGCTGCTCCTGTCGTGTTGGCGTAGCAACTCAAGCAGGGACAGTCCGCACATGAAATGGCGACACACTTAACAGGACCCCTTTGGCCGACATGTGGCTCATCCACCATCTTGTTCCAGGTGCGATGCACCAAATTACTGTTCGGAACAGCGGTTGGAATTGGAGGCACCCCGGTCGTAGCGCCGCAGTAGTAGAAAATGAGCGATGAGCGATCAAATCACAAAGCCCGAACTTTCCCGCTTTAAAATTTGAATGACGAAGCAACCATCATTTCACTCTAGGGCGCAAGAGCATAAAGAAAAGAGAAAACAATGATGCGTGCGGCAGCTACCTAGGTCATCCTAGGGTAGGGGTCTCCACTACATATCCTTTTTCAAAGCGCCTCCACTACAAATCGGCTTCTCCCTCGTCCTCTTGAAGAAAACCGATGATGAGTGCGGCGGTAGGGTTTGTAGGAGTACTACGGCGTCTTGAGGCCACGTCGTAGTAAACGGGTTCGAGTCGGCGCCTTAAATATGTGTGGGCCGCTTGGTTTCTGAGGAACGAGGCAGCATTTTGGGTTCGGGGACCGGTGGAGATATAAATGCGTACAAAAATTGTGGGCGTGGGTTCGACCGAAATTCAATGATGCATGGGCCTTGCATTTTGATATACCGGGGCCACGTGAAATTTGCTACTCTACTCAAAACTAGTAAGGTACACATGTATTGAGCATACGAGATTTTGAAACCAAATTATGAATAAATACACACTATAGCATGTAAAGCTTTGAGTCTTATATGCATGATGTAGATGTTCGCTTAGTTCCATAGTTCATCTCATTCAAAATCAAGTAGTTTTATAGAAATGTTAAGATTCATGGGGTTGTGCATTGTACTCCCTCCATTCCAAAATAGATGACTCAACTTCGTACTAACTTTAGTACAAAGTTAGTGCAAAGTTGCGTCATCTATTTTGGAACGGAGGGAGTAAATCATAAAGTAAAAAAAATAATGGCAATTCATTTAGAAAAAATAATCAATTATGATACAGAAGATTCTAGAACAAAGGAGAAGTGCTTGTGTTTTGAGGTTTGTGCATTATGCTTAAGTTCAACCATGGAGTCTTCTAACTTGTACATGTGGCAGATCTGGTGGAATGTTGATGATATCCAATGGCCAGTAGTCCTCGGATTTGCCTATCTCTGCACTGTCGGGTTAGCTTCATCCAGCGACCATCTTTCAAATTGTTATTGGCACACTATATAGTTCTTGTGCCATAGTTGCATGTTTTGTAAAAAAGCTACTAGTGGGTTGTACTATCTATTTAGGAATAGAAGATGTATACATGGAAGTTGTAGGGAAAGAGATGACATGGACCATCTCAATTCCTATGAGTAGGGATTGGAAAAGAGATGTCATTTGGTTCACATCATAGGAACTTTTATATTGAATCTAGAGATGACATGTATCTCAATTCCTATGAGGAGGGATTAGAAAAGAGATGTAATTTGGTTCATATCATAGATCTTTTCTATTGAATATACGCTAATGTTTATTTTCCTTTGAAATTAAGGGAGTATAGGAATCCATTCATATGAACCAAGTGGCTCTAAAGCTATAGAAATGATATCGTGTTTATTTCCTTTGAAATGTGGAGTATATGAATCTATTCCTATGAACCAATTGGCTCTAAAGGAAAAAATCCTATAAAAATCATATCATATAGAGTTCCAATGATATTCCTCAACACTAAAGGATGCTTGAAATTGCTGCGGGTGATACGATGGTCTTTCTTTGTAGACTCCTCACCCAACTTCTACGATTACCTCCGAAGATGAATGAAATGATATATACATGGTATTCTACATGTGCAATTTGGTACATGAAAACTTCGGTAAAAGTTTGCGAGGTTCGAATTTTCAATAAAGCTATATGCACCTTGCATTTGAACGGAGGGAGCATCTGACGATTGCTAACACTCACGTGGAAGATTTGTGTGTAGGAGGAGTGGCTGTTCTGTTAAATGACATGGCAAAACTGACACTGTCGGATGCCGATCTAAGTTCTTACGGCGTTCGTCGGGAAAGGACTTGTGGTGAACGTTTTTCAGATAATGATTTACGGACACATGCATTGCATTGATACGTGCCCCCACTCTCTCACGCACACGCACCCTCACGAGTCACGACTCTCCCGAGTCCTCTCGCAGACTCGCACGTCGCACCCACCGTCTATCTGCAGGTAGACGTCACGCACATATGTGCTCTTCACACCCTATCCTCAGAACTTCTAAAAAACAAAAGGCAGTAGCGCACATTTTATTTTAGCTCACACGTCACACACTTATACTATTACTCTTGCGGCGAACATTCTTTGGGCATACTATATTGTACTGTCACGAAGAGAAGCGGTGCACGCACGCACTAGTTCTCTCACACCCACTCGCGGGTACACGTAGGAGCGCAATTTTTTGAAGCCGGTACAACAAAATCACTCCACTATATATAAAAGCAGGAGCCTTAGCGCTTGCTTTACTAGGGCTCCTCTTGTTCACTCTCTCATGCTCTCTAGATCTAAGCAACACATAGGTGGCCACACTCTCTCTCAGCTCACGGCTGGTCACAAATCCGGCCGGACAACCTCGACCAGGCAGGGGTGTAGGTGCATCGTTCACGCCTGCTGTCGTCGGCGAGGGAGGAGACCAACGGCTGCCAGCGTCCTGATCGGGCGGCCGTGCCGTTCTCTCCAAGAGAGCGCCCGGTTTGGGAGGGCCTCCGACCCCTTCTTCCTCCCTCTGTATTGTGGCCAAGATGCGGCCTCCGACGCTGCCTTTGCCACATGCCGACGACCCTCAGGTATATATTCCTTCGAAACCTGCCTTGGTCTACTGCCCCAGCTCCCTTCGTGTGGATCCTTTTCTACTTCCGTTCGCTGTTCCAAAGCCACCTAGACTTCTACTATTATTAGAAGTAAAGCTAGTTCATACAGTCAACTCAAAGTGTTGGTTCAAACAGGGAAGAAAGTGGGAAAGCTGTAGCATGAACCTAGGACTTGGTTCTAAGAGGAAACGGGAGAAAGTAGTAATATCTATCACTGTTTAAATAACCGTATTTCTTATTTGTGCAAACAAGGATGTCTGTCTCCATATCGTTTCGGCATGTCTGTCCCCGTATCATTTCTATCCGCACAATCAAAAGCACACACCTCAGTTTTAGTACAACTGCGCAAAATGAGATGGCTATCCCTCGCTGCCGTCGTCTAACCTCCCGTCTTCAAGGTATCCCTACATTGGTAGTAACTAAGGTAGAATGACCAATGCAATCTAAAAGAAGATGATTCGTACGTTTTACTTCCTGATTGCAATGCAGGGACGAGGGAAAACAACTGCATCCTAGTCCGGAATGCACTTTCTACCAGTTCATCCACGGACCAAGGACTAGCTAACACCTGCAGACGGCGGTTTTTTGGACAGGTCTTGTGGACAAGAGGCATTGTGGTGTGCTTATTTCTGCAAATAAGCGGTGCTTAAATTTAGTGGAATGCACAAGACTTTCAATTTGGTCAAGATTACCGTGCATGGTTCAGTTCAGCATTCTAGCTGAGACCATAATTATAATTGGTTATTCTGGAATGAGAGAACATAACCCTTAATGGTGGCAAGAAGAAAAAACCAGAGTGAACTCCAGGAAATTTAAGTCTGCCGGGAGGCCCTTTGCTCAGAGAGAAGCCTTGCTTGTTTTTTCCTGATTTGTAAACCTTCTCACAACTTTATCTTTTGCTGTGAACTAGTATATGTTTGTTATGTTCTATGAATCATTGAGATGTATAAAATTGCTTAACTTATGCTTTTCAAGTTTTTTATGAAGACGAGTTTAATGTGAGTGTTCCACATGAGCGCTGGACTAGCGTGTGAACGTTTGGAATTTATTATATTGTGGCCTCAATTAACTGCATGAACCACTGTAACAAGATACATAATTGCTTATATTTCAGACAGCAGATTGTTGATTGTTAGCTGGTCAATAGCCTAGTGTTGAAGCGAGCTGAGCCAATGTGCCGTGTTTTGCACAATTGCTTACAAGTGGGGTAGCACAAACAGTATTTACAAGTACTTATGTATATGTCGGTGCACGGTTCTCGAACGAGTGCTCTATTTCATCAAAACACACATCGCTTTCAGATGATAAACCGTGACAACTTATGTCTTACCATGCCATATTCATGAAAAAACTAGTGAGGACGCATCTGTTTTGGTAACAATTACGATGGGTCTCACATGATTCACGGCACACAAAAGTAGCGGCGGTTCCCATAGATGGATTCAAGCAGTACTAGCCCCGGAGGGGTCGATAACGTGCAAGGTTAGGATAATTAGACACAATCCAAACTACTATTAAACACTAGCTAGGGCAACTATTTCATGCCTCGATCTAATTTGGGTTGGACACAAGACGGACCTTGCCATGAACATCATCGAGGACGTCCCGCAGCAGCTCAATCAGGTGAACCTTCATGAAGTCAACCTTGTGGCCTTGCCACTGATAAACTTGTTTGTGGAGGCATGCCACGTCATCTTCCTGCGTAAGCTTGACAAGAACAGTATGCCTCACAAACGAAGGAGTAGCTTTGAACTTCTTGTGCTTTAGTACACCCTGGACAACACGCCTGACAACAGTGAGGCTGGAATACACCTCTTCATCGGTATAACTGCAAATGGCTTCCAGGATCCAACAGCCTAAGAACTCTGTTTTCCCGGTCGTATATCCGTGTCGTTCGCCTCATAGCGAGTGACATGCACAACCACACAATCCTTGTCTGCATCAGGGCTCTAATTGAAACAGAAACAAATTCTGAATTACTTTTCAGTATAAGAAACATAAGTTATTTAAACCACTATGTATAGCATGGCATCAAAGCTAATAAAATTTTGCATTATTAATCACCACATACTTCCTTTTCTAAAAAAAATCACCACATACTTAGATGAAAAACCACAATCGAGATCGGCAAAGAAGGAAATCACCTTGGGTAGCTCAGCGGGGGGGACACATCCTCGAAGGGGGAAAACTGCTCATGCAGTGCCAGGGGGGCTCTAACCTCAAACGGGCGTTGACCATCTCAAGAGTGGCCGTGAGCGTGTCTGGGTCGGCTCGGTGGCTGCCTCCATCTTCTTGGAGCTCTCTGTCTCGTGGGGATCAGCCTCCGCGTCTGCTCCAACATCGGCAGATCTTTGCATGGTTCTCCTTGGTCCATCATGAACCAGTGAATACTAGGAGACCAACTGAAAGAAAAACACAATCGCAGTGACAATGAAACAAAAAGAGAGTGAGGATCGGTTCTTGCTGCGAAGTTTTTTTTCTCTGAACGAAAATATACCAACATCACGGATCCGCTTACCTTCCCTTCGTTGGGAGAGAAGAACAGTGGCAGATGCGAGTGTTGCCTTTCTTGAAGACGATGAGGGAGAAGGGGATTCAGCGAAGAGTGAAATGATGGTTGCTTCGTCCGTCAAACTTAGACTGCGGGGAGGTGGGGTTTTGTGATACGACGGCTCGTTCTTGCCCGGCCTTCTGACCGGGTGACTCTCCGTCTGCATACTGCCTTCTAATTTGGTGGATGGCATTTGGGCCCGCATGCTGGATGGCCCGCATGTCGGTGAACAAAAGTATAATGGCATTCAGCAGAGGGAGACGTTTCAATGACCTAGGAGAGGAGCCAGAAGCGGTAGCGTGTCTCCACTGTACTAGTAGTAATTGTTTTTCTGGGTAGCTGTAGAGTGTCTCCACTGTACTAGTAGCCAATCCACACTAGTAAATAGTAAAATCAATTCAAAAGGCACTACCCACACCCAAAGACACCGCCCCCAAAAAAACCACAGGTGCTCTTCTTCCTCCTCGCTCCGCCCACCTCACGTCATTTCGCTCCACTCGTACCCCCAAATTCGTCACCTCACTCCTCTGAAAACCCCAGCTCCCCTTCTTCCTCACTCCTCTGAAAACCCCAGCTCTCCTTCTTCTTCTTTCGCACTACAACTAGGCTCGTCATTCGTTACTATGCTCAAATCCGTGGCCTTGACGCGACGCCTTCGAGGAAAATGGAGTCGGTGACCCAGCGCCAAGAAGATGAGGCTCCCAGCGGCGACGCTTTGTAGGTCCCTGCACCCGCGGTGGGAGAAGCGGCGACCCGCCCCCACCGGATCCCAGAACTCAGAGAATCTCGGGTGGACCGCATCAGCGATCTCCCGGACGCCATCCTTGGGGAGATCATCTCGCTTCTCCCCACCAAGGATTGCTACCGCACCCAAGTCCTCTCAATTCGGTGGCGCCCTCTATGGCGCGCCGTGCCCCTTAATCTCGACTGTCGTCAGCTATCTCTCTTCAATGATTTTGAAATCCCCAGAGCCATCATCTCCTCCCACCAGGGCTCCGTTCAAAGCCTCTGCATCCCGTCATGCTACCTGAGCAAGCATACCATGCCCTGCACGGTGGACGCCTGGCTGAAATCCCCTGAATTCACAGAACTACAGCTGCTTGAGCTCTACTATTCCCCTGGAAATCACATACCACATACCGAACGCCATGAACTTGTGCCCTCGGATCGATGTCCATCTCGCGGTTTTCCTCCTCTCTCCACACCGCCACCTTTGCGATGTGCTACCTACCAGACAATCCGGTACTAAACCTTCGACTCCTATTTCTCAAGAAACTTTCACTTGTGAGGGTTCATATATCTGAGGCCTCATTGCACAGCATCATCCACTCCGGTTGCCCTGCGCTGGAGTGCTTGGTGTTTGTTTTCACAGTTAGAATCGGTTGTCTCCAAATAAAGTCGCCTAACCTTGTAAGAATTGGAATTTCTTTTGACGGAAGGCAGCTCATCATCCAAGATGCCCCTTCACTTCAAAGGTTGATCCTTGATTCTAGTTATTCACCGTTGCAAATAACCGTCCGCTCTGTGCCTAAACTAGAGACCTTGGGTGTAATACATGATCTCTGTGCTCATTTCAATATGGTGTTTGGCTCCACGGTTCTTCATGTACTTTATATTATCATCTACACTTGTAACCATAAGCTGCATTTTAAATTTCTGAACATAATTTATATATCATCTTGGAGTACACATTTTGTACTAATATTATGTTCTATGCTCAATGAAGAGTTTCTCCATGGATGGCCTATCAATGGTGCTGGATTCTGACAAGATCTTATATATCCAAATGAATAGTTTTGATCTGAACAAGATTATTGGCTTGCTGCAATGCTTTCCATGTCTGGAGAAGTTGTATATAAAGGTGATAATTTCACGCACATTGGAAGCCCGCATATAGTGTACTAGAATTAACCGTTCAGCTGTTTCTCTTTCGACACTCTTCTTTTAGACCTTAACTATTTTCAATCTTCATGTCTATTTAGGCAACAAGACGGGGTAAGAAAGTTATAACCAATCGGTGGATTCGTAAGCATCGGGATTTTCTCACTTCTCATGAGATTCGATTGAAGACAATAACGCTAGAACGATATGTAGCCAACCGTGCAAACACAAGATTTGTCACATTCTTCCTGCTGAATGCGAGCTTACTATTGTCCATCAGGCTTAAGTTTATCAGCAACATGGTTTTGATGGATGGGTATGTCGAAGAGCAAAAAAAGGAGTTTTAGGTGGGCAAAAGAGCTTCTGAACGTGTCGGGCTTCTATTTACAACATATTGTGGTCATATTCCAGTAAATTTTACGACCGGGATGTTCATTCTATGGACCTGAGCGGTCCATTTGGTATGTTGCCAAAAATAGTGCCGGAGTTAGATGTTGTTGCCCTTTTCAATCTGGTTTTTTCGTAAACACGATGAACAATTAACCCTCGTGCTTTTGTATGCAGTTTGTAAGATGGAGTTAGATGTTCCTGCCCTTTTCAACTCATTTGTATTTGTCATATTTTCTTTGAAACAAGGCAAATGGCTTGCCATTCGTTTAATTTAGAGTGAAATATTGTAACAAATCCCAACCAAGGGAAATAACATCACTCTCGTGGCTGCTTGAGCTCACTTGTGCATTCTGAAGCCAAGTGATTAGCCCCCAGCAGCACCCACAAACTTATTTCAAACTAGCACATCAAATGGCTGTAAATTTTCATAGGAAAGGCTGCATGACCGTGACAGATTTGGATTCTGACATTTGGGACACGCGAGGAAATAGCCTATCCAAGGTGGTGCCGACTTACTAGCCAGTCAACAAATGATTCTTCCTACCAGCCGTTGGATTGACATCCAACATCTGTCGTGTATCTTCTATCTCTTATCTTCTTCTTCCACCAGCCGCCCAAACCAAACCACCCCGTCGGCTCCGCCTGCTCCCGCCTCCCACGGCTGGCTGCGCCTCCGCCGCCCTACCGTACGTACCCTCCAACGTTGGCCAGTCACTCCCTCTATTCCCCCACACGTCATGTTATTCTCCGGTGACGTCAGCCCCAACACGCACCCACACCCGAACCAGTCAACCCTCGTACTCCCCTGCGCCTGCGACTGGACCGGCGCATCTTCAATGGCTCCTGTTCGTTTCGTCCGAGGCCTCGCCGTCTTCCTCCGCCTTGCGACCATGGTTCGCTCGCCGTGCACGGTGCACCGCCCTTCTTGCGTTGTCAACGTCGTCAACAACCGAGAGGAACAAGGAGATGACTGTACATGGAGAGGATGACAGTAGGGACCCACCAGCGTCGTGGTAGCACGCAAGCAAGTGCCTCTATAGTACAAGCCCAAAAATATGGTTCCTCCTAATGGTTGGACATCTGGGGCTCACGCCATTGTCAACGTAGTCAATAAACGAGAGAATTACACTACGAGCGGCTGACACGGGGACCCGACAAGTCACGCAGTTTTTTTGAGGAACAAGCGGTTGTTATTTATACTAGTTTTAGCGACGGATCGAGGTAACAAACGGGCTAGGCGGGGGTCAGTGGCCCGTCTAGCTGTGGTTTTATTTATGTTTACCACATCATGAGCCCAGTTGTGTTTTTTTCTTGCTGAAAATGGCTAGCCCAGTTCTATTTTTTAAAGAAATACCCAAACAAGGCCTACTTGCTTTATCGGCCCTGCTGGGCTGCAAATCTTTCAAGATGAGGAGAGTTTCATTAGGTTTGCCCAGAAATGGGCTGTACATTTTTAAAACACATCAAACCGGGAATTAGTTTCAATTTTTTTCTTTACAAGATCTTAAATTCCATTGATTTTTATGCGTGGACAATTATTTGGATTTTATATTTATATAAATTATTTTTCAAAATAGTTTGAATGTGAATCGATATTTCTGGATTAAAAACAGTTATTAGGAATAATATGAAAAATTTTGTATACTTTTTAACCGTGGCCACAATATGGGGTCTGATGCTAACAAAAAGAAGATGGGCTCCAAAAAAATTCTTAAGAATTAGCAAATGGGCTGTACATTATTAGGAATAATGGCAGATGGGTTGTATGTTGTTTTCCACAGATTTGAGGCTGACGTGTGCGCCTACTACAGGTTGATGCATATGCTTTTATAAAAAAAAGGTTGACGCACACGCAACGCCCTGTCAACTTAGTCAACACATGAGAGCTATGACAGTTGGATGTCCATCCAACGGCTGTCGTGCTTCTTCAATCTCTGCTCTTCATGCTCAAGCCGCTCAAACAAGCGCCGGCGGGACTGCATGCTCCCTCCTCCCGCGGCCGGCTATGCTGCCGCGCAGGCCTCACGGCCCCACCGTACTCCCATCGCTGGCCTAGCCATCCCTCTACTCACCCACACATGTTGTTATTCTCCGGCAACGGCAGACGAACCAGTAAACCCTCGTACTCCTCCGCGTGGGAAACAACTGCCGAGTATTCCCTGGCTCCGTGTCGTTCCCTTCCTAGGCTTCGTCGTCGTCCACCATACAGTGCTCTCGGCGCGGCCTGGTCAGCGTGGTCAATGAACGACATCCATCCGGTGGATCAGATGCGTGGAGAGGCCGACAGCTGGGTCCACGGCCGCAAAGCAAGGAAATGCCTCCTTATTACAGCGCAAAATAATGATTCCTCCACCGACAGCTAGGACCCACGTGAAGGACCTCTGTATTTCGCAAAAAATGTTCCCCCCGATGACAGGTCGGACCCACCAGCTATATCTTCGCACGCAAGGAAGTGCCTCCTTATTATGCCCAAAAAAATGAATACCCCCCTGCTAGCTGGACCCACCATATTGTTGGGCTGACTTGTGGGCCTACTAAGTTGACGGGAACGGAGAGCTTTGGCAACTTAGTCAATACTCCAGTGACCGTATGATGTCCATCCAACGGCCATAGTGCTTCTTCAACCTCTGGTCTTCTTGCTCCAGCCGCCCAAAGCATCGCCGGTCGTGCCGCCTTCTCCTGCCTCCCATGGCCGGCTGTGCTACCGTGGAGGCCTCACCGCGCCCATACTACTCCCACCACTGGCCAGGCCATCCCTTCACTCACCCACACCCCCTCTTATTCTGCGGCGGCAGCCTCACACCGCAGCCGAACCAGTGAACGCCTCGTACTCCTCTCCGCGTGGGCATCCACTGCCGCGTCTTGCACGGCTCCGCGTCGTCCCCTTCCTAGGCCTCGCCGTCATCCACCGCCGTGGTGCTCTCCATCGGAAGAGTACTATACGTGGAGAGGCTGATGGCTAGGTCCATGGCCACAGCCCAGTTTTTTTGTGATTTGCCAAGTAAGTCGCTTTGTCAGGCCTGTTGGGCTGCAAATCTTTCAAGACGAGGAGAGCTTTCATTAATTTGCCGAGAATATGGCCCATAAGTAATGAGAAATGGTTTGTACATTTTTAAAACACATCAAACCGGCAATTAGTTTCAAATATATTTTTTCATTTCAAGATTTTAAATTACATTAATTTTTATGCGTGGAGAATTTGTTGGATTTTATATTGATATACATTTATTTTTTAAATCAGTTTGAATGTGAGTCGAAATTTCGGGATTAAAAACAGTTCGGACCGCACCGAAATATGCAAAATTTTGTATAATTTTTTAATCGTGGCCATAATATGGGCTGTAATGCTAACAAAAAGAATATGGGCTCCAAAAAAAACCTTAAGAATTAGCAAATGGGCTGTAAAATATTAGAAATAATGGCAGATGGGTTGTATATTGTTTTCCACAGATTTGAGGCTTTTCTAAAAAGGTTGGCCTTTAAGCTTGACCGTTGGATGTCCATCCAACGGCCGTCGTCTTCTTCAATCTCTGCTCTTCTGCTCCGGCCGCTCAAACAAGCGCCCGGCCGGGACTGCCTACTCCCTCCTCCCATGACGGCCGGGTGCTACCTTGAGGCCTCACCGCCCGACCGTACTCCCATCGCTGGCCTAGCCATCCCTCTACTCACCCACACCTACAGTTATTCTCCGGTGACGGCAGACGAACCAGTAAACCCTCGTACAGTCGTACTCCCCTCCGCGTGGGAAGCAACTGCCGAGTCTTCCCTGCCTCTGTGTCGTCCCTTTCCTAGGCCTCACCATCGTCCACCACGTGGTGCTCTCGGCGCGGCGTGATCAACGTGGTCAAGGACCGACTTCCATCGGAAGAGTACTGTGCGTGGAGACGCTGACAGCTGGGTCCACGGCCGCAGCAAGGAAGTGCCTCCTTATTATGCGCAAAATAATGATTCCTCCACCTGACAGCGGGGACCCACCAAAAGGGCCTCTGTATTTCGCGAAAAAAACGTTACCGCCACTGACAACTCGGACCCACCAACTATATCTTCGTAGGCAAGGAAGTGCCTCCTTATTACGCACAAAAAAAATGAATACTCCCCCTGTTAGCTGGGACCCAATATAGTGGCAGGCTGACTTGTGGGCCTACTAAGTTGACGGGGACGGAGGGCTTTGTAAACTTAGTCAATATGCACGATTCTAGCTCCAATGACCGTACGATGTCCATCCAACGGCCGTAGTGCTTCTTCAACCTCTGGTCTTCTTGCTCCTGCCGCCCAAACCAGCGCCAGTCGTGCCTCGTGCTCCTGCCTCTCGTGGCTGGCTGCGATGCGGCGGAGGCCTCACCGCCCCTACTACTCCAACCGCTGGCCAGGCTAGCCCTCTACTCACCCACACCCCCTGTTATTCTCCGGCAACGACAGCCTCACACCACAGCGAACCAGTGAACCCTCGTACTCCTCTACACGTGGGCATCCACTGCCGCGTCTTCCCCGGCTTTGCATCGTCCCCTTCCTAGGCATCGCCGTCGTCCACCGCCCTGGTGCTCTCGGTGCGGCGTAGTCAACGTGGTTAAGGAACGGCTTCCATCGGACGTGGACTATACGTGGAGAGGCTGACAGCTGGGTCCACGGCCACAGCAAGGAAGTGCCTCCTTATTACGTGAAAAATAATTATTCGTCCACCTAACAGGGGGACCCACCGGACGGGCCACCGTATTTCGCCCCCCTGACTGCTGGGACCCACCAGCTACATCTTCGCACGCAAGGAAGTGCTTGACAGTCGGGACCCACCTGGTCGAAGCGTACGTAGCGTTGTCATTCTGGTCGCTGACGATATGCATTACATATATCTTTGGTGGATGTAGAGGCGCGCACATAGCATGTACACGTACGTACAGTGGCCAGGGTGCAAGAAAGAAAATATGGCCATGTATGTGTGCATACGGGCGTGGTCTCGAATGCCTACTCGCGCATACGTACGGCCAGGGCTCGTGTACATGGCTGGGTCAGAACGGAGAAATAGCGTCGTCGTCGTGTTCATGGGGAGGCAACGGAATGTGTCGTGTTCATGGGGAGGCAACGAAATGCGTCGTGTTCATCGGGAGGCAACGGAATGCGTCGTGTTCATCGGGAGGCAACGGAACGCGTGGGAGCCATGGTCATTTTTCATCGGGAGGGCTTGGACGGAACATGCGATGGAAACGAGGCCTGGCGTACCGCAAAACGGAGGAAACAGACCTCCTACTTTCGGAACGGGGTCCTGTTGATCTGGAGGGGTGTGGCGTACCACAAAATGGACGAAACGGACCTCCTACGGTCGAAACGGGGGTCCTGTTGATCGGGAGGGGTGTGGCGTACCGCAAAATGGACGAAACGGACTTGTGTTGGAGTGCTACGGTCGAAACGGGGGTCCTGTTCATCGGGAGGGGTGTGGCGTACCGCAAAAGCAGGACTCCACGGATACCGTTCATCTCCACCGTCGACCTCCTCCAGCCTCCACGGGCTCCTGTTCATCCAGCCTCCACCGCGTGCTACTCCACCGGCTACTGTTCAACCACCCCTCCACCATCTACTGTTCATCCAGCCCTCCACACCACTGGGTCCTGTTCAACCACCCCTCCACGGGCACCCCTCCACCATCTACTGTTCATCCAGCCGTCCACACCACGGGGTCCTGTTCATCCACCCCTCCACGGAACCCCTCCACCGTCTCATCGCTCATCCAGCCCTCCACCACACCACGGGTCCTGTTCATCCGCAGGCAACGCCACCGCTCCTTTGTTCATCCAAACCCCCCCATAGCGCTCACTTCGCTCATACAATCGATCGGCTTGATTAGCAGCGATGGCGAAGGAATCGCTCGATCGGGTTCGATTAACGACCATCGATCAATCGCCGGGTTCGATGTCGTAGCCTGCAGTGCAATCGCTCGGGTTCAGTTAGAGCCCAACGCCTCGCTCGGGTTCAGTTAGAGCCAACGCCTCGCACACACGTGCGTACATGTATGTGAGAAACGCGCATCGCTCGGCCCTCGACCTCCCACCGTAACCGGGAACTCCCCGAAATTTTCCTCCCCCTCGCTTTAACCACGCTTTTTTCCATCATGGATGGCCCAAAGAATGTCATGCAGCTGCGTCTCCGGCCCGCCCAGGACGAAAAGCCCATTTTCTATCATGATTTTTTGTTATAGAAGTAGGAGCCCACCACATCTATGATGATACCGGGTTTTGTCACAATTATCGTTATAGAAGTGTCATATGTATGACAGAAAAAATTTAGTTCGGCCCAAAATGTCACGGATGTGTCTTTTTTTTGTAGTGTGATGCTACCTTGGAGACTCACAAGTTCGGCTCCATCTACTATCTGTTGTCAGGGCTACCTACCATCAACACTATACTGAGGCACACTCTGTTGCCCAAATCAGGAGATGACAGGATGATCAGATGTCGGGGGTTTGGGGCGACATATGCTAAAGGATGTCTTATCATGGTGGGAGCTAGTAAGACGTAGCCGGTGCCTGGAAACGGGATAAGGCGTAGGCACGAAAGCCGGCGCACTTTACCCAGGTTCAGGGCTCTCCTAGGAGATAACACCCCTAGTCCTGCTCTGCGGGGTCTCCGCATGATCACTAACTCAACAAGTGACTACAAATGCTCCTTGAGCTGTTTGGCTAGAGGAGGAAGAAGGGCAGGGCTAGCTCTACTCCTCTCTCTATGTGGTGTGTGTAGTATCTCAGGGCTGAACCCTTTGCATGGGTGCCCTGAGGGGTTTATATAGGACTACCCCCCAGGGGTACAATGGTAATCTGGCCGGGCGGTAGGACCCGGCTGTCAGTGTCTCTAGTCGCTGGCTTCTCCGCCGGCAGCTGGGGCCCGCCGCCTGGTGGGTCCATTGGCTGTCTTGTACTTGGTCGACACAGCCGCTCCATGTGGCGGGTCTTGCCGGCTGCTTAGTACTGTAGTTGTGCCACTGATGATGTGTGCTTTGTCGGGGGAGCGTGGCTACATTCCCGCCGCCTGGTCGGCGTTCACTGTAGCCACTCCCCGTCTCTTCTGGTTAATGACGCATGGACTCCAAGGGAGGGGGAGGGCCACCTGGTCAGGAGTCGGCCTCGGCACAAGCCGGCTGATCAGGGCTCGTCGTCTTCTGGCTTCTCACAGATAGGTAGGGCCCGCCGCTTATGGGTTGTACCGACAGTCCTCGTGGGAGCATGGCCTTCTCTGCCATGGGTGATGTCATGGGTCACGTGGCAACAGTGTCACGTTGGGCGAGGGGTGTCCGCCCAGTATGTCGCACTGTGGCCAAGCTCCATCCTGGATTCGGGGTTGGCAGACTACACTGTAGCCACGCCCCATCTCGTCTTGTTTATGTGGGTGCAAACTTTGAGGGCGTGAGGGGGCCGCCTGCTAGGAGTCGGCCGCTCTGGAGGCCTCCTACTAGGGGTCGGCCCACCTCATGGTCGTCCTTTAGGTTTCGCCGTCTTCTACAAGTTGGCCGCTCAGATGAGCCGGCCCCAAGAAGGCGGCCCTTTGTCTTTAATGCTTGAGGGGCGCAGCCGGCCCCGGTGTCTTGAAATACCAGGGGAGGCTGATGAGGCTACCCGTGGTCATTTACTCCGACAGTAGTCCCCGAAGCTGGTCAGTAGTCGCGGCTGAAGAGGCGAGAAGCCTCAGCAGCTTCCTACTCCGAGTGGTTGCTGATCGCGCTTCGTATGTCTTCTGAGGTGCCGACAGCTAGGAGTCGGCCGTGACCAAGCAGGGCACCTGGTGATTTCGAAATGTCGTGGCGAGAGCCATGTGGCGTGCCAGCCAGGCGCCGGTCTTGCCGCCCGCATGCCACGCGGCGTCCGCCGGCCGAACCGGCCTGCCAGCCCACGCGCGTGACGGGACGTCGCCATAGGTCGGGGCCCACCACTACCGGGCCTCGGCACACACGCGGATCCTCTGCGGCCGAGGCGGACAGTTGGGACTCCGTGGCGCAGTAAATGTGCATCGTTACTGCGCGGTAAACGCGAGGTCGTGGGTACAGTTAATCCCACCTCCCCCCATGTTCCCGCCCCCTCAGCTCCGCCGCCTGGGGCTATAAGTAGGGGGAGGAGGGGAGCGGCAGACGCACGCGCGCCCTCCTCTCCCTTCACCATTTCCCTTCTCTTCTCTCTGCTGTCGCCGCACCCCCGCATCTTGCCGAAGTGTCGCCGCAGCCCAGCGTCGCTGAGCCTATCCTCCCCGCAGCGTCGCTGCTCTGCCGCGGGTTCGCGCGTTCGTCGTCGCATCGTGCCTCCGTCGGGCGTCGCTCTCATGGCGGCGAGCGGGGCGGCGACTGGGATGGCTCGAACGTCCATGATGATCACCTCTCCTTCCCGCAAAACGCGGCGGCTTCCTGGCGAGGGCTACGTACAGGTACGCGCTCCACCTGAGAAGGAGATCTTGCCGGCGCCGGAGGAAGGCGAATACGTCGTCTTCCGGTCGCATTTCCTCCGCGGCTTCGGCATGCCGGCAAGCGGCTTTCTCCGGTCCTTCCTCCAGTTCTATCGCCTCCGTCCGCACCACCTCACACCAAACACGATGGTGCTGTTGTCCACCATCATTACTCTCTGCGAGGGTTACCTCGGTGTTCTCCCCACCCTCGAGCTCTGGGGGGAGTTCTTCTACACCAAGCTCGGCACTGCCGCCAAGGGGGAGGCGGCCCAGTGCGGATCCTTCATTGCGGTGCAGCATCCGGGCGCCGGGAACTGCTTCCCGGCTATCAGCGCGACACAGTCGGTCAAGCTGTGGCAAAAATCGTATTTCTACGTCAAGAACGTCCACCCGACGCTGGACTTTGTGAACCTGCCGGCTGAACCCCGCACCAACTGGACTTTCAAGCCGAGGACGCTGTCGGCCGCCTCCACCACCACCATGGCTCGGCTCAAGGTGATGACGGAGTCGGAGGGCCTCAAGGGGTCGGACCTGCTGACTGCCTTCATGGTGCGCCGAGTGCTCCCTCTTCAAGGACGGCCTCATCTGATCAGCCGGAGATGCCGGACACGGAAGTGGCCTGGCTGGTGAACTATATCTCGAACTACAAGCTCTCGGAGGCAGAGTGGCAGTTCGGCAAGCAGCCATACTCCCGCATAGACCCGCCGCCCGCAGGGAGTCCTCAACTCTTTTCTTTTTATTTGTCGGGTTCTGCTTTGCCGCCTGATCAGTCGGTCACGATGCAGATCTTCACAACCCAGCTGGCAGCCGACACCCTGGAGCAGGGTCAGGAGTACCTGCCGGACCGGTCAGCGAGTGACGCGGATGACCCCGACTTGGGGGCGGCCGCCTTGGAAGAAGATGACGCCACGAGTGGTGGTGGCGGAGCAGGCAGCTCCGGAGGAGGCATCATTGAGGACTGGCATGACGACGACGAGGAGGAGGCCGAACTGTGTCGCCCGCAGGGCGCCGACAAGGCGGGCGCGAGCTCCTTAGTGGCGACGACCGCACTAGGCGGCGCGCCGAAGCGCCAAGCCGGCCCGCCGCTGTTCGGCAGCCGGCCAAAGAAGCCCCGGAACATGGCCGCCGCGACCAGGTGGCAGAAGGCCGCCGCCAAGGCGGACCAGTTTCAGAAGGCCCCGAAGCAGCCGCCCATGATGTCTTCGTAAGTGTTTGCTATCTCTTGTGCTTTCTTTTTCTTCCTTCTTGCAAACTCCTTCTGAGTTTCTTCTTTTTCTTGTTTGAACAGGGCCCCGCTCTCTCTTAAGCGGTCGGCCTCTGCTTCCGTGATTGGGGCGACGGAAGGTTCCGCCAACACCCGCCGTGTTGACCCACGCGCCGAGCTCCAGGCGGTGACGGAGCGAAACGCGCAGGAGGCGCGTGAGGAGCGGGAGGAGGTGGAACGGCAGAAAGCAGCGGCAACCAAGGCGGCGCAGGATGAAGCCGACGCTGTGGCCAAGGAGCGGGCGGACGCGGCCGGCAAGGCGCAGGAGGCGGAGGTGGACCACAGCCAGGCTCCACAACGCGTCGTCCCATTGCGCTCCGCGCCACCCGCGCCCGAGATCCCGGCGCCGACTGGGGGAACCGGCAATGATGAGCCAATCATGGAAAGGGGAGGGGGCGACATCGTCATCTTGGGGGCGGAGGTGCCCCCGCAAGTGCCGACTGCTGACGCACAGAGCAGTCGGCCTGAAGTGCCACTGCCGCCACCAGCTGGCAAGGAGTTGGTGGTGAGCTCGACTCCGGTGTTCCGCACTCCGGGGCGCCGTCGTTCGGAGAAGGCGGCGTCAGCACAAAGGTCGTTGGACTTTGGGGCCGCAAGTTCTTCGGCCCCTGACGCTGAGGCCAGCAGCACCGCCCCACTAGAGTGGACTCCTGGGGGCGGGAAGGGCGTGCTGAATCGGGCGGCGAATGACGTCCAGGCCCATCTTTAGGCCCAAGGCGCCGTCCTCCAGCAGTACACAAAGGAGTTCTTAGCGACGCGTGCAGCCATCCTGGTATGTCTATTGATTGCTTATTTATTATTCTTGCGATCTTCTTGAAATATTCGATTGAAGCGCGCTAAGCTCTGCTGGGTGTAGCCCCGAGTTTTGTACCGGTCTTTGAAGCGAGGCGGCTTCGGAACTTAAAAGTAAGTTCCGAGTGCTAACCTTTTTCTTTTCTCTTTTGTTGTCTTTGTTGCAGGACTACCACAACATCCGCGCGGCCGCCTTCAACTCCTATGTCTCGGAGCTGGCCAAGCGGACCGCCGACCTATCGGACAGCCGGAGTAAGCAGGTGTAGCCCTCGAGATTCGGGTCGACTGCTGAGCAATCAGGCCGGATCTTCCAGCAACTACTTTTTTCTTTTGTTGATCTGCTGACTGTCTTTTCTTTCTTGTCTTCTGCTGGAGCCAACGCCACCTGGCAGCAGCAGCTGGGCAAGCCCCAAACCGCGTTGCGTGCTAAGGAGGATGAGTGTCGCAAGGCGACCGAGGAGCGTAACCGCCTGGCCAAGAATCTGGCTGACCAGGCGGATCAGCACAAGGCGGCCCTCCACGCAGCGAAGGACAGCGAGGCCAGCCTCCTGGCCGAGTTTGAGGCTGAGCGTTCGAGCTGGGCCGAGAAGGAGAAGGCGCTGAACGACAGCTATGGCCATATCGAAGACATGATCGATGGTGAGTTGCCTCTTCCTTTTGAATAGCCGCTGACTGCTGCAGAAGTCGGCTTCTAGCTTCTAATATTTTCTTCTTATGCAGAATTCTTCCCTGGCTACGCCGTTGCCGCCGGTCAGGCCATCGAGGCACGCCGTGAAGAGCGAAGGTGCGGAAATCACGCCCAACGCGCCCTGAACCCTCAACGAGCAGCTTCTCGTCACCCAAGTGCATCTTCAGCTGGCTCATCGAATGCTTCGTCGCCTGCAGCGCGTCGGAGCCCAGGTGTTGTCCGCCCTTTGGCCAGAAGCCAACATTCCGCCCACTCCCAAACAAACTGCCGACTGGCTGGGAGTGGCAGTTGGCTGCCTTGAGACGTGGAAGGGCTCCTCACCCCGAGCGGGTGCATGCAGGGCCTTGGAATTCGTCAAGGCCTGGTATCCGGGCTGAACCTCGACCATTTGGCCACCTTTCAGCAGGAGGCCACCGGGGAGTTGGCGGTGGTGGCGGCAAAGATTACTCAGCATGCGGCGGCAATCGCCGAGTACACCAACACCGATAACTTCATCCCCGAGCTAGACAAGGAGGGTGTCGAGCTGCCGCCCAACTGGTTCGGGCTGAACTCGGCTGATGGCGAGGACTCAATGGAGGAGATCGCCTCCAGCGACAAAGGTGAGGACGAGGAGGGCGAGGATGGTGAAGACGACGCATCGGAGGACGGAGCGGATGGCACTACAAAAAAAAGACACATCCGTGACATTTTGGGCCGAACGAATTTTTTTCTGTCATACATATGGCACTTCTATGACGATAATTGTGACAAAACCCGGTATCATCATAGATGTGGTGGGCTCCTACTTCTATGACAAAAAAATCATGACAGAAAATGGGCTCTTCGTCCTGGGCGGCCGGAAACGCAGCTACATGACATTCGTTGGGCCTTCCATGACGGGAAAAACCGTTGTAGAAGCGAGGGGGAGGAAAACTTCGGGGAGTTCCCAGTTACGGTGGGAGGTTGGGGACCGAGCGATGCGCGTTTCTCTCGTACACGTACGCGCGTGTGTGTGAGGCGTTGGCTCTAACTGAACCCGATCGAGGCGTTGGGCTCTAATCAACCCAAGTGATTGCCGCTGCGAACTACGCATTCACGAACCTGAGCGACCGATCGATGGCTGTTAACTGAACCCGATCGAGCGATTCCTTCGCTACTGCTGCTAACTGAAACCGATCGATGCTGCCTCTGGGATGAACAGTGAGCATTGAGGAAGGGTTTGGATGAACAGTGAGCGGTGGCGTTGCCTCTGGATGAACAGGACCTCGTGGTGTGGTGGAGGGCTGGATGAACAGCAGACAGTGGAGGGGTACCCGTGGAGGGGTGGTTGAACAGGACCCTGTGGTGTGGAGGGCTGGATGAACAGTAGACGGTGGAGGGGTGCCCGTGGAGGGGTGGTTGAACAGGACCCCGTGGTGTGGAGGGCTGGATGAGCGAGACGGTGGAGGGGTGGTTGAACAGTGGCCGTGGAGTAGCGCGCGGTGGATGCTGGATGAACAGGAGCCCGTGGAGGCTGGAGGAGGTCGATGGTGGAGATGAACAGTATCCCGTGGAGCCCCGTTTTGCGGTACGCCACACCCCTCCCGATGAACAGGACCCACGTTTCGGCCGTAGGATGTCCGTTTCATCCGTTTTGCGGTACGCCACACCCCTCCCGATCAACAGGACCCCCATTTCGACCGTAGGAGGTCTGTTTCCTCCGTTTTGCGGTGCGCCACACCCCTCCCGATCAACAGGACCCCTGTTTCGACCGTAGGAGGTCCGTTTCGTCCATTTTGCGGTACGCCACACCCCTCCCAATCAACAGGACCCTGTTTCGAACGTAGGAGGTCTATTTCCTCCGTTGTGCGGTACGCTATGCCTCGTTTCCATCGCCTGTTCCGTTCAAGCCCTTCCGATGAACATGACCACGCATTTCGTTCCGACCCAGCCGGTTGGCTCCCACGCGTTCCAGTGCCTCCCGATGAACACGACGCATTCCGTTGCCTCCCCATGAACACAACGCATGCCGTTGCGTCCCCACGAACACGACGACGACGCAGTTTCTCCATTCCGACCCAGCCATGTACATGAGCCCTCGCCATACGTATGCGTGAGTAGGCGTTCGAGACCCTGCCCATATGTACGTACGTGGCCGTATTTTCTTTCTTGCACCCTGGCCGCTGTACGTACATGTACATGCTACGTGCGAGCCTCTACTACGACACGTGCGCGCCTCTACATCCACCAGTATATATTTGCGTACACGTTCGCGACCAGAATGACAACGCTACGTACGGTTCGACCAGGTGTGTCCCGACTATCAGGCACTTCCTTGCGTGCGAAGATGTAGCTGGTGGGTCCCAGCAGTCATGGGGGCGAATCATTTTTTTTGCCCGGATGCACTTCCTTGCGTGTGAAGATGTAGTTGGTGGGTCCCAGCAGTCAGAGGGGAAACGTTTTTTCGCGAAATATGGTGGCCCGTCCGGTGGGTCTCCGCTGTCAGGTTGAGGAATCATTATTTTGCTCGTAATAAGGAGGCACTTCCTTGCGGCGGCCGTGGACCCAGCTGTCAGCCTCTCCACATACAGTCCACATCCGATGGAAGTCGTTCCTTGACCACGTTGACCACGCCGCGCCGAGAGCACCAGGGCGGTGGACGACGGTGAGGCCTGGGAAGGGGACAATGCGGAGCCGGGGAAGACGCGGCAGTGGATGCCCACGCGTAGAGGAGTATGAGGGTTCACTGGTTCGCTGCGGTGTGAGGCTGCCGTCGCCGCAGAATAACAGGGGGTGTGGGTGAGTAGAGGGATGGCCCGCCAGCGGTGGGAGTAGTAGGGTGGTGAGGCCTCCACCGCGCCATCGCAAACGGCCACGGGAGGCAGGAGCACGAGGCACGACCTACGCTAGTTTGGGCGGCTGGAGCAAGAAGACCAGAGGTTGAAGAAGCACTACGACCGTTGGATGGACATCGTAAGGTCACTGGAGCTAGAATCGTGCATATTGACTAAGTTGACAAAGCCCTCCATACCCGTCAACTTAGTAGGCCGACAAGTCAGCCTGCCACTATACTGGGTCCCAGCTAACAGGGGGAGTATTCATTTCTTTTGTGCATAATAAGGAGGCACTTCCTTGCGTGCGAAGATATAGCTGGTGGGTCCGAGTTGTCAGCGGCGGTAACGTTTTTTTCGCAAAATACAAAGGCCCTTTCGGTGGGTCCCTGATGTCAGGTGGAGGAATCATTATTTTGCGCGTAATAAAGAGGCATTTCCTTGCGTGCGACCATGGACTCAGCTGTCGGCCTCTCCATGTACAGTCCACTTCAGATGCATGTCGGTCGTTGACCACGTTGACCAGGCCGCGCCGAGAGCACCAGGGCGGTGGACGAGAGTGAGGCCTAGGAAGGGAACGACACGGAGGCAGGGAAGACTCGGCATTTGTTTCCCACACGGAGGCGAGTACGACTGTACGAGGGTTTACTGGTTCGTCTGCCGTCGCCGGAGAATAACAGCAGGTGTGGGTGAGTAGAGGGATGGCTAGGCCAGCGATGGGACTACGGTGGGGCGGTGATGCCTGCGCGGCAGTAGAGCCGGCCGCGGGAAGGAGGGAGCAGGTAGTCCCGACGGCGCTTGTTTGAGCGGCTGGAGCAGGAAGAGCAGAGATTGAAGAAGCACGACGGCCATTGGATGGCCATCCAACAGTCACTGCTTGTGCGTCAACCTTTTTTTAGGAAAGCCTCAAATCTGTGGAAAACAACATACAACCTATCTGCCATTATTTCTAATAATTTACAGACCATTTGCTAATTATTATGGTTTTTTTTAGCCCATATTCTTTTTGTTAGCATTACAGCCCATATTGTGGCCACGGTTAAAAAATTATACGAAATTCTGCATATTTCGGTGCGGTCCGAACTGTTTTTAATCCCAAAATTTCGACTCACCTTCAAACTGATTTTAAAAATAAATGTATATCAATATAAAATCCAATAAATTCTCCACGCATAAAAATTAATGTAATTTAAAATCTTGAAATGAAAAAAAAATATTTGAAACTAATTGCTGGTTTGATGTGTTTTAAAATGTACACCCATTTCTCATTATTGATGGGCCATTTTCTCGGCCAGCCGAATGAAAGCTCTCCTCGTCTTGAAAGATTTGCAGCCCAACAGGCCTGACAAAGCGACTTACTTGGCAAATCACAAAAAAACTGGGATGTGGCCGTGGACCCAGCTGTCAGCCTCTCCATGTACTGTAATCTTCCGATGAAATGTCGTTGACCACGTCGCGCCGAGAGCACCAAGGTGGTGGACGACGGCGAGGCCTAGTAAGGGGACAACGCGGAGCCTGGGAAGACGAGGCAGTGGATGCCCACGCGGAGAGGAGTACGAGGTTTCACTGGTTCGGCTGCGGTGTGAGGCTGCCGTCGCCATGAGGCACAGCTAGCGGTGCGAGTAGTAGAGGCGATGAGGCCTCATCGGCAGACCTGACCGACCACTAGAGGCAGCAGCAGCGGTCTCCCGGTGCTGGTTTGGGCGGCTGGTGCAAGAAGAGCAATGATTGAACAAGCAGCAGGACCGTTCGATTCAAATCCAACGGATTCTTCTTTGCTAGAATCGTTGTTGACTAAGTTGACAAGCTCTGCGTCTGGCGTCAACTTAGTAGGCCCTGAGTTAACCTCCCAACCGGTGCGCCCTGATGTCGATGGGAGGAATCATTTTTTCGCGTAATAAGGAGGCAGTTGATTGCGTGCGGCCAGGGCCGGAGGGAGTAGGGTGGGCTGTGGAAGCCTGCGTGACATCACAATGAGCCACAAGAGGAGGAGCAGGCAGTCCCTGGCCGCTAGTTTAAGCGGTGGCGAGGAAGTTCAGAGATTGAAGAAGCACGTCGGCCGTTGGATGGACATCCAACACTAACTGCTGCTAGAATCATGTGTTCACTGACAAAGCCTTGCGTAAACAAGTCATCCTCGAAATCTGTGGTGTGTACAACCCATTTGCTACTATTTTTATAATTTTTTACTCATTTTCTAATTCATATGGAATTTATTGCAGCCCGTTTTCCATTTTTAGAATTCCTGGCCATTTTCTGGTCAAGATTGTGGTCAAAAATTAACTAAATATGTGGGAAATTTTGAAATTTCACAAATTTTGCCGAGAACGAAATATTCTTAATCCAAAAATTAATAGCCATACTAAAACAAATTTAAAAATAAATTAATACTATGTCATGTTAAATCCAATGAAATACGTATAAGATATTAGTGAAGAACAAAAAAAAAACTTATATCCCATTTGCTATAATTTTTTTGGAATTTTCAACCCCTTTTGATATTACTTTTAACAGACATTGACCATACTCTTAAGCCAGGTCGGAATGCATCCCTCCATGTCTTGAAAGATTTGCAGCCCAGATGGTCGGAGAAAACAAATAGGCCTAGCTTGGGTATTCTTCAAAAAGAAATACTGGCTACCTATTTTCCCAAAGAACTGGTGCATGAGCATTTAGCTTTATTTATTTACTTATTTATGTTTAGGGACCATGAGCATGTACCGGGCGGATTCATGTGAGAGCCTCCCTTCCGATTAATTATGGGCTTCTATATTGGGCCTTCATCAATGGGTTGCATGTTATCAACAAGTGGAAAATGTGTTCCGTCGAAAAAATAGTATACGCCACGTGCATGCAGGGGCACTAAAGGATCGAACCGTGCAACGACTTCCAAAACATTGTGTTTGTCATTCTAACAACACATTTATTCAACCAACAGACGCAATATACTACTGATCATACATTGAAAACAGCAGCAGCTCTCTCTTCCAAAAAAAGCAGTAAACAGGCCAGAAGAGTGAAGACGCAGCTCTCTCTTCCAAACCAAACATCAGCCATCATTACAAAAGGGATACCAAAAAAGAACAAGTGTATGCATCAAACTAAATAAAGATCCTACTACACCAAGTGTATGCATCTAACTAATTGGCTCAGTTAGACGTTACTATTTATTAAGCTGTGGAGATTACCTGACGGCTTGGACCAGATGGGTGCACGATGGGGAAACTCTAGCCGGTGTCGAAGTCGATACTTGCGAACCTCTCTCCTACTTTGGGCTGCAGAGCGTGGCGGCACATATCGTGGTATGGTGCATGCAGAGACACATGGTACGCTGTGTACACAGTTTTGCTCGATGAACGAAACTGCGCTGCCATCATGATCCTTGCTGTCGGTTATCTCCTCGTTAATTGGATAATTCAGTCCAACAAATGTAGAGCGTGTACCAAGGCTACTTACCAGCCTCCAAGAAAATTCCTCAAGGCCCGGAGAAGCTGGGATCCTTCTCAAAGACCTTACAAAGGATCGTGATTGTATTCCGCGAAACAACACGTGCGATGCGTCTTGACGATCATCATTCTTTCGCCGTCGTCGACGAGTCTGGAACCACCGCAATCGCCATGCCGCTTTTCTTTGAAAGGTTACGGGATTAGGAAGGGTAGGGACACCAAGCGCCTACAATATCATATCAAGTTGAGTCAAATAAAAAGGGCTCTTGATTTAGTCAATCTTAAGAACAACATGTTATGAGCATGAATATTTTTTCAGCAAATGTTGACAGTAATATAAGCAAGCCATCATGATATCATAGGAAAGTAACATACTTCTGTAACAGCCGTTTGTAGCGATGACTGGAGTAGGCCAGCAATACGTCCAGCCATAGAAGGAGTCGACGGCATAAATGAAGCCTTGTGTTCAATGGCATCAGAGAACCATGGAGGATGTATGATCCTGAGATGGACGTGCAGATTTATCCACTTACCGCAGTGACCTGTCAGATAGGCGAGACCGCGTTTGAAGAACGCAATCAGACTGAAGTCTTTATAACTCGCAGATCTTGTGGGCACTTGGCAGATTACAACTTGAGCAAATAAAACTTGGTATCATGTTGGCTACTGTAAGATTTCGAGTATTCTGGACCGCGGTGCCAAAGCAGTGTGCTACGTCTTGAGCTTGCGTTGATTTTCCCCGAAGAGGAGAGGATGATGCAGCATAGTAGCGTAAGAATTTCCCTCAGTTTTTGAGAACCAAGGTATCAATCCAGTAGGAGGCCACGCGCAAGTCCCTCGTGCACCGCACAAAACGATAGCTACTCGCAACCAACGCGATTAGGGGTTGTCAATCTCTTCACGGTCACTTACGAGAGTGAGATCTGATAGAGATAATATTTTTGGCATTTGTGGTATAAAGATGCAAAGTGAAAAGTAAAAGCAAAGAAAGTAAATAAAGTGATGCAGATTGATATGATGAGAATAGACCCGGGAGCCATAGGTTTCACTAGTGGCTTCTCTGAAGAGCATAAGTATTCTACGGTGGGTGAACAAATTACTGTTGAGCAATTGACAGAATTGAGCATAGTTATGAGTATATCTAGGCAATGATCATGTATATAGGCATCACGTCCAAAACAAGTAGATCGAAACGATTTTGCATCTACTACTATTACTCCACTCATCGACCGGTATCCAGCATGCATTTTTTAACGCCCCGGATTCGATGCGCCAGGTGTTTGCGAGTTATTCGCCGTCGTTGCCATGTCATATGCTTGCGTGTTGCACTTTGCCATGTCATCATCTGCATTTCATATCATGTCATCATGTGCATTTCATTTTGCATACGTGTTCGTCTCATGCATCCGAGCATTTTCCCGTTGTCCGTTTTGCAATCCGGCACTCCTATGTCTCCCGGCGCCCCCTTTTGCCTCTTTTCGTGTGCGGGTGTTAAACGGTCTCGGAATGGCCCGAGGTTTGCCAAGCGCCCTTGGTATAGCACCGGTAGACCGCCTGTCAAGTTCATGCCATTTGGAGGTCGTTTGGTACTCCAACGGTTAACCAGGTAACCGCAAAAGCCTCTATTTGTGTGCAGCCCAACACCCCTTTCAAAGTGGCCCAAAACACAGCAAAACCCCCTCCATGCTCTCGGTCGTTCGATCACGATCGCGTGGCCGAAAACCGCTCCTCATTTGGACACTCCTAGCTCCCTCTACCTATAAATATGTACACCCCCCGGATTTTCGCAGTCCAACCCTACAAATCGCCCTCCGCCGCCACCGGACGTGTCCGCGTCGCGCCGGACACGTCCTCCGCCACCCTCCCGCGAATCAGCCGTCGCCACGTGGCGAGTCGCCGTTCTCCGCTGTCGCGGCCCGCGGAAACCCTGCCGCCCGAAGGCCCCAACGCCGCCGCCGCCCGCCAGCGCCTCGCCCGCCGCGGGTCCCCGCCGCCGCCTCCTCATCTCCGCCCGGCGACCGTTGCCGCCCGGCCGCCCCGCCCGCGCCGCCCGTGGAGTGCCGCCTCGCGCGCGCGCCCTCTGCCGCCTCTCCGCCCGGCGCCCGCCCGCGGTGCCGAACTCCGCCGCCCGCCGAACCCCCCCGTCCGTGGCGCCCTCGCCGTGCGCCGCTGCGCCGTTCGCGCCCGGTGGCCGCCGTTCCCGGCCGGATCCGGTACGGGACCGGCCGGATCCGCATCCGCCAAGCCACCCCGAGCCCTCCACGCCGGCGCCGCCCTTCCCCACTGCTCCGGCCGCCTTCTCCGGCGAGATCCGGCCCTGCCTCGGAATCCGTGCACGAGGTTGACTTTCCCCCTCCAAAATTTGCCCAAGTCCTCAGATCTGCATATTTTCATGCCAGGTTCATGCCATCATATCTCTGCATCCGTAGCTCCGTTTTGTGTGTGTAATATTTCCAATTGTTCGCCTCGACGAGTACATCATGTCGTTCCATTACATCATTTTCATTGAAGCTCATCTTGATGCCCGAAATGATGTTAGAAGAGGGCTATGTGATGTTTGTTTCGGATTCTTATCAGAACATGCACTTTTGTCATTTTTGCCATGATTGATGTGTGCACCCTATGAACTTGAGTCCTACATGTGTTTTGTAATATGCCATGTCATCTTTACAGGGGTGTATGCCATGTATTTTTGTGATCTCTGTGGTCAGTAAGGACTTTTGTTCTATGCATTTAGTAGTATCATTTCATGCCTTTGTTTGCCATGTTAAGTTCCTGCAACATGTTGTTTGATAGCTCTAAACATTGCAACCTGATGTTATTTCCTGAAAAGTCTCAAACTGTTATTATTTGCAATCTTGCCATGTCCTTTTGAGCATGTTCTAGTGATTTCTGGAGATAGCTCAGTGTTCACGTTTTGTAATGCTTTACCTGTACATCATGTCCATGCCTTTTTTTTCACATTCAGATGCTGTCGCATATTGTTTTGATGCTTGCAATATGCCTACTTGCTGTCTTGGACAGATTGTTGCTATAACTTGTATTGCGTGTATGTGTTGAACCGTTGCTCCGTTTTGAGTGTGCTCTATATGAAACTTGCTTGTTTTTGCATGTAGTTTCATATTATCATGTTGCATCCTTGTTTTGATGTGTTTTCTTGATGTTTGTATGCATTTTTGCATCAATGCCATGTTTATCTTGTTTTGCTCATATCTTGACTAGAATTTCGTGTAGATCATCTTGGTGCATCTTAACTTGCTGTTTAAGAACTTGAACATAAGGTTTATTCAGATCTGGACCAATTTTGAAATTTGCATATGAGGACTTACCGGAATTGTTCTATGTTGTTTCCGGCCTCATTTAAACTTGCTTTGATGTGTTGCTCTTGTATGCATCATCTCTTGCCATGAGTAACTTCATGTAGCTTTGTCATGCATCATGCTTGGTTGTGCATCATGTCTTGTCTATGTGTGGTGTGTTTAACATGTTGTGTGCTTCTTCTTGTTAGTTCCTGTTTCGTTGCGATTGTGAGGATTCGTTCGTCTACGCTTGGTTCGTCTTTGTGGCTTCATCTTTTTCATGGACTCGTTCTTCTTCCTTGCGGGATTTCAGGCAAGATGACCGCTACCCTGGATCTCACTACTATCATTGCTATGCTAGTTGCTTTGTTCTATCGCTATGATGCGCTACCTATTACCTGTTTATCAAGCCATCCCAAATTGTCATGAACCTCTAATCTTTGTCAACCTTCCTAGCAAACCGTTGTTTGGATATGTTACCGCTTTGCTCAGCCCCTCTTATAGCATTGTTAGTTGTAGGTGAAGATGAAGTTTGTTCCTTGTTGGAACATGGAGATGTTGTTCCTTGTTCGAACATGTTTACTTGTGGGGATATCACAATATATCTTATTTAATTAATGCATCTATATACTTGGTAAAGGGTGGAAGGCTCGGCCTTATGCCTGGTGTTTTGTTCCACTCTTGCCGCCCTAGTTTCCGTCATATCGGTATTATGTTCCCGGATTTTGCGTCCCTAACGCGGGTCGGGTGATTTATGGGACCCCTTGACTGTTCGCTTTGAATAAGACTCCTCCAGCAAGGCCCAACCTTGGTTTTACCATTTGCCTCACCACTACCTACCTTTCCCTTGGGAGTAATTAACCCAAGGGTCATCTTTATTTAGCCCCCCCGGGCCAATGCTTGTCTAAGTGTTGGCCCGAACCGAGTAGACTGCGGGGCCCCCTCGGGGAAACTCGGGATCTGGTTTTACTCGTAGGATGTCTCATCCGGTGTTGCCCTGAGAACGATATATGTGCAGCTCCTATCGGGATTGTCGGCGCATCGGGCGGCTTTGCTGGTCTTGCTTTATTGCTGTCGAAATGTCTTGTAGCCGGGATTCCGAGACTGATCGGGTCTTCCCGGGGAGAAGGAATATCCTTCGTTGATCGCGAGAGCTTATCATGGGCTAAGTTGGGACACCCTGCAGGGTTTGAACTTTCGAAAGCCGTGCTCGGTTATGTGGTAGATGGGAATTTGTTAATATCCGGTTGTAGTAAACTTGAAGCAAACTCTTCTAAAATACACCAACCGTGTGCGTAACCGTGAGTGTCTCTTTTCGGGTTGATCGAGAGGAGAACACGGTTTCTGGATTATGTCTGACGTAAGTAGGAGTTCAGGATCACTTCTTGATCATTACTAGTTGACGACCGTTCCTTTGTTTCTCTTCTCGCTCTCATTTGCGTTTGTTAGCCACCATATCATGCTTAGTCGCTGCTGCAACCTCACCACTTCACCCCTTCCTTTCCCATTAAGCTTTGCTAGTCTTGATACCCATGGTTATGGGATTGCTGAGTCCTCGTGGCTCACATATTACTACACCACCAGTTGCAGGTACAGGTTTGCGATGATCATGACGTGAGAGCGATGTTTGCTTGTTTGGAGTTCTTCTTTTACTTCTTCTTCGATCGAGGATAGGTTCCGTGTCGGCAGCCTGGGCTAGCAGGGTGGATGTCGTTTGAGCTTCTGTTTATGTTTCATCCGTAGTCGGATGTTGTTCTTGTATATGATGTGATGTTGATGTATTCTTGTGGCATTTGTGCCTTATGTATGTATCCCTATGTATTATGTAATGTTGATGTAATGATATCCACCTTGCAAAAGCGTCTCCAAGATGCGCTTCTATCCTTGGTGGGACCTTCGAGTTCCTTTTTGGATAGGGTCGCATCTTGGGCGTGACACATTTAGAGTATTAAGTTAAAAAGAGAGTAACGCCTTAAGCAAGATGGCATGATGTAGAGGAATAAATTCATGCAATATGATAAATACCCCATCTTGTTATCCTCGATGGAAACAATACAGTACGTGCCTTGCAACCCCTTCAGTCACTGGGTAAGGACACCGCAAGATTGAACCCAAAGCTAAGCACTTCTCCCATTGCAAGAACTACCAATCTAGTTGGCCAAACCAAACGGATAATTCGAAGAGACTTGCGAAGATAACTCAATCATACATAAAAGAATTCAGAGAAGAATCAAATATTTTCCATAGATAAGCTGGATCATAAACCCACAATTCATCGGTCTCAACAAACACACCGCAAAAGAAGATTACATCGAATAGATCTCCACGAGAGAGGGGAGAACATTGTATTGAGATCGAAAAAGAGAGAAGAAGCCATCTAGCTACTAGCTATGGACCCGAAGGTCTGAAGTAAACTACTCACACTTCATCGGAGGGGCTATGGTGATGATGTAGAAGCCCTCCGTGGTGGATGCCCCTCCGGTGGAGCTCCGGAACAGGCCCCAAGATGAGATCTCATGGATACAGGAAGTTGCGGCGGTGGAATTAGGTTTTTGGCTCCGTATCTGGTCTATTGGGGGGTACGTAGGTATATATAGGAGGAAGGAGTACGTCGGTGGAGCGTCAGGGGGCCCACGAGGCAGGGGGGCGCCCAGCGGTGCGCCCTCCACCCTCGTGACCGCCTCTGGCACTTCTTGGAGTAGGGTCCAAGTCTCCTGGATCACGTTCGGTGAGAAGATCACGTTCCCGAAGGTTTCATTCTGTTTGGACTCCGTTTGATATTCCATTACTTCGAAACACTGAAATAGGCAAAAAAAAACAGCAATTCTGGGCTGGGCCTCCGGTTAATAGGTTAGTCCCAAAAGTAATACTCCCTCTGTTCCTTGATATAAGGTGTATAGATTTTTGAGAAAAAATCCGAAATATAAGGTGTATTGCGTCGTACCACTCGTTTGGATAATTTTTTTAGGAATTTGATTACATTTCCTTACATTAGCACATCTCCTCTATTGTCTCATGTGAATTAGTCAGGTCTAATCTCGCCCAAAACTTGTGAAATTTACCCTCCACGCCCGTTCTTTAATTTTCGTGCCAAAACTATACACCCTATATTTAGGAACGGAGGGAGTATAAAAGTGGAAAATAAAGCCCATTATAGTCCAAAACAATAGATAAAGTAGCATGGAGCAATAAAAAATTATAGATACGTTGGAGAAGTATCAGGCATCCCCAAGCTTAATTCATGCTCGTCCTCGAGTAGGTAAATGATAAAAAGAGAATTTTTGATGCGGAGTGATACTTTGGCATAATTTGAATGTAAATCTTCTTAATCATGGTATGAATATTCAGATCCGAAAGATTCAAGACAAAAGTTCATATTGACATAAAAATAATAATACTTCAATCATACTAATCAAAATAATCATGTCTTCTCAAAATAGCATGGCAAAAGAAAGTTCATCCCTACAAAATCATATAGTTAGGCTATGCTTCATTTTCGTCACACAAGGATGTTCCCAACTTCTATACCCCCGATGACAAGCCAAGCAGTTGTTTCATACTTAAATAATCTCAAACTTTTTCAACCTTCACGCAATACATGAGCGTGAGCCTTGGATATAGCACTATGGGTGGAATAGAATATGATGATGGGGATTGTGTGGAGAAGACAAAAAAGGAGAAAGTCTCACGTTGACGAGGATAATCAACGGGCTATGGAGATGCCCATCAATTGATGTCAACATGAGGAGTAGGGATTGCCATGCAACGGATGCACTAGAGCTATGAATGCTCAACAAAAGAAAACTAGTGGGTGTGCATCCAAGTTGCTTGCTCATGAAGACCTAGGGCATTTAAGAAGCCCATCGTAGGAATATACAAGCCAAGTTCTATAATGAAAAATTCCCACTAGTATGAACAAGACAACTTATGAGACTCACTATATGAAAAACATGGTGCTACTTTGAAGCACAATATATGAGACTCACTACATGAAGAACAAGGTGCTACTTTGAAGCACAATATATGAGACTCACTACATGAAGAAGAAGGTGCTACTTTGAAGCACAAGTGTGGAAAAAGAGATAGTAGCATTGCCCTTTTCTTTTCTTTTTTTGGGCCTTTTTTTGGCCTTTCTCTTTTTTTGGCAATGCTCTAATAATGATGATCATCACACTTCTATTGATTACAACATAAAGATTACAACTCGAAACCTAGAACAAGATATGACTCTATATGAATGCCTCCGTGATGTGTATCGATGGTGCAATGAATCAAGAGTGACATGTATGCAAATAATGCATGGTGGCTTTGCCACAAATACGATGTCAACTACATGATCATGCAATGGCAATATGACAAAAGTAATGTATGTCATGATGATGATGAACTGAACGGTGGAAAGTTGCATGGCAATATATCTCGGAATGGCTATGGAAATGCCATAATAGGTAGGTATGGTGGCTGTTTTGAGGAAGATATAAGGAGGTTTATGTGTGAAAGAGCGTATCATATCACGGGGTTTGGATGCACCAGCGAAGTTTGCACCAACTCTCAATGTGAGAAAGGGCAATGCACGGTACCGAAGAGGCTAGCAATGATGGAAAGGTAAAAGTGCGTATAATCCATGGACTCAACATTAGTCATAAGAAAACATATACTTATTGCAAAAATATAGAAGTCATAAAAATCAAGTACTACGCGCATGCTCCTAGGGGGATAGATTGGTAGGAAAAGACCATCGCTCATCCCCGACCGCCACTCATAAGGATGCACAAGCCAGGTACACTTCATGTTTCAAATTTGTTACACAACTTTAACCATACGTGCATGCTACTAGATTTGCTAACTTCAACACAAGCATTTCTCAAATTCACAAGTACTCAACTAGCATGACTTTGATATTATCACCTCCATATCTCAAAACAATTATCAAGCATCAAACTTATCTTAGTATTCAACGCACTCAAAAGAAAGTTTCACATATCTTGTATACCAAGTATATTAACATTAAGCAAATTACCATGCTATTAACGACTCTCAAAATAATCTAAGTGAAGCATGAGAGATCAAGTTTCTTTAAAACAAATCCACCACCGTGCTCTAAAAGATCTAAGTGAAGCACTAGAGCAAAAATTATCACGCTCAAAAAGATATAAGTGAAGCACTATGAGCAAAACTATCAAGCTCAAAAGATATAAGTGAAGCACATAGAGTATTCTATCAAATTTCAATTCATGTATGGCTCTCTCAAAAGGTGTGTACAGCAAGGATTATTGTGGTAAAATAACAAGCAAATACTCAAATAATACAATACGCTCCAAGCAAAACACATATCATGTTGGTGAATAAAAATATAGCTCCAAGTAAATAACGATGGAAGTAGACGAAAGAGGGGATGCCTTCCGGGGCATTCCCAAGCTTTGAATTTTTGGTGTCCTTGGATTATCTTGGGGGTGCCATGGGCATACCCAATCTTAGGCTCTTGCCACTCCTTGTTCCATAATCCATCAAAAGAATTCACCCAAAACTTGAAAACTTCACAACACAAAACTAAATAGAAATCTCGTGAGCTCCGTTAGAGAAAGAAAACAAAATACTACTTTAAGGTACTGTAATGAACTCATTCTTTATTTATATGGGTGCTAAACCTACTGTATTCCAACTTCTCTATGGATTATAAACTATTTTATTAACCATAGATTCATCAAAATAAGCAAACAACACACGCAAAACAGAATCTGTCAAAAACAGAAAAGTCTGTAGTAATCTGTAACTAACGCAAACTTATGTAACCCAAAACATTCTACCAAAATTAGAAGACCTGGAAAATTTGTTTATTGATCAGCAGAAATTGGAATTAGTATTTTATCATGTTCTGGTGATTTTTAACAATTCGGGCACTGAGCACAAAGATTCTGGAAATTACAGCAAGATCAAATAACTATCATCCAAGAAGATCCAATAGGTTCAACTTGGCACAAACACTAATTAAAAGATAAAACCACATCTAAACAGAGGCTATATGGATTATTTATTCCTAAACAGAAGCAAAAACAAAACTAAAAATAAAATTGGGTTGCCTCCCAACAAGCGCTATCGTTTAACGCCCCTAGCTAGGCATAAAAGCAAGGATAGATCTAGGTATTGCCATCTTTGGTAGGCAATCCATAAGTGGCTCTCATGATAGATTCATATGGTAATTTTATTTTATTTCTAGGAAAGTGTTCCATTCCCTTCTTTAAAGGGAATTGGAATCTAATATTTCCTTCCTTCATATCAGTAATTGCACCAATCGTTCTAAGGAAAGGTCTACCAAGAATAATAGGACATGAAGGATTGCAATCTATATCAAGAACGATGAAATCTACGGGCACATAATTCCTATTTGCAACAATAAGAACATAACTAATTCTTCCCATAGGCCTTTTAATAGTGGAATCCACAAGATGCAAGTTTAGAGAGCAATCATCAAAATCACGGAAATCTAGCAAATCACACAAAGTTTTGGGAATAGTAGAGACACTAGCACCCAAATCACACAAAGCATGAAACTCATAATTTTTAATTTTAATTTTGATAGTAGGTTCCCACTCATCATGGAGTTTCCCAGGGATAGAAATTTTCAACTCAAGCTTTTCTTCATAAGATTGCATCAAGGCATCAACAATGTGTTCGGTAAAAGCCTTATTTTGACTATAAGCATGAGGAGAATTTAGCACGGATTGCAACAAGGAAATACAATCAATTAAAGAGCAATTTTCATAATTAAATTCCTTGAGATCCAATATAGTGGGTTTAGCAACATCTAGATTTCTATTTCTTTCAATCCCACTTTTATCAATTTCATCATTAATATCTAAAAACTCTGAATTCTTAGAACGCCTTCTAGGTAAAGGAAGATCATATTCAGTTTCATCAAGATTCATATTGCAAAACAAAAGATTTAATAGGGACACATCAATAACTTTTAAATCTTCATCTTGATTTTCATAGGAATTAGAAGAACACGCTTTAATAAAGGCATCTTTGGAAGCACGCATCCTAGCGGTTCTTTATTTGCACTCATCAATGGAAATTCTCATAGCTTTGAGACTCATTTTTATCATGCTTAGGAGGAATAGATCTAAGATTTAAAGAATCAACCTCAAGAGAAATTATATCAACGTTCCTAGCCAAATCATCAACTTTAAGCAATTTCTCTTCAAGCAAAGCATTAAAATTATTTTCTGAATTCATAAACTCTTTAACACTACTCTCAAATTCAGAGGGCATCTTATTAAAATTTCCATAAGATTTGTTGTAGAAATTTCCATAATTATTAGAAGGATTACTAAAATTCCCTCTATACGCGTTGTTACCAAAATTATTCCTACCAACAAAATTCACATCCATAGATTCATTATTATTCTCAATCAAGGTAGACAAAGGCATACCATTAGGATCAGAAGAAACACTCTTAGTAAATAACTTCATAAGTTCATCCATCTTTCCACTCAAAACATTGATTTCTTCTATAGCATACACTTTTTTATTAGTAGATCTTTCAGTATGCCATTGAGAATAATTAACCATAATATTATTTAGGAGTTTAGTAGCATCTCCTAAAGTGATTTCCATAAAAGTGCCTCCCGCGGCCGAATCTAAAAGATTTCTAGAAGCAAAATTCAATCCAGCATAAAAAATTTGTATAATCGTCCACAAGTTCAAACCATGAGTAGGACAATTACGTATCATTAATTTTATTCTCTCCCAAGCTTGTGCAACATGTTCATGATCAAGTTGCTTAAAATTCATAATATCGTTCCTAAGAGAGATAATCTTAGCGGGAGGAAAATACTTAGAGATAAAAGCATCTTTGCACTTGTTCCAAGAATCAATACTATTTTTAGGCAAAGATGAAAACCACGCTTTAGCACGATCTGTAAGCTTAAAAAGGAAATAGCTTCAATTTAACGACATCATTATCGACATCTTTTTTCTTTTGCATATCACATAAATCAACGAAGTTATTACGATGAGTAGCGGCATCTTCACTAGGAAGGCCGAATTGATCTTTCATAACAAGATTCAACAAAGTAGTATTGATTTCACCAGATTCGGTATTGGCAAGAGGAGCAATCGGAGTGCTAAGGAAATCGTTATTATTGGTATTAGTGAAGTCACACAATTTGGTAGCATCTTGAGCCATCGCGACGAACAAGCAAACTAACACACGAGCAAACAAACGGCAAAGGGAAAAGGAGAAGGAGATTGGGAAAGACAGGGCAAATAAAACGGCAAGGGTGAAGTGGGGGAGAGGAAAACGAGAGGCAAATGGCAAATAATGTAATGCGAGAGATAGGGATTGTGATGGGTACTTGGTATGTTCACTTTTGCGTAGACCTCCCCGGCAACGGCGCCAGAAGAGGAGAGGATGATGCACAGTAGCGTAAGTATTTCCCTCAGCTTTTGAGAATCAAGGTATCAATCCGGTAGGAGGCCACGCGCAAGTCCCTCGTACCTGCACAAAATGATAGCTACTCGCAACCAACGCGATTAGGGGTTGTCAATCCCTTCACGGTCACTTACGAGAGTGAGATCTGATAGAGATAATATTTTTGGTATTTTTGGTATAAAGATGCAAAGTGAAAAGTAAAAGAAAAGCAAGTAAATAAAGTGATGGAGATTGATATGATGAGAATAGACCCGGGGGCCATAGGTTTCACTAGTGGCTTCTCTGAAGAGCATCAGTATTCTACGGTTGGTGAACAAATTACTGTGGAGAAATTGACAGAATTGAGCATAGTTATGAGTATATCTAGGCAATGATCATGTATATAGGCATCACGTCCAAAACAAGTAGATCAAAACGATCCTGCATCTACTACTATTACTCCACTCATCGACCGCTATCCAGCATGCATCTAGAGTATTAAGTTAAAAACAGAGTAACGCCTTAAGCAAGATGACATGATGTAGAGGAATAAGTTCATGCAATATGATAAATACCCCATCTTGTTATCCTCGATGGCAACAATAAAATACGTGCCTTGCAACCCCTTCTCACATCGGTAAGGACACCGCAAGATTGAACCCAAAGCTAAGCACTTCTCCCATTGCAAGAACTACCAATCTAGTTGGCCAAACCAAACGGATAATTCAAGAGACTTGCAAAGATAACTCAATCATACATAAAAGAATTCAGAGAAGAATCAAATATTTTCCATAGATAAGCTGGATCATAAACCCACAATTCATCGGTCTCAACAAATGCACCGCAAAAAGAAGATTACATCGAATAGATCTCCACGAGAGAGGGGGAGAACATTGTATTGAGATCGAAAAGAGAGAAGAAGCCATCTAGCTACTAGCTATGGACCCGAAGGTCTGAAGTAAACTACTCACACTTCATCGGAGGGGCTATGGTGATGATGTAGAAGCCCTCCATGGTGGATGCCTCCCATGGAGCTCCTAACAGGCCCCAAGATGGGATCTCGTGGATACAGGAAGTTGCGGCGGTGGAATTAGGTTTTTGGCTCCGTATCTGGTCTGTTGGGGGTACGTAGGTATATATAGGAGGAAGGAGTACGTCGGTGGAGCGTCAGGGGGCCCACAAGGCAGGGGGCGCGCCCTCCACCCTCGTGACCGCCTCTGGCACTTCTTGGAGTAGGGTCCGAGTCTCCTGGAGCACGTCCGGTGAGAAGATCACGTTCCCGAAGGTTTCATTCCGTTTGGACTCCGTTTGATATTCCGTTACTTCGAAACACTGAAATAGGCAAAAACAAAGCAATTTGGCTGGGCCTCCGGTTAATAGGTTAGTCCCAAAAGTAATATAAAAGTGGAAAATAAAGCCCATTATAGTCCAAAACAATAGATAAAGTAGCATGGAGCAATCAAAAATTATAGATACGTTGGAGACGTATCACAGTGCAGTGTTAATCGAAGGAAGGGGGATCAATCGTCGGGTGTAGACCTCCACAAGCATCCAGCTGCCGCGACCGTCGACGAGCACCGTTCAAGACGTGTTCATGCCGACCGAGTACATAACGTTAATGTAGTTGAGGCTGACGAGGATCGGATCGCAGTCAAGGGGGTTGATGCTCGCCACCCTATGATCGTTATGCTGCATGACACGCCGTTTCTGAAGATCAGGTGGCATCAGCAAGCAAGGAGCTGGCTTAAAAAGTTCCGGCCTGAGGGCTTTGAGTAAACGGTACATCCCCGACGAGCACGCCGCGAGCGGCATGGTACTGAGATTGTCCACACGCGAAACAATGAGCTTGATTACCTCTGTGGGGAGTGAATTCCAGCCACTCTTTCAGCGAACGCTGCTCGGTTCTGCCATTGTTAGTGCTTGGGTTTCGGACGAGGGGGGGAGGCGCCTTAGCGGGGATGGAAGATTGGACGAGATTATGTGTGGACAAATATGGAGAAGCGAATATGTGCTGCGGGAAGAGGACAGGTGATGATGACTACAACACGCCGCTTGACTTACGAGACACATACCAGCAGCGTAGGGTCATGTCGATGTCAGACAACTTGCTTGAGTGATCACAAGATCGGTACTCCCTACAAAGGCTATGCCCTAACTTGCTTGAGTAGAGTAGTAGAGTAGGACTTTGCTCTACTACTAGCACCGGAGGAGTAGTATATTCTAATCTAAAATAGTTACAAACTTCAATGCCCGAGCATGGAACGACTACGAACCATGCTCAAAGACCGTGTCTACGTGGTGTTTGGACATGGGCGACAACCTCAACGCCAACGGTGCTGCTCCCGTTGCACCATATGTGTTTCTGTCCTTCCTGTTCGAAATCATGGTAGAATTCATGTTTCTACTCTGTATCCTACTACTATGCTAGTCCACATGATTAGTTTCATCTCTGTTATAGCCGTCACGATTTATCTTGTGCTTATTCGGATTAAATCTCGTAGTAACTTGCTCATATATTCAACTGGCGCAATGTCCCCTACAGCCACTCCCGTTTCATGGACGGCCTGGTCGATGTTGGAATTTTGCTAGTAGGCCTTTATAAGGTGAGCTCTTCTACCACTTGTATGAGCATGAGAAGAGGAGACCTACACGCGCGCTCCTCCTCCTCGCTCGCCTCGCCACGCCACGCCTCGTCACGACGCGCCGCGGGTTGCGGGATTGAGCCGAGCCGAGGACAGAGCTATACTCCCACGACCTACCCGGCCCGCACTATATAGTTTCTCACCACCGTTCCAGATCATTGCACCGCCAAGCATGTCTTCTCCATCCCTCCTTTCGGTGTGCACCGGGAGAAGGGACAGCAGGCCTCCAGAACCCCGCCTCTCGTGATCCTGTATGGGAGAGGGGTGATCAGGTTTTTGGGGAGCGCACTCGCGCGACTGCTGGCAGCGACGACTTCGCGAACGACAACTTCTTCCCCGACCTTGGAACATCATCCTCGACGACATGGGCAACAACATCAACGCCGGCGATGCTTCTCCCGCTGCACCGTATGTGATTCTATCCTTCCTGTTCGAGATCGTGGTAGAATTCATGTTCCTAGTATGTGATCTGTTCACCTGCTATGCTATTTCGCATGATTAGTTTAATCTCTGTCAATGCTGTCATGATCTATTTCCTATTTATTCGGATTAAATATCATAGTAATTTGCTCATATTTCCAACAATCCAAAAACCTGATAATAGGCCCTCCGTCCACTGCTATGAGTGCCCGATGCCGTTTTGTGGCTCGCCGGCGGACATGGTGCATCACCTCACGGATGCGTGCAGCGGTCACATTGGCCCTTGGCGGAGAACATCAAGTACGAGACGTGCTACCCGTTCACCATGCTGGAGTCGCTGGAGGATCACCGCCGCCTGCTAGTCTCGGAGGAGGACGGCAGCGTCTTCCTCTTGATTGTGGGCACCGGCGAGGCCCGCGCAGGCCACCGCCCCGTCTCTATAATGTGCGTCAGGGGCGACGCCACTGATACTGAAACTGACACGAGGCCGATGTACGGGTGCGTGGCCAGTGTTACTACCCCTCCGGGTCGCCTGGACGGCGACACCGGCCTCATCAAACGGACTTGGACTCTGGGGAGCTGGGACTATCCCGCCAATGTGGACTTGGAAAACCCATGGCATCCTTTACCCGCCGACGCGGTGCACGGGGACTCCAAGGAGGTTCACCTGGACATACGCATTATCAAGTTAAATGTTGATCATTAGTCTTCGCTCAATGTAATCCACTGTCTAAGCATGTGGAGACTTCCATGCAGGATCTTGCTCTATTGGAGTATCGCGCATGAATAAAAGTGTATCGTTTATGGTTTAGTCTAGAATCATCCATGTATGAATTTTTACTACAGTACTGGTGAAAGACTTACGATGAACCATTTCTTACATCTCCTCTGCCCGCTTGCAAGTCATCCTGATTTAATCCCTCCGTCTAGGTGTATAAGGGCATGGTTAATATTACTTAATAGTATAGCCAACTGTTGACTATAAGAAAGTGCCATGTCATCTGTAGCCAACATGTATAACAATCGATACTCAAAAACTAATTCTTAAAGATCATTTCTTGCAAAGCACAATAAGTGTTATTTCTTCACAAGTTTCGGGTGCAGGTTGAACAGTTGAACGCCTTTTTTTGCAAAAGATACCTTTTTATCTATTTCACCCGGATGTTTGTGAGCTCTAGAGATGAAATAATATCCGAAGAAACCTATCGATACCCGTTACACATGAGATGACCCCCTCATCCTTTGTCAAAATAAACAACTCCCCGATCAATGCATTTCACTCTTCGGTGCAACGCACGGGCACCTTACTACTATAGATTAGTAAGACCAAAAATTGAACTAACATTATATATAGTACGATAAATGCTGATGCATGTAACCTAAAATTATATCATTCAAAATTATGTTCAAATACGAATCCAACGATATAGTTTTTGTTGACATGCACTAACATTTTGTCAGTTAAATCTTCATTCAAATTCAATGGGGGACTAATAAACCACGACCGATGTAGTACAAGTGTAGAGGGCGGCGCTGCACGGGAGTCTCACCTCTCACCCCGCTCGTGGCGCAGCAGTAAAGCCGTCATATCACAAAACCCAACCACTCCCAGTAATAAGTACACTGTAGCCAGCCTGCAAGTCATGTACACTGTACTGACAGTGGAACCCACAGAGTACTTAGAATACAAGATTAAGGATGCAATTAACTTTTTATAGAGGGAGAATCATACACCCAATTAACTCAAATGGATTGGACGTGACTCTATTATTCTCCAACGGCAGCCGGCAAATTTCCTCCCGCGAGCCGGAGTAGGTTTCTTAGTTTGCATGCGGGTTTTAACGGAGGGGTTTGATGGAGGCGAGGAGGCGTGTTCAGCCGGGCGTGCAGTGGACGGCGCAGTACTATTCGATTTGACAACTACAACCAGTATATTATGAAAAACAAAGAAGAGTAGTAGAGATCGAGATAAGAATAGAGAATAGAGAGGAGCACCATCTACTGCTTCATGGGATACTCTTGCGCTCCATTCGGCGGCCGCAATGTCCCCTACAGCCACTCCCTCCTGTGCTCCATTCAGCGGGCGCTGTTGAAATTTGGGGAGCGCACTCTCGCGACTGCTAGCAGCGACGACTTCACTGACGACGACTTCTTCCCCGACCTCGGCAACCTCTTCCTCAACAACATGGGCGACAACCTAACCGCCAATGGTGTTGCTCCCGTTGCACCGTATGTGTTTCTGTCCTTCCTGTTTGAAATCGTGGTAGAATTCATGTTTATAGTCTGTGTCCTAGATTCGATCTGTTCATCTACGATGCTAGTCCACATGATTAGTTTAATCTCTGTTCTAGCCGTCATGATTTATTTTGTAGTAAATCTCGTAGTAACTTGCTCATATATTCAACTGGCGGAACGTCCCCTACAGCCACTCCCGTTTCATGGACGGCCTGGTCGATGCCTCCAAGGAGCCCTTCGCTCATCGCTATGAGTGCCCGGTGCCGTTTTGGGGCTCGCCAGCGGACATCGTGCATCACCTGACGCAGGCGTGCGGCAATCACTACTGGCCCTTGGCGAAGAACATCAAGTACGAGACGTGCTACCCATTCACCGTGCCGGAGTCGCTGGAGGATCAGCGCCGCCTGCTAGTCTCGGAGGAGGACGGCAGCGTCTTCCTCTTGATCGTGGCCACCGGCGAGGCCCGCGCAGGCCGCCGCCACATCTCTGTAGTGTGCGTCAGGGGCGACGCCGTTGATGCTGACACTGACACGAGGCCTATGTATGAGGCCTATGTATGCGTGCGTGCTCACTATTACTACGTGGGCGGCGACACTGGCTACGCCAAGCATACTTGGACTCTGCCGAGCTGGGACCTTCCCGCCGACGTCGACGTGGAAAACCCATGGTGTTATTTGAACTCCAACAATATGCACGGGGACTCCAAGGAGGTTCACCTGGACATCTGCATTTTCATGTTAAATGTTGATCATTAGTCTTCGCTCAATGTAATCCGTTGTCTAAGCATGTGGAAACTTCCATGCATGATCTTGCTCTATTGGAGTATCGCGCATGAATAAAAGTGTATACATTTATGGTTTAGTCTAGAATCTTCCATGTATGAATTTTTACTATAGTACTGGTGAAAGTCTTATGATGAACCATTTCTTACATATCCTCTGCCCCCTCCCAAGTCATCCTGATTTAATCCCTCCGTCTAGGTGTATAAGGGCATGGTTAATACTTAAATAGTATAGCCAACTGTTGGCTATAAGAAAGTGCCATGTCATCTGTAGCCAACATGTATGACAATGGATACTCAAAAACTAATTCTTGAAGATCATTTACTCCAAAGCACAATAAGAGTTATTTCTTCACAAGTTTTGGATGCAGGTTGAACAGTTGAACGCTTTTGTTTGCAAAAGATACTTTTTATCTATTTCACCGGATGTTTGTGAGCTCTAGAGATGAAATAATATCCGAACAAACCTATCGATACTCGTTACACATGAGATGACCCCCACATCCTTTGTCAAAATAAACAACTCCCCGATCAATGCATTTCACTCTTCTGTGCAACGCACGAGCACCTTACTATAGATTAGTACGACCAAAAAATGAACTAACATTATATATAGTATGATAAATGATGATGCATGTCACCTAAAATTATATCTGATATTTTTTTTGTTGACATGCACTAACATTTTGTCAGTTAAATCTTCAGTCAAATTCAATGGGGGATAAACCACGACCGATGTAGTAGTACTAGTGTAGAGGATGGCGCTGCACGGGAGTCTCACCTCTCACCCCGCTCGTGTGGCGGCAGTAAAGCCGTCATATCACAAAACCCAACCACTCCCAGTAATAAGTGGCCTGGTAAAATAAACGGACAAGCAACCATCACATCCCTCCGTATTTTTTGCATTTCATCTCTCTGCATTTACTTTCTCCGGTTCATCTCGCACACTCGTCCCTAGCTACTACTCCTAGGGCCAGTTCTTTTGGCGGCTTCCCCAGCTTTTCCCACAAGACTAGTCACAGTGGAGAGTAACAATAAGGCGCCTCACTCATTTATTTGGGCTTCTAAACTACTATTCCATCCTGGTTTATTCCTCACCATTGTAATTTGTGCTAAAATTTGACCAACGATTTAACTGGTTTATTCCTCACCATTGTAATCCCTTCGTCTAGGTGTGTAAGTCATCTTACGAAAACCAAATAATCCCAAAACACTTAGGAGCGGTGCATTAACTTCTACCTCGTTTCTTGTTTCTTGACATATCAACCAATAAGAGATAAAGAGTGTGCATGCTTTTAATGACTTGAGATATCAAACACGACATGCAGTGGTTAGTTCATTGCATGCAATACTATTAATTAGCAAATAAAAATTAACGTTTCTAGTTTTCTCCTCCTCCTTGGTCACGGTGCACAACCTAAGATGACTTACTCACCTAGACGGATGGAGTAGTGCATGCATGCCCTAACATTTCATTAGTTAAATTTATGATCGAAATTTGACACAGATTACAATGGGGACCAATAAATCAGGACGGAGGTAGTACTTATGGGATTACTAATCTAGAAGCCTAAAAGAATTGGCCCCTGGTACTCCTACTAGTAGTAGTACTCAAGTTGGAATTCCAATTGCACGACACAACTTGTTAGGCAAAAAATTCGATACAGGGTGTAGGAAGCGGTTTGGAAATTTGCATGCCTTTCCAACCAGTGAGATACTCCGTACAAAGTACGACAGAGAAATAACCACAGAGAAGGAAGCTAAAAGTAAACAATCAAACAAGCATTTTTGCATTTGTTTTGCATTGAAACGTTTCACAAGCTTGACTAGTGCTGTTTTTCTACTTTTACAAAAACCGCATCGTAATGTTAAAACATGCATTTGCATGTACATAAGTAATAGTAGTACTCCCTCCGTCTAGGTGTATAAGTCTTCCCTCCTTCTTGGTCATGGTGCACAACCAAAGATTACTTATTGACCTGGACGGAGGGAGTAGCACAGTCTGCAAGCATATATCGAGAGAGACATGTAGTGCGATAGTATATAGTAAAGTTTGTGCTATATGCACGTACTTGCAAAATGCGTACGAATACACCAGGTTTCCAAACTTTCCCTTTTACATACTTAATTAAGGACGCTAAAAATTCCTGAACGTTCGGGATTTATCATTTGCGTCCCAAAACTAATGAGATCGCCTTACAAAAAAAATTATACTCCTCCTAAAAGCCACGACGCTTGCAGGAGCGCTTGCGACGCGCCACGAGTGCCCTGGTGCGCGGCCGTTTCCCAGCGCACCGACACAACGCCTCTTCCTTAGCCTCGCAACTTGCGAGGTGCTGATTGGCGGCTTGCCGGCGGGCGAGCGCGATCTCACCGGTGTGGTGATCCGGCGCCAACAGGTACTCCTCCCCGCTGGAAGCGTGCACCCGGTCCATGTACTGCCAAGCGTAGATGAGGCGCTTGGGCCCGACTGCACTCAGGGCGTCGGCATGGGCGTCCTCCGCCACCCTCACGGCCCTCGCACGAGCCTCCTGCCAAAGAGCCAATTGCCTGACTCTCTCGGATGCGACATAGGCCTCCTAGGCAGCTTGTTCCGCGGTGCGCTTCTCTTCCTCGGCCTTCTCTCCGCCTCTATTTTGGCGTGCTCTGCTAGAGGCAAAGCCTCCCACAAGGCGACATCCATTTCTTTCCAAAGCTCCTCAAGTCTGGGGGGCTCGGCGGGCGGCGCGGCGTTCTCCTTGTAGCGGGGAGCCGACGCATCCTCCGGCGCGCGTGTTGGCGAGATTGGGAACACCGACGCGTCCACCTCGACGCGTCGCAGCGAGGAGCAGAACACCGACGCGTCCTCCTCGATTAGTGGTGGCGAGGAACGGAACAACGATGCATCGCGTCGCGGCGAGGAGCGGAACACCGAAGCGTCCTCCTCGACTAGTGACGGCGAGGAACGGAACGGCGACGCGTCGCGTAGCGGCGAGGAGCGGAACACCGACGCGTCCTCCTCGACTAGCGGCGGCGAGGACGGAACGGTGACGCGTGACCGTCCGTGCGGTTCAGCGAGGGGCTCCTAGGGCTTGGGAGGGCCGATGCCATGGTGATCGACGTGAAAGGGAGGGGGAGGAGATAGCGATGAACGTGAACGTGAGGGGGAGGAGATAGCGATGTCATGGGAGGCGCAGTATTTATAGCGAGCAATGGCACACCTGCGTAAGATATGGATCGAAGTTGCATCGACTTAATCAGAGGTTCAGCGTCACACACCGACATGTGGGCTGCACTGTTGGGCCCATATGTCAGTGACCCAATGCACCTGCAGTTAAGTAACAACTACGTGGGCATATTTGTTGGGAGTAAATTACGGGGGAGCGAAGGGGTGGAAATATTGCTGGTCACAACGGATTGGACGAGCGTTGGGGGAGGAGAGTCATGCATGCAGATTTTTTCACACGGGGTGGAGCGGTGGGACCGCCGGAGGGAGAAGGAGTGTTTGGCAGGCATATTGTTTCCACACATGGAGAAGAAAAGATTTGGAGATGAACGGGCTTCCTGCAGGTATGGGGAATGGTGCATAATAAGTCATCTTGCATGCCGGGCTAGGTATAGTCTCAAGTCATTAAAAACATACATGGCCCACACATGTTCATATTTCAAGGTGCACTAAATTATTGCATGCGATGATTAAGGCTGGCCATAATGGTGGTATCTTAGCTGGTATCATGCACACGGGAATAGCAAACATGCTGATGTGGCAAAGAATTAAAGAATAGAGGGGGGTTAGAGTAACTAGTGTTCATGCATGCATTGGTAAACACATTTTTTTGTGAAGAACGACAGCACTATTTGAGTACTTTTGCAGACTTCAAAAACTATTCCACCGCCTCTACTATCTTGCTAAGAGTAGGTGAAATTTTTGAATCGAGTGTCGGTGTCAAAACCGGCGGATCTCGGGTAGGGGGTCCCGAACTGTGCGTCTAAGGCAGGGGACACAATGTTTACCCAGGTTCGGGCCCTCTCGATGGAGGTAATACCCTACTTCCTGCTTGATTGATCTTGATGATATGAGTAGTACAAGAGTTGATCTACCACGAGATCATAGAGGCTAAACCCTAGAAGCTAGCCTATGGTATGATTGTTGTTGTATGATCTATCGACTAGCCTGGCCTGCTTTATATAATGCACCAGAGGCCTAGGATAACAAGAGTCCTAGCCGAATACACCGGTGGGGGAGGAGTCCTTGTCTTGATCACCAAGTCTTGTGGAATCTTCCTTGTATACGGCAACTGTCCGGACTGGCCCATGAGTATACGGCCATGGGGTCCTCGGCCCAATCCAACAGATCGGGAGATGACGTGGTGAGTACCCCCTAGTCCAGGACACCGTCAGTAGCCCCCTGAACCGGTCTTCAAGTTAGGAACGCTCCTCGATTCTTCCGAACTGTTCTTCATCTTCGGTCGTCGGTCTTGAAAATTGGTTCAAAAAATCTTCTCATCTTCGATCTTGAGGATCGCCGAAGTGCATCTGAAGAGTTTACTCGTCGGGTATCCGAGGAACCCCTTTGTAACACCCCCAGTGTCATGCTACAGTAATCCCCTGTTAATGGTGCCAGGTCACCATTGCTTACTGAGCTAATTATCACTGGATGAAAAATCAAAGTCAAATTCAAATTCAAATTATGAGTGAAATTCAAAATTTCTGAATCATACAAACTAAAATGTTCATTAAATAGAAAATAATCCGTAACTAATTATCTTTAGAAAAACAACATCACCTAAATTCATTATGTGACTCAAACAACATGAAACAGCATCAAAACAGAAATTTAAAGTGCCATATCATTTATTAAAAATTCAAATGAAATCATTTTGGCTCCCAACCATTATATCTGGAAGGGGTGAATATTGCAATATAATTGTTGAGCTAAGTCACATATTTTACAAAACTATAATGGTGGCTAAGCAATTTGCAAAACAGGAGTAAATCAAAACAAAAGAAAAAGAAACGGAGAAGTAGAGAAGAGTGAGAGAGAGAGGCCATCTGCCTCACTCGGGCTTCGGCCCACCCGAGCCAGGCCGCGCACCAGTCGGCCCAGCCCAACTCTCGGTCTCCCCCCTCTTCCTACTGCTCGACCGACAAGACTGCACCCTTGCCGTCTCCCAGCCAGACTGCCTCGCCGTCCCGTCCCGGGCGAGGGATAAGCGACGCCTCGGCTCCCTCCCACTCCCCACTCCCACTTGAGCCTCTCCTCCCCCAGATCCACCCCTTTCCCCTCTCCCTCGCGCGCTCAAATCTCCCGAGCGCCACCGTCGCCGCGCCGATCCCGCGGCCACCGTCATCACCCCGCATCGCCGACATGCCATAGGCGTCCGCCGTCCTCCTCCACGTCAACCGGTGCCCGCCGTTGGAGCCAGAAGGCACCACAGCGCCGGATCCACCCTGTCTTCCTCCTCGGGACGCTCGAGCTCGCCACCGTCGATTCGCTCCGCCGAGCCTCCCCCAAACCCATGATTGCACATCTGCAGGCTTACTGTGAGCTACACTCCTCCCCCTCTCTTTTGCTCCCGTACGCGCCCAGCGCGGCTAGACCCGCCATGGCCGAGCCGAGCTCCGCCGATGAGCTCATTGTCGTCGCCCTGATGCTCCTCGAGCCACGCTAACACCACCACCGAGCCCCTGGAGCTCCTAGCTTCTCAACGCGCCCCTCCGCCACCCTTGTCGTGCCCTGGACGCTCGAATCCATCGGCGTCCGAATTCCGGCGCCGCTCCGGTCGGCGCTGCCGTGGCTCTAGGCCATCCTAGCACGCGGGACCACCGGCGTTGGATGCGTGCGGCTCCCCTCGTTCGAACGCGCGTCACAGTGCTCATTTTTACCGCCCCGTAGGCTTTTCTCGACGCGCTTCCGAAAGCCACCGCTGCCCCACTCATCATCGGCGCAGTTCCGGTCATCCCCGAAACCAACCCGTAGCACCATGCGACGCACGATGTCGCTAGCTTTCGAACGCAAGTAGCCACGCCCGTTTTGGGCCACCGTGGTGAAATCTCGAGGCTCGTCGGCGCCCTCCGTCGCGTTTTGGTCGCCGGAGCTCTCTCCGGCACCGACGCCGACGTGGCACAGTGGGCCCCGCCAGGTCATCACGATGGGCCCTAGTGGCCTGGGCTTGATCGATGACCCGCCAATCGCCGACTGGCTGCCTAGTGAGACTGACGTGTGGGCCTCCCCTGTTTAAAACGTTTTAACAATAAATAAATGTGCTAACTAAAATCTATTAATTAATTAGTATTTTTGTTAATCGCTGACACCTGGGGCCCACCCCTTTAATTAGTCTGTTAGTTTAGTTAAATTACTGTTAGATCTAACAGAGGCTGACATGTGGGTCCCACTGGACCCACAGGTCAGGTTTGACCCTGGTCAGCGAGTCTGTTGACTGCTGACGTCATCCCACGCAATGCTGACGTCATCCCACGCAATGCTGACGTCATGATTCCATTTCTGTTAATAATAATAATTCCAAAAAAGGCTTTAAGCTTTGAAAATTCATAGAAGATAAACCGTAGCTCGGATGAAAATGTTTTCTATATGAAAGTTGCTTAGAAAAATCCAACGAATCCGAATATGCGGTCCGTTCATCTGTCACATGCCTCTATCATGTTGAACATGGAACATTTCTCCTCCGGTAATCTGTCTGACACAGGTCCAAAACCGGGAATACATTCCCGGTTGAATTCCCCCTTCACCTATGATCGACTACGTAGACGACGACCCCTCCTTGCCAGAGCAACCAGGCAAGCCCCCCCCTTGATCACCAGATATCGCCTACTCTCCTCTATACTGCTTGCATTAGAGTAGTGTAGCATGTTACTGCTTTCCGTTATTCCTATCCTGATGCATAGCATGTCTTTGCTACTTCTGTTGATACCTTTACCTGCAATCCTACTTGCCTAGTATAGGATGCTAGTATTTCCATCTGTGGCCCTACATTCTTGTCCGTCTGCTGTGCTATACTATCAGGTCGTGATCACTCGGGAGGTGATCCTGGGTATATACTATATACTTTATACATGATACATGTGGTGACTAAAGTCGGGTCGGCTTGTGTAGCACCCGCGAGTGGATCTTTATGGCGGAGCGACAGGGCAGGTTGAGACCGCCTAGGAGAGAGGTGGGCCTGACCCTGTTCGGTGTTCACGGATACTTAACACGCTTAACGAGATCTGGGTATTTGATCTGAGTTGGGTCGTTGACCTTATACGCACTAACCGCCACGTGGAACAAGATATGGGCAACCAGCGTCGTGGTATCAGCCGAAGCATTTCGTGACATCGGCGACTGAGCGGCGCGCGCCGGATTGGAACATAAGCCTGCTCTTGTATAAAGGGGGCTAGTTCTGCTTCCGGCCGCGTACGCAACGTGCAAGTGTGCTAAGGGCGATGGGCCCAGACCCCTGTGCGCTTAGGTTTTGACCGGCGTGCTGGCCTCTCTGTTATGCCTAGGTGGGGCTGCGACGTGTTGATCTTCCGCGGCCGGGCATGACCCAGAAAAGTGTGTCCGGCCAAATGGGATCGAGCGTGTCGGGTAATGTGGTGCACCCCTGCAGGGAAGTTAATCTATTCGAATAGCCGTGATCTTCGGCAACAGGACGACTTGGAGTTGTACCTTGACCTTATGACAACTAGAACCAGATACTTAATAAAACACACCCTTCCAAGTGCTAGATACAACCCGGTGGTCGCTCTCTAACATGGCTTTGAGGAGGGGATCGCCGGGTAGGATTATGCTATGCGATGCTACTTGGAGAACTTCAGTCTGCTCTCTTCTACATGTTGTAAGACGGAGGCTGTCAGAAGCGTAGTCTTCGACAGGATTAGATATCCCCCTCTTATTCTGGCATTCTGCAGTTCAGTCCACTGATATGGCCCTTTACACATATATCCATGCATATGTAGTGTAGCTCCTTGCTTGCGAGTAATTTGGATGAGTACTCACGGTTGACTTGTTACCCCTTTCTTTACCGGTTCTTTGCGACGAGACGATGGAGCCCAGGAGCCAGACGCCACCGTCGATGACGACTACTACCCTGGAGGTGCCTACTACTACGTGGAGCCCGCTGACGACGACCAGGAGTAGTTAGGAGGATCCCAGCCAGGAGGCCTGCGCCTCTTTCGATCTGTATCCCAGTTTGTGCTAGCCATCTTATGGAAACTTGTTTTACTTATGTCTGTACTCAGATATTGTTGCTTCCGCTGACTCGTCTATGATCGAGCACTTGTATTCGAGCCCTCGAGGCCCCTGGCTTGTATTATGATGCTTGTATGACTTATTTTATTTTTAGATTTGTGTTGTGATATCTTACCTTGAGTCCTCGATCTTGATCGCATTACCGCTTATGCGTGTATGATTAGTGTACGATTGAATCGGGGGCGTCACAAGTTGGTATCAGAGCCGACTGCCTATAGGAATCCCCCTTTCCAACTCCTTGGCCGAAATTGTGTCTACTCAATTGCAAAACTTTTACTAACATGGCTGTGTGGCTTACGGGCCCACGTCGCCATTGGGTGGTATTAGGATCTTTTACTCCTCGATCTTTACTCTGGGACTCTGAACTCTCTTCTACTGGGGTTAAACGATTTTTACTAACTCTAACTCTAGGTTCTCGATAATACTTTCTCCCGGAGAGCCTCTTCAGTTCGGATGATTACTTGGTGCAATCAAGGATTACGAAGATACCTTCCGATATTCTCTTGAGACCTTGAGCCAATCGCGTTTGCAATTCCCCTTCCACCGTCAACCCTTATGGATAACTACTTGCAGTTGTTATTCTTACATTCATCCCCAGTTGGTCTTGTTATTACAAGATACCCCGAAATACTCGTTGTTGTTTCAATAATCCTTTGAGCTTACTGCATTGCTGTTCTTTGTCACCTGAATACCCCTATGGATAATTCTCGCACTTATCGAGTATCCGCTCATCCCCCAGTTGTTCATGTGTTTCACAATGGTCTTCGAAATACTATTCGATCCTCCAAAAATCCTTAGTAGCTTATTGCTCTGCAATACTTGTCTGCTTGCATGATGGATGCTTTCCATATGTCCGTAATATTCGTTAGCATCCTTAGGCACCGTCATTTTGATCCTTTTGATTCAACCTGAGTGCGAATGCACGCAGTCATCAGTTGCTCCTTTTAAATTATCTTTCTGGCTCAGATGCCATTTTAAACGTGAGCTAGTTCTCATCCAACTGTCGTTGATTGTGCCCCTAAGTCTATTGAACTTATACATCCTTGATCAGAGCGTCTCCTTCTGATCCTTCGCTTTGTAAATCATAATTCCTTAGCAATTGAGCTCTAAGTTATTCAGTTGTTTCCATAATCCAATGTCTTTGCCTTGCTTCTTCCTCTGGTTGTGTGCCGATACTCACCCCAGATCCTTGTTGGATTTTATCCGACAATGTCCATCATATTCAATAAACTTGAGCCTTTCCTAGGATATATACTGCCTTTGGTAAATTGTATCCTCTGCTTTCTCAACCATGCTCAGCTTTCGAGCTGGTGGTATTTACTATTGAAGCTTTTGGTATATATTTCCACGATACCCTGATGGGTAGAACCTATGCCTTCCTTAATATGTGTGAACTCGAAAGTTTTCACGAGTCATACCCTTCTGGTATTTTGCCAGATAAAATTTCAACACTACAACTTCATCGAACGCGAGAAGTGAATGAAAGATTATGCATTGAAGAAGTGGGAGTCGACCTTGAACTTTGTGTTCATGCCCATGGACACGATGTAGATCTTATCATTAAAGCTTCTCTTAAACTAATTTTTCCTTTGGTATAAGTTCATCTTATATCTGGGATCTGGCCTTTTGCAATCGTGGTTCCGACCATGTTCTCTATTAAATACCATTTCTCGTGCAAGTTTAAGCACTTGTCTTCTGTAGAGCAATACCCCAGTCCACCTTCTACTTTGATCTGTCATCGAGTATTACCCCCTGGTATCTCGAGATTATCATGGAACTGCATAACTTCTTATGAGTTCTTCATCAAGTACTACATTCCCACTGATTCCAATTTTTTCACGGGCTCTGAGTTATTAAACACTCAAAGACACCAATAACTGAACCGAGTCCGCACTACGGTTCAACAACTCTTTGGTAAGCTTCTATAAGTACGAGTTTGTACCCGATCACATCATTCCTAGCCTGATCGGCTATATCATTATCATGCTAAATTTTAACTGTTCTACCGGGTCCTTCTTCTCGGAGCACAAAATTTCGACGGTGAGCTAATCTTACAATCGATCTTCCTCGTCATACCGTTTGTCCTTGTACAGCAAGCTTGATTTCGAGTTTGTGTCGTACCCATGGTTCCAATGACTTTTGGCTTCATCATTTCCGTTGACTTGATGTCATCGCTGATCAGTTACACCTTCTCGAAACCTCTCGACAAATGTGTCGTGATCATCATCAACATTCTGGGGTCTTCCAAGATATCTATCGAATTCTTGATGAGAAACAACATCCTTTGCCCTCGATGGTTTGGGTTATCATCCACAACATTATTGCATTTCCTCCAACACAAAAATTGTTCCTGTTTTGTGTTGATCCTTGAGTTCCTTTCTATCCTACTTATGTTATGACTCTACCGCAGAGTATTACCATCTTTGATGTCAAGAATGTTGTGAGGATTGCTCCACCTCTTCAGAATTCTTGCTATAATGATACTTCTCACCATCACCATTCTTTCTTGGTCCTCGTGTTGATTCCAACCGGGGTACCCACAAGTGAATGGTGTTGTTTGGATTCTGCCCTCCTAGCAACCCTCTTAATGGTCGACCGTTCATTCTTAGACTATTAATTATTGAATCACCATTCCGACATTGGTCATGCAACCCAACCCATATTTCGGGCGCACCTTTCAACCAATGTTTAACTGTGGATGTTCCATCGAGCATACAACAATATACCATTTGATCTGACAAATCTTATCTCCTTGTTCACATAATTGTGGAAATCCATCTTTTGTTAATCTCGATGAATTGTCGCTGATTCCATCAGCCACCTCCTCATCCTCTCGTTGGTTTACCGATGAACTCTTGTTTCGGAACTGGCTTCCATAGTTCATCTCCCGAGAATCTTTGATGTCATCTCGTCAATTTGTATCGCACCTTTTCTCCTCAAGCATCGTGAGTTTGAGGTATCCTAACACCGATCAGATTTGGATCTCGGTCAGATATGATGGTTGGAACACTTGTCCAAGAGTTATAACACTGGTCTTTATATGACCCGGTAATGTGATGTCATGCCTAATACACCTGGCTGAAGGACCTATTGTTATAGTTCTTTTTTTAGCAAGGTTATCCATTCTTCCATGAGGAAATTGTAAGACTTATTATATAAGTTGTTCCTGATGAATCCCTTGTGTATCCCAAAATCCGACCTTTGCCTAAAGACCATGTCAATCCTATCTCGAAGCATGTTGTGGTACTCCGATTTTCAACAAGAACATTTGAAGCCCAATGCTAAATGTTTCCTGCTCAATTATCCAAACACCGCTGTATGGGTAATGTCATAAAATTCCTCTCCCCTTACATAAATGGTTTTCTACTTTCTATCATGCCATGGGTATCATGCTCTGTTTGTCCTTGGGAAGGAAATACCCCGAAATATGTGTTTAAACACATTTTTCCTTTTCATTGTTCTGTTTAACCTGATGATCACATTTTCCTTTACATTGGTTTGTTTGACCTTTCTTGTGATCTATATAGCCTAAGCAGTAATAATTCACTTCTTATGTAAACACCTCGGTGTACAACTCTGCCAGTGAGACCCCTGTTACTTTTGTTGATGACATTCCGATAACCCCCGATGGACGAGAACTTTGCCTATTGGTCCGCCTCGTTCAACGAGTAGGAGAATGGTTCTCTTCGTCCCTCGCCCTTGGTACCAACGTTGTTGTCACCATAACTGACAGGATTTCCTCTGACATGCCCCGCTATCGTGGCTGTGCAAAATGAATAGCGCCTTTCCTTCTTTTAACCCACATGGTGGGCCCATAACCCACAGGTCACAGGATCGAAACCTGACTCTCCTGTACAACCTTGATTCCGAAATATTCTTTACACTTGGCTTCATATCATGTCATGAGCCACCTTCCGAGAGATTATCTATTCCCGATGCTCTGACCCCCTTTCTCACACTCTGTTCAAGTATCAATCGTTGTTCAATCAGTTGAAAACTTCCTATTGTACCTTCATACTTTGCTCTTGATGTTTTATTAAGTTTCAACTCGAGAGATACTTCTGCCTCATCCCTTGAATTGTTCACCAGATAATTAACCCTATAAGGGTTAGTTCTTCCGAAGTTACTCTTTACTTCACCACTTAAATCTCGGGACGAGATTTCTTGTAGTGGAGGAGATTTGTAACACCCCCAGTGTCATGCTACAGTAATCCCCTGTTAATGGTGCCAGGTCACCATTGCTTACTGAGCTAATTATCACTGGATGAAAAATCAAAGTCAAATTCAAATTATGAGTGAAATTCAAAATTTCTGAATCATGCAAACTAAAATGTTCATTAAATAGAAAATAATCCGTAACTAATTATCTTCAGAAAAACAACATCACCTAAATTCATTATGTGACTCAAACAACATGAAACAGCATCAAAACAGAAATTTAAAGTGCCATATCATTTATTAAAATTCAAATGAAATCATTTTGGCTCCCAACCATTATATCTGGCACGGGTGAATATTGCAATATAATTGTTGAGCTAAGTCACATATTTTACAAAACTATAATGTTGGCTAAGCAATTTGCAAAACAGGAGTAAATCAAAACAAAAGAAAAAGAAAAGGAGAAGTAGAGAAGAGTGAGAGAGAGAGGCCATCTGCCTCACTCGGGTTTCGGCCCACCCGAGCCAGGCCGCGCACCAGCCGGCCCAGCCCAACTCTCGGTCTCCCCCCTCCTCCTAATGCTCGACCGGCTGCACCCGCACCCGCTCGTCCCCGCCGGACCGTCTCGCCCCTGCCGGGCGAGGATAAGGATACGCCTCGGGCTCCCTCCCCACTCCCCACTCCCACTTGAGCCTCTCCTCCCCCAGATCCACCCCTTTCCCCTCTCCCTCGTGCGCTCACTCCTCCCGAGCGCCACCGTCGCCGCGTCAAGCCCACGGCCACCGTCATCGCCCCGCATCGCCGACATGCCATAGGCGTCCGCCGTCCTCCTCCACGTCAACCGGTGCCCGCCGTTGGAGCCAGAAGGCACCACAGCGCCGGATCCACCCCATCTTCCTCCTCGGGACGCTCGAGGTCGCCGCCGTCGATTAAGCTTCCGCCGAGCCTCCCCGAACCCACGATTGCACATCTACAAGGCTCACCGTGAGCTACACTCCTCCCCTCTCTTTTTGCTCCCAGACGCGCCCGGTAGCTGGACTCCGCCATGGCGAGCCGAGCTCCGCCGATGAGCTCATTGTCGCCGCTTCGATGCTCCTCGAGCCGCGCTAACACCACCACCGAGCCCCTGGAGCTCCTAGCTTCTCAACGCGCCCCTCCGCCACCCTTGTCGTGCCCTGGACGCTCGAATCCATCGGCATCCGAATTTCGGCGCCGCTCCGGTCGGCGCTGCCGTAGCTCTAGGCCATCCCAGCACGCGAGACCATCGGTGTTGGATGCGTGCGGCTCCCCTCGTTCGAACGCGCGTCACAGTGCTCATTTTTACCGCTCCGTAGGATTTTCCCGACGCGCTTCCGAAAGCCACCGCCGCCCCACTCATCACCGGCGCAGTTCCGGTCATCCCCGAGACCAACCCGTAGCACCATGCAACGCACGGCGTCGCTAGCTTTCGAACGCGAGTAGCCACGCCCGTTTTGGGCCACCGTGGCGAAATCCCGAGGCTCGCCGGCGCCCTCGTCAGCGTTTTAAATGCCGGAGCTCTCTCCGCACCGACGCCGACGTGGCAGTGGGCCCCGCCACAGGTCATCGACTGATTCCTGGTGGCCAGTTACTGAGCTGCCTAGTGAAACTGACGTGTGGGCCTCCCCTGTTTAAAACATTTTAACAATAAATAAATGTGCTAATAAAATCTGTTAATTAATTAGTATTTTAGTTAGTCGCTGACACCTGGGGCCCACCCCTTTAATTAGTCTGTTAGTTTAGTTAAATTACTGTTAGATCTAACAGAGGCTGACATGTGGGTCCCATCGACCCTGTGTCAGGTTTGACCCTGGTCAGCGAGTCTGTTGATTGCTGACGTCATCCCACGCAATGTTGACGTCATCCCATGCAATGCTGACGTCATGATTCCATTTCTGTTAATAATAATAATTCCAGAAAAAGCTTTAAGCTTTGAAAATTCATAGAAGATAAACCGTAGCTCGGATGAAAATGTTTTCTATATGAAAGTTGCTCAGAAAAATCCAACGAATCCGAATATGTGGTCCGTTCATCTGTCACATGCCTCTAGCATGTTGAACATGGAACATTTCTCCTTCGTGATCTCGTCTCGACATTAGTCCGTAACCGGAATACATTCGGTTGAATTTCTTCACCTATATCGTAGCCATACGTTAGGTCACACCCGTCACAGCATATTGCCAGGTTACACTTTTGTGATGCTAAGTTTGCTTTATATTTACTGTTTCTTCCCCCTCTTCTCTCCGGTAGACCCCGAGACCGATGCTGCTCCTGTGATCAACCAGGCAAGCCCCCCCCCCTTGATCACCAGATATCGCCTACTCTCCTCTATACTGCTTGCATTAGAGTAGTATAGCATGTTACTGCTTTCCATTATTCCTATCCTGATGCATAGCCTGTCTTTGCTACTTCTGTTGATACCTTTACCTGCAATCCTACTTGCCTAGTATAGGATGCTAGTATTTCCATCTGTGGCCCTACATTCTTGTCCGTCTGTTGTGCTATACTATCGGGCCGTGATCACTCGGGAGGTGATCGTGGGTATATACTATATACTTTATACATGATACATGTGGTGACTAAAGTCGGGTCGGCTTGTGGAGCACCCGCGAGTGGATCTTTGTGGCAGAGCGACAGGGCAGGTTGAGACCGCCTAGGAGAGAGATGGGCCTGGCCCTGTTCGGCTTTCGCGGATACTTAACACGCTTAACGAGATCTTGGTATTTGATCTGAGTTGGGTCATTGACCTTATACGCACTAACCGCCACGTGGGACAAGATATGGGCAACCGGCGTCGTGGTATCAGCCGAAGCATTTCGTGACGTCGGCGACTGAGCGGCGCGCGCCGGATTGGAACGTAAGCCTGCTCTTGTATTAAGGGGGCTAGTTCTGCTTCCGACAGACGCAACGTGCAGTGTGTGTGCTAAGGGCGATGGGCCCTGCACTTGCGCTTAGGTTTAGACCGGCGTCTGGCCTCTCTGTTATGCCTAGGTGGGGCTGCGACGTGTTGATCTTCCGCGGCGGGCATGACCCGTAAAAGTGTGTCCGCCAAATGGGATCGAGCGTGTCGGGTAATGTGGTCCACCCTGCAGGGAAGTTAATCTATTCGAATAGCCGTGATCTTCGGTAACAGGACGACTTGGAGTTGTACCTTGACCTTATGACAACTAGAACCGGATACTTAATAAAACACACCCTTCCAAGTGCCAGATACAACCCGGTGGTCGCTCTCTAACCGGGTAGGATTATGCTATTTGATGCTACTTGGAGGACTTCAGTCTGCTCTCTTCTACATGTTGCAAGACGGAGGCTGCCAGAAGCGTAGTCTTCGACAGGATTAGATATCCCCCTCTTATTCTGGCATTCTGCAGTTCAGTCCACTGATATGGCCCTTTACACATATACCCATGCATATGTAGTGTAGCTCCTTGCTTATGCAGTACTTTGGATGAGTACTCACGGTTGCCTTGTTCCCCTTTCTTCCCTTTCTTTACCCGGTTGCTGCGACCAAACGATGGAGCCTGTGGAGCGACGCCACCGTCGATGGCGACTACTACCCCGAGGTGCCTACTACTACGCCCAGCCCACCGGCGACCAGGAGTAGTTAGGAGGATCCTGTGAAGGAGGCCTGCGCCTCTTTGATCTCAGTATCCCAGCTTTGTGCTATCCATCTTATGGCAACTTGTTTAACTTATGTCTCAGATTTCAGATATTGTTGCTTCCGCTGACTCGTCTATGATCGAGCACTTGTATTCGAGCCCTCGAGGCCCCTGGCTTGTATTATGATGCTTGTATGACTTATTTTATTTTTAGAGTTGTGTTGTGATATCTTCCCGTGAGTACCTGATCTTGATCGTACACGTTTGCGTGTATGATTAGTGTATGATTGAATCGGGGGCGTCACACCCTTTTAGTGTCCGGCCTTTATCAATGCCTTGTTATTTTTATGCCACACCTTGGGTTTGAAGTTGTTCCAGGGAGGCAGTGTCCTCTTGTGTCCGAGCTCTAACACCGGACTGTGTTCGAGGTATCTTTTGCAGCCGAGCACCAACGCCGGTCTATACCCGAGCTCCAACGCCGGAATGTATCTGAGCTCCAATGTCGGGCGGTATCCGAAGAGAATTGTTATAGTCGAGCTCCAACGCCAAACTGCATCTGAGCTCCAGCGCTGGACTGTATCCGAACTCCAACGCCGGACTATGTCCAAGCTCCAACACCGGACTATGTCTGAGGTGTCATAGATCACCTTGGTTCAAAAAAGTGTTTAGCCGAGCTTAATGCCAGAAATGCCCTCTAAGGAGCCAGCCACTTGCGTCCAAGCTATATGCCGAACTGCTTCCGAGGTGGCTCAGCACCTCGGTCATGAGCTGATTGTTTGCGGATTTTATTTCCAATGCGTATAAATTTATTTGCTGACGAGATGTATTGCAAGTAGCCCTCAAGGTGCGTGTTGGCCTAATATCCGGGATGCACCTGAAGGAAAAAATCAAACCGCTGACCCTACTAGCCCCTGAGACTCAGGTCGATTCATAAAATCAGTCTGAGGATCAATTCCCAGCTTCAAAGATACTTAGGAATAGAAACACGGTGTGCAAAGTCCTCGAGACTCAGGTTGGGTGCGGCCGACCAACCTGAGGCTAATAATCTCCTTGAAAACTATATTGCACTTTAAATTTTCTGCATTGGATAGGTAATGCAGTAGCCCCCGAGACACTGGTCGGGTGGCAACACTAGATTAGGGGATCGATGTGCCCCTTTAATATTTGTAAATAATGAGCGCAAAGCCCAGTAGCCCCCGAGCCTTAATGTGGGAACGGGTGGCCGAATTAAGGATCGATATCCAAAGTAAAATCACAAATTACGTGTAATGATTCTTTGTATCCAAGTACTTTACATCATTATTTTGACTCCATTGTGACCGTTTATCAGTTGGAAGTGGCCCATCGTCGGCTTCTACCTCTTGGTAGATACTACGCAGGGTGTTTCCGCAATAACAAAGCAACCCTTAGCCGACGTCTCGGTGCCCGAAGGCGGTTGTGTTAGCGGAAACGAGACAATCAGATATGCGGGCTTTAAAACTTTCGCTTAGTCATAGGAGCTTTAAACTGGGAAGCTAGCTATGAGCCCCGATTCTTGTTCGGCGACATCCGAGGTCAAGCCGTAAACACTTCGGCCAACGTTATGAACGGCCCGTCATTTAAAGTAGTCATCGAATCGCTGACCAGTTTACGCCTATTGTGACAGTCAGTTTTCGGCTTTCTCCACTGAGGTGCTTGACCATGCGAGCTGGAAGCACAATCGCAGTGGTTCTCCCTTTGCACACCTAGCCGAACAAAGTGGAACGTAGGAGGCAAGCATAGGAACCGGGCAACCCAACTATTGATCGAAGACACAATTCGAAATCGATGCATATATAGCAATATCCGAGAATGTTTTTGCCGAATCCCTAAAGGTGTCCGGCGTTGCACTGCGAGACTAATGCTGGAAACGCACAAATAGTTTGAAAATGCCATAGGCTCAAAAAGCCAAAAAACTTATTCAAAAATTGGACTTTAAAAAAAAGTGCTTCTGTCGTGCTTTAACATGACACATCCTATCTCAATACTTCAAGCGGGTCAGCCTATGACTTCAACCTCCTATTCCGAAGGCGGAGTACTTCTCATTAGGCCAGTTTAGCAAACTAAACTCTAGCGGTTTTGAGAGAGAAATTAGGCTCCTCAGCTAGTGACCACATACTTGTGTCGAAAAAAGGAATGATAAATAATAACAATAATAATAATAATAACTTTGCAACGACTAAGAAGAAAAACACTTATTATAAAATGGCTCAAATAAACTTAAGAGACACCAAGTGACTTGGGTAAAAGAATGATTGTATGTACTGAAGTACTTATATCATATCTATGTTCACCCGAACTTTAAACGTGTCTTAACCGACCGTCGGCTTCTCCCTCTTCGTCAAGGACCGAAAAGTGTTACGTGACTCCACAGCCGAGAATATCGACGGTGTTTCCAATAACCAGGCAATCAGGCCATAAGGCTGTAACAGACAAAGCGCACTCAGGGAACTTATGCTATATTACTGACGAAGTGTAAGAAGCATCTTTGAAGAAAATAGTACCCCCACCGATGCCTTTCTTCGGTGCTCATTGTTACTATGAGACTTGTGCAATAGATTTTTTGTACTCATGAGTTCCGTTGTGCCGACCATCATTGAAAACTATAAGAGTGCTAGCTTCGGCTTCACCCTGGCCCGAGGTCCGGCTCGGATGACCCGATCGTGACAATCATAGAGGTGCTCCCTTTACTCCCTAGCCGAACAATCGGGAACGTAGGTGTAAACACAGGAGCGAGGCAACCCAGCTTGCAAATTGCTTAAGTCAATATGGTTCATATTGTGGCATAATACAAGAACAGGGAACGAAGCCGTACAAGTATAATCATATGCAAGAGGAAAGGCTTCATGAAGGAAGCCCCCAAGTGAACTGGGTATTTGAATTTGTGTGTCACAAACAAAGTTTGGACAAGGAAATTTTTTAAAAGCAACTTTTTTCCAAAAAACTATAATGCTTGGTCGAACCGAACACAAGTTAAAAATTTAAAACTTTGAACATGAAGGAAACTTAGGTGGTTAATGTGTTCGGTATTGATGACGTGGTCCGAGCTTGATGCGGGACAAGGTTCCATCCCCCAAGCCGGTCCCAAAGTGGTGACATAGCACGCTCAATGCAAGCCGGCAGAGTGATGCCGAAGTCCCCGGCATGGGGTAACGAAGTCTTGACGAAGCCCCCCATCTAGCTGAGGTGACGTGGTATGTCAGTACGCCGAGTTGACGATACTGCCCAATCCGGATCATTTTCCTGTGCACAAAAAGTAGTGCAAACCGGAGACAATAGTAATGATAATAAAAAATCATTGCATAATTAATAGTTATGCAAAGTGAGTGATAAAAGAAATATGGCCTGGCGCCGAAGTCAATGTCGATGCAGGGCGTCGGCGTGATGCGGTAAAGGCGTGACAAAGCCTGAATTCACAGGTCGGTCCGAGTTCCGGATGCGGCATTCGCCGGACTACGTACGGAGACTGACCGAACCACCATGCAACCGTCATTAATGCGGCCACCATTTGATAGACCTGTGTACATATGATGGACAAACCAGAGTAATAATTCCTTGGGAAAAATGAACCCAAACAAGCAAAAAAATACTAGGATTAATAGCACTTGGTTTATTTGTTGTAGCAATCCGAAGAAAGGTGATTCCCAAAATTGGGACTCGATCCGCACACCCATTGCCTGATGGGCGATAAAGCGACGACATGGCGATGATGGAAAAGGTTGGCTCACCGAGGCAAAGCCCTCGGTCCAGCTAACGTGACGGAGCTGGTCGGCTAGTGACGCCGAAGTCTCCGGAGTATAGGTTGATGAAGAGATGGCGAAGCCCCCGGTCCAGCCGAGATGTCGAAGCCTCGATGTCAAGCGATGAGTGGAAGTAGGTCGGGGTGACGGACACCGGCTTGAAGGAGCAACAGTGCGGCCCTGCCGATGCAGGTCGTGACGTGGTCAATGCAAGCTTGATGAAGTGACTGTGTGGCGATGCCGGTGTGCCTGCTCCGTGTAATCCGTGGGGTGGCGATGTTGGTGATGATTTATCCTTTGCGAGGTTGAGCTCTTGTTCGGCTTGCCAAGATGATGATCCGAAGAAGTTGAGCTCGGCTCAACAAAGTGACGACGTGTCTAGCGCAGGTCGGTAGCCGTGGAGCAATATTGCCGGACTGGTTTGACACCAGCATGATGTTGAAGATCATGTTCAAAAGATTTTAAAGTTAGTGGGGTGTGTTAGGGAACAAAATACAATACCCCATAGAAAACTTCCTTCAAAAAGGATGTCCGAAATCATGTTCATAAAAAAGACGAACTCGGGTCGGATTCATTTTCGCGCAGAAAACAGATCCGAAAAGTGATGCACTAATCGGAAGGTTCCTGGAGTTTGGACGGTCGAATCGAGCTGAAATTTTGAGGGGGATATAGGAATTCCGCAGCCGATCAACGGTTGGATCTTCCAAAGGACGTCCGAGCTAGAAGCTGCACCACGCCCTAAACTCGTCCAGATTATCGTCTAGATTTGACAGGGCTCTTGTATATCGCGGATTGCCAGAGATTCCTCCATCGGAACTCGATGAAATTTTCCAGGGTTGTTGTAGACTCAATTCCGCACAATTCCACCGAAGGAATCGTTAAAACGACACTTGAGGAGGCGGTGGCGGCAGACACAAGTTCGCTTGCCAGAAAAACAGCACGGTCGCCCGAGGGCAAAGTTGATGTTGAGCCCCCGGGCTCCGTGGATAATTCCTCCATGATCTTGATAGAGATCGGAGCTGATGTTAATGAAGGCCCTCATCCGAACATGACGATCGGAGGTAGGGCGCAGTCCTTGGTCGAACCAAGGTGACCAGTCGAGCTGGTGATGAAGATGCAGAAGTCGCAGTTGATCTGTAGGCGAGCCATCGACCTTTTGCCAAACACACAACGGAACTCTCAATGAAAGCACCAATGTCGGTGTCAAAACTGGCGGATCTCGGGTAGGGGATCCCGAAATGTGCGTCTAAGGCGGATGGTAACAGGAGGCAGGGGACACAATGTTTACCCAGGTTCGGGCCCTCTCGATGGAGGTAATACCCTACTTCCTGCTTGATTGATCTTGATGATATGAGTAGTGCAAGAGTTGATCTACCACGAGATCGTAGAGGCTAAAACCTAGAAGCTAGCCTATGGTATGATTGTTGTTGTATGATCTATCGACTAGCCTGGCCCTGGTTTATATAATGCACCAGAGGCCTAGGATAACAAAAGTCCTAGCCGAATACGCCCGTGGGGGAGGATTCCTTGTCTTGATCACCAAGTCTTGTGGAATCTTCCTTGTATGCGGCAGCTGTTCGGACTAGCCCATGAGTATATGGCCAGGAGATGACGCGGTGAGTACCCCCTAGTCCAGGACACCGTCATCGAGCCCTTTAAACTAGAAGGGAGGTAGTGGTACTCTAATAGCTAACCTTGTTGTGATGACAAGATAGGACATGGCACGCACCTGGACGGAGGAACTAGTCTGCATTGTGCATTTAAGTTTTGTCTGAAGTCAATGTACCTCTACTTTCACCAGACTTATAGGAAAATGTGTCAACATTCACAATGTCAAATCAATATTTTTACACTCATTATAAAACGTAGTTCTTATACTCATTATAATCAGTATTGTAGATATTGATATTTTTAGTATAAATTTGGTCATGGGATTTCATTGATGCCTGTCAAAGTGTGGAGGAAGCGGAGCTTAGGGCTTGCATTATCGGTCTCTACATAGGTATTTATCTTCATAATCCTGTAATTTTAGAGACTGATTGCGCTTTTGTGGTAGCGTCTCTTGCATCAGTGGACTATGGCAGGTCTGCTATGCGTGACCTAAAGATGAAAGCGTTGAGCATCTCGAAGTTGATCAACAATCTTCAATTGTCAAAGATTAGCCGTTCGGCCAATAAGGTGGCACACTTAATTGCTAAGTATAGCTTTGACAATAGATTAGATGGTATTCTTGTAAATAACATACCGCCCTGTGTGGTGAATATTGTATCGAATGAGTGTACTGGTGTGGCTGGTTAATTAATATAAGGTGGTGTTAAAAAAGTATAAATTTGGTCAAACACTTTGCAAACGGTTGACGGGAGTAAAAAGGACCAGAGGGAGTATCATGCATGCGGAGTAGGCAAAAAAAGTTGCTTGTCTAAAAAAAGGCAAAAAAAATTGCTCATTTATAGCCGGTCGAAGTCTCAAAGGGCGCGACCGCGTGAGGGAGGCGAAGGTCGTGGGAGGCGCAACGTTTGACGGAATTAAGTGAAGTTACATCCAAGCGCCGGCATGGCGTATGTAACAGTGCGTTGTACTGGTCGGGCCTATGATATGGGTCTAGTAGACATGACATCTAGTGGGTCCCGCATAGTTCTCGAGAACTCTTTGGGGGCTTGAAGCCGTTTATCCACCGGGCAAGCCAGCAAACCCACATCGTTCGCACGCCCTACTCGTCCACATCTTCTACCTTACAACAGTTCGCTCCTAGTCGTCCCGTCCTTTCACATTACGGCAGTTCCACTAATCCTAACCCTCCTCCCAAATCCATGGAGTCCCAAATCTCCATGATCGGCGGTGAGTACAATGTTAGAACCATCACCGGCGATGAGTTCGACGTCATCTACACCCGTTCTTCCGCAATGGTGAAAGAATGCCTTGCTCGCTTCAAACGCATGTTCGAAAACTCAAATGATGAGTGGGTCGCTGGGCTAGATGTTGAGTACACCACAGTCCTGGGAAGCGAGAGGAAACTAAAGGAGGCAGAGAAGAAGAAGCCTGTCATGATCCAGGTTTGCGTGCATGACTTATGCTTGGTCTACCACATGCCATGCCGATGTTGAGTGCGAGGAATTTAAGAAGTTCCTCACGGGCGGCCGAGTCAAATTCGTTACTGTAGACTTTAGGAACGACAAGGAAATCCTGGGTCGGATAGGCCTCGTTGTAGGCCAGCCCTTCGATCTCCAGAAGGCAAGCCTGGTGTCCTCCTCTCAGCCTTCAATGCTGACCCTGGCAGCAGCCATGATTGATCGTTCGTACGCTAAACTGAAGAAACCTCACCACGATTTTCATCATGCATGGGAGTCGAAGACATTAGATGAAGATCACATCCTGTACGCAACAATGGATGCATACCTTTGTTTAAATATCTACAAGGGTTGGATGAAGAAGCAGAGCCCAGTGTCCGGTTCAAGCAAAGAAGCGCCGGCGAAGAGGAAGAGGAAGAGGGACGAGGACGAAGTCGAGGACGTGGACTCGGACTCCGAGTAGGTGGCAGTGCCGTCGCTCATGCTGGTTCTACTGCAGTGTCAAGCGGACTAGTTGCTTAGTTTATTTTCAAGGGTGTGTTGTGCTGAGGCCCCAGCCGAACTATGTTTATGTTCTCTCTAGTTATTTGAACTCTTTAGTACTTAGTACTACTACTATGTCTTACTACTGTTCTTCTTGCAGTTGGTACTACTGCTCGTATCTTCGTGTTCCTACAGTACTTAACACGTTCGTACTAGTAGTATAATTTGGGTCAGTCGATTTGTGAAAGAAGTTCGACGGAGCGAAGGAAGAAGATGGCAGAAGAGGTGGAAGAAGCCGTTCTAGCCATCCATGTTGCATCAAAAAGCTCACATGAGTCGACTGACCCAAATTGCTCCTTCAGATTGCAGGATCCACATGGCATTCAAGGTCTCGAAGGTAGATTCCACGTCCGCACGCAATTTGCGGGCTCGACGCGTGCGCGACCGGCTTCCGCCGCGACAGCCACCATGCGCGCCTCCTCAGCGTGGGCGGAGACAACAATGACACGCTAGTTCCTCCTCGCCGGCGTGCTGGATCATGCGCTCGTCCTCCTCTTCGTACGCTGCGTGCATAGACGCGGCTCCACCAGCTGCTCGCGTGCTTGGCAGCACGGCGGCATCGCGAGGAGGGACTGCAGACGACGTGAGCGGGCGAGCCTTCGGCTTCATGGCACAGGGATGGCGGCGACACGGCGGTGATGGGCGAGAAATTGTTGGCCGGAGCAGGCGGGCGCCGGCATGCGCAACGACGGCGGCGGCATATTGATGAGTGCGCGTGTGGGAGCTTACTTTAGTTTTATATATAAGGTTGGTCGAACTTAAAAGAAAACCATACTAGTACACGTAAACATTAGACTTAGGTAGCGCTTTTATTAGTTAGTACCACAACCATGATACGGAATCCTGTGCAAGCGCGTGAACCGCGGCCGCGCGGTCGATTGAACTGTGCATCACCGTGTCGCGCTCGAAGGACATCCACCGACCCTTTTTGTGTGTGTGAAAACAATCCTCGAATATTACTCAACTTTTTTTTCCTGTGAAAGTTCTTGACGCTGCAATATTTCCATATATTTGAATTTAGCTCCAGTTCGTGTTTATTTGGATTTGGATGTTTTAGGTACGCCCTAGTTTTTTTTAATACTGATTTTGTGTGTGTGACTGAGAGAGAACGTGTGTATGTGTCCATATGTGTGTTGTATGAAGGGCAATGTGGAGACGGTGTGTGTGTGTGATACGTACATAGAGAGGTGTGAATGTGCAAACGATCATGCATGAGTGAGACATAGACAGATGTCGATACGTTGTGTATACATGAGAGAACGGTCTTCTAGTTTACTTGTGTGTGTGTGTGTGAGAGAGAGAGAGAGACAGAGAGAGGAGCATCCGTAACACAACAACCATCTCTCTCGATTCATCCGTCCCTCGCATGGTCGCATGCAACACATGCATCAACGCGCACATTTTGATAGCCTCACCCGGCCCCTGCCCACCTCAAGGCCCGCACAATCTCTTCGTGACATTTCTCTCCTTAGGTTTGTTTTCTCTCAATATCAGACACACACACACACGCACACACACACACACACACAGACATACGCAGCACAACACACACACACACTCCCCCGAGCACACAATTCATCCCCATCCAAGGTTATACGGCGACCACTCTCGCTTGTGCTTCTTTGCACACCAACATGCACAACACCTCAATCTTCAAAGAGGGCATCGAGCAGATCAAAGACGACGACCACACCGCGCTAGAGAATGCGGGGTCATTTGGAAGCAGGGTGATGTGACGACGGCCGACCGACTCCTCCCCACCCTCTCTCTCTCTCTTGCACAAAATTACCAATCCCTCTCTCCCCGCACAAAATTGTCAATCCCTCAACCCACGAGATCCTTCCCCTCTCGTCCATGTTTTTCCAGCTCTCTCATCAAACATGTTGTCTCTTCTCCTTCCACGTATACAGAATCCAGATGCACACGCATCTCATGTATATTACATGTATCCATCTTTCTCACAGACCTAACTTCTTCCTCTCTTTCTCTCTCTATCTCTCTCTCTCTGTCTCGTTAGGTTTGTCTCCTACTCTCTCGTCCACATACATACAATCTTTTCCGCCCTATCTGCTCCATCTTCAAAAGCTCTCTCTGCACGCTTCATTCACACATTGGGATATGTCAAAATGTTGCTTCGATAATGGCTGATGTAGAGTTATGGTTGTTTTTGTTGCATCCTAAAAAGTAATAACTATGAAATGCATTTAGATTCTCATTTGACTGGGATTATGTGAGTTTGAGCATGTTGTGAAGTACTATAGACCTTGTATACATCTTGGGATTCGACAATGATTGTAACTATTGAATTGTATAGACCATTACATTCGAAGTCAATAGCCTAATATATTTATTTCACAATTCAACAAATGATTAGTTCATTACAAACTAAGAAAACAGATGTGTACTCCCTCCATTTTTATTTAAGTCCGCGTATTAGCATTGGTCAAAGTCAAGTTTTGTAAACTCTCAGAAAGCTTATAACAAAAAATATTAACATATACAATAACAAATAAATACCATTAGATTCATTATTGAATGTACTTTCACATCATACATATTTGTTATGGTAATTTATATTTTTCTATAAACTTGGTCAAACTTTAGGAAGTTTGACTTCGGTCAAACCTAATATGCAGGGTTTACTACTACTACTCGCTAGTTGCTTAGCCGAATCACTCAACACGTCACACGGGGAGTCCAGTGTCACAAAATTTTGAGGTCGGCGGGAAAATCTCCCGCCACCTCGATTCGAAAGCAAAGGAAGTTACCTTCATAGCCTTCGGAACAGGCCTACGGATGACGCTTGGTAGGGGGCTGTTTTCGTAACTTCAGGTTCACCCTACCCAGCCAACCCCACCCGGCACCCAGAGTAGTACACCTGAATACTCCCCAATTTCTATCCCCACCGCAAAATAGACTTCTCCACAACACCGTAGCCTTCGTGCTCCTCCCCTTTACATCGGCGCACTCGTCCACCGCAGTGCATCTGCCTCATCGACGACCTCGTACGCCGCACTGGAACCGGTCCACCGTCATCGTCGTACACGGAGCCTCTTCCCCGGCATCATCTTCCACGGTCTCGGATCTGCTTCTCGAAAGCCGATGCCAAGCGCAGAAGTACCACTGTCGTGGACAATGAACTGACTCCTGTTGCCGACCATGACTCACAGAGGCCGCCGCAACCATCGTTCTCCTCCTCGATTGGTAATGTGTGTATTGAATCACTTAGCAGTACATGTGCAGTTCCCATTTTGTTCATACCTACCCTTCAAATTTCCTGGTTGCTATTGTTCCCGTAAAAGTAATTGGTTATAGCCTCCATTGTCCAACAGAATATCAGCTTGTAATTGTGCATCACTCCAGATCGCTACCGTGCTTGGGTAGGTTTTTCATCCGCAACCAGTAGTGTGGCAAATGATGGAAAGGTTTTTAGAACTAGCAAGATGCCCATGCTGTAACGCATCAAGATGCATTTGTATGAGTAGTTTATCTTGTGGGAGAAAAGGATGAACGAGGGAAGGCCTTATTTGCAAATTTGGAGAGGGGTATGGGTATCTTTTTGCAAAATTCCCATTTGTTTCCTTCCTATCTGTCAGATATAAATCGGACGACCTATATTGCAAGAAAAAAAGTAGACAGTAAAGGAAGTAGAGATAAATATTAAATATTAAATAAATATAACAGTAGAGAAGAGAGTAGAGATAGCAAAGACGTCGGGAAAGGATCGCGCGCGCGCGGAAAAAGCGGCCAGGCATGCGCTAGTTTTGGCGCGCGGCGTCCGGCGCGCTTTATAAAATCCAACGTCTTCCCACCGCTCTGTGCCTTGCCACCGCTCTCTCCCCGCTCTGTGCCTCGCCACCGCTGTCTCCCCGCTCTTTTTCGCCTCACCGCCGCCGCGTCGCCGGGAAACTTGGGGATACCGCGGCGTCCGCGCGCGCCCCTCCGGCGGCCTCTCCGCCGAGATCCGGTTCTGTGGGATGCGCCTCGGCGTCGGCAATTTCGACACCGCCAACAAGGCCGCCCGCACGTACGACGCGACGGTGTGGCGCCTCCGGTGGCCTCCTAGAACATTGAACTTCTCCAACGTGCCGACACGGGAGCGGGCGCAGGAGCTCGCCCTCTGCCGCGGCTTAGCACCGACGAGGATCGTCGCGACAACCGGAGGCGGGAGCACCGTCTCGGCATTGCCGAGATGGACGAGGAAGCCATGGCGCTGTGGCGCCAACACTTCCCGCAGGACATCATCAACGAGCGCGAGTTCTACGCGCAAAGGAGGGCGGGGAGGATAAGAGGAGGCGGAGCGAGCCGCCTATCACGAGGACAAGCGAGGCGAAAAGCGGACGCTCAATTCAACATGAGGCTAGGAGCAGCGTCGCCACAGGAATCCGGCGGCGATCGGTGTCTTCACGCCCTCTGATCGGACATCGGAGGAGGACATCACCGAGGAGGAGTCGGACGACCAGGAGTAGTTGAATTATCTTTTTATCTATCTATGCCGAGAACTATCCTCTACTCTCTAGTATCTACTTCTCGATCTCAAGATCAGAACGCTTTTTAAAGCGCCCGGCGTTCTTGATTCTGTTGGAGATGCTCTAACATGGAAGATGAGTGCTTTAATTGCCCACAAGATGCGCGATTATTACTAGTAGTATATTTTTCTTGCCATGTTGAGATTTTAAAACCATGAGTGCGAACATACGGTGGAGCAATGAAGACCAAACACGGGATAGTCGGGACATCTTCAAGGAGCGTGGCAAGTTAAAGAGGAGCTGCACCGAACCTGTAAAACGAGCTTTGGTAAGTAACACCCTTTCAATTACTTTCGTGTAGCCTCGTGTTCTTCGATGTGTATATGTTGTAGTTTCTGTTTCTCTTAAGCGTGGTGCTCTTCGATGTGTAATAAGAAGAGTCTTAATCGTCCTAATGCTTTCGTTTTTAGCTTGATGTAGGAAGTGGGTGTTCTCGCCTTGTAGTCCGTTTTTATTTATTTTTTTCCTTTTGAATTCACTTCTCTGAGTTCTGTTTATCTGGCTTCTACTAAATGGATCTAGGTTGCTCTGAGTATTGATCTATAAAAGAAGTAACTTCATGTCAGGATGCAGTTCCTGCGAGGAGGGAAGTATGGTCAACCTCGAGATCATGTTTCCAAAATGAGGCTGGATTACACACAAGGTGCCAGTTCCCTAATGATGCTGGATTAAACACAAGGTGCATATTCCCAGATGATGCTGGATTACACACAAGCCAGGTGGAGACGTCAGCTGTTCGTGTCCTCGTGGCATTAGTAAAGGCTGAAAGAAAGTGTGCAGCAGCCCTTGAGAATGTAGCTGAGTTCCTGAAGAAGCGAAAAGAGTAATCAAATTCTCTCTTCACCCAAGCCAAAGAAGGGATGGAAGAAGCCAGAAATAAGCTAGCAGAGGCAGAGCAGGCTAGGCGTCTCCTGCTATCTAAAACTGTTGTCAATACAAAATTTCCTTCATAATAGCTAGGTTCAAATGTTTATCCGATTCGGCATGCCTGTTGTGATGTCCGTGCATGTACTGATGTGGCACAAAATGTTTTTTTCGGTTCATGTAATAACAGCAATTACTTTCCAAACAATAACAGACGAAGCATTCGACATGGTATAGTTCACGCACAAGCCCGACATTCCAAGTTCAACTTCCACATCAAACTCATGTTCACAGATATCTGCACATTCATACATAATGTCCACAACCATGATTCACTTCAAAGCCCAAAAAAAATGTGAGGGAGTTATAAATAAAGAAAATACTCTACTAGTTCCTGCTACCAGTGTGAGCACAACAAGTCAAGACCATGCGTAAATTAATTATATTTTAGTCATTTTTTGTGTTCTAAAATGCCAGCCGGCTCGCGGAAGGACGTGTTGCCGGCTGCACGCTGGATTCAATGAAGGCAAAGGGCAGTCTTAAGCTGGTTGCACGCGGAGGAGGCGTGCTCGGTCACCGGGCTGCAGTGAAAAGTGCCCTCTTGGTTTGCCACGCCGATTCAATGCCCGAGCTATGAGAGGTCGCGTCCGTGTCGAGCAATCACTCCCTCCAGTCCTTTTTGTTTGGGTATAACAAAATCTCGTTTTCCATTCACATTTACAAGTAAAATTCATGGACAAACTTTGACCCAAAGTACGATGGGGACTAGTAAACCAGAATGGAGGTAGTAGTTTTTTTTAATCAAAGAAGGGTTTCCCCTTCCGATTTTCATTATAGAAAACCAGCATCTAAATCTAAACCATAGTATTTGCCCTAGAACTACCAGGTTCAACATCTCACAACATAAACCCATACAACCTCCATCGCAAAAAAAACCATACAACCATACGCCAAGGAGGTACGTAGTACTATGAATTCCATTTTCGCTCCATACCAATCATTCTAAAAACTACTTACTACTTATAACGCGCCATTGAAAATTGGAACTCTTAACCCTGCTAAAAACGATATTTTAAACGTGGCTACTCGATCTGTGGCAAATGGCGAGCCACCGCGCTCCAAGTCATTCACCTGTGGTCCCGACCATCAACTCCTACGGATCAAATTATCACGCGAGCTGACTATTCCTACAAAGGTGCTCCACCACGCATCTGCACCCTTGAATGCAGCAATCGTGCACCTAGGGTTTTAGGGTTTATTTGTTAACGTCGCCTTTTACGTAACACTCATGTATGCGAGACAGCGAGAGAGGCCATTTGCATGCGTGCGCCTCTTCTCTTCAGATATGTACTCCACCGTTTGTCTGGTGTCCAAAAAATTATAATAACTACTAGCAATGTGCCAATGCGTTGCCACACGATCAAAGTAGATTAATACATATTCACCGATTTGATAGGAAAAAAAGTCTAGTTTTGAAATACTTATATCACTAAAAATATGTTATGTTTCACTCAAAATATATTCCTTTGGCGGTTTTGATGAGATAAGGGAGGAATGTTGTTCGTTTCAAGATTCGAGAAGTGGTATATGTCTAATTTCTATTGTTACTAGCAAGATGCCCGTGCGTTGCACGGAACATCAAGATCTTGTGGGAGAAAAGGATGAACGAGGGAAGGCCTTATCTGCAAATGTGGTGAAGAGTGCGGGTAAATTGCCATATTTTCCTTCCTATCCGTCATATATAAATCAGATGACCTACATTGCAGGATGGCAGGCCCACCATCATCACCAACTCTATTTTTTATCCCTATCTTATAAAAAGCATTGTCGGTGATGATCGTGTGCCTGCCATCCTACAATATAGGCCGTCCGATCTATATCTGACGGATAGGAAGGAAACTACAATTTTGCAAAAAGATACCCACACCCCTCTCCACATTTGCAAATAAGGCCTTCCCTCGTTCATACTTTTCCCCCACAAGATAAACTACTCATACAAATGCATCTTGATGTTCCGTGCAAGGCATGGGCATCTTGCTAGTTGTTGCAAAACTCCCATGTGTGAGAGAGAGAGGGAGAGTGCAGGAGGACGGAGTGCATGTGTGACAAAGACACAAGGAGTGTGTGTGCGATAGGTATTAGCTTAAAATGAGGCAATAGTGTGTGTTTGCACGATCGAGAGGGCGTGTCTCAAGAAGGGAAGAAAAATCTACATAGATACAAGGAGTGGGAGAGAGACATGTATGTGATGGTGGAAGCACGAGTGTGCGGGTGTATAAACCTATCTAGAGGCTAGCTAGTCGATAAATGTTTGTGAGAGAAATACAGTCGAGTGCGGCGAGAGTTTTGTGTGTGTGAGAGAGAGGCGGTGGTCGGGAAGGGAGTGGAAGCAGGAGTTGTGTGTGTGTGTGTGAGAGAGAGAGAGGAGACGGTAGTCGGGGTTGTCGATCGGTAAACAAATGAATAATGTCGATGCAGGATGGAGGCGAAAAGGAGACCGCAACAAATGTTGTGTCTCAGGAGAGAGAGAGAGAGAGAGAGAGAGAGAGAGAGAGTAATTTTAGTGGTATGAGTCATATGTAGAGACATATAGGGTGTGTGAGAGAATCCCATAGAGAGAAATACAAAGTGAAAGACGAGTGGAGACTGTGTGTGTGGCGGTGAAAAAGAAAGCTTAGGTACCGAGTGATACCAGAGAACAGTAGAGACGTGAGAGATAATGAAAACCGTGTAATGTATAATGATAGGGAGAGTGCGTCACTTCTCAAGGGAGACGTCGAGAGACCATGTTTGCAAGGATAGGAGAAACATGGAGTGAGCGTCCGGGTGAGCTGGAGAAAAGAGATTGATAGCTACCTGAAGGAGCATGCATCCGACAGAGATGGGCGTGAAAGGAGTGAACAAAAAAGGGATTCAAATATTTGAATTCGAGATGATGATACATGTAATCCATACTCGAACCAAAATTGATCTATCAAACATGCATACTCATATGAATTCACGCACATCTATGTTATTTAATATGTAGATATTACTGATCCATACATTTTAGTAGAACATAATTTGGTTAAATTTTTTCGAATTCAACCTTAAGATTTCGAGATCGTTGTATTTGTAAATCATATTATACATATAAAGGAGCAGAATTATTTGTTGTGCTTTTGAAAGTATATATAAAAAAATGATGTATATAGAATGTAATTCCAATTGAAAATGGATCCCGCCCAAAAAAGAATCGAATACAAATGGGATTCGAATTGAGTTGGGACGGTAAACGTGCACTCTGCAAAATTTGAACAAAGCAGGGAAAGTCGCAGTAACCGCCCAAAACCAAAATCTGCGAGATGGAAATCACTACTGCCTATCCCTGCCACGCAAAGCCTATCTACTGGATTTCTATAGGTTTCGATAGGGGTAGGTTTGTAATTACACCCAAACATGATGTAACCGCCTCTCACCCGGATTCATACACGATGGGCGCCAAAAACAAACTCTCATCGACAAATATTCGGTGTATGCGAGATTACCGTCCTATCCCCAACCGACTAATGTTGCTGTGATGTAGTAGAAATTTGAAACGGGGGCTAAGTTTGTAAATTTCCTCGCATTTGAGACAAGCGCATACGAATACATGGTTCCCCCTTCCTCTCTACCTCCCTTTTCCCCATTCGTACTCCGTGGGCGCCAAAACACCCTCTCCACCCCACCCTCCTCCGCCCGTCGCCGTCCGCCACCCCATCCACCGTCGTCCTCCTCCGCCATGCCAGAGTTGATACCCTGACGCCGCCATCCATTACAAGAGATCGACGTCTCTCATCCACGGCTTCGGACCGAGATCCTTGCATCCCGTCCTCTCGCTTCATCCTCGCCGTCGTCCGCCTTGCCGACACTGCTCCCACGACCGTCTCGTCCACCGCACCCTGCCGCCACCGTCTACCCTCCTAGATCTGCTTCCACGCCGCCAACGTCCATCGCTACCGCAGCACCGTCAAATTCTCAGCAGATGCATACACGGCGCCGCACCAGAGGCGGTACTCTTTCGTATGTGCTCAACTTATTTATCACATCAAGAAAATAGATCGCCACTGCTTTACTCTGATTTCTTGTCTTGGTTGCGAAGTTGCCTTTGTCCGGTTTGCACCTTCAGATCCGCCATGGCACGCTCAACACTATACTCCCAATGCTTACGGTTTCCCCTTTTATATTCCACACTAGTTAAATCACAGTAGACTAAATTTAAAAATTGGGTCAGTCGATTTTTCAGAGCTACTTGAGTTCGCCGGTCGATCGAAGGGCTCGGGTGGTTGTGGGGCCTTGCCGAACGAAGAAAACTTCGGCGGGTGGGGGTTGGGGCGGGGTGGGGTGGGGGTGGCGGAGGAACACCGGCGGTGGGGGCCGGTGGTCCAGCCAGCAGCCCGTGCAGTGTTCTTGAAAGTGCGTTATATCGACTAGAGGGGGGGTGAACAGGCGATTTTTATGAATTCTTCAATGAGGAATTTGCCGGTGAGGAAATTCCTAAGTGAAGAACTACTTGCAGCGGAATAAGTACTCAGAAGTAAGCATAACAGAATGCGGGCATGGTCATCATGATGAAATGAAGACAATCAAAGAGTACGAAAGCGTAAACACGGATAACACAAGATGAAGACAAACAGATCAAGAAATTGAACTGAAGAAATAGAAAGTCTTGATCAAAGTCTTCAAACACAGATATGAACAAGCACTCAACACAAAGAATGAGGAAATGAAAGACTTGAGGAAATAGAACCAGTTAGGTTGGTGAAGACAATGATTTGGTAGACCAGTTCCAAGCTTTGTCTCGATTGTACATCCGTTGGAGCGGTGAGTATTTAAACTCGAGGACACACAGTCCGGACACCCGGTCGGCTGAGCACGCAGCTCAGACACCAAGTCCTCACCATATTCTCCTTGAACTAAGGTCACACAGACCTCGTCCAATCACTCGTGGTAAGTCTTCAGGCGACTTCCAAACCTTCACAGACTCGGTCACTCGGCGATCCACAATTCTTCTTGGATGCTCTAGACCATGACGCCTAACCGTCTGGAAGAAGCACAGTCTTCAAAGGTAACAAGCATAGGATCCACGCAGGATCAATCTCTTCAGTGATGCTCAATCACTTTGGGTTTGTAGGGGTTTGGTTTTGGGTTTTTTCTCACTCGATGATTTTCGCTCAAAGTCCTCGGAGGATGGGTTGCTCTCAAATGACAAGTGTCAAGTTCTCTCGGAGCAGCCAACCAGCTAGTGGTTGTAGGGTGCGGCTATTTATAGCCTAGGGAGCAGCCCGACATGATAAGACATAAATGCCCTTCAATGATATGAACGTTATGTGGATAAGATATTTTGGGACAGCTGGCCAGAAGACAAGAACGGTCGGAAATTTGACTCTCAAATTCCTCGGGGCTATCATGTTCATCACTGTGTAGGCAATCCGCCTTTGGCGAATTCCTAACTCCTCGGTCGTAACAAATTCCTCGTGACGGAAGAACTTCGTCTCATCCTTTGAAGAAATTGACTGAACTGTATGAGATTTCCAAAGGCTTCACTCGAAGGGATTGGTAGGTGTAGGATTTTGAGTTGAACATCACATGGAAATTTTTCCTTAGTATTTCCTCGACCCCCTTTAACAGTACGGTGTTTCCTATGACTCAAGAACGAAACTACGAAAACAAAAGTCTTCACGCTTCATGTTCCTCAAATGAATACCAAGTCTTCAAGGTCACACCAATTTATTGACTTTCAAAGTCTTCAGAAAGTCTTTAGAATAACAAAGTCTTCAGACGAAGAACTTCATTTTTAGGGGTCGACTTTCTCTGTAAATATCAAACTCCTCATAGAATTATAGACCTGTGTACACTCATAAACACATTAGTCCCTTAACCTATAAGTCTTCAATACACCAAAGTCACTAAGGGGCGCTAGATGCAGTTTCAATCTCCCCCTTTTTGGTGATTGATGACAATATAGGTTAAGTTTTCAACGGGGATAAACATATGAAGTGTAAATACTGATATTGAGGAATTTGATTGCAAGATATAGAAGAACTCCCCACGAAGATGTGCATAGTCAGGAATTTGCTTTTGAGGCAATGCACATTTGAAGAGTTGAATCATGGAGATCTCCCGTATATCTTGTAATTCATACACGCATTTGACATATAATATGAAGAATTTGAAATGCATGATGAAATATGGTGGTGATGTAATTCAGCATGCGTGGATTAACATATAATGAGGAATAAGCATGCAGAGGAACACATCAAAAGTATCAGAGCACCATCGGGTTTAAGATTACAACTCGATCCAATAAAGTTTCAGAAGAACGAGAGTTGTAACTTAGCAAAAAAAACGCCCATATAGTAGACCCGCTTGAAGACTAACTCAAATTTCTCCCCCTTTGTCATCGAATGACCAAAAGGATTGAAACTAAGGACTAACGCCCCTGAAGAATATCAAGTTGATGGAGGAGCGCCAGCGTTGTCGGGGTCGGTTGTCGTAGTAGGGCCTGCTGCAATGTCGTACAAGTCTTCATTTTCATCAGTGTCGCGTGATGAAGAATAGGAGCTGGCCACCAAGGAAGGAACCTTGACCTTCTTGAATTTCTTCGGCGGAGGTGCAGACCATTCAAATTCTTCCTTGAGACCCATTGTCTTCAGATCTTCTGCGCTGTAGAGATGAGATAGAACAGACCAGGTACGGTTGAAGGTTTCATGGAGGTAGTATTGCTTTTTCTTCACTGCATTATGTGTTGAGGTCATGTTGTGAAGAATTGAACCAAACTGACGCTTGACCCATTTATGATTTCAATCAACCTTCTGATGAAGACTGAGGAGTAACTCACGATCACCATCACCACAGGTGTTGTGGCTTGAGGATTTTGCTTGGCTGAGGTATTGGCGGCGAGTCATGTGTGGCGAGTCATCATTGGTGGAGTAGGATGCAGCTTTGCGAAATTGACCATCCAATGGACGAATGCCTTCATCTATCACAGCAGTTTACTTTCCTTTTTCATCAGCTGAGGAAAATGTCCGTTTGAGGACTTCAATTGGAGGCAAGTAGCTGCAGTGGTTCAGAGTATCAGCCTTGTAATTGAGTGAAGACCTTGTCCTGATGAACCTCATAATCCAAGGAGCATAAGGCTTTAGCTCAAATGGTGACATAGCAATATTCGCCAGAGTCCTCATGAAGAAATCATGGAAGTTGACGGGAATGCCACGAATGATGTTGAAAAGTATATTCTTCATGATGCCAACGACTTCTTCATCATTTGAGTCGTGGCCTTTGATAGGACTCATTGTCTTCGTCAGAATGCGATAGACAGTCCGAGGCACATCTGATAATTCCTTGACGAAGAATTTGGTTCGAGGTGCACCTGGCTTCAAAGGCTTCATCAAGACTTGCATGTAATGATTTGAAAGCTCAGGTTCGTTGTAGATGCAACGAGCACCATCAAGGGAGGATCGAGTGGGAGGGCACGAAGCAATTCGATTCTTTGGTGCCTTGTAGTGAGTATTTTCCATCATCCAGTCCAATACCCATGAGTTCACATCTTGAGTCTCCGGTGATGTGCAAGATCGCATAGAATTGAAGAATGAGTTCTTCATTCCAATCACAGATGTCAGTGCAGAAATTCAGCAATCCTGCATCGTGAAGAACACTGAGGACTGGCTCGAAGCCTGGCAGAGATTCCATGTCCACGTGAGGAATATGTGCATGATCGAAGACTTTGTCTTTGTTGAATAGCACAGAGGAATAGAAGTTGGCTTGGCTAGCAGTCCAGAAACGCCTCTTCCTTATGCGAGCAGAGTCATAAGGGTTGTAGTCAGTGAACATTACATGCTCGCCAAAGAAATCTTCAGCCTTGAACTTTTGCTTCGTTGAGAATGGATTCTTTGGCTTTGGCAGTGGAGTGTCAGTGAGTTGCATCACTACCTCTGGAATCGCAATCTCAGGTTCTTCAAGCTGAGGATTTTCTGGTTCCTCTACATATGCAGTCTACGTGTTCACAGGATCAGCAGCAGCAGGTTCTTCAGCACTAGTGGCTGGTATTTCTTCATGCACGGATGAGTTGGGATGATTTTCTTCAGAGCCCATTTGAACCGTTGGTGCAGGGGACTGAGGAATTTGTTGGATTGGGGTGAAGAGTGGAGAATTGGGATGCTGACTTTCCCAAAAGTCATCATTCATCATAGGCGTGGTGCATCCAATATCCACGTCTTCGTCTTCAATTTCCTCAACACCAGCCTCTTCAGCTGTGAACTGAGGCATGTGCGAGGAAATGATTGGTGTTGAAGGGATTGCATCCACTTCAATTTCTTCATCAATCTGCTCTGACGAAGCAGCAGAATGATTTTCTTCATCAGATCCGCTTGGGATCTCATATTCTTCACCAAAAGGAACAAGGTCCTTTGATGGCATGGAGGAAATTGGAACAGCATCAATGGGATTTTCAAATGAGCTGGTCATTGTCTTCATCTTCTTCGGGGCTGAAGAATTTGAAGCAGCTGATGCTTTCCTTTTCTTCACTGCAGCTCGCTCTGCAGCCTTGGTCTTCTTCACATCTGATGCAGATGGAAGGACTGGAGTTGGTGTAGGCGCAGGAGGAGCTGAGGAATCTGGTTGAATTTCCTCGGTATGGCCCAGTCTGATTCTCTGACTTCTTCGATTTCTTCAGCGCACCGCTAGTGGATGCCCCAGCAATTTCTTGTTGGCTGGAATGGAGTCATCAGCCCTGGAACTAGCATTGTCTTCAGCAGGCTGAAAATCATCAGCGGTGCTGGCATGTTCTTCAGCAGGCTGAGCAGAGGCTCCTACCTGAGGAATTTCTTGTTGCGTTGGGGCTGCAACATTTGTAAACTTCTTTGTCAGATTAACAAATCTGACTTTGGCTCCTTGCCAATCAGCATAATAGGCATGAAAGTTATCACTGAGGGCTTTGATTTCAGACTGGACCTTGAGGAGTTCCTCAGTTGTCATTCTGACAACGTTTTTCTTCAGGAACTTCTCTTTCCTGAATTGAGCTTTCTTGATCTGCCTAGCCTTTTCAAATTTCCATTTCTCTTCAGAGATGAAATGGGTCAGCATGTGACTCTGTCCAGGAGTCAGATGAAAATCAGGCATAGGTGTCTCTGGATCCTTGTGCCAGAGATCAATGTACTCGAGGATCGCCCTTGGATCCAAAAAAGCGTTAGCGCAGGTGTGCCTTTGGCTCTAGCGGCCCTTTCTTGTCGGGCCTCGATGATTTCTGCAAGTTCATCATCATCAGCTTCATCATCAGATGGCACTTGGAATGCAACCTGTTTCTTCTTCGGACTTGGCCGAGGACCTCGTCCAGCAGTTGCCTTTTTCTTCAGCAGAGTGGGGCCTGATGAGGAATTTGGTGCAGCTGAGGAACCTGCTGAGACACCAGAGGCAATAGAGATACCTGCAGTCCTTTGGCACGTGGCCAGATGCACAGGTGCTGAGGACTTTGGAGGAGCTGCTGAGGACTTTGGAGGTGCTAAGGATTTGGGAGGAGCAGGAGCAGCATGAGGAACTGGCCGTGAGGGCATTGAAGAATCTGGCCGTGAGGGCATTGCTGAGGATTTTGGCCGTGTGGGCACTGTTGGTGAAGCACTTGGCTTGTGCGTTGGCTTCTTTGCCATTGATTTTCTGGGCTGAACAGGGGCCTCAGTGGCAGCAGCAGTAGCAGAGTCTTCATTGAATTTCCTCACTGCTTCTTTGGCTTGTCTCGCCAACTTGGCTTGACGCTTGGCCCATTCTTCAGGAAAATCCTCACCACGGTTGATGCTTCTTGGGTTCAGCTTCTTGGCCAGGTGCCAATGGAGCTCTTGGGCATAGAGGATTGAGTGCAAATTTCTTCATGTACTTTGGAGTAACATACCTGTACTACCTCCATTGCCTTGCCCATCTCCTTTCAATCCTCTGAATGCGCACCTTGCGCTGATTTTTGTTTTCCTTGCCAAACTTGGCTTCATCAGGTGTGCAATAGTCAGCGTATATGTCCTCAGGTATCTCGAAAGCAGTCATGACCTCAGGCCTCTTTCCTCCTTCCTGTGGCTTCTTTCCTTCTGCCATATTCTTCAGCTGAGGAATTTGAACAATTGAATTCTCTAAAGAAGTATGCAACTTTTCTTCAAGGAACGCTGCAAATGAGATAAGTTGATGAGAACCTAGTGATTCAGCAGTGGACATGAGTACCTGTGAATAAAGTATAGTTGCGAGGAATTTGGAGAGGTCATATGCGTTCTCAGATGGTTTTTCAAAAAAACAAGTTTGAGGAATTTGACCAGATGAGCCTTGAAGAATTTCACTAAGCGATCTTTGTCTTAGGTTCCAGAGTTGTATAGCTCGAGGATCCACACAATTGAGGAATCTTGAGGAAAAATCATTGCTTAGAGAAACGAATCAAGAGCATATTTCGTTTGAGGTGTTCATATGTGTGAAGATTTGAAGAATAAACACCTTTGAAGATTTTCAGGAAGATTTGAGAATCAAAGCGAGTAATAAAAGTAACTTTTAATTTCCCGAACTGAAGAACACGACGAACTGAGAAGTGTAGATTAGAAGTTAAATCGATTCAGATCTCCCACGCCCTAACTCGGCGGAGGAAGACAGCTACTGGCGGCGGAGTGAAGATTTCCTTGATCGGTAGCGAAATCTGACGGCGACAGGTCGAGGTAGTGAAGCTCTTCCTCACCGGCTGACGATGGAGTAGCGGCGGCGCTAGGGTTTGAAGCTCGAGAGAGAGAGAGCGGTCGAGCAGAGTAAAGGAAGTGAGGAAGGGGAGAGGGGGTATATATAGCCACGGTGAAAAACCGTTCGCCCGAAGATTTTGGACGAACGTGCCCCTGACATTTCTCATTCGCTTGACATGGGTCACCCACGTACTGAAAAGTGGAGATCGTGTTAGATCGTGGGTGAATAGATAAGTTTATCGTGGGAAGCGGAACAGATTGAGCGGCAAAGCCAAAATTTTGGATAAGTTAAAAGTTCCGTTCGCAATTTCTTCAGCTGACAAGGACACAGTGAAGATTTTGAACGAGTTTCAAATAGAACCCACATGAAGAATTTGTGAATAGATTGGGTTGATTATAGCATAGAGGGGGAAGGGTCCGATCACATTCACTTAGCAGAAAAAGCAACTTGAAGAAATAGCCATAAGTGAATGATGTAGAGGACATAAACCCACATATATATATATATATATATATATATATATATATATATATATATATATATATAGTTAATCAAGAAAGACAACGGAAACAGTGGAGATTTTGCAAAGTTAAAGAATTTGAAAAACTGAAGAATTTCAAAACTAAGGAAAACTCAAATTGAAGATTTTCAACTTTGGTGGTGGCGTGACCCACCGTATAAGAATGATGATTTCACACACCGCGTATAATTATCGTAGGGTTCTGAGAATCAAATTCTTCATTAATTTCTTCACACTTAGAGTCTTATTCTTCATTGATTGAAGAAAAACGTTTCTTCATGTGTTGCACATCTAAGTCATCAATTTTGCATAAGTGTCAGGATGTGTGTCCTTTTCAAAGAACATTAGAAGATTCTAAGATATTTAGCTCACACCGCAACTTGCTAAATCTCTTCTCATCCAAGGGCTTTGTGAAGATATCGGCTAGCTGTTCTTCAGTCTTCACTTGCTCGATGGAGATGTCGTCCTTCAACACATGATCATGAAGAAAATGATGACGAATCTGAATGTGCTTTGTCTTCGAGTGCTGAACTAGGTTGTGAGCAATCTTGATGGCACTCTCATTGTCACAGTAGAGAGGCACATTCTTCACGTTGATGCCGTAGTCCTTGAGAGTTTGCTTCATCCATAGTAATTGAGCACAGCAAGAGCCAGCAGCAATGTATTCAGCTTCCGCAGTAGACAGTGATACGCAGTTCTGTTTCTTCGAGGACCAACAGACCAAAGATCGTCCGAGGAAATGACAAGTACCAGATGTTGACTTGCGGTCCACACGATCACCAAAGACATAGTTAGAGTCGAGAATATCCAATGAGATCAAAAGTAGAGCCCTTGGGGTACCATAATCCTAGTGTTGGTGTGTGAGCTAGATATCGAAGAATATGCTTCCATGACCTTATGGTGTGATTCCTTGGTGTAGCTTGAAATCGGGCACACATGCAAACACTAAGCATTATATCGGCCTAGATGCACATAAGTACAATACAGAACCAATCATGGAGCGGTATACCTTGTGATCGAAGTCAATACCATTTTCATCGATTGCATAGATGGCCATTTGTGGGCATAGGAATTTTGACGCCTTTGCAATCTTGCATGTCGAATTTCTTGAGGACATCTTTGAGGTATTTCTCTGAGATATGAATATGCCATTGTGTTGTTGACGAATTTGAAGACCTAAGAAGAATTTCAATTCTCCCATCATAGACATTTGATATTCTTCACTCATCATATAGGCAAATTCATCACTATAACGTTGGTCGGTATAGCCAAAGATAATATCATCAACATATATTTGGCACACAAACAGTTCACCATCATATGCTTTAGTAAAGAGAGTAGGGTCGAGTGAACCGGGTGTGAAGCCATTCTTCATGAAGAATTCCTTCAATGTATCATACCACGCCCGTGGGGCCTGTTTGAGGCCATAGAGGGCCTTGTTGAGTCTGAAGACTTTGTCGGGATTCTTTGGATCTTCAAAACTTGGGGGTTGAGCATCATATACTTCTTCCTCAAGCTTACCATTGAGGAATGCACTTTTCACATCCATTTGATATAAAGTGATATTATGATGGTTAGCATAAGCAAGTAATATGCGAATAGCCTCAAGTCTAGCAATAGGTGCAAAAGTTTCATCGAAATCAATTCCTTCAACCTATGTGTAGCCTTGAGCTACAAGTCGTGCCTTATTCCTCACCACAAGACCATTTTCATATTGCTTGTTGCGGTAGATCCACTTTGTGCCAATGATATTATGCTTGCGAGGATCTGGACGTTTGACCGGTTCCCAGGACGTTGTTGAGCTCGAATCGATGTAATTCTTCTTGCATGGCCTGAATCCACTTAGGCTCGAAATGATTCATCTACCTTAGTGGTCTCTGTGATAGAGACAAAAGCATTGTGCCCACAAAAGTTAGATAAATGTGAAGCTTTTGAGCGTGTGAGAGGACCTGGTGCTTTAATGTCATCGATGATCTTGTCAACATGCACTTCTTTTGCAACGTGAGGATGAGCTGGTTGTCGTCGAGGAATTTGATCAGCATTTTCTTCAGCACCATTTTCTTCAGCAATATCTTCAGGTGCATCAGCTCGACGTTCTTCGCGTTCAGGAATGAATTCTTCAGCAGATTCTTGATGGGAATGACATCCTCAGTTGCCTTGAACTTGATAGATTCCTCGGGTGCTGGTTCATCTATCACAGAAGGTAGGTGCTCTCTTTGCGAGCCATTAGTTTCATCAAACCGCACATCTAAGTTTCAACAATCTTGTAAAGAACATTGTTGAAGACTACAGAGGTGTCTTGAGTCCTTTCCGTAACCAAGCATAAAACCTTCATGTGCTTTTGGTGCAAATTTAGCATTGTGATGAGGATATCTAATCCAAGATTTAGCACCGAAGACTTTGAAATAACTCACATTGGGTTTCTTGTCAGTGAGGAGTTCATAGGCAGTCTTCTTGAAGAATTTGTGAAGATATACTGTGTTGATGATGTGGCACGCGGTATCAATTGCATCAATCCAAAAGCAGCGAGGCGTTTTGTATTCATCAAGCATAGTGCGAGCCATCTCAACAAGAGTTCTGTTCTTGCGCTCCACGACGCCATTTTTCTTTGAGGAGTATAAGGAGCAGATAACTCATGATTAATACCAAGTTCATCAAGATAGTCATCAAGACCGGAATTCTTGAACTCAGTTCCATTGTCACTCCTGATGTGCCTGATCTTCACACCAAAGTTGGTTGAAGCCCTCGAGGAAAATCGTTTGAAGACTTCCTGCACTTCGTGTTTGTAAGTAACAATGTGTTCCCATGTGTAACGAGAGTAATCATCAACAATAACAAAGCCATATAGAGATGCATCATTAGTGACTGCTGAGTGATTAGGACCAAAGAGGTCCATGTGAAGCAATTCGAATGGACGAGTAGTGCTCATGATAGTCTTTGTTGGATGCTTGGCCTTGGTCATTTTTCCAGCTTCACAGGCTCCACACAAGTGATCCTTGAGGAATTTGACATTCTCAATGCCAATGACATGCTTCTTCTTATAGCGTGTGCAAATTCCTCATGCCTGCATGACCAAGTCGTCGATGCCATAGCCAGCCTTCAAGCTTTTGCAAGTAGACACCACGGCTGGTTGTGGTCCCGTAGAGAAATCAACAATATACAAGTCTCCTCTCCTAAAGCCTTGAAGACTTTAGAATTGTCGGCTTCCATGATCACAACACAACAATACTTGCCAAAGACAACAACCATATCAAGATCACAAAGCATTGAGATCGACATGAGGTTGTATCCTAAGGACTCAACAAGCATGACTTTCTCCATGTGTATGTCCTTAGAGATCCCAACCTTACCAAGACCCAATACACGACTTTTGCCTTTGTCAAAGAAGATGATATGCTTCGGATGTGACGGTGATAAGGGAGCATCCATCAGTAGATTCTTGTCACCAGTCATGTGATTTGTACATCCACTATCGAGGACCCACTCATTGGCTTTGGGTTGATCATCCTGCAGATGAATTAGTGCAACTTACGGTCTCATATACTTCATCAGTGAAGAATATGATATCAAGTTCATCAGATGACTTTCATCAAGCGATAAAAGCAGATATAGCGGTATGAGGGCGTGTGAAATGAAAGTTCAATTCTTCATGATTAGCTGCGTCCTTTCGAGCAAGTGTTGTCGGTCCCGAGCAAATTCTTGAGACGTTAAAGCACGCCCGAGACCTGACTCTGCAGAAGAGATTAGTTCTTTTTCTTCACCACCCACATCTAAAGGGGTGGCAAAGAGTTCATCATTCTACGAGCTCCATATGAGAATGGTGGCATAGAAGCCAATCCATTTCGTTTCACATAAGAGGGGTTAGGGTAAGCATATGAATAAGCAGAGAAATTCTTCGACGACTTATGAACATATTGGTTTGAATAATAATGCACATATTCATAGCCCTTAGCTCTACCCTGCGAAACAAAGTTGTTAGCACGATGATAATCATATGAGGACTTTGATCCACGTGAGGAATTTGGTGCAGATGAGGACTTGGATCCATATGAAGAATTTGGTCCATATGAAGAGTTTGATCTGGGGTTCCTATTCTTCACGGTGGTGTCATGAGGACATTCACCTTAAGACTTTCAAGGCACTTCTTGGGAACCCAGATTTTCTTCATAGGAGAACCGTTCTGCGATTAGTGCCAACATATCTAGCAAATACTTCACCATTACGATTTTTGAACAGTTTATTGTTGGAGTCAAATGACTCATCGGAAGAATGAGGAGATTCACATGTAAAGCCGGATAAGTTAGATGGATCAACTGGAGGTCCCTTTGCGGCAACCCATGAGGTTTTGGAGTACCGCTCGGGCTTCCAATATGTTCCATCGACCTTGAGTTTCCTCTCAAAGGCAATACCCTCTTTCCTAGGGTTCTGTTGAGGATCTGCTTTTAAGCACATCACAAAGAGTCTGATGCCCTTTGAGGCTTTTGTACATGCTGTCATGTACAATTCCTTCAACCCTGCATCATCGGTGATACTAGCAATGTCCTCGGATGAGGAATTAGTGATAGCAGAGGCAGGTGAAGAATTTGTAACAGTTGAAGCATTTGAACATTCGTGTGAAGAATTAGCAGATTCACGTTCAATGCACTTTAAGCATGGAGGAACAAATTCTTCCTGAGAAGCGCTGATTTGTTGAGCAAGTAATGAATCGCGCTCCTTCTGAAGATCTTCATAACTCATTCTTAGCTTCTCAAGATTTTACTTTCTTTGAAGAAATACATAAGAAAGTTTCTCATGATCAGACAAGAGAGTGTTATGATGACCTTCAAGGCTGTCAAACCTGGACTGAAGTCTCTGAAGATTTTCAGTCAGGGCTTTAGTGCGATCCATTTCTTCACCCAACATATCATCACTTTTATCTAGCATGTTTTGAACCTTTTCCAAGGCCGTTTGTTATTTAGTGGCAATGCAAACAAGTTTGGTATAACTAGGTTCAATATCATCATCAGATCCATCATCATCAGATTCATCGTCACTAAACTCGGATGAGGAACATTCGGTTACCTTGTCACCCTTTGCCATGAGACATGATGCAGAAGGTGATGATTTTGGTTCGAAAGTCATCGTTTTGAGAGATTCCTTGAAGTCCTCAAACCAGGGATCATAATGGGTTCGATGACCTTCATAGACATCAGAGATTCGGTCCCAGATAAGCTTCGCATTGCAAAGATGCATAATGCGCTTGAATTCATCTCTGGATAGGCAGGAACAGATGATGTCATTCGCCATGATGTCAAGTCAAGTGTACTTGCGAATGTCATCAGCGCCCGCCTTCTTGCATACATCGGTAAGCCCAATCTCAGTGACGGTCCGCAGCTTGCTGTTCATTGCCATGAGGCGCTTCCTCATCATGGCCTTCCACTTGGGATAGTCATGACCGTCAAAGATAGGGCATGTCACTTTCTTCATACCTGCGGTCGACATAACTAAAACTCCAGGTGGTTAAACCAAAATCACACAGAACAAGGGAGTACCTTGCTCTGATACCAATTGAAAGTGCGTTATATCAACTAGAGGGGGGGTGAATAGGCGATTTTTATGAATTCTTCAATGAGGAATTTGCCGATGAGAAAATTCCTAAGTGAAGAACTACTTGCAGCGGAATAAGTACTCAGAAGTAAGCATATGTAACGTCCCGGATTCGATGCACCAGGTGTCTGCAAGTTATTCGCCGTCGTTGCCATGTCATTTGATTGCGTGTTGCATTTTGCCATGTCATCATGTGCATCTCATTTTGCATATGTGTTCATCTCATGTATCCGAGCATTTTCCCCGTTGTCCGTTTTCCAATCCGGCACTCCTAAGTCTCCCGGCGCCCCCTTTTGCCTCTTTTCGTGTGCGGGTGTTAAACAGTCTCGGAATGGACCGAGGTTTGCCAAGCGGCCTTGGTATAGCACCGGTAGACCGCCTGTCAAGTTTCGTGCCATTTGGAGGTCGTTTGATACTCCAACGGTTAACCGGGTAACCGTAAAGCCCCCTTCTTTTGCAGCCCAACACCCCTTCAAAGTGGCCCAAAACCCAGCAAACTCCCCTCCATGCTCTCGGTCATTCGATCACGATCGTGTGGGCGAAAACCGCTCCTCATTTGGACTCTCCTAGCTCCTTCTACCTATAAATATGTGTCTCCCTCCGAATTTTGCGCGCAGTCCAACCCTAGCCATTTTCCTCCTCCGGCGGACATGTCCGTCCCGCCACGGACGCGTCCACCCCCGCCCGCGCCACGTCGCTCAGGAATCGGAGGCCGCCACCTCGGCCAGCGCCGCCGCGCCCGTCCAGCCCGCCACGTGGTAACCGGCCACCTCCCACGCCCGCCCATGGAGCCATCGCCCAGCGAGCCAGCGCCCTTGCTGTCTGCCTCCCGGCCGGGTCCTCCCGCCGCCAGCTCCGCCCGTCTCCGCCCGGCACCACGCGCCGCCTCCTCGCCGCCTCACCGCGCCTGACTTCGCCGTGGCGCCGCCCGCTCCGGCGTCTCCTCCACTCGCCATCGCCGGATCGAGGCCAACTCGGCCGGATCGCCCAGCCGCCGCCCTGGCGTTCCTCGTTGCTCTCCCTGCTGTCGTCGCCTCGAGCCTCGCCGGAGACCTCCATCGCCGGCGCGGCCATGGCCGATCGGGAGGAGCCCCGATCCGCCGCCGCGTTGACCTCGCGTGGCCCCCGCGTGGGCCTCGGTCCCGCTCCGGCCCAGCGGCCCAGCGAGCCGGCCTGCTCCCTCTGGCCTACCAAGCCGCCCCTTCGACTGGGCCGAAGCCCCAGGGCGAGCGCCCTCAAAGTCCCGCCCGAGCGTCTTTTAGCTTACCCGCGCTCATTCTGATTTTGACCAAGTCCCAGGATTACATTATTTTCATGCTATGTTCAACCTGCTGTATCTCTGCATCCGTAGCTCCGTTTCGAGAGTGTAATATGTCAAATTGTTTGCCTCGACGAGTACTTCATTCCGTTCCATTGCATCATATTCATTTGAGCTCATCTTCATGCCTGAATCATCGTTGCAAGAGTGTTATGTGATGTTAATCTGCTAAAACTGTTATAACTTGGTGATTTGTCATTTTTGTTGCATTTGATGTGTGCATTCTATGAGGTTGATGTCTACATGTGTTTTGGGATATGTCATGCCATATTCACAGTGGTGCCATCCATGTATTTTTGTGATTCCTGTAGTGAGTGCGTCAAGCTTGTTAAGTAGGGTACTTGTTGCTGTTTTGCATGTCTGAATCTGCTATATCATGATGCTATGTTAACCTGCTTCTACAAGTCATTCTATGCATAATATGGAGATGTTCACTAAGGATGTTTTGTTATACATTTCTTGCTCTATCCATCCATGCCCCTTTTGCATTTATAGCCTGCTTTAACATGTTGTAATCTTGCTCCAAAATTGCTAAATAATGTTGTTGTCAGCCTGTTAACATTAAGTTTAATGTCGCCATGATTGTTGTTACTGATCTATGCACTCTATGAACTTGCTCTTGCCATGCTTAGGTTCACAAACAAAGCTTCTTACTGTGAGTTGCCTTTCCATGCCAAGTTTTGCTCTGTGGTGAGTGGTTCAAGCTCACCAACATGCCTACTTATCGTTGTTCCTGCCATGTATGAACCTGTAATATAACTTGCTAAGTTTACATGGGTGCCATCATATCTTCTGGTCCTTTTTGGCTCATGGTCAGTAAGGACTTTTGTTCTATGCATTTAGTAGTATCATTTCATGCCTTTGTTTGCCATGTTAAGTTCCTGCAACATGTTGTTTGATAGCTCTAAACATTGCAACCTGTTGTTATTTCCTGATAAGTCTGAAACTGTTATTATTTGCAATCTTGCCATGTCATTTTGAGCATGTTCTATTGATTTCTGGAGTTAGCTCAGTGTTCATGTTTTGTTGTGCTTTACCTGTACATCATGCCCATGCCTTTTGTTTTCATGTTGAGATGCTGTAGCATGTTGTTTTTGTCCTTCCAATATGCCTACTTGCTGTTTTGGACAGCTTGTCCTTTTAAACTTGTATAGTGTATGTGTTGAACCGTTGCTCCGTTTTGAGTGTGCTCTATATGAAACTCGCTTAGAATTGCATGTACTTTCATATTATCATGTTGCATCCTTGTTTTGAGGTGTTTGCTTGATGTTTGGATGCATTTTGCATTAATGCAATGCTTATCTTGTTTTGCTCATATCTTCTAGGCCGTAGCTCCGAATTAAATGAACTTTATATGTAACTTGACTAGAATTTCGTGTAGATCATCATGGTGCATCTTAACTTGCTGTTTAAGAACTTGAACATAAGGTTTACTCAGATCTGGACCAATTTCGAAATTTGCATATGAGGACTTACCGGAATTGTTATATGTTGTTCCCGGCCTCATTTAAACTTGCCTTGATGTGTTGCTCTTGTTTGTATCATCTCTTGCCATGAGTAGCCTCATCTAGATTTGTCATGCATCATGCTTGTTGTGCATCATGTCTTGTTCATGTGTGGTGTGTTTACCTTGTTGTGTGCTTCTTCTCGATAGATCCCGTTTCGTTGCGATCGTGAGGATTCGTTCGTCTACGCTTGGTTCGTCTTCGTGGCTTCATCCGTTCGTCTTCTTCATGGACTCGTTCTTCTTCCTTGCGGGATTTCAGGCAAGATGACCGCTACCCTGGATCTCACTACTATCATTGCTATGCTAGTTGTTTCGTTCTATCGCTATGCTGCGCTACCTATCACTTGTTCCTCAAGCCTCCCTAATTGCCATGTCAGCCTCTAACCTTTTGCACCCTTCCTAGAAAACCATTGTTTGGCTATGTTACCGCTTTGCTCAGCCCTCTTATAGCGTTGCTAGTTGCAGGTGAAGTTGAAGATTGCTCCATGGTGAACTGGATCATGTTGGGATATCACAATATCTCTTATATTATTAATGCACCTATATACTTGGTAAAGGGTGGAAGGCTCGGCCTTATGCCTGGTGTTTTGTTCCACTCTTGCCGCCCTAGTTTCCGTCATATCGGTATTATGTTCCCGGATTTTGCGTCCCTAACGCGGTTGGGTGATTTATGGGACCCCCTTGACAGTTCGATTTGAATAAAACTCTTCCAGCAAGGCCCAACATTGGTTTTACCATTTGCCTCACCTAGCCCTTTTTCCCTTGGGTTTCCGGAGCCCAAGGGTCATCTTTATTTAGCTCCCCCGGGCCAGTGCTCCTTCGAGTGTTGGTCCGAATCGGCGCAACCTGGGGCTACCACGGGAAACTTCGAGGCTTGGTTTTACTCGTAGCTTGACTTATCCGGTGTGCCACGAGAGCGAGTGCGTGCAACTCCTATCGGGATTTGTCGGCACATCCGGCGGCTTTGCTGGTCTTGTTTTATTCTTGTCGAAATGTCTTGTAGCCGGGATTCCGAGACTGATCGGGTCTTCCGGGGAGAAGGAATATCCTTCGTTGATCGCGAGAGCTTATCATGGGCTAAGTTGGGACACCCCTGCAGGGTATAAACTTTCGAGAGCCGTGCCCGCGGTTATGTGGCAGATGGGAATTTGTTAATATCCGGTTGTAGTTAACTTGAAGTAAACTCTTCTAAAATACACCAACCGTGTGCGTAACCGTGAGTGTCTCTTTTCGGGGTTGATCGAGAGGAGAACACGGTTTTTGGGTTATGTTTGACGTAAGTAGGAACTCAGGATCACCTCTTGATCATTACTAGTTGACGACCGTTCCATTGCTTCTCTTCTCGCTCTCATTTGCGTATGTTAGCCACCATCTATGCTTAGTCGCTGCTGCAACCTCACCACCTTTACCCCTTCCTTTCCCATTAAGCTTTGCTAGTCTTGATACCCATGGTAATGGGATTGCTGAGCCCTCGTGGCTCACAGATTACTACACCAACAGTTGCAGGTACATGTTATTCGATGATCTTGACGCGAGAGCGGTGTTACTATTTTGGAGTTCTTCTTCTGCTTCTTCGATCGGGGATAGGTTCCAGGTCGGCCTGCACAGGCTAGCAGGGTGGATGTCGTTTGAGTTTCTGTTTGTGTTCCATCCGTAGTCGGATGTTGATCTCTTAATAAGATGATGTTGTATTCGTGTGGCATTGTATGCCTTATGTATGTATCCCCATCTATTATGTAATGTTGATGTAATGATATCCACCTTGCAAAAGCGTCTTCAAGATGCGCTTCTATCCTTGTTGGGACCTTCGAGTTCCTTTAGGATAGGGTCGCATCTTGGGCGTGAAAAGTTGGTATCAGAGCCTCGACCGACCCTAGGAGCCCCCTTGATTGATCGTGTAGTTTGGCCATTGTTGAGTCTTGAAGAAAACTGTTTTCGGAGTCTAGTTAGATCGGAGAGTAGGAATTCTTTTTACTGCTCAGCCCCTCCGTCGCTCTGGTCAGGAATCTTGACGTAGGTGTTTTGAATTACTCCTCTTCCCCTTCAAATTTTTCTTTAGGTTCACGCAGTTGGTTTTCCGGTAGTTGTTCCTCAGCTCTTTTATCTGGTGCATTTCTCGTCAAGTCGACTCGAATGACTTCATCTTTGCAAATTCAACCCTCAGTTGTCTTATTTTCCCACCCGCCCACCCTTCTTCTTCTCGGAACCGGAGTCCGTAGTCGAGTATCGATCCTACTCGTGCGAAGTCTTGCTTTATTTCCTCAATGATTTCAACCAGTGTTTTCCTCTTGAAGTTATTCGTCGTTCCCCTTCCAAGTTGCCTTTGTTTTTCCCGCCCTCCCAACCTCTTCTTCCTGGAGTCTGAGTCTCTTTCGACCATCAATTTCATTCGTACGGAGCCTCTTCAGTCTTCCCTCAATCATTTCAACCGGTGAATTCTCTTTTGTTTGAGATTCTTCATCCCTTTCTTTTTCCGGTGCACACAATTCAAGTTTTCTTTGTTGTCGATCATATTCTTTACCTCAGCTCAAATATTTCCCTTTGCTCGTTCGCCTCTACTTGATTATCATACGGAGTGTTCAAGATATCTCAGGAGATTTGTCGGTGTTTGAATTAATTCGAGGTTGTCACCTCATTCAAATTTTTCAAGTGTTCCGGTGCATCATCTATCTGTCAACATCCCTTTCCAACGGTGTTTTCTTTTAGTGGGCCCTAACCCACAGGTCTTTTCCCAGGATCTTACCTGACTCTTCTAATTATTCCGGAGCCATTCTTAAATCTTTTCGAAGTTTGACGTAAGAATGAATTTCATCAGTCACATGCCTTTCCCAAGATCTCTTTCAAATTATTTTCATTATTGGCTCAACCTCTTCGCTTTTCATTCTACCGGAGTATCTCAACAATTTTGGTGGTGTTTATCGTCATCCTTGAAGACCGAAGTAGAGTTTCTCTTAAATCTTGTCCGTTCCCCCGGAGATTCATGGTGCTAGCTCGATGTTATCCTATCTAATTGTTTCGAGTTATGCAAATTCTTTTCATCCGTCCGGAGTATTTCAGGAGTTACTTTCCGTCTCAATCATCCGGAGGCCATCTTTTCGGAAGATTTCTTCGTTCCAAGTTTCAAAGTCGTTCTCCAATTATTCTATATACGTGCCCCTTCGTTCGTCTCAATATTCTTCCGGTGCTGCGTTCAAGCATTCGTTAACCAGTTTGCGATCTCTTCGATCTCTTTTCTCTAAATTCCCTCAAGTATCTTGGTTCATTTTCTAATTCTTCCCGGTGTTTCTTTATCTTTTCTTCATTCATTTTCAATTCTTACGGTGGTTCGTTCAAGAGTTCTCTTCCTTCATAATTATATAGATTCATTCGTTCTACCCAAATCCTACCGGCGGATCGTTGAAGACCTTCCCAAGTTGAGCAATATCTCTCTTTATTCCTTTTTCAACGAGAATAAGTAGTATGAAAAATCCATTGTTTGTCATCAATTTAATTTGATGAAGGATAAGCATACAATAAATCTTATTCTTATTTCATCCAAGTGAGTAATCCCTTCCTTCGGAGTTTGTTCTTGTTAATAAATTCTAGTTCCAAGTGTTTTCATCTTTTCTTTTCCGGAGTTCAAATTTCCTCGGCCATCTCGTCGGAACCTCCATCTAAATCACCGCAAGGCTCATCTTATTCTTTCTTCCTTCATTCTATCTCATCATCCTTCTGTTACCGGAGTTCTTCACGGTGGTTCTTCATGATTTAATTCATTCTTCAAGAGTTCATCAAGATTCTTGTTGGTGGAGTTCAAGTATCTTTTCTTCTCGCATCTCGAAGCGCAATTAATTCTCCGTATTCTTTTGAAATGGAGTTTTGCATTTCATCTTTCTTCCCAGTTATTTAATCTTTTCCGCTCGAGGTCGGTTATCAGCTCATAAATTTTGAGATGTTATCCATGAGACCACAACAAGCTTATTCTTTTCGTTGTTGATTTTCTCAACAACTCGGTATAACCTTTCTTCTAAAGATGCTTTCTATTTCATTCGTGGCACAAGTTGTCATTTTCTACTCCGTTCTTTTCATTCAACTCTTTAAATTCTTTCCGGAGGTTTTGTGTCATGTCTTCATCAAGTATCATTCCATCCTCTGAAGTTCGTGTTTTATTCTTCCATGTTCAGTCAGAGTTCTGTCTAAATCCTTTTCAGTCTTACTCGTTTCTTATCTCGTTCTAACCGGAGTGGTTTCATAGTCTATCTGATTCCGTGAGCTTTCGATTCTCGACTTTCTCGTCGTTCCTCTCTTCTTCTCGAGTGCTCTCGATTCTTTGCTTCTTCTCTTGAGTTCTTGCTTCACCTCATCCCTTTTTCCCTTCTGTCTCGGTCCTAAGATCTCGGGACGAGATCTCTTGTTAGTGGAGGAGTGTTATAACGCCCCGGATTCCATGCGCCAGGTGTCTGCCAGTTATTCGCCGTCGTTGCCATGTAATTTGCTTGCATGTTGCATTTCGCCATGTCATCATGTGCATCTCATTTTGCATACGTGTTCATCTCATGCATCCGAGCATTTTCCCCGTTGTCCGTTTTCCAATCCGGCACTCCTAAGTCTCCCGGCACCCCCTTTTGCCTCTTTTCGTGTGCGGGTGTTAAACGGTCTCGGAATGGACCGATGTTTGCCAAGCGGCCTTGGTATAGCACCGGTAGACCGCCTGTCGAGTTTCGTGCCATTTGGAGGTCGTTTGATACTCCAACGGTTAACCGGGTAACCGTAAAGCCCCCTTCTTTTGCAGCCCAACACCCCTTCAAAGTGGCCCAAAACCCAGCAAACTCCCCTCCATGCTCTCGGTCGTTCGATCACGATCGTGTGGGCGAAAACCGCTCCTCATTTGGACTCTCCTAGCTCCTTCTATCTATAAATATGTGTCTCCCTCCGAATTTTGCGCGCAGTCCAACCCTAGCCATTTTCCTCCTCCCGCAGCCGGACATGTCCGTCCCGTCGCCGGACGCGTCCACCCCCGCCGCCACGTCGCTCCGATGAATCGGAGGCCGCCACCTCAGCCGCACCGCCGCCCCCGTCCAGCCGGCCACGTGGCAACCGGCCACCTCCCGCCCTTGCGCGCGCCAACCATCACGGGCCCTTGAGCCAGCGCCCGCCGCCGCCGTCTGCCTCCCGGCCGGGTCCTCCCGCCGCTAGCTCCGCCCGTCTCCGCCCGGCACCTCGCGCCGCCTCGCTGCCTCCCGCCGCCCGGCTTCATCGCCCGGCGCCCGCCGCTCGGCGTCTCCTCCACCTCGCCATCGCCCGGATCGGGCGAATCCGGCAGCCCCGATGCCGCCCTGGCGTTCCTCGTTACTCTCCCTGCTGTTGCCGCCTCGAGCCTCGCCGGAGACCTCCATCGCCCGGCGGCCATGGCCGATCGGGAGGAGCCCCGATCCGCCGCCGCGTTGACCTCGCGTGGCCCCCGCGTGGGCCTCGGTCCCGCTCCGGCCCAGCGGCCCAGCGAGCCGGCCTGCTCCCTCCGGCCTGCCAAGCCGCCCCTTCGACTGGGCCGAAGCCCCAGGGCGAGCGCCCTCAAAGTCCCGCCCGAGCGTCTTTTAGCTTACCCGCGCTCATTCTGATTTTGACTAAGTCCCAGGATTACAGTATTTTCATGCTATGTTCAACCTGCTGTATCTCTGCATCCATAGCACCGTCTCGTGCGTGTAATATATAATATTGTTCGCCCCGACGAGTAATTCATTTCATTCCATTGAATCATATTCATTTGAGCTCATCTTCATGCCTGAATCATCGTTGCAAGAGTGCTATGTGATGTTAATCTGCTGAAACTGTTATAACTTGGTGATTTGTCATTTTTGTTGCATTTGATGTGTGCATCCTATGAAGTTGATGTCTACATGTGTTTTGAGATATGTCATGCCATATTCACAGTGGTGCCATCCATGTATTTTTGTGATTCCTGTAGTGAGTGCATCAAGCTTGTTAAGTAGGGTACTTGTTGTTGCTGTTTTGCATGTCTGAATCTTCTATATCATGATGCTATGTTAACCTGCTTCTACAAGTCATTCTATGCATAATATGGAGATGTTCACTAAGGATGTTTTGTTATAAATTTCTTGCTCTATCCACCCATGCCCCTAGTTGCATTTATAGCCTGCCTTAACATGTTGTAATCTTGCTCCAAAATTGCTAAATAATGTTGTTGTCAGCCTGTGAACATTAAGTTCAATGTCGCCATGATTGTTGTTAGTTATCTATGCACTCTATGAACTTGCTCTTGCCATGCTTAGCTTCATAAACAAAGCTTCTTACTGTGAGTTCCCTTTCCATGCCATGTATTGCTCTGTGGTGAGTGATTCAAGCTCACCAACATGCCTACTTATTGTTGTTCCTGCCATGTATGAATCTGTAATATAACTTGCTAAGTTTACATGGGTGCCATCATATCTTCTGATCCTTTTTGGCTCATGGTCAGTAAAGGACTTTTGTTCTATGCATTTAGTAGTATGATTTCATGCCTTTTTTTGCCATGTTAAGTTCCTGTAACATGTTGTTTGATAGCTCTAAACATTGCAACCTGATGTTATTTCCTGATAAGTCTGAAACTGTTATTATTTGCAATCTTGCCATGTCATTTTGAGCATGTTCTATTGATTTCTGGAGTTAGCTCAGTGTTCATGTTTTGTTTTGCTTTACCTGTACATCATGCCCATGCCTATTGTTTTCATGTTCAGATGCTGTAGCCTGTTGTTTTTGTGCTTCCAATATGCCTAATTGTTGTTTTGGACAGCTTGTCCTTTAAACTTGTATAGTGTATGTGTTGAACCGTTGCTCCGTTTTGAGTGTGCTCTATATGAAACTTGCTTAAAATTGCATGTAGTTTCATATTATCATGTTGCATCCTTGTTTTGAGGTGTTTGCTTGATGTTTGGATGCATTTTGCATTAATGCAATGCTTATCTTGTTTTGCTCATATCTTCTAGGCCGTAGCTCTGAATTAAATGAACTTTATATGTAACTTGACTAGAATTTCGTGTAGATCATCATGGTGCATCTTAACTTGCTGTTTAAGAACTTGAACATAAGGTTTACTCAGATCTGGACCAATTTCGAAATTTGCATATGAGGACTTACTGGAATTGTTATATGTTGTTCCCGGCCTCATTTAAACTTGCCTTGATGTGTTGCTCTTGTTTGTATCATCTCTTGCCATGAGTAGCCTCATCTAGATTTGTCATCCATCATGCTTGTTGTGCATCATGACTTGTTCATGTGTGGTGTGTTTACCTTGTTGTGTGCTTCTTCTCGATGGATCCCGTCTCGTTGCGATCGTGAGGATTCGTTCGTCTACGCTTGGTTCGTCTTCGTGGCTTCATCCGTTCGTCTTCTTCATGGACTCGTTCTTCTTCCTTGCGGGATTTCAGGCAAGATTACCGCTACCTGGATCTCACTACTATCATTGCTATGCTAGTTGTTTCGTTCTATCGCTATGCTGCGCTACCTATCACTTGTTCCTCAAGCCTCCCTAATTGCCATTTCAGCCTCTAACCTTTTGCACCCTTCCTAGCAAACCATTGTTTGGCTATGTTACCGCTTTGCTCAGCCCTCTTATAGCGTTGCTAGTTGCAGGTGAAGTTAAAGATTGCTCCTTAGTGAACAGGATCATGTTGGGATATCACAATATCTCTTATATTATTAATGCACCTATATAGTTGGTAAAGGGTGGAAGGCTCGGCCTTATGCCTGGTGTTTTTTTCCACTCTTGCCGCCCTAGTTTCCGTCATATCGGTATTATGTTCCCGGATTTTGCGTCCCTAACGCGGTTGGGTGATTTATGGGACCCCTTGACAGTTCGCTTTGAATAAAACTCTTCCAAAGAAGGCCCAACATTGGTTTTACCATTTGCCTCACCTAGCCCTTTTTCCCTTGGGTTTAGGAGCCCAAGGGTCATCTTTATTTAGCCCCCGGGCCAGTGCTCCTTCGGTGTTGGTCCGAACCGGCAACCTTGGGGCCACCACGGGAAACTTCGAGGCTTGGTTTTACTCGTAGCTTGACTTATCCGGTGTGCCACGAGAGCGAGGTGCGTCGCGACTCCTATCGGGATTTGTTGGCACATCCGGGCGGCTTTGCTGGTCTTGTTTTATTCTTGTCGAAATGTCTTGTAGCCGGATTCCGAGACTGATCGGGTCTTCCCGGGAGAAGGAATATCCTTCGTTGATCGCGAGAGCTTATCATGGGCTAAGTTGGGACACCCTGCAGGTATAAACTTTTCGTGAGCCGTGCCGCGGTTATGTGGCAGATGGGAATTTGTTAATATCCGGTTGTAGTTAACTTGAAGTAAACTCTTCTAAAATACACCAACCGTGCGTAATGTAGTGAGTGTCTCTTTTCGGGGTTGATCGAGAGGAGAACACGGTTTTTGGGTTATGTTTGACGTAAGTAGGAGTTCAGGATCACCTCTTGATCATTACTAGTTGACGACCGTTCCATTGCTTCTCTTCTCGCTCTCATTTGCGTATGTTAACCACCATCTATGCTTAGTCGCTGCTGCAACCTCACCACCTTTACCCCTTCCTTTCCCATTAAGCTTTGCTAGTCTTGATACCCATGGTAATGGGATTGCTGAGTCCTCGTGGCTCATAGATTACTACACCAACAGTTGCAGGTACAGTTTATGCGATGATCTTGACGCGAGAGCGGTGTTACTGTTTTGGAGTTCTTCTTCTGCTTCTTCGATTAGGGGATAGGTTCCAGGTCGGCAGCCTCGGCTAGCAGGGTGGATGTCGTTTGAGTTTCTGTTTGTGTTCCATCCGTAGTCGGATGTTGATCTGTTGTAAGATGATGTTGTATTCGTGTGGCATTGTATGCCTTATGTATGTATCCCCATCTATTATGTAATGTTGATGTAATGATATCCACCTTGCAAAAGCGTCTTCAAGATGCGCTTCTATCCTTGTTGGGACCTTCGAGTTCCTTTAGGATAGGGTCGCATCTTGGGCGTGACAGCATAACAGAATGCGGGCATGGTCATCATGATGAAATGAAGACAATCAAAGATTATAGAAAGCGTAAACACAGGATAACACAAGATGAAGACAAACAGACTGAAGAAATTGAACTGAGGAAATAGAGAAAGTCTTCAGTCAAAGTCTTCAAACACAGATATGAACAAGCACTCAACACAGTAATGAGGAAATGAAAGAGATGAGGAAATAGAACCAGTTAGGTTGGTGAAGACAATGATTTGGTAGACCAGTTCCAACTGCTGTCTGAGTTGTACGTCTGGTTGGAGCGGCTGAGTATTTAAACTCGAGGACACACAGTCCCGGACACCCAGTCGCTAAGCACGTAGCTCAGGACACCAAGTCCTCACCATATTCTCCTTGAACTATGGTCACACAGACCTCGTCCAATCACTCGTGGTAAGTCTTCAGGCGACTTCCAAACCTTCACAGACTCGGTCACTCGGCGATCCACAATTCTTCTTGGATGCTCTAGACCATGACGCCTAACCGTCTGGAAGAAGCACGGTCTTCAAAGGTAACAAGCGTCGGATCCATGCAGGATCAATCTCTTCAGTGATTCTCAATCACTTTGGGTTTGTAGGGGTTTGCTTTTGGGGTTTTCCTCACTCGATGATTTTCGCTCAAAGTCCTCGGAGGATGGGTTGCTCTCAAATGACAAGTGTCAAGTTCTCTCGGAGCAGCCAACCAGCTAGTGGTTGTAGGGGGCGGCTATTTATAGCCTAGGGAGCAGCCCGACATGATAAGACATAAATGCCCTTCAATGATATGACTGTTATGTGGATAAGATATTTTGGGACAGGTGGCGTATACACAAAGAACGGTCGGAAATTTGACTCTCAAATTCCTCGGGGCTATCATGTTCCTCCTTTGTGTAGGCAATCCGCCTTTGGCGAATTCCTAACTCCTCGGTCGAACAAATTCCTCGTGACCGGAAGAACTTCGTCTCATCCTTTGAAGAAATTGGTGAATCTGTATGAGATTTCCAAAGGCTTCACTCGAAGGGATTGGTAGGTGTAGGATTTTGAGTTGAGCATCACATGGAAATTTTTCCTTACTATTTCCTCCACCCCCTTTAACAGTGCGGTGTTTCCTATGACTCAAGAAAGAGAAAACGAAACAACGAAAACAGAAGTCTTCACGCTTCATGTTCCTCAAATGAATACCAAGTCTTCAAGGTCACACCAATTTCTTCACTTTCAAAGTCTTGAAAGTCTTGAGAATACCAAAGTCTTGAACGAAGAACTTCATTTTAGGGGTCGACTTTCTCTGTAAATATCAAACTCCTCATAGACTTATAGACCTGTGTACACTCATAAACACATTAGTCCCTTAACCTATAAGTCCTCAATACACCAAAATCACTAAGGGGCACTAGATGCACTTACAGTTCTGTATGGGAAGAATCGGAGACGAGGAAGAAGAAGGGTTAGGAGACGTAGGATCTTCATCCAACCGCCTGAAATGGTCGACTGATCCAAATGACAAAAGTCGCGCGACTTGCATGCATACATGCCTTTATATTCAGTACCATCATCGTACCTACTTAGCACTGCTCCTGAATCCATCAAGCTAAACAACGTGCCACTCATAATTCCAAACTTGTTGCTCAAGTACGAATCTGATATGATGCTGATATTACTAAAACAGAAAACATTTAATTGTTCAGCTAATGATCCTACTTTACTTTCGAAAAGCACGTGCACCACATATAGAGAGACAGTAGGGAGTTGCTTTCTTGATGCGTTCTGGTTCATCATGTGTGGGCACTACGCAACGAACATTTTATTATCCAAAATCTGCTTGCTCTTCTTTAGCATGTTCCTCTTACGTTCTTCTTTAATATGTACTCTCTCCGTTCCTAAATACAAGTCTTTGTATAGATTCCACCATGGACTACATATGGAGCAAAATGAGTTAATCTACACTCTAAAATGTATCTGGATACATCTGTATGTGATCCATAGTGGAAATCTCTACCAAGACTTATATTTTGGAACGGAGGGAGTATGATAGTAGTACAATATGTTCCTTGTAGTGAAGATGAGCAGGGACATTTGCAGTGTATAGGTCTATACGGTCGGTTGTGATGGACACTTTGAACTCTTCGAGCCTCTTTGATTCGTAGGATTTTGTAAACATGGGAATAGGATTTGTAGTGGCCTGCCCACCTGAATCCTATAAGAATAGCAAGGAAATGCGGGGAGTTGTGTCGCCTTTGAGTGTTACACTGATATTAACAGTACCGCACCTTCAGTTGAAGAGAGATGGTATCCGAAGCCTTTCTAGCCGTACCAGCAATACTAGCACATATATTCCAGCAAGTTCCACTTTGCTGATTTTACTCTGATGTTTACGGTTTTCCCGTTATATCTACACTATGATCTATGTAGCTGCTTTGTGTCGCACTAGCAGCAGTCCACTCTTGAAGTAAACACTGCAATAACTTACAAAATTGGCACCAAGGCATTGAGTGCCATTCTGGATGCAATGAGACTCATACGCTCCCCACCTGTCGACTCTTGTTCAGAATATGATCCTAAGACTCTTGTTCAAAATTGCCACATATAGAGAGACAACATTGAATTGCATTTCTTTGGGCGTTGTGATTCATCATGAGTGGGCAACCAACATTGTATGCAATTAAGCGGAACCTCAAGAATATGCTTCCTTTTCTGTTCTTTAACATGTTCCTCTTTTGTTATTCTGTATTTAGTACGTACAGTATGTTCCTTGTCAGGAAGGGGAGCAGGGACATCCGCAGTCAATAGCTCATAGAGCCGGCCTATACGTGATCGATAGGCTTTCAATTACTAGCGGCAATACAACACCGTATTTTCAAGTCAGTTCCACTTTCTCGATTTATATATCGTCGTTATGGTGTACCCCTTTTATGTACACTATGATCTGCCTAGCTGTTGTGTGCTCTTGTTATCATGGTTTGGCAATAAACTCTTGATACAGTATATTTTAAACCAATCATCTGCCAACTATCCTTACTTCTGGAGCCTTTTTTGTGTACTTGTGCCAGATTATATAAATGCACGCACCATATTACAGCACACATGAGCTCTCTCATCGTAATCCATGATAGCACACAAGTGTTTTAGGGCGCACCTATATTATAATATCCTCTGCATTACAAAGATAATCTCACAACTATTTATGTTTTCATGGTTCTCAGATATTATACATAATTACAGTGAATATCGGAATCCGCGCATCAGAAGAATATTGTGGAACACTGCAATGACTTACAAAATTGGCACCAAGGCGTTGAGTGCCATTCTGGATGCAATGAAACTCATACGCTCCCCACCAATAGATTCTTGTTCAGAATATGATCCTAATGACTATTCTAACCTCGAGGAGTCAAAGGCAGATGGCCTGTCATGTTCACCCATCAAGGTGCCTGTTCTAGTTTGGCAAGGTTTTATGGATTGCGCGTATCTTGCATATGTTGTCTTGCATTTCTTCTACTTTGTTGCACCGCCATCTTCTTAGTTTACTCATCATATATGTCGAGATGCCATGCCCATCCATTATCAATACATATTCCATCTGTCATCATACCATGTTTTTTCACTCAAATGTTGTTCTTGTGCATCAGACATCAAAAGGAAGAGGGTGATTGCCGAACCTGAAGGAGCACCAGAAAAGTCCTTGAAAAACGTGGTTGTGCCGGAGAAATCAGACAACAACCCACTTATATTGGTTGTACAACCGGTGACACAAAAGCGTAGGACCGACTCCAGCAGACTGTACCCATACTTCCTTTGGACACACCACTAGCCCGGGACCTGCCTGGTCTCGTTCAAGGATGAGGTCTTGTCTATGAAATCACATGACAATTTGAACTTCTACTTTTCCGCATGTGCCTTTACGGATCTTTTTGCGAAACCTGCTCGAAGAAGAATTCCGGTTTGACAAGAACGACAGGATATCGCAAATATGCTGCCCGTTGCTTTGCTCTTGTTAGTACTGTTGTCCTATATTCTTTGTACTTGCATACATACAGTTCATTATGTGACAGCGGTATGCATGATAGCTTTCTTATCAATTGTTCACTCCAAATTATCTGATCTGTATGAATGGTTACATTAGTGTAGAATATATCCAATGCCAAAGTTTTTTTAGCTCTGCATTGTTCTTGTAAGAACATGTTGTCCTTTATCAGTGTACTTATGATGACAGGTAGTTGTTCATGTACCATCACTCTGCAGCTTATTTTCCTTTGCCCTCCATTTTCTACACATCAGATCTATATTTACTCTTACCATAAGGTTGGTCTTTGAAGAAGTTTAGCTGTGCATTGCTCTTGGCTGTACCTTTTTACTGTCATTTGCACTTACATTTTTAGCTACTTGGTTATGTAGCATCACTCTTCATCTTATCTTAAATATTCTCCATTTTTTTGTATATTATCACATCTATATTTACTCTTAACAAAATGTAGAATAAAGGCAATGCTTTTGAAGAAGAATCTCTAGTAAACTTCTTGAATTGCCCCCCATCAGCATGGACAAGGCCTTTATAGAGCCTGTCTTCACCAGTAATGTAAGTTTGTCCATCTCAAGCCTTCAAACTTTGTTGTATATATTTGGTTAGGCATGGACTTGACTATTTATTTTTGGTGTTTGCATCAAATTGCTTGTTTAAAGTTTATTATGTAGTTCATAAACAAAAGTTTGTCCTTTCTCAATTTAAGTTTTCAGTTGTACAACCAAGTTCCTTCTTCATACCATGTAAATTAAACTATACAGAGCAAGTGATCTTCTTTTGCACTTTGCATGTATGCTTCATTCTTCATCCATAATCCAGTGGTGTGGTGAACCTACCCACTACAACACAATGTCATATTCTGCAATGTCTTAACTATGAACAATGTCATATCATTCTACAATTATTTAAACCGTCTCTTTATTTGCCAATCTAAAATGGTATAAATTGACAGCACACTAACCATCGATACTTATGAGTTCTTGATCTGTAATCCAGTGGTGCCGTGAAGTTGCCACCTCCTTCACAATGTCATTTCCTGCCATGTCTTGACCTGAACAATACCATATTGTGTTAATGCAATTTTAAATTGTGTCACTTTATACATTAGTAAGAAATGTGATGAATTGTCAGCACTGATACTTTTATGTGCAAAACCTGTCATCATCATGCCTTGTTTATCGTTCGAGTGAGGATGATATAAGTGTTGAACAAGCGCAGCCTCATCATCTTGCTTTCATTTGCTTGCTGACTCCCAATGAGGCTAACCTTTCTTGAACTCTATTGAAGTGATGTCGTTTTGTATATTATTTTGTTAGCGTGTTTATTTGCACTGGTGGCGATCTTTGATGCCCAGTGTATGTAATCTGATGTCTACTTGTGCTTTATTATCATAGTGGAAAACTTTGATGCCCAGTGGATGTACTATGCCGTAATTTCTTTATTGTATAGTCTAGTTTTTTTTTGATTCACGATGCTGCAGTTATTTTACTGTATATATATCGTGTCTTCGCAGTAAACCGGCCAAACCGTAAAATTACGGTACATAATCAGGCCGTCATGCAATCACGATGTAGGTTGAGCTGAAAGCGTGCGGAATCGCTCACGGGCGGCGGCAGCCGAAATGAACCCCAGCCCATGATTGTGCGAATCAAATCACGGGCTTTTAACAGGCCAAAATTGTCTCCGTCCTTGTTTGGCCCAATCAGATATCGATTGCGAGCAGGCCGGATGCAAACCGGGCCGTAGTTAGGCCCAATTATATGAGGAGCTTTTAACATGCCAAAATTAATATAGGGCCGAAATGTTAAACGGGCCCTTAACAGGCCAAAACTAATATCAGGCCGAATTACTAAGTGGGCCTTTAGCAAGTGGGCCCAAAAGTATAGTGTCCAGTTGACGGGCTGAATCTGATATTCGCCATAATTGAGCCCAAAGCCTCTTAAAGGACGGGACCTGATCTGGGCCGTAATTTGGCCCAGAACATGGTAGGCTTTTAACGGGTCGGATCTCACATGAGCCACTATTAGGCCCGGAGCATGGCTGGCCATTAATGGACTGGATCAAATATGGGCCGACATTTGGCCCAAAACATGGCAGCCAGTTAATGGGCCGGCCTACTAGGGTCCTCAAAATCTTGTGGGCCTACAGCTGGGCCGGCCCATTAATGTCGGTGAAATCTCGTGGGCCTTTAGTCGGGCGGCCCATTATGATCCATAAGAATCTTGTGGGCCTTTACAGGCTGGCCCATTATGGCACACAAAAATCTTGTGGGCCTTTACCTGGCTGGCCCATTATGGCCCGCAAAATCTTGTGCGCCTTTAGCTGGGCCAGCCCATTATGGCCCGCAAAATATCATGGGACTTTAGCTGGGCCGGCCCATTATGGTCCGCAAAATCTTGTGGGCCTTCAGTTGGACCGGCCCATTTAAACATGATGCGCCGGTCCACGTGTCAACATATCATAGGCGCGTCTCGCCCGTTGGATGAGTGACACCCGTGCCAACGCGGACCTGACACGTGTCTCCTCCAGCCAATGATGATTTTACACGTGGAAAATCCCCATTGGTCGGGGCTGTTATCGGGTTATCGGATCCAAAACCCGGCCCGATAGCTTAACGGCGTTCCGTTACGGTGGATGCCACGTGTCGGTCATCCTTGACGAAAGCACTTCTGTGACGCGCGATTTATCGTCATGGAAGTGGACACTTCCGGGATGATAATTTTGGTAATGTCATGGAACACTTCTCTGACGGCCACGGTATGACTATCTTGATTACATCGCCAAATTTGTCATTGATGTACATGCATGACAAATAACGCGACCTACTGTGACAAACATGTATCATCACGGAAGTGTATTTTTTTGTAGTGTGGGGAAGTCGGAGTGGATGGCCAGCCTCAGCTCAACCGCGCCTCAAGCAACGAGCCGTGTGCGAGCACGTCGACTGCTGCTGAAGGCGACCAAGCCGAGACCCGCCAGCCGACCGCTCCACCAACCGGCGCAGCTGACTCCACCAACCTGCCGGACCCGCCTACTGCTCCTCTGGCCTAGGCGGCCAGTTTTATCTTTAACTTTTCCTGCTTCATAGTTTCTTTGAACAAAACTTGTTAAATTTGTGCAGTTCCACCCGCTGGGGGTGTATTCAAACTTCGTTAAATGCTGGCCAAGGGCCTTTTGATATGTAAATTAGTTCTCGCACGAGTTGTGCTTTTGCCGAGTTCCTACTTCTCTTGCTTTCTGTTCTTTGGCATTTTCCTTTGCCGCCCTCCCTTGGCTGCCGTCTTGCCAGCCAGACAGCCGCTCTGCGGATTGTGGCTGGGTCAAGTACTTAGCCATTTGGGAGGGCAAGTACTTTTGCCGACTGGAATGTAGCAAGCTAAGTAAGAAACCGGTCGGCCGGCTACTCAGCAATCGGTCGGTCGGCTGCTCAGCAGCCGGTCGGTGAGGCGGGGAGCCCGCCTATCTTATGTTGATGCTTTTGTCCTTAGCCATTTTTCATGTGGGCATCGTTTCCTTCCTTTAACTCTTGCCGGCCGGATGGTTGCTCTGCGAGCTGCGGCTTGTGGCAAGAGAGGGCTTAGATGCTGGCACATTACTTGTTCGACTGCAGGTAGCACTAACATAATACAAGGCGGCAAGCCCCCGGGCCGACTGGTCGAACCCGGTGCTAGGCAGAAGAATGAAATAACACATTCATAGGCATAATACTTATCATATAGTTAAAAAGGGTAGCCCCCGAGTGCTCCTCGAGGGACCTGATGTCTTTCGCTTAATACAAAAGGTAGCATGGTACATATTGCATCAACTGTAAAATCTTCGGAGATTTGCATTCCACGGGCGCTTCGATTCCTTGCCAGAGTCGTCTCTCTTGCATGCGCTGGGCTTGTGTGCGTCGATCAGATAGTAGGAGTCATTGCCCAAGGCTTTGCTGATGATGAAGGGGCCTTCCCAAGGGGCCAAGAGCTTGTGTTGGCCGGATGTTCACTGGATCAGCCGGAGCACAAGGTCTCCCTCTTAGAAGGATCTTGGCTTGACCTTCTGACCGTGGTAGCGGTGCATACTCTACTAGTAGATGGCGGACCGGCTGAGTGCCAACAGCCGGCCCTCTTCCAGCAGATCGACACCGTCTTCTCGTGCTTCCTTCGCCTCTGCCTCCGTGTACATGGTGACGCGAGGTGAGTCGAACTTGATGTCAGTTGGGATGACGGCCTCGGCCCCGTAAACGAGGAAGAAAGGAGTGAAGCCGGTTGACTTGTTTGGAGTCGCGCGCAGACTCCAGAGGACGGTCGGCAGCTCGTCGATCCAGCAGTCGGCCGAGCGCTCCAGAGGCTCGACCAGTCGGGGATTGATGTCGGACAAGATGAGGCCATTTGCTCGCTCGACTTGGCCATTTGACTGCGGTTGGGAAACAGACGCTAAGTCCAGTCGGATGCCCTGCGTCGCGTAGAAACGGGCCAAGGCGCCTTTGGCAAAGTTTGTGCCATTTTCGGTGATGATGTTGTGTGGTATACCGTACCGGACGGTGATATCTGTGATGTAGGTTACAGCAATCGGACCATTGAGCTTCTTGATTGGCTTTGCTTCAATCCACTTGGTAAATTTTTCCATGGCGACAAGTAGATGGGTCATGCCGCCGCGCGCTGTCTTGAATGCTCCCACCATGTCCAGCCCCCACACGGCAAAGGGCCAAGTGAGGGGGATGGTCTTGATCTTGAGGCGGCAGATGTTGCTTCGAGCTGAATTTCTGGCATCCCCTACAATGTTTGACCAAGTCCTTGGCGTCTTCCAAAGCAGTCGGCCAGAAGAAACCATGGCGGAAAGCTTTGGCGACAAGGGATTTGGAGGCCGCGTGGTGGTCGCCCTCGCCTTGGTGGATATCTTTGAGGATTGCCTTGCCCTTTTATGGTTCTACGCAGCGCTGGAAGACTCCAGTCACACTACGTCTGACAAGCTCTCTGTTTACTATAGTGTAGGCTCCTTCTCGGCATTGCACTTGCCGGGCCGAGATCTCATCAGCCGGCAGCTCTCTGTTCACCAGGAAATTGAGGATGGGTTGCGCCCACGATGGTGCTGCGACTTCTTCCACTGTCAGTACGGCCACTTCAACTAGGACGGTTGGGTTGGGAGGCGGCGGGGTGGAGTTGGTCGCCGCTTGCTGCGTTGTTGAAGTCCCCGGGCCGACTTCCGCAGCCCCCAGGCCGAGTTCTGGACTCCCTGGGCCGGGTGCGACTGTTGTAGTCCCCGAGCCACCTGCCGAAGTCCTCGAGCCGCCTGCCGAAGTCCCCGAGCCGACTGTTGCAGCCCCCGAGTCAGATCCGACTGTTCCGGGAGCAGCCGGCACGAAGATGGATTCTGATTCCGGCGAAGGCCTGATGGACGTCTTGAGGAGGCGCTGAAGGGAGACGCCGGCTAGTATGGCTTGCCGGGTGGAGCTGATCCGTGCCAGGGCATCTGCTTGCTCGTTGCCGTTCTATGGCACGTGAAGGAACTCGTACCCCTCAAAATATCCGCTGAGCTGCTGAACGAGGAAGCGATAGCTCGCCATATTTGCATCCTTGGCATCCCAGTCGCCAGATGACTTTTGGACCACCAAGTCCGAGTCACCGCAGCACAGGATCCGGCGTACGCTGAGCTCTTTGGCCAACCGGAGCCCTTGTATGAGCACCTCATACTCGGCCACGTTGTTGGAGCCGGCGAAGTGGATTTGCAATGCATATCTGAGCTTGTCGCCTTTGGGAGAGGTAAGGACGATGTCGGCTCCCAAACCGATGCGCATCTTCGAGCCATCGAAGTGCATCCGTCAATGGGTGGAGTCGGGTGCTGGCAGCAGGTACTGGGTCTCGGCCCAGTCGACGAGGAAGTCGGCCAGTGCTTGGGACTTGATGGCGGTGCGAGGCTGGTAGAAGATGGTGTAGGTGGCCAACTTGATGGCCCACTTGGCCACTCGGCCCGATGCATCTCGGCTTCCAATGATCTCGGCAAATGGAGCGGTGCAAACGACCGTGATGGGGTGCTCTTGAAAGTATGGCTTGAGCTTCTTGGCGGAAAAGTGCACGCCGTAGCACATCTTCTGGTAATGGGGGTAGTTCTACTTGGAGGCTGATAGCACCTCGCTTAAGTAATACACAGGCCTCTGGACTGGCAGTGTTTTGCCATCTTGTTTGTGTTCTACCACCACGACTATGCTGACCACTCGGCTGGTGGCGGCGATATAGAGGAGCATGGGCTCGTTAGCAGCCGGAGCAGCCAGAATAGGCGGCATGGTCAACATTTTCTTGAGTTGGAGAAAAGCTTCGTCCGCCTTGTCGTTCCACTCAAAGTGAGTGGTCTTCTTAATGAGTTGGTACAGGGGAAGAGCCTTCTCACCCAGCCGACTGATGAACCGGCTGATGGATGCCAAGCAACCGGTAAACTACTGGATGTCTCGCAGTTGGGTGGGCCTCTCCATCCTCTCGATGGCCTTGATCTTGACAGGGTTGCACTCAATGCCGCACTCTGAGATCAGGAAGCCAAGGAGCTGGCCGGCTGGTACTCCAAAGACACATTTTTCTGGGTTGAGCTTGATTTGAAACCGGCACAGATTTTCAAATGTTTCCTTGAGATCTTCCAAGAGGGTACCGCGCTTCTCCGTCTTCACCACAATGTCGTCTACGTAGACGTGGGCATTTATGCCGAGTTGCTTGAGGAGGCACTTCTTCATGCAACGCTGAAAGGTGGCACCGGCATTTCACAAGCCGAATGTCATGGTCAGGTAGCAGAAGAATCCGAATGGTGTGATGAAGGCGGTCTTCAAGCGGTCGGCCGGGTTCAACTTGATCTGGTGGTATCCAGAGTAGGCGTCCAAAAAACTCAACAGCTCGCATCCGGCTATGGATTCTATCACTTGGTCAATCCGAGGCAAGGCAAACGGATATTTGGGGCAAGCTTTGTTGAGGCTGGTATAATCAATACACATGCGCCATTTGTTGTTCTTCTTCAGTACAAGGATTGGGTTGGCAAGCCACTCTGGAAAGAACACTTCCATAATGAAGCCGACTGCCAGAAGCCGGGCTATCTCTTCACCAATAATTCTTCTCTTCTCCTCTGACAGACGGTGGAGGGGTTGTTTGACTGGTTTGGCATCTGCTCGGACATGTAGCTTGTGCTCGGCGAAATCCGTCGGAACACCTGGCATGTCTTTGGGAGACCACGAGAAGATGTCCCGATTCTTGCGGAGGAAATCGATGAGCTCGCTTTCCTATTTTCTATCGAGGTTGGTTCCCATGATAGCATGCCTCTCTGGGTGGTTCGGGTCCAAGGGAATCTTCTTGATCTCTTTGGCCGGCTGGACGGAGCCCTGAGGTTCTGACTCCTTGCGGTCTGGTGACAGGTCCAGCTGCTTGCTGGCCATGGCCACCACCCGGTCAAGGAGCTTCCTCTCGGCTGCAATCACAAGGGACTCGGACAGCCGGCTGCTGGCAACAGCACAGGCGGCCGACTTCTTGTAATCTCCAGACACGGTGATAATACCCACTACAAAAAAAATGCACTTTCGTGATGATACGTGTTTGTCACAGTAGGTCGCATTTTTTGTCATGCATGTACATCCATGATGATTTTATGACAGAATCAAGATAGTCATACTTGTGCTGTCATAGAAGTGTTCCATGACATTACCAAAATTATCATCACAGAAGTGTCCACTTCCATGACGATAAATCACGCGTCACAGAAGTGCTTTCGTCAAGGGTGACCGACACGTGGCATCCACCGTAATGGAACACCGTTAAGCTATCAGGTCGGGTTTTGGATCCGATAACCCGTTAACAGCCCCGACCAATGGGGATTTTCCACGTGTAAATCATCATTGGCTGGAGGAAACACGTGTCGGCTCATCATTGGGACATATGTCATCCACTCATTGGACAGAAGGCGCATATGATACGTCGACACGTGGCACGGCCCAACAGAGGCCCATTCCTGTGAAAAGGTCGGCCCAGTAAAAATTAGCAGGCCAGCCCATATAAGGCCTACTTGTGTAACGCCCCGGATTCGATGCGCCAGGTGGCTGCCAGTTATTCGTCGTTGTTGCCTTGTCATTTGCTTGCGTTTTGCACTTTGCCATGTCATCATCTGCATTTTATTTCATGTCATCATGTGCATCGCATTGGCATACGTGTTCGTCTCATGCATCCGAGCATTTTCCCCGTTGTCCGTTTTGCAATCCGGCACTCCTATGTTCCCCGGCGCCCCCTTTTACCTCATGTCGTGTGCGGGTGTTAAACTTTCTCGGAATGACCCGAGGTTTGCCATGACCTTGGTATAGCACCGGTAGACCGCTTTGTCATGTTTCGTGCCATTTGGAGGTCGTTTGGTACTCCAGCAGTTAACCGGTAACCGCAAAAGCCTCTTTTGTGTGCAGCCCAACACCCCTTCCAAAGTGGCCCAAAACCCACCTAACTCCCCTCCATGCTCTCGGTCGTTCGATCACGATCGTGTGGGCAAAAACCGCACCTCATTTGGACTCTCCTAACTCCCTCTACCTATAACTTAGTCCACCTCCCACAGATTCATGGATGAAATCCTACCTAACCCTAGTCCTCTTCCTCCCACTTGCCCCCGGCCAGCATCCCTCGGCGCCTCCATCGGCGTCGCCCGGCCTGCGCCGCCCTTGGCACGCCCGGCCCGGCTCAAATCCGCCGCCGTCCGCCTCCGCCCGCGCCTCGCCTCGCCCGAGCTCCGGCCAGATCCGCCGTCGCCTCGTTCTCCGTGCACGAGGTTGACTTCCCCCCCCCCCCGCCGAAAATCCACCAAGTCCCGAGTGTTTTCAACATTTTCAAGCCATCTTCGTTGCAACGTATCTCTGCATCCGTAGCTCCGTTTCGTGCGTGTAATATGTCAAATTGTTCGCCTCGACGAGTACATCACTTCATATCATTGCATCATTTTCATTTGAGCTCATCTTGATGCCAGAAATTCTGTTAGAAGAGGGCTATGTGATGTTAGTTGCAGATTCTTATCAGAACATGCACTTTTGTCATTTTGCCATGATTGATGTGTGCATCCTATGAACTTGAGTCCTACATGTGTTTTGTAATATGCCATGGTATATTTACAGGGGTGTATGCCATGTATTTTTGTGATCTCTGTGGTGACTAGCACAAGCATGCAAACTAGGCATCATGATGTTGCTGATTTCAGCCCCTGTTCTGCTGATATTTTTATGCCATGTAAACTTGATGCTACCGAGAAATCCATGCATATTTTCAGATACTTCAGTAAGGATGTTATGAACATATGGTTATGCTCTATCCATCCATGCCCTTGTTTGCAATTATGTAGTGCCATAGCTTGAGTCAATCGAGCTCTACGTTTGCTATAAAATGTTTCCTGGCAGGTTGTTTACATGTTATTCAATTTTGCCAAGGTTGTCGTAGTTGATCCGTGTATGATATGATGTTGTTCTTGCCATGTATAACTTTTGTGCCATGTCTTCTTACTGTGAGTTGCCTTGCCATGCCATGTTTTGCTCTGTGGTGAGTGGTTCAAGCTCACCAACATGCCTACTTATCGTTGTTCCTGCCATGCATGAATCTGTAATATAACTTGCCATGTTTACATGGGTGCCATCATATTTTCTGATCCTTTTTGGCTTATGGTCAGTAAGGGACTTTTGTTCTATGAAATTAGTAGATTCACCATGCCTTTGTTTGACATGTTAAGTCCCTGTAGCATGTTGTTTGATAGCTCTAAACATTGCTACCTGATGTTATTTCCTGATAAGTCTGAAACTGTTATTATTTGCAATCTTGTCATGTCATTTTGAGCATGTTCTATTGATTTCTGGAGATAGCTCAGTGTTCATGCTTTGTAATGCTTTACCTGTACTTCAAGACCATGCCTTTTGTTATTATGTTGAGATGTTGTAGCTTATTGTTTTGATGCTTGCAATATGCCTAGTTGCTGTTTTGGACAGATTGTTGCTATAACTTGTATAGTGTATGTGTTGAACCGTTGCTCCGTTTTGAGTGTGCTCTATATGAAACTTGCTTTATTTTGCATGTAGTTTCATATTATCATGTTGCATCCTTGTTTTGAGGTGTTTGCTTGATGTTTGTATGCATTTTGCATCAATGCCATGTTTAACTTGTTTTGCTCAAATCTTCTAGTCAGAAGATCCGAATTTAAAAAAAATTATATGTAACTTGACTAGAATTTCTTGTAGATCATCGTGGTGCATTTTAACTTGCTGTTTAACAACTTGAACATAAGGTTTATTCAGATCTTGGCTAATTTCAAAATTTGCATATGAGGACTTACCGGAATTGTTCTATGTTGTTCCCAGCCTCAATTAAACTTGCTTTGTTGTGTTGCTCTTGTTTGCATCATCTCTTGCCATGAGTAGCCTCATGTAGTCTTGTCATGCATCATGCTTGGTTGTGCATCATGTCTTGTCTATGTGTGGTGTGTTTACCATGTTGTGTGCTTCTTCTTGTTAGTTCCCGTTTCGTTGCGATCGTGAGGATTCGTTCGTCTACGCTTGGTAAGGCTTCATCCGTTCGTCTTCTTCATGGACTCGTTCTTCTTCCTTGCGGGATTTCAGGCAAGATGACCGCTACCCTGGATCTCACTACTATCATTGCTATGCTAGTTGCTTCGTTCTATCGCTATGCTGCGCTACCTATTACCTGTTTATCAAGCCATCCCAAATTGTCATGTCGACCTCTAACCTTTTGCACCCTTCCTAGCAAACCATTGTTTGGCTATGTTACCGCTTTGCTCAGCCCCTCTTATAGCGTTGTTAGTTGCAGGTGAAGATGAAGTTTGTTCCTTGTTGGAACATGGAGATGTTGTTCCTTGTTGGAACATGTTTACTTGTTCGGATATCACAATATATCTTATATTATTAATGCATCTATATACTTGGTAAAGGGTGGAAGGCTCGGCCTTATGCACAGTGTTTTGTTCCACTCTTGCCGCCCTAGTTTCCGTCATATCGGTATTATGTTCCCGGATTTTGCGTCCCTAACGCGGTCGGGTGATTTATGGGACCCCCTGGACAGATCGCTTTGAATAAGACTCCTCCAGCAAGGCCCAACATTGGTTTTACCATTTGCCTCACCCAGCCCTTTTTCCCTTGGGTTTCCGGAGCCCAAGGGTCATCTTTATTTTAGCCCCCTCCCCCGGGCCAGTGCTTCTCTAAGTCTTTGGCACGAACGAGCTACTGCGGGGCCCCTCGGAGCAACTCGAGGTCTGGTTTTACTCGTAGCTAGTCTCATCCGGTGTTGCCCTGAGAACGAGATATGTGCAGCTCCTATCAGGATTGTCGGCGCATTGGGCGGCTTTGCTGGACTTGTTTTATTGTTGTCGAAATTTCTTGTAGCCGGGATTTCGAGACTGATCGGGTCTTCCCGGGGAGAAGGAATATCCTTCGTTGATCGCGAGAGCTTATCATGGGCTAAGTTGGGACACCCCTGCAGGGTATAAACTTTCAAGAGTCGTGCCCGCGATTATGTGGCAGATGGGAATTTGCTAATATCCGGTTGTAGTAAACTTGAAGCAAACTCTTCTAAAATACACCAACCGTATGCGTAGTGAGTGTCTCTTTTCGGGTTGATCGAGAGGAGAACACGGTTTCTGGGTTATGTCTGACGTAAGTAGGAGTTCAGGATCACTTCTTGATCATTACTAGTTGACGACCGTTCCTTTGTTTCTCTTATCGCTCTCTTTTGCGTAAGTTAGCCGCCATACTCTGCTTAGTCGCTGTTGCAACCTCACCACTTTACCCCTTCCTTTCCCATTAAGCTTTGCTAGTCTTGATACCCATGGTAATGGGATTGCTGAGTCCTCGTGGCTCACAGATTACTACACCACCGATTGCGGTATAGGTTTGCGATGCTCATGATGCGAGGCGATGTTTGCTTGTGTTGGAGTTCTTCTTACGCTTCTTCGATCGGGGATAGGTTCGGTCGGCAGCTGGGATAGCAGGTGGATATTGTTTGAGTTTACATTTATGTTTCATCCGTAGTGGGATGTTGATCTTGTATATGATGTTGATGTATTCTTGTGGCATTTGTGCCTTATGTATGTATCCCCATCTATTATGTAATGTTGATGTAATGATATCCACCTTGCAAAAGCGTTTCAATATCTTGGTCTATCCTTGGTGGGACCGTCGAGTTCCTTTTGGATAGGGTCGCATATTGGGCGTGACAAGTTGGTATCAGAGCCTCGACCGACCCTAGGAGCCCCCTTGATTGATCGTGTAGTTTGGCCGTTGTTGAGTCTAGAAGAAAACTATTTTGAGTCTTAGGATTATATATATCGGAGAGTAGGAATTATTTTTACTCCTCAGCCCCTTCGTCGCTCTGGTGAGGAATCTTGATGTAGGTGTTTTGAATTACTCCTCTTCCCCTTCAAATTTTCTTTAGGATCACGCAGTTGGTTTTCCGATCGTTGGCCCTCAGCTCTTTTCATCCGGTGCATTTCTCGTCAAGTCGACTCGACCATCTTCATCTTTGCCAAGTTCAATCCTCAGTTCTTCCTCAGACGTCGTTGTTTTTCCTTGTCCGAAGTTGTCCTTGTTTTTCCCACCCGCCCTCCCTTCTTCCTCTCGGAACCGGAGTCCGTAATCAAGTATCGATCCTACTCGTGCGAACTCTTTTCTTTCTTTCCTCAACTATTTCAACCGGTGTTTTCTCTTCAAGATATTCGTCGATTTCCCCTTCCAAGTTGCCTTTGTTTTCCCGTCCTCCCACCCTATTATTCCCGGAGTTCGAGTTTCTTCCGACCATAAATTTCATTCGTATGGAGCCTCTTCAGTCTTCTATCAATCATTTCAACCGGTGGTTTCTCGTCTAGTTCGTCATTCTTCATCTCTTTTCTTCTCCGGTGGACTCAATTCAAGTTTTTCGTTGTCGATCGTATTCTTTCCCTCAGCTAAAATATCTCCCTTTGCTCGTTCGCCTCTACTTGATTTATCCTTAGGAGTCTTTGAAGACATCTCGGGAGATTAAATACGTGTTCCAATTAAGTCGAGGTTGTTACCTCATTCAAATATCTCAATTGTTCCGGTGCATCATCTATCTGTTCATCAACCCTTTCCAACGGTGTTTTCTTTTAGTGGGCCCTAACCCACAGGTCTTTCCCAGGATCTTACTTGACTCTTTTAATTCCCCTAGAGTTAATCTCAATTCTTTTCAAGTGTGACGTAAGAATGGATTCCATCAGTCACATGCCTTTCCAAGATCGATTTCAAATCATTTTCATTGTTGGCTCAACCTCTCTGTTTTTCATTCTTCCGGAGTATCTTATTAATTTTGGTGGTGTTTCTCGTCATCATTTGAAGATTGAAGAGAATTTTTCCTCTAAATCTTGCCCGTTCTCTCGAAGATTTGTGGCTCTAGCTTCATTTTATCCTCTCGAATTATTCCATTCGTCAGATATTCTTTTCTTACCCATCCGGAGTATTTCAGGTGTTGTTTTTCCATTTGTTTTCACCGGAGGCCATCATTCCAGTTATCATTCTCTATTTATCCCGGTGCCTCGTTCAAGTGTTCCTTAATCAGCTCATGATCTCTTTGTTCTTTTGCATCTAATCCCCTCAAAAATATTTGGTCTTCTAATTCTTCCCGGTGATTCAGTCTTTTTCGTCGGTCATTTCCGAATTCTTACGGTGGTTCGTTCAAGATTCTTTTCCTTGATTATCATTTTAATCCATTTGTTCTTTCGAATTCCACCGGTGGTTCATGAAGACCTTCTCAAGGTGGCGCTATATCTCTTCTCAATCCTTTTCAAGAAGAATAAGTATTATGCCAAATCCATTGCTTGTCATCAATTTAATTTGATGAAGAATAAGCATACAATAAATCTTATTCTTATTTCATCCAAGTGAGTAATCCTTTTTCCTTCGGTGTTTGTTCTTGAGGAATAAATTCTACTTCCAAGTGTTTTAATCTTTTCTTTTCCGGAGTTCAAATTTCCTCGGCCATCTCGTCGGAACCTCCATCCGATTCATCGCAAGGCTTTAGTCTTATTCTTTCATCCTTCAATTTTATCTCATCATCCTTTTTGTCACCGGAGTTCTTCATGGTGGTTCTTCATGATTTAATTCATTCTTCAAGAGTTCATCTATGTTCTTTTGGAGGAGCTCAAGTATCTTTCTTCTTGCATATCGAAGTGCAATTAATTCTCCATATTCTTTTGAAATGGAGTTTTGCATTTCTTCGTTCTTCTCAGCTATCCAATCATTTTCGTTTGTGGCCGGTTATCACCTTATGATCTTGAGATGTTACCTATAAGTCCATAACAAGCTTATTCTTTTGTTTTTGAATTTCCAACAACTCCGTTCAATCCTTCCTTCTAAGTTCTTTTCATTCAATTCTTTCGATTCTTCCGGAGGCATTGTGTTGTTCCTCTCGTCAACTATCGTTCCATTTTGTCAAACTCAGTTCCAACTCCTTCCATGTTCAGTCGGAGTGCTGCCTAAATCCTTTCAGTCTTATTCGTTTCTTTTTCTCATTCTAGCCACTCCGGTTAGAACGAGTTGTTTCATAGTCTATCTGATTCCGTGAGCTTTCGATTCTCGTCATTCTCGTCGTTCCTCTCTTCTTCTCGAGTGCTCTTGATTCTTAACTTCTCCTCTTGAGTTCTTGTTTCACCTCATCCCTTTTCCCTTCCGTCTCGGTCCTAAGATCTCGGGACGAGATCTCTTGTTAGTGGAGGAGTGTTGTAACGCCCCGGATCCGATGCGCCAGGTGGCTGCCAGTTATTCGTCGTTGTTGCCTTGTCATTTGCTTGCGTGTTGCACTTTGCCATGTCATCATCTGCATTTTATTTCATGTCATCATGTGCATCGCATTGGCATACGTGTTCGTCTCATGCATCCGAGCATTTTTCCCCGTTGTCCGTTTGCAATCCGGCACTCCTATGTTCCCGGCCCCCTTTTACCTCTTATGTCGTGTCTTGGTGTTAAACTTTCTCGGAATGACCCGAGGTTTGCCAAGCGGCCTTGGTATAGCACCCGGTGAACAGCCTGTCAAGTTTCGTGCCATTTGGAGGTCGTTTGGTACTCCAACGGTTAACTGGTAACCGCAAAGCCTCTTTGTGTGCAGCCCAACACCCCTTCCAAAGTGGCCCAAAACCCACCTAACTCCCCCCCATGCTCTCGGTAGTTCGATCACGATCGTGTGGGCGAAAACCGCACCTCATTTGGACTCTCCTAGCTCCCTCTACCTATAAATTAGTCCACCTCCCCCGAATTCGCGGATGAAATCCTACCCTAACCCTAGTCCTCTTCTTCTTCGCCCTCGGTGCCTCCCTCGGCGTCGCCCGGCCTCGCCGCCCCTTGGCCGCCCCCCTTGGGCCGCCCGGCCCGGCTCAGTCCCGCCGCCGTCCGCCTCCGCCCGCGCCTCGCCTCGCCCGAGCCTCGGCCCGAGATCCGCCGTCGCCTCGTTCTCCGTGCACGAGGTTGACTTCCCCCCCCCCCCTCCGAAAATCCACTAAGTCCAGAGTGTTTTCAACATTTTCATGCCATGTTCGTTGCATCTGTAGCTCTAACCTTTTGCACCCTTCCTAGCAAACCATTGTTTGCATATGTTACCGCTTTGCTCAGCCCCTCTTATAGCGTTGTTAGTTGCAGGTGAAGATGAAGTTTGTTCCTTGTTGGAACATGGAGATGTTGTTCCTTGTTGGAACATGTTTACTTTTTCGGATATCACAATATATCTCATATTATTAATGCATCTATATACTTGGTAAAGGGTGGAAGGCTCGGCCTTATGCCTGGTGTTTTGTTCCACTCTTGCCGCCCTAGTTTCCGTCATATCGGTATTATGTTCCCGGATTTTTGCGTCCCTAACGCGGTCGGGTGATTTATGGGACCCCTTGATAGTTCGCTTTGAATAAGACTCCTCCAGCAAGGCCCAACATTGGTTTTACCATTTGCCTCACCCATCCCTTTTTCCCTTGGGTTTCCGGAGCCCAAGGGTCATCTTTCTTTTAGCCTCCCCCCCGGGCCAGTGCTTCTCTAAGTGCTGGCCTGAACCGAGCTGCCTGCGGGGCCCCCTCGGAGCAAATCGAGGTCTGGTTTTACTCGTAGCTAGTCTCATCCGGTGTTGCCCTGAGAACGAGATATGTGCAGCTCCTATCATGATTGTCGGTGCATCGGGCAGCTTTGTTGGTCTTGTTTTATTGCTGTCGAAATGTCTTGTAGCCGGGATTCCGAGACTGATCGGGTCTTCCCGGGGAGAATGAATATCCTTCGTTGATCGCGAGAGCTTATCATGGGCTAAGTTGGGACACCCCTGCAGGGTATAAACTTTCGAGAGCCGTGCCCGCGGTTATGTGGCAGATGGGAATTTGCTAATATCCGGTTGTAGTAAACTTGAAGCAAACTCTTTTCTAAAATACACCAACCGTGTGCGTAACCGTGAGTGTCTCTTTTCGGGGTTGACCGAGAGGAGAACCCGGTTTCTGGCTTATGTCTGACGTAAGTAGGAGTTCAGGATCACTTCTTGATCATTACTATTTGACGACCGTTCCTTTGTTTCTCTTCTCGCTCTCTTTTGCGTAAGTTAGCCGCCATACTCTGCTTAGTCGTTGCTGCAACCTCACCACTTTACCCCTTCCTTTCCCATTAAGCTTTGCTAGTCTTGATACCCATGGTAATGGGATTGCTGAGTCCTCGTGGCTCACAGATTACTACACCACCAGTTGCAGGTACAGGTTTGCGATGCTCATGGCCTTGAGAGCGATGTTTGCTTGTGTTGGAGTTCTTCTTACGCTTCTTCGATCGAGGATAGGTTCCGTGTCGGCAGCACAGGATAGCAGGGTGGATATTGTTTGAGTTTTTGTTTATGTTTCATCCGTAGTCGGATGTTGATCTTGTATATGATGTTGATGTATTCTTGTGGCATTTGTGCCTTATGTATGTATCCCCATCTATTATGTAATGTTGATGTAATGATATCCACCTTGCAAAAGCGTTTCAATATGCGGGTCTACCCTTGGTGGGACCGTCGAGTTCCTTTTGGATAGGGTCGCATATTGGGCATGACAACTTGTGTCAGGTCCATTTAAGCCCATGGCCCCGTACGAAATGTGCCAATTCGGCCCGTCAACGGCCTGTTAAAGATTTGACACCATTGCAGCCCATCGTCAGTTCGAGCCCGTTAACAGCCCGCTATATATTTGGGCTCAATATCAGCCCGATGAAATTTCGGTCTGTTAACGGCCCATTTAATGGATGGGCCAATTTTCAGGATGTACATTGTCGGTGTCAAAACCGGCGATTCTCGGGTAGGGGGTCCCGAACTGTGCGTCTAGGCGGATGGTAACAGGAGTCAAGGGACACGATGTTTTTACCCAGGTTCGGGCCCTCTCGATGGAGGTAATACCCTACTCCTGCTTGATTAATATTGATGATATGGGTAGTACAAGAGTAGATCTACCACGAGATCAAGGAGGCTAAACCCTAGAAGCTAGCCTATGGTATGATTGTTGTTAGATCCTCTGGGACTAAAACCCTCCGGTTTATATAGACACCGGATAGGTTAGGGTTACAGTCGGTTACAATGGTAGGAGATCTACATATCCGTATCGCCAAGCTTGCCTTCCACGCCAAGGAAAGTCCCATCCGGACACGGGACGAAGTCTTCAATCTTGTATCTTCATAGTCTTGGAGTCCGCCGTGATGATAGTTCGGCTATCCGGACACCCCCTAGTCCAGACTCCTCAAGAGCCACGAACCAGGCTTCAATGACGACGAGTCCGTGGCATATTGTCTTCGGCATTGCAAGGCGGGTTCTTCCTCCGAATACTTCATAGAAGGTTTTGAACACCGGGATAGTGTCCGCTCGCAAAACAAGTTCCACATAACACGTAGAGAGAATAATTTTTGCACAGATCTGCTGACGTATTCCGCGGCGTGACATCACACCCCTGTCAGGCCTCTATATGAATCGTTTTTTACCGTTCCACCTTAGCGCGTTTAGCGAGGTGGTTTCCTTGGCACGTCTTATCAAAGCATAGATCGTGCCCCCCTTATTCCGGGATTCTCATCAATACGGACGTGGGTAACCCATCCGCGCCATTGATTACGGCGCTTGGGAGATAAGCGAGTTTTACCAGGCTGGTGGGGGATGCATAGCTTCGTCCGTCCATATAAGGGATAAGGATCCACCTTTTCACCTATGCCTTCTTCCTCCTTTGCTCATCCATTTCCGCTTTTCGAGCTCCAGCGCCCAAGTCAGCACATCCCACCTCAACCTTCTCCAACCATCTCAGGAGCGGGAGGCAGGTGGATGGCCTCCTCCGTCACGGAGGGGCACATCACAAGACTGCGGGAAGTTGGATATTTGTCCGGCGACATCGCGCACAGGCTGCCCGATGCGGGGCAGCTCATTCCAACCCCCAGGCCCCATGAGAGGGTGGTATTTCTCCCCCACTTCCTCCGCGGACTAGGTTTTCCACTTCACCCATTTGTCCGGGTGCTCATGTTCTACTACGGCCTGGACTTCCATGACCTGGCCCCGAATTTTATCCTCAACATCTCGGCGTTTATCGTCAGGTGCGAGGCCTTCCTCTGCATCCAGCCCGACTTGACCTATGGCTGAAGATCTTCAATGTCGTAGGCGAAGGTAGTGGGCGGCCCGTCAAGCGAGTCTTGGAGGCGCCATGGTCGGCAAGATGGCCAAGGTCCTATGGCTCGAGGGCGCCTTTGTGGAGACAATAAAGGGCTGGCAATCGGGGTGGTTCTACATCACCGAGCCACGCGACCCCGAATGGGTGGCGGCCCCCGAATTTAGATCTAGCTTCCCCACACGGATCTCGTCATGGAAAGAGACGGGCCTGACGTGGGGGAATTCGGACGAGCTATCCGGACTCCAAACATGCGTCCGAAACCTGGTGGGCAAGAATCTCAGGCTTGTCGACGTAATCCAGGTGATGCTCATCCGCCGGATTCTCCCATGCCAACAACGGGCCTTTAATATGTGGGAGTTCGATCCGGCACAGCACCGAACCTTGAGCCGGCTCTTCGACACTACGTACGAAGATGCCTGGAAGGTCCTGTTCAAGGGCGCTTAAGCCCCAGCATCCGCTAACAAAGATCGCGGATACAGCTCGCGGCGTCAAGCCGGCGAGGTAAGTTATTTTACCCTTTACGGGACTCTTTTTTCATAGATTGACCCTATTTGGGATCTAAAACTCCCTAATCTTTGACAGGACTGGCTGAAGACGTCCGGAAAGATTAACTGTCCGGCTCCTTTGCCGGAAGACCCAGCGGACGCCCGATTGACGGGGCTGCTGGCTCCGGTACCCCATGTGGTGCCGGAGAAGAAGGCCAAGAAGCAGGCCACGGGAACTCGAAGGAGCTCCCGACGCCAGGTGCTGTCAGATTCTGAAGCAGAATCTTCTCTTGAGGACGAGGGGGAGGAAAAAGAAGCTTCTCCCCCAGTGGGGGAGGAGAGGAAAAGGAAGGCCGCCCCAACTGGGGAGGCCGGAGGGTGCAAGAAGGGAAGAACCCTTCCTCCGGACTTCTCTACCAACGTCGTCGACGACGAGGAGGATTGGCCAACAAGGGCCAAGCCCCTGGCGAGATCGTAAGTGTCCGGATACCCATGGCTTTTTTATCACTGCATAGTGTTCTCTAATGCCGAACAATCATGCAGCCCGCCCAAGGGCGAGTTCGCCACTTCGTCGAGCGGGTCCCTGAGTTCGTCGAAAATGGAAAGTACTTCACTTCCGACCGCCTCCTCACCTCACGCTGCAGACGACGCTGCGGTGGGGCCCCAAGGGGGGCTTGGTCAAGAGGAGGTGGCGCAGGAGGCGCCACAAGGCAACCTCCCGGACTCCAGGCGCGTGGGGGGCAAGACCCCCAGGGGCTCTAAGCCCGACCCTTGTCCGGACTCCATGCCGGAACCTTCAGCGGTTCTGGAGTCCGGCAAGCGGTCCCTTCGTAAGAAGGGTAAGACGCTGGTGTCCTCCGTCCAACCAGAGGCACCGGATAGCTTACTGGAGGCGCTTAACAGCGCCTCCATCGAGGAGGAGCACCGCACTGTTATGAGTGCAGTGATCTGGACAGTTCAGTCCGCCAAGAGCGGGCCGACTGGCCTGCACCAGCCTTCTAACAGGCTTTGAGGTAAGTTTAGAATATGTAAAGATATTACCGCATAGACAGTAGCCCTCGATGCTTAGTTTGGTGTTGGAAAGAAAACCCGGATCGAGGATCTAAAAGATATACGTGAGGAGTCTAACATAAGTATGTCAATATGGGAATGCAGTTGCGCTATCGACCTCTGCCGCCTTGTTGCGGAGGTCAATGCATTGAAGCAGAGCCTCGAGCGGTCCGAGAACGAGCTCGGCCAAGCCAAGAAGCAGCTCGAGGACAAGGAAGGTAAGTAGTACCTTATTAAAGAAATACCATATAGAAAGGTTTCGGTTGCAAAAAATAACAGGAATAACATGGGTACTGCGGGGCCACGAGCGAGGTGGCGACCACGAAGGAAGCGGTGTCCGTGGTCGAAACAAAGCGGTGCGAACGCACCGAGCGAGAGAAGGGGAGGTGCAGCTGGCCACAGATGCGGCAAGAGCTCCAAGCTCTCGTGGAAAAACACGAGAGTTTGGAGCGTGACTCGAAGACTCGAGAGTCCGAGCTCGCCTCGGCTCTTGAGAGTGCCAAAGCTGCTAAGGCCGAGGCCCAAAAAGCCCTCCAAGAAATTGAGCGGGTAAGGCATTCTTTATGCAAAGCAAGCATGTGAAAGTGAATTACCTATTACTTACCCGGATTCGGAGCCCTCCAGGAGCATTCTGTAACGCCCCGGATGCGATGCGCCAGGTGTCTGCCAGTTATTCACCGTTGTTGCCATGTCATTTGCTTGCGTGTTGCATTTTGTCATGTCATCATGTGCATTTCATTTTGCAGACGTGATCGTCTCATGCATAAGAGCATTCCGGCACTCCTATGTCCTCCGGCGTCCCCCTCTTCTCTCTTTTCGTGAGTGGGTGTTAAACGGTATCGGAATGGACCGAGGTTCGCCAAGCGGCCTTGGTATACCACCGGTAGACCGCCTGTCAAGTTTCGTGTCATTCGGAGGTCGTTTGATACTCCAACGGTTAACCGGGTAACAGCAAAAGCCCCCTTCTCTTTGCAGCCCAACACCCCTTTCAAAGCGGCCCGAACCCCCCCCCCCCCCACAAAACCTCTAACCCTAGACCCCTGCCTATTTAAGGAGCCCCCCTTGCCATTTTTGGGCACCCCTAGCCCTCCACCTAACTCTAGCCGCCGCCCCTCATCGTTTTCCGCGCCAGCCGCTCCTCCGCCGCCAAGTGTCGCCGCCCCACTGGCCGCGCCGCCACCAGCCACCGAAGCCAGCCTTTCCCAGGCCTCCACGTCGCCTCCCCAAGCCCCACTTCGCCGCCAGCCCGCCAAGCCCAGATCAGGGCCCGCCTAGCCCATCTGGGCCGGCGAGCTGCCGCCGCCCAGCGTAAGGCGCTCGCTCCCGCAACCCAGCGCCTCCTCCCGCCGACCAGCCACGGAGCCTCGCTGCTCAGGTTGCAGCAGGCGAAGCCGCCGCCGGCGACCCCCCAGGCCGATCCGCCGCCCTCTCCTTCTTCTTCCTCTCTGTTCTCTCTCCCTCACCCGATTTCTCTCCCTCTCTGCCCCAGGGACCCGCGCCACCGCCTTGGATGACCGCCGCCGGCCAGGGAGCTCGCCGCCGGCGCCGTTCTCACCGGATCCGGCCGGGAGCCGCCAGATCCGGGCCCCTACGACCCGTCCCCGGCCTCATGACCCTCGCCGGCCCCGCCTCGCCGAAGCTCCGACGCCGGCACTGCCATGGCCGGTCGGGAGGAGCCCCGATCCGCCCCCGCGGCCCAGCCCGAGCCTCCCACCGCCGGCCTGCCTCCTCGTCCTTCCTGGGCCAAGCCCAACATGAGCACCTCCCCTCTTTTCCCCGCTCGTGCGCGATTTAGCTTCCGGACGCCCACCTGTTTTTTTTGCTAAAAAACTGCTAAGTCCCTAGATCTGCATATTTTCAGCCCATGTTCATCATGCCATAAATCTCTGTATATTGGTTCGTTTCATGCGCATGATATGTCAAATTGTTCGCCTAAGCGAGCACTTCATTTTGTTCCATTGTGCCATGTTCATTTGAGTTCATCTTGATGCCTGAATCTTCGTTGCAAGAGTGTTATATAATGTTAATCTGCTGAAACTGTAATAACTTGATGATTTGTCATTTTTGTTGCATTTGATGTGTGCATCCTATGAGGTTGATGTCTACATGTGTTTTCAACTATGTCATGTCATCTTCACAGTGGTGCCATCCATGGATTTTTTTGTGGATCTTGTAGTGAGTGTATCTAGCGTGTTAAGTAGGGTACTTGTTGCTGTTTTGCTAGGTTGATTCTGTTATATTATGATGCTATGTAAACCTGCTGCTACAAGTCATTCTATGCATAATCTGGAGATGTTCACTAAGGATGTTTTGTTATACATGTCTTTCCATCCATGCCCTTTTTTGCAATTATAGTCTGCTGTAACTTGTTGTTATCGTGCCCTCAAGATTGCCAAATAATGTTGTTGTCAGCCTGTTAACATTAAGTTCAGTTGTTGTCATGATTGTTGTTAGTGATCCATGCACTCTATGAACTTGCTCTTGCCATTATTAGCTTCATAAACATGTCTTCTTACTGCGAGTTGCCTTGACATGCCATGTATTGCTCTGTGGTGAGTGGTTCAAGCTCACCAATATGTCTACTTATTGTTGTTCCTGCCATGTATGAAGCTGTCATATCATTTGCCATGTTTACATGGGTGCCATCATATTTTCTGTGGCCTTTTGGCTCATGGTCAGTAAGGGACTTTTGTTAAATGCTATTAGTATATTCCTTCCATGCCTTTCTTTGCCATGTTAAGTTCCTGTAGCATGTTGTTTGATAGCTCTAAACATTGCAACCTGATGTTATTTCTGCCATGTCTGAAACTGTTATTATTTGCAATCTTGCCATGTCTTTTTGAGCATGTTTTATTGATTTCTGGAGATAGCTCAGTGTTCATGTTTTGTAATGCTTTACCTGTACATCAAGTCCATGCCTTTTGTTATCATGTGAGTGTGCTGTAGCATATTGTTTTAATGCTTGCTAGATGCATAGTTGCTGTTTTGGACAGCTTGTCCTTTAAACTTTTATAGGGTGTATGTGTTGAACCGTTGCTCCGTTTTGAGTGTGCTCTATATGAAACTTGCTTGATTTTGCATGTAGTTTCATATTATCATGTTGCATCCTTGTTTTGAGGTGTTTGCGTGATGTTTGGATGCATTTTGTATCAATGCCATACTTATCTTGTTTTGCTCATATCTTCTAGGCCGTAGCTCCGAATTTAATGAACTTTATATGTAACTTGACTAGAATTTCGTGTAGATCATCGTGGTGAATCTTAACTTGCTGTTTAAAAACTTTAACATAAAGTTATTCGGTTCTGGACCAATTTCGAAATTTGCATATAAGGACTTGCCGGAATTGTTATATGGTGTTTCCGGCCTCATTTATACTTGCGTTGATGTGTTGCTCTTGTTTGCATCGTCTCTTGCCATGAGTAGCTTCATGTAGCTTTGTCATTCATCATGCTTGGTTGTGCATCATGTCTCGTTTATGCATGGTGTGTTTACTTTGTTGTGTGCTTCTTCTCGATAGTCCCCGTTTCGTTGCGATCGTGAGGATTCGTTCGTCAACGCTTGGTTCGTCTACGTGGCTTCATCCTCTTCATGGACTCGTTCTTCTTCCTTGCGGGATTTCAGGCAAGATGACCATCACCTTGGATCTCACTACTATCATTGCTATGCTAGTTGCTTCGTTCTATCGCTATGCTGCGTTACCTACCACTTGCTTATCAAGTCTCCCAAATTGCCATGAACCTCTAACCTTTGTCACCCTTCCTAGCAAACCGTTGTTTGGCTATGTTACCGCTTTTGCTCAGCCCCTCTTATAGCGTTGCTAGTTGCAGGTGAAGATGAAGGTTGCTCCATGTTGGATTATGTTTATGTTGGGATATCACAATATCTCTTATTTAATTAATGCATCTATATACTTGGTAAAGGGGGGAAGGCTCGGCCTTATGCCTGGTGTTTTGTTCCACTCTTGCCGCCCTAGTTTCCGTCATATCGGTATTATGTTCCCGGATTTTGCGTCCCTAACGCGGTTGGGTGATTTATGGGACCCCCTTGACAGTTCGCTTTGAATAAAACTCCTCCAGCAAGGCCCAACATTGGTTTTACCATTTGCCTACCACCTATACCTTTCCCTTGGGAGTAATTAACCCAAGGGCATCTTTATTTTAGCGCCCCCCCCGGGCCAATGCTTGTCTAAGTGTTGGTCCGAACTAGAGCCCTTTGCAGCGCCTCCTCGGGGAAACTCGAGGCCTGGTTTTCGTTGTACGGACTGCTCATTCGGTCGTGGCACGAGGGCGAGATACGCTGGCTACTATCGAGTGTCGGCACGCCGGAGGTCTTGCTGGTCTTGTTTTACCATTGTCGAAATGTCTTGTAAACCGATTCCGAGATCGATCGGGTCTTCCCGGAGAAGGAATATCCTTCGTTGATCGCGAGAGCTTATCATGGGCTAAGTTGGGACACCCTGCAGGGTTTAAACTTTCGAGAGCCGTGCATGGTTATGTGGCAGATGGGAATTTGTTAATATCCGGTTGTAGTAAACTTGAAGTAAACTCTTCTAAAATACACCAACCGTGTACGTAACCGTGAGTGTCTCTTTTCGGGGTTGAACGAGAGGAGAACACGGTTTCCGGGTTATGTTTGACGTAAGTAGGAGTTCAGGATCACTTCTTGATCATTACTTGTTGACGAACGTTCCGCTTGCTCTCTTCTCGCTCTTATTTGCATTGGTAAGCCACCATATATGCTTAGTCGCTGCTGCAACCTCACCACTTTACCCCCTTCCTTTCCCATTAAGCTTTGCTAGTCTTGATACCCATGGTAATGGGATTGCTGAGTCCTCGTGGCTCACAGATTACTACAACAACAGTTGCAGGTACAGGTTTGCGATGATCATGACGCGAGAGCGATGTTTACTTGTTTTGGAGTTCTTCTTCTGCTTCTTCTTCGATCAGGGGATAGGTTCCAGGTCGGCAGCCTGGGCTAGCAGGGTGGATGTCATTTGAGTTTTTGTTTGTGTCTCATCCGTAGTCGGATGGTGTTCTTGTGTAAGATGATGTTGTATTCGTGTGGCATTGTATGCCTTATGTATGTATCCCCAACTATTATGTAATGTTGATGTAATGATATCCACCTTGCAAAAGCGTCTTCAAGATGCGCTTCTATCCTTGGTGGGACCTTCGAGTTCCTTTAGGATAGGGTCGCATCTTGGGTGTGACAAGTTGGTATCAGAGCCTCGACCGACCTTAGGAGCCCCCTTGATTGATCGTGTAGTTAGGCCGATGTTGAGTCTAGAATAAACTGTTTTCAGAGTCTAGTTATATCGGAGAGTAGGAATTCTTTTTACTCCTCAGCCCCTTCGTCGCTCTGGTGAGGAATCTTGACGTAGGTGTTTATAATTACTTCTCTTCCCCTTCAAATTTTTCTTTAGGATCACGCAGTTGGTTTTCCGGTAGGTTGTTCTCATCTATTTTCATCCGGTGCATTTTCTCGTCAAGTTGACTCGAGCCTCTTCATCTTTGCCAAGTTCAATCCTCAGTTTTTTTCTTTTCGCACCCGCCCACCCCTTTTTCATCTTGGAACCGGAGTCCATAATCGAGTATCCGTCCTACTCGTGCGAAGTCTTGGTTTTCTTTCCTCAACAATTTCAACCGGTGTTTTCTCTTCAAGATATTCGTTGGTTCTCCCTTCCAAGTTGCCTTTGTTTTCCCGCCCTCCCACCCCTTTTCTTCCCGGAGTCTGACTCCCTCTCGACCATCCATCTCATTCGTGTGGAACCTCTTCAGTCTTTCGTAAATTATTTCAACCGGTGAATTCTCGTTTTGTATGACATTCTTCATCTCTTTTCTTCTCCGGTGGATTCAATTCCATTTTTCGGTAGTGTTTATATTCTTTTCCTCGGCTCAAATGTTTTTCCCCTTGCTCGTTCGCCTCTCGCCAGTTTATCCTTCCGGAGTGCTCAAGTCATATCAGGAGATTCGTCTGTGTTCTAATTAATTCGAGGTTGTCACCTCATTCAAATATTTCAACTATTTCGGTGCATCATCTATCTGTTCAACATCCTTTTCCAACGGTGCTTTTCTCCTTAGTGGGCCCTAACCCACAGGTCTTTTCCCCGGATCTTACCTAACTTTTCTAATTATTCCGGAGCCATTCCCAATTCTTTCAATTCTTCCGGAGGCATTGCTTTAATCATCTCGTCAAGTGTCATCCCATCTTGTGAAGTTCATGTTCTATTCATCCATGTTTCAGCTGGAGTGCTGCCTAAATCCTTTCAGCCTTAGTCGTTTCTTATCTCGTTCTAACCGGAGTGGTTTCATAGCCTATCTGATTCCGTGAGCCTTTGATTCTCGTCATTCTCGTCGTTCCTCTCTTCTTATTGTGTGCTCTCGATTCTTTGCTTCTTATCTTGAGTTCTTGTTTCGCATCTTCCTCTTTCTCTTCCGTCTCGGTCCTAAGATCTCGGGACGAGATATCTTGTTAGTGGAGGAGTGTTGTAACGCCCCGGATCCGATGCGCTAGGTGTCTGCCAGTTATTCTCCGTCGTTGCCAAGTCATTTGCTTGCGTGTTGCATTTTGTCATGTCATCATGTGCATTTCATTTTGCATACGTGTTCGTCTCATGCATCCGAGCATTTTCCCCGTTGTCCGTTTTGCATTCCGGCACTCCTATGTCCTCCGGCGTCCCCCTCTTCTCTCTTTTCATGAGTGGGTGTTAAACGGTCTCGGAATGGACCGAGGTTTGCCAAGCGGCCTTGGTATAACACCGGTAGACCGCCTGTCAAGTTTCGTGCCATTCGGAGGTCGTATGATACTCCAACGGTTAACCGGGTAACCACAAAAGCCCCCTTCTCTTTGCAGCCCAACAACCCTTTCAAAGCGGCCCGAAAACCCCCCCAAAACCTCTAACCCTAGACCCCTGCCTATTTAAGGAGCCCCCCTTGCCATTTTTGGGCACCCCTAGCCCTCCACCTACTTCTAGCCGCCGCCTCATCGCTTTTCTCAAGGCCAGCCCGCTCCTCCGCCAAGTGTCGCCGCCTTGGTCAAGCGCCACCAGCCACCGAAGCCAGCCTTTCCCAGGCCTCCACGTCGCCTCCCCAAGCCCCACTTCGCCGCCAGCCCGCCAAGCCCAGATCAGGGCCCGCCTAGCCCATCTAGGCACGGGCGAGCTCAAGACCGAAGACGCAGCGTGGGCGCTCGCTCCCACACCTCACAGACCTCTCCTCCCGCCGACCCGCTCGCCGGAGCCTCGCCCGCTCCAGCGCAGGGTCCGCCCAGCGAACCCCGAGCCGATCCGCTGCCCTCTCCTTCTTCTACCTCTCTGTTCTCTCTCCCTCACCCGATTTCTCCCTCTGCCCCGGGGACCAGCCACCGCCTTGGATGACCGCCGCCGGCCAGGGAGCTCGCCATCGGCGCCGTTCTCACCGGATCCGACCGAGAGCCACCAGATCTGGGCCCCTGCGACCCGTCCCCGGCCTCATGACCCTGACCTCGCTGCCCGCCTCGAGTTCGACACGACTGCCATGGCCGATCGGGAGGAGCCCCGATCCGCCCCCGCGGCCCAGCCCAAGCCTCCCACCGCCGGCCTTCCTCCTCGTCCTTCCTGGGCCAAGCCCAACGTGAGCACCTCCCCTCTTTTCCCTGCCCGTGCGCGATTTAGCTAAAAAACTGTTGTCCCTAGATCTGCATATTTTCATCCCATGTTCATCATGCCATAACTCTCTGTATATTGCTTCGTTTCATGCGCATGATATGTCAATTTGTTCGCCTCAGCGAGCGCTTCATTTCGTTCCATTGTGCCATGTTCATTTGAGTTCATCTTGATGCCTGAATCTTCGTTGCAAGAGTGTTATATAATATTAATCAGCTGAAACTGTTATAACTTGATGACTTGTCATTTTTGTTGCATTTAATGTGTGCATCCTATGAGGTTGATGTCTACATGTGTTTTGAACTATGTCATTCCATCTTCACAGTTATGCCATCCATAGGTTTTTGTGGGTCTTGTAGTGAGTGCATCGAGCTTGTTAAGTAGGGTACTTGTTGTTGCTGTTTTGCTAGGCTAATTCTGTTATATTATGATGCTATGTAAACCTGCTGCTACAAGTCATTCTATGCATAATCTGGAGATGTTCACTAAGGATGTTTTGTTATACATGTATTTCTCTATCCATCCATGCCCTTTTTTGCAATTATAGTCTGCTGTAACTTGTTGTTATCGTGCCCTCAAGATTGCCAAATAATGTTGCTGTCAGCCTGTTAACATTAACTTCAGTTGTTGCCATGATTGTTATTAGTGATCCATGGACTCTATGAACTTGCTCTTGCCATGCTTAGCTTCATAAACATGTCTTCTTACTGTGAGTTGCCTTGCCATGCCATGTATTGCTCTGTGGTGAGTGGTTCAAGCTCACCATGTCTACTTATTGTTGTTCCTGCCATGTATGAAGCTGTCATATCATTTGCCATGATTACATGGGTGCCATCATATTTTCTGTGCCCTTTTGGCTCATGGTCAGTAAGGGACTTTTGTTATATGCTATTAGTAGATTCCTGGCATGCCTTTGTTTGCTATGTTAAGTTCCTGTAGCATGTTGTTTGATAGCTCTAAACATTGCAACCTGATGTTATTTCTGCCAAGTCTGAAACTGTTATTATTTGCAATCTTGCCATGTCTTTTTGAGAATTTGTTACTGATTTCTGGAGATAGCTCATTGTTCATGTTTTGTAATGCTTTAACTGTACATCACGTCCATGCCTTTTGTTATCATGTGAAGGTGATGTAGCATATTGTTTTAATGCTTGCTAGATGCATAGTTGCTGTTTTGGACAGATTGTCCTTTAAACTTGTATAGGGTGTATGTGTTGAACCGTTGCTCCGTTTTGAGTGTGCTCTATATGAAATTTGCTTGATTTTGCATGTAGTTTCATATTATCATGTTGCATCATTGTTTTGAGGTGTTTGCGTGATGTTTGGATGCATTTTGTATCAATGCCATGCTTATCTTGTTTTGCTCATATCTTCTAGGTCGTAGCTCCGAATTTAATGAACTTTATATGTAACTTGACTAGAATTTCGTGTAGATCGTCGTGGTGCATCTCAACTTGCTGTTTAACTACTTTAACATAAAGTTATTCAGATCTGGACCAATTTCGAAATTTGCATATGAGGACTTACCGGAATTGTTATATGGTGTTTCCGGCCTCATTTATACTTGTGTTGATGTGTTGCTCTTGTTTGCATCGTCTCTTGCCATGAGTAGCTTCATGTAGCTTTGTCATTCATCATGCTTGATTGTGCATCATGTCTCGTTTATGCGTGGTGTGTTTACTTTGTTGTGTGCTTCTTCTCGATAGTCCCCGTTTCTTTGCGATCGTGAGGATTCGTTCGTCTATGCTTGGTTCGTCAACGTGGCTTCATACTCTTCATGGACTCGTTCTTCTTCTTTGCGGGATTTCAGGCAAGATGACCATCACCTTGGAACTCATTACTATCATTTCTATGCTAGTTGCTTCGTTCTATCGCTATGATGCGTTACCTACCACTTGCTTATCAAGCCTCCCAAATTGCCATGAACCTCTAACCTTTGTCACCCTTCCTAGCAAACCGTTGTTTGGCTATGTTACCGCTTTTGCTCAGCCCCTCTTATAGCGTTGCTAGTTGCGGTGAAGATGAAGGTTGCTCCATGTTGGATTATGTTTATGTTGGGATATCACAATATCTCTTATTTAATTAATGCATCTATATACTTGGTAAAGGGGAAGGCTCGGCCTTATGCCCGGTGTTTTGTTCCACTCTTGCCGACCTAGTTTCCGTCATATCGGTATTATGTTCGCTGATTTTGCATCCTTACCTCGGTTGGGTGATTTATGGGACCCCCTTGACAGTTCGCTTTGAATAAAACTCCTCCATCAAGGCCCAACATTGGTTTTACCATTTGCCTACCACCTATACCTTTCCCTTGGGAGTAAAACCCAAGGGCATCTATATTTTAGCCCCCCCCCCCCCGGGCCAATGCTTGTCTAAGTGGTGGTCCGAACTAGAGCCCTTTGCAGCGCCTCCTCGGGGAAACTCGAGGCCTGGTTTTAGTTGTACGGACTGCTCATCCGGTCGTGGCCTGAGACGAGATACGCACGGCTACTATCAGGGTGTCGGCACGCCGGGAGTTCTTGCTGGTCTTGTTTTACCATTGTCGAAATGTCTTGTAAACCGGGATTCCGAGACTGATCGGGTCTTCCCGGGAGAAGGAATATCCTTCGTTGATTGCGAGAGCTTATTATGGGCTAAGTTGGGACACCCCTACAGGGTTTAAACCTTCGAGAGCCGTGCCCGCGGTTATGTGGCAGATGGGAATTTGTTAATATCCGGTTGTAGTAAACTTGAAGTAAACTCTTCTAAAATACACCAACCGTAATGCGTAGCGTGAGTGTCTCTTTTCGGGGTTGAACGAGAGGAGAACACGGTTTCCGGGTTATGTTTGACGTAAGTAGGAGTTCAGGATCACTTCTTGATCATTACTTGTTGACGAACGTTCCGCTTGCTCTCTTCTCGCTCTTATTTGCATTGGTTAGCCACCATATATGCTTAGTCGCTGCTGCAACCTCACCACTTTACCCCCTTCCTTTCCCATTAAGCTTTGCTAGTCTTGATACCCATGGTAATGGGATTGTTGAGTCCTCGTGGCTCACAGATTACTACAACAACAGTTGTAGGTACAGGTTTGCGATGATCATGACGCGAGAGCGATGTTTACTTGTTTTGGAGTTCTTCTTCTGCTTCTTCTTCGATCAGGGGATAGGTTCCAGGTCGGCAGCCTGGGCTAGCAGGGTGGATGTCATTTGAGTTTATGTTTGTGTCTCATCCGTAGTCGGATGGTGTTCTTATGTAAGATGATGTTGTATTCGTGTGGCATTGTATGCCTTATGTATGTATCCCCAACTATTATGTAATGTTGATGTAATGATATCCACCTTGCAAAAGCGTCTTCAAGATGCGCTTCTATCCTTGGTGGGACCTTCGAGTTCCTTTAGGATAGGGTCGCATCTTGGGCGTGACACATTCGCAGATTTGCCCCGTAGTGTGTCTGATGCTGCCGCATTCTACCGCGCCAAGGAGGGGAGCTCGACGGAAAAGGTGTTACGGTCTCGATGTCTTTGAAGCGGACATCCGGTGCCCTGAGCGACCAAATGAAGCAGCTGGTCGAGCTCCACAAGGTCGCCGAACAGGCCATGAAGGGCCTTATAAGCGGCCGGTGGCCATTGGAAGCCATGCACAGGAGCTACTTGGCTTAGTTCAGCGGCTAGTGGGCGCTTTGTCCACGGATTGAAGTCATCAAGCGCTCCGTCTCTGCATTGAAGGTGTCCGTCGGGCCCTTGCCCATGCTAAAGTGCACTTTGGGGCAAGCTGGATGTGGAGAAGCTTGTGACAGACGGGCCACCGAAGGGCAAGGGCATCGCCGCCCGAAATGTACTATGAGGGCCTCTGAAGGGTGCCCGCCGAATAGCGGATGAGTGCTCCAAAGATGTAATTTTGAATAGGATCGCATTTGTTATCCTGTCTGCTGAAAACTTGTTCATATGCGCTAAGCAATGCTTGTTAATTTAAAATATTACCTTCATGCGGCCTTTTATCAAATTTGAGAGATGGCAAGTCGTTGGCTTCAGCCCCATGCCACAGTCTTTGGGGTGTTCGGGATAAACTTGAGCACTCTTGTTCCCATTCTTGGGTCCATCTACGGAGGCGCCCAACACAACGAACAAGGCAACCGGACTTATAGTGCTTGAAAACTCTCACTTAGCCATAGAATTCTATAATTTTAAATTTCGGCGAAGCCCCTAGTATTTGGAAGACCTAGTTCGGGGCGCTATCCACGCCTTGGCCGGACAATTCCGGTTCCTCGCTCTAAGCGGCATAAGTCTTTAGGGACCCGAAAAAACCTCTCGAACAGCGACCGGCTCGCCCCTATCATGACAGTCAGTTTTAGCTTTCTCCATCGAGGTGCTCGACCCAGCTCAAGCTGGGTCACAATCATGATGGTTCTCCCGGTGCTACCTTAGCCGATATAACGGAACGTAAGGTACCAAAACACGGAGCCGGGCAAACCCAACTATTGACCCAAGACATGATTCGGAGCCGATTCATATAATGCTATAAGTTCGGGTGCCGCACTTGTGAAAGTGTTCGGACTTATCACACCATAATTTTGGGATACTTAAGCCCTCGGTGTATTGGCCGTACCAAAGTGTACACAGTTGCAACAGGTCATGAAATGAACATATGTATAGATAAAGGAAGTAGTGCAATAATAAGCAAAAGCTATGTATTGTTTATTCAAAAGGTACTGCAATGAAAGCGAGCGATAAAAATAGTGTGATAAGCAAGGGATGGGACTATCTAACATGTCCCCCTCGAGGGGTAAGCTGCGGGATGGTATGTAAAACAGGTATAATGCTCGTAATAGAGACCACCTGAACACTCGACGTGGCTTTCTGCTTCCCTGGCTGTTGCATCGTGAGTTCGGCGATTCTAGTGCCAGACAGGACTTCTGAAAGACGGAGTCCTGAAAGTAAGAAAAAGGAAGAAAAAGGAAAAAAGAAAAGGAATGACTCAATCGGGAGCCCCTGGTGCGGTTGAGCCGCATTCTTGGCGTGCCGTGGTCTTGCCCCTCCCCATATGCCCATGGTATCTCCAGAGCGTAATTATGTACGCGTAATACTAGCTTCACAATTTCGCGAGGGCTGGGGTCGGGGCCGGATTGCTGGCGTGCTTGAATCGTGCCGGCGGTCTTGTTATAGGTTACTCGGTAGCGCTTGATGTTGTCCGGACGCTTAGTGGCCGGACTCGAGAATTGCTGTGAGAGGCTGCTTTGTACCTCCGCCGCAAGGGCCGCCGTGTGCTCCTCCGTTCGGAGAGAGCGTTCGGTGTTTCCATTAACCGTGATTACTCCTCGAGGGCCTGGCATCTTGAGCTAGAGGTATGCGTAGTGCGGCACCACATTGAACTTTGCAAATGCGGTTCGTCCGAGCAGTGCATGATAGCCGATGCGGAATGGGACGATGTTGAAGATTAACTCTTCGCTTCGGAAGTTATCCGGTGATCCAAAGACCAGTTCGAGTGTAACTGAGCCCGTACAACTGGCCTCTACACCCGGTATGACGCCTTTAAAGGTCGTCTTTGTAGGCTTAATCCTGGAGGGGTCTATGCCCATTTTGCACACTGTATCCTGATAAAGCAGGTTCAGGCTGGTGCCGCCGTCCATCAGGACTCTTGTGAGGTGAAATCCGTCAATAATTGGGTCAAGAACCAATGCGGCAAATCCGCCGTGACGAATGCTAGTGGGTGGTCCTTCGATCGAAGGTGATCGGGCAGGAAGACCATGGGTTGAACTTTGGGGCGATCGCTCCATCGCATATACGTCCCTTAGTGCACGCTTCCGCTCCCTTTTGGGTATGTGGGTTGCGTATATCATGTTCACCGTCCGCACTTGTGTGGAAAAACCCTTCTGTCCTCTATTGTTCGGCGGCCGGGGCTCTTCCTCGTCATCGCAATGCAGCCCCTTGTCATTGAGTTCGGCACTTAACTTGGCTGCTTGCTTGAACACCCAACAATCCCTGTTGGTGTGTTTGGCTGGTTTTTCGGGGGTGCCATGTATCTGGCACAAGCGATCGAGTATTCGGTCCAAGTTGGACGGGCCCTGGGTATTTCTTTTGAATGGCTTCTTCCGCTGACCGGGTTTAGAGCCTCTGTATCCGGCATTGACGGCCGTATCTTCAGTATTATCGCCGTTAATGCGGCGCTTGTTCTTGTTGCGACGCGACCTGCCATTGTTGTCCTTGGTATCCGAACTATCAGGATGTTTGGCCAAGTTGTTGCTTCGAGCTAGCCAGCTGTCCTCTCCCGCACAAACGCGGGTGATGAGTGTTGTGAGGGCTGCCATGGATTTTGGCTTTTCCTGTCCTAGGTGTCGGGCAAGCCACTCGTCGAGGATGTTATGTTTGAAGGCTGCATGGGCCTCTGCATCCGGACAGTCAACGATTTGATTTTTCTTTGTTAGGAACCGTGTCCAGAATTGTGTGGCTGATTCTTCTGGCTGCTGAATTATGTGGCTAAGGTCATCGGCGTCCGGTAATTAGCACATATGTGCCCTGGAAGTTATCAAGGAATGCGGCTTCCGGGTCCTCCCAACAACCAATTGATTCTGGCGGCAAGTTGTTGAGACAATGCCGAGATTGTCCTTTAATCTTGAGTGGGAGGTATTTGATGGCATGTAGATCATCACCGCGGGCCATGTGGATATGGAGGAGATAGTCCTCGATCCAGACCGCAGGATCTGTGGTACCATTGTATGAATCGATGTTTACGGGTTTGAAACCCTCAGGGATTTGATGATCCATTACTTCATCTGTGAAGCATAGTGGGTGTGTGGCGCCTCTGTATTGGACTATATCATGAAGTAGCTCATATGAGCTTTGTCTACTGTGTTTGGCCCGGCCGGGTTTGCTGTATCCGGCGCGATGGTAATCATCCCGTGTCGTTGGGCGCCCACGCGATCCGTAGATCGATCTTGTATATTTTGCCTTGTCCTCCAATATATCTCGCAAGTCCGGCGCGTTTTCCCGTGCCTTGGTACTTTTTGAGCGGCGTCGGGGTGTGGCTTGAGCGGAGGGCCGAGAGGCTTCTGCAGTCGCGACCACGGGTGGCCGGTCTGCCATGTCGTGCCTTTGGTGACTTGGGTGCTTCCTCCTCCGATCGAGGCAACGGCCTGCATTTGGGGTAGCTTTTGGAGGCGTTCGAGTTCATACTCTTCGCTGCAAGGACTTCACCCATCCGCCGCCTAGCGGTGTCTTGGTCAGCTCTAAGCTGTTATTGCTTTTTCTTGAGGCTGCTTGCCGTGGCTATAAGCCTGCGTTTGAAACGCTCTTGTTCGGCGGGATCCTCAGACACGACAAATTCGTCGTCGTCGAGGCTTGCCTCATCTACGGAGGGAGATGCATAATTATCGTCCTCGACCTCTCTTTCTGCCGCATTGTCGTGCGGACTTGCTTCTCCCTCCTCCCTGTCTTTGAGTCCCGCTTGAGGGGTTGTCTTGATCTTGTCCGGGTGTTATTATCTCCCGTGCCGGAATCACCGTTTTTGCTGTGGCGGGATTTAGAGCGGCGCCGCTGACGTCGGCGCTTCGGTTGCTTTTTGGAGGTGTCATCCTCCGTTGTTCCATCGCCGTTCCCATCTTTTGGGATATCCACCATGTATATGTCGTATGACGAGGTGGCCTTCCAGTGCCCTGTAGGTGCTGGGTCTTGGTCGTCTCCGGCATCGTCGTCCATATCGTCGATGTCTTCGGAGTCGAAGTCGAGCATGTCCGTTAAATCATCGACAATGGCTACAAAGTGGGTGGTGGGTGGGCGTTGAATTTCTTTGTCGTCTGTATCCCAACCTTCCTGTCCGTAGTGCGGCATGGCTCTCCGGAAAAAGAGAGAGACTTTAGTGAATTCAGGATGTCGCCATAGGGCGAGTGCTGAAAGATGTCCGCGGTAGTGAACTCCATGATGCGCCCAATCGGATTCGATTGGCGGCGCGGAGGGTTGAGTCCGGAGAGGAGTCCGCACCTGAGTCGAGGTCTTCGCAAAGGGACGTGGATGGAGTTCAGCTCAATCGTCAGAGATTGTAGCCCCGAGGCGGTGTCCAACCACTCGTCCTCGATCGGGAATCCGGCTCTGGATTAAGGGTCGGAGCGGATCTTTGATGCGGCCTCCGAGCCTTTGTCCGGTATCAGAGCTAGATCATGCCCATCGAGACAGCGGCACGTTTGGCCGCGGCTCGAATCCGTCGAAGATCAAGTCTCCGCGGATATTGGCCGTATAGTTCAAACTTCCAAATCTGACCTGATGGCCAGGGGCGTAGCTTTCAATCTGCTCTAGATGGCCAAGCGAATTGGCCCGCAGTGCAAAGCCGCCGAATACGAAAATCTGTCCGGGGAGAAAAGTCTCACCCTGGACCGCATCGTTGTTGATGATCGAGGGAGCCATCGGGCCTATCGGTGACGACACAGAGGAACTCTCAATGAAAGCACCAATGTCGATGTCAAAACCGGCGGATCTCGGGTAGGGGGACTCGAACTGCGGCGTCTAGGCGGATGGTAACAGGAGACAAGGGACACGATGTTTTTACCCAGGTTCGGGCCCTCTCGGTGGAGGTAATACCCTACTCCCCGCTTGATTAATATTGATGATATGGGTAGTACAAGAGTAGATCTACCACGAGATCAAGGAGGCTAAACCCTAGAAGTTAGCCTATGGTATGATTGTTGTTCGTCCTATGGACTAAAACCCTCCGGTTTATATAGACACCGGATAGGTTAGGGTTACACAGAGTCGGTTACAATGGTAGGAGATCTACATATCCAGACGCCAAGCTTGCCTTCCACGCCAAGGAAAGTCCCATCCGGACACGGGACGAAGTCTTCAATCTTGTATCTTCATAGTCTTGGAGTCCGGCCGTGATGATAGTTCGGCTATCGGGACACCCCCTAGTCCAGGACTCCCTCATACATCTTTCGGCCTTTTAGCGACCCATTTAAATGTTGGGCTAATTTCCGGCCCGGTGTGTCTTTTAGCCTGTTGACAGCCCATAAATCTGATGGGCCATTTGTTGTCGGACCTGAGTTTCGGCATTTTAGCGGCCCATTTAAGTGTTGGGCCAATTTCTGGCCCGGTGTCACTTTCAGCGTGTTGACGGCCCATAAATCAGTTGGGCCATTTGTAGTCGGACCTGAGTTTTGGCCTTTTAGTGACCCATTTAAGTGTTGGGCCAATTCCCGGCCTTGTGTGCCTTTCGGCCTGTTAAGGACCATAAATGAGTTGGGCCATTTGTAGTCGGACCTTAGTTTTGGCCTTTTAACGGCGCATGCCCTTCATGGTCCAATACCAGCCCTGTTGCTCTTTCGGCCTGCTAAAGGCCCACAACACAGTTGGGCCATTTACAATACGACCTGACTTTCGGCCTCTTAGCGGCCCATGGTCTTCATGGTCCAGTACAAGCCCGATGTCTCTTTCGGCCTGCTAAAGGCCTCATAAGATAGTTGGGCCATATGTAGCCCAAACTTAGTAACGGCTCGTTAACGGCCCGTGAAATAAATTGGGGCCACCGTTGCCCGCTTCGATGTCGATGCATTAACGACCCGGGAGGTAAGAGGGCCGACCATTAACTTCGGCCTAGTAACGCCCACTAACTTAATGGGCCCACTAAAGTTCGTACATGTCTTTAGGCCAAATTAGATAATTTGAGCCCATTACGACGAGCAATTATGCACAGGACCAAAACCGATCAAGCAAAGGTATGGCATATAGGGAATAACGTTGCACATCCAGCATATATTACAGGAAATTACATCCAATGGGCAATCAAAAATTGATGCCAGTGCAAATAAATGAGCAGAACCTAACCATCTACAACGTCACAATCTACAACCTCGGCCTGATGATGGCGCCCATAAGCATGTGGGCAAGTTCTTTCTGCTTTGCTACACCTCTCGAAAACATTGATCGGTTGTTGTGTCGCATTTACTCTGCACCTCTGATTCATCCACCATTTCCATCATTGCTTCAGCCATTAATTGGTTCACAAACATACATTTATTACGTTCCATTTGAGACAGAGGATACTGAACAGATTCAGATGGCAATTTTGGCGGGCTTGTATTATTGATAGTGGAGAGTGTCTCGGCCACTGCATCATAACATAAATTGGGACAGGAACCAAACAGATTAATCATGAGTTATTGCCATATTACCTGGCCTAGATTTACTGGAAAGAAACAATGGGGTTGCCTTGCTGTTTTCAGAGTTTGTCTTCTTATCTTCAAAGCCTGCACAAAATTAACACACTAGCATTGCTATCATTGGCCAAGTCAGATAATAGGAAAGCAACATTGACACAACGAACGTTTGGGCAACTAACCTACACCAAATTAACACAATATGGCACAGCTATCATCAGCTAGGTAAGGTAGTACGAAAGCAACATTGACACAATGAATGAATGGGAAACCAGAGAAGCACTACAATTCAGTAATGTGTGTGATATGAGATAGTACATTCATGCAGCTCAGTATGCAAAACTACCAGGCAGTTTTCCTTACAAAAATCAACATTGGCGCCTTTAACATTTTGCTACAACTAATTTTAGATCAGATAAAGGTTAGATTCACGCTGATTAACAAAATACATGTTGATGTAAAAATATAGTGATATGCAACAGGTACTTACATCAGCATTGGAGCACAGAGAATTCCCGCAAGATATTTTCCTCGAACACGATCCCAATGGAGGAAGTCTTCTATCGTTTAACCTTATTTTCTAAAAGATAGATGCGTAAGAAACATGTAGAAAATATGATCATAATGCTATAAAATTTCATGATGTGAGGATACGCACATGCTTCTTAGAATGGAATTGACATTCTTTTGCTGGACTTGAGCGGACTAGTTCTTTGGCCACTGGAATCTGCTTATTATCAGTGGGAGTTGGGTTTCTCTGTGCTGGAGCAGTATCTATGAAAAATGGAGTTGGTTTATTATCTCCTGGCGTTTGGATCTTTTGCAAAGACCTGGTTTGTAACCCTTCGATTCTAAGATAGCCGTCTTCCCCTTGCATGCCTTATATAGAAGAATGGTGATTCAGTTATAAAACATGCTCAGAGAGATGGAATAGGTACTGAAGAATAGAAAGGCATGACATATTGACATGTATTCCCTCCATCCGGAAATAAATTGACGGGTCTAGGCGTATTTCAGTTCTAGATACATCCAGTTTTATCCATTCCTGCGACATTTAATCCGGACGGAGGGAGTATGATATAAGAGCTAGGGATACGACGGGACAACACAGTAAAAAAACACTGAAAACCCCACTGCAGAACCAAAGTATTCAAACCCACTGATATGAGATAGTACACTCATGCATTTCGGGATGCAAAACTACCGAGCAGTTTTCCTTACAAAAATCAACATTGTGGCCTTTAATCATACATTTTGCTACAACTAAATTTAGATCAGATAAAGGTTGGATTCACGCTTATTAACAAAATACATGCTGATGTAAAAATATAGTGATATACAACAGGTACTTACATCTACATTGGAGCACAGAGAATTCCTGCAAGAATCTTTCCTCATAAACGATACCATTGCAGAAATTCTTATATCTGTTAAGCTTATTTTCTAAAAGAGAGATGGGTAAGAAACAAGTAGAAAATATGATCGGCATGCTATAAAATTTCATGATGCAAGGATACGCACACGCTTCTTAGAATTGAGTTGCATATTTTTGCTGGACTGGAGCTGACTAGTTCTTTGGCCACTAGAATCTGCTTATTATCAGTAGGAGTTGGGTTTCTCTATGCTTTGGAGCAAAGTATCTATAAAAAACTGGAGTTGGTTTATTATCTCCTGGCGTTTGGATCTTTTGCAAAGGCCTTGTTTGTAACCCTTCAGATTCTAACATAGTCGTCTTCCCCTTGCATGCCTTGTATAGAAGAATGGTGCTTTAATTATAAAACATGCGATAGCAGAGAGATGGAATAGGTACTGAAGAATAGAAAGGCATGACATATTGACATGTATTCCCTCCATCCGGAAAAAATGGATGGGTCTAGGCGTATTTCAGTTCTAGATACATCCTTTTTTATCCATTTCGAAAACATGTAATCCGGACGAAGGGAGTATGGTGTAAGAGCTAGGGATACAACAGGACAACACAGCAAAAACAACACTAGACGAATGTAAAACTATATGCTAGCGGAATACATACAGAAATAACTAAGGCAACATACACGTGTATGATTGCGAAAATAAGATGGCATTGCAACTGAGCACTAGAACAGCACTTCAATGTAAAAAACATGGTATGGCAGATAGATGAAGTACATACTGATGAATAACAATGCATAAGATATTCAGAAGCATGATGTCCAAATTAAGCAGATGGCATTGTGATAGAGTAGAATGACAAGATTACTTGAATTTGAAAACATGTTATCATGAATGGAATAGGTACTGAAAAACAGGAAGGCATGACATATTTACATGCATGATCGACATGCTAAGCACATGGCATTGCAACAGTGAGTAGATACACTCCGGGACATTATATGCATGTTGTACCCATATCACAGGCCAAGTTAGAGCAAGGACCTTGTGGGGTGAAGAGGATTCATCATCTTTACGCAAGTCTTCAAGAACTACCTTTACATGTTCCATCATATTGGGTATCATTGACATCCGGTTTATTGGCCTTTACATTGCTCCGTGAGGTTCTTGTGGATATATCGGTGTGTGCAATTATATCGACATGCATGGAAGACAACTAGTAGTTAGATTTATGTAAATGAGTGCCTCAGAGGAGACGACATAAATAGTAGTAATCTTTGGGGTTAACTAGCAGCAACGGGTCTCATAAACTAAAGGGAGAACATGATGAAAGCTACGTAATATGTATCGTTTGTACTTAGATTAACTAGATGGCACACAAAAGTATTAAAGAACAACATAGGTAATACTAGAAGTGGTATAATACTATAATCACCAGCCTGTGGGATAGCATCGGCTGATGAATGATAACTATGGAACAGCGTTACCTAAAGAACAAGTATCTTAGCTGAACTATGGAACAGTGTGAACTCCTGAACAAGACCCGTAAGAGATCATCATGAATATACAGTGAAATGTGATGATCTATTCTCCGTGCTTAGATGAATAACAAAGCCATAAATGTTGCACACAAGTAAGATGAGGGTACAACCTATCTGGCTGCCATCCATAGGAGTGAGCATCATGTCTTTGACTTGTCGATGGCCCTGCAGCTTGTTGTGGTTGTCCATGTCGGGCACGCATTCGATCTGAGGAACTGTTGAGTGGGGACTGTAGCTCCCTTCCGTGTATGCTTCCCTTGTTGGAGCGATTGCCGTGAGTCGGAAGACGGTGTGTCGAAGAAGCGATAACGATAATGTTAAGAACGACATATCTCTTTGATCTGAAGAAATACACTAAGAGATCAATAGCAAGGTACGAGAGTGGTCACACGTCTGCTGATCAAGACTAAATTGGGGTCACACGATTTTATTTTATTTTGGTATCGTCCGATCTCGCCGGATGGCTTGATGGCCGTCTTGTGCCTCCTGGCTGACATTGTTCGGAATCTTCCCCGAAGAGCCAGCGACCAACGGCAGAGCAGCCTGCCTCCGCCGTCCGTGGCCCCGGCCAAAACCCCGCTCCCTGCCCCACCGCACTACCGTGGTTGCGCCGCCCCCGGCCCAATCCACAAAGACTCCCCATCATCCAGATCCGGCGACGGCAGTACCTTCAACCCATGCAACTCTAAAAGATAGCCACCTAAGCTACCGCTTCATGGCGAACTTGCGGCCCGCACCCTTACGTTAGACACCAGCCAACCGGCAGCCTAGGAGCTCCGCGGCCTCGAGGGGTGCTGCTTCCCATTGGGAATCGATTGGCCCGTAATAAAAATTCGCACAACCGGCGCCTAAATAAAGTGATTTGAGATGAGGTGCGACCTATCTGGCAGCATGGTGAAGTAAGGCAGGTCCAGCTGCCGAGTCGATTAAATTTGGCCATGATTCTGGTGGCGACCGGTGGCAGGGAAAGAGCAATGTCGCGACGGTTGACGGCTACTCGGAAGCAGCGCCAGGACTCTGGACGGATCTGAAGTTGGAGCCGCTCCAGCGCCGTGAACAATGGCGGGGGTGAGTCGGCTCCGGTACGGTTCACGCGGCCGTCGTCGAGGCAGCACCAGCAGCACAGAGTAAGAGGCACACGGCCCAGTGCACGACGGCAATTGGACAGCGTCTCCGGCATTAGGGAGGAGGGCGGCTGTGAAATTGGTGCGGTGGGTACGCCATGGAAGTGGGGCTCAGGTTTCGCGGCTCGGGAGAAGGGAGCTTCCCGGGGAGAAGGTGATTTGGCGGCCACGAGGTATGAATGGGGGCGGGCAGGGGAATTGGGAGGAGTGGAACCATGTCTTCTGACGCATTTGTCTGAAATGTGAAGGGGAGTTACAGTTCTACCCTTGCCTATAGGCTTCTCGGCTTGGGTCTGTGTACTGAGGGTCGGGGATAGTAGAGTAACTTTGCTTCTCCCCAAATAGTGGGCGGGAGCGATTTCGGGCAAGGAGGGAGTCTTTTGAACTATAGTGGGCGCGAGCGATTTCGGGCGAGGAGAGCGTGTTTTGAAATAGTGGGCGCAAGCTATTTCGGGTGAGGAGAGCGTGTTTTGCTGACCATGGTTTATGAATTATTCGTCACATGTCATTTCGGCCGAGTAGAAGGCGTGCTTGGATGAAGTTACGAACCTACCCTCGATGTACAACGGGCCAATTGATGCGTGTCCCACATAGGACGGTAATTTCGCGTCTCCCATTTATTTGCTCGGGCGAATTCCACTGAGCAGAGAGGATGATTAACGGTTTGTTCAAATTTTGGGAGAACGAGCATCCACGTCTACCTTACCAAGTCGATTCGAATCAAATTTTGAAATATTAGCTTGCCACTTCTTTTTTAGATGGAGAGATGATGCTCGAGAGTAATGTGTTTTTACATGCTCGTTGCTAGCGATTTACTATATGACAAATAGTTGACCCACTCAAAAACGCGAATCAAACCCAAAATGAAATATCTCGATTCAATGAACTAGCTCGTTCGGTAGGTCAAAATAGTGAACTAAATCCAAAATTGAACACCTCAATCGAGTAGCATGTTGTACAGTATTATAGTACTCCATGAACATGTTGAAAGTCAAATTGATGAACTTGTTTGATATATGCATATATCCATTCATGTGTGGATTGCAGACAACATGTTCTCCAATTTAAATATTTGAATGCAAGTTTATATCGAAACATGGTTTATATCAGTCTTTGATGCATAAAACGCGACCTCCCCCTCTCCCGGACTCATGTTCTCTCTCTCTCTCTCTCTCGCCAATAATCTTCAATTCTGTCGCATGCATCCGACACAAAAACCTTGTTGGTCCCTCTCCCTTTCTCTCCATCTCTCTCTCTCTCTCTCTCTCTCTCTCTCTCTGTGTGTGTGTGGGGGGGGTCTTTCTAGTTCGCATTCATATATACACCATCTATAGGTCTCTCTCGCACACTATGTATGATACTCTAGCTATTCCAAGCTAGATATATTGGGTGCACTCATCGTACGCACACAAATTCCTTGGCTCTTTGCCCGTAACTCTCTCACGCACCACTATGTCGTCTCGGAGCTCTCCCCCCCCCTCTCTCAAACTCTCCATCCACCTGGGTCACACATACACATGCATATCTCACTTGCACTTGATAGGCCCATCTAAAACTCTATCTCTCTCCCTCGTTCTCTCTCCATCTCACACGCACACACACACACACAATCTCATGCCCACCTAGCCAAGTATGATGGTCTCTCACTCAATTGTAGGCACACGCAGTCCCCCCTATATGTATATGACTAGCTAATCTTAGTCTCCATCACAAAAATGTGCATGGTCTATCTCGATTTCTCTCGGGGCATCTTTTCTCACGATCTCAAGGGGATCTCCCTATCACAAACACATCCTCTCTCCCTCCCCATGCATCCATGCCATCCATGTGTCCCTCTCGACCTTTTTTCCTTGTTGGCCAGACCTCTATTGGACATGTGCTACAGGGGTGTCTCTCTACGTTGCAAACAATCACACACTAGCTATCTTCGTGTATCTCCTCGCCTCGCTTTTCCATCTCGGAGATGCATGCGTGATATGTTCGCATAAGAAACGAAAAAACACACTCTCTCTCTAATTTATCGTTTGTTGTCACTTTCTCTTTCACACACATACCCTTTTTGCACACTTACGCATTCTCCTTCACACGCACTTGATTTGTCTCGACTGAGGCACTCTCCTCCGTCCATAGCACATAGATTTATTGAAAAGTCAAACATCACAAAGTTTGACCATGTACGTGGAGAAAAAGAATTACATCTAGTACGGCAAACATATACCATTAAATTCACCATGAGATGTAGTTTTGTATGATGTATCTTTGGTATTGTAGATATAAATAACATTTGCGTAAACCTGATCAAAGTTACCAAAGTTTGACTTCTAAAAAATTTACATGCACAGCATTATCGAGCGGATGGAATATCTCTTTCCCCCTCTCAGCTATCTGACGCACCACTCAGCCTTCTCGGGGCTCCTCAATCTCTCTCAAACTTTATTGGTCAGTTTGGTTCGTGACCTGACCCTCATGCCTTAATGGCGGTCTTTGCTGGTGTGGACGTGAGATGTAAAATATTTCTGCTGGCCGGGCTTGTGTGGTGCTTAAGCCTTTGGTTCATGCACAGGCGTGCAAAGCATCAACGTCCCATCAATCAATCCATGCATCAATTATTTAATGCTAATATCCATCCATGTTGTGTTAGCCTCATGGCCTACGACCGAGCACGGCCGAGCGTTGAAATCGGTCGCTTGGGCCAGGCTACTTGCAGTGTCTGGAATTCAGTCAGGCTAATTAAAGTGCAAGGGAACCCAGCCCAGGCGGGCTTTCTTTTTCACAGGGTAGCAACCAAACAAGCGTGCATGAAATCCAGCGACAACCCCAGGCCATGCAAAAGATGCTCACGACGCAAGCCAAACTGGCCTTATATCTCCCTGGTTCACACATACACATGTCTCGCTCGCGCTATACATATAGACCCATCCAACACTCTCCGCCCTTGTTCTCTCTCCATGTGACACACACCCCCCTAAGTACCATAATCCCTCACTCCATCATAGGCTCTGTTTGGATCCATGGGTTAGAGTTAGTTTGGGTTAGTTTGGAGTCAACTAACCCAAAAGATTCAAACAGGAGGGTTAGTTTAGGTTAGATGCATCTAACCCATCAAAAAAACTAACCCATCCAAGAGGTGCTTATTTGGGTTAGTTCTTCTCGGGGCCACTAATAAACACTGTTGTCTCTCGCTCTCCCCGCAGTGAGATCCTCCCCACTTCCTCGAAGCTTCTCGTTCTCTCCTCCCTCCCTCTCGCACCGCCTGGTGAAGGTGCCTCGCCGTATCCGCGCTCCATCTCACCCGGCCAACCCAACCCCTCTTTACTTAGAGTTAGTTCCGGGTTAGAATCTAACTCTAACCTCTAACTGAGTTAGAGTATCCAAACAAGTCCATAGGCGCAAGCAACCCCCCCCCCCCCGCCCCCTCCTAAGTATGATTATCTCTTACTAGCCATTAGGAACACACGTATTGTCTCCTTCCTTCCATACGTCTATCTCGATATCTCTCGGGGCATCTTCTATCGCCAAGACACACCTTGTCACTCGATCTCCCACCCATGTATTCCCATCACGATCTTCAGGGGATCTCTCTATGACAAACATATACTCTCTCCTCCCCGTGTCTGCATTTTCTCCGTACGTCTCTCTCGGCCTCTCTCCCTTGTTTGCCAGACCCCTCTTGGCCACGTGCTAGGGGTCTTCCTCTCTCGGTTCCAAACAACCACACACTATCTCCTCACCTTGACTCCGTTCTCGAAGATGCATGTGTGATATGTTTTCATAAGACACGCATGCTTTTTCTCTACTTTTATCGTGTGTTGTCCATGTCTCTTTCACACACGCACACACACTTTTTCACTCTCTCTCTCTCTCGCGCGCGTTAGGGACTCTGTCACGTCCATAAGCATATGGATGTTTTGAAAAGTCAAACCTTAGAAAAGTTTGACCAGGTATATGTGGAGAAAAACATTTACATCTGGAACGATCATTAGATTCATCACAACATGTACTTACTTCATACTATCATTTATCTTTGGTATTGTAGATATAAGTAATTTCTTTATAAACTTGGTAAAAGTTTCAATAGTTTGACTTTAAAAAATGTTGTAACTACATTATCGAACGGAGGGAGTAGCTCTTTCTCTCTCTCTCTGCTATCTCTCACGGGCCTCCCCTCTCACTCGAACTCTCTATACCGACGGATTATACGCTCACTGTGTCAGCGTATAGCTCCATATATTGTTTAGCTGACCGATCAACCAATCCACATGTTGCGTTGTCACCGTGTTCTCAGATCTTGGTGTGCTGGCCCATGTGGCGGTGGGTGAAAATAAGTAAACTAGAGGCCCATCGACACACGGTGAAGTAAACAAAGTTGAAACCACTCGAGGTAGCACCCTTGCGCTAGTAAATTGAGGCGCGATTGAGGACAAACTTCTTGCTTGAAGGGCCTTTTCGTGCACAATTCACCACTGGCGGCGGCATGCACGAAGGGCCTTTTCGCGCACACCCAGCACACAACACACACCAGCACACGTGTACATCGGCGTCGCCGCCGGTTGAGATGGACGGCGAGGCAGCCAACAAGCGGAGGCGGCTCGAGACAAAACCGCATCCGGCGAGCCTGGACTTCATCAGCAGCCTCCGCGACGACATGCTGCCCGTCATCATCGGCCTCCTCCCAACCAAATCTGCCGTGCGGACCGCCCTGCTCTCCCGGCGGTGGCGCCCCCTCTGGCGCTGCGTCCCCCTCAACCTCACCGTAGACAGCTGCCTCTGCAACGGGGATTGCAAACGCATGGCCGCAGTCTCCAAGATCCTTTCATCGCACTCTGGGCCAGCCAGACGCCTTGACATCCGCATGTTCAGTACCAACTGCAAGGTCCAACCCAAGTTTGACGAGTGGTTCTTATCCCCGCCCTAGATCAGCTCGAGGAGCTCAGCTTTGAAGGCTGGACGATGTCGCTCTCTACCGCCATACGGCGCTCCGCCTCACGCCAACGCTGCACCGCCACTTCGACTCTGCTGTCTTCCCAGTTAATGTCGCGCCCGCCCTTCTTCTCCCTCAACTCAAGCAGCTCGACCTCTTCGATGTTGTCATCTCCAAGAAGGCTATGGAGCACCTGCTCCACACCGTATCTTTCCGAGTACCTTCGTCTTGAGCAGATCCACGTGTTCATTAGCCTCCACATCGCCTCGTGAATATCTCGATGGATTTATGTGTCTTGCTGGCCCGCAACAAGACATCAATTGGGAAGAGATCACTCCAGCTGTTCCACGTTATGGTCATTGAGAATGCGCCTTTCCTTGAGAGATTGCTTGTATCGGATCTAGAAGGTCCAACAAAAATCAGGGCCATTTGACGCTACCAAATTGACAGTGTTGGTGTACTCGTCTGCCAAATTCTCCGAACTCTTTATTGGATCCATAATTGTTCAGGTACAACACTCATCTTCTTCTCCGTCTTCTTGAAATTCACATTTTTAAATTTCTTCTTGATGTATTTAAGACCGTCTTCCAGAAAATGATTCCCACAAGCTTAACCCAGTCCATGCGCACAGTGAAGATCTTAGCACTAAAATCTATCGGCCCCAATCTGGATCAAGTTGTTGGATTCCTTACATGCTTTCCGTGCACGGATAAGCTACTCATTGAGGTGAAACTTCTTTCCTATAAGTAAACGGTAATCACAACGTAGCTCAATTTTTTCGTAATTTTCCCAAATTACGATGACAAGTGTAGTGTTCAAAACTGCATCTACGCACTGCACCGAAAGAAATGTTTTTAGTATTTTTTCTCACGTGATCACCTGCATCATTTTTATGCTGTACTACTATAGTAGCCTAGGCTAGTCATAGTGGAAAGTAACTTAGACTACTCCAGTAACTATATGGTTACCCTAAGAGCAAGTACTACCTCCGTCCTGGTTTACTCTTCCAATTTTGTGTTGGAGATATGCCCTAGATGCAATCATGTATGATGATATTTCCTATGTGTTTATGAATAAAGATAGTCCTTGGACATTATCAATGATGTGTATCAGCAAGTACGTGACTTGTTTGTGGGACTATGCATTGTATGATGACTTTCCTAAAAGGTCCCTAGTCGAAAGGGTTGTGTGGATGCGCAGCCGACTAGACTAGCATATGACACGGTCGATGGCTTGGTCTCACTAGCCATGGAGCATTGGATGCTAACCGGATAATATGGACTTGGAAAGGTCTGGTCGGATTCGATGTAATCGGATCTGAGTCAAGATAAGGTCCGAGTCGGACAGACCCAACTATGAGACGCAGCGATATGTCATCTGTGAGTCTCTAGTACAACATACGTTCTATGTCCTAAGACACGAAATGACGCATGTACTCGGGATGGTGACGACTTGCTTTGGGCCGACCAAACGCTACTCCGTGGATCGGGTAGTTACAAAGGTAGGTTTCAGGTTTGTCCAGTCCCATGCTGCGAGACATGGTCGAGCAAGATGGGATTTGCCCCTCCAGTCAGGAGAGATATACTCTGGGCCCCTCGTGTGATCCGACCAGGATAAGCATGGCCATGCGACAAGGATTATGAGATAATCCGGTTTGTGGTCGGTATCACTGGAACGAGAAAGAGGTCGGGGTAGCACAAGGATGACAGTCTCGCCTTGAGCCCGACAACATATATCATGCGGCGAAAGGAACATAAGTGTGACACGTTGTACAGGTTCGCTAACCAGCTTCATAGTCTGCTTGGTGGCCGGCACGCCTTGCTAGAGGCCGCTACCAACCGTGCAGGTCGGAGGTGATCCGAACTGTGACCAAGCCGACTTGAACCTAAGGGGTCGCAGCAGGAAGGAACCTACGAGGTCGGTTCGTAGGACACTGGTCGGATGTGATCCGAACTGGACTAGGAACATAACCGAGTAGACTTTGGGCTTTAGGGTTCGTGCGAGGCCCAAGTGTTGATCCTGCGACGGACGCCTATATAAAGTGGAGGTGCGGCACACTCATGTGGTTGATCGCTTCGGCGCTGCGACTAGGGTTTGCATGTGTTGCGAATAGCCACCTCCACTCGCCGCCGACTGTGTGATCGGACCTAGAAGTCCGCCGCACGGTGTTCCTCCTGCACGCGCGGATACCGTTAGAGGCGGTGCACTTGCGCCGCTCCGGCGAAATCGTACGTGGGATCGGAGGACCGACCGCTCGAGGGAGATCGGACGAGGAGGAGACGATCCATGCGGGCGCGCTGCCCCAACTCTTCTTCCGCTGCACGGCATTGCACGTCTAGTGGTAACAAACTGTGATCCATCTCCCGTAGCATGTTCCTGGATGTTCTGCGTGTAGGAAAATTTTAATTTCCAGTCGACGCACCCTACCGTAAAACCCAACAGTGGTATCAGAGCCTCTTCTAAGGATTTGGATTCAGATCGTATGCATATTAGATATGCGGAGGCGGCAGGTGAGATCTGTTGTCCTTGAAGAGATCGGCTATGTGCACGGTTGATGTGATCAACTGCACATGGGGATCGTTGATGCTATGTTTTCTGTCAATCGGGATCGATGAGGTCGTGACACGATCTATCCCTACCGGTCGGTCATCCGCCATCGGGGTTAACAGTGAAACGTAAATCCGAATCGGATTCGCGATGATCGCTAAGATCGGTTAAGATCAGAAATTCGGCGTGAACGGAGTTCAGATGTGATCTGTGATTTCCGAAAACGTGTGCGTAGCGCCATGTATTTCGTACCCGACACACAAACCGGTAGAATGCGATTCTATGCATAACTTTGTTTTGCAGGTTTGATGTGAATAGTATGGCTCATGTGTATGTGATGCATGTGTGTAATTTATACGTGGCCTACGTGTCATGTTTGTCAGCCGGCAGGAGCCAAAGTGTTGTCATTATATTGTATAATGACCTGCGTGTCAACTTGTGACTCTATGTAAATTCATTACTAGTTGTAGTAGTTGGATAATAGAGATCAGGTTGGCGGCTTGGCAGCCCGGCGTGACAAACAAGATGGAGTTCGTAGATGGTCATCGGAGTCGGAGCCTACGAGGTCGGTTCGTAGGACACTGGTCGGATGTGATCCGAACTGGACTAGGAACATGACCGAGTAGACTTTGGGATTTAGGGTCCGTGCGAGGCCCAAGTGTTGAGCCTGCGACGGACGCCTATATAAAGTGGAGGTGCGGCACACTCATGTGGTTGATCGCTTCGGCGCTGCTACTAGGGTTTGCATGTGTTGCGAATAGCCACCTCCACTCGCCGTCGACTGTGTGATCGGACCTAGCAGTCCACCGCACGGTGTTCCTCCTGCACGCACGGATACCGTTAGAGGCGGTGCACTTGAGCCGCTCCGGAGAACTCGTACGTGGGATCGAAGGACCGGCCGCTCGAGGGAGATCGGACGAGGAGGAGACGATCGACGCGGACGCGCTGCCCCAACTCTTCTTCCGCTGCACGGCACTGTGCATCTAGTGGTAGCGAACTGTGATCCATCTCCCGTAGCATGTTCCTGGATGTTCTGCGCATAGGAAAATTTTAATTTGCAGTCGACGCACCCTACCGTAGAACCCAACATTTTGTAGTATCAAAATTTGACCATAGATTTAACTGACAAAATGTTAATGCATGTCACTAAGAACTATATCGTTGGATTTGTATTTGAACATAATTTCAAATGGTGTAATTTTTAGTGACATGCATTGGCATTTTCTTAGGTAAATCTATGGTCAAAATTTTATACTAAATACGAGGTAATATTCCCTCTGTCCCAAAATTCTTGTCTTACATTTGTTTAGATACAGATGTATCTAACACTAAAATGTAACTAGATACATCCATATTTAGACAAATTTAAGACAAGAATTTTGGGACGGAGGGAGTACAAAAGTGGGCTATGTAGGCCAAAACATGTGCCAAATTCACTTGTGATGCATTTGGCATCGATGCCCTCCATTGCTCACCTGGTGCCCCAATCTGGATCACCTACTTTGCTCCGGTGCCAAATTAACTCACGCAATGAAAAAACACTGTGTGGGAGAGAGAGAGGACTGAGGCAATAAAAAAACACTTGTTTGGGAGAGTGAGAAGCTAGTGTAGTTGGTTTGATTGATTTGTTTATACATGTGGGTCTGTGTGCACAGCGGTGCCGACTCTCTCACATCGCGAGAGCGGTGCCAAAATCTTTTGATTTGACATCGATGCGTATTATGTGGCATACTTTTGCGAAATATGGCATCGGCCACGTAGTGGAAGGCAACAAATGCCCAAGCTCTTCACGTGCTCCTAGTTATATGAGAGGAAACAGAAAGAGAGAAAGAGAGAGAGAGAGAGAGAGAGAGAGAGAGTGGAAAAATATCACTAGCCAGCCAACCCTATCGTATGAGCGAATGATATTGGTACCTCTTGATGACACGGCAATCTTATGCAGCCAGCTGCTCTAATATGTTCTCTTCTTTTGCAGATTAAAGAAGACCCGAAAGTGAAAAATGTGCTGCACTATAACAATCTCATCAAATGCCTTGATATCCATCTTACAGAAATTGATTTGATCGACTACCGAGGCAGCACATCTGAGATTAAATTGGCTAGGTTCTTTGTTCTGGAGGCAAGTGTGCTCAAGGTAATGAGGTTTGGCGTTCTCTGGTGCAACATTGAATGGTGTGCTGATCACTGCAAGCTTCTACGCCTAAACGACAAAGTCTCCACAGAAGCTGAATTTGTTTTTGAAACATCAAGTGGCCAGAGACTCGAAAACTTATTTGCCCATGAGTGACTTGTCAGGGCGGTGGATTTTAGTTTGTATGATAATGATGCATCCACCTAAAGTAACGAAAGTTCTTATGTAAACTTCCTAGTAATTCCCTCTTCCTAGGTGCAGCATTACTCCTAACATTTGTAATATCAGTTTGAAACTTGTAATATTGCCGTGTCCTATTCCTGCGTTTTCAAAATCCTGCGAATCAAACAGGTCCTGAGTTGGTGATGATGTTGTGTCTCCCATCTTTCACCAATAGCCGTCGGATCTAGATATGACGCATACAAACCAAGCTTCTCCATTTTTGCAAAAAGATGCCCGCACTTGTTCCCTATTTACAAACAACTCCTTTTCTCTCACAATCAGCCTTATCTCCTCCCCACCACATCTAGAAGGCCGTGGAAAAATCTGGCGTGATGGCTTCACGGGCCGTCCACCCCCATCTTGGTGTTTAGGTGCAATGCACGGGCATCTACGCACGGGAAATTATGTCGAATAGGGCTAGTTGTAAGCAGGCTAGCTCTACAGCCATGATGATAGTGACTGCAGACGGTGATGCTGACTATGGTATGCCGAACACGGCGCCTATACTTAGGTGTCATCTCCGGTAGCAGGTCTTGTCACTTCACCGTGAGGAGCAGAGCGTAATAATTTAACCAGCGGGTAGTGCGATTGCTAGTACTCCTACTACTACATTGGTAGTACTACTACTAGTACTAGTAGCACCACCGTCTGGATTTAGGAGTACTACCACGTTCATCTGGATTTTAGTATTTGACTAGCAATATCTTGTAATGCATGTCACAAAAAATGTACTACTCCCTCTGCAAGTAAATACATGGTGTTTTATTCCTATCGGCGAGAGAACTTAATGTTTTTTGCTAACTAGAGTACTAATAGGATTACATGCAATGAACTACACACTGCATGTCATGTTTGGTAGTCTCAAGTCATTCAAAGCATGCACGGCCCACATCTCTCATTGGTTGATATGTCACAAAATAAGAAACAAGGACGGAGTTAATGCACCGTGCCTAAGTGTTTTGGGATTATTTGGTTATCATAATGTGACTTACACAACATTTTTGTTTACATGCATTAATATTTTATTAGTTAAATCAAAGGTCAAAACTTGGCGCAAAATGCAAAGGGGACCAATAAACCAGTAAACATCGAACTTCTCTCGTTTGGCCCGAACTAGAGGTCCGGTGAGATGACTATACTGCACCGGCACGGAGGGGGACGTAGCTTCATTGACTTACGGCAACTACCTTTGGGTGAATGACACGTGGGCCCAGGGGGTGGCTGGCCCACCTATCATACAGCCAAAGGCAGGTGCAGTAGAGGGCCGAGGAGTAGTACGGAATCCTACGCACCTACGCACGGTAACCAAGGGCAAGAATGATCACTCGAATCGCAAGATCGATTGACTAGAAGCTAAGCTAGACCCATGGAGGCGATGAGGGCGAGCATCGGCCGGATGTGCCGAGATGGTCCATGACGCCGCCCACGGCTCTAAGAACGAGGAACGTCTCCAGGTAGTATTGCTTGAGGCCGCCAGGGCGAGGGGCCGCTTGGACGACAGCTTCGTCTCCTTGTTCGACGAGGTCCTCGTCGGTTTCCTCGACAAGTTCACCGTCGTCAAGAAGCTCGCGGACGACTTTGACGTAAGCCTCCAGCCGACGTGCCCAGGATCTGCGATGCCCGCCACCCTCAACGGCCACTATGGTGACAACCTCTTCGACGCACTGGTGGCCCTGCGACTGCCCGCCGTCGCGCCGGAGAATGTCCACCTCGAGGTCGCTCGCCGTGCAGCGCTGGCGCAAGAAGACACCATCGACATAATCACCCACGTCTCTGCCGCAAATCGTCCACGAGGACTACTACATGCAAGAGGAGGACGATAGGACGCTGGCCTTCTTGGACCGCAGGGCAACCTTGGACGGCACTATTCAGAAGCACGTTGAGCTCGCCGCCAACGCCGCTGCTCCTCACACGTCGGTTGGTGACCCGGCGCACTAGGGCGTGAGGATGTTGTTGATGGATCTGTATGTATTTTTATCTTTCCGCCAAATCCATGTAGTAGTATATGATACTACAATAATTATCTTACCTTTCGCATCAACTTCATAATTTTCGTACGTACTCCATGCATGAACGGCGCCAGAACCAAACTTCTCATTACTCTAGGCAAAATCATTATTTTCTATCTATCGATCGCACCATGGAGCAGAACCAAATTTTACAAGTTACGAGTTCAAAAGGAAAAGCCTGTCATGTTCGCGTTGCACCCCCACACGGTTGGTCTGGCACGCCGCTCAAGCGGGAATGCGTGCGGTGTTGCATCTTCACTTACAAGTGGGACCGCAGTTGAGCAAACCGACTATCGGCAAACCCCCACCCCGCCCACCGTGCGATGGCTGAGAAAACAGGAGGGAGAAGAGATGGTTGTAGCACGGACTCCAAGAAAATTGGTGTCGGATGGGACTCGTGTGGGTGGCGTGTGTCGTACTGCTAGACGTGAATGCTAGTTATGGCCCATGCCACCCCACTATATCGAGCCTATATCGAGGTATGTAGAACAAATTTCCTGCAGTCCGTGCTCAGCCCTCCTCTATCTCTCTTCTCAGCCAGCCAGCAGACGCGCGAAGCCCATCGTCTGTTTGCTCACATGCGGTCCCACATGTCAGTGAAAACACAAACGGACCCACTGAACCTGCACATCTTTCACCTCGACGTGCTGGTGATGAAAAACAAATCCAAGAAAGATCTTCGGTGGCTGCTTTTGGAGTTACTCAAGAGTAGTAAGATTCTATTTATAGTTTAACGCAAGATGCACATCTCGTGGCTTCAACTACCACTCTATTTTCTTTCATGACATGACCGGATGCTTTGGATGTCCCACATGTCAGCAAAAGGAGGTAGAACCCGACCAAATCTTCGGTTGTGCTCTCGGATTAGACTAGTTGTGATAACTTAAAAAATTTATTGTGTACTCCCTCCGTTCCAAAATACTTGACTTCCATTTGTCCAAAAATGGATGTACCTATATACTAAAACATGTCTACATACATATATATTTTGACAAATAGAAGGCATGTATTATGCAACGGAGGGAGTAGAATGGATGCAAGTTTTTGTATTGGGAAGAAGAGTACATCCATATATTGATAGAGCGCAATTTAGTAGATGCTCTATCACTTTTAGCTAGCACAGAGGCTATAGATGAGATTAGTGCACTTGTTGATACTCCTACTTGGTATGCGTGTTGCTGCTTAGACGCAGAGAAAAACGGACCGGAGGGAGTAATAGAATAGAGGCTAGACATGAGACTAGATGCGAGGAAGCAACGTCTACTTCTTTACACTCGAAGAAGAAAGAAGCACGCAAGATCGAGCCTCCACAGGATCAACAATGAATGCATCGAGAAGGCACTAATCCAACTTACGAGGAGTAGTAAAATGTATTCTTGTGGTTCTTGTTTTCTTTGGTCTTGCTTTTCTAGTCAAAATTATCGTTGGAGTTCATGCAAAGCGGAGGTCCGTTTGGGGTCGTGGCGTTGCGATTGGCCTTACAAGTGGGACCGCGATTAAGGAAACCGACTATCGGCAAACCCCACCTCGCTTTGCCCGTAGCGATGGCTGAGTTAGAGAAACGATGAGGTTGAAGAGATTGCTCTATACGGACTCCAAGAAATATGGTGTTAGATGGAAGTCGTGCTGGTGGCGTGTGCCGTACTCCTGGACGTGCATGCTTGTTCTGGCCCATGCCACCCTACTACTCCTACTACTTACTATATAGTACTACTAGTATCAAGGATTCGAGGTGCTGGTTACGTAGTAGTACAATATGGCTACAGTAAAAACACATGCACGACGTGCGAAGCATGTGAAGCTAGTACAAATAGTGTACTACTATTGTTGATTGGCCTCATCCGATAACCTGTTGCAATGCACGTACAATTATGTATTCGGAAAATATTTTTTTGCCTCGTGGCACCACTCACTCACAGAAGCAACTCGAAAGCCATTCATAAATTTAGTAAGTTTATCACAGGCATATCATTTTATTACATACAACAGGTCATCAACCCACATCGACAACGAGGATACATTATAAACACTAAAGTTTTCACCACACAACAAATAACAAGCAATGAAATGAACTTCAACTCAATCGTTCCTCGGTGTTGGAAATGATTGCTTTGAACCACAAGTGATTCTCTGGGACGGGCCATCCATTGTCGATCTGGAGACCAATGCAGGACTGATCATCCAGGCTGAAGCAGCCTACTATATCAAGATGCAGGTAGGGAACCACCCAAATGTCCGAGGTATAGACATAGTTGCTTCTCATAAATGGTTGTAACGTTGTGGCAACAACAGTTGGATCGCCTTTCACCATCATTGGATAGTTTTGTCCAAGGAAGAGCGAGTTTTATCCAAGACTATCAATTATGTACCAGGGAGAAGGAGTTGGCGCTATCGCACTAGTATCCATCCTGAATACCATGCAACGGGTGTTGGAATAGGTCCGGAGAGTGCGACCATGGGAGACTACACCGCTTAGCGATAACATCATCAGTGGGCTGTATACACACGAGAAGAGGTGATCCGTCGGAATTAGTTGCCAGGCGCCAAATAGTATATGGGCGCTGCTCGTCCTCATGCTCGTGATCATCACCATCATCATATCCCCCTTGGTTATAAAAAATCTTCAAGTATAGGTGGTGGAATGTTCACAGGACCTTGGAAACACAAGAAGAAGGTTAATTAGTAAGGCTGGCCATAGTGGGGGTAACATAAGTAGTATCATGCACTTGGGACTCACAAAAATGCTTATGTGGCAGGCAATTAAGGAAGAGAGAGATGGTTATAGTAACATAGGTAGATACCGTAACATAATAAATGTGATGCTACTATGTTTCATGCATGGCAATAAATGAGACCACCTGTGATACTAATCTAAGATACTATGCACTATAGAGGTAGTAACATAAACTAGTAACATATGCATGTTACTAGTCTAAGTTACTCCCCCGCATGCATGTGGATGAAACAATTATAATTACGATGGAAGACAAACGTACCGAAACAACGAGGATGCCATGCAAAAACAGTGCCACGAGTGGTGGAAGCAAACACAAGGCCCTCGTATTGAATTGCATCACAATACTCATCCGTGATTTTTGAGCAATATTCATCCAGTCAAACCACTGACGACGGCAACAAGCTTGTCGAAGATAGCAACAACTTCATAGTTGTTGTAATTCCAAGAGCGGTTGGGAACTCGAGAAATTGCTATCTTCCGTAGAAGACAGTCACCATGATTGTATTGGAACGTGCGTACAATACCGGTGTGCTCAACCTCTGGGCGATCTGCTGAGATTTTTGGAAGTGGAACCCGGTCACGAGTGTACACATTCACAAGTTCCCACTCGCAGTTGGACCCAATGTAAACAACCCAATCTCCATTTGCGCCTACCCAAGCCTTGCCCTCAAGCGATGGCATCTTAACATCATACGTATCATTATCAAGCGGCATCAACTTGCAGAGAGCGAGGCCTCCGTCGTGATGGCGCCAGTCATCAGGGTCACGGCAAAGAAGATAGGGGAGATCAAACCACTCCTTGACTCTTGGGTTCCTTGTAATGATGTTATTACTTGAGTCGAGAATGGGCTTGAACGAACCTGCCATGCTAGCCGAGGTGATGATGTCGCACCGATCAATGAGTTCCTCCACCACGTCATCTTTCAGATCGGGGCAAGAATAATGGGGTCGTTTCCATCCTGTTCCCTCCAGGGAGAACACGATCGAACAATGGCAGAAGAAAGGGTGAAGGGCTGAAGGAAAATGGAGGAGGGAGAGGAAGAGCGTCATGGCATGTTAGCCCAAATCGAGAGGGAAAGGCGAAGAGTCGGTGGACGGTTGCCAGTTTGCCACGATTCATGAAGGGGCGCCCCGGCCTACACGTCGGTTCGTAAATACTCCTACTACTCGCCGTCGTCTCACTGATATGTTGGAACGGTCCACATGTCAACAAAACATGGTGTGTAATTTCTCGTGCAAAATGCGATCTGGCCGCGTTGGCCCGAGGTGCCGCATTAGTTATCGACCTTTATTTTTTTAATGGCGTGCCGTTCAGTTTTGAAGCACGACTAATCGGTATCTGTCTGCAGAGAAAATATAAACTACTCTACCACTACTCCACCTCCAAAGATTAGTAGTATAAAGAAGATATATATAGGCTGGAGCTTGCCGCTTTCTTCCCAAGGGCTGCCCACTTGCTTCTCACACTACCACCCTCTCTCCAAATCTAAAAAGACGGGCCCTCTCTCCTCCTCACCGGTGGTCACAGATCCATGGGGAAGAAAAAGGACGCGATGCAGCGTTGACGCACTTTTCGTCGTCGGCGAGGTCACGCAGCGATTTACAAGGCCGTCCTCTCGGACATAAGCGCCCAAGCGGGATGGCCTCCGTCCCCAAGCTTCGCTGTCCGTAGGTGTGCGGAGGACGGCGACCACGAAGCCACTTCCGCCGACCCTCGGGTATGCTACCTCTTTTGAACCATACCCTTGTTCTATTGCCCCCATCGGCACGTCATTGCATGTGGATTTTTTTCCACTCCACCATCTTCACAATTTGATATACTCTGCTCTGTTTGCCACGCAGACAAAAACCATAATTTGCACTATTAAAGGAAACCCTACTTCATGCGGACTAATGCATGTCTGGGTTGAATAAGGAAAGGAAGGGAGATTGTACTGTCCAAGAGAGTAGGCATCGAACCCGCATCTAGGTTGAAAAGGGGAAAATCAGTAGCTAAGGAACGAGTCTCGTATCTCTTGGTTGAAGAAGGGTAGAAAGGCATGACAACGCAATAGATAATGACCAGGTCGATCGGTTTGTTGTCCTCACATAGGAAAAAGGTGGCTAAAGAGAACAAAAATGGGACGTAATCCACATATGTTGCCTGGATATTTGTTGCTCTGGCAACCATACCCCCCTCACCACTCTGCGTCCATGGAGGTACATCGTACTGGTGCGCCCACTGTTCGAATGGGCCTCCCATGCTCTTATTGCCACTTTTTTTTTGTTAGTATAACGCCAACAGTCAAGTCAAGCAATGCTACTGCTAAAGTGATGCCACATTTAACTAATGCCGCTCTCAGTCTAATGCCACCGATAAATTTAAGCAGTGCCATTTAATGTCACTGGATCATTTCAGGGTTAGCTGTTGATTGTGGATGTATTAAAGATTTTTCAGCTAAGGCATTCTAATGTTGTTGCATAGCTAGTATACCAATGATGAAACTTGTTACTACCTTCAGATTTTTGCACTGTTAATGCTTATAGATTACATACCTCAGTTTCATGAGACAAGTTAATTTTTTTGTACAGTGTCACCAAAATGCCAAGGCGCTTATGTCATTTTATTTTGGTTAAACTGCACAGACAATTATGAAGACAAGAGGAAAGATCAAGAGTGGGCACCTCCTCCTCCGGCTGTTCTCTTGATTCGTTCGATCAAGTTTTTATGTTTGATCAATTATCAAGATTGGGATAGCAATTTTTAAGGCCCCCCCGAGCTCGAAATGATATTTACCTTGGAGGTACATGGTTTGCAATTTTTTATATTGTCATTAGTTAATAATGCTAGTTACCTTCAGACTTCTGCATTTGGTTTAATTCTCATGCACAGCTAGTATACCAATGCTGAAACTTGTTACCTTTACATTTTGTATTGTTAATTCTTATAGAAACCTTCCAGTGCTAGAGTTTATTGAAATATGTTCAAGAAAACCATTGTACTGTACACTGTAATAAACTAACTACTCTCTTGTTGCACTAGCCAGTGGATTAGTGTATATTTGTAGTATTCAATGGTGTTGCATTAGCGTATGGACATAAATAAAGTGTGGCAAGCTTTCCCGGATATGTGCTCAAGAAAACTACTACCTGTTTTTCTAAATACTAGACGCTTGGGTACTTTAAATTGAACCGTGAAAACGTCTTATATTAAGGAAACAGAGGGTGTAGAGTTCACTCAAATTATCCGGTAAAGCTAGTCACACATTTGTTAAAATTAATGTTCATTATGTTATCGGAGGAGGTCTCAGATGTTTGTCTCTAATGCATGTCTACTACATACCCGACATCATGATGTAATGTTAAGTCATTTCCTTTTGTACAGTGTCACTGAATTGTCAAGGCGGTGATGGCATTTTATTTTAGTAGAACTGCACAAAATTTTCTTAAAAGAAGAGGAAAGGTCAGGAATGGCTCAGTTTTTCAGAAAAAACTATGTATGCCTTCCTGACATCAGCCGTTGTTGCTTTATTTATTCCTTTAAACAGGTGGTTAGAAACAGTCTTGCTACCTTTTCCCATTAAGAAATTGGAATGCTTATATTTGTGAGTCTATGCTTCAACTAGTGCCACTTTTATAGTAATCACACTTTCAATATCTATGCAAACAGGGATGCTCGATTTTAGTGGAACTGCACAAAAAGTCCAACTGGTTCAACATGGTTTGCTACTATCTTTGCTACTCTTTTTGTATTGTCATTAGATAGTAATACTAGTGGTTTGCATGTGAATTTATTGGCAGGGTGGACCTACATTGGAGGTGCAGGACAGGATTCAATGATTGGATGCTCAATTTCGGTTGTATCAATTTCACCTCTTCCATCACTGCGAACATGGTGTGGTATATGTTTACTAGCTGCTTGATATTTGTGCGAGCAGAGATGTATGCCCGTTGCTATTTGGCAAACAAACAAAGTGTCCGCAATTTTGGTTGAACTGCAGAAGAGAATAGTATAGTAATCGCATGCAAGTGCCATTTGAAAATAGACACAAAGATTGGATAGTCACTTCATGGACTGCAGAAAAGTAATCTTGTACTATTTCTTGGCCAACACTAGGTGCTTCATTGCTTTGGTCTGATTATACAATGGGCATCATTTTCCCTAAGTTAAAGTTTGTATTCCGAAAATAGTCTCGCGGTGTGATCGAGAGAAGACCAAATCATATTGCAGTGGATGTTCCTCCATCATGTGTGGTTCATTCTCATGGTTCCAGCTGTTGGTGAAACCACTTATGTTTATAAGAGGGATTGTAGACTTCACAAATAAATTTGTCTTTCAATCTGTACTGAATGTTGGCCAAGAGAAGCATCCATGTTAGTAGGAAGAACAGTTGTTGTTTTTTAGATCTTTGCTTTTGGATCTACATATTTGTATATGATCTATGAATCATTGAGATGCATTAACATGTTGATCTTATGTATGGGAATCGTACTAGTTAGTTTTAGTTGCGACGCAAGATCCGAAGTGGTTGATCTTTGCTTTTGGAGCTACATATTTGTATATGATCTGTGAATCATTGAGATTCATTAACAATTACTTATTTCTGTTCGCTCGGTGTTTACAAGTTACTGATCGATCACTAGCTAGCCTACAAATGCGCTCCTGGCAGTTTTATTTGCGACGCAAGTTTCGAAGTGGCAGTTTTTTGAATAAAAATGCCTACCTCTGAAGAAACTGACAAGCTACACTATCGATCCTACACGGATAAAAATGCCTACTCTGAAGAAACTGACAAGCTACACTATCGATCCTACACGGATAAATAGCGGATCACGCACGTACTACCTCCTTTCCAGTTTGCAGGGCTCAATTCAAGAAACGACCTACTCGATCCTACACAAATAAATAGTAGATCACGCACGTACTAGTACCTTTTTTCTGGTTTGCAGGGCTTAATTCAAACCTCTCGCCAACCAAGGTACTCCCTCCGTCCGGGTTTATTAGTTCCGTGAGCAAAGCAGCAAGACCAAGGCATGGCAATAATTAACGGCATGCAGAAGTTTAAGCCTAATTAATTCCAGCGATTTAAGTGGCTGCATGCGTGCCTCGGCTGCGACTCGTTGCATGCTGCTTCTGTCTTGCTGCGGCGATTACGAGTGCTCGCATGCAGCCGGCCGTAATTAAGGCAGTTAACTGATGTGAAAAAGATACGCTTTAATTGTTGCGGGCTTTTTAAATCCGTGAAATCATTATTGACAAGGAGGGAGATGATTCGAGTGCACTTGTTTGACCGCTATGCCGGCGTGCGACCCAGACGGGACTGGACGGTACAATCATAATTTCAGTTTCCCTAGTTTTCCACGGCAAGCTAGCGCGCTAAGCCATTATGCATTGAATTCCGATGACCGTCGCGCTACCTTGCCCCTATAAGTACCTTTTCCGGCCTTCTCCGGTGCCACCGTGACCCAACTCGCCATATCCTCATAAGCCCCCACCGCCCGACGTCCGCTTCGCCACGTTCGCCATGCCCCCGCTTCGTCTGCGGTAGGCGACGCCGAGGCGGGGCCACCGCCGGAACTAGTGTTCGGTTTTTCACCGGAAGGTAGACGGAGGAGGAGGCATTCTATCTGTCTTTAGATGGCAATGCGCGGTCGAGGAGTTGTTGGAGCGCCGACCGCATGGCGGAGGAGCAGGAGTTGTTTGAGCGCGACCGCCTGGCGGAGGAGCAGCGTATCGCCGATTTGCGCCGCCAGCGGGACATGGAGCAGCAGCGCACCGACGCTCTGAGTCGCGAGCAGAGCGCCCGCAACTGGGCCGACTACGTGGAGGCCGGCGCCCGACAAATAGCCCTGGAGGCTGTCGGGCACGCACGCGTTCGCGACACCGATTTTTACTACCAGCTCGTCAAGTGGGTTTCCCGCTTGGAAGCCAAAGCTTCGGTGGACCATGCCGGCATGGAAAGGGCCAACGCGCGTGAGCAACGCGCCCTATCGCACCTCTAGCAAGTCCGAGGCGAGGTGCAGGACGCCGCTGCTGGCGTTTAGCGTGTACCATAGATGGCGGTCGGCATCGTCTAGTTAGCTAAGAGTAAGTTAGTACTTGTCTAGTGGGAGTAGATAGTTAACTTGGCTATGATGGTTGTTAACGTGGAAGTTCAGTACTCTATATGTGGATCAGACCGGTTACTTTGCTCTGAATGTTGAACTTTCCGTTTGAAAGTATGGAATGGGCTTTTATTTTTTTAAATGGGTTGTATTTGTCCTCCACGGGTTTAGAGGCTGACTTGTGGGCCTAGCAAGTTGACGCGCATACACAATCGGGAGATGATTGTACGTGGAGAGGATGATGACGAGGACCCGCCAAGGTCATGGCGATGCATAAGCAAGTGCCTCCTTATTTCAAGCCAATAAAAAATGGCTCCTCCTAGTGGATTTCGACATCCGGGTCCGATGCCATTGTCAACGTAGTCAATAAACGAGAGAATTGCACAACGAAGCCGGTGACACGGGGACCCAAAGAATCGCCCTATTATTTTTGTTTTGGGTTAATTTGATAAATGCCTCGAGAAATGCCGCGCAATTTCCAAACTTTGAAAAATGCCATTTCATGCCATTTCTACCGCATTTTTCAAGTCTGGTGGCGTTTTCAAAGTTTGCAAACTGCAGTGGCGTTTTTCAAAGTTTGCAAAAATTCCAGTGGCATTTGTCAAAGTTTGGAAATTGCAGTGGCATTTTTATGAATCGCCATAATTGGAATGGCATTTATCTAATTTGTTTTTGAGACGGAAGCTGGGTGTCAACTGGGCTGTGCGGGACACTCGCCCTGTCTAGACAGCCCTTTCTTTTATGTTTACCATGCATCAGACCAGCCGGTAGTTTTTTTTCCTTTTGAAAATGGCTAGCCCAGTTTTTTGTGATTTGTCAAGTAAGTCGCTTTATCGTGCCTATTGGGCTGCAAATCTGTCAAGACGAGGAGAGCTTCATTCAAATTTGGCCGAGAAAATGGCCTATCAGTAATGAGAAATGGGATGTACATTTTTAAAACACATCAAACCGGCAATTAGTTTCAAATATCCTTTTTTCATTTCGAGATTTTAAATTGCATTGATTTTTATGCGTGGACAATTTATTGGATTTTATATTGATATACATTTATTTTTAAAATCAGTTTGAATGTGACTCAAAATTTCGGGATTAAAAACAGTTCACACCGCACCAACATATGCAAAATTTCGTATAATTTTTTAACCGTGGCCACAATATGGGCTGTAATGCTAACAAAAAGAATATGGGCTCCAAAAAAACCGTAAGAATTAGCAAATGGGCTGTAAACTATTTGAAATAATGGCAGATGGGTTGTATGATGTTTTCCACAAATTTGAGGCTTTCCACAGATGGCCTGTATACTGTTGGATGTCCATCCAATGGCCGCCATGCTTCTTCAATCTCTGCTCTTCCTGCTCCAGCCGCTCAAACAAGCGCCGGCGAGATCGCTCGCTTCCCTCCTCCCATGACGGTTGCTGCCAGTGAGCCTCACCGCCCCACCGTACTCCCATCGCTGGCCTAGCCATCCCTCTACTCACCCACAGTCCCACACCTGTTGTTATTCTCCGGCGACGGCAGACGAACAAGTAAACCCTCGTACTCCTCCGCGTGCGAAACAACTGCCGATTATTCCCTGGCTGCGTGTCGTTCCCTTCCAAGGCCTCACCGTCATCCACCGCCCTGGTGCTCTCGGCGTGGCCTGGTCAACGTGGTCAACGACCGACATCCATCGGAAGTGGACTGTACGTGGAGAGGCTGATAGCTGGGTCCACGGCCGCACACAAGGAAATGCCTCCTTATTAGGCGCAAAATAATGATTCCTCCACCTGACAGCTAGGACCCACAGGAAGGGCCTCTGTATTTCGCGAAAAAAACGTTCCCCCCGCTGACAGGTCGGACCCACCAGCTATATCTTCGCATGCAAGTGCCTCCTTATTACGCCCAAAAAAATGAATACCCCCTGCTAGCTGAGACCCACCATATTGCTGCGCTGGCTTGTGGGCCTACTAAGTTGACGGGGCCAGAGAGCTTTGTCAAGTTAGTCAATACTCCAGTGACCGTATGATGTCCATCCAACGGCCATAGTGCTTCTTCAACCTCTAGTCTTCTTGCTCCAGCCGCCCAAAGCAGCGTTGGTCGTGCCGCCTGCTCCTTCCTCCCGTGGCCGGTTGTGCTACCGCGGAGGCCTCACCGCCCCCATACTACTCCCACCACTGGCCAGGCCATCCCTCCACTCACCCACGCCCCCTGTTATTCTGCGGCGACGGCAACCTCACACCGCAGCCGGACCAGTGAACGCTCGTACTCCTCTCCGCGTGGGCATCCACTGCCGCATCTTCCCGGCTCCATGTCATCCCCTTCCTAGGCCTCGCCGTCGTCCATCGCCGTGGTGCTCTCGGCGCGGCGTGGTCAATGTGGTCAACGACTGACTTCCATCGGTAGAGTATCAGACGTGGAGAGGTGACATTTGGGTCCACGGCAGCCGCAAGGAAGTGCCTCCTTATTACGCGGAAAATAATTATTCCTCCACCTGACAGCGGAGACCAACCGGACGGGCCACCAGTATTTTGCCAAAAAAATCGTTTCCCCCTGACTGCTGGGACCCACCGGACGGGCCACCGTATTTCATGAAAAAACATTCCCCCATTGTCGCCTCGACACACAAGTGCCTCCTTATTACGCACAAAAATGCATACTCCCCATCGTGGGACCCACCTTGGTGGGAGGATGACTTGTGGGCCTACTAAGTTGACGGGGACGAAGGGCTTTGTCAACTTAGTCAATATGAATGATTCTAGCTCCAGTGACCGTACGATGTCCATCCAACGGCCGTAGTGCTTCTTCAACCTCTGGTCTTCTTGCTCCAGCCGCCCAAAGCAGCGCCGGTCGTGCCGCATTCTCCTGCCTCCCGTGGCCGGCTCTGCTGCCGCAGAGGCCTCACCGCCCCCTACTATTCCCACTGCTGGCCAGGCCCTGCGGCGACGGCAACCTCACACCGCAGCCGAACCAGTGAACCCTCGTACTCCTCTCCGCGCGGGCTTCCACTGCCGCGTCTTCCCCGGCTCCGCGTCGTCCCCTTCCTAGGCCTCGCTGTCGTCCACCGCCGTGGTGCTCTCTGTGCGGCGTGGTCAATGTGGTCAAGGAACGACTTCCATCGGAAGAGTACTGCACGTGGAGAGGCTGACAGCTGGGTCCATGGCCACAGCCCAGTTTTTTTGTGATTTGCCAAGTAAGTTGCTTTGTCAGGCCTGTTGGGCTGCAAATCTTTCAAGACGAGGAGAGCTTTCATTCGGCTAGCCGAGAAAATGGCCCATCAGTAATGAGAAATTGGCTGTACATTTTTAAAACACATCAAACCGGCAATTAGTTTCAAATATCTTTTTGTCATTTCAAGATTTTAAATTACATTAAAGGAACAATTGTATTTTTGCCCCTAGTTGGGTCACGCTCGACTGATTTGCCCCTATTTTTTCAATAATTACGGTTTTGCCCAGCTCACTTGACTCGCCTTGTATTTTTGCCCTTCCGGCACGGTTCCGACCAGTGAGCAGTCGCCACATGGCGAACCGTGATTGGTCGGAACCGCCCCGGAAGGGAAAAAACACAAGGCGGCGAAAGTGAAGTGAGTAAACCGCAATTATTGAAAAAATAGGGGCAAATCAGTCGAGCGTGACCCAACTAGGGGCACGAATGCAAATATCCCTTAATTTTTATGCGTGGAGAATTTGTTGGATTTTATATTGATATACATTTATTTTTAAAATCAGTTTGAATGTGAGTCGAAATTTCAGGATTAAAAACAGTTCGGACCGCTTTTGAAATATGCAAAATTTCGTATAATTTTTTAACCGTGGCCACAATATGGGCTATAATGCTAACAAAAAGAATATGGGCTCCAAAAAAACCTTAGGAATTAGGAAATGGGTTGTAAATTATTAGAAATAATGGCAGATGGTTGTATGTTGTTTTCCACAGATTTGAGGCTTTCCTAAAAAAGGGTTGACGCACAAGCAGTGACTGTTGCATGTCCATCCAACGGTCGTCGTGCTTTTTCAATCTCTGCTCTTCCTGCTCCAGCCACTCAAACAAGCGCCGGCGGGAAAGCCTGCTCCCTCCTCCCCGCAGCCGGCTGTTCTTCCGCGCAGGCCTCACCGCCCCACCGTACTACCATTGCTGGCCTAGCCATACCTCTACTCACACACACCTGCTGTTATTCTCCGGCGACAGCAGACGAACCAAGAAACCCTCAGACAACAGATTCCCTCCGCTGTGAAACAACCGCCGAAGTCTTCCTCGCCTCCGTGTCGTCCCCTTCCTAGGCCTCGCCGTCGTCCGCCGCCGTGGTGCTCTCAGCGCGGCGTGGTCAATGTGGTCAACGACCGACTTCCATCGGAAGAGTACTGTGCGTGGAGACGCTGACAGCTGGGTCCACGGCCGCAGCAAGGAAGTGTCGTCTTATTATGCGCAAAATAATTATTCCTCCACCTGACAGCGGGGACCCACCAGACGGGCCACCGTATTTCGCGAAAAAAACGTTTCCCCCCTAACTGCTGGGACCCACTAGCTACACCTTCGCACGCAAGAAAGTGCGTTCGGGCAAAAAAACAAAACGATTCACCCCCTGACTGCTGGGACCCACCAGCTATATCTTCGCACGCAAGGAAGTGCGTCCCGCAAAAACGATTCGCCCTCGACCGCTGGGACCCATCAGCTACATCTTCGCACTCAAGGAAGTGCACGGCGGTCGGGACCCACACGGTCAAGCGTGCGTGGCGTTGTCATTCGTCGTCGAACGTATGCGCATATACTAGTCGTTGTAGAGGCGCGACGCGTCGTAGTAGAGGCACGCACGTAGCATGTACACGTACGTACAGCGGCGGTGCAAGAAAGAAAATACGGCCACGTACGTGTACATACGGGCGGGGTCTCGAACGCCTACTCGCGCAGACGTACGGCCAGGGCTCGTGTACATGGCTGGGCCGGAACGGAGAAACTGCGTCGTCATCGTGTTCATGAGGAGGCAACGGAGTGCGTCATGTTCATGGGGAGGCAACGGAATGCGTCGTGTTCATCGGGAGGCAACGGAACGCGTGGGAGCCAACCGGCTTGGACGGAATAGGCGATGGAAACGAGGCCTGGCGTACCGCACAATGGAGGAAACGGACCTCCTACGTTCGGAACGGGGTCCTGTTGATCGGGAGAGGTGAGGCGTGCCGCAAAACGGAGGAAACGGGCCTCCTACGGTCGAAACGGGGGTCCTGTTGATCGGGAGGGGTGTGGCGTACCGCAAAACGGACAAAACGGACCTCCTACGATCGAAACGGGGGTCCTGTTGATCGGGAGGGGTGTGGCGTACCGCAAAACGGATGAAACGGACTCGTGTTGGAGCGCTACGGTCGAAATGGGGGTCCTGTTCATCGGGAGGGGTGTGGCGTACCGCAAAACGGGACTCCACGGGATACTGTTCATCTCCACCGTTGACCTCCTCCAGCCTCCGCGGCCTCGCTCATCCAGCCTCCACCGCCGCTTACTCCACCGGCCATCGCTCAACCACCCTCCACGGGCACCTCCACGGGCACCCTCCACCGTCTCACTGTTCATCCAGCCCTCCACACCACGGGTCCTATTCAACCACCCCTCCACGGCCACCCCTCCACCGTCTACTATTCATCCAGCCCTCCATACCACGGGTCCTGTTCATCCAGAGGCAACGCCACCGCCACTGTTCATCCAACCCCCCGCAACACTCACTGTTCATCCAATCGATCGCCTTGATTAGCAGCAGAGCGGCGAATCGCTCCATCGGGTTCGATTAACAGCCATCGATCGATCGCCGGGTTCAAGAACGCGTAGCTCGCAGGCAATCGCTCGGGTTCAGTTAGAGCCCAACGCCTCGCTCGAGTTCAGTTAGAGCCAACGCTTTGCACACACGCACATACGTGTACGAGAGAAACGCGCAACGCTCGGCCCTGACCTCCCACCGTAACCGGGAACTCCCCGAAATTTTCCTCCCCCTCGCTTCTACCACGGTTTTTTCTGTCATGGACGGCCCAAACAATGTCATGCAGTTGCGTCTCTGGCCCGCCAAGGACGAAAAGCCCATTTTCTGTCATGATTTCTTTTCATAGAAGTAGGAGCCCACCACATCTATGATGATGCCGGGTTTTGTCACAATTATCGTCATAGAAGTGTCATATGTACGACAGAAAACATTTCGTTTGGCCCAAAATGTCACGGATGTGTCTTTTTTTTTGTAGTGACCCTTGGTTCCCGACATCTTCATCTTGAGGTAGGCGTAGTGTGGTACAACCATGAACTTGGCCAGAGTAGGTCAGCCAAGCAGTGCATGATAAGGGCTCTCCAGGTTAACTACCTCAAACCAAATTGCTAATCGGCAGAAGTGATCTTTGTCTCCGAAGAGGACATCTATCTTGATCATGCCGATTGGTGAGCAGGAAAGGCCAGGCACAATACCATGGAAGACAGTCCGAGTGGGCCGGAGCTGCTTCTATTTGATGCACAACTTCTCCATAGTGTCGCGGTAGAGGAAATTGATGCTGCTACCGCCATCTATCAGAACACAGGAGAAGCAAACAGCTCGCCTCTCTGTTGCAAAGGTGGCATCTAACACCAGGGCATAAGAACCCAGAGAAGGCATCACCTCCGGGTGGTCAGCTCCGCTCCAACTGATGGGCTTCTCGGACCAGTGCATGAATTCTAGAGCTTCGAGTTTACAGCTGCTCACCTCTCGGTGTTGCTGGCGTCGGTTGTGCTTGTCATCGGCCACACTAGTCAAGACAACGTAGGCTCCGTCCTCTTCAGGGAATTCATCTTGGATGGCGCCGACTGCCGGACGGGCCGCCGGCTGCTGAGGAGGCGGCGGCGGTGGGCCGACAGGCGAAGGAGGCAGCAGTCCTTCGCCCTTGGAGATTCAGGTGAGCCAGTGGCACTTCCGGGTGGTGTGGTTGGACGGCTTCGCGCCGCTGTGGAACTTGTAGGGAGCATCAAGGGTTTGCTCATAGGAGAAGGTAGGCAACCAAGCCGGCTTGCCGCCCTTCTGACGCTTGGGTAAGGGTTGTCCCTCCAGCTGCTGATCCTCAACTGTTGCCACCTGCCGGCTGGTGGAAGCCGGCTGCGGGGCCTTGCACTTGTTGTTGTTCTGTTGCTGGCGCCTACTGTTGTTTCCATCCGGCGTTCGAGGAGCCGGAGGGAGCACTTTTCCGGAAGCGTCCACTCGGAGCTCCAACTTCATGGAGGAACCGGCAGTGGCGTACTTGTCCGCTGTGATTAGCAGCTCGTCGAGGGTGGCCGGCTCGTCGCAGAGGAGTTGGTGCTTGAGTAAGGTGCCCTCTCGGCACCCAGCGGTGAAGTACTCTATGGCTTGCACTTCGTGCACCCCTTCGCAGGAGTTGCGCAGTTCAGCCCACCGCGTCAATTAGTCGCGGGTGGACTCGTCCGGGCCTTGAACACACAGCGAGAGCTGGCGAGGCTTGGGCGGCCACTTGTAGGTGCTGGTGAAGTTGCGGATGAACACTTCGATGAAATCTACCCAGCTATTGACGCTGTAGGGCTTTAGGTTGTTCAGCCATGTCCGGGTCGTGCCCTGGAGCATGAGCGGAACGTACTTTACGGCAACGCGCTTGTTGCCGTTCACTATGTTGACGGCCGTGGAGTACTCGACCAGCCAATCTTCCGGGTTCACGGAACCGTTGTACTTGGGTGTGTCTCGTGGGAGCGAGAATCCTTTGGGGAAGGGCCCGTCACGAATGCAGGGGCCAAAACAAGGTGGGCCCATCGCGTCTTCTTCTTCTAACGTCAGGGATCGAGCGAGGCGGTCGATCCGGTGGCGGGCATCATTCTCTCCGACTCCTTCACAGCGGCCCAGCCGGTCGCCAAGAGTCAGGTGCTCAACAGACGGCGGGGAAACGCGCCTCTCCCTGCGGGGAGGAGGAGGAGGCGGGCAGTGATTCCGTCGTTCCACTCCTCGTGAGCGACCGTCTTGGTTGCGCTCGATGGTGAGGCGTGTGCGGCTACGGCTAGCAGCCGGCTCTCGGTCTCGTCTATTGCAGATGCCGCATGTCGGCATCCGGGAGGTCGCGCCTTGGTCTTGGCGAGGGGAGGATTCTTGACTCGTCGTCCGGGCTCTTCTGTGCGGCAGCCGGCTTCTTGCTGCACGACAGCCGCGTCGATGAGCTGCTGAACAGGCTCCGTCATGTAGTGATGCTCGTCGCCCTCTAGGTGATCCAGCTCGTCTACTACCACCTGGACAGCTCGTCTATTCTCCACGGGCGTGGCATAGACAGGGCGGTCAACCCCGAACATGCTGGCAACGGCAGCGCCGCGCTGTCGGACCGTGCCTATGCGGCTAGGCCCGCCAACAGCCGCGTGCCGCCAACGGCGCGGTCGATCTCGCGCTGGTAGGCCTCGGAGAGGCGTCTCATGGTAGCCAATTTCTTGGCGTTCTCGACGAGGGAGACGCAGTAGGCTTCTAGCGTCGCGGCGTCAGTGTCTTCTGCTATGGGTGCGGATAGGTCCCGCAGTGCCGCCTGTAGCGGGTCCTGAGCGGCTCCGCCAGATGCTCCGTCATGGCTGATGATGAGCACCTCCGTGACGGTGCTGCCGCCGCTATCTGCTCGAGGAAGTGGATCAGCGATGACCACCACGTTGGTGGGTAAGGCATCGAGGGATGCCGTGTCGGAGTCACAACCATTGAGTCGGTGGAGCCGGTCGACTCTAGGTCGGAGGCCGGCTCGTTGGCAATGTGGAGCTTGCCAAGGAGGTTGATGAGGCAGCTCTCGGAGCTGGTTGCTCCCGCGTCAGGCGCGGGCTCGTTGGAGAGGCGGATCTCGCCAACAAGATCGGCGAGGCAGCTCGGCACGCAGGCGACTTCCGCTCCATGCAGCGCATCGGCGCAAACGCCATCGGGCGTGCCGGGTTGGTTGCGCTCGCCAGGAAGGAACAAGGTTCCCGTCCAAAACAGATCTCCGGATGACGGTGCACCTAGCCCCACGGTGGGCACCAAATGTCGGGGGTTTGGGGCGACATATGCCAAAGGATGGCTTATCATGGTGGGAGCTAGTAAGATGTCGCCGGTGCCTGGAAACAGGATAAGGCGTAGACACAAACGCCGTTGCACTTTACCCAGGTTCGGGGCTCTCCTAGGAGATAACACCCCTAGTCCTGCTCTGCGGGGTCTCCGCATGATCACTAACTGTAGGACCTTGAAGTGTGTCTAGAGGGGGGGTGATTAGACTACTTGACCAATAAAAACTTAACCTTTTCCCAATTTTAGAGTTTGGCAGATTTTAGCTATTTTAGGACAAGTCAAGCAATCATCACACAATTCAAGCAAGCATGCAAAGAGTGTATAGGCAGCGGAAATTAAAGCATGCAACTTGCAAGAAAGTAAAGGGAAGGGTTTGGAGGATTCAAACGCAATTGGAGACACGGATGTTTTTGGCGTGGTTCCGATAGGTGGTGCTATCGTACATCCACGTTGATGGAGACTTCAACCCACGAAGGGTAACGGCCATGAGTCCACGGAGGGCTCCACCCACGAAGGGTCCACGAAGAAGCAACCTTGTCTATCCCACCATGGCCATCGCCCACGAAGGACTTGCCTCACTAGCGGTAGATCTTCACGAAGTAGGCGATCTCCTTGCCCTTACAAACTCCTTGGTTCAACTCCACAATCTTGTCGGAGGCTCCCAAGTGACACCTAGCCAATCTAGGAGACACCACTCCAAGAAGTAACAAATGGTGCGTTGATGATGAACTCCTTGCTCTTGTGCTTCAAATGATAGTCTCCCCAACACTCAACTCTCTCTCATAGGTTTTGGATCTGGTGGAAAGAGGGTTTGAGTGGAAAGCAACTTGGGGAAGGCTAGAGATCAAGATTCATATGGTAGGAATGGAATATCTTGGCCTCAACACATGAGTAGGTGGTTCTCTCTCGTAAATGGTAAGTTGGAAGTGTAGGTTCGTTTCCGATGGCTCTCTCCACGAATGAAGAGGAGGTGGACGGGTATATATAGCCTCCACACAAAATCTAACCGTTACACACAATTTACCAAACTCGGTGGGACCGAATCGTTAAACTCGGTCGGACCAATTTAGTAAACCTAGTGACCGTTAGTGATTTTCGGTGGGAATGACATGCATCTCGGTGAGGCCGATTTGGTTAGGGTTAGGGCATAACGTAATCTCGGTGAGACCGATTACACAAACTCAGTGAGACCGATTTGGTAATAAGCTTTCCAGAGAGTTGGTCAGGTAAACTCGGTGGGACCGATTTGCTCTTTTCGGTGAGACCGAAATGTTACAAAAAGGAAACAGAGAGTTTACATTGCAATCTCGGTGGGACCGATCGCTCACTTCGTTAGACTGAAACGTTAGGAAGGGATACAGAGAGATTACAATCCCATCTCGGTGAGACCGAGATCCCTATCGGTAAGACCGATTTGCTTACGGTTTGTGGCAAGGCTATGACTTTTGGAATCGGTGGCGCGGATAGAAAGAATCGGTGTGACCGATTTTGGCTTTAGGTTTAGGTCATTTGTGGATGTGGGAAAGTAGTGAGGGTTTTGGAGCATATCACTAAGCACATGAAGCAAGAGGCTCATTAAGCAACACCTCATCCCTTCTTGATAGTATTGGCTTTTCCTATAGACTCAATGTGATCTTGGATCACTAAAATGTAAAATGAAGAGTCTTGAGCTTTTGATCTTGAGCCAATCCTTTGTCCTTAGTATTTTGAGGGATCCACCTTCATCATCCATGCCATGCCATTCATTGAGCTTTCCTGAAACAATAGTCTTGGAATAGCATTAGCTCAATGAGCTATATGTTGTTATGAATTACCAAAACCACCTAGGGATAGTTGCACTTTCAATCTCCCCCTTTTTGGTAATTGATGACAACATATAGATCAAAGCTTTGACAAATGATAATAAAATTTAAATAACATCGTCGCTTTGAGAAGTATGTGATAAGCAAGAGATCCCTCTAAATTTGTGCATAGTTTTAGATTTGCTTTGGACTGCAAATGCACAATGAATTAGGCTCATGGGTTACTCTTCCATGTCACATACATCTTGGTGGAGCGCTCAAAATAATAAACAATGAATACATGCACCCATCACCAAGCATAGTGAGTGATCACATAAGATAGATAGGATCATATCAAGCATGCATAAGTGTAGCTTATGATCAAACACATGATCATCAATGTCTCACAAGCATAGTATCTCAACCAAAAGCAAACAAAGATTGAAAAACCACCAAATAAAGCAAAAGAGAACAAAAGCAACACACTCTCTCTCTCGAAGCTTATGATCTATACATTTTTCTCCCCCTTTGGCAACAAGTTACCAAAAAGTTCATAGAAAATGCATAGTGCTAGATTGACTCTCGTGCTTGATCTTCCGTGGTGGTGTAGAGATGGCTCCTTGGATGAAGGCTTCAGCTTGAAGTGGATGGAGCTGGAGGAGTTGGTCTTGGAGCTGGTTGCATTGGGCTGTGAGGCGGTGGCTGGTCTTTGAAGTTGTTGCTCTAGTGTCCGCCATCGACACTGCAGGTGACCTCTGGGCCACTGGGCACTCTGGCAAACACATTGGTGGTAGTCTTGCCCTTCCTCTCCTGATGTCATCCTCGGCAATGCTTCCACAACCGATCAATCTCGCCATTACCTTGACATCTAGATCATAGAATTTTTGTAACATGATTCTTTCCTGTGCTCTCCTGGTTTTGAGTTAGGTGGCCAACCCCTTCTCAATCCTCGAGATGATGCTATCAAGTAACCAAGCTGCTCTGTTTGGTTTTCAAGAAATATTCAGATGCCTCCTCTTGAGTTGGCATCTTGGCAGCCTTCTCCCTCTTTGCCTTCTCCTTCTTCTCCTGAGCTTGAACTGATTGTGGATCATCTTCGTTCATGATAACCTCATTGTCCTCAAAGTCTGGATAAAGTGGAAAGTGTTCCTTATCCAACTGATATTTTCCTGTGCCTATCTTTGAGTTTATCAATTCTCGAATCTGACGTGCATATCCACAGCTCCTCTTCTGATCTGTTGCAGTCCTCTTGATTGTTTCAATGATCGTGCTCATGACTTTGAACTTCGTGGCACATCAAACACATGCAACATGTTGATGGCATGCCCTCCTGATCATGTTATGGTCACCAGACTTGGGCAACAAAGTGTGCCTCGTAATCCAATTTATGGTTGGCAACCCCGACAGCAGAAAAGTGAACTGATCCAAACTTGTGAGTCTCTAATGCCTTGTCCGGAATTTCCTTGTACATGTGAGCCATTGAATTGTGACCCAACTTCTTCTTTGCATAAATGTCTAGGTCATCCTCATTCTCCTTGGGGGCATTGATCGGACTTGCCCATTCTTTAATAGTGGACTGCACCTTGTACCTTCGCACATCCAAAGTATTCTTCCATCTGGGTAAAAGTGTATTGTGGAGTAGAACTACATGATAAGCTCATCATTCCGCTTGGTGAACTTCATTCAACAAAATCTGCAACTCCACAAGCAACAAAACTGTCTTGCACTCCGTGATAGTGCTGTTCATTTTCCTTGATGAATTTCAGTCAACCCACCTCATGTCACAGACTAAGGGCTTCTTGTCCAACATAATTGTATCATAGAAGTCCAGTTGTTCCTTTGTGTGGAAACTGTAGTCAACAGCAGAACTTCTTCTTGAAGCATATGGATCTTCCATTCTCCACAGTCTCAGCCCTGAATCCTTTCTGATTCTCATGTCCTCAGCCACGGGATGGGCATCATTGTGGTCTGGTATCTTGGGCTTGAGCTTTCTTAGAACCTGTCCTTCTTCTTCTCAATCTTCAGCAACATTGGGCACTGGGGCCTTGTTCTTCTCAACAGCTGGAATACTCCTAGTATTCCTCTTTGGAACTTGCTTGGCCTTGGAGGCAGCTTTGGGTAATTCCTTGGGCTTGGATGTTGCAGCCCCTGATCTGATTGCATCTCCCATAAGCTTAGCTGCCTTTGGAGCTGGTGCAGCAAGTTCTTCCTCTTCCATCATGGAAGGTTGACCAACAATTTTGGCCATGGTCTTCTTGACCCTTTCCTTCCTCTTCTTTCCTTCAGCAGCTGGCTCTTTGGGATCAGGCCTTTTAGGCAGTTGAGTTGATGCTATGGCCTTGGATATTGGTTGTCTTCCTGCAGGCCTTTTGGTCTTCATGCCCGCTTTGTATTCTTTCTTTGAGCCATATTCCTTCTTGAGCACCTCTTTCTTGGAACTAGCCTCATCTTCCTCAGCTTTGTAATCTTCATCCTCTGAGTCTGAAGTTCTTTTCCTCCTTTGCCTAGTTGCAACCTTAGGCAAATTGCTAGGAGTACTTCTGCTCCCTTCATCTGAAGTTGAGGGACTAGTGCCCTCACTCAAGTCCATCTGCTCTTCTGACATGTTCTGGCTGTCACTTTGTTCAGACATACTGCAAAAGCTGACTGTTGACCCTGTGAAGAGTTATAAATGAGATAGAAAAGATGAGCATCACAAAATGCAGAGGTTTTTGCAAAAGAATGATTCAAAGTTCAGTCTTAGTTTTCCACAGAAAGCATTTCGGATCCACCAATTTTCAAACTCGGTGATACCGACGCAGTTTTGGAACCTAAACTGATGATCTCGGTTGGACCGAGTTTCAATTCGGTGGTACCGAGACTGCTAGGGTTTCACATAATCCTCAAATCGGTTGCACCGATTAGTAATTCTCGGTCAGACCGAGAGTCACTAGTGCAATGGCATAAGCCAAATCGGTGAGACCGAGTTTTTCAACTCGGTGGGTCCGAGATGGTTTCGGCGGAAACCTAACCCTAAAAATTTGAATCACACCTAATCTATGAACTACTTTGGCTAGATAGAAGAGTTTCAATCATGGCAAGAATCAATATGAAAACAATGTACTAGGAATCAGACGTGGATAGCACAAATATTAAGTCCATACCCTAACTTGGCGGTGGACTTGCTACGGCGGCAACGGCGAGGACGAAATCCGTTGACGGCGGCGGAGACCAAAGGATGTGGAGGTCGGTCATGACGAGGAGACGATCCGGAGACCACGATGGCAGAGCGAGCTGTTGCGCGGGCGAAGGGTTTCAGAGAAATTTCCAAAATTTTGCCCGTGGCTATATATATAGCTCGACTCTGTCGGTGTGACCGAGTGGAACAACTCGGTGGCACCGAGATGCATAACCGTTTTCAGTTACAGCAAATCGGTGAGACCGAAAAGTTCAAATCGGTTGCACCGAGATTGACAACTCAGATCAACTTGATGATCTCGGTAGGACCAAAATGGAAGGATCGGTCAGACCGAGAATCACTAAGAGGTTGTGGAAGTTTAAGTCTATGACGAATCGGGGACTCCGAGTGCTCCTCACACAGAGTGGTTCGAATCTGTCTTGATCAAATTTTGTGATGTAGCATGAATAGAGTTTGAGACGAGAAAAGCATAGATAGCTAAAGAAGGTTCTTAGGCATTCTTGTCCATCCACTTGGCACAAAGAAAAGAATCCAAACAAACAAAACAACAAGTGGATGTCCTTGAATGAGTAAAATATGCACCAACATGCTCACACAATAAGATGGCAATTGTAATATGTGGCAAAGCATGCACAACCAATTTTAGCATCTATCAAGCAATTGGCGATGACTAGGTCATCTATATATGAGTATATTGACTTAGGAGTCAAATGAGAACATTTGATCATAGGTCATACTCATCGCTTAAGCTCGTGTGGGGTTACAACTTTACATAATGCATTAATGTGTTCACACCATTAGAGTTGCTTTGACTCAATTCTTAGAGTTAACCTCCCCTAGATGTGAGATCCCCTTAGAGGGATGAACTAACCTTGGGTTTTGTCGATGATGACTTCATGTAGGTGTTGAAGATGTAGATGCTCAATGTTGATGTAGATCATTTGGAGCAATCCTTTGGAGTGAGTTGCACTTTCAACTTGCCTACATGTGTTAGCCCCACAAGGAACAAACAAGAATATCCATAGACATAGAGTGATGCACACACAAGATGATGTCCATGAAAACATTAGATTAACTTGTCCCTTGCCTTACCAACATGAGGGTTTGTGACTCCTTGAACAAGTGCAAGATGTGAAAGTTGATTGCACTTGTTCTTGCCAAAATGATATGAGTGAAGAATGTTGGCGGAGTCACCCTCAAGAACTCTCTAGTTCTTCTTCTTCGGATCCACATCATCTTGATGGGAATCCTTGGAGTTGTAGTTGTACTTGATGAAGTAGAACTTGACGTAGTCTTGGGGACCCACTTGAACGAGGCTTTAGGTGCTTCTTCAAATGCATCAATCTCTTCTTGAAGCTTGTCCTTGCCTTTGTTCTTGTGGTCTTGTGGTGGAAGATCATCTTGAGCTTGTGTCCCCTTGAAGGAAGTAGGATCATACTTCTCTTGTTGAGGAACAAACTTTGTCTTGGGGTATTGATCTTCTTCCCACTCAACTCCATTGGCGTTGAACTTTCGCTCAAAACCAACACCTTGATTCTTCCGGTGCCTTCCTTGCTTATGCGTACAATTTCCTCGAATTGCTTACTCCCAGAAGGCTCTTGTAAACACCTTTCTCTATAATTCCCTTCAATAAACTATTTTCTTGCTCAAGTGTAACTTGGCTAAGAGAATCATTAGTGGAATCAAGAGAACTACTAGAAGCAACAACATTGGATTTGACATTATTATTGTTACTACTAGAGGAAGTATCTTTCTTGTACTTGCTACTAGACTTGACTTGAGGCATGTAAGTAGATAAGAGTAAACGCTTGGCAATGTAAGAAGAACTTTTCTTGCAGAGATCATCATTGATTGCCTTTAAGAACTCATGCTCTTGCTCAAGATTGAGCTTTTCAAAGCGTAACTTCTCATGAGCCCTTAAAAGTTCTCGATGATCTTCGAAGATAGTTTCATGAGCCAACTTAAGAGTGTTTAGTTCTTTAGTTAGAAGCTCAATTTTCTCCTTATCATTGTCATTCGTTTGATTAGCATGATTAATTGATGGTTTCATCATAGTATTCATCACTAGAGTTGTCAACAAGTACATCATCATCCACAAGCAAGTCATCTTCATCACTATTAAAATCAACATACTCGGGATGTGTTACCTTTGGACCTTTGGCCATGAAGCATCTTCCAACACCTTCATTTGGTGAGTTAAATATGTCGTAGGAGTTGGTTGACACAAGTGCTAGACCGGCAACACCTTCATCTTGAGTATATTCGGAGTCGGAGTGATACCTTCTCTCGGAGTGATTGTCGGAGTTGGAGCCGGAAACCCATTAACCAACATGAGCTTGATGTCTTTGTTTTGTGTAGCTCCTTGATGACTTGTCCTTTCTTTCCGAATCCTTACTTCTTCTGAGGGTCTTCGTTCATAACGATCATCTCTACTACTCCTCTCTCTTGGTGGTGATTCTTCTCTTTTGCTCCTTCTTCTTGGAGAATCTTCTCTTGTTTTGTAGGGTGTCGTACACTCATTGGAGTAGTGTCCGGGTCTCCCACAATTGTAGCAATTGCGCTCTCGACTAGAAGATCTCTTGTCATTGTAATCCCTTGACTTGGAGCTTCTTTCTTTGCTTCTACTTTTGTAGAATTTGTTGAAGTTCTTCACCATTAAGCTCAATTCTTCATTGAAGGTTGGTTTCTCACTTGATGATGTGGGGGCTTCACTTGAGGCTTTGTAAGCACCACTTGACTTGTTGTGAAGTTCCTCCTTATCCTTGAGTGACATCTCATGAGCAACAATCCTTCCAATGACGTCCGTTGGCTTGAGATCTTTGTAGTTTGGCATCATTTGGATCAATGTGCACACGGTATCATACTTTCCATCCAATGCTCTTGTGACACTCCAAAATTTTTCCTTTGGTTTTCTTCAAAATTTTGTTGGATTTGAAGGAGGTCACCAAAACCCTTCCAAAAATCTCTATCAAAAGCTTTTTCCCTCTGGCAAATATTTTAGTTTTGCATCTCCTTCAACTCTGGTGTTTGGTTTTTAAATTTTTCCTCTGATTGCTCTCTCCTCAAGGATTCAAGAAAAAAAAATTGAAGTTTATTTTTCTTTCAAAAAGAAACTCTAGGAGTTTTCATCCTCTCCCATATTTGAAACCATTCATGATTCTTCCATGCACCACATGGTAAAACCTTCCCAAAAATCTCTCCTTCCACTTTGGTACAACTCAAACATTCTGTCCAAACTAATAAAATCCATTTTTGGATTTTATTCCAATTATTTCTCCTCCCAAAATAATTCTGTCTTTTCTTTTGAGCTTAGGTGATTTGCAAAGCAAGTACCCTAATGCTTTTGATTTTTGACCTCAACTCCACACCCCTGGATAGTCCTTGGTATCCAAAACCCAGAACCATCTTGATCCACTCTTCTTCTTTTCAAATATTTCAAATTTCACTCGCTGCAAGTTTGGACCAGATTTGCCAAATTTGGTGAAATTCATATCTACACTTCTCCAAAAATTCCACCAAAATTCAGGCAACCTCTAGTTGCAATGAGAGACCACTCCACCAAAAAATCAGCTCAAGGAAAATCCCTGGATACCGTAATCATTTTGTCGAACACCGCATGCAATCGCTTTGTTCATGTTCAAGAAATTCGTAAAGTTCAAAGGTCGATCTCTGCCAAGAACTTCAACACGAGTCCACAAAGGTTCTTTGGCACGTTGCTCGCAGCTCGGCCTGCTTCCCTTGGGAAAATCTATGATCGTCAAGTCCCACGGAATTAAGCAAGTTACCCGTAATTATTGCCGTGGTGTGGTTATCGAGTTTGAAGGGTTGAAATTTCACGCAAATCTTATCGTGTTGGAAAATAAAGGACTGGATGTCATCTTAGGGATGGATTGGTTAACTACCAACAAAGGTTTTATTGATCGCTTCAACAGACCGTAATTCTCACCCATCACCACGGAAGACCATAAAGGTTTCAGCCAAGGAAAGAAAATTATCCCGCAACCAAGATTGAATAAGGTGGATATTTCGAATTGAGCAAGGTTCCAGAGTGTGTGAATTTCCAGATGTGTTTCAAGAACCACCATGCATGCCACCAGATCGAGAGATAGAATTCAGCATTGAGCTAGCACCCTAACCGCCTCCCATATACAAGAAACCGTATGTAATGGCACCATCCGAATTGGTAGAACTGAAGAAGCAAATAAAGGAACTGTTGGAAAAAGGGTACATACGAGCCAGTTCCTCACCTTGGGGTTCACCAATTTTGCTTGCCAAAAAGAAGGATGGAACACTGAGATTGTGCATAGACTATCGAGCGCTAAACATGGTCACAATCAAGAACAAATATCCGATGCCACGAATAAATGATTTATTCGATCAACTCGCTAAGGCCAAGGTGTTCTCAAAGATTGACTTGAGATCGGGATACCACCAACCGAAAGTGCGAACCAAGATATTCCCAAGACCGCTTTCACCTCCGTGATACGGATTGTATGAGTTCACCGTAATGCCATTCGGACTAACAAACACCCTCAAGATATTTTGTTCACCTCATGAACAAAGTATTCATGAAGTTTATGGATAAGTTTGTTGTGGTATTTATTGATGATATTCTCGTATACTCCAAAACACCGTAAGAGCACGCTGAACATCTCCGGATTGTACTAGGAGAACTCAGAAACATCGGTTGTACGCTAAATTCAGCAAGTGTGAATTTTGGCTAAAGCAAGTAGGTTTTCGGGCCACGATCTTGACTCAAGAAGGTATCGCCAGAGACCCGGAAAAGGTCAAGGCCGTACTTGGCTGGAAGCCACCAGACAGCGTGACGGATGTACGAAGTTTCTTGGGAATGGCAGGATACTACTGGAGATTTATTGAAGGATTCTCCACCATAGCAAAGCCAATGATGCAACTACTCAAGAAAGACAAGAAATTTGAATGGACGGAGGCCTGCGAGAAAAGTTTCCAAGAACTAAAGAGGAGACTGAAGACAGCACCAGTACTAATTGTACCAGATATACACAAAAATTTTGAGGTATTTTGTGACGCATCTCGAAAAGGCCTCGGGTGCGTATTAATGCAAGAAGGCAAGGTTGTCGCATATGTTTCGCATAGCTTCACAAGCATGAGGAAAATTACCCTACCCATGACACGGAATTAGCGGCAGCTTATTCATGCACTCAAGGAATGGAGACACTTTTACTTGGTAATCGTTGTGAAATATACACGGACCACAAAAGCCTCAAGTATATTTTCACACAACCGTAACTAAATTTACGGCAGCGACGCTTGGTTGGAATTAGTAAAGGATTATGATGTTGGGATCCACTACCACCCGGGCAAGGCAAATGTTGTAGCAGATGCTCTGAGTCGGAACCCCAGTCCGGACAACAACGGCATGCCAGACTTAAGACCTGAATTCCAGCAGGAATTCACAAAGCTCAACCTGATGGTGGTCACCGAAGGCAGTGTGTCAAACTTATAAGTACAGCCTACCCTGATGGAGAAGGTTAAAGAGGCTCAACGTGGACACCCCAGCATTGAAGGTATAAAACGGAAGGTGAAGTTGGGCAAGGCCTCGGAATTCATTATTGATGAGCAAGGAATATTGTGGTACGGAATAGGCTTATGCATCAAATATCCATGACCTTAAACAGCAAATCTGGTCAAGGCCACACCGCCCATATTCAATCCATCCTGAGGAACAAAAATGTACAAAGATCTTCAGGAAACATTTTGGTGGCATGGTATAAAAAGAGACATAGCCACGTTTATTGCATGTTGTGACTCTTGTCAACACATCAAGGCCGAGCACCAGAAACCTGCCGGGCTATTACAACCGAATAAGATACCCGAGTGGAAATGGGACGAGATTGGAATGGATTTTATTGTTGGACTACCTCGGTCGCAACACGGACATGATGCCATATGGGTAATCACAGATAGACTGACTAAAGTAGCTCACTTCATCCCGTGAAGACAACACACACCACTCGTAAGCTTGCTAGGCTCTACCTCTCCCGTGATCGCTTTTCCTACATGGAGTCCAAAAGAAAATAATCTCGACAAAGGCACTCAAGTCTCCCGGTTTTGGGATCACTTACAACAAGCTCGGAACTCGGTGGCATTCAAGACTGCATACCACCCCTGCATGTATGGGCAGACCGAGCGAGTAAACCAGATTCTAGAAGATATCTTTGAGAGCATGTGTCCTCACCTATGGGACCAGCTTGGGAGGAGAGCTTACCATACGCAGAATTCGCATATAACAACAGCTATCACCCGACTCGCAAATGGCACCATTTGAAGCTCAGACGGACGAAGATGTCGTACCCGCTAAATTGGTCTGAAACCGGAGATACCATATCTTCGCCCAGACACCTGCTCAAAGAGGTCAAGATAAAGTCAAGGTAATTAAGGACCGACTCAAGACAGCCCAAAGTCGACAAAAGAGTTATTACGATCAGAAGCATCGTGGAGTCCGTTTTGAACCCGGTGAATTTGTGTACCTACGAGTATCACCCATGAGAGGCCTGCACTGATTCAAGGTTAAAGGGAAGCTAGCACCAAGATTCATCGGACCATTCTGCATAGTAGCACGAAGAGGCACGGTGGCCTACCAGCTAGACTTACCTGAAGAATTATCCGACATCCACGACGTGTTCCACGTCTCCCAATTGAGGAAGTGTGTAAGCAACCCAGAGAAACAAGTACCCCATAAAAACATTGATGTGCAACCAGACCTTACGTATCGGGAGCATCCGATAAAAATCTTGGAAGAGTCAGAAAGGAGAACCCGACAGAAAACCACCAAGTTCTTCAAAGTTCAGTGGAGTAACCACACCGAAAGTGAAGCCACTTGGGAAAGAGAGGATTTCCTTCGAACAGAGCACCCACAATTATTTGAGTATCAACTGGAATCTCGGGGACGAGATTTTTCCTAAGGGGGTACGTGTTGTGACACTCCAAAAATTTTCCTTTGGTTTTCTTCAAAATTTTGTTGGATTTGAAGGAGGTCACCAAAACCCTTCCAAAAATCTCTATCAAAAGCTTTTTCCCTCTGGCAAATATTTTAGTTTTGCATCTCCTTCAACTCTGGTGTTTGGTTTTTAAATTTTTCCTCTGATTGCTCTCTCCTCAAGGATTCAAGAAAAAATTTTGAAGTTTATTTTTCTTTCAAAAAGAAACTCTAGGAGTTTTCATCCTCTCCCATATTTGAAACCATTCATGATTCTTCCATGCACCACATGGTAAAACCTTCCCAAAAATCTCTCCTTCCACTTTGGTACAACTCAAACATTCTGTCCAAACTAATAAAATCCATTTTGGATTTTATTCCAATTATTTCTCCTCCCAAAATAATTCTGTCTTTTCTTTTGAGCTTAGGTGATTTGCAAAGCAAGTACCCTAATGCTTTTGATTTTGACCTCAACTCCACACCCTGGATAGTCCTTGGTATCCAAAACCCAGAACCATCTTGATCCACTCTTCTTCTTTTCAAATATTTCAAATTTCACTCGCTGCAAGTTTGGACCAGATTTGCCAAATTTGGTGAAATTCATATCTACACTTCTCCAAAAATTCCACCAAAATTCAGGAGTTGCAATGAGAGACCACTCCACCAAAAATCAGCTCAAGGAAAAATCCCTGGATACCAGAATCATTTTGTCGAACACCTGGCATGCACTGTTTTGTTCATATTCAAGAATTCAGAAAGTTCAGTGTCGATCTCCGTCAAGAATTTCAACACGAGTCCACAGTGCCCTTGGCACGTTGCTCACACTGCCTGCTTGTCCGGAGCTCCACACGCTTGGCGCCTTCCGGCGTCGTGGCGCCTGGCCCTCCTCTACGGCGTGCTGCGGCGCCAAACACCGTGAACGGGCGACAGGGGCAAAACTGCGGCGCAACGCCGTTCGGGCGCCGCCAAGCATCCCGGTGGCTCCGCGTGGCCACCTCCTTGCCAGACGCATGCGGCACCGTCGCCGTGGTTTGGCACGCTGCGCTCTCTGCCGCCGACGGGCCGTGCGGCCGTTCCGTCGAGGGCAAGCCGTAAACCTTCCACCCGTGCTGAGCTGGACCCTAAAATGGCACCACTACTCCACCTAGGCGATGCTCAAGCTCCTAAGCCGATCGTCCAGCCACAAGACCGCCAGAATCAACTCACGGACTTATCCGTTCACGACAACCGACTCGGGCCGGCTATATATAGCACCCCGAGCTCGCTCTCGCCCCGCATGACTCCACCACCTCACCGCACCCGCCTAGCCACTGGAGGGGCCTCGAGGGGCCTTTCTTCCTCGACTCCGGCCACCTCCGTCCGCCTCGGGCTCCGGCATCGTTCTCTCCGGTGAGAACTCCTCCGCCGCTCTACGTTTGCCCGTAGCCTCGTACCACCTCTAGTAGGATAACCCCCACCTCAATTTTGGCCCCGCGGCTCTCTCCGGCGAGATCCACAACCGTCCGAACGCCGTCCGCCAGAGCAAGGGCCACAATCGACACAGTACTCGCCGGCGATCACCACCACCACCCACAGACACGGAACGGTGCACTGATCTCAAGGTAACCCCGATCACCTTGCCCAGTGGATCGCCGCCCATGCGACCACCGCACCTCTCGGGCGCCAGCCTGCTTTGAAATGTCAAACCCGACAGGTGGAGCCCGCCTGTCAGCCTCACAGCCGTTTCTTTTAAACGAAACGTTATCCTGGGCTTTTCCACAGAGCCCCCTGGAAACTTTTTGTTTCATTACAGATGGGTCCTTGGACCAAAACTCTTATAACTTTTAAACAGAAAATGATTTTTGATTGATTCCTTTTCTGTCATCTTTATTTTTCTGTCTAGTTTTTTGTCATATTTATTTGAAAAATATTTGGATCAACTTTCTGTACCCCATGGTATTTACGTTAGCGCGTGTATTTTTGTTTGCCGTAGATACCGAAGGAGGTGACGGAACCGCGAACTTCGCCGAACTAGACCCCGACTACTCTGAACCAGGAAAGCAAGTTTGAACTTTTGATATGATGAGTGTATGGGCATGTTTGCATTATTTTTGTATCATGGCACGTTCATGAGCATTTTTCGACGATAGTTTATCTCGTGAGCATTGAGGCAAATGAGCTTGGTAAATCCGTGAGTTGCTGGAAACTTGTTGCATGGCCATGAGTTGGCATGAGTATGGGTAAGATGGCAGTGTTGTAGCATGCCAGGCTTATGCCATATCGTTGACCGAGTGTCAACATAAATCGGTCAGTTTCCCGTCCATCTTCCTTTCCTTACTACCACCTGTTTCCCGCAAGGGATACAGCCTAGTAGGTTGCAAACCACTTCCTGGTACACACCAAATCGAGAGGCCGGGATGAAAGTTCCATGGCCCTGGATTAAAGCCTTTCATCCGGTCAGGGGGCATGGGTGTTTCCGGTTGGGACCGAGAGGGGGGCACCCCTTAGAGCGCTGCCAGATATAAATTTGATCCCATGCTATTCGAGATTGTGATCTCCCCGTCTCAAAGTTTTTCTTAAACGCTGTCTAGGGTGATTCCTGGCAACGTGAGGTATGATGGGTGTGTACTAGCTAGTTGTGTTTCCTCTTTAATACCGTAAACGGAACTAGTCCTTTGTGACTACGGAAATCCGTTGGCTGTGGACAATTTTGGTACAAACTCTGCAGAGTCAAAATTCTTGAATTCATCTTATTCATGTCCAAGTACCGTGATCATCTCATCTTGCCAAGTGTCAGTCTCAGTGACTGAAACTCCTGAGGACCATTTGAGTATTACATGTTTACTTTCCTGTGAACGGACTAACCCGCTTATTGTCTTGTGATGAATATTTTCCGTGAGCACTATATCTTGTCAGTTATGAATAATGGATTATAAGCCCTTTCTGCGATGTCGCTCAGACGTCCGATCATGCATTGTTGTTATTTATTTTCATTATAAGCCCTTTCTGCGATGTCGCCAGACGTCCAACTGCATGCATTGTTGTTATTTATTTTCATTATAAGCCCTTTCTGCGATGTCGCCGACGTCCGATCATGCATTGTTGTTATTTACTTTTATTATAAGCCCTTTCTGTGATGTCGCTCCGATGTCCGACTGCGGCACGCATGTATTTTTATCTTAATATAAGCCCTTTATGAGGTGTCGCCCAGACGCCCGACTGTGGCATATTTTACTTATTTTCACCCTTCGAGGCGTCACTTCAGACACTCGATCGGTTTTGAGTTTATCCTTCTTTGGGTCTTCGAGCGGACTACCGCCGATTCCCTTCTTATTTTATTTTTGCTATACTGATTTATTTGAGCGTTGTTAAAATTAATCATGATTCATTCATGCATTCATTTGTTATATCTTTTGTCCGAACTGTCTTGCGAGTACTTTCAAAGTACTCACCTGGCTTGTTGATTTGGCCAGATCTTGTGAAGGCGATCTCATGGATGAAGAGTTCGATAGCGAGTTCGACGCCTAGAGGAATCCCGATTAGTCTCGTATAACCCTGGATTAGTCATTGTGATATATCCGCTTCCGCTACCCAAATAAATTCATCGAGCTTCTCCTCGATGCTCGATGAGCCGCCAGTGCAGTAGAATTATTAACCACCCCCACTGTGTTATTCCACCAACCACTCATATCTCGAGTCAGTAGTATTTCCACCACCGCACCTTTGAGTCATATCCGCCACTATGTATAACTATTGGCTTGTTGTAATAATTGGTTGGGCATCTTCAGTCCGACCCCCTGTAATATTGTAATACTATTGGCATCTTGTATCAAGGTTTTGTCTACCGGTATGGAGGATTTTCCTCATATTGGATTTCATAGGTCGGTTGTTCAATAAATATTTTTATTGAAAAACCGGTCGTGACACATCTCTTCACTCCCTAAGCCGGCAATCTCATTTGTGATAAGAGCAAGCCTAGAGTACATTTCAGCGACACCTTCACCATCCTTCATTTTGAACTTGTCAAGCCGACTTTGGAGCACATCCAACTTGGATTCCTTGACGGACTCGGTACCTTCATGCATATCAATCAAAGTATCCCAAATTTCCTTTGCATTCTCAAGACGGCTGATTTTGTTGAATTCTTCGGGGCACAATCCGTTGAAGATGATGTCACATGCTTGAGCGTTGTATTGCAGCATCTTCAATTCTTCCGCATTAGCTTCACGGTTCGGTTCTCTCCCATCGAAGAATTCATCTTGCAATCCAATACAAATAATTGCCCAAACGGCGGGGTTATGTCCAAGAATATGCATTTTCATCTTATGCTTCCAACTAGCAAAATTAGTACCATCAAAGTAAGGACCTCTACGGTGATAATTTCCCTCGCTAGACGCCATACTCTCCTAGGTTATGAAACCAAGGCTATGACCACCAAAAGCTATGGAAATCAAAGCAAATGGAGACCAACGCCTGATACCACTTGTAGGACCTTGAAGTATGTCTAGAGGGGGTGATTAGACTACTTGACCAATAAAAACTTAACCTTTTCCCAATTTTAGAGTTTGGTAGATTTTAGCTATTTTAGGACAAGTCAAGCAATCATCACACAATTCAAGCAAGCATGCAAAGAGTGTATAGGCAGCGGAAATTAAAGCATGCAACTTGCAAGAAAGTAAAGGGAAGGGTTTGGAGGATTCAAACGCAATTGGAGACACGGATGTTTTTGGCGTGGTTCCGATAGGTGGTGCTATCGTACATCCACGTTGATGGAGACTTCAACCCACGAAGGGGTAACGGCCTTGAGTCCACGGAGGGCTCCACCCACGAAGGGTCCACAAAGAAGCAACCTTGTCTATCCCACAATGGCCGTCGCCCACGAAGGCCTTGCCTCACTAGCGGTAGATCTTCACGAAGTAGGCGATCTCCTTGCCCTTACAAACTCCTTGGTTCAACTCCACAATCTTGTCGGAGGCTCCCAAGTGACACCTAGCCAATCTAGGAGACACCACTCTCCAAGAAGTAACAAATGGTGCGTTGATGATGAACTCCTTGCTCTTGTGCTTCAAATGATAGTCTCCCCAACACTCAACTCTCTCTCATAGGTTTTGGATCCGTGGAATGAGGGTTTGAGTGGAAAGCAACTTGGGGAAGGCTAGAGATCAAGATTCATATGGTAGGAATGGAATATCTTGGCCTCAACACATGAGTAGGTGGTTCTCTCTCAGAAATGGTAAGTTGGAAGTGTAGGTTCGTTCTGATGGCTCTCTCCACGAATGAAGAGGAGGTGGACGGGTATATATAGCCTCCACACAAAATCTAACCGTTACACACAACTTACCAAACTCGGTGGGACCGAATCGTTAAACTCGGTCGGACCGATTTAGTAAACCTAGTGACCGTTAGTGATTTTGATTGGGATGACATGCATCTCGGTGAGGCCAATTTGGTTAGGGTTAGGGCATAACTAATCTCGGTGAGACCGATTACACAAACTCGGTGAGACCGATTTGGTAATAAGCTTTCCAGAGAGTTGGTCAGGTAAACTCGGTGGGACCGATTTGCTCTTTTCGGTGAGACCGAAATGTTACAAAAAAGGAAACAGAGAGTTTACATTGCAATCTCGGTGGGACCGATCACTCACTTCGTTAGACCGAAAGCGTTACGAAGGAAAGCAGAGATTGCAACCCCATCTCGGTGAGACCGAGATCCCTATCGGTAAGACCGATTTGCTTAGGGTTTGTGGCGGTGGCTATGACTTTTGGAATCGGTGGCGCGGATAGAAAGAATCGGTGTGACCGATTTTGGCTTTAGGTTTAGGTCATTTGTGGATGTGGGAAAGTAGTTGAGGGTTTTGGAGCATATCACTAAGCACATGAAGCAAGAGGCTCATTAAGCAACACCTCATCCCTTCTTGATAGTATTGGCTTTTCCTATAGACTCAATGTGATCTTGGATCACTAAAATGTAAAATGAAGAGTCTTGAGCTTTTGAGCTTGAGTCAATCCTTTGTCCTTAGTATTTTGAGGGATCCACTTTCATCATCCATGCCATGCCATTCATTGAGCTTTCCTGAAACAATAGTCTTGGAATAGCATTAGCTCAATGAGCTATATGTTGTTATGAATTACCAAAACCACCTAGGGATAGTTGCACTTTCACTAACTCAATAAGTGACTACAAGTGCTCCTTGAGCTGTTTGGCTAGAGGAGGAAGAAGGGCAGGGCTGGCTCTACTCCTCTCTCTACGTGGTGTGTGTAGTATCTCAGGGGCTAAACCCTTTGCATGGGTGCCCTGGGGGGTTTATATAGGCCTACCCCCCAGGGGTACAATGGTAATCTGGTCGGGCGGTAGGACCCGGTTGTCAGTGTCTCTAGTCGCCGGCTTCTCCACCGGCAGCTGGGGCCCGCCGCCAGGTGGGTCCCACCGGCTGTCTCGTACTTGGCCGACAGTTAGCCTCACATTGGCCGGGTCTTGCTGCTTAGTAATCAGAGCCGTGCGATGATGTGTGCTTTGTCGGGGAGCGTGGCTACATTCCCCGCCACCGGGCGTTCACCGTAGCCACTCCCCGTCTCTTCTGGTTAATGGCGCACTGACTCCAAGGGAGGGGGAGGGCCGCCTGGTCAGGAGTCGGCCTCCCCACAAGCCGGCTAATCAGGGCTCATCGTCTTCCGGCTTCTCACGGATAGGTAGGGCCCGCCGCCTGCGGGCCGTACCGACAGTACATCGTGGGAGCATGGCATTCTCTGCCATGGGTGATGTCATGGGTCGCGTGGTAACAGTGCCGCGTCGGGTGAGGGGTGTCCGCCCAGTATGCCACACTGTGGCCACGCTCCACCCTGGATTCGGGAGTGGCAGACTGCACTGTAGCCACGCCCCGTCTCGTCGTGTTTATGTGGGTGCAAACTTTGAGGGTGCGAGGGGGGCGCCTGCTAGGAGTCGGCCGCTCTGGAGGCTGCCTGCTAGGAGTCAGCCCACCTCGTGGCCGTCCTTTAGGTCTCGCCGTCTTCTTACAATCGGCCGCTCGGACCAGCCGGCCCAAGAAGGCGGCCCTTTGTCTTTGATGCTTGAGGGGCGCAGCCGGCCCCGATGTCTTGAAATACCAGGGGAAGCTGATGAGGCTACCCGTGGTCATTTACTCCGACATCAGAGGTCATTCAATCAACCTGCTGCATATGTTTGATGTGCCAGAGAAGTTCAAGGTGATGACCTTCATTGTTGAAACTGTCAAGAGGACTGTTGCAGATCAAAAGAGGTCATGTGGATATGCACCCCACATTCAGATGCTCATCAACTCCAAGATGGGTACAGGCACATATCTACTAGACAGAGAGCATCTTCCCCTGAGGCCAGACTTTGAGGACAATGTTGTTGTCATGAATGCAACACATCCTACATCAGTAGAGGCTCAAGAGAAGAGAGAGAAAGCTAAGGCTGCAAAAACTTCTAAGATGCTAGAAGTATCAGCTGTCAATCTCAAGACCAAGCAGGATCAGCTCACCATCTCGCTTGAGGCAACAAAGTGAGAATTGAGAAAGGACTAGCCACCCTGACTCAAAATCAAGAAAGTCTTGAGAGGATCATTGAAACAAAATTTTATGATCTAGACTTGAAGGTCACGGAGATTCAGAACACAGTTAAGCAACTTCAAGAAGAAGTAGAGGACATCAGAGGAAGAGCTACCACTAATGCATTTCATAGAGTGCCAAGAGCACAGAGGTCCACAACCGAGCCAGTTGCCACAGACTCCAGAGCTATTGCATCAGCACCTGCAGCAACTGCCATTGTTGCACCTTCAGTTGCAACCCCTCCAGCTCCTCAGACTTCAGCAGAAGCTTTTGCAAACGATCTCCTCTGAATGCCATCTACGCACACCGGAGCCACCAGCCGAAGACCACTTCAGGAGCTCCCAGAGATCATGCTTAGAGTGCCGCATAGCACTATGCATTTTCAAGCGTTTTGGTAACTTGTTGCCAAAGGGGGAGAAAGTGTATAGATCTTAGGCTTCGTGAGAGAGAGTGTATTGCTTTTATTTTCCTCTCTTGCTACTTGTCGTTTGATTGTTTGCTTGCTACAATATTTGTGCTTGTGTGAGATACTCTTATGATCATGTGGTTGATCATTATGCTTTAATGTGTGCTTGATTGATATATCCTAATACTTGTGTATGATCAATCATGTTTGCGTTGGTGATGAGTGCATGTTATTTATATTCTATCATTTTGAGCACTCCACCAAGATGTATGTGACATGGAAGAGTAACCCATGATCCTAATCGATTGTGCATTTGCACTCAAAAGCAAATTTTAAATAATGCACAAATTTAGGGGGAGCTCTTGTTTATCACATACTTCTTAAAGTGACGATGTATTTCATTCATATTATCATTTGTCGAAGCTTTAATCTATATATTGTCATCAATTACCAAAAAAGAGGAGATTGAAAGTGCAACTAATCCCCGAGTGTTTTTGGTAATTCATAACAACATATGGCTCATTGAACTAATATCCATTCAAGTTGAATATTTCAGAAAATTCAATGATTGGCATGGCATGGACTAGAGATGTGGACCCCTCAAAATGCTAAGGACAAATATTGGCAAAAGCTCAAGATTCTTCATTTCTATTTTAGTGATCCAAGATCTCATTGAGTCCATAGGAAAAGCCGATACTATTAAAAGGGGATGAGGTGTTGCTTAATGGTCTACTTGCTCAAAATGCTTAGTGATATGCTCCAAAGCCCTCAACCATTTTCTCAATACCAAATATGTCCTAAACCTAAAGTAAAACTCGGCCCCACCGATTTGATCTATCCGGCGCCGCCAAGTTCCTTTGACATAGCCATAGCCAGAAACCCTAATCAGTTCGGTCTCACCGATAGGGATTTCGGTCTCACCGAGATGAGATTGCAAACTCTCTGTTTCCCTTCGCAGCGTTTCGGTCTTACCGAGATGAACTATCGGTCCCACCAAGTTCGCAATGCAAACTCTCCGTTTCCTTTTTGTAACGTTTCGGTCTCACCGAAATGAGCGATCGGTCCCACCGAGTTTGCCAGACCAACTCTCTGTTTGCTCATTACTGAAATCGGTCTCACCGAGTTCATGCAATCGATCACACCGAGATGAGGTTTTTCCCTAACCCTAGCACATCAGTCCCACCGAGTTGATCATGTCGGTCCCACCGAGAATCCAAACATTCACATTTTGAACTAAATCGGTCTCACTGAGTTCACCTATTCGGTCTAACCGAGTTGGGTCAAATGTGTGTAACGGTTAGATTTTGTGTGGAGGCTATATATACCCCTCCACCCCCTTCTCTATTCAAGAGAGAGCCATCAGAACGTGCCTACACTTCCACTACTCATTTTCTGAGAGAGAACCACCTACTCAGGTGTTGAGACCAAGACATTCCAGTCCAACCACAAGAATCTTGACCTCTAGCCTTCCCCAAGTTGCTTTCCATTCAAATCATCTTTCCACCATAGCCAAATATGTGAGAGAGAGTTGAGTGTTGGGAAGACTATCATTTGAAGCACAAGAGCAAGGAGTTCATCATCAACACACCATCTATTACCTTTTGGAGAGTGGTCTCTCCTAGATTGGTTAGGTGTCACTTGGGAGCCCCCGTCAAGATTGTGGAGTTGGACCAAGGAGTTTGTAACGGCAAGGAGATCTGTCGGCGTTCTGGGAACGGGGGTCCCCAGACTTGCCTGCCTGCGGCCTGCAGCGTGGCTCAAAGGAGGCCCAGGACAGCCCATCTTCATCAACACAAGCTCAAGACCCTCGCGAGGGGCCAAGCCTCATGGGCGGGACGACCGAGAGCTTCCTCGTGCACGGCCTCGTCGGGTTGGCTCATGAGGAGGCGGAGAGTTCAAGCGGGGCACCTCGCGAGGTGCCCATGACGCAAGCCATGACGACCAAGGGCGCCCGATCGGGCGCCCGACCCAGCAGGCGTCCTCCTTCCTCTTTGGTGCAAAGGGAGCAAGCGCAGCGAGAGCATCAAGCAAAGGAATCCGTTTGGTGCAACAAGACCAAGACCAGCCCCAACGGCCGGAAGGAGTCATCGTGGAGCCCAAGCGGGCGTCATCACCAGAGCCTTTGGCGGCGAGGACCAACTTTAGTCGGGATAAGTGTACCCATTGTTCCCCTTCAAAATGGCCAATTGTTGGCGCCCTTCCGCTCAATATTTGGGAAGAGGCCCAGGCCTTCGTCTATAAATAGGAGTAGCCACCCACAGGGTAGGGCGATCTGGGATCGAAAGGATCAAAACGATCGGCATCCAGAGAAAGACAGAGACCCGATCCTCAAGCTAGAGCGACGGGACACCACCTAGTAGTTCATCACACCCTCCAAGAACAGACCCACGCGAGGCTGTTCTTCCCTGTACTGTTCCTCATCAGCCCAAGAGGCAATCCACCACGCCACAAACTAGAGTAGGGTATTACACCACAACGGTGGCCCGAACTAGTATAAATCTTGTGCTGTTCTTTTTAGTAGTTTAGGTCCCTGCGATTCGGCGAGGTACGAGACGGTGGAAGGTTGGATCTCCGTGCGCACCCCAGTGTTCGAACCTCAAGGGTCTGTCAGAACCCGAAATCCGACATTTGGCGCGCCAGGTAGGGGTGCGCCGGAATCTGCCTTTCGTCACCTCGTTCTTCCCCGACCACCGCAACCATGTCTGACGCCCGTCGGGCTCGCGCCGAGCGCCGAGCCGCCCTCGCCTCCCATGTCGCCTAGAAAGCTCACTGCCGGCGGGCGCCCTCGTCGTTCCCGTCGCTTTGCCGTCAACGCCGCCACCGGCCCGGCGAAACGAGCAGCAAGCGTCGTCGCGGCACTCCGTCCATGAGGCGGGGCGGCCGCACCGCCACGCCGCCGCTCACCCCGCTGGTTCTTCGTCACGCTGCGCCCACGCGCCATGGAGGCCCGAGCTGCACTCATCGCGGCTAACGAGCTCCTGCGCTACCGCTTCGCCGACGACGCTACGAAGAATGGCTTGACCGAAGTCGCCGAGCTCGTCAAGGCCGCAGAGGCGACCCCACCGTCTGCCTCGCCAGACCGCACTTCGCCCCACGCTGGCGATGAAGCTCTGGGCGCCTCGGCCGCCTCCTCTCAAGAAGGCGCCACAGCCCCAAGCGTCACGGTCCTGGCGGAACCTGCTCCGCCAGCGCCGGCTGCAAGAGCAGAGCTGTCAAGAAGTTCCTCGCCCACAAGAAGCTGCCCGGCGCTCCCGCTCGGCACGTCAAGACCCTGTTGCCCCGGCCCTTGGCCAGGAGGCCTACAAGACCAAGCTCTCTGCCGTCAAGGCCCCCCAGCCACGGCGGGCTGCCGACTCTTCACCTCCAAGCTGCGCAGAAGGTCGCGTGGCCCGCCAAGTTCAAGCCGCACCTGCCTCCTCGCTACAACGGCACGGGCTGACCCTACGGAGTTCCTCCAGCTCTGAGCTGGGCATCGAGCCTGCCAACGGGATGAAAAGGTCATGGCGAACTGGTTTCCCATGGCGCTCAGGGCGGGGCCCTTTTGGCTCCTGAATCGCCCCGTGCACGATCTCTTCCTGGCCGAGATGCGTATCGCTTCATCGCCAACTTCCAAGGTACTCGCGACCGGCCACCCGTCGTGAGCGACATGCGCCAAATCAAGCGGCAGCCCGGAAACCCCGCAAAAGTACATCCGGCCTTCAACAACGCGCCTCAAGATCCCTGTGGTAACGGAGGAGGCCATCATCTCGCCTTCTTCGACGGAGTGCGTGACGCCAAGATGAAGGAGGAGTCGGCGATGCATGAAGATCTGTGCACCTCCCTCGAGCTGTTCAACTTGGCGACCAAGTGTGCTGTGGCTGAGGAGGCGCCTCTCCCTCCTCGAGCTGCTGCCGTGGATCCCGAAGAGAAGAAGTCCAAGGCCAAGGACGTGAAGCGCAAGGGGGCTGCCGCAGGCGGCGAACCGTACACCAAGCGAGGCGTAGATCAGCCCGAGTCCTCCAAGGGCAGCCGGTACTGCGTGTACCACGACCTCCACACCCACAACACCAATGAATGTCAAGAGCTCCGGGCCGTACACGGAGGAAGGGTCGGCAGACGCCCCGAGCGCAGCGACCGAGGCTACGGCCGAGGAGGAAGGAATGCAGGACGCTGGGAAGACCGCGGCCCGCGCTAAGGGTGGCGCGACCAACCTCGCGAGGACCGCTGGCAAGACCCACCTCGCGAGGGAGGCTGGAGGGATCAGCCTCGCGAGGATCGCCCGCAGGGGAACGCAGGCCTCCCTCCGCTGCCGCCGCCGCCAAGGAGAATCAAGACCGTCATCGGGGCCGAGGAGCTGGGGCTTCCAGAAGCGCGTCTTGCGGTCGCGCATCTGGGCGGAGCTCAAGCCCCAGCCTTTTAGCGCATCTTCAAGCGATTCGTCCGTAAGTGAATGCAGTCCTCCCCAAGCTCGAGTCCACGCGCCCTCTCGGTGGTCGGCGTGCGCCATCACGCTCAAATTTCAGCGGATCAGCTCAAGTGCGCAGCCACGGTACCGGAGTTCTCCGATGCTTTGTTCCCCAATCATCGGCAATGTGCTAGTCACCAAGACCCTCATCGACGGCAGAAAGGGGCTCAACGTCTGTCTGTGGAAACATTCAACAATCTTCAAGTGCCTTACAATCGGCTTCAGCCAACCAAGCCCTTCTCCGGAGTCACCGACGGCTCCACGGTCCCGATCGGGCAGGTCCGCCTTCACCGCCACCTTCGGCTCGCGACAACTACCACACCGAGCTCATCGACTTCGACGTCGCCCACATTCGCCTGCAGTACAACGCCATCCTCGGGTACCCAGCGTTGGCCAAATTCATGGCCGTAACCCACCATGGCTACAACGTCCTCAAGATGCCAGGAAGCGGCGGGGTCATCACGGTGCCCTGTGAAGAGAGAGACGTAGTGCTCCTTGGAGCGAGCCTTTCAGCCGCATCGTTGGAAGACCTGCACCACGGCGGCAGGAGGCCTCCCGAGGCCGCACCCAAGAAGAAGAAGACATCGACCGGCCCGGCTCTTCAAGAGACAGTTCTCAGGCCCCGCTGGGCCGGGGAGCCTCCTTCCATCGCATAGGAAAGGCGCTGGCGCCTCCTCAGTGGCTCGGGGCTCTCCCCCGAGGGCTGCCGACCTCGCCAAGGTCTCGAGGGAGGCGCTTGGGCACCACGTGGAGGCGTGTTTTGAAGCACGCTTCCCGCAAGGTGAGCAAGGCAGGAGGGCCGAACCCTCAAGAGTTCGTCTGCCAAGACCATTCAGAGCTCAGGAGTCAAGGGTCATGAGGGGCAGCCGCCGCCACCTGTGGCCCCCATCCAGCGAGGATGGTGGGCTGCGCGTCTGCATCGACATACCAGGCTCAACTGAAGCCACATCTCAAGAGCGCCCTGGCCCTCTCGAGTGGGACATTGCAGGGTCTGCCCCATTACCACGTGACGCATGCCTTATGGCACCTTAAACGCGGCTGCTGCGCACTGCTGTCTCATGAGGACCATCCCGAGGCTCAAGAGGTCGTGCACACCGCAGCCTGGCGGAGATGGAGATGGCCCATGAGGAGCCGCCAGCGCCTCCGAGCCTCCCGAGGCCCCCGGGTCTGGGTCTCGTGAGGATCGGCTCCCGCAGCCCACCGAGTCTGCTACACCAACACCCCTTCATCCCCAACATCACCAGTTGACATCTTTAAGTTTTATTTCCGGCTAGGAGCGCCTTCAGGGCTGCATCATCCCCAAGCCGCTCGGGCCAGTCCGAACGGCATGTATCCTTCCTACTTTTTCCTTAGGATTATGCTCTCGCTCCACCATGCTTGTTATTTGGTGCCTTTTCCTGGGTGGCGGAATCTTGCACGTTAAAGGGGGGTGCCTGAGCATTGCGACTCAAGGCTCCTACCGGCTCTCCGGCCCTCACCCTCTGGTATTGTCCATGGCATCACGACCTGGCTTGCCAGCGACGGCTGAGACCAGCCCGAGAGCCGGGACCCGAGGACGTAGAGTGTCGTCATCTAACCAAGCTTGGCGTTAAAGGGGGTGCCTGAGCATCGCGACTCGGGGCTCCTACCGGCTCTCGGCCCTCACCCTCTGGTCTTGTCCATGGCATCGCGACCGGCTTGCCAATGACGGCCGAGACCAGCCCGAGCCGGACCCGAGGACGAGAGTTGCTGCATCCGACCTAGCTTGTGCGTTAAAGGGGGTGCACGAGCATCGTGACTCGTGGCTCCTACCGCTCTCCGGCCCTCACCCTCTGGTCTTGTCCATGGCATCGCGACCTGGCTTGCCAGCCGACGGCCGAGACCAGCCCGAGAGCCGGACCCGAGGACGAGAGTTTCATCATCTAATCCAGCTTGCGCGTTAAAGGGGGTGCCTGAGCATCGCGACTCGTGGCTCCTACCGGCTCTCCGCCCTCACCCTTTGGTCTTGTCCATGGCATCGTGACTGGCTTGCCGACGGCCGAGACCAGCCCGAGAGCCGGGACCAAGACGTGAAACACCGACATCCGCCAAATTTGCGGGAACACACTCGAAGATAAGGCCCAGAGCAGTGTGCAACCCTCCTTGAGGTAGGGCCCGTGAGTCCCAGCGCTGGCTCACGGGTGCCCAGACACACCTCGTCCAGCCCTCAGGCCAGCCACGTGTCGTGGTGGGGTCAGATACGCCTGGGCTCCTCCCGGAGGGGAGCCCCCTCCCACGTTCCAGTGGAAGCACCATGCTCCGCGCTGGCTGACGACACTGTCGAGGAGCGGCTATGCCCGTACGCATGCGGAAGCGCTATGCTCCGCGCTGGTGATAAACAACTGAGGGTGGCCTCCGGGTCGCATCAACCTCAGGGAGCCCAGAGCTCAGTGTCTGGCCTCGTCGCAACGCCTCCCCTCGGGAGGCGCCTTGTGAGGCTGAGCCACGGGGGCTGCGCTGAGTCACGCCAGGGCGACGCCACCCAGCCGAGCCCCTCGGGCCTGGTTCGTCGCCACGTCACTCCCGGCCGGAGCCAAGGTACGAATGTTGTTCGGCGTCAAGGGGGACTCCTGAGCATCGCGACTCAGAGCCTAACTGGTCACGTAGCCCCTCACCCCTTAGTTCCGAAGGCTAACGCGGTTGAGGTATCGCGGGCCGGGCTCTGCAGACGTAGAACGGTGGATCCGCCTGCGTCTCACCTCCCTACTTGTTGTTCGTGCGCCAAGGGCACTCCCGAGCATCGCGACTCAGAGCCTAACTTGTCACGTAGCCCTCGCTCCTTGGTCCCGTTCTGGTTTCGGTCGGGGCTAACGGCGGCCGAGGTATCTTGTGGCCGGGCTCTGCCATTGTAGAACATAAAGCAAGTAGGAAGCACAAATTTCAAGGAATTCAAAAGCAAATATTACAGTCCACACTGTTATCGCAATACCAAACGCAAGTTTAAACGCCTCCTCGAGGCATGATACATGTGCAGGAATTAAAAGCAAGGCAGGAGCCACAACGGAGTCACTTGTCGGCGGTGGAGCAGCGCGGAGTGGGCTCGCCTCGTGAAGCAGCAGGGCAGCGGCGCTTCGCCCGGCTTGGTCTTTGAAGGCCGGAACTTCCCCAGAGCCTCCATGCGACCCTTCACAGCCTCGGCGTGCAACATGCTCGCCGCTTGGCTCCAAAGGTTGTCCATGTCGACACCTTTGGGATCGCGAGGATAGATGTGGGTGAGGATCTGCGTCGGTCATGAAGACAAGACACGCGCCTCGGCCTTAGCCGTGGGGCCAAGACCAAGGAGACATCTTCAAGAGCGCAAACCAGAAGGGAAGCAGCTTGGCGGGGCCGTCCTGCGCCCGGCCAAGGCTCTCCAGGCCACTATCGTAAAGCTCCCTCAGCAAGGCGCGAGCCTTCACCTCCATATCCATGAAGGCCACGCGATCTTCGGCAAGAACCCGCGCCTTGTCGTCCAACTCAACCTTCCTCGCCTCCAGTTCTTGCTCCAGCGCGCCTAGGCAGTCACGGCGCTTCTTCAGCTTGGCCTCCCGGTCCTTGACAGCCGCCTCGCGAGCCTTCACGCTTTCCTCCTGCTCCTGGCGGAGGCGGGCCTCCTCGGCAAGCTGGTTCTGCAGGCTCTTCAGCTGGTCCTCCAGCGTCTCACAGCGACCTTGGATGCTGGCTGCCTCCCCCAGGGCAGCATCGCGGGCAACCTTCACCTCACGAACAGCCTGCTTCTCCTCGTCGCAAGCCGTCGAGGCCTGGACCAGCGCCGCCCGAATCAAGCGTCGGGCGAATCCAGCAAGAGGCCAGCTCAAGCGCCAGCCTGGCGAGGGTCGGCGCCCAGAAGATCCTGCCGCAGCCGGTCCAATTCAGCGGCAGCACGATCCAGGACCGTGGGAGGAGTCGGAGAGACAGCAGTTGGTGGAGTAGGAGGAGATGGCGGCGGCGTAACCACTGCGCCCTGAGGCGGAACCAGCGGCGCCACGGCAACAGTGGAGGCAGCGCCAAGCAAGGGCACCTCGGGAGTCGCCTGGGTCAAGGGGGCTGAGCTCGCCCCAACAGGCTCAGCCAGGACTCGCGAGGACGCCCGGGTAGGAGAGGCCTGGGCGTCAAGATCATCTTCTTTTTCGGGCAGAGGCACCGCCACGGATGGGGCCTCAGGAGCCCCCTTCAACTTCTTCGTCGCGGGCGCCAGCCTGGCCGAAGAACGTGGACATCAGATCTCGTCGACAGAGCAATAATCAAGACGGGAAGCAGGCACTTACAGGTCGTCATTTGGTGGACTCGAGCGAGCTCGGCCATACTTGAAGCCCGAGAGCCGGCTGCAGGATCAGCTTCAAGAGGACCAGAGCGGGAGGCGCGTCATGCGGATCGCCCGGGCAGGCGGATCCGCGGGACCAGCCCGATCCGGTCCTTCTTCGGGATCGAGGCAGGCTTCCCCCCATCCTCATCCTCATCGTCGTCACTCTCGGGGAGGCGGAGAACGGGGCTCTGCGCCGCGAGGAGGAGCCCTTGACTCTGCCCAGAATCAACCCCTCTCCGGCTCTCTTTCCTCCACCTCTTATTTGGAGCTCGGAAGAGGACATGTCCACCAGGTCCTCCGGAGCCTCCACGGGCACGGGCCCGTCCCCATCGAAGACGGGCATGGGCCCCACTACCTGCTCCCAATCCTCGCGGAGGAACAAGGGCGCGGGGGCGCCCTCCAGTCTCGCCACATCGCCCCCAACCAAGGACTAGAGGACTGCCGCCAGATCCTCGGCCGCCGGGACCACGGGGCTCGAGTGAGGCCTCCACATCGGGCGAAATCTTGGCGGCGGAGCCAGTTGGTGCTCAGAACTCCCTCGGCAACGCAGTCGGCTTTGCCGCCGCCGCGTCGGCCGGCTTCAGATCTGCATCCATCTTCTCCAGCACCAGCTTCGCGCGGGGATCCCGAAGCTCCGCTCGAGACCAGTCGTCGGAACTCTCGGCGAGCTCCATGGGCAGGATCAGCCGAGGGTGGATGCGCCCGGCATCCACCAAGACCCACTTGCTCCTGAAGCCCTCAATGCGCTTCCCAGGGTTTGAAATGGCGATGGCTCCGCCGTATGCAACGAAGCTCACAAGACGCTGGAGGCGGAACCACGGAGGTTCGGAGGAAGAAGTAGTGGCGCAGCAAGGCCACCGAGGGTTTCACCCCAACATGGGCCTCACAATAGTAGGCGAAGATTTCAAGAAGGACGGAGTTGGGATGGAGGTGCGAGCTTGGATGTTGTAGTGACGGAGGACGGAGAAGAAGAACTTCAGAGAAGGGAGGCACTGCATCAGAATGATGGCGCTCACGAAGAACGGTAGAAGGTACTCCCCGACCCTCGAGGCGGAGGAGCCGGCCTTGAACACCGCCGTTCCATTGACGCCCTGCGCCTCCGTCAACCGGCGCATCAGGGCGAGGCTCGCCCCTGACACATTTGGCGGGTCCAAGGCAGGAGAGTACCAAGCTCCGGCCGGGGCTTGGCGAGGAGCCATGACTGGCTAGGGCACGAAGGCGGAGTGGATCTGAAGGTCTTGGAAGCAGAGAGGAGAGGCGCAAGAAAGGGGATCTGAGCAGCAACTGGAGAAAGTAAAGGAGGCAAGGAAGATGCCGCACTATTATCAACCCACGCTGTTCTTGAGGCGCACGCTGCGTCAATCAACCGCCACGCGGCGCCCTAAGGTCAGCAGTGTTAGGGCTCACGACGCTTCAGACTTGCCCTTTCGCCTCTCTGCTCGGCCAAGTTCGGCGCGCCGTGGGCCAGGGGCTACTATCGGCGTTCGGGAACGGGATCCCCAGACTTGCTCTGCTGCGGCTGCGGCGTGGCTCAAAGGAGGCCAGGACAGCCCATCTTCATCAACACAAGCTCAAGACCCTCGCGAGGGGCCAAGCCTCATGAGGCGGACGACCGAGAGCTTCCTCGAGCACGGCCTCGTCGAGGTTGGCTCATGAGGAGGCGGAGAGTTCAAGGCAGCGTACCTCGCGAGGTGCCCATGACGCAAGCCATGACGACCAAGGGCGCCCGGTCGAGCGCCCGGCCAGCAAGTCCTCCTTTCCTCTTTGGTGCAAAGGAGCAAGCGCAGCGAGAGCATCAAGCAAAGGCATCCGTTTGATGCAGCAAGACCAAGACCAGCCCCAATGGTCGGAAGGAGTCATCATGGAGCCCAAGCGGCGTCATCACCAGAGCCTTTGGCAGGCGAGGACCAACTTTAGTCAGGATAAGTGTACCCGCTGTTCCCCTTCAAAATGGCCAATTGTTGGCGCCCTTCCCGCTCAATATTTGGGAAGAGGCCCAGGGCCTTCGTCTATAAATAGGAGTAGCCACCCACAGGGTAGGGCGATCTGGGATCGAAAGGATCGAAACGATCGGCATCCAGAGAAAGACAGAGACCCGATCCTCAAGCTAGAGCGACGGGACACCACCTAGCAGTTCATCACACCCTCCAAGAACAGACCCACGCGAGGCTGTTCTTCCCTATACTGTTCCTCATCAGCCCAAGAGGCAATCCACCACGCCACAAACTAGAGTAGGGTATTACACCACAACGGTGGCCCGAACTAGTATAAATCTTGTGTCTCTTGTGTTGTTCTTTTTAGTAGTTTAGGTCCCTGCGATTCGGCGAGGTACGATACGGTGGAAGGTTGGATCTCCGTGCGCACCCCAGTGTTCGAACCTCAAGGGTCTGCCGGAACCCGAAATCCGACAAGATCGGCTACTTCGTGAAGATCTACCCAAGTGAGGCAAGTCCTTCGTGGGCGATGGCCATCGTGGGATAGACAAGGTTGCTTCTTCGTGGACCCTTCATGGGTGGAGCCCTCTGTGGACTCGCGCAACCGTTACCCTTTGTGGGTTGAAGTCTCCATCAATGTGGATGTACGATAGCACCACCTATCGGAACCACGCCAAAAATCTCCGTGTCTACATTGCGTTTGCCTTCTCCAAACCCTTCCCTTTACCTTCATATGCAATGTTTTACTTTCCGCTGCTACACTCTTAGAATTGCATGTGTAGGTTGATTGCTTGACTTGTGCTAAATTGCTAAAATCTGCCAAGACTTAAAATTGGGAAAAGGCTAGATTTTTATTTGGTCGAGTAGGCTAATCACCCCCTCTAGACCTACTTTCGATCCTACAATAACATATAGTGGGTGAACAAATTACTGTTGGGCAATTGATAGAAAAGCGCATAGTTATGACGATATCCAAGGCAATGATCATGGATTGTGATTGTTTCAATGACTAAGAACATTGTTTGTTAGTTTCCAATAAAGTTTATGTTCCATACTTTAGATTGTGAATGAATTGTTACTCTAGCATGAGAAGTTTTATGATGATACATTGTTTTTATGATAATGACCATGATGCTTCCATGTCTGTATTTTTTTTTATTGACACCTCTCTCTCTCTAAACATGTCGTCATGATTATCGATTTCGGTTTTTGCTTGAGGACAAGAGAGGCCTAAGCTTGGGGTAGTTGATACGTCCATTTTGGATCGTGTTTTTATGTTGATATTTATCGCATTATGGACTATTATTTAACTTTATAATACAATTCTTATGCCTTTTCTCTCTTATTTTCCAAGTTACACATGAAGAGGGAGATTGCCGGCAGCTGGAATTCTGGACCGGAAAGGGCCACGTCGGAGGCACTTTTTTAACAACTCCAGATGGGCTGAAAATTGACGAAGAATTATTTTGAAATATATTAAAATTATTGGCGAAATAAATACCAGTGGGGGACCTAACAGGCAGCCACAAGCCTGGTGGCACGCCCTGCCCCCTTGGGCTATCCCTGAGCTTGTGGTGCCCCTGGCAGGCCTCCGGGGCCCATATTCTCCTATATAATGCCATTTGACCTAGAAAAAATCAGAAGGAAGGTTTCAGGAGAAGCGGCGCCGACTCGAGGTGGAACCTGGGTAGGAGCACTTTTGCTCTCCGGTGGAGAGATTACACCGGGGAAACTTCCCTCCGGGAGGGGAAAATCGAAGCCATCATTATCACCAACGATCCTCTCACTGTGGGAGGACCAATCTTCGTCAACATCTTCACTAGCACCATCTCATCTTAAACCCTAGTTCATCTCTTGTATTCAATTTTTGTCTCAAAACCTCAGATTGATACCTGTGGGTGCTAGTAGTGTTGATTACATCTCGTACTTGATGCTTGTTGGTTTATTTGGTGGAAGATCATATGTTCAGATCCTTGATGTTATGATATCCCTTTGATTTTGAGCATGGATATGATTTGTGAGTAGTTACATTTGTTCTTAAGGACATGGGAGAAGTCTCATAAGTAATCATGTGAATTTGGTATTCTTTCGATATTTTGATGATATTTATGTTATTGCTTCCTTTAGTGGTGTCATCTGAACGTCAACTACATGACACTTCACCATCTTTGGGCCTAAGGGAATACACTGTGGAGTAGTTATTAGATGATGTGTTGCTAGAGTGACAGAAGCTTAAACCCTAGTTTATGCGCTATTCCGCAAGGGCTGATTTGGATCCATATGTTTCATGTTGTTGTTAGATTTATCTTAATTATTCTTTCGTAGTTGTGGACACTTGTGAGAGGGGGTAATCATAAGTGGGAGGCTTGTTCCAGTAAGAACAACACCCAAGCACCGGTCCACCCACATATAAAATTATCAAAATAACGAACGCTAATCGAACAAACATGATGAAGGTGATTAGGTGAAATTCTCGTGTGTCCTCAAGAACGTCATTGTTTATAATAAGAGACTGTTCCTGCCTGTTGTTTGCTACAAAAAGGATTGGGCTATCTTGCTGCACCTTTGTTACCGTTACTACTTATTGCTCGTTACACATTACCTTGCTATCAAACTATCTGTTACCAATAATTTCAGTGCTCGCAGACAATAGCTTGCTAAAAACCGCTTATTCCTTCTGCTCCTCGTTGGGTTCGACACTCTTACTTATCGAAAGGACTATGATTGATCCCCTATACTTGTGGGTCATCGGACACTAAAATGTGACCATTTTACACTTTTTTTGCAAGCCTCAAAGGCTCAGAGTGTTATACTCGGAGGTACCGATCCGAACTAAAAGAGTCGACTTTATATGTGCTCGATGTGGGGGGGGGAGGCAGTCTGAAAGCACTAGTGCTCCCTGGGTGATTTTGGTAATTAATGTCAACATATCTCTTGTTGGACTAATGCTTCTACCTAGTATGTTTCAGATAAGTTCAAAAATGGAGTGGCATGGACTAGAGGATATGGAACCCCTTCAAGACGCCGAGGACAAAGGATTGGCTCAAGCTCAAAGCTCAGGACTCTATATTTTTCATTTTAAGTGATCCAAGATCACATTGAGTCCATAGGAAAAGCCAATACTATCAAGAGGGGGTGAGGTGTTGCTTAATGAGTTTCTTGATCAAAGAGCTTAGTGATATGCTCCAAAAACCCTCAACTACTTTCTCAGATCCACATATGTCCCAAACCAAAAGTCAAACTTGGCCCCACCGAAACTTTCTATCCGGTGCAACCGAGTTCAATTGACATAGCCACTGCCAGAAACCCTAATCAGTTCGATCTCACCGATGGGATCTCAGTCTCACCGAGATGGGCTTGCAAACTCTCTGTTGCCTATTGCAATAATTTTGGTCCCACCGAGATATGCAATCGGTCCCGCCGAGTTTGCTTGGCCAACTCTCTGTTTTGCTTATTACCCAAATCAGTCCCATCGAGTTTGTGTAATCGGTCAAACCAAGTTGAGGCTTTACCCTAACCCTAGCACATCGGACCCACCGAGTTGATCATGTCGGTCCCACCGAAATGCCTAACGGTCACATTATGAACTAAATCGGTCTGACCGAGTTCCACGATTCGGTCCCACCGAGTTTGGTTAATTGTGTGTAACAGTTAGATTTTGTGTGGAGGCTATATATACCCCTCCACCCACTCTTCATTCATTGAGAGAGCCATCAGAACATGCCTACACTTCCAACATACATTTTCTGAGAGAGAACCACCTACACTTGTGTTGAGGTCAAGATATTCCATTCCAACCACATAAATCTTGATCTCTAGCCTTCCCCAAGTTGCTTTCCACTCAAATCATCTTTCCACCAAATCCAATCCTATGAGAGAGAGTTGAGTGTTTGGGAGACTATCATTTGAAGCACAAGAGTAAGGAGTTCATCATCAACACACCATTTGTTAGAGTGGTGTCTCCTAGATTGGCTAGGTGTCACTTGGGAGCCTCCGTCAAGATTGTGGAGTTGAACCAAGGAGTTTGTAAGGGCAAGGAGATCGCCTACTTCGTGAAGATCTACCCGAGTGAAGCAAGTCCTTCGTGGGTGACGAGCATGGTTGGATAGACAAGGTTGCTTCTTCATGGACCCTTTGTGGGTGGAGCCCTCCGTGGACTCGCGCAACTGTTATCCTTCGTGGGTTGAAGTCTCCATCAACGTGGATGTACGATAGCACCACCTATCGGAACCACGGATAAAAAATCTCCATGTCTCCAATTTGCGTTTGCACACTCCAATCCCATCCCTTTACATACTTGCAACTTGCATGCTTTACTTTCCGCTGCTCATATACTCTTGTCATGCTTGCTTGATATGTATTGTGAATGTTTAAACTTGTGCAAAAACTCCACATCAACTGAAGGAAATTAAAAACTACAGCTTTTCTTCTTAGAGTCTATTAACCCCCACCCCTCTAGACACCTCTTCTCGATCCTTTCAATTGGTATCAGAGCTTTGGTCTCCATTGCTTTGGTTTAATCACCATTGGAGGAAGATGGATGAGTCTACGTTGGGGAGTCTTAGACATAGAATGCCTATTCTTGATGGAGAGTTCTTTCATGAGTGGAAAAATGAAATGCTTGAGATTTTCAATGAGTTTATTGACATGATCCGCAACCTTAGAACTATTAATCTTATCACTAGAGGCTTGCCTAGAAACATGATTGGATGTTTGCCTACTCTTGATTGTGCCTACACTATATGGAGATTTCTTGAGGAAAGATTTCCAAACTATTCCTTGCAAAACTTAGATGAAATTCTTCATAAGTCTATTGCCTTGAGTAAGATGAATTCTAGTGATCCTATTTTTGGTGATTGTCTATTTGAGCTTACAAATCTCATGCGTGCCAAAGGAGATGTTGGAATCATTAGCAATATCATATCCGAAGTTATTAGAATTCATAAAGGTGACCATTGTGATGATCGTTTATCTAATGAATTCCCTCTCTAGGAATTGATCAAATACAAGACGATGTTGAACATGGATACTATGATGAGGATGATGATAGTGACTATGATCTTGACGATGCGACGTGACACTTTGGTCTTATGGCTAATCTTCGAGGCTACATGGCTGGAGGAAAGGAATGGGTCCTTGATAGTGGATGTACTGATCATATGACCGGAGACAAAGATATGTTTCGTGAGCTTCTTTGAAAGCAATGACCCTCGATAGTATGTCATGTTTGGTGATAACTCAAAGGGTAAGGTGGTTGGCCTTGGTAAGGTGGCCATCTCACATGATAGCTCCATACAAAACGTCATGCTCGTTGAATCTCTTGGGTACAGTTTACTTTCAGTATCTAGACTTGCTGATTTCGGTTTCAATGTCCTATTTACTGAAGTAGATTGTCAAGTGTTTCGAAGAGACAATCATAAAATGGTCTTTACCGGTATAGGTAGAGGTGATCTTTACATTGTTGATTTCACTAAAAAGGCTCAACCTAGAATTTGCTTAATTGCTAAATCTTCTAAAGGCTGGTTGTGGCATAGAAGGTTAGGTCATGTGGGCATGCGAAATCTTGATAAGCTTATTAAAGGTGATCATATCCTTGGAGTAAAAGATGTTATATTTGCCAAAGGATAGACTTTGTAGTGCTTGTCAAGCAGGAAAACAAGTTGGAGGGAGTCACCCCGTGAAGAACATCATGACCACGAGAAGACCACTCGAGCTACTTCATATGGATCTCTTTGGTCCCAATGCCTACAAGAGTCTCGGTGGTAACTCATATGGTCTAGTCATAATCGATGATTTTTCAGGATTTACGTGGGTGTCCTTTCTTGATGACAAATCACAGGTCCAAAAGATCTTCAAAAATTTCGCTAGGAAGGCCCAAAATCAATTTGAAGTGAAGATCAAGAAGGTTCGGAGCGACAATGGAACGGAGTTCAAGAACGCAAATGTGGACACCTTTCTTGACGAAGAGGGGATTTCACATGAGTTCTCAGCTACGTACACACCTCAACAAAATGGAGTTGTTGAGAGGAAGAACCGGACTCCTATTGAGATGGCAAGAACGATGCTTGATGAGTACAAGACTCCAAAACACTCTTGGGAGGAAGCGGTTGAGACAGCTTGTCATGCAACAAATCGCTTGTATCTTCACAAGCTGCTCGGCAAGACGGCATACGAGCTCCTCACCGGTAACAAACCCCAAGTTGGATACTTTCGAGTATTCGGCTCAAAGTGCTACATTCTTGATAAGCATCATCGTTCTAAATTTGCTCCTAAATCTCATGAAGGTTTCCTACTTGGTTATGGCTCAAACTCTCATACTTACCGTGTCTACAACAATTTCACCCGAAAGGTTGAAGAGACGGTAGATGTGAAGTTTGATGAATCTAACGGCTCGCAAGTAGAGCAATTGCCAATTGATGTAGGAGACAAACACCCTTCGGAAGCAATCCAAAACTTGTCTATTGGCAAGATTCGTCCAACAGAGGTGAAGGAGAGTACCTCGTCCGTCCAAGTGGAAGCTTCCACCTCACGACAAGGTGAACCAAGAATTGATACGGAAGCATCCACAAGTGGGACACACCAAGACGAAGAAAACGAGGAAGCACACTAAGATGAACATCAACAACCTCCTTCTCCACCACGACAAGAGAATGACAACGTCAACAATGAAGAAGGCCAAGAAGAAGAACAAGATGAAGAAGATGTTCCACCCCGAGCCAAGCAAAAGCTCCCACAAGTTCGAGCAAGAGTCGCCAAAGACCATCCCATCGAGCAAATCTACAATGATATCCAAACCGGGAGAAGCACTCGCTCTAAAACTCGTTTGGCTAACTTTTGTGAACATTATTCATTCATCTCTAGCATTGAACCTATGAAGGTTGAAGAAGCATTGGAAGGTCCGGATTGGATAAACGCTATGCATGAAGAGCTACACAACTTTGAGAGAAATTAAGTGTGGATATTGGTTGAGAAGCCCGACAACAACCACAACTCATCGGTACCAAATGGGTGTTTCGCAACAAGCAAGATGAAGATGGACAAGTAGTTCGCAACAAAGCACGTCTCGTCGCCCAAGGCTACACTCAAGTTGAAGGTATGGACTATGGTGAGACATATGCCCCCGTTGCTAGACTTGAGTCCATTCACATCTTACTTGCTTGTGCTAATCACCTTGTACCAAATGGACATTAAAAGTGCTTTTCTAAATGGTGAAATTGAGAAGGAAGTTTCTGTTAAGCAACCTCCCGGCTTTGTCAATCGTAAGAAACCTAATCATGTTTACAAACTTCACAATGCTCTTTATGGTCTTAAACAAGCTCCTAAAGTGTGGTATAAATGTTTGACCAAGTTCCTTATTGAAAAAGGCTTTGAAATTAGAAAAATAGATTCTACTCTTTTTACTAAAAGGGTTAATGGAGAACTATTTGTGTGCCAAATCTATGTTGATGATATTATATTTGGCTCGACTAACCCTCACTTTAGTGAGAAGTTTGGAAAGCTAATGTCGGAGAAGTTTGAGATGTCTATGATGAGTGAACTCAAATTCTTTCTCGGTTTGCAAATCAAGCAAACTAAGGAAGGTACCTTTGTCTCTCAAACAAAGTACACCAAGGAATTATTCAAGAAGTTCAATATGCAAGGATGCAAAGGTATGACTACACCCATGCCTACTAGTGGACATCTTGATTTGACCAAAGATGGTGAACCGGTTGATCAAAAGGTTTACCGCTCCATGATTGGTTCATTGTTATATCTATGTGCCTCTCGTCCCGATATTATGCTAAGTGTGTGCATGTGCACGATATCAAGCGGCCCGTAAAGAATGTCATCTTAAGGCTGTGAAAAGGATAGTGAGATACTAAATACACACACCAAATTTTGGCATTTGGTATCCTAAGAGGTCTTCTTTTGATCTTGTTGGTTACTTCGATTCGGACTATGCCGGAGACAAGTGATAGAAAGTCCACTTAGGGTACCTGTCAACTTCTTGGTATATCTCTTGTGTCTTGGTCCTCCGAGAAACAAAAATCAATATCCTTATCCACCGCCGAAGCGGAATACTTGCCGCTGGTTCATGTTGTGCTTTACTTTGGATGAGCCAAACTCTTAAAGATTATGGGATATATGTGAAACATGTTCCATTGCTTTGTGACAATGAAAGTTCTATCAAGATTTCTCACAATCCCGTGCAACATTCTCAAACTAAGCATATTGAAGTTCGTCATCATTTCATTCGAGATCACGTTGCCAAAGGGGACATTGATCTTAAGCATGTTCGCACCGATAAGCAATTGGCGGATATATTCACCAAACCGCTTGACGAGAAAGTCTTTTGCCGTTTGAGAGGAGAATTGAATATCATTGATGCTTCAAACTTGGAGTAGGAACTCCATTTGGATACATGCAAGGCATGAGCCTTTGACTAATCCTTGATATTTCTTTCATGATGCTATTTATATGTCTTGGATATATTTGCACCCTTGCATGCTATCTAACCCTTGTAGGTACTTGGATGAATCTAAATCTATGAGATTGCAACTCACTCACATCTTGAGCAATTTCTACATCACCAAGTCTCTACACAATGGTGGTTGAAGACAAGGAAGCACGAAACCCTTCAAACATATCCTTTGACAAATTCTATATTAAGCTTTATGATTGTCATTTTAGATACACAAGTGCTCTTCCTTGCAAGACTGACCCATGTAGGTAGATTAACTCAAATTCCAAGTGGTGCTCCCAATTATTCATGAGCTACACCAACCTTGAGCAACCCACACAAGTTCAACTACATGATCAAGATCAACACCACTACCCAAGGTATGTTATTCCATCTTAGAGAAGCTTTACTCCAAGTCATGGGTCAAAGCAACTCAACAAGATGTGAATACATCAAGATGCTTAAATGAAAAATGGTAACCCCATTTTGAGCTTAAACGATGAGTATGACCTATGATCAAGTGACCTCACTTGACTCCTAAGTCAATATACTCTAACATAGGTGACTTTGTCACCGACCAATTCTAGATGAAGTTCTCTTGTGTTTCTCCGTGCTCTTGCATTTGTCTCATGCATATTTGTTTCCCCTTTCAAAAAAACTTCATCTAGATCTTTTCATTTCATTTCTTTTCTGTTCTGCATTCCCTGCATCCAATTCATTGCAAATATTTTAGTTAATTCCTTGCAAATCCTTGTGAGATCTTAATTGCCTAGTGAGCTAAGGTGACAAGTGTTTTCACTGTGAGGAACTCGGTCACACCGGTTTGTTTTCTTCGGTCCAACCGAATTCTTTCGGTGCCAACGAATCACACAACTCGGTGCTACCGATTTCATTGTAGAAAAGACAGCTTGCCACTTGTTCCTGCATTCTTTTTACTCCAGCTCCACTCAATTATTCTTGTCCTCTACCAGCATCATATTCGACTTGCTGCTTTGCTTTGTGACTCAAGGACCAAACCCATTTGAAACAAAAATCCAGAAGAACCCTTCTTGGAAATTGATGTCAAAGGGGGAGAGAGAGATCACATCAAAGCTCAATCATTTTTATAAGGGGAGAGAATGCTCAGGGGGAGAGTGTAGAAACCCCAGATGCTTGGTGTTCAAGAGGAGAGAAGTCACATGTCTTTAAGAGGGGAAAGACATGTTCATATTTGACTATTTGCATTAGCTCTGTTTCTTGTCTTTGCTCTGATTTTCTGTTCCCTATCTTCTCCCAGTATCCCATGCTAGATTCAGGGGGAGCAAGACCTCTAAGGGAAGGAAATTCTTGAATTCATTGCACATCTTTACCATTGGGGACATGTATATATCCAATAGAGTACTCAGTACTCACTCTCTACATGTCATCCCAGTCTTGGTACTCTTGTGGTTTCTTTTGTTTGCTCTGGCTGGTAGGTGTATCTGTGTTATCTAATCTTGTTTACTCAGGTTCATTCCTTCCTAAGCCAACTCAAGACCACAAGGTAAGTATATGCATCACAGTCATGTGTATGAGGATTTCTTGCTGTTGTACATACTGTTTGCAAGAAGGGCCCTTGAGCATGAAGGTACATTTCCATATTCACATCATTTGCTCTGATGCATATAGCCAAGCTACATGTAACACATTGCTTACTCTGTCATGCTTATTGAAAGCACAAGTGCTCCCTAGGTGGTTTTGGTAATTAATGACAACATATCTCTTGTTGGACTAACACTTTTATCTAGTATGTTTCAGATAAGTTCAACAATGGAGTGGCATGGACTAAAGGATGTGGGAACTCCTTCAAGATGCTAAGGACCAAGGATTGGCTCAAGCTTCAAGCTCAAGACTATTCATTTTACATTTTAGTGATCCAAGATCACATTGAGTCTATAGGAAAAGCCAATACTATCAAGGAGGAATGAGGTGTTGCTTAATGAGCCTCTTGCTTCAAAGTGCTTAGTGATATGCTCCAAATACCCTCAACTACTTTCCCACTTCCACACATATGTCCTAAACCTAAAGTCAAACTCGGCCCCACTGATTCTTTCTATCCGATGCCACCGAGTTTGGATGTCTTAGCCACTGCCACAAACCCTAGGCAAATCGGTCTCACCGATAGGGATCTCGGTCTCACCGAGATGGGATTGTAATCTCTCCGTATGTCCATTATCAAAATCGGTCTCACCGAGTTTGAGCAACCGTACTACCGAGATTACAATGCAAACTCTCCGTTAACTTATTATCGGAATCGGTCCCACCGAGTTTGATAATCGGTCAAACCGAGTTTGCACGACCAACTCTCTGAAAGCTTATTACCAAAATCGGTCCCACCGAGTTTGTGTAATCGGTCTTACCGAGATTACGTTATGCCCTAACCCTAACCGAATCGGTCCCACCGAGTTGCATTCCGGTCCCACCGAAAACCCTAACGGTCACATTATTTGCTAAATCGGTTTGACCGTGTTTAACGATTCGGTCCCACCGAGTTTGGTAGATTGTGTGTAACGGTTAGATTTTGTGTGGAGGCTATATATACCCCTCCACCTCCTCTTCATTCGTGGAGAGAGCCATCAGACTGAACCTACACTTCCAAAGATCCTATTTCTAAGAGAGAACTACCTACTCATGTGTTGAGGCCAAGATATTCCATTCCTACCATATGAATCTTGATCTCTAGCCTTCCCCAAGTTGCTTTCCACTCAAACCCTCTTTCCACCAGATCCAAATCCTATGAGAGAGAGTTGAGTGTTGGGAGACTATCATTTGAAGCACAAGAGCAAGGAGTTCATCATCAACGCACCATTTGTTACTTCTTGGAGAGTGGTGTCTCCTAGATTGGCTAGGTGTCACTTGGGAGCCTCCGACAAGATTGTGGAGTTGAACCAAGGAGTTTGTAAGGGCAAGGAGATCGCCTACTTCGTGAAGATCTACCGCTAGTGAGGCAAGTCCTTCGTGGGCGGCGGCCATGGTGGGATAGACAAGGTTGCTTCTTCGTGGACCCTTCGTGGGTGGAGCCCTCCGTGGACTCGCGCAACCGTTACCCTTCGTGGGTTGAAGTCTCCATCAACGTGGATGTACGATAGCACCACCCATCGGAACCACGACAAAAACATCCGTGTCTCCAATTGCGTTTGAATCCTCCAAACCCTTCCCTTTACATTCTTGCAAGTTGCATGCTTTATTTTGCTGCTCATATACTCTTTGCATGCTTGCTTGCTATATGTTGTGAATGTTAAACTTGTGCCTAAACTCCACTCAAACTTCAAAGAAACTTAAAAACTGCAACTTTGGTACTTAGTGTCTAATCACCCCCCCCCCTCTAGACACCTCTTCTCAAGGTCCTACAAGTGGTATCAGAGCCAAGTTTCCATTGCCTTGGTTTAATCACCATTGGAGGAAGATGGATGAGTCTACTTTGGGGAGTCTTAGACATAGAGTGCCTATTCTTGATGGAGAGTATTTTCGTGAGTAGAAAAATGAGATGCTTGATTTTCAATCAATATCATTTTAACAAGTACATTGCTATCCCTTGTGCACCTTATGTTGATCCTATGCATCCAACCCATGATGAGTCAATTGACATGGTTAGGAATCTTAGGACTGCCGAACTTATCATTAGAGGATTGCCTAGAAACTTGATTGGATGTTTGCCTACTTTTAAGTGTGCCTACACCATATGGAAATTTCTTGAGGAACAATTTCCAGATTATTCCTTGAAAAATCTAGATGAAATTCTCCATAAGTCTATTGCTTTGAGCAAAATGAATACTAGTGATCCTATGTTTGGTGATCGTCTATTTGAGCTTACAAACCTTATGCGTGCCAAAGGAAATGTTGGAATTATTAGTGACTTATTTCCGAAGCTATAAGAATTCATAGACAAGATTATTGTCAAACTCATTCTAATGAATCACCCTCTCTAGGATTTGATCCACCACATGACGATGTTGAACATGGATACTATGATGAGGATGATGATAGTGACTTCGATCTTGATGATGCAATGAGACATTTTGGTCTTATGGCAAATCTTCGGGATATATGTCAGGAGGAAAGGAATGGGTTCTTGATAGTGGATGTACCGATCACATGACCGGAGATAAAGACATGTTTCGTGAGCTTGTTGATAATGATAGTCCTCGAAAGTATGTCACTTTAGGTGACAACTCAAAGGGTAAGGTGGTTGGCCTCGGTAAGGTGGCCATATCACATGATAGCTCCATACAAAATGTTATGCTCGTTGAATCTCTTGGTTACAACTTACTTTCAAAGATCTAGACTTGCTGATTTCGGTTTCAATGTTCTATTTATCAAGTAGATTGCCAAGTGTTTCGTCGAGATAATCATAAAATGGTCTTTCTTGGTGTGCGTAGAGGTGATCTATACATTGTTGATTTCACTAAAAGGCTCAACCTAAAACTTGCTTCATTGCTAAATCCTCAAAAGGCTGGTTATGGCATAGGCGATTAGGTCATGTTGGTATGCTAAACCTTGACAAGCTTATTAAGGGGAATCATATCCTTGGAGTTAATGATGTCATATTTGATAAGGATAGACTTTGCGGTGCTTGTCAAGCGTGTAAACAGGTTGGAGGAAGGCATCCCGTGAAGAACATCATGACCACGAAGAGGCCACTCGAGCTACTTCACATTGATCTCTTTGGTCCCAACTCTTACAAGAGTCTCGGTGGAAATTCTTTTGGTCTAGTTATAGTTGATGATTATTCCAGATTTACGTTGGTGTTCTTTCTCGATGATAAATCGCAGGTCCAAAAGATCTTCAAAAACTTCGCTAGGAAGGCCCAAAACCAATTTGAAGTGAAGATCAAGAAGGTTCGTAGCGACAACGGAACGGAGTTCAAGAACGCAAATGTGGACACCTTTCTTGACGAAGAAGGGATTTCACACGAGTTCTCGGCTACGTACACACCTCAACAAAATGGAGTTGTTGAGAGGAAGAACCGGACGCTCATCGAAATGGCGAGAACGGTGCTTGATGAGTACAAGACGCCAAGCACTTTTGGGCGAGAAGCGGTTGAGACAACTTGTCATGCAACAAATCGCTTGTATCTTCACAAGCTACTCGGCAAGAAGACTCAAGATACGAGCTACTCACCGGTAACAAACCCCAAGTTGGATACTTTCGAGTATTCGGCTCAAAGTGCTACATTCTTGATAAGCATCGTCGTTCTAAATTTGCTCCTAAGTCTCATGAAGGTTTCCTACTAGGTTATGGTTCAAGCTCTCACACTTACCGTGTCTACAACAATTTCACCCGAAAGGTTGAAGAGACGGTAGATTTGAAGTTTGATGAATCTAACGGCTCGCAAGTAGAGCAATTGCCAATTGATGTAGGAGACAAAGATCCTTCGGAAGCAATCCAAGACTTGTCTATTGGCAAGGTCCGTCCAACGGAGGTGAAGGAGAGTACCTCGTCCGTCCAAAAGTGGAAGCTTCTACTTCACGACACGGTGAACCAAGAGTTGATACGGAAGCATCCACAAGTGGGACACACCAAGATGAAGAAAATGAGGAAGTGAATCAAGATGAATGTCAACAACCTCCTTCTCCACAACGACAAGAGAACGACAACGCCAACAATGAAGAAGGCCAAGAAGAAGAACAAGATGAAGAAGATGTTCAACGGAGACCCAAGCAAAAGCTTTCACGAGTTCGAGCAAGAATTGCTAAAGACCATCCCGTCGAGCAAATCTACAATGATATTCAAACCGGGAGAATCACTCGCTCTAAAACTCGTTTAGCTAACTTTTGTGAAAACTATTCTTTCATCTCTAGCATTGAACCTATGAAGGTCGAAGAAGCATAGGAAGATTTGGATTGGATAAATGCTATGCATGAAGAGCTACACAACTTTGAGATGAACCAAGTTTGGACATTGGTTGAGAAGCCCGACAACAACCACAACATCATCGGTACCAAATGGGTGTTTCGCAACAAGCAAGATGAAGATGGACAAGTAGTTCGAAACAAAGCATGTCTCGTCGCCCAAGGCTACACACAAGTCGAAGGTATGGACTATGGTGAGACTTACGCCCCCATTGCTAGACTTGAGTCCATTCGCATCTTACTTGCCTATGCTAATCACCATGATATCACCTTGTACCAAATGGACATTAAAAGTGCTTTTCTAAATGGTGAAATAGAGGAGGAAGTTTATGTTAAACAACCTCCGGCTTTGTCAATCCTAAGAAACCCAATCATGTTTACAAACTTCACAAAGCTCTTTATGGACTTAAACAAGCTCCTAGAGCATGGTATAAATGCTTGACCAAGTTCCTTAGTGAAAAAGGCTTTGAAATTGGGAAAATTGATTCTACTCTTTTTACTAAAAGGGTTAATGGTGAACTCTTTGTGTGCCAAATTTTATGTTGATGATATTATATTTGGTTCAACTAACCCTCATTTTAGTGAAAAGTTTGGGAAGCTAATGTCGGAGAAGTTTGAGATGTCTATGATGAGTGAACTCAAATTCTTTCTTGGTTTGCAAATCAAGCAAACTAAGGAAGGTACTTTGTCTCGCAAAACAAAGTACACCAAGGACTTATTCAAGAAGTTCAATATGCAAGAATGCAAAGGTATGACTACACCCATGCCTACTAGTGGACATCTTGACTTAACCAAAGATGGTGAACCGTTGATCAAAAGGTTTATTGCTCTATGATTGGTTCATTGTTATATCTATGTGCTTCACGTCCCGATATTATGCTAAGTGTGTGTATGTGTGCACGATATCAAGCTGCCCCTAAAGAATGTCATCTTAAGGCCGTGAAAAGCATAGTGAGATACTTAATCCATACACCAAATTTTGGCATTTGGTATCCTAAGAGGGCCTCTTTCGATCTTGTTGGCTATTCCGACTCGGACTATGCCGAGACAAGGTTGATAGAAAGTCCACTTGGTACTTGTCAATTTCTTGGTAGATCTCTTGTGTCTTGGTCCTCCAAGAAACAAAACTCAGTATCCTTATCCACCAAGTTTGAATATATTGTCACCGGTTCATGTTGTGCTCAATTACTTTGGATGACCCAAACTCTTAAACATTATGGGATATATGTGAGACATGTTCCATTGCTTTGTGATAATGAAAGTGCTATCAAAATTGGTCATAATCCTGTGCAACATTCTCGAACTAAGCATATTGAAGTTCGTCATCATTTCATTCGAGATCATGTTGCTAAGGGTGACATTGATCTTAAGCATGTTCGCACCGAAAAGCAATTAGCGGATATATTCACTAAACCTCTTGATGAGAAAGTGTTTTGCAGGTTAAGAGGAGAATTGAACATCATTGATGCTTCAAACTTGGAGTAGAAACTTATGACTAATCCTTGATATTTCTCTTAGGATGAAAAACTTATGTCTTGGATATATTTGTATCTTGCATGTTATCTAACCCATGTAGGTACTTGGTTGAATCAAATTCCATGAGGTTGAAACCTACTCATATCTTGAGCAATCTCTACATCACCAAGTCTCTACACAAGGTGGTTGAAGACAAGGAAGCACGAGACCATTTAAACATATCCTTTGACAAATTCTATGTTGAGTTTCATGATTGTCATTTTTGGATATACAAGTGCTCTTCCTTGCAAGAACTAACCCATGTAGGTAGATGGACTCAAATTCCAAGTGGTGCTCCAAATGCTTGATGAGCTACATCAACCTTGAGCAACCCACGCAAGTTCAACTACATGGACAACACCACAAACCAAGGTATGTTATTCCATCTTAGAGAAGCTTTACTCCGAGTCATGAGTTAAAGCAACTCGACAAGATGTGAATACATCAAGATGCTTAAACGAAAATGGCAACCCCAGTCTGAGCTACAACGATGAGTTTGGCCTATGATCAAGTGATCTCACTTGACTCCTAAGTCAATATACTCTAACATAGGTGACTTTGTCGCCGACCATCTCTAGATGAAGTTCTCCTGTGTTCGTTTATGAGTTTTTGCATTTGTCTCATGCATTTGTGTTTCCCCTTTCAAAAAACTTCATCTAGATTTCTTTCTGCTTTTCTCTGCATTTTCTGCATCTAATTCCTTGCATATCTTTCAGTTAATTCCTTGCAAATCTTTGTGAGATCTTACTAGTCTAGTGAGCTGAGGTGACAAGTGTTCTCTCTGCAATGAACTCGGTTACACCGATTTGTTATTTTCGGTCCAACCGCATCTTTTCGGTACGACCAAAGCATACCACTCGGTGCCACCGATTTCATAACAGGAAAAACTCTTTGCCACATATTCTGTGTTTCTTCTGATCCAGCTCCACTCAATGAATCTTGTCCTCTACAAGCATCACATTTTCATCATTGCTTTGTTACGTGTCTCAAGGACCAAACCCATTCGACAGACTCCAGAAGACCCTTCTTGGAAATTGATGTCAAAGGGGGAGAGAAAGAACATCAAAGCTTATCATTTGGAGATAGAGAGAGAGCATCAAAACTTGTTACCTTTCTTCTTAAGGGAGAGAGAGACCTCCTAGGGGGAGAGACCCTCAAAAGACGAGAGAGATCTCCAGGGGGAGAGGATACTTAAGTAGGAAGTATTTCTCAAGGATCCCAGATGCTTGGTGTTCAAGAGGAGAGATGTCCACATGTCTTCTTGAGGGGAGAGACATGTTCATATGATCTGTTGTGCTCAATTTTGCATTAGCATACATTAGCTCTGAACTTTAGCTCTGATCATCATTCATATCTTTCTCTGTTTTCCTTGACTCTGATTTTCTGTTCCCTATCTTCTCCCAGGATCCCATGTTAGATTCAGGGGGAGCAAGACATCTAAGGGAAAGAGATCATTTAAATTCATTGCATATCTTTACTCTTGGGGACATGTCTAATCCAATGTGGTACTCAGTACTCACTCTCTACATGTCATCTCAGTCTTGGTATTCTTGTGGTTTCTTCTGCTTGCTGGCTAGTAGATGCATCTGTGTTATCTAACCTTGTTTTCACAGGTTCATTCCATCCTAAGCCAACTCAAGACCACAAGGTAAGTATATGCATCACAATCATGTGTATGAGGAATTCTTGCCGATATACATACTGTTTGCAAGAAGGACTCATGGGCATGAAGGTATTCTCTTTAATCTTGTTTGCTCTGATGCATATAGCCAAGATACATGTAACACATTGCCTGCTCTATCATGGGTATGCTATCACATGCTTCTATATTTCATATTCACATGATTGCATACATGTAGGGGAGCCTATGCTTGTTACATGTCTTTCCAAAGCTTTACTTGCTATTCTTTATATCTTTATCTAAAGCTTTGATGTATGTTGCCATCAATTACCAAAAGGGGAGATTGAAAGCACAAGTGCTCCCTAGGTGGTTTTGGTAATTAATGACAACATATCTCTTGTTGGACTAACACTTTTATCTAGTATGTTTCAGATAACTTCAACAATGGAGTGGCATGGACTAAAGGATGTGGGAACTCCTTCAAGATGCTAAGGACCAAGGATTGGCTCAAGCTTCAAGCTCAAGACTCTTCATTTTACATTTTAGTGATCCAAGATCACATTGAGTCTATAGGAAAAGCCAATACTATCAAGGAGGAATGAGGTGTTGCTTAATGAGCCTCTTGCTTCAAAGTGCTTAGTGATATGCTCCAAATACCCTCAACTACTTTCCCACTTCCACACATATGTCCTAAACCTAAAGTCAAACTCGCCCCACCGATTCTTTCTATCCGGCGCCACCGAGTTTGGATGTCTTAGCCACCGCCACAAACCCTAGGCAAATCGGTCTCACTGATAGGGATCTCGGTCTCACCGAGATGGGATTGTAATCTCTCCGTGTATGTCCATTATAAAAACCGGTCTCACCGAAGTTTGAGCAATTGGTACTACCGAGATTACAATGCAAACTCTCTCGTTAACTTATTATCAAAATCGGTCCCACCGAAGTTTGATAATCGGTCAAACCGAGTTTGCTCGACCAACTCTCTGGAAAGCTTATTACCAAAATCGGTCCCACCGAGTTTGTGTAATCGGTCTTACCGAGATTACGTTATGCCCTAACCCTAACCGAATCGGTCCCACCGAAGTTGCGTTCGGCCCCACCGAAAACCCTAACAAATACATTATTTGCTAAATCGGTCCGACCGAAGTTTAACGATTCGGTCCCACCGAGTTTGGTAGATTGTGTGTAACGGTTAGATTTTGTGTGGAGGCTATATATACCCTCCACCTCCTCTTCATTCGTGGAGAGAGCCATCGACCGAACCTACACTTCCAAAGATCCTATTTCTAAGAGAGAACTACCTACTCATGTGTTGAGGCCAAGATATTCCATTCCTACCATATGAATCTTGATCTCTAGCCTTCCCCAAGTTGCTTTCCACTCAAACCCTCTTTCCACCAGATCCAAATCCTATGAGAGAGAGTTGAGTGTTGGGGATACTATCATTTGAAGCACAAGAGCAAGGAGTTCATCATCAACACACCATTTGTTACTTCTTAGAGAGTGGTGTCTCCTAGATTGGCTAGGTGTCACTTGGGAGCCTCAGAGCAAGATTGTGGAGTTGAACCAAGGAGTTTGTAAGGGCAAGGAGATCGCCTACTTCGTGAAGATCTACCGCTAGTGAGGCAAGTCCTTCGTGGGCGACGGCCATGGTGGGATAGACAAGGTTGCTTCTTCGTGGACCCTTCGTGGGTGGAGCCCTCCGTGGACTCGCACAACCGTTACCCTTCGTGGGTTGAAGTCTCCATCAACGTGGATGTACGATAGCACCACCTATCGGAACCACGCCAAAAACATCCGTGTCTCCAAATTGCGTTTGAATCCTCCAATCCCTTTCCTTTACATTCTTGCAAGTTGCATGCTTTATTTTCCGCTGCTCATATACTCTTTGCTTGCTTGCTTGCTATATGTTGTGAATGTTAAACTTGTGCCTAAACTCCACTCAAACTTTACAGAAACTTAAAAACTGCAACTTTGGTACTTAGTGTCTAATCACCCCCCTCTAGACACCTTTTCTCAAGGTCCTACACTTATGCATTCACATGCTCCTATATTCCATATTTACATGCTTGCATACATGTAGGGGGAGCCTATGCATGTTACATGTCTTTCCAAAGCTTTACTTGTTATTCTCTATATCTTTATCTAAAGCTTTGATGTATGTTGTCATCAATTACCAAAAAGGGGGAGATTGAAAGCACAAGTGCTCCCTAGGTGATTTTGGTAGTTAATGTCAACATATCTCTTGTTGGACTAATGCTTCTACCTAGTATGTTTCAGATAAGTTCAAAAATGGAGTGGCATGGACCAGAGGATGTGGAACCCCTTCAAGATGCTGAGGACAGAGGATTGGCTCAAACTCAAAGCTCGGGACTCTACATTTATCATTTTAAGTGATCCAAGATCACATTGAGTCCATAGGAAAAGCCAATATTATCATGAGGGGCTGAGGTATTGCTTAATGAGTTTCTTGCTCAAAGTGCTTAGTGATATGCTCCAAAAACCCTCAACTACTTTCTCACATCCACATATGTCCCAAACCAAAAGTCAAACTCGGCCCCACCGAAACTTTCTATCCGGCGCCACCGAAGTTCGGGCTTGACATAGCCACCGCTGTAAACCCTAATCAGTTCGGTCTCACCGATGGGATTTCGGTCTCACCGAGATGGGCTTGCAAACTCTCTGTTGCCTATTGCAATAATTTCGGTCCCACCGAGATATGCAATCGGTCCCGCCGAGTTTGCTTGGCCAACTCTCTGTTTTGCTTATTACCCAAATCGGTCCCACCGAGTTTGTGTAATCGGTCAAACCGAGTTGAGGCTTTACCCTAACCCTAGCACATCGGTCCCACCGAGTTGATCATGTTGGTCCCACCGAAATGCCTAACGGTCACATTATGAACTAAATCGGTCTGACCGAGTTCCACGATTCGGTCCCACCGAGTTTGGTTAATTGTGTGTAATGAGTTAGATTTTGTGTGGAGGCTATATATACCCCTCCACCCACTCTTCATTCGTTGAGAGAGCCATCAGAACATGCCTACACTTCCAACATACATTTTCTGAGAGAGAACCACCCACACTTGTGTTGAGGTCAAGATATTCCATTCCAACCACATAAATCTTGATCTCTAGCCTTCCCCAAGTTGCTTTTCACTCAAATCATCTTTCCACCAAATCCAATCCTATGAGAGAGAGTTGAGTGTTGGGGAGACTATCATTTGAAGCACAAAAGCAAGGAGTTCATCATCAACACACCATTTGTTAGAGTGGTGTCTCCTAGATTGGCTAGGTGTCACTTGGGAGCCTCCGTCAAGATTGTGGAGTTGAACCAAGGAGTTTGTAAGGGCAAGGAGATCGCCTACTTCGTGAAGATCTACCCGAGTGAGGCAAGTCCTTCGTGGGCGACGGCCATGGTGGGATAGACAAGGTTGCTTCTTCATGGACCCTTCGTGGCCGGAGTCCTCCGTGGACTCGTGCAACCGTTACCCTTCGTGGGTTGAAGTCCCATCAACGTGGATGTACGATAGCACCACCTATCGGAACCATGGATAAAAAATCTCCGTGTCTCCAAATTGCGTTTGCACACTCCAATCCCATCCCTTTACATTCTTGCAACTTGCATGCTTTACTTTCCGCTGCTCATATACTCTTGTCATGCTTGCTTGATATGTATTGTGAATGTTTAAACTTGTGCCAAAACCCCACATCAACTTAAGGAAATTAAAAACAACAACTTTTCTTCTTAGAGTCTATTCACCCCCCCCCCCTCTAGACACCTCTTCTCGATCCTTTCACGGTCCGAAAAGATTGTGCTTGGAGGCTTCAAGCATAGCCAGGATCAAGGGATGGCCCATTGGATGTGGAGGCAACTCGACTGGTCCGAACAAAGTTGATTTTGACGTTTTGAAATTGTTCTTAATCCTGGCAACACTCGTTCTTTGAAGATTTAGGGTTAAACATCAGCCCTCCTACATATCATAACATCTATTGGGAATAAGATGGTCATATTATTCCCTTTAATAAAGTTGTCATAGACAAATCATCACACACTATGGGGCCATGGATGCACTTAATACAACATCATGGTAATTGTATACCAAACCCACATGGTATATACATGTTAATAAATTAATTACCAGTGCTAACTACATCATCAGTATGATGATAATTAAATGGGGTAATATCACTTGTATGATGACTAATATTCAACAAACCACTTACAGTACATCACTACCATGGTGGACTAAGCAATGTAGTAGCTAATGCATCCCCACTAGTGATAACTAGTGCTAACCAATTTGGTAGATACATCACTATTGTAGCGGTGACTCTTTCTAGATATCTTTAAACATATATCACTATTGTAACAACAAAAGGTTAATCGGTTTAGTAACTAGATCGCCATTATGGTGGCATTTGTTTTTACCACTGTAGTGAATTATTTTCTACCTACTACTGGCCTTGTTAGGAAACAAAAGAGGACCGCTTACAACCATGAAAACAAAATTCTAAACAATAGTTTGAGCATTGATAACATATTGACAAGTTGTCTTTCCTTTTGTGTTTGGAGTTGCTTTAAGTTTCTATGCCTCACATAGTTTGATAATGTCTGATGCCAACTCTATCTAATCATCGCGTCTACACATATTTTGGTTGTTGTTTCATATGCTTGACCAATGAATTGTATTTACATATATTTTTTATTCTTTTTTAAATGACAAGTGTTAGCTTTCAATTTCATAAAGAGATATTTTAAAGGCCCAACATCCCAACAATGAAGATTCACGGCGGCCCAGTGGTTACGTAAACATATTGTGGTTCATTTAACCATTCTAACATATTTTCTATAATCAAGCCACACGCATCGAATATTTCAAGTCATTTTAAATTTCAGTGGGCGTGGTTTCATACCGCGTGCGACATGTTTTGCCCCCCTTCGACTAGTATAAATTGCTCGCCTCACCACGCCTCGCCTCAGCGGAAATATCATTTCCTTTTCATTTCTCTCTCCCTCTTCTCCACCTAATTACCATGATGCCCCTCGGACGGTGTCCCAGTCCCACCCGGCCCGAGATCCCCAAATTTCCCCAACCCCGAAACCCAAACAGCGCAATCCCAAACCCAAACCTAAGCCCAGACCGAGAGACCCCGCACCCAAATCTAGGGTTTCGCTTCCCCGCCGCAGGATGGCTGCCCCCGCCGCCGCCGGCTCCGGCGTGCCCGCTGGCGACGGCGAGGGCTGGACCCCCAGTTTCGGCGACATGGTCTGGGGCAAGGTGAAGTCGCATCCGTGGTGGCCGGGCCACGTCTACAGCCTCACCCTCTCCGACGATCCGGAGGTGCATCGCGGCCACCGCCATGGCCTCGTCCTCGTCGCCTTCTTCGGCGACGGCAGCTACGGCTGGTTCGAGCCGCACGAGCTCGTCCGCTTCGAGGACCACTTCGTTGAGAAGACCTCGCAGGGGGGCAGCCGCACCTTCCCGCCGCCGTCGCCGAGTCCCTCGACGAGATCTCGCGCCGCAGCGCGCTCGCGCTCCTCTGCCCCTGCCGTGGACCCGACACCTTCCGCCAACACAACGAGGATCGGAGGTTCCTCCTGGTGAACGTGCCCGGGTTCGACAGCAACGCCGAGTACCTCCCCGAGCAGGTGACGGCCGCGCGGGAGCGGTTCGTCCCGCAGAAGATGTATGACTTCCTGCAGAACGCTGCCGTGCAGCAGCGGGACGCGGCGGAGACGGCCGCACGGACCTTGCCTGGGATCGAGATGGCAGCGATGCTCATGGCGTACCGCCGCTCTAGGTACGAGAGGTACGACCTCACCTACGCCGAATCATTTGGGGTGGATTCGAAGAAGGCCCTTGAAGGCGAGGTCAAGGCTGAGAATGAACGGTCTCAACGAGGTATCGACACTCACATGCCCAATCCTAGTAGTACTACTATTCATTGTTTTGTTATTGTTTTTGCTATGTACTTGAACTTGATGGGCAGATTACCTGATACTAATCGTTTTGATGTGAATAGTGAACTGGATATTGGTTCTTCAAATATTTATTATTTCTCTTTTGTTGAACTGTGTGTTGCATGAATGCGAAAAATGTTTTTATCTGTATAGCCAACACTTTTTACACAAATCATGTGCATAATTGTGCAAAGCTATACTGGTAATAAATGGTAAATCCTGCATTTGACACAAGATGAAATTCAAATCAAGTAAAAGCTATACACGTACGAATATCGTTTGATCAATGAGGACTTGTTTCACACACAAGAATATGTGTATCATACGTCCATAGCTTATTGACTTATCTATCTTTCCCATCCATTTATGCCGAATACAAATATTAAAAGATACAATGAAAGTTTACCTCTCCACGATGCATATAGATTTTTAAAGCAGCAGCTTCTGTGTGCTATGATGGATTTTGGATGGATCCTGAAATGTTTCTCTTGCATCCATATATTTCCTTGATTTGGGTACTTGTTACTCATCTAGTTTCTTCTAAGGCCATGCCTTAAAATCTGGTATATTTAGGATTTGGATCTCTTTCCTGTTCCTGTGAGTGTGCATTAGTTTAACATCGCATTGCATTTCAGTTGCGTTCACGTTGTACCTTTCTTCAGCCCTTCATAATCTCGCATATTAAGGTAGAATCGCTTAGTTTCTGCAACTTGACCTTTTGTTTTTGTTGTTGGTGAGGAGTATTAGCACAATGTTTGATAAAAAGAACTGAATAAGTATACGAACACTGATTCTGAAAGAAGGTACGCTTATGTGCCTGCTAAAAACATATCGGTGATTGGTGGAGATGGACTTGGGGTACTTATATACATATTCTGGATGCACTATTTCGTTTTCATCATTGAGCAGGCATCGAGGTAAGGCGGTTGAGTTCACCTGCACACATGAAGGAAGGCATCAATTTAACACTGTACACTGTGCCTATTACTTTACATTCATAAATAAGCATGTAAATATATCTACAAGGTAGCAGTTCAAGGATGTTTATTGTCAGTTTAGACATGCATGGTCAAGTGATTATAGTAATTTTAGTAGGACTTCTCTGTTAATCGCTTAGTGGAATTAATCTGGATTTACATGACAATTATAACCTGAAAGTTATCTTGATTATCCCAAAACAATTTACATTCGAAGTATTCTTCATAGTTCTCAAGTTGAGGTCCTGCATAGAGAACCAAAATGAAGTTAACATCTGCCGACATATGCATTTTTTCCAAGATGGCGACAAAACGAATGGTGAAAGCTATATAGAGTTACTTTGGCCAGACCAGCAACAACTCTGAGTACGCTATCTAACCCCTTTGCCCTCTCCTTACCTTGATCTTCGACCACTGTACTAAACTTTGACGCAAGTTCTAAACCGAATTGAGTTAGGAGTTGTGCCAGAGGAGGATTCTATCACAAATTCTAACCGGAGCCAGGTCCACTAGTTTCCTTCACATTCGGAGCAGTTCAGAGGACATTCTATCCCAAATTCTTACCGGAGCGTGTTCCACTAGTTTTGCCTCGCATTCTGAGCAGTTCGGAGGACATTCTATCCCAAATTCTTACCGGAGCCTGTTCCACTAGTTTGGCCTCACATTCAGAGCAGTTCAGAGGACATTCTATCCCAAATTCTTACCGGAGCCTGTTCAACTAGTTTTGCCTCACATTCTGAGCAGTTCGGAGGACATTCTATCCCAAATTCTTACCGGAGCCTGTTCCACTAGTTTGGCCTCACATTCAGAGCAGTTCAGAGGACATTCTATCCCAAATTCTTACCGGAGCCTGTTCAACTAGTTTTGCCTCACATTTGGAGCAGTTTGGGCTTGCCGTTTCACCACCTGCTTCAATCAGAAGACGCCACTGAAAGCAGTTTCAGCCTGTCCTTTTAGCTGATCCAGACATGCTACAGTTACGATGAGAAGCTTATGAAGAAGTACGCATTGCTATCTTCTCCTGAACTTTATGGACCGATGATTCATCTCCAATATGAACTGTCGTAGCCATGCCAGGAAGGGGTGTTTGATGGGCTGTCCCAGTGCAGAGTAGAGCCTTCCCTCCAGAGTTGAGAGGGAATCCATATGCCATGCCCACTCGCCACAGAAGATCTTTGTGGAATCCATATGCCAATCTTGTTCGCCTGTGGACACGGATGGGTCACATTCCTACCCAAGGAAATTCAGATAGCGTTGTCAAATTGCGTTTCTCACACCAGCTGTGCTGTTTGGGGACTTGGCCTGCGGTGAACGGAGCCCTTTGCGCCTCATATCCAACTTCCGTGGGAACCTAGCTTGCCGATGGAGTTTCAGTAGAACTCATGGGGAATCTAGAATCTGGCCATCCGTCTGACCTGTTAGGAACGCAGCGTCAGGATCCCCACACCCCCCCAGCGCGAACCACCGAGCCCCACTTAGAGCCCTGTATCTTATTTTCTACTAAAACCTTGACAATATTTTAGAATTTTATGAGTACAAAATTTCAACATTTTTTAGAACTCTCTGAAAAAAAGAACGTAGTGGTGATGCAAGTCATCTGAGCAAAAGAGAGGAAAGCAAATCGCCAAGGAAATTGTAAACTAACACGTACCTGCCGTCCTGCAATTGCACGTGCACCTCATCTTTCCAGAGGTGTAGCAGGTGGGAGAAAAAAAACTATTCAGTTCAGAGAAACGTAAATATAATGCCTTAGGCCGTTTTTAGCCCCAAAAAAGTACTACCAAGTCCCCTTTCAAGGTCATTGCAGCAATTAAATTTTAGAATGATTCTTTTTTTCCCTACACACACTCTTAGGCATTCGAATGATCTACCTTTCCTACTAGATGAAAGGAGAGTTTGGAGTATAGGAAATGTGAGCTAATAAAACACACCAGTTTAATGTTGGTTTTGATAAAAAATAAATCATTAGGGTGAAATCCGATGGGCGATGGCATCCTTTATTTTGATGTTTTGCATTCTCTGGTAAGTTTAGGAGTTTAGTTTGTCACAGTTAGGTTAGGGTTCAACGGAGAGGAAAAGGCGCGCTTTGATTATGTGTGGCAATACTCAATCGTGTCTGGCAAGTGAGTAGAGCAGAGGGAGTTAATTGCATGCATGACCTAATGAGTTGGTCGAGGGTGGTCGATGGTCGGCTGCGGTGGCGATGGCACCTCTACAAGGAAAGCAAACATGCAATTCAGACGATTTTGCACAGTGACATTGGAGGGGGTGGGGGGTCTCATCGATGTTGAAGGGGAGGTGAGGAGAGTTCAGAATATATGAAGAGTGAGATAAATGAACGCATCAATTTGAATATTCACTTTGATCAAAATCATCAGTGTGAGTGAACTCCAATGGCTGTGGCATCCTTAGTTTGCCAGTTGCCTTCTTTGCTAAGCTTACGACTTTTGGTTTATCCCAATTAGGGTTAGGGCTCACCAGAGGAAAAAAAGCCACCGTTCAGTAATGCTTAGTTGCGCCTTTGGTCGAGTAGATAGAGCAAGATGGAGTTAGTTGGTTGAGGGCGGTTGGCTATGGTGGCGATGATACCTCTTATCGAGAAGCAGACACACAATCTGGAGGATCTTGCGGACAATGACATGTAGGGGTGGGAGAATGTCTTGTCAAAGCCATAGAAACACACATGTGGAGACGACGCGATGCTAAGAAAGATTGTTCGCTAATTGGTATCTGCTGGGTTTGAATCGGCTAGTTAATTAGTCAATAAATCAGTTAATCGATGAATTGGTGATCCATGGAGCATGGATTAATTGATCGGTTAATTGATTTGTTGGCTAATATTTTGAACATCGCTAAGAGAGGAGGACCGAAGTGAGCACGCTCGAGGATGGCATCAAAGCGGCGATGAGTAGGGGTGGTTAGGGTTTGGGAGGAGAGAAAATTTTGTGTGATTGTGGGTGGGTGTGATATTTTGATTCAATGGCAACAAATACTCCCTCTGTTCCACAATGTAGTGCCTATAGATTTTTTTAAAAAGTCAAAGTTCATAGACTTTGACCAAGTTTGTAGGGTAAAATATATACATCTACAATACCAAATACGTATCCCTAGATGATCACAAGACGTACTTTCATATTGTATTTGGTATTGTAGATATAAATAGTTTTTTCTATAAATTTTGTCAAAGTTTGTAAAGTTTGATTTTTCAAAAAATCTATATGCACTACATTATGGAATGGAGGGAGTAGACCGTTTGCATCATATTTGGGCCTTTGCGTTTTTAAATTATAAAAAATGGGGAGTAGTAGCATCTTTTGCATCGTGGAGGGAGAGGCTCACTCGCCCATCATGGGTACCACCAACGAAGATTGTGGCATGCGGAGCGAGCGCTCGCTTTGCTCCCACCACCAAGTTCCTTGTCGCCCGCGTGTTCCTAGGCCCCACATCTACTATACTCTTTCTGCAGAATCGAGATTTGAGCGGCGACGTGTCTACCCTTGTGACCGACTGGACCTAAACCTAGCCCCGGATTTCTTTTACCTCTCGGTCATTTTGTCACGCATGCACATGCTAATGCTAATCAGTCAGAATTATTTGCAGGTCAGACCGTAGTGTACGGCCAATTATATAAATCTAAAAATAATACTCTATTCATTTCATAATATAAAAGCGTTTCTGACAGTCATAAATTATTAAACCGAAATGCCCGAAACCGTATGAAAACAAAACATTTTTATTTGAATGGATTTTTCCCAAATGCATGCGAATTCGTCCTTTGGATCTGGTTTCCTAGTGCTACTTACTTTTGTTTTGTTAATTTTTTTTGCTTTGTTCTTGTGTTACATCTATTATTAGGAATGCGAATATAAATACGTGATCCCTTGGCATTGACTTGTTCCTGTTGCGTTTTCTCCCCATGGATGTGGTACCGCGCTGTGTGCTAACGTGTGCCGCTGGTGACATGCCTTGCAGCTCGCCCGCTCAAGGGTCGGCAGAAGGTGCCGGAGAAGGAGAACGCCCCGGCGAGGGGCCGGAGGGGCGCCGCCGGCGCAGCGGCGAGGCTCATGGAGAAGATCATGCCCGGCGCGCCAGCAATGAAGCCCAAGGCCAGCAAGAAGGACCAGTACCTGCTCAAGCGCCGGGAAGACGCGCGCGCGCCGGCGCTGCCGCCAGCCGCGCTCCCCGACGCGGCTCCCGCCCCGGACGACGGTGGCCCGCCGCCTGGCTTCCCCCCGGCTGAACCGCAGACGCCGCCGCTGCCCAGCAGCACCGGAGGCGCCGACGAGGAGGAGTTTATGCTGCAGAGACGCGCGCTCCCTCCTGCCGACCAGGCGAGCGACGGCGGCGCAACCGCGGACGCCGCTGCGCCGAAGAAGGTGGCCAAGCCCAAGAAGGCCCGCAAGCGCGACAGCGAGGAGCCGGCCGAAGACGTGGCCGCCGCCGACGGCGAGCCCAAGAAGAAGAAGAAAAAGAAAAAGCTCGCTGAACTCAACGGCGGCGTGCCCTCTGCCGCCCCCTCCGTCGACGGCGGCGGCGCTACAAAGCCCGCAGCTTTCTCACCCCCCAAGGTCGACCTTGACGGCTTAGATCTGACACAGGTAATATCCGACCTTCAAAACCTTCCGCTGCTTCCCTTCTACGGCGCCGGCAGACGCATCTCTGACGCCTCTCACTCCTTCATCCTGGCGTTCCGCTCGAAACACTACAAAAAGAGCTATGAGAACGATCCGCCGGAAGAGTCTAAGAAGGGCTTGGATAATAAGCCCAGTGTCGTTGCCGCCGCCGCCGCCGCCGTCTCTGACGGCCAGCCCCCCAAACCGTTGAAGAAGAAGCCGGTGATGAGGCCCAGCGACCCCACCAGTGCTGGCGTCAAGCGCCCGCCGTCTGACCGCCAGGAGGAGATTGCCTCCAAGAAGAAAATCAAGCTGGACAAGATTAAGACTCTGGCCGCCGACAAGAAGGCCGGGCTGGAGCAGAAAGTCGCCACCGCCACCGCAGCTGCGGGAGGCGGGACGACGGCGGCGGCTCAGCTGCCACGGGCTGGCCTGAAGGAAAAGGCTCTGGCGGCAGCCAAGAAGAAGGTGCCAGCGGCGGCGCATGTGAAGAGGACCCCGTCGCCGACGGCGCTGATGATGAAGTTCCCGCTGAATAGCACGCTGCCGTCGGTGGCCTCCCTCAAGGCGAGGTTCGCGCGCTTCGGGCCGCTCGACATCAACGGCATCCGCGTGTACTGGAAGTCCCACATGTGCCGGGTCATCTACAAGTTCCAGTCGGACGCGGAGGCCGCGCTCAAGTACGCCAAGGTCAACGCCATGTTCGGCCAGGTGGCCCCCAACTACTACCTGCGCGGCGTCGAGGGAGGGTCGGCCGGCGCCGACCCAGGGCCTGAGGCGGCCCCTCCGCAGCGCTCTGACCTGCGGCTCATGGAGACCACGCCGTTCAGGCCTGGGAGCTCCGGCAATGGCGCTCCGCTGACGCTGTCCAAGGCGGTGCCGGCGCGCATGTCCGTTGGGCTGCCCAAGTCAATCCTGAAGAAGAGCAACGACGAGGGCGGGCTGGCTGCGGCCAGCGCGCTCCGAGACTCCCCTCGGGTGAAGTTCGTGCTGGACGGTGGGGACAGCATGGTCGAGCCACCTCCATTGCCACCGAGCTTCGATGGAAACAATGGCCCGGACACTGCTGCACCAGTGAGCAAGATCGCGAGGTCGCTCGGCTTCGCTCAGGCGCCTCTGCAGCCGCCGGCACGCCCTGCGCAGCCCAACCTGCAGCCACTCATGCGCCCACAGCACCAGCAACTGCAGCCGCCACGCGCACCTGATTCACAGCCACTCCCACCACCGCCGCCGCTGCCATACCAGCCTCGCATCAACGAGCCATCGTTGTACCAGCAGCCCCGTATCAGCGAGCCATCGCCGTACCAGTCTCGCGTCAACGAGCCACAGCTGTACCAGCCTCGTCGCACGGACGCGCCGCCAATGTTCAACATGCAGCCGCCGTACCAGCCTCGCCAGAGTGACGCGCCGCCACCATTCAACATGCAGCCGCAGTACCAGCCTCGCCACAGCGACGGACCGCTCGCGCTCCCTGGACAGCCGCTGCTGCCGCCCTACCCTCCCCGTGCCGGTTTCCCCGGACAGCAGTACTCTTCCCGCTCCGACGACATGCCGCCGTCTCACTTCGACAACAACGCCGGCAGCAACGCCATGCCGGTGTGGAAGAGGGGGGAGAAGGAGTTCAATGAGGAGCTGATGAGGGTGATGCTGGGGATCGCCAAGATGGTGGAGCCATTGATGGACAAGAAGGGCAACTTCCCCTACCACCTCTTCAGCCGGTCAGCATGAGGCGGCGGCAGCTCCAGGGCAGAGCTCACTGCGTTGTATCTGACTGCTGGGTCCCCGTGGCGCTGGCAGCACAGCAAGTGCGGTAGTAGTGCTAGTGACTTTGCCTCTCGAGAGAAGGACAACCAAGATGATGCCTCTCCTGTCATGTAGTGTATAATTACCTCTTGTTTTCAACTTTGTCAGAGCGTGTATGAACTCTCTGGATTCTAGTCGTCATCAGACTGTCAATTAACAAAAGATGTGGTTAAGGACACCAAATTGCTGTTGTATGGTTTTTAAGTCGAAATTATGGGCCTGTTTAGTGTCGCAAATGCTCGAACCGAGGCCAGGGCGAAAAATTGTACTACTCCCTTCGATCCAAATTATTTTTTCTCATATGAATGTATCTAGCACTGAAATATATCAAGATATATTGAGCTACAAATAATATGGATCAAAGGGGTAGTAGGGATTCGAACATTAGTTCTTCATTAGTACTCCGCTTTGTTATTTGTATGCAAGACGATGGAGGTTCTCTAAGAGCAACTAGCACCATAGAATATGCACTGCTCCACACTTGATGATCGAATGCCCAAAAAGTCAATTTCAATTGTTTCAGAAAGATATGAAAAAAAATGTGAATGTTCACAAGACATGTGTCAACAGCCTATACAAAATTTCAAATCCAACCTTGAAATACACATCGAGAGAAAAAGAAGACAAATTCAACATGAATAGTGCCATTGAAAGACAAACAAAAATGGCGCTGTTCACTTCTAGATTTATCTTTCTTTTTTCAACGTGTATTTTAAATTTGGATAATAAAAAAGACCAACCAGCATAGCGGGGGTAAAGTTTCAACTTCTTCTTACCTAGCCCTCCCTCTATCTTAATGGTGATGCGGTCTGTACCAGTTCTGCAGGCACAAAAACCTACTGGAAATCTATCCATTAACGACCCTCATTGCGTATCCAGCCCCTCCATTTCGTGCCTCGCCCACTTGGTTTCAGCCATGCACATTCTTTTCTGCTGCCTTGCGACCACACGTCTAAAACAGACAATGATAGGTCTATTCATTCGATGCTTGAGATCATATCTATAATGGTTTCACGTCAAACTTGTACTATTACTCATGTTAGTCGTAGTCATAACACAATTAGTCACCCTTTAGCAATTCTTGCTCATGTGCATGGTAGAACTGTTGTTTGGTTTAGATATGGTCTTTCCAATACAGTCAAACTCTGTAATGCCGAATGTAAACCCGACAGATAATGAGTACTAGAAGAAAAAGGCGCGCTTTGCCGCACCCGAATTTATTCAGATGTAAACCAGGGGGAAAAATGTAGTATTTGAAATCTGAGATATATTTATAAATTTCTCTAATTTTGATATAAATCAATATACAATGAGTACACAATATACATTCATCCACGCACAATATGTTTTGCTCAAACTGACATCCTCATGATAACAACAATGAAATATTTGTCTCGATGATAATATTATCAAACATTTGGTCTGACAAACAGAAGCTCATCGCACCATCCTCTATACCACTAAGCTCTCTAATTTTAAAGGTCCCACAATCAATTGAAGTCTCCAATTTGGAATTGGCTATCCAATTTTGACCAGGTCAACAATTTCACAAGGAGCTCTCAATTCAATTTTTTAATACACTATGCTTTCCAATTTTGGAGCTCTCCCATTCGTTTGAGGTATACAGTTTTAATCCTTGACTTGACTTGGTCAATCCTTAGTTGTGACCCAATAAAATCTCTAACTTCATTAAGCTCTCTAATTTTCAAGAACCCCATTCAATTGAGATCTTCAATTTGGATTGGATACACAGTTAATTGTGTCGTTGGCCTGGGTTTTATGGTGTGATCTCTCAATGAATGGGCCCCTTGCTAAGTGCTTAGGTGATGTGGGCCTTCTTGACAAAAGAAAATGTCAACTATGACACGTTTAGCATAGCACATCACATGCTGCCAACAACATAAGTAATTTTCTAATGTATTTGTATTAATTAAATGACATCCTCCAGTCACACGGTTAAAAAGACCCACCCAAACACCAGAATAAAAAAAATGAAAAATGATACACTCACGGACGATTCACTATGAATTGGTCATAGCAAACACTCTCCCACCAATTCATCTGTTGGGCCACTCTTTCCCTAATTTCCAACCATAAATTAACACATTTATCTGTAACCATGATTTTGTAAAGTCTGTCCATAGGTGTAGCATCTTTGATAAAAAAACACACTCTATTGTATCCCGCACACGCCAAACCAACTATCACGTAAATAATTTTCGCAACTTAAAAAATTTATCACGTAAAAAGAATATGTACAACTCTAAAAACATAAGCGGCGCAGCAAAGCGCACACTGCCCTACTAGTATAATATCAAATGGGCTTCCCTAGAGTGATTGTTGTCGTCCATGAACTGAACAAAAGATGCAATTTTATAAAGAAAAACAATATCTAATATAGATTTCAATATCCCAAACATTTACAAGCAAACAGTACACACCTTCCATAATCTAAAGTTTGTAGGATTACATTTTCTTAGATGGACAGTGACCACGATCCTTTTAGACAGTGATCTAACTTCCTTTTTGACAGACCGAGGCAAATGCATTAAGAAGGATTACCAGTAGAAAAGTCTTTCACTAATATGTCCGTATACATAGATAAGTAGGAAACAAATGTGTCAATATCAACTGAGATGGCCAGAATATTAGTAGGGATGCAAGAATCTTTTCTTGACATCTCACTCCACATACTATTATTCTAAAGATGATGCTTCAGAATCATTAGCGCTATACTAGTGAGATGCGTTGATCATTGTGTCAATAAAAACAGGAAACTATTTTTTAGGGAAAAAACAGGAAACAGTTGTGCCAACATGTAGCAAGCTAACTGTGATGTTAACCACATGTGGTTTAAATGTATGTTGAATCCCATTAGCCAACTCTTAGTACAAGGAAAATATTTCTTTATTCTATATAAGTATCTGACAATTACCATCAATAACAAATATATTTAGCCTTCATGCCAGTTTTCGTCCCACATAAGAAAATACATTACCATCAGAAGGAAAGAGCGCCCTGGACCACCACCAAAGCGACCCCGCTCATACAATCCCTATATTATAGTTGTCCGCGACACCAATTGAAACAAAGAGACAAAGTCCACATGCGGACACAAAAAGAAGAAAATGTGAAGGACGCACCATGCCAGTCAAACGATGGGAGGAAGATGGAGCAGTCCATACAAAAACCACCACCAGACACATTTTGCTTTGCAACCCAAAATTTATAGATCACTGCACATGAAACTACACATTAATTCAAAATATACACTATAGTCCGTAGTATAGCTCCCATTTGAAGCAGACCATATGGAACAGAACCCCTCAATTAGTAAGGTTCAAAACCCCCTACCCTTACATTGCCCAAAGTGTAGAAGCTCAAACTTTAGGGTACCAACATCAACCTTAATATGCAATTTACAACTTATATCTACTTGCGCCTTCATTTGTACATAAGGATGGGTCAATTATAACCTAGTGTTGTTCATCTTGATGCTTCTCTGTAACCTGACGGACCATTCCAGACTGAAATGCATGAAGGTACTGGTAGGTAATGTACCTCTATCTCGTCATCATGTATTGCTCTACAATTACAGTATTTGTTCATACAACAGAAATAGATGCAGGTGTCTCGAAGAAGATAATCACAAACTTCACAATCTATCATGAAGATGTGTTCTTCTGCTTCTTATAAACCTAATCGGCACCCGACGCAAGACCATCCCGAGGGGGGTCCATGGTATGGAGGTTATCATTCTGTATTAGCCTCCTTGGATTCTTGGTCGTTGTTGGATATGTGCATGCGACTCACAAGTTTATCAGCAAAAGGTAGTGGGGGCACCTACCAGTCGTAGTCCCTTTTGTCCCCTACATCAGAGTGGAGGAATTCGTCAGCTCCGTCGGGCGCCCTCCTGAACCCGCCGACCATCATGTATGCTGCCGGTGCTGCCTTTGGTTCTATACCCATAAACACACATCGGGGGTAAGCTAGGGTTTTCACGAAAGAAAAAGAAGCAGCAGCAACAGGGAAACAAATGGGTGTGTCAGAGCTCGTCCTTGCCTGCTGGTGGTGGCGGTAGGAGCTCATCCCAGGCCGCGACGTCGCGGGAGAGCAGCATCCCCTTATCGCAGCGACAGCACATCTCGACGCAAGCTCCTTCCTCCTTGTCATTCTCCCTGATGACCACCCCCAGCGCCTCCACTCCATCCCAATCTAGAGGCCCTGCAGCAACATCATGGTGGGTTCAGGGAAGAGAGGCTTGTGGTGGTGCGCCCCGTAGGCTCCGCCTACCAATCTGAAGACCCTCCACCACCAACAACAAGGCCCACAACCTACAGCCATTCGGCCTACCCGGGAGACGGCCAAGTCAGAATTGAGCATCAAATCGAAATCGACGACCTCAATCAATTCTCAGTGCTCCAGCCCCTAGGGAGCTTAGTGAATTAAGGGATTACAAAAGTTTGCTGGCAAAAAGGAAAAAAGCTTCACATCACAAAAGGCTCCTTTATACTTTTTCTTTTTTAGGGCATGGATACTCTCATATGCAACGAGAGTGTTATTTGTGATTAAGCGGACCCGGAACGAACGTAGTGTGTTCTTCTCCGATCACCTCATCGAACGAATCTCCGAACCTGCAGAGATCAGGACATAGTGCAATAGGGCGATGTTGACAAATCAATTGTGGGTTAGGAACCTTTGGGATTAGAGCAATAACACTGTCATTTAGTCCCAATGGGAGCTCACCCTTTCTCTCCTAATACTTTCACATGCAGTTCTCAGACATGTTTTCAAAAGAGAATGTATGCCAGTCTTTTTACACATACAACTAGTGCACCGGAAATTGGAAAAAGATAAATGTAAGAACGTCTGGACTAGACCAATATGCTACTTTGGGCTAAGATGGGGCCTTGAGGTTTGCTGGTGGGCCAACGAAGTAGGGGCCGGGTGCTCAAAGTCCATGAGAGAGGCATGCATGAGACAACGATCCACCATCCATACCATTCTGTAATAAAGGGGCTATTGATTCTCGTGGTACGTCATTAAAACTGCCCCAAAAAATACAAAATATTACTTCCTCCGTTCCTAAATGTAGGGTGTATAGTTTTTGGCATAAAAATTAAAGAACGCACACGGAGGCAAAATTTCACAAGTTTGGGGCAAGTTTACACCCGACTAATTGACATGAGAAAATAGAGGAGCTTGCATGATATAAGAAAATGTAATCAAATCCTAAAAAGAATTATCCAAACGAGTGTTGCAACGCAATACACCTTATATTTTGGATTTTTTTTCAAAAATTTATACACCTTATATCAAGGAATGGAGGGAGTACTCATTAATGCCACCTATAAGTGACAAAAACTGGTTTGCAGGGAATCCCCGCCTGGGTTGGCCCAAGCATAGGGACATACTATACTGTGCTCTGCGCGCTGGAGAAGACACAACGCGCCCGTTTGGGCCGGCCCATGTGCGGGCGTCTATTTTTTTTGTTTTGATTTTTATGTTTATGTTCTTTTATTATAAATTATTTGGAACTTCAAAAGACATTTAAAATTTTAAAAACTTAGAACTTTTAAATAAAATGTTCAAGAAAACATACAAAGTTTGTGAATTCAAAAAATGCTCGGGATTATGTTCGCATATAAAAAATATTCCGAAATTTTGAAACAAATGTTCATAAAATCAAAACAAGCTCATTATTTTGAAAGAAGTCCGTGTATTAAAAATTATTAATGAAATTGAACAAAATGTTTGCTAATTCAAAAAAATTTCCTGCATTTTAAAAAAAGTCCTAAAATTTTAAAAACAGTTATTGAATTACAAAAGAGTTTATTGATTCATAAAATGTTTGCTGATTCAGAAAATGTTCATGCATTCAAAAAATGTTTGTGAATTTTAAAAACATCCACCAATTTTGAAAAAATGTTCGTCTATTCTAGAATTGTTCGCCGATTCAAAAGAAAATGCTTAAAAACCGTTTGCAATATAGAAAATGTTCACAAATTTATTTTTTAAATAGTAAAAAATGTTCACGATTTTTAAAAATGTTCATGAATGATCGAAGGTATGTAGTTAAACAGTAATGCTTATGAGTCTTTGTGACTATATACCCGCGTGAATTTTGAAGAATTAACTGTTGAGATGTATCGAAATATTTTAGTACGTTTTTTTTATAAAAACGCTTCTTGAAATTCAGAATAATTCTTTGAATTACCATGTTTTTTGACAACGCGATATTGTTTAAAAATGTGAACATTGCTTCAATTTATGAATAAATTCAAAAAGAAGAAACATTTTTTTGCATTTGTGAATAAATACTCAAAATCATGCGATGAGATGTGAACGAAATGTGATCATCGCCATTGAAGATTATGATTTTTTTCCCGTCGTGACGCACGGGCCCTTTGCTAGTCCAGACTAAAAAGAACATCCACACCACCCCCTGTCTAATATGCAAACATGTATCTGACGGTCGATCTAACTATCCAAACACAAACACAAGTTTTTTTAACACTATGCAAACACAAACGCTCATACACAAGTTTTTTTAACAAAGATACAAGTTGATTCACCCATCAACCGTCAACCGATGTTCTAAGATGATCAACTAACTCATGCGCATGTTGAGAAAACGGGACCATTATTTGAGCAAACATGTACTTCCTTCGTTTTATTTACTTCGCATATTAGGGTTGACTGAAGTCAAACTTACTAAACTTTGACCAAGTTTATAAAAAAAAATATTTACCATAATAAGTCTATATGAAGTGGAAGTACATTCAATAATAAATCTGCTGATATTGATTTGTTATTGCATATGTTAATATTTTTGTATATAAATTTTGTCAAAATTTATAAAACTTGACTTTGATCAAACCTAATACGCAAAGTAAAGAAAACGGAGGGAGTATCTGACCGACGATCAACCCATCTTCTTGGACCAACTCGAAAAATAGAAAAGAAAAATGACTCTTCGATCGACCAAACCCTAGAGAGAGAGAGACTCTTCTTCCATGGCCGATGGCGGTTCTTCTCCCGTGGCGGCTGCGGCGAGAAAGTGGGAGTGGGACCAGGAAGAGTATCTGTGCGAGCCAGCGGAGTATTCCGTGGACCCGCGATACAGCGAGTACGACCCCAAGCAGGGTTGTTTCATATGCGTCCACTACTTCTTTGACGACAAACTCGACCTGGACGAGGAGTGTACGTTCCCATTCAATCCAATCCAATTCCCCTTATTCTAGTTCATGATTATGTTCGGCTAAACCTATTTTGGAGCAGATTGAGGTGGATTTTGATTTATAGCGGATTTAATCCTCCCCAATCCACTCAAATCGCCCCTTGCAACCAAACAAGCCTGTCGATCCTTGTTGCCTTCATTAATCGTTATGCCTGTTTAGTTCATGCTTTTTCTTTTGGTATTTCAATTCAAACACCAGCCAGTCAGTATCACTTCATTCCTCAAAATCAATCATCTGAAGGTTGCATTCACTTCCTACTACTAGATTTATTCGGAAGCAAAGGCTGCCACTTTCAAATTCATTCCTCAATTAGCCTCTGTTTCACTGTTTGGACGCCCACTCCTTTTAATTACTATCTACTGTGTTACTATGCAAAAGATGACAGCACAACCTGCCTGGATTGGTTTTCAATGGATCTGTTCCAACCAATTTACACCTACATACATACTCTTGCTTTTACTCTCTTTGGTTGATTGAGATGAGCTTTCCTCTCGTTTGACAGCACCTGCTGGCCCCATGCGACATACTGGTATAATCTTCAGAGAGGGGTTCCCGCTCGCAAACTCGGTCAATGTTGTCTCCATCAAGATTTTTTCCTCCGACTATGGCTACCCACTCAATGTCTATGGTACCATCATAGCCAGGGACAATCTTGATCAAAAATGTGTCTATGTATTCCGGCGCGACCAGGATGATTGCCAGCTCATCAGCTCAAAGGTTTTACTGCCATTTGCCTCATTGCTACAGACACATAGTACAACATGTCAATGTGTATTTTCTTGTACTGGTACTTCCTCATATCAGTCCTTTGATTTACAAAATAAAAAAAACCTTTGGCAAATTGACATGTACTCCCTCCATTCGGAAATACTTGACGTGATTTTAGTTCAAAGGTTGTAGATCACAAAGACCTAACCTACCTACTGTACATTGGTACCAGCATTGAGGTGACGACACTGAAGAGGGTCTTATTCTTTGGCTCTTTATTGTTTGATAAGCCTAGCTAGTTTGTTGATTACCTGAAACCCTGACAACAACCAATATCATCCATGTCTAATAGTACGTGGGCAGTCTCATCAGATCCTATCATATCACATTCTATCCTCTATCCTTGAATGACATCCTACCCAGTTCTTGAGGACTTAGATTTCAATTTTGGACATGGACAGAAACTGATGCATATCATCACTCAAGTGAATCGTCACCCTTTCACCTTCACCTTGAGAGCACCCTCTTTTTCTTTTTGAGGAATCACCAGGGGGGGGGGGGGGGGGGGGTGGAACCCCACCTGTATGTATATTACTCAAAGGCCAGAAAGGGCCATGGGAGATTACAAGGTCACGACAAGCCGTGAGGTAAGGCACAACAGCCAGGAGTTAGCAGCTGCCTTGTCAGCCGGGTCTCTGAATCGGTTATTACAAATCTCTAGGTCGTTACAAATGTTCCTCACAGTGAGGAGAGCAGAGTGCATTTCGCTATGGAAAGCGGCAGCGTTTCTGTTGTCCCATATTTTTGATAGTATCATGAGCAACACTTCAGGCCATACACGACCATTCAGATTATCGGGGATTGGTAGTAGCCACAGGTCTTGAAATCTTGCAGTCGGGGAGAGGCCCAGCCGTTCCCAGGTCCGAACCGCATGCGGACAGAGGAGGAACAGGTGGGCAGTATCTTCAGAGGGGCCGCCACAGCGTGGGCAGGAGGCATCGGGGACGATTGTTTTGTGAAACAAGTTGCACTTGGTGTTCAGCCGTCCACGGAAAAGCAACCAAGCAAAGATTTTGAGCTTGTGAGGGGCTCTGGACCTCCAAATTAGGGCAGCATGGTCGTCCTCGATGTCTTCATGAAGGAGCAGTTGATACGCCTTCGTGAAGGAGTAGCCCGTGCCATGGATCAAGAACCGCTCGTCTGGAGCATTAGTATGTCTTTCTCCTTGAAATTCTGCATGTCTTTCTCCTTAAAATTCCAACTTCAGAGAGGGATGCATGATTTTTGTTGTCGCGGAGGGAATACAGGATGCATACCTGTTGCAGGTAAGGCACGGTTTAGCCAACTGGCCATGGTTTGTACTAGAAGAGTGATGAAAGCCAAGGTTCAACACAGCACGCACAAAAGATTTGGTGTAAAAGTCTAATAAACTTCCCCCAAAGTTTGAGGATGATACAATTAGGGACCTGACAGTAGCAGCGTACAAACAATTCCCATGGATTACAGTAGCTCAGAATTCAACTCCTCCGAATGCAACATGCTGGGCTTTATCACACGGTCATACACAGAGTAATGGTGCTGTATTACAGATTTAAGACAGACATACATGTAATCATGCAACGCTGTTGGGAGCAATATGCTAGTAGCTGACGATTCAAGAGATGAATTGAATCTTGGTAGAATGGTAAAGCGGCAAAGGCCCAGGGATGGGGATGACACTTGACGGGCAATGCTGCAAAACAATGCTTCTTCTTCTATGTGTATGGTTCTGGCATTGGTTGCACAGATCAGGTGATACACCAGTATGATGTATCTCTACAGCTTGTCTTAAGATGAGTCTGTTGTCGACGGAGAACTGCTTCCTCATAAATCTGCAGGCCGTGACGTTGATCTAGTGTTGTATGACAAACCACTGTTAGGCTGACTCAACTACTATATCCAATCATGTGGAAGTCCAATTTACACCTACATACATACTCTTCTTTTTACTCTCTTTGATTGATTGAGATGAATTTTCCTCTCGTTTGACAGCACCTGCCAGTCCCATGCGACATACTGGTAAAACATTCAAAGAGGGGTTCCGGCTCAAAAACTCGGTCAATGTTGTCTCCATCAATATTGTGTCCTCCGACTATGGCTACCCACTCAATGTCTATGGTACCATCATAGCCAGGGACAGTCTGGATAGAAAATGTGTCTATATATTCCGGCGCGATCAGGATGATTGCCAGCTCATCAGCTCAAAGGTTTTACTGCCATTTGCCTGATAGCTACAGACACATACTCCCTCCGTTCCAAATTACTCGCCGTGGTTTTAGTTCAAATTTGAACTAAAACCACGGCGAGTAATTTGGAATGGAGGGAGTACAACATATAATGTGTATTTCTTGTACTGGTATTTCCTCATATTAGTCCTCTGATTTACAAAATAAAATAATTGGTGATTTCCTGACGGAATAAATTCTGAATGTTGTATGTCAGTAATTCTGATTTAGGTTTTGTATGTTATACTTGAATAACGGGTCTCTGGTTTTGCATCTGTTCCATATGATGTTGATTTTAAGATACTTCAGTTAGTTGTCTTATAGCGAATAGTGTTAGGAGCAAGGGGTTTATCACTTGCGTGCCTCAGTTTATGGTTCTACAGCAATCTGCACAATAAGAAAAGGAGTACAAAAAATACATCAGCACAGATGTAGCATAATTTTTCTGAGTGTAATTACCTTGTTTCATCATTCAAAACATAGCTAAAAATGAACCCCAAAGCAAGGGTAATTCAATCAATCCCAGAAACAAGCATCTTGAATTTATCTATTCAAATTGATCTTGCAGGATGATTCATTGATTTTGACTGGTCCCAAGAGAGGATTCATGGTATGCGATGATATATTCTTCGAAATCAATCTGAAGGTGAAGGATGTGCATGGGAGGACTGTCGATGATGATAGACTCGGTAAAGGCCTGATGGAGGTGGATGCTATCCGCAGGCTGGAATATAGTCCCAGATATGTGGTTGATACAGAAACACTTGTCAGCATGCACAGCATATTGGATTTAAACTATACATTCGTAAGGAGGTCGGTGGAGGGCACTGTTGAGATCAAGATCCTTCAGGGACCTGATAAATTCCATGGGAAGATTGTTGCTTCCACTACCAGCATTCCATGCGACATTGTGCTACATGATAGCAAAGTGAGTGGTGCCCTAACTGCAGGTGACAATGGAGTCCTACAAACGGCGCGGCGCATAGTAGGAGTCTCTGTTGATGAGATTCTGGTGTTGACTGTTGCTGCTGCTGTTGGTGATGATGAGTTATCTGTCGGCACTATTGAGTTTACTCCAAGGCGCAATGATTACGATGATGGGAGTATCACCTCCGGGGACTACAAGATGCTTCTGAAGGTCACTTGGGCGATTATGTAACTCTTAGTTATTCAGTTGTGGCAGTCTGCCAGATTCTCTAGTTCCTTTTGATGTAACGAAGCTTCATTATGTGAACCAGTCATGGTACATGATCAAACAATATATGTTCCAGCGTGTATTGTATCGGACTCTTCTGTCTGATGTAAGCTAGTTTTACTGGAACTGCTTGTGGTACAATTTAAGAGTTATACTCCCTCCGTCCCATAATATAAGATGTTTATTAGAATCAATATGTGTACATTGGTTGTAGTAACATCTAATATTATGGGTATATTGATTGTCATAACATCTTAAATTATCGGATGGAGGGAGTAGTATTTACTGCCATCCTAAAAGTAATGTTTGTACGAAGTTTTTCGCCTTGTTGAATTGCAAGATGCAGTAACAAGAATACATTTATGTGTCTATGCCTTGTTGAATTGCAAGATGAAGTAACAAGATCTTGAGACCTGTGTCTTAGAATCGGATCGCCTGTGTTGCAAGTTCAATGTCTATGAAGACTATCAGGCTGTAATATATTTTCTAGTGAACTAATCACCTTTTTATTTCTATATTTTTTGTCAGAATCAAGAGCTCAGTAGTAGCTTTCAGTTCTTTGGATTCCTTCTCTTTGCATCCAACTTGGCTGCGCATTATTGTGCAAAGGAAGTGGTTCTGAATAGTATCTGAGTCAAACCTATAGCAGACTTTACCCCTTGAAAGTGCGTTATATCGACTAGAGGGGGGGTGAATAGGCGATTTTTATGAATTCTTCACTGAGGAATTTGCCGGTGAGGAAATTCCTTAGCGAAGAACTACTTGCAGCGGAATAAGTACTCGAAGTAAGCATAACAGATTACAAGCATAGTCATCATGATGAAATGAAGACAATCACAGAGTACGTAAAGCGTAATCACAGGATAACACAGGATGAAGACAAACAGATCAAGAAATTGAGCTGAGGAAATTGAGAAAGTCTTGATCAAAGTCTTCAAACACAGATATGAACAAATACTCAACACAAGAATGAGGAAATGAAAGGGTTGAGGAAATAGAACCAGTTAGGTTGGTGAAGACAATGATTTGGTAGACCAGTTCCAACTGCTGTCTCGGTTATGCGTCTGGTTGGAGCGGTGAGTATTTAAACTCGAGGACACACAGTCCGGACACCCGATCATCGAGCACGCAGCTCGGGACACCAAGTCCTCACCGTATTCTCCTTGAACTAAGGTCACACAGACCTCGTCCAATCACTCGTGGTAAGTCTTGAGCGACTTCCAAACCTTCACAGACTTGGTCACTCGGCGATCCACAATTCCTCTTGGATGCTCTAGACCATGACGCCTAACCGTCTGGAAGAAGCACAGTCTTCAAAGGTAACAAGCGTCGGATCCACGCAGGATCAATTTCTTCGATGATGCTCAATCACTTTGGGTTTGTTGGGGTTTGGTTTTGGGTTTTTCCTCACTTTTGGGTTTTTCCTCACTTGATGATTTTCTCTCAAAGTCCTCGGAGGATGGGTTGCTCTCAAATGACAAGTGTCAAGTTCTCTCGGAGCAGCCAGCCGACTAGTGGTTGTAGGGGCGGCTATTTATAGCCTAGGGAGCAGCCCGACATGATAAGACATAAATGCCCTTCAATGATATGACCGTTAGGTGGATAAGATATTTTGGGACAGCCGGCGTGCAGCACAGCAACGGTCGGAAATTTGACTCTCAAATTCCTCAGGGCTATCATGTTCCTCCTTTGTGTAGGCAATTCAGACCGGCGAATTCCTAACTCCTCGGTCAACAAATTCCTCGGTGACCGGAAGAGCTTCGTCTCTATCATCAAGAAATTGACTGAATCGTATGAGATTTCCAAAAGCTTCACTCGAAGGGATTGGTAGGTGTAGGATTTTGAGTTGAGCATCAAATGGAAATTTTTCCTTAGTATTTCCTCGACCCCCTTTAACGAGACGGTGTTTCCTATGACTCAAGAAAGAGAAAATGAAACTACGAAAACAAAAGTCTTCACGCTTCATGTTCCTCAAATGAATACCAAGTCTTCAGGGTCACACCAATTTCTTCACTTTCAAAGTCTTCAGAAAGTCTTCAGAATATCAAAGTCTTCAGATGAAGAACTTCATTTTTAGGGTCGACTTTCTCTGTAAATATCAAACTCCTCATAGACTTATAGACCTGTGTACACTCACAACGCATTAGTTACTTAACCTATAAGTCTTCAATACACCAAAATCACTAAGGGGCACTAGATGCACTTACAATCTCCCCTTTTGGTGATTGATGACAATATGGGTTAAGTTTTCAACGAGGATAAACATATGAATTGTAAATACTGATAATGAGGAATTTGATTGCAAGATATAGAAGAACTCCCCACGAAGATGTGCATAGTGAGGAATTTGCTTTTGAGGCAATGCACATTTGAAGAATTGAATCATGGAGATCTCCCCCTATATCTTGTAATTCATACACGCATTTAACATATAATATGAAGAATTTGAAATGCATGATGAAATATGGTGCTTGATGTTATGCAAAGTAACGCATCAAGAATATCGAGCTCAAATCGATTTGCTATGAAGATTTTCAAGGAGCTCACGAGAATCGTAACATAGAGCAAGAGCATAATGCATCAAAAGTATCAAAGCACCATCGGGTTTAAGATTACAACTCGATCCAATAAAAGGTTTCAAGAACGAGAGTTGTAACTTAATAAAATACGGTATATAGACAAAAACTAGACCCGCTTGAAGACTAACTCAAATTTCTCCCCTTTGTCATCGAATGACCAAAAAGGATCGAACCGAGGACTAACGCTCTTGAAGAATTTCAAGTTGAAGATGGAGCGCCTTGACATTGTCGGGGTTGTTTGTTGAAGTAGGACCAGCCAGCGGTGTCTTCCAAGTCTTCATATTCATCGGTGTCGCGAGATGAAGAATAGGAGCTGGCCACCAAGGAAGGAACTTTGACCTTCTTGAATTTCTTCGAGGAGGTGCGGACCGATCAAATTCTCCCTTGAGACCCATTGAAGTCAGTTCTTCTTCCTTTGTAGACATGTGAAAGAACAGCCCAGTGCGCTTGAAGGTTTCATGAAGGTAGTAGTGGTTTTTCTTCACTTTGCATTGTGTGTTGAGGTCATGTTGTAAAGAAGAGTACCAAATTGACGCTTGACCCACTTATGATTACGATCAACCTTCCGATGAAGACCGAGGAGTAACTCACGATCGATCATCACCACAGGTGCGATAGCTTGAGGATTTTGCTTGGTAGAGGTATTTGCGGCCGAGTCATGTGTGGCGTAGTCATCATTGGTGGAGTAGGATGCTTTGCTTTAAACTGTCCATCCAATGGACGAATGCCTTCATCGATCACAGATGGCCTTGCCCTTGTCATCACCGAGGTAATTGTCCGCTTGAGGACTTCAATCGAGGGCAAGTAGCTGCAGTGGTCCAAAGTATCGACTTTGTAATTGAGTGAAGACCTTGTCCTGATGAATCTCATAATCCAAAGGCGCATAAGGCTTCAGCTCAAATGGTGACATAGCAATGTTTGCCAGAGTCCTCATGAAGAAATCATGGAAGTTGACGGGAACGCCATGGATGATGTTGAAAAGCATATTCTTCATGATGCCAACGACTTCTTCATCATTCGAGTCGTGACCTTTGATTGGACTCATTGTCTTCGTCAGAATACGATAGACTGTCCGAGGCACATATAATAATTCCTTGACGAGGAATTTGGTACTTGGGGCCTGCCTTGGCTTCAAATGCTTCATCAGCACTTGCATATAGTGATTTGTAAGTTACGGTTCGTCATAGATCTGACGTGCACCATCAAGTGGAGGACTGAGTGGTAGGGCAAGAAGCAATTCAGTTCTTTGGTGCCTTGTAGTGAGTATTTTCGGTCATCCAATCTAAGACCCATGAGTTCACGTCTTGACGTCTCCGGTGATGTGCAAGTGTTGCATAAAATCAAGAATTAGCTTTTCATTCCGATCCACGGATATCGGTCAGAAATTTAGAAGTCCTGCATCATGAAGAACACCGAGGACTGGCTCAAAGCTGGCGGTGACTCCATATCCACATGAGGAATATGAGCATGATCAAGATTTTATCCTTGTTGAAGAGCACCGAGGAATAGAAGTTGGCTTGGCCGGCAGTCCGTGCGCCTCTTCCTAATGCGAGCGTAATCATAAGGATTATATTCAGTGAAGAATACGTGCTCGGCAAAGAAATCTTCAGCCTTGAACTTTTGCTTGGTTGAGAACGGATTCTTTTGCTTGGGTAGAGGGGTGTCAGTGAGTTGCATCACCACCTCAGGAATCGTAAGTTCAGATTCTTCAGGCTGAGGAATTTCTTGTTCCTCAACAGTGCGATCGAGGATTAGCAAGAAGACAGCTTCATCAGCACTAGTGGCTGGAATTTCTTCATGCACGTAACCATGGGTTGATTTTCTTGAGTCGATTCGGACTGTTTGTGCAGGGACCGAGGAATCTGTTGGAGCGGGTGAAGAGAGGAGTGTTGGGATGCCGACTTTCCCAAAAGTCATCATTGATCACTGTGGTGCATCCAATATCCACATCTTCATCTTCAATTTCCTCGACCACCGGCTGAGGAATTTCATAGTCCGATGAGTGAATAACTGGGGTTGAAGGGATGGACTCCACTTCAATTTCTTCATCAAGCTGCTCTGACGAAGCGATGGTGATGTTCTTCATTGGATCCGATTGGGATCTCATAGTCTTCTCCAAAAGGAACAACTTCCTTTGATGGTATGGAGGAAACTGGAACAGCATCAATTGGATTTTTGAATGAGCTGGTCATTGGCTTCATTTTCTTCACAGCCGAAGAATCTGACGCGGTGATGCTTTCCTTTTCTTCACAAAGAGCTCGTTCTGAGTCTTGGTTTTCTTCACATCGAGCGGATGGAAGAATTGGAGTTGGAGTTGGCGCAGGAGGAGCCGAGGAATTTGGTTCGGTTTCTTGAGAGCAAGCGATGCAGTTCCTCTGTCTTGAGCAATTTCTTCAGCGCACCACTAGTGGGTGCCTGGCAATTTCTTCGGGGTGGAATGGGATCATCAGCCACGGAATCAACGTTTTCATCGGTGAATTTGAGCGTCATCGTGATCTTTGGCATTTTTCTTCAAGAGGGCTGAGCCGAGGCTCCGACTGAGGAATTTCATGTTGCATTGAGACGCAACATTTGTGAGTTTCTTCGTCGAGTTGTGAATCGACCTTGGCTCCTTGCCAATCGGCATAGTATGAATCAAGTTTTTGCTGAGGTTTTGAATTTCAGTCCGGACCTGGAGAAGCTCCTCAGGTGTCATCTTGACAACGTTTTTCTTCAGGAACTTCTCCTTCCTGTATTGAGCCTTTTTGATTTCCCTCGCCTTTTCATACTTCCATTTTTCTTCAGCTATGAAGTGAGTGAAGGTCAGGCAGAGGGGTACTGGGATCATTGTGCCAGAGATCAATAAAGTCGAGGACTTTCTTCGGGTCCAATAGCGATGCTTACAGATGTACCTTTGGCTCTAGCGGCCCTTACTTGACGGTCTCGATGATTCCATGAGTTCTTCATCGGATGCCTCATCATCGATGGCACATGGAATGCAACCATTTTCTTCTTTGGGCTAGGCCGAGGACCTCGCCCAAATTGTTGCTTTGGTCTTCGGTGAGTCGGACCAGATTGAAGAAATGGGAGCTGCTGAGAACTTGCGAGAGACGCTGAGGCAATTGAAAAGCCAGCAGTCCTTTGACATGTAGCTAGGTGCACGAGGAACCGAAGGTTTTGACGGAGCTGTTGAGGACTTTGGTGGAAGCGGCAACAGTTTGAGGAATTTGCTTGGAAGGTGTTGCTGAGGAACTTGGCCGTGAGGGCGCAGATGATGAAGCACTTGGCTTATGAGCAGGCTTCTTTTGCATTGATTTCCTCGGTTTGACCGAGACCTCTGTGGCAGTAGCAGCGGCAGAATCCTCATTGAATTTCTTCACTGCCTCCTTTGCTTGCTTTGCCAATTTTGCTTGGCGTTTAGCCCATTCCTCGGGAAAGTCCTCACCTCGTTTGATGCTTGTGGGATCAGCTATTTGGCCAGTGCCAAAAGGAGCTCTTGGGCATGGAGGATTAAGAGCGAATTTCTTCATGTACTTAGGAGTTACATATCTATATTCCTCCATTCCCGTGCCCATCTCCGTTCAATCTTACGAATACGCACCTTATGCGTTGATTTTTGCTTTCTTCATCCGGTGTGCGATGAGTCGGCATATATTTCCTCGGGGATTTCAAACGTAGTCATAACCTCGTGTTTCTTTCCTCCCTTCGTGGCTTCTTACCATCTGCCATTTTCTTGATTGAGGAAATTGAACAATTGAGTTCTCTCAAGAAGTGTGCAGTTTTCTTCGAGGAACGCTGCAAATGAGTTAAGTTGATGAGACCCTAGGGATTCAGCAATGACATTTGTACCTGTGAACAGAGTATAGGTGCGAGGAATTTGGAGAGGTCATATGCGTTCTCGTAAGGTTTTTAAAAAAAGTTTTGAGGATTTGACCGGATGAGCCTTGAAGAATTTTACTAAGCGTTCTTTGTCTTAGGTTCCAGAGTTGTATAGATCGAGGATCCACACAATTGAGGAATCTTGAAGAAAATCATAGCTTAGAGAAACGAGTCAAGAGATTTGAGGTGTTCATATGTGTGAAGATTTGAGGAATAAACACCTTTGAAGAATTTGAAGAAAATTTGAGAATCAAAGCGAGTAATAAAAGTAACTTTTAATTACCCGAAGTGAAGAACACGACGAACTGAGAAGAACAGTTGGGAAGTTCGTCCGTTCAGATCTTCCACGCCCTAACTTGGCGGAGGAAGACAGCTACGGCGACGGCGGAGTGAAGATTTCCGCGGTCGGCGCGAGTACGTCGGCGACGAGGTCAAGGCAGTGAAGCTTTTCCTCACCGGCGACGATGGAGTAGCGGCGGCGCTAGGGTTTGAGGAGCTCGGCGGGAGAGAGAGGTCGAGCGAGTAAAAGAGTGAGGAAGGGAGAGGGATATTTATAGGCCTTGTAAAAAAGCGGGTCGCCCAAGATTTAGGGACGAACATGCCCCTGACCATTTCCCTTCTCATGACATGTGTCACCCACGTACTGTGTAGTGGAGATCGTGTACGATCGTGGGTGAATAAAGTAATGCATCGTGGGATGCGGAATGGTTTGAGCGGCAAAAACGAAGATTTGGATAAGATTCGTTTTAAAGTTCCGTTCGCAATTTTCTTCAGCTGTCAAGGACACAGTGAAGATTTTGAACGAGTTTCAAAGTAGAACGTACATGAAGAATTTGTGAATGGATTGGGTTGAGTATAGCATAGAGGGGGAAGGGTCCGATCACATTCACTTAGCATAAAAAGCGACTTGAGGAAATAGCCATAAGTGAATGTCAGAGGACATAAACCCATATATATATATATATATATATATATATATATATATATATATATATATATATATATATATATATATATATATATATATAGCCAATGAAGAAAGACGACGGAAATAGTGAAGATTTTGCAAAGTTGAAGAATTTGAAAACTGAAGAATTTCAAACTGAGAAAAACTCAAATTGAAGATTTCAACTTTGGTGGTGGCGTGACCCACCGTATAAGAATGATGATTTCAGACACCGCGTACAATTGTCGTAGGGTTCTGAGAATCAATTTCTTCATTAATTTCTTCACACTTAGAGTGTTATTCTTCATTGATTGAAGAAAACGCGTTTCTTCATGTGTTGCACATCTAAGTCATCAATTTTGCATAAGTGTTATGATGTGTGTCCCTTTCAAAGAACATTCAAGATTCTAAGATATTTAGCTCACACCGCAACTTGCTAAATTTCTTCTCATCCAAGGGCTTAGTGAAGATATCAGCTAGCTGTTCTTCAGTCTTCACGTGCTCGATGGAGATGTCGCCCTTCAACACATGATCACGAAGAAAATGATGACGAATTTGAATGTGCTTTGTCTTCGAATGCTGAACTGGGTTGTGAGCAATCTTGATGGCACTCTCATTGTCACAGTAGAGAGGCACATTCTTCACGTTGATGCCGTAGTCCTTGAGGGTTTGCTTTATCCATAGCAATTGAGCACAACACGAGCCAAAGCAATGTATTCAGCTTCCGAAGTGGACGGTGATACGCAGTTCTGTTTCTTCGAGGACCAACAGACCAAAGATCGTCCGAGGAAATGACAAGTACCAGATGTTGACTTGCGGTCCACACGATCACCAAAGATAGTCGAGTCGTAATATCCAATGAGATCAAACGTAGAGCCCTTGGGGTACCATAATCCTAGTGTTGGTGTGTGAGCTAGATATCGAAGAATATGCTTCACAACCTTATGGTGTGATTCCTTCTGTGTAGCTTGAAATCGGGCACACATGCAAACACTAAGCATTATATCTGGCCTAGATGCACATAAGTACAATAAGGAACCAATCATGGAGCGGTATACCTTGTGATCAAGTCAATACCATTTTCATCAATTGCATAGATGGCCATTTGTGGGCATAGGAATTTTGACACCTTTGCAGTCTTGCATGCCGAATTTCTTCAGGACATCTTTGAGGTATTTCTCCGAGATATGAATATGCCATTGTGTTGTTGTGAATTTGAAGACCTAAGAAGAATTTCAACTCTCCCATCATAGACATTTGATATTCTTCACTCATCATGTAGGCAAATTCATCACTATAGCGTTGGTCAAGACAACCAAAGATAATATCATCAACATATATTTGGCACACAAAAGTTCACCATCATAAGATTTAGTAAAGAGAGTAGGATCGAGTGAACGTGTGAAGCCATTCTTCACGAAGAATTCCTTCAATGTATCATACCACGCTTGAGGGGCTTGCTTGAGGCCATAGAGGGCCTTATTGAGTCTCAAGACTTTGTCGAGGATTCTTTGGATCTTCAAAACACAGGGGTTGAGCAACATATACTTCTTCCTCAAGCTTACCATTGAGGAATGCACTTTTCACATCCATTTGATATAAAGTGATATTGTGATGGTTAGCATAGGCGAGTAATATGCGAATAGACTCAAGTCTAGCGACAGTGCAAAAGTTTCATCAAGTCAATTCCTTCAACCTGCGTGTAGCCTTGAGCTACTAGTCGTGCCTTATTCCTCACCACAAGACCATTTTCATCTTGCTTGTTGCGATAGATCCACTTTGTGCCAATGATATTATGCTTGCGAGGATCTGGACGTTTGACCAGTTCGGACATTGTTGAGCTTGAACTGATGTAATTCTTCTTGCATGGCCTGAATCCACTCCGGCTCCGTAAATGCTTCATCTACCTTAGAGGGCTCTGTGATAGAGACAAAAGCATAGTGCCCACAAAAGTTAGATAAATGTGAAGCTTTTGAGCGTGTGAGAGGACTGGCGCTTCAATGTCATCGATGATCTTGTCAACTTGCACTTCTTTGCAACGCGAGGATGAGCTGGTTGTCGCCGATGAATTTGATCATTTTCCTCGGCACCATTTTCTTCAAAGATTATCTTCGTGTGCATCAGCTCGACGTTCTTCACGTCTGAGGAATGAATTCTTCAGTTTCTTGATGGGAATGACATCCTCAGTTGCCTTGAACCTGATAGAATCCTCGGTGCTTTGGTTCGTCTAACACCAGGTAGGTGCTCTTTATGCGAGCCATTAGTTTCATCGAACCGCACATCTACAAGTGTCAACAATCTTGTGAAGAGCGATGTTGAAGACTCAGAGGTGTGCGAGTCCTTTCCGTAACCAAGCATAAAACCTTCATGTTCTTTTGGTGCAAATTTTGAGTTGTGGTGAGGATCTCTAATCCAGCATTTAGCACAGTAGTCTTTGTAATAACTTACATTATGTTTCTTGTTAGTGATGAGTTCATAGTCAGTCTTATTGAAGAATTTGTGATGATATACTGTTGATGATGTGGCACGCAGGTCAATTGCTTCAATCCGAAGCGACTAGGCGTTTTGTATTCATCAAGCATAGTGCGAGCCATCTCAACAAGAATTCTGTTCTTGCGCTCCACGATGCCATTTTGCTGAGGAGTATAAGGAGCAGATAACTCATGAGTGATACCAAGTTCATAAAGATAGTCATCAAGACCGGAATTCTTGAACTCAGTTCCATTGTCACTCCTGACGTGCTTGATCTTCACACCAAAAGTTAGTTGAAGCCCTCGAGGAAAATCGTTTGAAGACTTCCTGCACTTGATTTTTGTAAGTAACAATGTGTACCCATGTGTAACGAGAGTAATCATCAACAATAACAAAGCCATATAGTGATGCTTCATTAACGACAACTGAATAATGATTGGGACCAAAGAGGTCCATGTGAAGCAATTCGAAGGGACGAGTAGTGGTCATGATAGTCTTATTTGGATGCTTGGCCTTGGTCATTTTCCAGCTTCACGGGCTCGCATAGGTGATCCTTGAGGAATTTGACATTCTCAATGCCAATGACATGCTTCTTCTTCGCAAGCGTGTGCAAATTCCTCATGCCTGCTGCGTGACCAAGTCGTCGATGCCATAGCCAGCCTTACGAAGCTTTTGCAAGTAGGCACACGGCTGGTTGTGGTCCTGTAGAGAAGTCAACAATATACAAGTCTCCTCTCCTAAAGCCTTCGAAGACTTTGGAATTGTCGACTTCCATAATCACAACACAACGATACTTGCCAAAGATAACGACCATATCAAGATCACAAAGCATTGAGATCGACATGAGGTTATATCCTAAAGACTCAACAAGCATGACTTTGTCCATGTGCATGTCCTTAGAGATAGCAACCTTACCAAGTCCCAATACGACTTTTGCCTTTGTCGGCCAAAGATGATATGCTTGAGATGTGGCGGTGATAAGGTAGCATCCATCAATAGATTCTTGTCACCAGTCATGTGATTTGTACATCCACTATCGAGAACCCACTCAGTGGCTTTGGGTTGATCATCCTGCAGATGAATTAGTACAACTTATGATCTCATATACTTCATCAGTGAAGAATATGATATCAAGTTCATCAGATGAATTTCATCAGTCAATATTCAGATAAGCAGTAGGAGGACGTGTGCAATGAAAGTTCATTTCATCATGATTAGCTGCGTCCTTTCGGGCATTTTGTCGGGGCCCCTGACCAAATTCTTGAGACGTTTAGGCACGTCTGGAGACCTGACCTCGCAGAAGAGATTAGTTCCTTTTCTTCACCACCCACATCTGAAGGGGTGGCAAAGAGTTCATCATTCTGCGAGCACCATACGAGAATGGTGGCATAGAGGCCAAACCATTTCGTTTCACATAAGAGGGGTTAGGGTAAGCATATGAATAAGCAGAGAAATTCTTCGAGGACTTATGAACATATTGGTTTGAAGAATAATGCACATATTCATAGCCCTTAGCTCTACCCTCATGAAAATGAGTTGTTAGCACGATGATAATCATATGAGGACTTTGATCCTTTTGAGGAATTTGATCCACGTGAGGAATTTGGTCCGTATGAGGACTTGGATCCATATGAAGAATTTGGTCCATATGAAGAATTTGATCTGGGGTTCCTATTCTTCACTGGTGGTGTCATGAGGACATTCACCTGAAGACTTCCAAGGCACTTCTTGGGAACCCAGATTTTCTTCATAGGGGAACCGTTCCTAGCTTAGTGCCAACATATCTAGCAAATACTTCACCATTACGATTTTTGAACAGTTTATAGTTGGAGTCAAATGACTCATCGCCAGAATGAGGAAATTCATACGTAAAACCGGATAAGGTAGATGGATCAATCGAGGTCCCTTTGCAGCAACCCATGAGGTTTTGGGATACCGCTCGGGCTTCCAATACGTTCCATCAAGATTGAGTTTCCTCTCAAAGGCAATGCCCTCTTTCCTAGGGTTCCTATTGAGGATCTGCTTTTAAGCACATCACAAAGAGTCCGATGCCCTTTGAGGCTTTTGTACATGCCTGTCATGTACAATTCCTTCGATCTGCATCGTCAAGGATACTAGCAATGTCCTCGGATGAGGAATTAGTGATAGCGAGAGGCGGTGAAGAATTTGTAACAGTTGAAGCATTTGAACATTCGGTGAAGAATTAGCGCTTCACGTTCAATGCACTTTAAGCATGGAGGAACAAATTCTTCTTGAGAAGCGCTGATTTGTTGAGCAAGTAATGAATCGCGCTCCTTCGAAGATCTTCATAACTCACTCTTAGCTTCTCAAGATCTTGCTTTCTTTGAAGAAATTCATAAGAAAGTTTCTCATGATCGAGATAAGAGAGTGTTATGATGACCTTGAAGGTTGTCAAGCCTAGATCAAGTCTCAAGATTTTCACCGTGGCTTGAGTGCGATCCATTTCTTCACCTAACATATCATCACACTTATCTAGCATGTTTTGAACCTTCTCAAAAGCCCTTTGTTGTTTTATAGCAATCTTAGCAAGTTTAGAGTAGCTGGGCTTGAGATCCTCATCGATTCATTTTCACTAGATTCAGAGGAGGTGAAATTTAGTACCTTAGCACCTTTTGCCATGAAGCAATAGGTGGGAGCGTAGTCATCATCATCCTCATCGGGCTTGTCGGCGGAGTCGGTTTCTTCAAGGTTGAAGATGGACTTGCTAACAAAAGCGAGTAAGAGCGGACTAGCCACACCAGATTCGGATTCTTGAGACTCCTCCTCTTTCTCATTTTCCTCGATTCAGCTTCGTAGTCCATTTCCTTGCCAATGAATGCCCGGGCCTTTTGGAGCTGCTCTTCTTGTGAGAAGAAGGTTTTGAGGATTTTGATGATGAAGATTTTGATGATTTCTTTTCTTCTTCACGTCATCGTAATCCTGTAATCCTTGTGTTTCTTCTTTCTTAATTCCTTTTCCCACCGAGGACAATCTTGGATATAGTGACCAGGTTTCTTGCATTTGTGACAAAGTCTTCTCTTATAGTCACTAGATGAGGAATCACCGCTTCTTGAGGATTTTCCAAAGCGACCACGTCTTGAGAATTTCTGGAATTTCTTCACGAAAGCAAAGGCTAGCTCCTCGCCAAATTCTTCAGATCTCCTAGGCTACTACGTAGTCTTCACTCTCGATTCGGACACGACCTTGGCCTTCGTGGCACGTGTTTTTCCATAGCCGTAACCATAGAGATCTCTCTTTTGACAAAATTTGGAACTTCGTGAGTATTTAGCCTTTCGAGGATATCGCCAGGATCAAGAGACTTGTAGTCAGCTCGTTCTTGTATCATCGGTGCGAGTATCAAATGAGGAATCAAGCGATCTTAGCAATTTCTTCACCACCTCATGGTCGGTGATGTCAAGGGCACCCAGTGCTTGAAGCTCATTTGAGATGTCAGTGAGGCGATCGAAGGTTTGTTGAACATTTTTGTTGTCGAGTCTTTTGAAGCGGTTGAAGAGATTCCGAAGAACATCAACTTGAGAGTCACGCTGAGTTGAAACACCTTCATTTACTTTGGACAACTGTCCCGGATGAGTTTGGCGATTCCAAAGCACTCACTCTTCCATATTGACCTTTGCTCGAGATGGCCACATATGATATTCTTCGCTTGAGAATCGAGTTGCTTGAATCTCTTCACATCAAGATCATTCGTAGAAGGTGTGACTGAGGAAACACCTTTTGTCACAACATACCGTAGATCGTTGTCAATTGCTTCAAGATGCATTCGCATTTTGTTCTTCCAAAGAGGGGTAGTCCGTCCCATTGAAGGTAGGACACCCTGCCGAGACCTTGATCATACCTGCGGTCGACATAACTAAAACTCGGTGGTTAAACCAAAATCACACGTAACAAGGGAGTACCTTGCTCGATACCAATTGAAAGTGCGTTATATCGACTAGAGGGGGTGAATAGGCGATTTTATGAATTCTTCCTTTGAGGAATTTCTTGCGGTGAGGAAATTCCTTAGTGAAGAACTACTTGCAGCGGAATAAGTACTCGAAGTAAGCATAACAGATTACAAGCATAGTCATCATGATGAAATGAAGACAATCACAGAGTACAAAGCGTAATCACGAGGATAACACAGGATGAAGACAAAGCATCAAGAAATTGAGTGAGGAAATTGAGAAAGTCTTGATCAAAGTCTTCAAACACAGATATGAACAAATACTCAACACAAGAATGAGGAAATGAAAGGGTTGAGGAAATAGAACCGATTAGGTTGGTAAAGACAATGATTTGGTAGACCGGTTCCAACTGTTGTCTCGGTTATGCGTCTGGTTGGAGCGGCCGAGTATTTAAACTTCGAGGACACAGTCCGGACACCCGATCACCGAAAGCACGCAGCTCAGGACACCAAGTCCTCACCGTATTCTCCTTGAACTAAGGTCACGCAGACCTCGTCCAATCACTCGTGGCAAGTCTTCAGGCGACTTCCAAACCTTCACAGACTTGGTCACTCGACGATCCACAATTCCTCTTGGATGCTCTAGACCATGACGCCTAACCGTCTGGAAGAAGCACAGTCTTCAAAGGTAACAAGCGTCGGATCCACGCAGAATCAATTTCTTCGATGATGCTCAATCACTTTGGGTTTGTTGGGGTTTGGTTTTGGGTTTTCCTCACTTTTGGGTTTTTCCTCACTTGATGATTTTCTCTCAAAGTCCTCGGAGGATGGGTTGCTCTCAAATGACAAGTGTCAAGTTCTCTCGGAGCAGCCAGCCAGCTAGTGGTTGTAGGGGGCGGCTATTTATAGCCTAGGGAGCAGCCCGACATGATAAGACATAAATGCCCTTCAATGATATGACCGTTAGGTGGATAAGATATTTTGGGACAGCCAAGAAAGATAAAGAACGGTCGGAAATTTGACTCTCAAATTCCTCGGGGCTATCATGTTCCTCATTTGTGTAGGCAATTCGCCTTTGGCGAATTCCTAACTCCTCGATCGAACAAATTCCTCGGCGACGGAAGAGCTTCGTCTGCATCCTTTGAAGAAATTGACTGAACAGTATGAGATTTCCAAAAGATTCACTCGAAGGTATTGGTAGGTGTAGGATTTTGAGTTGAGCATCAAATGGTAATTTTTCCTTAGTATTTCCTCGACCCCTTTAACAAAGACGGTGTTTCCTATGACTCAAGAAAGAGAAAATGAAACTACGAAAACAAAAGTCTTCACGCTTCATGTTCCTCAAATGAATACCAAGTCTTCAAGGTCACACCAATTTCTTCACTTTCAAAGTCTTCAATATCAAAGTCTTCGGATGAAGAACTTCATTTTAGGGTCGACTTTCTCTCAGAATATCAAACTCCTCATAGACTTATAGACCTGTGTACACTCACAAACGCATTAGTTACTTAACCTATAAGCCTTCAATACACCAAAATCACTAAGGGGCACTAGATGCACTTACACCCCTTCTTAAATTTCTTAAAATAGGTTCTTTTTCAGAATTTTCGCAACTTTCGAATGTTTTCTTGGGTGGCACTAGCACACCCAATATGCCCCCCTGGAGCATCACTAACAAGCGCTCATCAATAGAACGATGCACTAGATGAACATCATTCCCAGTGACTGCAAAGCCTGATTAAGCATTTTTCATGCACTTCACATCAATTTGAAGAAGCAAATTCTGGTTGAGCAAATATTTGACAATGAATTTATCATATGTTTTCATCCGCAGAGTTTGGATATCTCAGGAAAAATGCACAGTTCTACAAAATGCTTGGTTTGCTCAAAGGACAAAGCAATATACACTTCAGAGCAACAAGATTTGCTATCTTCAGCAGGTGTTTCAGGCTTTCAGCCAATAAGAACATAACACAGGAACGGCGATGGTATGGACGGGCTCGCCTGCTCCTGGCACATGCACGAATCGGACAGCGATGCGTTTCCAGCTGCATTGAACGCGACCGTAGAGAGACAGGCCGGATACCCGACAGCAACAGTGCCATACGCAGACGGATCCGTGTAAAAGTAACGGGTGGATTAGCAGTCCAACGTGCACCTGTTCCATTGGTACAGGTTTCTTATTGCGGTACATAATGACCATCGTGTACGCAAACCGCGTGTCTAGCATATGTTACATTGCCCCCAATTTTTGTTCCCGGTGTTAGCCACTGTAGCTAGACTAGCGTCTTATTATCAGGGCAACTCCAACGCGCTGACGCATTTTGTCCGTGCGTATCCGTTTGATTTGAAACGGATGAAAACGCCGGCCCAACGCGCCGACGCAAATCAAAAACCCGTTCGCTCGCTGTCCGTCTAGACATATTCCTGACCTAAAATGTGTTCGTTTTTTTTTTAAAAACCCCCCATATATTAATCAGAAATAACAAAATTCTTACAATCGTTCATTACAAAGCTAGCCACGCAGGGCGGAACACTATTGCATAAAACACCGTCTGACCTACTATCAAAACAAAATTTAGCAATCTCATGCGCCACCCTATTTGCCTGCCTGTCAATCTTCACTATCTTGAAATCCTTAATGAGGTTTGAGACACTCATCGCCTCCTTTTTCAGGTCCACAAAAGGAGACCTGTCAAAAGAATCTTTTGCCTGAGAAAAAGCAACAGCCGCGCTGTCAGTCTCTAAAATAACAGGACTATGGAATGTAATACCAATATATAACCCAGCAAGCGCCGCACGAAATTTTGCTTCATCCACACAAGTGCACGACCCGGTAAAATCCCATGAGGAAACCAAGACTTCGCCAAGGTGATTCCTGGCAATTATCCCAATGCGTTCGATTTGTGTCCACACGGACTCGAGACGGACGCGTCGCGCGTCCGCTCGGTGTCTGCTTCACGCCCGCGTCTCGACCGCCCAATCACCACCGCGGACACCAAAGAAGGATTCTAACTCCTCAACTTATTTGTAAGATGCTTCAGATGTAGCCAGAATAAATTGGAAGAGGTTACTTCAAATTGAAGAAAGCGCAGTATCACAGAAGTTGTAGCAGCAAATGGAATGCTAGTTCTCCCAAAATTTGGTAACATGTTTTAGAGAAAAGATACTCTGAACCTGCTCTGGCAGCTGCTATGTTTCCTGAACAAATGTCACACAAGAAAACTGTGCCAGCAGAGCAGAGAAGTGAAACATGCGACTAATAAACGCTATAATGCCGTTTTTTACAAGCAAATGAGGAAGACCAAAGAACTAATACATTGTTTCACTAGAAAATACTACCATGATTTTAGTTTCAATGTAAGTACTGAAAAATAGATAGGGCTCTGCAAAATCATTGGAGTGGCACATATTGCAGTGTTACTGAATTTGAGTGATATGTATTTGCGACAAAAAATAGATTATTAAAGGTATATTTTCAAAAAACTTACCTCACATCAAATGAATACGCATAATATTGGATGTAAACCATAGGTAAATCACAAAGTTAATTAGGTGTTCAATACCTATTTTACGCATTATTTTTGAACATTTCTCCGATTCTTTTTTACTAAAAAGACCAATACATCTTTAAAAATTAGGCAAGGTGTCGGTTCCTGATTTTTTTTAGTCGGACCGCCGGTCTGGTCAGATTTTTGAAACCATGCTTACAGTTTTTTTTTTGAGAAATAACCATGCATAAGTTTGTTTTTCTGAATTACAGTACATTGAACTGTGTTGATCTTCTCAGTAAAGATGGGAGTGAATCGTAGTTTAAATGTCAATATATTGTACTTTCTGAGCATACACTGTTCATAACCGTATCTGAATTACATATTCCTGAATAATGCAGAGTGCGTGTCGGGCATGCACCTAATGAATGCCCCCCTGCTGGCAGAATGAGTGCCCTTTAAAAACATTGAGAAGAAATGCAGAGAAGAAAACTGACTGCGGTAGGAAGCAATTTTGATTCACTTGGAGAAGTATATGATTACTGCAATCTATATTCCTGTGACATAGGATTTGGAATAAGGTATGGCAAGAGTAGGCTTAATGTCGAAAGAACAAAAATGCATGCAGGAGATAGTGTGTGGCTGCTCTGTAAGTAATGCATCCTCGACCATCCAATTGAAAAACAATATAAACCAAAATAAAAAAAGCTTACAACCTGTCCAAGTCAAAATCATTGCCTTCGGATATCCACGTGTAAAACTTGTTCACCAAAGGGATCGGTGGTGGCTGCTGTAGACATCCACTTATCCACGGGTTGCGTGCAAAGCTTGCAGACATCACATACTTCCTTTTCAGCAACGTAGCCTCCATGTTCCAAAATAAACAACATTTGGCTCTTGTTCATCATTATCATACAGGCAGCAGACCGTGTCAAAGAACTACTTGGGCATACACTGTAATCCTATCCAATGTAATATTATTCTCTTCCATATCTCGATGCTCAGCCACTGTATTATTGTACACAGGAACCGCATCTGGATGTTGCGATGGCCCCACATTTGAATCTGTCGCAACAATGATAACCCCACAAAAACATATTACATGCAAAAGAAAAAAACAAAGTATACAACAACTCCTGCCTTATGAATAAAGGAGTACCAACAGAAAAAAGAAAGGTCACCTCTCTCATGTCACATTCAACAACTTGAGGCCTTTTCCCCGCAGTTTGGTTGCTATGCTCCCTTGGTAGAGCTACCACCTGTAGCAGTCAAGTACCATAAGTATTCATTCCAAGAGATACGAGCTCAGAGGTGCTTGTGCCATACAATACATTCATCATCAGATAGCTCAAGACGCCGAGCAACCATTGATATCGGCCTGACCATCTGTGTCAGTAAAAAAAACATGACAAAAGAAATATCATTAGAGCTGCCTGCACATAAAACTGACCAGCTCTATCCTGTTTGTTATCAATCACTTGTTCTTCAAACAAAAATACCTGTCGAACGCTTGTCAAACCCAGCTAGTGTGATACACTTTGTCAGGCCGCAATTTTGACAACATCTACAACGGTCCCGAACAAGCGATACAATTCTGTCGGGAAAAGGTACGGGATGAGAAATTGAACAAATGAAGAAGAGAAAACCAGTGAAAACCATCCAGAAAGCTGTACTTACTTTGTGATTGTGGCATTTGTACAGAAACATTCGCCGGCGTTCTCCCCGTGACGGGCTACGTAGGTGACTACGTTCCTGCCGCAATCCGGGCAAGGCACGATTGGCAGGGCGCTCGGATCAGCACCTGGACCTGCCATCTTCAGCAGCCAGTGTTCCTCTGCTTTGATTTGGGATGGACTGAGGGGAACTGTGCGGCTAGGGTTTCTTGTTTCTGTTTGGGGATCGGACGAGGACCGAAACAACACGAAGGCGATGGGCTGAGTTAAATGGATGTGGTGGGACGTCCAATCTGTGGTCAAACAGAACCGTTTCGAACTCTGGTACATGTTGGTACAGAACGAAAAAAGAAAACAGACCGAAAACGCCGTCATCGTCGCTTGGACGTTGGTCACCACCATCTGCTGCAACGGTGTCTCTGGCCATCACGTATATGCATTAAATCTGAGGACGCTCGCGTCAGGTAATACCGCGTACGTCCTGTATCCCAAAGCGAACGGACGCACCGTGATATCGTGAGCGCGCGAGCTCATCCGCGCTAGCGAATTTTTGCATAACACAGATGGATCTCTTCAACAGCTAGCATTGGGTCTCTAGTCTTTTATCCATCTCCGTTTCCTAGGATGCTCTTGCCTCGCCATATAAACCCGGCCATAAACCTCGCCATATAAACCATGTCATCCTGGATGAGGTTTGCCGATGTCGCGCCTGCCTTGTCGGTTATCATTGTATGACAATCCCGGATCTAGTGACCCTGGTTGCTACAGTAGCTGCACTTGTTCCGGTCACCACTGTCGCCGGAACCTCGCCCAGGCCCGTCCTGCTGGGAATGGCCTGGCTTGCCGTCGCGGTTGCCACCGCCGCTCTGGGCACGACCTTTGCCTCTACCATGAGCTCTGTTTCCCGTGGGGACGCCCGCCATCGCCGGATGAGCTGCCGCTCAAGACTGCAGCGCGTCCCCACCGCTTCCCTAGTGAGTAGCAGTTGACCGTCATGGCGTTCGATGGCTTTGTCGCCGCGCTCCTCAACGACCTTGAGCCGGCCTACGAGCTCCTCGATTGTCATGGTGGAGAGGTCACCAAGCTCTCGATGGACCAGGCCAGTCGCTTGTACTGCCGGGGGATGAGGCGCAGGAACTTGAGAAGCATCATCTTGTCGTCGATGGGATCTTCGAGTGTTGAGAGCTTGTTGACAAGGCCCTGCGACCGCATGGCGAAGTCGTCGATTTGTTCACCGACCTTGAACACGATTTCCTCGTACTGGAGGCGCAAGGACTGAGCCTTCGGCTCCCGTACGTGCTCTACGCCAATGTGCATAGCCTTGATGGTGTCTGAGGGAGTCCTGAATTAGGGGGTGTCCGGATAGCTGGACTATAACCTTCGGCCGGACTCCTGGACTATGAAGATACAAGATTGAAGACTTCGTCCCATGTCCGGATGGGACTTTCCTTGACGTGGAAGGCAAGCTTGGCGATACGGATATGTAGATCTCCTCCCATTGTAACCGACTACTGTAACCCTAGCCTCTCCGGTGTCTATATAAATCGGAGGGTTTTAGTCCCTAGGACTAACAACAATCATACCATAGGCTAGCTTCTAGGGTTTAGCCTCTTTGATCTCGTGGTAGATCTACTCTTGTACTACCCATATCATCAATATTAATCAACCAGAGTAGGGTTTTACCTCCATCGAGAGGGCCCGAACAGGTAAAAACATCGTGTCCCTTGTCTCCTGTTACCATCCGCCTAGACGCATACAGTTCGGGAGCCCCTACCGAGATCCGCCGCTTTTGACACCGACATTGGTGCTTTCATTGAGAGTTCCTCCTGTCGTCATCTTTAGGCCCGATGGCTCCTCCGATCATCAACAACGATGCGGTCCAGGTGAGACTTTTCTCCCGAACAGATCTTCAGATTCGCGGCTTTGCATCATGGGCCAATTAAGCTGGCCATCCGGAGCAGATCGAAAGCTACGCCCCCGCCATCGTGTCAGATTTGGAAGTTTGAACTACACGGCCGACGTCCGCGGAGACTTGATCTTCGACGGGTTCGAGCCACAGCCAAGCGCGCCCAGACCGCCACGATGGGCATGATCTAGCTCTGCCGCCGAACAAAGGCCTCGAGGTCAAGTGTCCGCTCCGACCCTTAGCTCGAGCCGATCGCGCCAATCGAGGACGAGTGGCTGGACACCGCCTCGGGGGCTGCAATCTCTACGGCGATCGAGCCGAACACCAGCCTTGTCCTTTGCGAAGCTCATGACTCCAAGGTGCCGGACTCCTCTCCGGACTACGAACCTTCCGCGCCCCTGCCAATCGAATCTGATTGGGCGCCGATCAAGGAGTTTGTCATTACAGACATCTTTTCAAGACTCGCCTTCGGCGACATCCTCGAAATCGCTAAAGTCTCTCTTTATCAGAGAGCCTGGCGGACTATGGTCAGCAAGGTTGGGATGCGGACGACGAAGAAATTCAAAGCCCACCCACCACCCACTTCAGAGCCACTGCCGATAACTTAACCGACATGCTCGACTTCGACTCCAAGACATCGACGGTATGGACGCCGATGCAGAGACGACCAAGAACCAGCGCCTCACAGGCACCTTTGGAAGGCCACCTCACATACGACATATACATGGTGGACACCCCAAAAAGAAGGGAATGGCGATGGAATAACGGAGGATGACCCTCCAAGAAGCAGTTTAAGCGCCAAGGCCATGGCGCCGCTCTAAATCCCGCCAAAGCAAAAACAGCGATTCCGGCATGGGAGATAATAACACCCCGGACAGTGCCAAAGACAACCTCCTCCAGCAGGATTCAGCACAGGAGGATGGAGAAGCCATCCCTCATGAGAGAGCGGCAGACAAAGAGGTAGAGGACGATAATTACATGCCTCCCTCCGAAGACGAGGCAAGCCTCGATGATGACGAATTTGTCATGCATGAGGATCCCGTCGAACAAGAGCGTTTCAAACACAGGCTTATGGCCACGGCAAGCAGCCTCAAGAAAAAACAGCAACAACTTAGAGCTGACCAAGACTTGCTAGCCGACAGATGGACTGAAGTCCTTGCGGCTGAAGAGTACGAACTTGAACGCCCCTCCAAGAGCTACCCAAAGCGCAGGCTGCTACCCCGATTAGAGGAGGAAGCACCTAAACCTACATCACCAGCCAAGACGACGCTGCCGACCGCCACCTCGTGGTCATGACAGAGAGGCCTCTCGGCCCTCCACTCAAGCCGCACTCGACGCCGCCGAAAAATACCAAGGCATGTGGAAACCCGCCGGACTGCGAGATATATTGGAGGACAAGGCAAGGCAAACAAGATCGATCTACGGATCGCGTGGGCGCCCACGACACGCGTGACGATAACCGCTATGCCGGATATGGCAAATCCGGCCGGGCGAACACAAGAGACAAAGCTCATTTGAGCTACGCCGTGATATAGCCCAAAGATGTAGGTGCCGCACACCCACTATGCTTCACATATGAAGTAATGGATCATCAAATCCCCGAGGGTTTCAAACCCGTAAACATCGAATCATACGATGGCACAACAGATCCTGCGGTATGGATCGAGGATTATCTCCTTCATATAGACATGGCAGGGCCGTGATGATCTACACGCCATCAAATACCTCCCACTCAAGCTTAAAGGACCAGCTCGGCATTGGCTTAACAGCTTGCCAGCAGAGTCAATTGGTTGCCGGAGGACACGAAGCCGCACTCCTTGACAATTTCCAGGGCACCTATGTACGACCACCGGACGCCGATGACCTAAGCCACATAATTCAGCAGCCAGAGGAATCGGCCAGACAATTCTGGACATGGTTCCTAACCAAGAAAATCAAATCGTCGATCGTCCGGACGCAGAGGCCCTCGCAGCCTTCAAACATAACATCTGTGACGAGTGGCTGGCCCGGCACCTAGGACAGGAAAAGCCGAAATCCATGGCAGCTCTCACAACACTCATGACCCGCTTTTGCGCGGGAGAAGACAGCTGGCTAGCTCGTAGCAATAACATGACTGAGGGAGTCCTGGACTAGGGGGTGTCCGGATAGCCGAACTATCACCGTTGGCCGGACTCCTGGACTATGAAGATACAAGATTGAAGACTTCGTCCCTTGTCCGGGTAGGACTTTCCTTGGCGTGGAAGGCAAGCTTGGCGATACGGATATGTAGATCTCCTATCATTGTAACCGACTCTGTGTAACCCTAACCCTCTTCGGTGTCCATATAAACCGAAGGGTTTTAGTCCGTGGGGATCTAACAACAATCATACCATAGGCTAGCTTCTAGGGTTTAGCCTCTCGATCTCGTGGTAGATCTACTCTTGTACTACCCATATCATCAATATTAATCAAGCAGGAGTAGGGTATTACCTCCATCGAGAGGGCCCGAACCTGGTAAAAACATCGTGTCCCTTGTCTCCTGTTACCATCCGCCTAGACGCACGCCTGGGACCCCTACTCCGAGATCCGCCGGTTTTGACACCGACATTGGTGCTTTCATTGAGAGTTCCTCTGTCGTCACCTATAGGCCCGATGGCTCCTTCACCATCAAGAACGACGCAGTCCTGTATGCGAGACTTTTCTCCCCGGACAGATCTTCGTATTCGGCGGCTTTGCACTGAGGGCCAATTCGCTAGGCCATCTGGAGCAGATCGAAAGCTACGCCCCTGGCCATCAGGTCAGATTTGGAAGCTTGAACTACGCGGCCGACATCCGCGGAGACTTGATCTTCGACGGATTCAAGCCACAGCCAAGCGCCAAGATCGTCTCGATGGGCACGATCTAGCTCGTCACGAACAAAGGCTCCACGGAGGTCGCACGGGCCCGCCTCGACCCTTAGCTCGGAGCCGACTCCCCCGATCGAGGACGAGTGGTTGGACACTGCCTCGGGGGCTACGATCTCAATGGTGATTGAGCCAAACTCCATCCCTGTCCTTTGCAAAGCTCGTGACTCCCAGGTGCCGGACTCCTTTCCGGACTCCGAACCTCCCGCGCCCCTGCCAGTTGAATTCGACTGGGCGCCTGTTATGGAGTTCACCGCCGCGGACATCTTTCAGCACTCGCCCTTTGGCGATATCTTGAACTCATTAAAGTCTCTCTCTTTGTCAGGGGAGCCCTGGCCGAACTACGGTCAGGAAGGTTGGGATTCGGACGATGAAGAAATTCAACGCCCACCCACCACCCACTTTGTAGCCATTGTTGATGACTTAACAGACATGCTCGACTTCGACTCCGAGGACATCGACGATATGGACGACGACGCCGGAGACGACCAAGAACCAGCGCCCACAGGGCAATCGGATGGCCACCTCAACTTACGATATATATATGGTGGACACACCTAAGGGAAGCGATAACGAGGAACGATTTAGAGACCGCGAAAGAAAATTCCCTCGAAGCGGTCAAAAGACGGCGTAAGCGCCTCTCAAAACCCCACCTCGACAAAGATAGCGCCACACGCACTCCAGCCATAGAGCAGGTGAGCCGCCGACGCATTTAACATGCCATTGAGCAACCATCCGAACATGCCAACTTGGACAAACAACCCGTCCTCGGCAAGGACAACAATCGGACGATCTCACGCCGGACACGCCATTGGATCAAGAACCTCCACAAAGAGCTCCTCGCTATCTGCGCGTAGCTTGAAAAAGCGTAAACAGAGGCTCATAACAGCGGAAGACGCACCGAATAAGATGGAGTAAATTACTCAACACTGCAGACAAATATGGCGATAGCCGCCAAGCAAAGAGCTACCCAAAGCGCAAACTATCGCCCGAATTCGATGAGGAGGCCGTAGAGCCCCACGATAAAAAAGAGGCCGCTGGTCGGATAGACGACCACATGGCAAACGTAGAGCGGCAAGCGGCGCCGCACACAAGCCGGCACGCGATCCGCATAAGGATTCACACCAAAAGGATGGCCCAGTTAGATCTATCTACGGGCCAAGGAAACAAGTTCTGGCGAGAAATACAACACGTCAAATATCACGGCACATCCAAATACAGGGGCGCCGCGCACCCTCTATGTTTCACCGATGAGGTGCTGGATCATGAATTTCCAGCGGGATTGAAGCCCGTAAACATAGAGGCATACGACGGAACGGATGCACTGAGTCCTGGATTGAGGATTATATCCTCCACATACACATGGCCGAGGAGATGATCTCCACGCCATAAAATACCTACCCTCAAGCTCAAAGGGCCAGCCCGGCATTGGCTTAAAAGCATCCCGAAAACACCATTGGTAGTTGGGAAGAGCTTGAGGATTCTTTTCGCCAATTTCCGTGGAACCTATGTCCGACCTCCGGACGCAGACGATCTAAGTCACATAACCCAACAGCCCGGAGAGTCAGCTCGAAAATTCTGGAACAGGTTCCTCACCAAAAAGAACCGAATAGTCGACTGTCCGGACGCCGAAGCCTTAGCAGCTTTTAAACACAACTTCCGAGACGAATGGCTCGCCAGACACCTTGGCCAGTAAAAGCCAAGAACAATGGCCGCACTAACAAGCCTCATGACCCGCTTTTGCGCGAGGGAGGATAGCTGGCTAGCAAGATGCAGTACCAGCGACCCAAGTACATCCGAAGTCAGGGATGGGAATGGGAAACCACGACGCAGCAAGGACCAGCGCCGGATTAAGGGGAACGGTCCAAAGAGCGCGGCGATAATGCCGGATTCAAAAGCTCACGGCGTAACAATAAAAACTGCCCCTTAAGGACAATAGCGATGAGCTATCCAACTTAAACAAAATCTTGGACAAGATATGCCAAATCCATAGTACTCCCGGGAAGCCTGCAAACTATACCCACAGAGATTGTTGGGTCTTCAAGCAGTCCGGCAGACTCAACGCCGAACACAAGGGGCTCGACACACCAAGTGAGGATGATGATGAGCACCACAAGCAGAGCCCCGGAAAACAAAAGAATTTCCCACAAAAAGTCAAAACAATGAACTCACTTCAAGTGACAAAAGGGAAAAACAGAGCGGCGCCCATAGAAACACGTGCCGCACGGTCTATCCCAACAGAGTCCCAACGATGGTTGTCAAAACCAATCACCTTCAATCATCAGGACTATTCCGGAAGTATCCGGAGCGCAGGATGGACTGCCTTGATATTAGATCCTATAACCGACGGACTCAATTTACACAAGTCCTAATGGACGGAGGTAGCGATCTAAACCTGCTATATCGTGACACAATTACATAAAATGGGGATAGACCCAACCAAAATTCGCCATAGCAACACCTCCTTCAAAGGGTAATGCCAGCTGTATGCCCATTGTACGGGCTCCCTCCTGCTAGAAGTTGTGTTCAGCTCATCCGACAACTTCCGCCGTGAAAAGTTAACCTTCCACATCGCCCCATTCAAAGTAGCTATCAAGCACTCTTTGGGGCGTGAAGCTTTCGCCGCTTTAACGCAATACCGCATTATGCATCTCTTACACTTAAAATGCCCGGTCCACACGGCATGATCTCATTAAAAGGGAGTATTAAGTGTTACTCGAGCACGGAAGAACGTGAGACTGCCTTGACAGCCCCACACCAATCCGGCTCCGCTAATCAAAGCACCTGAATAGGTCATTCAAACCCCGGACACGGCTAGACGAGTCCGGCGCCTACTAGCGGCGTACCCCATACAAGGGGCTGCACGCACGTACAACAAGAGACAATAAAGCTCAATTTTATTCACCTTCTGAACCGTACTCTGTTCGTTTCTCGGACGATATTTTTTTCTTTTCAACTAAGTTCTTCTCTTTTACAGATGAGCACCGTGCTACACCCGTCCAGGATACGGCACACCGGAGACACATGCGTAGACGTGCACCAGGGACCCGTCGCAAGGATTCTTTTCAGATTAAGACCCTGCGTAAACCTTTTTTATTCTCTTGTTGATACACATCCCCCGGTTTCTTACTATAACCGAGGAGGAGGCTGGCGTTTTGGCATCGGCCGCACCATAATTTTTGCGTGTACCTGGACACCAGGGGCTTAGGGCATTATTCTGCCCGTTTTCATAAAGACCGAATACCTTAAGGAGTGTTCGGCGTCTCGAGTTAGGCCTTATATGCATCAGCTCCGAATCATGTCTTTGGTCAAAAGTTGGGTTTGCCCGGCTCCCATGTTTTGGTACCTTACGTTCCGTTATATCGGCTTAAGGTAGCGCTGGAGAACCACCGCGATTGTGCCCGGTTGAGCTGGGTTGAGCACCTCAGTGGAGAAAGCTAAAACTGACTGTCATGATATAGCGTGAGACTGGTCAACCACTCGATGACCCAGCGGAATGTTTAGAATTCCCCCGCATTGACGAAGGGCCATTTTCCGGTCAGGCACATACGCGCCCCGAATTCGGGAGAGTGCGGTGCCCCTAGGGGCTATATCGTAGCCCCGCCATCGAACTCTTATGGCTAAGTGAAAGTGATAAAGCATTATAGTCCGGTTGCCTAGTTTGCTACGCTATCACCTCCTTCACAGGACCAAGACGTTGGATTAAGTGTGAAAATGCGCCTTTTTTGCAAACACCCCCGCACTATGTGCGTAGCTGAAGTCAAGACTGCCATCTTTCGTGTTATATACACATATACATCAACGGCCGCACAGGAGGCGTTTTAATACTTGAACGCACAAGTATAAAAAACTCTTATATTATATTGAAACATTGTTTTCACAAATCATACATGTCATTTAAACATAATATCCTTCGAGCACTGCGTCTCTATTAAACGAGCGCCTGCAGACTTCCTCAAAATAGTGCTCGGCAGCACTCAGCCATCCGAATCTTGGGATGCAACGTCGGTGGCCTTCATCTCCGCCCAGTATGTCTAGACACGGGCAAGAGCCATCCACGCTCCCTCAATACACGCCGACCGCTTCATTGCGTCGATACGCGGTACCGCACCAAGGAACTGCTGCACTAAAGCCAAAATACTCTTCGGCTGGGGTCCGCCTGGCCACAAATGAGTCATGACATGCTTCATGACAAGTCCGGATAATCGATTCAGCTCGGCCCATTCGGCCAACCGATCGGTCAACGGAAGAGGACGCTCCGGACTATGGAATTGCGACCAAAATAGCTCTTCCTTCTGTGCCCCTTCGGCCTCGGAAGCGCTCAATCGCGTCCGTGGCGCCGCCGCTAAGTCCAGATAAGCATCCTCCAAACTCCACAGCTTGTCCAACTGAGCATACTTCGATCCGTATATTTCCTCCGCAGCGTAAACGGTTTTCCGGCCGCAATATCCCGGCTCGACTCAGCTCCTCCTTGGCAGCTCTCATAGCGGAACGAGCATCCTTGGATTCGGCGGTGGCCTTTTTCAGGTCCTCTTGTTCCGCTTGACGTTCTTTTTCAAGAACCTCGCAGCGGTCGGTAGTATTCTTCAGTTTCAGGGCCCGTTCAGCTTTCAGCTCTTCGGCCGCCTTTAAAGCGGCTGCATTACTCTTTCGGGCTTGCTCTTTAGCTCGTGCAAGTTCCGCCCGCAGCCTCTCCACAGCAGCGGCACCGTCTGCATCAAAGCATACAAGTAGTAAGGCATGGGCGTCAAGCTCCCTTACCAGGTGTCCGCGGAGAAGTCGCATACCTTGTGACTCGTCAAACCGTTTATTGACCAGCGTGATGTCCGCATCCGCCTCGTCAAGTTGCCGCTTTAGTTCGGCAAATTCATCAGTCCGGCTAGCCACCGGATGCCCCGCCACCTACATAGGAACGGCGACATGTTAGTACTGAGATTTTTATCCTCGGCACGCTGTCAGTTGTGACAGCATACCGAGTCTCACGGGCTACTATCTATACAGGGCGCATTCTATATGCATAACTGTCAGAAGGTACATCATTTTTTTCGTACCTCAAACCCCGTCAGTAAACTTATGGCGGCTTCATGCAATCCGCTCTCAGCGGATGCAATTCTTTAAATTACCGTAGCCATTAGCGCACGGTGATCTTCTGAGATATACGCTCGCCCGAGCAGGTCCTTCAGCTCCTCCGATCAAGACGCCCGGTTGGCGCGGACCGTCCGGCCCCACCATACTGGGAAACTCTCCGTGACGACACTTCGTCGCCTACCGCATCGAAGGCGCCGATAGGTGGAGGTGTTTCGCTCTCTATCATCTCCTGGACGAAGATCCCCCAAAGACGAGCTCTGGCGAGAAGGGCTGAGATCCGAACTACAAGGTTTAATTTCGGTTATCTTCGAAATAAATACAGGATGTTCTTTATTCACAGGACCCTTCTTTTTTACTTACGGCTCATTTGGAGGGCTGATACCCTTGGGGAAATAGTGCGGCTGGGATACTTCCCGGCAGAACTTTCTCGACGAAGACTTCTTTCCCGCTTTGAGGCCTTGGCTTCCGGGTCTTGAGCGGTCCTCTTCTCCCTTGGAGGAGGATCCCTGATCCCCTCTTCCTTGAAAGCCTCCTTCGTGGAGGCAGCTTGCTTCTGCTCCCCTTCGCCTTCTTTAAAAGGCGCGGCCTTCAACATCTTGGTCAGCATGGGATCCGGCGTGGTCTCTGGGAGGGGAGCCGGACACCTTATCAACTTTGCCTTGGCTATCCACTCATGTTCAAGAAACGGCTCCCTTAAAGGGCATATATATGATAAATGAATGAACAGCCTGTCCGGTTACAGGGTTACTTACTTGAGTATCTGGGTGATTGCAGCTTAGACCTGCGTCCTCGGTCAAGTCCGGACATTTCTCTTGTGATCCGAAGAACAGTTTGTATATCTCCTTGGGCGTCGCGCCCATAAAATGTTGGAGAGCTCGTGGTCCCTCCGGATTAAACTCCCATGCATTTGAGGGGGGCGACGCTTGCAGGCGATACGCCCGAATCAGCATAACTGCGCCGCCACGACCAGATTAATCTCTCTTTCTTGGAGGTCTCGAATACGGCCACCTGCAGAGGAACATCATTGGGCGGCCCCGGTGAGCCCCAGTTGACCCATGATGCCACCGCTGTGGTGGACCTGAGCGGAAGGCGGGTGGCGCCACCCATTTGGTGCCCCTAGGAGCGGTAATATAAAACCACCGCCAAGCCACAAACCAAGCTCCTCTTGAAAAGAGCCCTCGGGCCACTTCAGCATCAAAGACACTTGCTTATGACCGCCCTTCCGCACTTTGCTTGTTGCCCCTCGATCATCTTCGGCTCCACCGTGAAGGTCTTGAGCCACAATCCAAAGTGAGGGGTAATATGGAGGAAGGCTTCACATACGACAATGAATGACAAGATATGGAGGATGGACTCGATTCAAGTCATGGAAATCCAGCCCATAATAAAACATGAGCCCCAAGACAAAGGGATCCGCTGGAAGCCTAAACCCGAAGGAAGTGAGACACGAACACCACGCCTCGCCGGGCTCGAGTGGGAATGACCTGCCCTGGAGCAGGCAGCCTATGCGAGATCTCGCTGGTTAGATACCCGGCGTCTCGCAGCTTTAGCACATCTTCTTCTGTGACGGAAGAAGACATCCATCGGCCGAGCTGGTCGGAGCCGGACATCATCGAAGGTCCAAAGCGCCTAAATCTGAAGCTTTGGGTGTTAGAACTCGAAGCGCGAGGCGAACTCGATGGAGGGTGCAAAAAAGAAGAGGGCCTTGGTCTCATTATAAAGAGGTTGAATACCAAGAGCTCTCCCTGTGGTCGATAGGGACTCGCCTTCGATAGAGGAGGCGTGCCAACGGGCACGGTTGGGTTACCCACGTCCGTATTGATGAGACGTGCCAAGGAAACCACCTCACTAAACGCGCTGAGGTGGGACAGTAAAAAATGATTCGTATAAAGGCCTGGCCGTGGTGTTATGTCACGCCGCGGAATACGTCAGCAGATCTGTGCAAAAGTTATTCTCTCTATGGTGGTATGTGGAACTTGTTTTGCAGAGCTGGACACTATCCTTGTGTTCAAAATCTTCTATGAAGTATTCGGAAGAGGAACCCGCCTTGCAATGCCGAAGACAATATGCGCGCCGGACTCGTCGTCATTGAAGCCTGGTTCAGGGGCTACTGAGGGAGTCCTGGACTAGGGGTGTCCGGATAGTCAACTATCACCGTTGGCCGGACTCCTGGACTATGAAGATACAAGATTGAAGACTTCGTCCCTTGTCCGGGTAGGACTTTCCTTGGCGTGGAAGGCAAGCTTGGCGATACGGATATGTAGATCTCCTACCATTGTAACCGACTCTGTGTAACCCTAACCCTATTCGGTGTCCATATAAAACGAAGGGTTTTAGTCCGCATTTACCTAACAACAATCATACCATAGGCTAGCTTCTAGGGTTTAGCCTCTCGATCTCGTGGTAGATCTACTCTTGTACTACCCATATCATCAATATTAATCAAGCAGGAGTAGGGTATTACCTCCATCGAGAGGGCCCGAACCTGGGTAAAAACATCATGTCCCTTGTCTCCTGGTACCATCCGCCTAGACACACAGTTCGGGACCCCCTACCCGAGAGCCGCCGGTTTTGACACCGATAATGACCAAGAGCCCTGGTAATTCGTATACCGAGGACAACAATGGCAGGTCGCCTCGCAACAAGCACAAGCGCCGCATTAACGGCGACAATGCTGAGGCTACGACAGTTAATGCCGGATTCAGAGGCTCTAAACCCGGTCAGCGGAAAAAGCCATTTAAAAGAAATACTCCGGGCCCATCCAGTTTGGACCGAATACTCGATCGCTGCGTGCGGATACATGGCACCCTGAAAACCAGCCAATCACACCAACAGGGATTGTTGGGTGTTCAAGCAGCAGGCAAGTTAAGTGCGAAAACATAGACAAGGGGCTGCATAGCGATGACGAGGAGGAGCCCGACCGCCGAACAATAGGGGATGTAAGGGCTTCCCCCACAAGTGCGGACAAGGAACATGATATACGCAACCCACATACCCAAAAGGGAGCGGAAGCGTGCACTCGAGGGGCGATATGCGTTGGAGCCGATCGCCCCAAAGTTCAACCCATGGTCCTCCTGCCTCGATCACTTTTGATCGAAGGACCACCCACTAGCATCCGCCATGGCGGATTCACCGCATTGGTTCTAGACCCAATCATTGACGGATTTCACCTCACTAGAGTCCTTATGGACGGCGGCAGCCTGGACCTGCTTTATCGAGGATACAAAGGCAAAAATGGGCATAGATCCTCAAGGATTAAACCCACAAAGACGAACTTTAAAGGCGCCATACCAGGTGTAGAGGCCAACTGCAGGCTCAATTACACTTGAGGTGGTCTTCGGATCCCGGATAATTTCCAAGCGAGGAGTTAATCTTCGACATAGTCCCGTTCATGATGGCTATCACGCACTGCTCGGACGAACCGCATTTGCAAAGTTCAATGCGGTGCCGCACTACGCATACCTCAAGCTCAAGATGCCAGGCCCTGGAGGAGTCATTACGGTCAATGGAAACACCGAACGCTCTCTCCGAACTGAGGAGCATACGACGGCCCTCGCGGCGGAAGTACAAAGTAGCCTCTCAAGGCAATTCTCCAGTCCGGCTATTAAACGTCCGGACACCGTCAAGTGCGCCCGGAGTAACCTACAACAAGACCACCTGGCACGTTCCGAGCAAGCGTAGCAATGCGGCCCCAACCCCTGCCCTCGCGAAATTGCGAAACCAAGATTACGCTGCGTACATAACCACGCCCGGAAGTACCATGGGCATAGGGGAGGGGCACGACCACCAAGATGCCCAAAATGCGGCTCAACCGCACTAGGGGCTCCTGATTTTTCATTCCTTTTTCTTACTTTCGTGACTCCGCCTCCGGAAGGCCTGTCCGCAAGAGAATCGCCGAACACACGATGCAACAGCCAAGGAAGCGTAAAGCTACGCCCAAAGGTCCAGGTGGTCTCTATAACGAAAGCAAGATACTTGTTTCACATATCATCCGCAGCTCGCCGGAGGGGGACATGTTAAATAGTCCCATCTCTTGCTTATCGCACTATTTGTATCGTTTTGCTTTTACCGCAGCCTTTTCGAATAAACAATACATAGCTTTTGTCTATTATTGCATTACTTTTTTATGTAAATATGTTCAGTTATGACATTATGCAACCGTACACTTTGGTACGGCCAATACACCAGGGGCTTAAGTACCCTGCAATATGGTGTGAGAAGTCCAAACACTCTCACGAAAAGTGCGGCACCCGAACTTATAGCATTATATGCATCGGCTCAATCATGTCTTGGGTCAATAGTTGGGTTTGCTCGGCTCCCATGTTTTGGTACCTTACGCCCGTTATATCGCTAAGGTAGCGCTGGGAGAACTATCGCGATTGTGCCCGGTTGAGCTGGGTTAAGCACCTCAAAGAGAGAAAGCTAAAATCGATACCATGATAGGGCGAGAGTTGGTCGCTGTTCGAGAGGTTTCGAGTCCCTAAAGACTTATGCCGCTTAGAGCGAGGAGCTGGCTTTGTCCGACCTAGGCGTGGATAGTGCCCCGAACTCGGTCTTCCGAATACTAGGGGCTTCGCCGAAATTTAAAATTATAGAATTCTATGGCTAAGTGAGAGTGATAAAGCATTATAGTCCGATTGCCTTGTTCACGTTTGTCGGCGCCTCCTTGAAGGACCCAAGAATGGGAACAAGAGCGCCAGGTTTATCTCGAACACCCCAAAGACTCGTGGCATGGGGGCGTAAGCCGATTTACTCGCCATCTCTCAGATTTAATAAACGGCCGCATTTAAGGTAATATTTTAAATTCAAAAGCGTTGCTTAGCGCATATGAACAAGTTTTCAGCGCACAGGATAACACGAGCGAATTTACTCAAAAATTACATCCTTGGAACATTCATCCGCCATAAGGCGGGCACCCTTCAGGACGCCCTCATAATACATCTCGGGCTTGCGATGCTCCCTGCCCTGCGGTGGCCCATCTGTCACCAGCTTCTCAGCATCCATCTTGCCCCAATGCACTTTAACACGGGCAAGGGCCCTACGGGCGCCTTCGATGCATACGGAGCGCTTGATGACTTCAAGTCGTGGACAGGCATCCGCCAGCCACCTCACCAGCCCAAAGTAGCTCCCAGGCATGACCTTCCCAGGCCATAGCCGGACTATAAGGCCCTTCATGGTCTGTTCGGCAACCTTATGGAGCTCGACCAGCTGCTTCACCACAGTCGCTCAAAGGCAACGGTGTCCGCCTCGGCATACCGAGACCGAACACCTTCTCCGTCGAGCTCCCCTCCTCGGCCCGGTAGTAGACGGCAGCGTCGGACACACTGCGGGGCAGATCTGCGAATGCTCCTGGAGAGCTCCGGACTCGGGTAAGTAACAAGTAATTCACTTTCACATGCTTGCTTTGCATAAAGAATGTCTTACCCGCCGCTATCTTCTTCATCGCCGCAATTTCCTGGAGGGCTTTTTGGGCTTCGGCCTTGGCAGATTTGGCGCTCTCAAGGGCAGAGGCAAGCTCAGACTCTCGAGTCTTTGAGTCAAGCTCCAAACTCTCGTGTTTCTTCACGAGAGCCTGGAGCTCTTGCTGCACCTCCGCCACCCGCGCCTCCTGCTTTTCTCACTCGATACGCTCCATGGCCGCATTTTCTTCGACCTTGGACAATGCTTCCTTCAGGGTTGCCACCTGGGTTGTGGCCCTTGTAATACTCACGTTGGTCCTGTCATTTTTTGCAACCACATATTTTTTATATACTTACATAAGGTATTACTTACCTTCCTTGTCCTTGAGCTGCTTCTTGGCAAGGCCGAGCTCGTTCTCGGACCGCTCGAGGTCTGCTTTAATGCATCGACCTCCGCAGTCAGTGCGGCAGAGGTCGGCAGCGCAGCCTGCATTTCCATATTGACATACTTATGTTAGACTCCTGCGTATATATTTTTGATCCTTAGTTTGGCTTTTCTTTCCGAACACCAAACTGAAAGCATCGAGGCTACCGCCTATGCGGTAATATTTTTACATATCTTAAATACATACCTCAAAGCCTGTTAGAAGGCTGGCACAGGCTTCAGTCGGCCCGCTCTTGGCGGACTGAACCTTCTGGATCACCACACTCATAATGGTGCGGTGCTCCTTGTCGATGGAGGCGCCGTTAAGCACCTCCAGCAGATTATCCGGTGCCTTCGGTTGGACGGAGGTCACCGGCGTCGTAGGCCTGCCCTTCTTACTAGGGGGGCGCCTGCCGGACTCCGGAACCACTGAAGGTTCCGGTGCGGTATCCGGCCCAGGGCCGGATTTGGAGCCCTTGGGGGTTTTGTCCCCTTTGCGCCTGGAGTCCGGGAGGTCGCCTTCCGGCGCCTCCAGGACCACCTCCTCCTGGCTTGGACCCTTTTGGGACTCCACCTCGGCATCATCCGCAGCACGAGGGGAGGAGGCGGCCGGAAGTGAAGTGCTATTCACATCCGACGAGCTTAAGGAGCCGCTCGACGACACGCCGACCTGGGCTCGGGGCAGACTGCATGATTATATTCGGCGCCATAAGATACGATGCAACAAAGGAACACCATGAGTTATTCTGGTATCCGGATACTTACGATCTTGCCAGGGGCTTGGCCTTGGCTGGCCACTCCTCTTCGCCATCGTCGGCGTTGGTGGAGTAGTCCGGAGGAAGGGTCCTTCCATTCTTGGACCCTCCGTCCCCCCTAGTTGGGGCGGCCTTCCTTTTCTTCTCTCCCCCGCTGGGGGAGAGACCTCTCTTTCCTCCTCCTCGTTTTCGTGGGAGGAGTCCGCCTCAGAGTCATCGGACGATGAGTCCGACACCACCAGGCGCAGGGAACTCTTTCGAGTTCCCGTGGCCTTCTTCTTGGCCTTCTTCTCCGGTACCACGTAAGGTGCCGGAACCAAAGAGCCCTGGCTGCCGGGCGTCCGCTGGGTCTTCGGGCAAGGGAGCCGGACAGTCATTCCGCCCGGACGTCCTCTGCCAATCCTGTCAAAGGTAAGGGAGTTTAGATCCCGCATAGGGTCAAACTATGAGAAACAAGTATCCCGTAAAGGGTAAAACAGCTTACCGCGTTGGCTTGATGCTACGCGCTGAATCCGCGATCCTCGGTAGCGGATGCGGGAGCCTCGGCGCCCTTGAACAGCACCTTCCAGGCATCTTCGTACGTAGTGTCGAAGAGCCGGCTCAGGGTTCGGTGCTGTGCCCGATTAAACTCCCACAAGCTGAAAGCCCGTTGTTGGCATGGGAGGATCTGGCGGATGAGCATGACCTGGACTATATTGACGAGTTTGAGCTTCTTGCTCACCAGGTTTTGGACGCAGGTTTGGAGTCTGGTCAGCTCTTCCGAATTACCTCACGACAGGCCCTTCTCTTTCCAGGAAGTGAGTCATGTGGGGATGCCAGATCGGAATTTGGGGGCCGCTGCCCATTCAGGGTCACGCGGCTCGGTGATGTAGAACCACCCTGATTGCCACCCCTTTATGGTCTCTACGAAGGAGCCCTCGAGCCATAGGACGTTGGGCATCTTGCCCACCATGGCACCTCCGCACTCCGCTTGGCCGCCCACTACCTTCGGCTTGACATTGAAGGTCTTGACCATAAGCGAAGTGGGGCTGGATCTTGAAGGAAGGCCTCGCGCCTGACGATGAACGCCGAGATGTTGAGGATGAAGTTCGGGCCAGATCGTGGGAAATCTAGGCCGTAGTAGAACATGAGCCCCGGACAAATGGGTGAAGTGGGAAACCTAGTCCGCTGGAGGAAATGGGTGAGGAACACCACCCTCTCATGGGGCCTGGGGGTGGGGGTGAGCTGCCCTTATCCTCGGGAGCCGGTGCGCGGCGTCATTGGACAAGTATCCGGCTTCCTCAGCTTCTTGATGTGTCCCTCCATGACGGAGGAGACCATCCACTTGCCTCCCGCCTCCCGACATGGCTGGAGAAGGTTGAGGTGGGATGTGCAGACTTGGGCGCTGGAGCTCGAGTGCGCGAAAATAGATAAGCAAAGGAGGAAGAAGGCGTAGATGAAAAAGGTGGATCCTTATCGCCTTATATGGGCGGACGAGACTGAACGTCCCCACCCGCCTGGTAAAACTCGCTTATCTCCCAGGCGCCGTAATTAATGGCGCGGTTGGGTTACCCACGCCCGTATTGATGAGAATCCCGGAATAAGGGGACACGATCTCTGCTTCGACAAGACGTGCTAAGGAAACCGCCTCGCTAAGTCTTGTTGAGGTGGACACGGAAAAGCGATTCAATAAAGGCTTGGCCGTAGGTGATGTCACGCCATGGAATACGCCAAAGATATTGGATTTGTGTAAATATTATTCTCTCTATGGTGGTATGTGGAACTTATTTTGCAGACCCGGACACTATCCTTGTGTTCAAAATCTTCAATGAAGTATTCAGAGGAGGAACCCGCCTTGCAATGCTGAAGACAATCTGCGCGCCGGACTCGTCGTCATTGAAGCCTGGTTCAGGGGCTACTGAGGGAGTCCTGGATTAGGGGGTGTCCGGATAGCCGGACTATAACCTTCGGCCGGACTCCTGGACTATGAAGATACAAGATTGAAGACTTCGTCCCGTGTCCGGATGGGACTTTCCTTGGCGTGGAAGGCAAGCTTGACGATACGGACATGTAGATCTCCTCCCATTGTAACCGAATCTGTGTAACCCTAGCCCTCTCCGGTGTCTATATAAACCGAAGGGTTTTAGTCCGTAGGACGAACAACAATCATACCATAGGCTAGCTTCTAGGGTTTAGCCTCTCTGATCTCGTGGTAGATCTACTCTTGTACTACCCATATCATCAATATTAATCAAGCAGGAGTAGGGTTTTACCTCCATCGAGAGGGCCCGAACCTGGGTAAAAACATCGCGTCCCTTGTCTCCTTTTACCATCCGCCTAGACGCACAGTTCGGGACCCCTTACCCGAGATCCGCCGGTTTTGACACCGACTGTGTCCTACGCTTCCTTGGTCGTTTTCTTGGTGCCAAGGGTGGTCAACATCTCCAGTGGGACGGCGCACGGGATTGCCTCCATCGACAGCCGGTCCTTTTCGTACTCGACGTCGCCAGTTTTCACGACTTTCCACATATGCCACGCCTTGATGATGACCTTCAACAGGAGCGACCAACTGGAATAGTTGGTCTGCCCAAGGAGATAGAATGAGGAGTTGGACATGCCCTCATCGCGCACGGAGTGCGGCGCACCCAACTCACCTCCCAGTTTGGCCCGCAGCGTGAGCGCGTCAGCCGCCGCGCGCGCCTCCTCAATCGAGCTCTGCTTGGTGGTCTTGGAGCCGTCGTCATCAACGCGGCATATGCTTCGGCATGGCAACCTGGGGCTTTGATACCAAATTGTTAGCTCAATCCAATCTTTCTGCCGGCTGCCGGAGTGAGCTCATGGAAGAACCTCGGTGTCCGAGTAATGGAATTTGAGGAGCGATGTGTATGAGATATTTGGTCTTGGAGTCTTTCTCCATTTTCGCTACTCTCCACTGAGAGCGTTGATATGTATCCGTCATATCTATAATTTTTGATTGTTTCATGCCAATATTCTACAACTTTTACATATTTTTGGCAACTTTTGATACTATTTTTGGGACTAACATATTGATCCAAAGGCTCAAAGGGTTCCTGTTTGTTGCATGTTTTTTGTTTCACAGAAAATCCATATCAAACGGGGTCCAAACGGGATAAAAGCTTACGGAGATTTTTTTTGGAATATATGTGAATTTTGAGAAGTGGAATCAACGCGAGACGATGCCCGAGGGGCCCACGAGGGTGAGGGACGTGCCCCAGGGGGTAGGGCGCGCCCTGGGACCTCCTGACCACTCCGTAAGGCGGTTGGTGCCCTTCTTTCGCCGCAAGAAAGCCAATATCCGAATAAAAATCTTGTCCAAATTTCATCCCAATCAGAGTTACGGATCTCCGGGAATTTAAGAAACAGCGAAAGGGCAGAATCAAGGAGCGCAGAAACAGAAGTCAACAGAGAGAGAGAGATCCAATCTCGGAGGGGCTCTCACCCCTCCGCTGCCATGGAGGACATGGACCAGAGGGGAAACCCTTCTCCCATATAGGGGGAAGGTCAAGGAAGAAGAAGAAGAAGGGGGGCTCTCCCCCCCTCTCTCCTGGTGGCGCCGGAACGCCGCCGGGGCCATCATCGCGACAATAACCTACACCAACAACTTCACCGCCGTCATCACCAACTCTTCCCCCCTCTATGCAACGGTGTAACCCCTCTTTTACCCGTTGTAATCTCTACTTAAACATGGTGCTCAACGCTATATATTATTTCTCAATGATGTATGGCTATCCTATGATGTTTGAGTAGATCCGGTTTGTCCTATGGGTTCATTAATGATCATGATTGGTTTGAGTTGCATGTTTTATTATTGGTGCTGTCCTATGATGCTCTCCGTGTCGGGCAAGCGTGAGGGATCCCCGCTGTAGGTTTGCAATATGTTCATGATTTGCTTATGGTGGGTGGCATGAGTGACAGAAGCACAGACCCGAGTAAGTAGGTTGTTTGCGTATGGGATAAAGAGGACTTGATACTTTAATGCTATGGTTGAGTTTTACCTTAATGATCTTTAGTAGTTGCGTATGCTTGCTAGAGTTCCAATCATAAGTGCATATGATCCAAGGAGAGAAAGTATGTTAGCTTATGCCTCTCCCTCGTATAAAATTGCAATAGTGATTACCGATCTAGTTATCGATTGCCTAGGGATAAATAACTTTCTTGTGTGACAAAAAGCTCTCTACTAAAACTAACTTAGTTGTGTCTTCATCTAAACAGCCCTTACTTTTTATTTACGCGCTCTTTATTATCTTGCAAACCTATCCAACAACACCTACAAAGTACTTCTAGTTTCATACTTGTTCTAGGTAAAGCGAACGTTAAGCGTGCATAGAGTTGTATCGGTGATCGATAGAACTTGAGGGAATATTTATTCTACCTTTTGCTCCTCGTTGGGTTCGACACTCTTACTTATCGAAAGAGGCTACCACTGATCCCCTATACTTGTGGGTTATCAAGCGTTCCATTGCTATTTATACAGAGTGCATGGGAATAGAAAAACTGCATATCTACCCTAGACAAGACCACTCCATAATATCACCATGGAGTTGTTGGAATAGTGATTGAAGACCACTATTCCTTACATTCTGCATGTGTGATGATTGTGACACAGGCGCATGGTGGCCCGCCTATGTATAGTCAACACATTGGGACGAAATGGGGCAACCCCACGTGTGCGCTGCACAAGGGGCCTGGCGCGGGCTTCCTTCCCGGGATACTCCTTCCCGAGGATGACCTTGTTGGGAGACCGTTATCGGGATCCCCCCTGCCCTTGCAGGAGACTGGGTTGAATCATATATACAGAAGGGTCGCGGATTTTGTCACAATGCAACAACTTGGTGTATGCTTGGCATCCTACATTACCAAATTGATAATAGCAATTATCATTACATTTATAGTCATAAGTGACCAGTACAACCTTACAAGTTGTTGTAGCATACCAGTATCAACTACGTATGACAAACAAGATGGTTGAAGCCTTCTTTTTCTCGATCCACCATAGCGACGCCGCCAACCGTGTGAGCATGCGTCCGTCGTCGAGCAGCTTCGGAGCAAGAGATTCTTCCAGCCGTCGCATGATGCAGCGGCCTCCGCCGATGATGGCCTCTACTAGGTCCCAGATGATCTACTAGCTATGAGAGTGTAGAATTATTGGGGAAAAGTATGAATCGGATCAAATTTTGGGGAGCAAGTAAGGATGTATGTATTTTCTATGAGCCATGACGGCGATAAGAATGAATCCAAATGCATAATGGTCTTCCCAGCCACATCGGGTTGTTATATATGAGAGGGGTTTAACCCAACAGTGAAAGTAAAAACAAAATGAGCTACAATAAAACGGTAAAGTAGATCTAGTGGTGACTACTAGTTGAAGACGCAGGAGTCAATGTGAACTGTTGGATCACCCAAAGCGGTATTGTAGGTCAAGCTACAGTTAACAGAACATGTTGACTTAATTGAAGATATACCTTCAGTAACTTGACATTGCCCTCGACATGTCCTCATGGCGATTCACTTGCTGCTTTCCAAGCCTGTTTAGTTGTCTTGAAGAATCTAGGAAAAGTATACTTAATTAAATCGGCATCTTCCCGTGTAGCTTCTTCAGTGAGAGATTTTCCCATTGAATGTGCCAACGTACCACTGGTAAGTTATTGCGAGATACTTGTCTAACTTGGAGAACTCCAGCTGGGCCTGTCTTAATTGAACCATCTGCATTGACCATGGAAGATTTGGACTAGGTATAGATTTTCCCCAATGTGTTTCTTGAGTTGACTCACATGGAAGACTGGGTGAATCTTGACATGTTATGGGAATTGCAATTTGTAAGTTGCTCTTCCTACTTTTTGAGTGATGAGGAAAGGTCCATAGTATTTGTTTTGTAATTTCAAAGCTCCTCTAAAACCAAATGTTGCTAGTCTGTAGGGAGCCATCTTCAAATAGACCAATTTTCCAACAGTAAACTCTCTTTCCATCCTCTTTTGATCAGCATATCTTTTCATTCTATTTTATGCTGTCACTAAGTTTTCTTTCAACTGCTCCAACATTTGTCGTTTAGCTGTTAGAAAATCTTGTGCCTCCGCATCTTCTGGTCCAGGAATAGCCAACTTGGTTATCAATGGAGGTGGGAAACCATAATGTGCTTGAAATGGAGACATCTTTAGGGCAGTGTGGTAAGTGGAGTTGTACCAGTATTCTGCCAAAGATAACTAAGAAAGCCACTTTTTAGGTTCAGTAGTAGTCATGCATTTGAGATAAGTTTCCATTGATCAACCCTCTCCGTCGGGCCATCCGTTTGGGGGTGATATGTTGTACTGCATCTTAATTCCACATTCAGAGCAGAGAAGATATCTTTCCACAGCTTGCTAGTGAAATTCGTTGTCAGAGATTATGAGCTTTGAAGGGCCATGTAATCTGATAATGTGATCCACAAATGCTTGAGGCACTGTCAACACGGTATAGGGGTGATATAATGGTATGAAATGGGAGTATTTAGTAAACTTATTTACCACCATCACGATCACTTCCTTGCATTGAGAGTTGGGCAACCTTCAATGATATCCATTGATATGTGTTGCCATGCCATGTCTGCTACATGTAGAGGTTCTAGCAAACCAAGTTGTAAACAAATTTCATGCTTAGCTCTCTAGTAGATAGGGCAAGCTGCAATAAATTTTTCAACCTCTATTTTTAACCCAGTCCAATGGAAAATACTTTTAACTATGTGATATGTCGCTCTCATTCTTCAATGTACACCCATTGGAGAGCTATGCAGAGTTATTGGCAGTTGGTTTCTCAATTCAGGGTCATTGCCAACCACTATTTTCCTTTTATATCCGATAATGCCATCCCATAGTATACTCAGAGGGAATATTTGGCTTTTGAAGTAGCAGTTGTTCCATTAGTTCCTTGTGTATTGTGTCTTTCTGATGGCTCTCTATCAAATCTTGAGCCCACACAGGGGTAGGAGCAGAAATGGCCATCAAGAGGTAATACTCTGGAAAGAGCATCAACAACTCTGTTTGTTGTCCCCCTTTTTGTACTGGATCTTGAAGTTGAACTCCAAAAGTTTCATCATCAACTTGTGTTGCACCCCTTCAAGAATTTTATGGTTTGTAATGAATTTCAAGGACTCCTGGTCTGTCTTGATCAGTAATTCATTTCCATTTCCAAGTAAGTAGTGTCTCCATTTCTTCAAAGCTTCCAAAATGGCCAATGCTTCTTTCTCATATGTGGACATAGCAGCATTTCTAGGACACAATGAAGAGCTGTAATATGCAGTTGGTCTGCCTTGTTGCATTAATACAGCTCCAATTCCCTTGCCTGGTGCACCAGTTTCCAACACAAACGGCTGAGATTTTTTTGGTAAAGCTAAGACATGGGCTAAAATCAGAGCTTCCTGCAGTTGTGCAAAGGCTGTATCATGTTCATTTTTCCAAGAAAAAAAATGTCTTTATTAAGGAGGTCATGTAATGATCTATAAATAAGACCATAATCTTTAATGTATCTCCTATAATACCCTGCCAAGCCTAAGAAACTTCTCAACTTAGTGACACTATCTGGTGTTGGCCGTTGAGTAATTGCAGATATCTTTTGTGGGTCAGTTGCCACTCCTTCAGCAGATATGGCATGCCCCAGATACTCCATTGTTGCACAGGAAACATACATTTTGATAGTTTAGCAAACAACTTGTTGTCTCTCAAAACTTGCAGCACAATGTTCAGGTGTTCTATATTTTCCTTCAGATATTTGCTGTATACTAAGATATCATCAAAGAATACCAACACAAAAATTCTCAGATATGGACCAAATATCTTGTTCATTAATGCTTGGAATGTACCAGGAACATTGGGAAATCCAAATGGCATTACCAAGTATTCAAAATGGCCTAAACAAGTTCTGAAAGCAGTTTTGTGTATGTCTTCAGGGTGCATTCTTATCTGGTGATAGCCTGACCTCAAATCTAGTTTGGAAAAGTACTTAGCCCCATGCACCTCATCCAAAAGATCTTCTATGAAAGGTGGGAAATTTATTTTTGATTGTCAATGCATATAACCTCCTGAAATCAGTACACAACCTCTTGGAACTGTCCTTCTTTCCGACCAAGATCACTGGAGCTGCATATGGACTTTAACTATGTCTTATCAAATGAGCAGCTAAGAGCTTGTTGATTTGATCTTCCATTTCCTTTTTTTGGTGCTGAGGTACTCTGTATGGTCTCACTTGTGAAGGTGTAGCTCCTGGAATTAAAGGAATAGTATGATCCAAGTCCCTATGTGGAGGAAGTGTTTTTGATTCTTCAAATAAGTATGCATATTCCATCAGTAGCTTTTGCACCTGGGGAGGAGTTTTAAAACCCTCAGGAGCATTCATGATTATGTTATGTACCTGTAACAAAAACCCTTCCACTCCTTTGTCCAAGAGTTTGTTCATTTCCTCAGCTGGAACTTCCTTAACACTCTCCACGATTTTAAAAACTTACCTTTGTTTCTACTTGTTTGCCCTCTAAAGTGAAACCGAATGTTTTCTTTGGAACATCAAAAGAAACTAGACTCACCTGGAGAACCAATCAAATCCCGATATCACATCGTGACTAGGTATATTAAGAACTTTCAAGTTGTGAGAGAACTTAAGTTTTGCCATTTGAAATTCACAATTGGGAACTACTAAAGTTGATAATAACTTGCTTCCACCAGCCACCACAATAGTTCTTAGTTTTACTAGCAGTAACTGGCAACTTGCCTTAACTGCAAAGTCCTGGTTGATGAAAGAAGAAGTGTTGCCTGAGTCTAACAATGCTACAGCTCTTTTCCCATTGATGTGTATTACTACTGTGGGTGTTGGTACCGCGGGTGTTGGTATGGCTAGTTGGTTTCCCATAGCAAAGGCAAAAATAAACATGGCTCGCTCATTTTCTCCAGTCTTTTTCTCTTGTTCCTGCTCCTCACTTTGCATAGCAATTTCCTCAGTTAGTTCTTGTTGTAACATGTGTACATTGGTCACTAATTTACATTTGTGTCCATGAATCCACTTGTCTCCACATCTCCAACATTCTCTCACTTTCCCGATTTTCTGAACATAGCATGTAGAATTCTCAGCTTGTCTGACAGGTAACTGTTGTTGTACAAGTACTGTGGTAGGGCTGACTTTGTTCTGAAACCCAACAGTGTTTTTCTGATAGTAGTTAGTATAAGAACTCCTTGTTTCTTAGGAACTGTGTGTACTGGAGGATTGGCTTCCACATCTTTTGCCAACCAATAAGCATCAGTAAGTGTTTGAGGTCTTAGAAGTCTGATTTGGAATTTAATTCCCTCCTTTAAGCCATTGAAATAGCATCTGACAAACCATAGCTCTCCTAGTTCAGTATTTTCTTCTTGTACATCAGCCATTAAATCTTCAAAAGACTTGGTGTATTCAGACACTATGTTTTTCAGTTGTTTTAGAGAGTTGAACTTTTCTGTTAAGTCATAGGAGCCTTGCTGAGAAAATCTCTTCACTACTTCAACACAAAACTATTTCCAGGATAATTGTTTCTTCAATAACCCATATCTTCTTTACCAAATATCAGGATCCTCTCCTTCAAATCTAGGAAAATCCATCTTAGGGCCCTTGGTCAAAGACTTCATGAATTGGGCTTGCATATCTTGCTCATAGGTCCCGATCCTTGCCACTGTGTGTGTGCACGCGTGCGTGCATGCGTGCATGCGTGTGTGTGTGTGTGTGCAAATGCATCTCTTCAATTTGTTTACATTTTTCCTTCTCTGCCTCTAATTGTTTCCTTAATTGCTTCGTTATGTTCGGCTGGTCCTGCGCTTGCTCTTGCTGTAGTGTAGGAGATTTCACCACTTGACTAGAACCGGAATGAATTTCATTATGTGGGTTGCTGTTCATTGATTTTACTAGTGTAAGAAGCACTGAACTGATCGTTGAGAGTTGCTTGCTGAGATCTAGCACAACCTTCTGCACACTACCCACTTGTACTGATATTTCCCCATGTTTACTACTGATGGACAGCACTTGTTCTTGCAATTTAGTGACCTTTGACTGCATTTGGGCATTGTCTTTCTGCAGAACACCAAAATCCTCACACAGAGAGAGTAAATCCTGCAGATCCGCCTCATTAATAGCTTTAGCACGTCTCATCGCCTTGATCTGAGGTCGAGGTACTCCATCCGTTCCAAAATATAGTGCGCCCGTGCTTTTCGAGGGCCAATTTTGACCATAAATTTAACCAACGAGACCGATTGCGGCGGGAGAAAAAAATTATATAATTGAAAACTTCTTTTGAATACGAATTCACAGGTATAACATTTGCTCCTGCCGCAGTCGGTCTTGTTGGTTAAATTTATGGTCAAAGTTGAAGCACGGGAATAGAGGAAGCACTATATTTTGAAACGGAGGGAGTAAGAAATTTTACCACTGGAGTCCCCCAACAACCTATCCCCAAACCTCCAATCCTTCCGCTGCCTCGATCCACACCTCCTTGGCACACAGATTAGCGCTTGAACGCGGGATTTTACCGAATGGGCAAGGCACCGGAACAACCTCTCCTGCACGGCTGATCTGCGCCCGAACAATTCACCGCCTCCAACGCTCACACCCCGTCACCAATTACCTCCAACTCCACCACCGTACGCCTCCAACAATCATCGCCGCCTTCAGAAACACGGGCGGGAATCACCGACCTGGAAAAATATTTGTTCCTAGAGTATGCTCTCGCCGAGAATCGCTTGCTCATGAGACCAATTTGTCAGGTCCCGGATGATCTACTAGCTATGATAGTGTAGAATTATTGGAGAAAAGTATGAATCGGATCAGATCTGAGTATAATTGGGGAGCAAGTAAGGATGTATATATTGTCTATGAGCCATGACGACGAAATGAATCCAGAAATGCATAATGGTCTTCCGAGCCACAACCGGACTGTTATATAGGAGAGGGGTTTAACCCAACAGTGAAAGTAAAAAAGAGATGTGCTACAGTAAAACGATAAAGTCGATCTAGCAGTGACTACCAGTCGAAGACGCAGTAGTCACTGTGAACCGTTGGATCACTCGAAGCGGTATTGTAGGTCAAGCTACAGTTAATTGAACCTGTCGACAGTGTTAACTGAAGAAATACCTTCAGTAACCTGACAGCCTCGCGGACGCGTGCTCGTGGGACCATGGAGAGAGAGAGAGAGAGAGAGAGAGAGAGAGAGAGAGCTTCCATGGCCGGCGGCGATTGTTCTCCCGTGGCAGCGGCGAGAAAGTGGGATCACGAAGAGTATCGGTTCAAGACGCCGGAGGACGATTCCTTGGACCCGCGATTCAGCGAGTACGACCCCAAGCAGGGTTGTTTCATATACGTACGCTACTTCTTCGACGGCGACAAACTCGACCTCGACGAGGAGTGTACGTTCCGATCCAATCCAATCCCCCTTATTCTAGTTCATGATTATGTTCGGTTAAACTATTTTGAAGAGGTTTGGAGGGGATTGAGGTGGATTTTGATCTATATATATAGCGGATTTAACCCTCCCCAATCCACTCAAATCCCCTTCAAAGTTGCCTTCGTTATGCATGTCTAGTTCATGAGCACCAATCAGTCAGTGTCACTTCATTCCTCAAAATCAATCTGAAGGTTACTTTCACTTCCTACTAGATTTATTCCGTAGCAAAGGCTGCCACTTTATTTGTCAATTAGGCTCGGTTTGGAGATGCACTACTTCTAATTACTACTCCCTACGTTCCCAATTATAAGATGTTCTAACCTTTTTCTGAATCGGATGTATGTAGATGTGTTTGTTCACACATTTTAGTCTGTATGTAGTTCGTATTGAAATATCAAAAACATTTTCTAATTCGGAACAGAGGTGGTAGTATATTACTATGCAAAAGATGAGAGCACAGCCTGGCAGGTTCGGGTTTCAATGGTTCTGTTCCAACCAATTTACACCTACATACATACTCGTCTTGTTACCCTCCTTGATTGATTGATCGATATGCATTTTTCTTCTCATTTGACAGCACCTGTTGGTCCCATGCGACATACTGGTAAAATCTTCAAAGAGGGGTTCCGTCTCAAAAACTCGGTCAATGTTGTCTCCATCAAGATTGTTTCCTCCGACTATGGCTACCCACTCAATGTCTAAGGTACCATCATAGCTAGGGACAGTCTGGATCAAAAATGTGTCTATATATTCCGGCGCGACCAGGATGATTGCCAGCTCATCCGCTCAAAGGTATTACTGCCATTTGCCTCATATTTACAGACACATACAATATATCAAAGTGTATTTTCTTGTACTGGTACTTTCTCATTTCAGTACTCTGATTTACAAAAAATGGTGATTTCCTGACGGAGAAATTTTGGCAATTTCTATAAATGATTATTTCTGAATGTTGTATATTAGTAATCCATATCTGGGTTTTTGTATGTTATAACTGAATAACGGATCTTGTTTTGTATCCGTTCCATATGATGTTGATTTTAATGATACTTGTCTTGTAGGGTATAGTGATAGGAGCCAGGGGTTTATCACTTGCGTGCCTCAGTTTATGGCACTACAACAATCTGCACAATAAGAAAAGGAAGTACAAAAAATACATGGCCACATATGTAACATAATTTTTCTGAGTCTAATTACCTTGTTTAGTCATTCCGAACATAGCTAAAAATGAACCCCAAAGCAAGGGTAATTCAATCAATCCCAGAAACAAGCTCGTGGAATTTATCTATTCAAATTGGTCTTGTAGGATGATTCATTCATTTTGATTGGTCCAAAGAGAGGATTTATGGTATGCGATGATATATTCTTTGAAATCAATCTGAAGGTGAAGGATGTGCATGGGAGGACTGTCGATGATGCTAGGCTCAGTAAAGGCCTGATGGAGGTGGATGCTATCCGCAGGCTGGAATTTGATCCCAGATATGTGGTTGAAACGGAAACACTCGTCAGCATGCACATCATATTGGATTTAAACTACACATTTGTAAGAAGGTCAGTGGAGGGCACTGTTGAGATCAGGATCCTTCAGGGACCTGATGAATTCCATGGGAAGATCACCGCTTCCACTACCAGCATCCCATGCGACATTGTGCTACATGATAGCAAGGTGAGTGGTGCGCTAGCTGCAGGTGACAATGGGGTGATACAAACGGCGCGGCGCGTAGTAGGAGTCTCTGTGGATGAGATACTGGTGTTGACTGTTGTTGCTGCTATCAGTGATGATAAGTTATCTGTCGGCACTGTTGAGTTTACTCCAAGGCGCAATGGTTACGATGCTGAGATTATCATATGCGGCAACTACAAGATGCTTCTGAAGGCCACTTGGTCGATTGTGTATTTCTGATGCAATTCTTAGTTATTCAGTCGCGGCAGTCTGCCAGATTCTCTAGATCCTTTTTTTTAGCAATCCTCTAGATCCTTTTGATGCAACGAGGCTCCATTATGGGAACTAGTTATGGTACATTCTCAAATAATATATGTGTTCCAGCGTCTATTGTATATATTCTGACTCTTCTTGCTGATGTAAGCTAGTTTTACTGGGACTGCTTGTGGTACATGCATGAAATTTAACTGAAAAAAATTTAACAGTTGTGCTATTTACGTCAGTATAGTCAGGTTTACTCGGAGGAAAACGATGAAGTATCCCCAAAACTTGCCATCCTAAAAAGAATGTCAATATGAAGTTTTTCACCTTGTTGAATTGCAAGATGTAGTAACCAGAATGCATTTATATACAAGATCTTAAGACCTGTGTATTAGAATCAGATCGCCTGTGTTGCAAGTTCAATGTCTATGAAGACTATCCGGCTGCAATATATTTTCTAGTGCACTAATCACCTTTTTATTTTTATGTTTTTGGTTAAAATCAAGATCTCACTATAATACTAGCTTTCAGTTCTTTTGATACTTCCTCTATGTATCCAACTTGGCTGTGCATTTTTTTTTGAAGGGTAAACTTTATTTCTCAAATAATGGACAGGTCTTTTACAATAATGTGAGAAATAAAGTCGGGAATGTAGGCTTCCCAAAATTCAGAGCATCTATTACTAAAAGAGTGTTTTGCTAGAGCATCAGCCACCTCATTAGCTTCCCGAAAACAGTGCCCGCATGTCGCAGATGCAAACTCCCTCCGAATAAGATTGCATTCTGTAGTCACAGCAACATCAGGACCATATATTTCATGCTGGTTCACCGCCTCAAGTGCATTTGAGCTATCAGACTCGATTATCAAGGAGGTGCAGCCAATTTTCTGTGCTAGCCAGAATCCATTCCTTATAGCCTGAATTTCTGCCGCCTCAATTTGCATATATATGAGGCAGAAACCAAGTGGCTGCTGCTATGAACTCACCCTTGTCGTCCCGGCTACAGCTCCCGTAGCTCCAGCCATTGTCCGAGCACAAAGCGAGGCATCAACATTAACCTTCACCGATCCACGTGTCGGTTTCTTCCACATGTGATCTCGCTTCCTAGTGGGATAATTTGGCATGGATGATCGGACGAAGTTTGTGCACAAGACTTTGATGGAGAGAGCGGACCGAACCGGTGTTTGGACTGGTTCTTGTCTCTCACGATCTGCCGTCGTTGCCACCAAATGTACCATGCCGCAACCACAATTAGCTCCACCTTTGGCAAGTCACCCACCGAGTCGGTGGTTCTACATAGTATTTCCATAGTCACAGAACCTGAACGGTCTTGGGCCCTTTGCTCGTTAATTTCCTCTGCTAACCCAAGTTCGCATCAGATTTCCTTTGCTCGGGTGCGGGTAAATAAGCAGTCTTTGAATATCTTCCATCCCTACTTTGCAAATGGGGCATTGAGCACTCGATTGGGATGTGTCGTGATGCTAGAACACTAAAACAGGGGAGAACCCTTTCAACACTTTCCGCATAAAATGTTTAACCTTCCCCTGCATGCATGTATGCCATGCTGATTTCCATATAGGGTTAATGTGCATACTTCCTTGGCCATCCTGCCTCTTCCAATGTTTCCCAAAATGGTGTTCAAACTCGACATGATAAGCTGATTTTTACAGAAAGTCCTCGATCTGGTTGCATTCCATGCCACAAAATCATCCAACAGCTCTACTCAAGTGGTATATTAAGGATTACGTGGACATCAACAGGAGAGAAGATGGAGGTAATAAGAGGAATGTCCCACCGCCAGTGTGTGGGTCAATGAGGTCCTCCACTTTGTCTAGTAACGTAGCTCCCCTGGGTGTAATAACATTCCTGTTTTCGCTTGTTGGGATCCACGGGTCTCGCCAAATATCAATTTTTTCACCCGTACCAACTCGCCATATGCAGCCCCTTTTAAAAGTTCCTATGCCATAAACAATACTCTGCCAAGTGTATGATGATCCTTTCTTTTGACCTGCACTCAAAATGTCACCATTTGGATAGTATTTGGCGCTGAGAACACGTGCACACAAAGAGTCCGGATTCGAGCAGGCGCCAACACTGCTTTTGCTAATAAAGCAAGGTTAAAATTGTGAAGATCCCTGAACCCCATACCTCCTTTCTCCTTTGGAATGCACATTTTCCACCAAGCGTACCAATGCATCTTTCGCTTTTCTTCCGTCACCCCACCAAAATCCAGAAATTTCATCCATAATCGATTTACAAATACCTTTTGGCAGTTTAAAACTGACATAGCATATGATGGAATTGCTTGTACTACTGATTTCAACAAAATTTCCTTACCTTGAGCAGATAGAGTTTTTTCTTTCCAACCCTTTAAACGCTGGCATATTCATCAATCGGTGTTGGAAGCAATCACTTCGTCAACTCCAACCATTGTTGGTAGACCTAAGTATTTGTCGATAGAGCTTCATCATAATGTCCAAGACTCTGCACACATCTTCTCTGACAGTCACACTAGTATTTGGGCTGAAATAGATACTAGATTTAGCCGTGCTGACCCTTTGTCCTGAACTGCTACAGTACATGTCCAGCACCCTTTTCAGGGTATTAGCGTTCTGACTATTAGCTCTCATGAGAATCAAAGAATCATCCGCAAATAGCAGGTGAGAAATGTATGCTGCGTTTGACAAACGAGAATACCTTCAATTCCCCAATCTCCTCTTCATGGGCTAGCATACAGGATAATCCTTCAGAGCAAAGTAAGAATAGATATGGGGATAGGGGATCCCCTTGTCTCAAGCCTCGGGTGGGATGAAACTCTTTAGTCTCAGTATCATTAAATCTTACCCTATAGCTTACCGATGTTACACATTCCATGATCAGCTCCACCCACTCCATCTGAAACCCCATCTTGATCATCATCTTTTTCAGAAAACCCCACTCAACTCGGTCGTAGGCCTTTAGCATGTCAAGCTTAACGGCACGGTAGCCATTAGATCCATGGGTCTTCTTTTTTATAGCATGAAAACATTCATAAGCCACTAACACGTTATCTATTATAAGCCTACCGGGAACAAAAGCACTTTGTGTTGGTGATATCACTTCTGGTAGGATTCTCTTCAACCTGTTGGCCAACATCTTGGATATGATCTTATAAACCACATTACATAAGCTAATGGGCCTATATTGGGTAATTACCTCCGGGTTATTGACCTTGGGGATTAGGACAATGTTTGTTTGATTCCACCCTTCTGGCATTTTCTTCTTATTTATTGCATCAAGAACTTCATCAGTTAGCTCCTCACCTAAGATATGCCAGAATCTTTTGAAGAATATCGCATGTAATCCATCCGGCCCTGGCGCCTTCATATCCCCGATCTGGAACAGAGCATTTCTCACCTCTTCTCTGGTGTACGGTGAGGTGAGTAGTCTGTTCATCTCAGAAGAGACACACGGTTTTACTGCCTGCATCAAATCATTGTCAACATCTACTAGTTCAGAATTAAACAAGGCACCAAAGTAGTCACAAATGAGGGGGTTGAGGTTATCATTACCCTCAACCCACCCGTTTTCATTATTTCTTAACTTCTTAATAAGGTTCCTCCTTCTCCTAGCCGAAGCAAACTGAGTAAAATATTTGGTATTACGATCTCCACGTCGGAGCCAGGTGGCATGGCCTCGTTGAGCCCAGTGGACCTCCTCTTGGTCAAGCAAGTTTTCAATAAGGACTGATAGCAGAATAATTGACTGTGCATTATTGTGCTATATGGAAGTGGTTCTGAATAGTATCAAATTCAAACTGATAGCAGAATAATTGACCCCTTTTTAATTTCTTAAAATAGGTTATTTTTCAGAATTTTCGCAACTTTAAAATGCCTTTTTTGGTGGCACTAGCACACCCAATATGCCCCCCTGGAGCATCACTAACAAGCGCCCATCAATAAAACTGCTGCACTGGATGAACAAATTCTGGTTAAGCAAAGCCTGATTAAGCATTTTTCATGCACTCCACATCAATTAGAAGAAGCAAATTCTGGTTGAGCAAATATTTGATAATGAATATGTCAATGATTTTATCATATGTTTTCATCTGCAGAGTTTGGATATCTCAGGAAAAAATGTACTGTTCTACAAAATGCTTGGTTTGATCAATGGACAAAGGCAAGATGCACTTCAGAGCAACAAGACTAGCTATCTTTAGGAGGTGTTTCAGGCTTTCAGCCAATAAGAGCATAACACACATGGATCTCTTCAACATCTAGCATTGGGTCTTTAGTCTTCGTTTCCTAGGATGCCCCTGCCTCGCCATATAAACCCGGCCATAAACCCAGCTTCTTCTACGCCCATGCAGAGATCTATGCAAAGCAATGTCGAAAGATAAAGATATGTTGTGCCTTGTTTTACACTCTCACAAAATCTACATGTAGAACTGCAAAAATTCACGAAAACTTGCAAATCTGGATTTGGACTCCTTTACTATTTTGTAATTTTCATTCAAGCGTCTGTGCTGCAATAGCGTATTGATTTTGAGTGTCAAATATGGCATAAGTGACAACAACCATTATATTGCTGATCATAAGTGACTACAACCATTACATTGGTAATCATAAGTGACTACCATTTCAAAAAAAAAAAAAAACCATAAGTGACTACAACCTCACAAGCTGTTGTAGGCTTGTAGCAGACTAGTATCAACTATGTATGACAAACAAGACGGCTGAGGTCTGCCGCTTCTCGATCCACCATGGCGACGCCGGCCTCCAGCCGTGCTTGCACGCGTTCGTCGTGGAGCAGCTCCGGGGTGAAGAGGTTCTTCCAGCCGGCGCACCACGCCGCGGCCTCCCCCGACGGCGGCCTCGCGGACCGCAGCCAGTGACGCAGCGCGCTCTCCCACTTGCCGAAGAACTCCTGTTCTAGGATCGACACCATGTCTTCGGTGCGCACCAGAGGTGTCCACGACATCACCTCGCGGAACTTAGTGTCGCGCTGCTTTGGTGGTGTGATCTTGAGCTGTTGCAGCCATCGTGTGAGCTTAGGCAAGATGTGACGCCGGGAGAAGATCTCCCAATGCGTTGAGCCGAAGTAGTCTTTCCATGGGGAGATGACGTCGAGGCAGCCGCCGCTGATCTTGCTCTCCACGGTGCCGTAGAGGCTCTCCGGCAAGTGTCCGATCAAGGGGATCCACAGACGTAGCCAGTGGTCGCAGCCCGGGCTCCACAACGGCTCCCACTCTCGCGCTTTCACGGCGATCCTCGGCGTGAGGACCTGCTCCACGATGTGCTGCACGGCGGAAGGAGGCAACGCGGCCTTCCACGCCCCCGGCGCGCGCTTCTTCCCCCGGAGCAGCACCTCCTCGGACTTGACGATCGCCGCCAGCGCCTCCGCCGTCTCTGCGCTGTCGTCGCCTTGAAGCTTCACGTCGCGCAGCAGCGCGAGGGTCTTCTCGCAGCACTCCCGTTCGAGGCGCAGGGCTCGTGAGACCGCCGCCGACTCGTGCCACTCGTCTTGGGCTGGCGGCGCCGGCGCCGGTGCGCCATGCAGGCCGTTCTTGTACGTCTTTTCGGAGTGGCCGATGCCGGCGGTGGAGCTATGCCTGATGGCCTTTATAGGGGCGATGATGCCCTGGCCGTGCGCGCCGAGGCCCGAGCCTTGCTTGTAGTTCCACAGCCGCATCATCTTGGCCACCGGCGCGGTGGTGCGCGCGAGGCTGCCCGGCATCTTGGACGGGTACGACAAGTCGTCCTCATCGAGCAGCGCTGCCGTGAAGCTGCGCTTCAGTAGCGCCATGCCGCCGATCGACGTTGGCAGGCGATCGAGGACCAAACAGGGAACGTCGCTGCTGCTTGGAAGCGGCCGGCGTGCTGTTCCTTCTGCTGATCGATGCCTATGCTATGAGAGTCATTATATAACTATAGTACTAGGCAGGCTGTTACTAGAAGCTAATCAATCGACTCCGTTTTGGAGACGAGCCCTTGAACGCGTTTCCGATTCCGACAAAGCATCTTATTTACGGAGATAACTACTTTGCATAATGCACCAACATTTCGGTACATACGCGCGAGCACTTTTCGGTAAGACGGTGGAACGGGGGCTCACAACTAACTTTTGATCTTCGTAACCATGGCATCCAAGAAATATGGTGGAGTCCGAACAAGAAACTAGTTTCACATATAAAAGAACTCAACTTTGTACAACCGTTTAGCTTGAAAGCTACCCTCATTTTAGACAACCAAATTTTAGACTCTTCAAATAGATCTCATGTATGGCCGAATTAGATTTAGGGAGTTTTTTTTTGCACGCGAAGGGGGGGGGGGGGGTGGGGGATATGATTTTGGTTTGGGAACACGTCACTTAGCCAACATTATCCATACTTAAGCCTAGTTTGGCAGTGTAGTTTTTAAATACCGCAGTGTCACTTAGCCAACATTATCCATACTTAGCCAACATTCAAAACGGGTAAGGACCCGAATGACCATGGTCAATTACATGAAGGTGATGTTAACGCTGCACGGATCGTGCAGCAGGCCATCACCAAGCTTGAAATAGAGAAAAAAAAACAAGTACAAGGGTGGGGGTTTTGGGAGTCAGAGAGGGCTGCTTATTCAATTGTGTCAGCGCCCAAGCACTTAACACGGCTCGATCAACATCCCTTGGCGCTCTAAAACACCACAACCTAAGAGAGGGTGCAACTGCAGAGAAGGTTTGCGCTGATGACCATCTGGCATTGTCGAAAACCTGCGCATTACGGCAATTCCAAAGTGCCACCGCACAGGCTGCAAAAAGGATGTGCCACCGTTTGTCGTACTTGTGTCTTGCAGTTTGCGAAAGAAGGAAGCCATGCAGATCGGATGAGCCCCGTGCTGAATCAGATCAGCCTAATTCCTCCCAAACTGCATCTGCAAGCCTACATCAAAGAATAATGTGGCAGCTAGATTCCACAGCTGGACAAAGATCACATCCATTGTGCTGCACAAGCGTCGTCCAATGCTTATTCATCATGTTATCCCTAGTGTTCAGACGTCCACGGAGAGCAAGCCACAAAAAAACTCGATGTTTATTGGGTATGATCTTATCCTAGACATAAAAAGCCACCGGACAGTCCACACCGGTGAAAGAAAGCAAGCCGTAGAAGTAGGCAGTGGACAGCTGGTTACCAGTACAGGCTGGGCGTTGAGCATCTCCCTTGTCCGGTTGAGGTTGGATAACATCACGATACATAAGCAGTGCTTCACACTCCCTGGCAATATTTGTGTGCAAATGGAGGTCCCATTGCCCATCCCTGAATTGTGATGCAACCGTGCAATATTTGTGTCTCGCAAAACAGAAAAGCACCGGGAGGGTGATCATAAGTCTCCCACATTCCAGCCAAGCATCAAACCAGAAGGAGATAGTGGATCCATTACCAATCTCACAGACCATAGCCTCCATGACGGTTTTGAAGGTGCATTTGATCCCCCTCCATATGGCAGTGTCCCGATTATGGTAGTCTAGGGAAATTTTATTCTGACAATATTGCCTTCCAAACCAATTGTAGCATGGGACTTCGTTTGACTACAGAATCTTGGAGGCTAGCTTACATATTAGCGATATGTTGTGACATTGAAGGTTTCTGATCCCTAAACCACCAGACTCTTGAGGCAGCGCGACGAAGTCCCATGCAACCAAGCAGTGACCACCAGATGCAGAACTCTTTCCTTGCTAGAGAAAACCTCTAAGAATCCTTTCAAGCTTTTCGAGAGATTGAGTAGGCCATATGAAGCATGACATGAAGTAGTTTGGGATGGAAGCAAGAACCAAGTTGATTAGGGTGAGGCGGCCGCCCCTGGACAGGAAGGTGGCAAGCCAGCCAGAGAGCCTCTTGTCAACCTTATGAATAACTGAAGAAAATATACCCTAGAGGCAATAATAAAATTATTATTTATTTCCTTATATCATGATAAATGTTTATTATTCATGCTAGAATTGTATTAACTGGAAACATAATACTTGTGTGAATACATAGACAAACAGAGTGTCACTAGTATGCCTCTACTTGACTAGCTCGTTGATCAAAGATGGTTATGTTTCCTAGCCATTGACATGAGTTGTCATTTGATTAACGGGATCACATCATTAGGAGAATGATGTGATTGACTTGACCCATTCCGTTAGCTTAGCACTCGATCGCTTAGTATGTTGCTATTGCTTTCTTCATGACTTATACATGTTCCTATGACTATGAGATTATGCAACTCCCGTTTACCGGAGGAACACTTTGTGTGTTACCAAACGTCACAACGTAATAGGGTGATTATAAAGGTGCTCTACAGGTGTCTCCAAAGGTACTTGTTGGGTTGGCGTATTTCGAGATTAGGATTTGTCACTCCGATTGTCGGAGAGGTATCTTTGGGCCCACTCGGTAATGCACATCACTTAAGCCTTGCAAGCATTGCAACTAATGAGTTAGTTGCGGGATGATGTATTACGGAACGAGTAAAGAGACTTGCCAGTAGCAGATTGAACTAGGTATAGAGATACCGACGATCGAATCTCGGGCAAGTAACATACCGATGACAAAGGGAACAACGTTTGTTGTTATGCGGTCTGACCGATAAAGATCTTCGTAGAATATGTGGGAGCCAATATGAGCATCCAGGTTCCACTATTGGTTATTGACTTGAGACGTGTCTCGGTCATGTCTACATAGTTCTCGAACCCGTAGGGTCCGCACGCTTAAAGTTTGATGACGGTTAAATTATGAATTTATGTGTTTTGATGTACCGAAGGTAGTTCGGAGCCCCGGATGTGATCACGGACATGGCAAGGAGTCTCGAAATGGTCGAGACATGAAGATTGATATATTGGACGACTATATTCGGACACCGGAATGGTTCCGGGGGTTATCGGATATATACCGGAGTACCGGGGGTTACCGGAACCCCCCCCCCCCGGGGGGGGGGGGTTAATGGGCCTACATGGGCCTTTGTGGAGAAGAGGAGGGGCGGCAGAGGCACAAGGCCCCCTCCCCTCTAGTCCGAATTGGACAAGGGGGGGGCTGTCGTGGTTCTAAGTCCCAAGAGAATGGGGGGTAGGTATGGAGAGGCAAGTTCCTAGCTATGGAGTAGTTGTATACGCAAGGGATTTACGAGTTCAGGCCCTTCTCGGAGGAAGTAATAGCCCTACGTCTCGGAGCCCGGAGGCGGTCGACTGGATTATATGCGTATGTGTTACACGGGTGCGAACCCTTCTACCTGTGGAGGGGGTGGCTTATATAGAGTGCGCCAGGACCCCAGCCAGCCCACGTAGCAGAGGGTTTAAGGTGCGTTAAGGCTAGGCGTTACTGGTAACGCCTTACATAAAGTGTCATTAAGGCCGCCTCTCTTGCGAGTGTCCTTGTGGAGGGTACCTTTGGGCAGGTCTATGACCCTACCCCAGGTACATGACTTCATCATTAGCCCCTGAATGGATCGAGGTTTGAGTGAGGAAGGAGTTGATAATCTTTCCGACCTGTTCTTCGTGTTGCGAGTGTGTCTTACTCTAGATCAATGACCTTTTAGTGATGGCATCAACTTCCCTTTCAGTCGCCTTGATCCATTCTTCATGTTTTGTCGAGTGAACTCTGTGAACTTGAGGATTTCCGAGCGAAGGATCGGAGGAAATCTGCTATCTGACGGGTTGCTCCGCGGTTAGCGTATTTCGCGAGATCTGAAATTTGGGAAGCGCGCGAAGCGGAGAAAACTGCGGCACTCAGATGGGATAAGACGATGATGCCTCGATCTTCGTGCCGCCTTTTTCGCCACGTATCGCGTCTTGGCGCTATTCTTGATTTCACGGGATTGCCCTGGGCCTACCGGTCAGCCACTCGGAAGCGGCCCCATATAAAGCGCCCGGACAGGTATTTTGAACAGTCGACCCCAATCTTCTCCTCCCTCCGCCTCCAAACTTTCTCGCTGCGCTCTTAGCCTGTCCAGCCCAAGAGCTCAAGACATGCTTCACGGCGACCATGGTGAAGGAGAAGACCGCAGCCACAGAACGGGTGAAGAAGGCGGCGGCGAAGGCTAAGGGAGAGCGCCCGGTCGGGCGGATCCTCTTCAAGGGTCCAAACTGCCGCAAGGCTGGGTCCAAGGGGATTGGATCCGCTTAACCATCACCGAGAAGGACCTCGCCGATCTGGCCAATGAAGGACTGATCCCCCATGGGTTGGCGAGGCTTCCGGGAACGGAGTGGCAACCGCAGCCTGAAGAGGGTGAGTGCGTTCTCCTGGCCACTCACGTAGATCGGGGATTTTCTCTGCCACCGAATCCTTTTTTCCGGGGGTTTCTGAACTTTTTTGGAGCGCAACTCCATCATTTCACTTCCAACTCCATTGTCTACCTTGCTGCTTTCATTTCGTTATGCGAGAACTTCTTGGGTTGTCGACCACACTGGGGTCTCTTCAAGCACATATTCACCTGTCGCTCTCAGACGGTGAAGAAAACGAACCCGAATGACGAGAGAACCCAAGTAATCCAGATGTGTGGGGGACTCGGGGTCCAGATGAGGGGGAAGAACGCCTTTCCGGCTATGACTCTCCCTGACTCGGTTAGAGGGTGGCAATGACCTGGTTCTATCGCCAAGACCATTGCCGACGCCGGCAATCATTTGGGCTCCCTCCTTTCTCCATGAGTCGAGTGAACAAGCCATCTTCCTCAAGGTGTTACCAGAGGAGAAGGCCCAAGTAAAAGCTGGCGATGGAGCGTGTAGTCCAGCTTATTCATGACGGGGTGACCGGCATGGATCTCCTGAGTTTTTCCTCCAACGGCGTATTCAGCCACTCCAATACCGAGGTCATCCGATGTGGATGTACTGCATGCAGATGATACCACTCGGGTCCATCCGGAGGAGGTCGATGACGCCACTGGAGAAGTGGATGACTGCCATCACAGGAAACAAAGATAACCCTCGCGGAGCTAGGAGGATTCCACCACTTGACCGGACTTCTGAAGTAGACAAGGTACAACCACTTATCTTCGGTCGTGATTCGCTGCATTCATTACTGTTTAGATGCCAATTCGCTCGACTGACTTTCGCCTTGTTTTGTTGTCTTCTAGGTCACCACCGAGATGTACTCGATGCCCAACGGGCGCAGGAAACAGTCGAAGAAGAAGAAGGAAGTGGAGGTGAAAGTCAGGAGGAATGGGAGTCCAACGGAGAGGAGGGTGAGGGGGATGACAGCTCTGATGAAGAGGAGGAGGAGGAGGAAGAGGAGGAAGACGTCGGTCCTCCTCGCTCGGAGGGAAGGTCCAAGTTGACGCATGACCCGGCGGCCGGGCGCGGTAAAGCTGTTGTGCCCACTGGGCAGTCGACGAAGCGACCCAGGATGACTTCCCCTGCGCCGACTGAGAAACCACCGAAGCAACCTCGAGTAACGTCGTCAAAGCCGGCGAAGGCTCTGCCCAAGATGCGGATGGTCATCCCCACCATCTCCGGGTAACCAACAGAACCTTGCATTTTCTTACCCCACATGAGTGAACTTTTGGTCGACTTGATGACTGATCAGCCGATTCTTGAAATCTCTGATTGCCGCTACCTCCGAGACTTCAGCCAAGCACGAAGATCAGGAAATGGAGGATGCTGCCACCTCCAACCTTGGTATGATCTCTGAGGTTTCGCTTTCAGTCGATTGGACTTCCATGTTTACTTTTGAATCTTTCTTGTAGTTCCGCCTCACGTCATTGATCTCCCCGATGATGACGAGGAAGCGCCATTGAGGAAGAGGAAGAACAAGAGAGTGTCTGGCTTGCAAGGCTGCTCCAACAGTGATTCCCGAGACGCTGGTTTCGAGGGAGGCAACCCCACTCGGCTTCGTGTCTTTCATTGTATCACGACAAGTGCCCGACCCACTTCGTCGACTGCTGATCCACCATCTCTCTTTGCTATACACCACGTCCCGAAAGACCAAGTGAGTGCTGCTAAGGAGACCATACGCCAGGCAGGGATCATGATGGAGCAAGTGAAAGTGGTCCGAGAGGCTAGCCAGGCAGCCTATGATGCTAGTTCAGCTCTCCAGAGCAATGTCCAAGTAAGTCAATCGTTGCTTGCTTTGTTAGGACATGCTACCTGAAATTGCTTCCTTCTGGAGATTTCCATTCTGTACACCCACTGGGTGGGTGTGTCGATTGAATTTTTGTGGGGGCACGCCGAGTGCACCCACTGGTGTAGTCCCCGAGACTATGGTCGACTGCGTGCAGTCGGCTATAGTCTTTATGCTGTGAACTTCTTCACTCGACCGACGGACCAAGTCGAATGGAACCGTAAACTGGCGGGGCACGCTAAGTGCACCCACCGGTGTAGTCCCGAGACTATGGTCGATCGCGGCAAATCGACTATAGTCTAAAGAACTGTGTGTTGTTGTTATCGCGGTGACCGGCTGACACATAACCTTTTGCCTCTTTTGGTCGACCGTCAATAAAACCAAGTAAGTATCGCCGAGTGCACCCCGGGTGTAGTCCCCGAGATTACTGTCGAATGTTTTGATTCGTCTGTAGTCTTAGAAATGCTACTATTTTTCCTTAATCACTCGGAAGTGATCTGTCTTTGATGTCTTTCGTTGGTTGACTCTTTGTAGAAATCTTGCGAGCTTGTGGCTCACTATCTTGAGTTAGAGAACAAACAGATCCAGCTCAACCTCGATTTGAAGCTTGCTCGGGAGAATTTGCGAGAAGGCAAAGGATGAAGCGAAAGGTATGGCTGGTGAGAACTTTTGACGATCGCCTTTGTTTTTTCCTGCTCATTCTCAACTCTGTTCTCATTGTTGCTTTTGCAGATAAACTGGAAGAGACTTTGAAGAAGAAGGACCTTGACCTTGCAGAGGCACGTATATGCTTTGGAGAAAACAAAGCTCACTGAAGAGAAGCTTGCCTCAGTCGACAAACTTGAAGATGAAAATGCCAAGCTGAAAGCCGCTCTTGACGCGGCTAACAAGGAAGTTAGTCGACTAAAGAATGACAAGATTGTTCTGTCTGACAAGGCTGGCCAACTGTCGGGGAAGCGAAATGACCTGGAGATTTATCTTGGAGGGCTCGCCAAGAAGCTGTTTCTCATGCTTGAAGGTAATCTATTTTACCCGACTGTCTTGCTATCACCGGCTCATCACATGATCGTTATTTTGAATCTGAGCTGTGTTTTCAGAATTTCGCCAAAACTTCGAAGAAGAAACCAGTCGAGTGGAAACCAGTTTGGACCCCATCAACTCTCCTGTGAAGGACGAAGCTGCAATGAATGTGCTCCAACTAGAGTCTCGCGTTGCTAGCGTGGTGGATTATCTTGCTCGACTGAAAGTTGCAAAGTGTCGTGGATCGACTCGACTCTCTGGCCGATCGTACACTTGTAATGACCTTGAATCTCGATGACTCGGTGAATGAGATTCCAAGTCGAGTGCAAGAATGGAAAAGTCTTCTGCCGGTGTGGTGCTGATGTTGCTCTATATCTGGTTCGTGTCCACCGCAAAGAAGCGCAAGAGGACAAGCTGGTGTCTCTCAAGGTTGCCAACACCGTGAAGCACGACTTCAGATCTTTCATGGAGACTTTCATCGTTCTGTTGCTACCCGTATTGCCGACGGAATCGATCTCGACCAGTTTGTTGCACCTTCCGTCCTCCACGGAGGAGTAAAAACTTCTAAGTCCCACCTTAAATTTGCCTCGGAATGCCGAAAGTGGTTTTTGTAACCGATAAACTTTAGCAGCTTAACACCGAGCACCTTTGGATCCGTGAGGGCGTTTATCCGAACTTGATTTATCCTTTAACATGCTTTGTTTGCCTTCGAGAGAACTTTGTTCCTCATTCGGAAGATATTCCGTTGAAACTCCAGTCGACTTGTGCTTCATCTATCCTGCAGGTAGAGATGGAACACAGACTGCGACTGACCTCGTCGTCCTTGCGGATTGGGATGAACCGCACGTTGTACTTGTGGCGAAGCTCCGAAGGAGGAGGTAGCAGTCGACCTGCACCTCGTCGTCCTTGCGGATTGGGATGGACCGCATGTTGTACTTGTGGCGAAGCTCTGAAGGAGAAGGTAACAGTCGACCTGCACCTCGTCGTCCTTGCGGATTGGGATGAATTCCTTACTTAGGCAAGCACTGGGCTGCAGCTAAGCCTCCGGGTGGGAGGTTTGCTCTCCACTCGGTAGGATTTTTATTACTTAGGCGAGCACTGGGCTGCAGCTAAGCCTCCAAGTGGGAGGTTTGCTCTCCACTCGATAGGATTTCTATTACTTAGGCGAGCATTGGGCTGCAGCTAAGCCTCCGAGTGGGAGGTTTGCTATCCACTCGGTAGGATTTTTATTACTTAGGCGAGCACTGGGCTGCAGCTAAGCCTCCGAGTGGGAGGTTTGCTCTCCACTCGGTAGGATTTCTATTACTTAGGCGAACACTGGGCTGCAGCTAAGCCTCCGAGTGGGAGGTTTTCTCTCCACTCGGTAGGATTTCTTTTACTTAGGCGAGCGCTGGGCTGCAGCTAAGCCCCCGAGTGGAAGGTTTGCTCACCACTCGGTAGGATTTCTAATAAGTAGGCGAGCACTGGGCAGCAGCTAAGCCTCCGAGTGAGAGGTTTGCTCTCCACTCGGTGGGATTTATATTACTTAGGCGAGCACTGGCTGCATGCTAAGCCTCCGAGTGGGAGGTTTGCTCTCCACTCGGTAGGATTTCTTTTACTTAGGCGGCCTGGCTGCATTAAGCCTCCGAGTGGGAGGTTTGCTCACCACTCGGTAGGATTTCTTTTACTTAGGCGAGCGCTGGGCTGCAGCTAAGCCCCCTAGTGGGAGGTTTGCTCACCACTCGGTAGGATTTCTATTACTTAGGCGAGCACTGGGCTGCAGCTAAGCCTCCGAGTGGGAGGCTGGCTCGCCACTCGGTAGGATTTTAAATACTTAGGCGAGTACTTGGACTGCAGCTAAGCCCCAGTGGGAGACCTGCTCGCCACTCGGTGGGATTTTGAATACTTAGGCGAGTACTTGGACTGCAGCCTAAGCCCCGAGTGGGAGATGGCTCGCCACTCGGTAGGATTTTGAATACTTAGGCGAGTACTTGGACTGCAGTTAAGCCCCCAAGTGGGAGACTGGCTCGCCAATCGGTAGGATTTTGAATACTTAGGCGAAGCAGATTCGCAGCTAAGCCCCCGAGTGAGAGACTGGCTCGCCACTCGGTAGGATTTTTTTACAAACTTAGGCGAACCGGATTCGCAACTAAGCCACCCACTGGGGGGAAATTTCAACAAAAAGTAATAACAATCACTGGGAAAATTATAACATTCTTGTCTTAGATAAACAAACTACAAAAGTACTTTTATTACATTTCAACTGAGTGAGTATTAAGTGTAAAAGGGGCAGAGCAGCTCCGCGTTCCAAGCTCGAGGCTCGTCGATCTGGCGATCAACGTTGTAGACATGATATGCTCCGTTGTGGAGAACTCTTGTGACGATGAAGGGACCTTCCCAAGTGGGAGCGAGCTTGTGTGGTTTCTGTTGATCCACTCGGAGGACCAAATCTCCCTCTTGGAAGGCTCGACTCTTCACATTTCGGCATGGAATCGACGCAAGTCTTGGCGATAGATAGTCGAGCGGATCGGGGCCATTTCTCTCTCCTCTTCCAAGAGGTCGATCGCATCTTGCCGGGCTTGTTCCGCTTCTTCTTCGTGAGTATAGTTCGACTCGAGGCGCATTGTGAAGCTGGTCACTCGTTAGAACTGCTTCACTCCATAGACCGGGAAGAATGGAGTTCTCCCAATGGACCGATTAGGAGTGGTCCTCAATCCCGAGAACTGATGGAAGTTCGTCAACCCAAGCTCTGTTGCGTGTTTGAGATCACGCATCGGCCGTGGTTTCAGCCCTTTGAGAATGAGGTCGCTTGCACGCTCGCTTGTCCGCTCGATCGAGGATGAGCCATCAAGCATAGTCGACCAGCGTGCCTTGAGAGGCGCTGAAGGCTTTGAACTTGTCATTATCTAAGTTTGACCCATTATCGGTGATGATGCTATGCGGAACTCCATATCTCGAATATCAACTCTCTCGATGAAACTAATAGCGATTGCATGCATCGAGGTTCTTGATGGGCTTGGCTTTGATCCACTTGGTGAACTTGTCGATCGCTACTAACAAATGAGTGAAGCCGCTTACGCCAGTTCTCAACGGTCCAATCATGTCCAATCCCCAAACAGCGAAGGGCCGACGAGTGGAATGGTCTTCAAGGCTGAGGCGGGCTTGTGCGACATGTTGGAATAGAACCGACATCCTTCACACTTGTCAACTATTTCTTTTGCCATTTCATTTGCTTTTGCCAAGAAAATCCCGCTCGGTATGCTTTAGCCACAATGGTCCGAGAGGGCGCGATGGTGGCCACAGTCCCCGAGTGGATATCCTCAAGAATTATCCGACCTTCTTACGGCGTGATACACTTCGCCGACTCGATCCACGCTTTCTCTGAACAACTGTCCCTTGATCACTGTAAAGGCCTTGGATCGACGGACGGTCTGTCGAGCCTCTTCTTCATTCTCTGGGAGCTCTTTCCTTAGGATATATGCGACGTACGGCACCGTCCAGTCGGGAGTGATGACCGCAACTTCCATAATTAGGTCGACCACGGCTGGGACCTCAACTTCAGTCGGATCATTGGCACTCTTTTGCTGCGGGGCTTCTTCTATGAAAGGATCCTCCTGCACTGATGGTGCATGAATGTGCTCCAAAAATACATTACTAGGAATGGCTTCCCTTTTGGATCCTATCTTCGCCAAATCATCCGCAGCTTGATTTTTTCAATGGGTATATGATGAAGCTCTAACCCCTCGAATTTCTTCTCCAGCTTTCTCATCCGCATTACAATAACCTGTCATAGCCGAAGCTTCGACATCCCACTCCTTCATCACTTGATTAACAACCAGATCCGAGTCGCCAGAGACCATAAGGCGACGGACGCCGAAAGTGAAATGGCCATGCGCAACCCATACAGGAGTGCTTCATATTCGCTTCGTTGTTGGAAGAATCAAAGTGAATCTGGAGAACATATTTGAGCCTATCTCCTCGGGGAAACCAATACAACCCCTGCACTGTAACCGCTTCAAAGCATCTTGGAACCGTCGAAAAACATAGTCCAAAGGTTTCGAGTGAACTTGAGTCGGAAGTTGCATCACCCACTCGGCGAGGAAGTCTGCTATTGCTTGAGACTTGATGGCTTTCTTTGCCTCGAATTTGATATCAAGGGAAGGAGTTCAATCGCCCATTTTGCCACTCGACCGGTTGCATCTCTGTTATGAAGAATTTCCGACAATGGGGCGTCACGACGATCGTAATGGAATGATCGGAGAAATAATGAGCAACCTTCTTTGTGGTCATATAGATCCCATAAACAAGCTTCGATAGTGAGGGTATCTTTGCTTTGATGGGGTCAGATTTGAAAGATAATAAATCGGGCGTTGAACTTTGAAGGCTTTTCCTTCTTCTTCACCTTTCGACCGTAGTAAATCACGGTATCGACGACTTGTCCAAAGGGCTGCAATGTAAAGCAGCAAAGGCTCTTTGCTTATTGGGGCAGCAAGCACCGGCTGGGTGGAGAGTGTTGGGGAACGTTGCAGAAAATTAAAATTTTTCCTACGGTTTCACCAAGATCCATCTATGAGTTCTATTAAGCAACAAGTCAAGAGAGAGAGTTTGCATCTACATACCACTTGTAGATCGAGTGCGGAAGCGTTCGAGGGAGTGATGACGATGAAGACGATCCCAACGTGATTCCGATCACCGATGACCAAGTGTTGAACGGACAGCACCTCCGCGTTCAACACACGTACGGGACGATGGCGTCTCCTTCGTCTTGATCCAGCAAGGAGGAAGGAGAGGTTGAGGAAGACAACTCCAATGGCAGCACGACGGCGTGATGCGATGGAGTGGCTGTTCTCGGCAGGCTTCGCCAAGCTTATGCGGAGGAGGAGAGGTGTTGGGAGGGAGGGCTGCGCCTTCAATGGTGTTTGCAGCCCTCCCTCACCCCTCTATTTATAGGGGAAGGGAGGAGGGGCGGCCCCTCTAGATGCATCTAGAGGGGGGGGCAGGGAGGGGCTTGCCCCCAAGCAGGGGCACCCCTTTAGGGTTCCCCTTCAACCCTAGGCGCATGGGCCAAGGGAGGGTGCGCCCAGCCCACTAGGGGCTGGCTGCCTCCCACGCAGCCCAAGTGGACCCCCAAAGGGTGGCCCTCCGGTGGTCCTCCGGAACCTTTCCGGTGGACCCTCCATAATACCGATATGACCCGGAACTTTTTCGGTGTCCGTTTGACGACTTCCCATATATAAATCTTTACCTCCGGACCATTACGGAACTCCTCGTGACGTCCGGGATCTCATGCGGGACTCCGAACAACATTCGGTAATCACATACAAGTCTTCCTATTAACCCTAGCGTCACCGAACCTTAAGTGTGTAGACCCTACAGGTTCGGGAGACATGAAGACATGACCGAGACGCTCTCCGGTCAATAACCAACATCGGGATCTGGATACCCATGTTGGTTCCCACACGCTCCTCGATGTTGTCATCGGATGAACCACGATGTCGAGTGTTCAAGCAACCCAGTATGCTATTCCCTTTGTCGACGGTATGTTACTTGCCCGAGACTCGATCGTCGGTATCCCAATACCTCGTTTAGTCTCGTTATCGGCAAGTCACTTTACTCGTGCATCAGTAATGCATGATCCCGTGACCGGACACTTGATCACTTTGAGCTCATTATGATGATGCATTACCGAGTGGGCCCAAAGGATACCTCTCCGTCATACGGAGTGACAAATCCTTGTCTCGATCCGTGTCAACCCAATGCAGACACTTTCGGAGATACCTGTAATGCACCTTTATAGTCACCCGCCATTTGTGACGCTTGGTACACCCAAAGCATTCCTACGGTAGCCGGGAGTTACACGATCTCACCGGTCTAAGGAAGAGATACTTGACATTTGGAAAAGCTCTAGCAAAACGAACTACACGATCTTTGTGCTATGCTTAGGATTGGGTCTTGTCCATCACGTCATTCTCCTAATGACGTGATCCCGTTGTCAATGACATCGATGTCCATAGTCGTGAAACCATGACTATCTGTCGACCAACGAGCTAGTCAACTAGAGGCTCACTAGGGACGTATTGTGGTCTATGTATTCACACGTGTATTACGATTTCCGGATAATACAGTTATAGTATGAATAAAAGACAATTATCATGAACAAGGAAATATAATAATAATGCTTTTATTATTGCCTCTAGGGCATATTTCCAACAGTCTCCCACTTGCACTAGAGTCAATAATCTAGTTTACATTGTGATGAATCGAACACCCATAGAGTTCTCGTGTTGATCATGTTTTGCCCATGAGAGAGAAAGTTTAGTCAACGGATTCATGCGACATTCGTGATCCGTGTGCACTTTACAAATTTCTATGTCTCCATCTTGAACATTTTCACGGATGGAGTTGAAGCGGCAACTTGATGTGCCTGGTCTTCTTGTGAAACCTGGGCTCCTTGGCAAGGGCAATAGCTCTAGTGTTGTCACAGAAGAGTTTGATCGGCCCCGACGCATTGGGTATGACTCCTAGGTCGGTGATGAACTCCTTCACCCAAATTGCTTCATGCGCTGCCTCCGAGGCTGCCATGTATTCCGCTTCACATGTAGATCCCGCCACGACGCTTTGCTTGCGGTGCACCAGCTTCTTGCTCCACCATTCAACATATACACGTATCCGGGTTTGTGACTTAGAGTCATCCAGATCTGTGTCGAAGCTAAGCGTCGACGTAACCCTTCTACGGGCGAGCTCTTCGTCACCTCCATAAACGAGAAACATGTCCTTTGTCCTTTTCTGTACTTCAGGATATTCTTGACCGCTGTCCGGTGTTCCTTGCCGGGATTACTTTGGTACCTTCCTACCAAACTTACGGCAAGGTTTACATCAGGTCCGTACACAAAGATGGCATACATAATAGATCCTATGGCTGAGGCATAGGGGATGACACTCATCTCTTCTTTATCTTTTGCCGTGGTCGGGCATTGAGCTGAGCTCAATCTCACACCTTGCAACACAGGCAAGAACCCCTTCTTGGACTGATCCATTTTGAACTTCTTCAAAATCTTATCAAGGTATGTGCTTTGTGAAAGACCTATGAGGCGTCTCGATCTATCCCTATAGATCTTGATGCCTAATATATAAGCAGCTTCTCCAAGTTCCTTCATTGAAAAACACTTATTCAAGTAGGCCTTAATGCTGTCCAAGAATTCTATATCATTTCCCATCAAAAGTATGTCATCTACATATAATATGAGAAATGCTACAGAGCTCCCACTCACTTTCTTGTAAACGCAGGCTTCTCCATAAGTCTCATAAACCCAAACGCTTTGATCATCTCATCAAAGCGAATGTTCCAACTCCGAGATGCTTGCACCAGCCCATAAATGGATCGTTGGAGCTTGCATACTTTGTTAGCATTCTTAGGATCGACAAAACCTTCCGCTGCATCATATACAACTCTTCCTTAAGATATCCGTTAAGGAACGCTGTTTTGACGTCCATCCGCCATATCTCATAATCATAGTATGCGGCAATTGCTAACATGATTCGTAGGGACTTAAGCTTCGCTACGGAGAGAAAGTCTCATCGTAGTCAATCCCTTGAACTTGCCGATAACCCTTAGCGACAAGTCGAGCTTTATAGATGGTGACATTACCATCCGCGTCCGTCTTCTTCTTAAAAATCCATTTGTTTTCTATCGCCGATCATCGGGCAAGTCGGTCAAAGTCCACACTTTGTTTTCATACATGGATTCTATCTCGGACTTCATGGCTTCTAGCCATTTGTTGGAATCTGGGCCCGCCATCGCTTCTTCATAGTTCAAAGGTTCACCGTTGTCTAACAACATGATTTCCGGGATGGTTGCTGTACCACTGCAGTGCGGAACGTGTCCTTGTGGACCTCTGAGGTTCAAGAGCAACTTGATCCAAGTACCTTGATCATCATCATTAATTTCCTCTTTAGTTGGTGTAGGCATCACAGGAACACTTTCCTGAGCTGCACTACTATCCTGTTCAAGAGGTAGTACTTCATCGAGTTCTACTTTCCTCCCACTTACTTCTTTCGAGAGAAACTCTTTTTCCAGAAAGGTTCCGTTCTTGGCAACAAAAATCTTGCCCTCGGATCTTAAGTAGAAGGTATACCCAATGGTTTCTTTAGGGTATCCTATGAAAACGCATTTTTCCGACTTGGGTTCGAGCTTTTCAGGTTGAAGTTTCTTGACATAAGCGTCGCATCCCCAAACTTTTAGAAACGACAACTTAGGTTTCTTCCCAAACCATAATTCATACGGTGTTGTCTCAACGGACTTAGACGGTGCCCTATTTAAAGTGAATGTAGCTGTCTCTAGAGCGTATCCCCAAAATGATAGAGGTAAATCGGTAAGAGACATCATAGACCGCACCATATCCAATAGAGTGCAATTACGACGTTCGGACACACCATTACTACCGAGGTGTTCCAAAGCGGCGTTAGTTGTGAAACGATTCCACATTTTCTTAAGTGTGTACCAAATTCGTGACTTAAATATTCTCCTCCACGATCTGATCGTAAGAATTTTATCTTTCGTCACGTTGATTCTCTACTTCATTCTGAAATTCCTTGAACTTTTCAAAGGTCTCGGACTTGTGTTTCATCAAGTAGACATACCCATATCTACTCAAGTCATCTGTGAGAGTGAGAACATAACGATATCCTCCATGAGCCTCAACGCTCATTGGACCGCACACATCGGTATGTATGATTTCCAACAAGTTGGTTGCTCGCTCCATTGTTTCGGAGAACGGAGTCTTGGTCATCTTGCCCATGAGGCATGGTTCACATGTATCAAATGATTCATAATCTAAAGACTCCAAAAGTCCATCAGCATGGAGCTTCTTCATGCGCTTGACACCAATGTGACCAAAGGCGGCGTGCCACAAGTATGTGGGACTATCGTTATCAACTTTACATCTTTTGGTATTCACGCTATGAATATGTGTAACATTACGCCGAGATTCATTAAGAATAAACCATTGACCTTGAGCATGACCATAAAACATGTCTCTCATATAAATAGAACAACCATTATTCTCGGATTTAAATGAGTAGCCATCTCGCATTTAAACGAGATCCAGATACAATGTTCATGCTCAAACTTGGCACCAAATAACAATTATTAAGGTTCAAAACTAATCCCGTAGGTAAATGAAGAGGTAGCGTCGACGGCGATCACATCGACTGGAACCATTCCCGACGCGCATCGTCACCTCGCCCTTCGCCAGCCTCCGCTTATTCCGCAGCTCCTGCTGTGAGTTACAAATATGAGCAACGACACCGTATCAAATACCCAGGAGTTACTACGAGTACTTGGTAAGGTACACATCAATTACATGTATATCAAATATACCTTTGGTGTTGCCGGCCTTCTTATCCGCTAAGTATTTGGGGCAGTTCCGCTTCCAAAGGACTCCTTCCCTTGCAATAAAAGCACTCGGTCTCGGGTTTGGGTCCATTCTTTGACTTCTTCCCGCAACTTGCTTACCGGGCGCGGCAACCTCCTTGCCGTCCTTCTTGAAGTTCTTCTTACCCTTGCCCTTTTTGAACTTAGTGGTCTTATTGACCATCAACACTTGATGTTCTTTCTTGATTTCAACCTCGGTGACTTCAAAGATAGAGAACAATTCAGAATGGTCTTTACCATCCTCGATGTTGTAGTTCATCACAAAGCTCTTGTAGCTTGGTGGGAGCGATGGAGGATTCTGTCAATGACCGCCTCATCGTGGAGGTTAATGTTCAACTGGGTCATACGGTTGTGCAACCTGCATATCTTCAAGATGTGCTCACCGACGTAACTGTTTTCCTCCATCTTACAACTATAGAACTTGTCGGAGATGTCATATCTCTCGACCGGCGTGAGCTTGGAAAACAAGTTTCAACTCCTCGAACATCTCATATGCTCCGTGATGCTCAAAACACTTTTGGAGCCCCGGTTCTAAGTCAGAAGCATGCCGCATCGAACGAGGGAGTAATCATCGGTATGAAGTTTGCCAAGCATTCATAATGTCTTGGTTCTCTCGACGGAGCGTCACCTAGCGGTCCTTCTAGGACATATTGTTTCTGGCAGCTATGAGGATGATCCTCGTGTTCCGGACCCATTCCGTATAGTTGCCGCCGTCATCTTTCAGCTTGGTTTTTCTCTAGGAACGCGTTGAAGTTCAAGTTGACATGAGCGTTGGCCATTTGATCTACAAGACATATTATGCAAAAGTTTTAGACTAAGTTCATGATAATTAAGTTCATCTAATCAAATTATTTCAATGAACTCCCACCAGATTAGACATCCCTCTAGTCATCTAAGTGTTACACGATCCGAGTCGACTAGGCCGTGTCCGATCATCACGTGAGACGGACTAGTCATCGTCGGTGAACATTCTCATGTTGATCGTATCTTCCATACGACTCGTGTTCGACCTTTCGGTCTCCGTGTTCCGAGGCCATGTCTGTACATGCTAGGCTCGTCAAGTTAACCCTAAGTGTTTTGCGTGTGTAAATCTGTCTTACACCCGTTGTATGTGAACGTAAGAATCCATCACACCCGATCATCACGTGGTGCTTAGAAAAGACTAACTTTAGCAACGGTGCACAGCTTAGGGGAACACTTCTTGATATTGTTGTAAGGGATCATCTTATTTACTACCGTCGTTCTAAGTAAACAAGATGTATAAACATAATAAACATCACATGCAATTATATAGTAGTGACATGATATGGCCAATATCATAAAGCTCCATTGATCTCCATCTTCGAGGCTCCATGATCATCTTGTCACCGGCATGACACCATGATCTCCATCATCATGATCTCCATCATTGTGCCTCCATGAAGTTGTCACGCCAACGACTACTTCTACTTCTATGGCTAACGCGTTTAGCAATAAAGTAAAGTAAGTTATATGGCGTTCTTCAATGACACGCAGGTCATACAAAAATAAAGACAACTCCTATGGCTCCTGCCGGTTGTCATACTCATCGACATGCAAGTCGTGATTCCTATTACAAGAACATGATCTCATACATCACAATGTGTCATTCATCATTCATCACAACTTGGCCATATCACATCACATGACAATTGCTGCAAAAACAAGTTAGACGCCCTCTAATTGTTGTTGCATCTTTTACGTGGCTGCAATTGGGTTCTAGCAAGAACGTTTTCTTACCTACGAATAACCACAACGTGATCTTGTCAACTTCTATTTACCCTTCATAAGGACCCTTTTCATCGAATCTGCTCCAACTAAAGTGGGAGAGACAGACACCCGCCAGCCACCTTATGCAATTAGTGCATGTTAGTCGGTGGAACCGGTCTCACGTAAGCGTACGTGTAAGGTTGGTCCGGGCCGCTTCATCCCACAATACCGCGGAAGCAAGATAAGACTAGTAGCGTCAAGTAAATTGACAAGATCCACGCCCACAACTAAATTGTGTTCTACTCGTGCAATAAAGAACTACGATAGACCTAGCTCATGATGCCACTGTTGGGGAACGTTGCAGAAAATTAAAATTTTTCCTACGGTTTCACCAAGATCCATCTATGAGTTCTATTAAGCAACGAGTCAAGAGAGAGAGTTTGCATCTACATACCACTTGTAGATCGAGTACGGAAGCGTTCGAGGGAGTGGTGATGATGAAGACGTTCCCAACGTGATTCCGATCACCGATGACCAAGTGCTGAACGGACAGCACCTCCGCGTTCAACACACGTACGGGACGATGGCGTCTCCTTCGTCTTGATCCAGCAAGGAGGAAGGAGAGGTTGAGGAAGACAACTCCAATGGCAGCACGACGGCGTGATGCAGATGGAGTGGCTGTTCTCCCGGCGAGGCTTCGCCAAGCTTATGCGGAGGAGGAGAGGTGTTGTGGAGGGAGGGCTGCGCCTTCAATGGTGTTTGCAGCCTCCCTCACCCCTCTATTTATAGGGAAGGGAGGAGGGCCCCCTCTAGATGCATCTAGAGGGGCCAAGGGAGGGGCTTGCCCCCCAAGCAGGGGCGCCCCTTTAGGGTTCCCCTTCAACCCTAGGCGCATGGGCCAAGGGAGGTGCGCCCAGCCCACTAGGGGCTGGGTGCCTCCCACGCAGCCCAAGTGGCCCCCCAAAAGGGTGGCTCCTCCCGGTGGTCCTCCGAAACCTTTCCGTGGACCCTCCATAATACCGATATGACCAAACTTTTCCTGTCCGCTTGACGACTTCCCATATATAAATCTTTACCTCCGGACCATTCCGAACTCTTTGTGACGTCCGGATCTCATCCGGGACTCGAACAACATTCGTAATCACATACAAGTCTTCCTATTAACCCTAGCGCCACCGAACCTTAAGTGTAGACCCTACGGGTTCGGGAGACATGAAGACATGACCGAGACGCTCTCCGGTCAATAACCAACAGCGGGATCTGGATACCCATGTTGGTTCCCACACGCCTCGATGTTGTCATCGGATGAACCCACGATGTCGAGGGTTCAAGCAACCCCGTATGCTATTCCCTTTGTCGACGGTATGTTACTTGCCGAGACTCGATCGTCGGTATCCCAATACCTCGTTTAGTCTCAAGCACGGCAAGTCACTTTACTCGTGCCGTAATGCATGATCCCGTGACCGGACACTTGATCACTTTGAGCTCATTATGATGATGCATTACCGAGTGGGCCCAAGTGATACCTCTCCGTCATACGGAGTGACAAATCCTGTCTCGATTCGTGTCAACCCAACAGACACTTTCGGAGATACCTGTAATGCACCTTTATAGTCACCCGATTACGTTGTGACGCTTTGGTACACCCAAAGCATTCCTACGGTATCCGGGAGTTACATGATCTCACGGTCTAAGGAAGAGATACTTGACATTTGGAAAAGCTCTAGCAAAACGAACTACACGATCTTTGTGCTATGCTTAGGATTGGGTCTTGTCCATCACGTCATTCTCCTAATGACGTGATCCCGTTGTCAATGACATCCGATGTCCATAGTCGTGAAACCATGACTATCCGTCGACCAACGAGCTAGTCAACTAGAGGCTCACTAGGGACGTATTGTGGTCTATGTATTCACACGTGTATTACGATTTCCGGATAATACAATTATAGTATGAATAAAAGACAATTATCATGAACAAGGAAATATAATAATAATGCTTTTATTATTGCCTCTAGGGCATATTTCCAACAGAGAGCAGAGCTTTGAGCTCTGCAAACGCTGCATCAGCTTCTAGAGTCCACTCGAACTTGTCTGACTTCTTCATCAGTCGGTAAAGGGGCAATGCCTTTTCACCGAGGCGAGAGATGAATCGACTTAAAGCGGCCAAGCATCCAGTAACTTTCTGGACATCGTGCATACGCATTGTATGCGCTTCATTCGGAGTATGGTGCCAACCTTTTCGGGTTAGCATCGATTCCTCGCCGTAAACGAGAAAACCGAGTAACTTTCCACCAGGAACTCCAAATGTACACTTTGATGGGTTAAGCTTGATATCATACCTCCTGAGATTGGCAAATGTTTCAGCAAGGTCAGCCAACAGGTCGGAACCCTTTCGTGACTTGACCACTATATCATCCATGTACGCTTCCACATTCCGACTGATTTGAGTGAGCAAACACTTGAATCATCCTCATGAATGTGGCTCCGCATTCTTGAGACCGAATGGCATGGTGACATAATGTAAGCACCGAATGGAGTGATGAACGCTGTTTTAATCTCATCGGGTCCATACAGACGGATCTGATGGTACCCGGAATAGGCGTCTAAAAAAGACAACCTCTCACATCCCGCAGTTGAGTCGACTAGTTGGTCAATGCGAGGAAGAGGGAAATGATCTTTTGGGCAGGCCCGATTGATATGCTTGAAATCGATGCACATGCGCAAAGACTTGTCCTTCTTGGGGACCATGACGACATTGGCTAGCCACTTGGAGTGGTAGATCTCTCGGATGAACTCTGCCGCTAAGAGCCGAGCCACCTCCTCGCCGATGGCCTTTCTCTTCTGGATGGCGGACCGCCGAAGATATTCTTTAACCGGTTTGAATTTTGGGTCGACTCGTAGGCGATGCTTAGCCAGCTCCCTGGGAACACCCGGCATGTCAGCAGGCTTCCATGCAAAGATGTCCTAGTTCTCACGGAGGAACTGGATGAGCGCTTCTTCCTATTTTGAGTCGAGTGTTGTTGAGATGTTGGTCGGAGCAGCATTGGGATCAGTCGGGTGAATGTGAACCTGTTTGCCTCACCACGGTCGATGAAATGCTGACTCCATAGCGAGCTTCTTAGCTCGCAACAAATCACTTTCGGATATGCAGTTTTCTCGATACTCTTGTAGCTCTACCATCGCCAACCGAGCATCGGCGATCTTAGAGCCTTTCCGAAGCACTCTTACGCCTTCTTCCGATTGCCCGTAATGATGATCACGCCCTTGGGACCAGGCATCTTCGCTTAAGATACACGTAACATGGTCGGGCCATGAAACGTGCATAGGCTGGCCTCCCGTAATAGCGTGATAAGCGCCTGAAATCCACGACCTCAAAGGTCAACTTTTCTTTCCGGAAATGCTTGAATCACCAAAAACTACATCAAGAGCAATTTGGCCGAGTGACTCAGCCTTCTTTCCGTGAATGACCTCGTGGAAGCTCATATTCTGTAATCGAGTCCGACATCGAATGGCCATCCCTTTCAATGTCTCCGCGTACAATATGTTCAAGCCACTACCACCATCCATCGGGACTTTGGTTAGTCGAGTGCCCTCAATAACCGGGTCGACCACCAATGCTTGCCTCGAGGGTGGCAATGTGCGTCAGGTGATCGGGTGGTCGAATGTGATGGCGGTCTGGGACCATTTTAGATAATTGGGAGTCGCCGGAGCAACCAAGTTCACTTCCCGATTGATAACCTTCAATCGACTTTTTCTTTCGACATCAGCAAAAATCATCAGGGTGGAATTGACCTGGGGATATCCATCATCACTGTCATCTTTGTCCTCAACTTTGTCTGTCTCCTTTTCCTTATCCTTAAGTTGTTTCCCTTGGAACTGCTGAATCAAGAGCTGACACTGTCGGCGCCATATGTTTCGGGTAAATGAGTTTACCCTCTTCATCTTTCTTTGTATGAATATGACATGGCAAATCCAACACGTCGTTTCCATCCTGGTCTTTCACCTTCTTAGGGTTCCAAGGACCCTTGGGTTTCCCCTTGAACTTTCACAGGGTCACGCCCAAGGCCTCTCCGGAGCGGGCCGGCTCGGCTTAGCTTCGCTTCCGACTGGAATTTCCTCCGCCCGGCCTCATTGGCGGCCGATTTATATTTACCACTCGAGCCGATCCTCTTCCTCACCATTTGCATACTTGGTGGCAATCTCCATCATCCGACTCAGGGGTCATATCTCCGGTTCGACCAAATTTCAGACTCAACTCTCGTTCTTGACACCTTCTTTGAAGGCACAGACGCTCGGGTGATCGATACATTCTCGATCGTGTGGTGCAAAGTGATCCACCTCTGGATATAATCTCTCAAAGTTTCACTCGACTTTTGCACACGATCGCAACTCCATCAATCCTCACCGGTCGCTTGCAAGTTCCTTCAAATGTCCGACAAACACTCGGGCAAGATCTTCCCAAGTGTAACATCTTTGGGTGCTAACTGATTCAACCACGCCCTGGCTGAACCCTCCAACAAAAGAGGCAAATGCTTCATGGCTACCTCATCATTGCCACCGCCGATCTGAACAGCCACTCGGTAATCTTCAAGCCAAGTGCCAGGCTTGGATTCACCAGTGAACTTACTGACTCCAGTCGCCAACCTGAAGTTGGGAGGAATCACCGCTCTCGATGGCTTTGCTGAAACAAACTGGTCCCGAGACATGAACTCTGCTTATCGAAGGAACATCTCTATCATGGCCGTCTCGGTGAGCTCTGTTCTGTCGACCAAACCTTGAACGATAATAGATCTCGCATCAAAGCACGGTTCCTGTGGGTCGACCGAACTCTTCGCCCAACACTGTGCTGGCGTCTATCGTCCTGCTGCCGAGGAGCGTATGAACCACCTCTTGGGGGAGGAGTGGGCACTCGACGTCGATCATTGCGATTGAATCGGTGCTCGTACTGCTCGCGGCCCTTGTACTAATCATCACGTCGGCCCCCACGTTCCTCACGCCTCGGGGGCGATCTTGGACTATGGGCCGACTGGACTAAATTCTCAGCGACGGATCGACTGTGAATCCTGTTCCGCGACTGTGATACAATTGAGTTTTGATCTCCTGCCGCCCGGAGCAGATCTCTGATTTGCAGCAAACCTCTACCCGCCTCTGACCGAAGGCTGAATTGACTACGCTATACTGGCGGCTGCTAAATTCTGAATCGGAGTTCGATATACCTGAGTTGGCGGTTGAAAGAGGCGACGTCGACCGGATTCCGGAACCCTTGGTCGCTGGCGTCGAGTACTCGCTGAAGGTTCTCCGGTCGAGTGCGCTCAGCCAAAGGCTGGCCGCGCATCCTCCAAGGCACGAGCCTCGGGGTTTCTCCAACGATAGGAGTGTGAGGTGCATCCATGTTCCGACGGGCCAAGCTCCTCCCTCCGGAGCGAAGTGAGGGGCTCGGGCAGGTACTCTTCGTGGGCTTGCTCGATCGCCTCGACCGTCACCTCCGTTGGTGCGGGTGAATCCGGGGACTGCGTGGTCCATCGACCATCGTAACCTCCGCCGCCGGTCATCGCATATCGCATTCGGACGCAGTCTCTGAGCCAGTCGGCAGTCGAGCAGTGCTGTTGAGAGATTCGTCGGGCTCGATCGCCCGCGACTTGGGGGTGGCCGATGGCGGGCCACCGCATGCCTCACCCACCGAAGCCTCGACCGATCAACGCTTGCGCCCGGTGGGAGGAGGGAGCGAAGACGGCATAGGAGCCGACCCATACTGGGTCGGCGGTTGCCGCAGGAGGACGCCGCGGACACACGTGCGAAAGTGCGTCGCCCCGCGGACGGGGAGCGCGTCCACGTCGAGTGGAGCCTCCTAAAGCCAAGCGGAGTCGTCGGCGACGAACGTGAGCGCACCGAGACGGATCTCGTGGCCGTCAACCAAAACTCCACCTGAAACCATGATGTAGGAGATCGAAAGAATCCCAACTTCTCCAACAAATCGCTAGAACACCTGCCCCACGGTGGGCTCCAACTGTCGTGGTTCTAAGTCTGACAATAGAATGGGGGGTAGGTATGGAGAGGCAAGTTCCTAGCTATGGAGTAGTTGTATACGCAAGGGATTTACGAAGTTCGCACCCTTCTCGGAGGAAGTAATAGCCCCACGCCTCGGAGCCCGGAGGCGGTCGATCGGATTATATGCGTATGTGTTGTGGTGCGAACCCTTCTACTGTGGAGGGGTGGCTTATATAGAGTGCGCCAGACCCCAGCCAGCCCACGTAGCGAGAGGGTATAGTGTGCGTTAAGGCTAGGCGTTACTGGTAACGCCTTACATAAAGTGTCATTAAGATCATAAAGACTATTTAACTACAGACCGTTTGGGCACCGAGTGGCTCTTGGACTCCTGGTGGTCGAGTGGATCTTCATGGCCGAGTGTCTTTGAATCTGTCGAGTGGAAACCTATCAGGTCGACTGGAAGGCCGCCTCTCTTGCGAGTGTTCTTGTGGAGGGTACCTTTGGGTAGGTCTATGACCCTACCCCAGGTACATGACTTCATCAGCGCCCCCCTTTCCTTCCTCTCTCCCTCCTCCTTCCCCCTTCTCCTAATCCAACAAGGAAGGGAGGAAGTCCTACTCCCGGTGGGAGTAGGACTCCTCCTGGCGCCCCTCCTCCTGGCCGGCCGACTCTCCCCCCTTTCTCCTTTATATACGGGGGCAGGGGGCACCCCATAGACACAACAATTGATCATTGATCTCTTGGCCGTGTGCGGTGCCCCCCTCCACCATAGTCCACCTCGATAATATCGTAGCGGTGCTTAGGCGAAGCCCTGCGTCGGTAGAACATCATCATCGTCACCACGCCGTCATGCTGACGGAACTCTCCCTTAAAGCTCGGCTAGATCGGAGTTTGAGGGACGTCATCGAGCTGAACGTGTGATGAACTCGGAGGTGCCGTGCGTTCGGTACTTGATCGGTCGGATTGTGAAGACGTACGACTACATCAACCGCGTTGTGCTAACGCTTCCGCTTTCGGTCTACGAGGGTGCGTGGACAACACTCTCCCCTTTTGTTGCTATGCATCACCATGATCCTGTGTGTGCGTAGAATTTTTTTTTTTTGAAATTACTACGTTCCCCAACAATAACTGGCATCAGTAGGTCATGTGATATCTTTTTCGTGGAGAGAGGCAGACCCAAGTAGATGCATGGGAACGCTAAAATGGAGCATTGTGGAACATCTCAGCCACTCTCAAACTTGTAGCTTCATCCATACATATTGGGATGAAGGTGCTCTTGCTAAAATTTATATGTAGCCCAGTGAAATTGGAGAAAGCATGTAAAATTCTTTTAATGATCTGGGTTTGTTCATAATTTTCTTGGATTAGCAGAAGCGTATCGTCGGCGTATTGCAATATTGGGAAAGGTCCATCCACAGCAAGGGGGTGCTTAAGATTTCCTTTTCCAAACTCAGATATGCAGTGTCTTTGTAACAAGTCAGCCACAAAAATGAAAAGATAAAGGGACAGGGCGTCACCTTGGCAAAGTCCACTTTTTGACAAAATCGTACTGCTCATTTTACCATTAATTATAACCCTGGAAGAGCTGGAATATAAGAGTGTGTGAATCCACTTGATCCATCGTTGGCCAAACCCCTTGCTGATAGAATCCACTTGTCAAAGGCTTTTTAGAAATCCAATTTGAGCACTATCATGGGCATTCTCCTCTTCATCGCCTGTTGTACCAATTCGGCTGCGAGAACAATGTTCTCCATGATGCATCTTCCTGGCAGAAATCCAGATTGTAACGGGTGTACTAGCATCGGGATCATTTTCTGTAAGCGCACAACCAGTGCCTTGGTCGCCATCTTGGGCTATGTACCAGCGATATTGGTTTGAAATCCTTGATATTTACTGGAGCTTCTTTCTTGGGCGGAAGCACCATGTTGGCGGTGTTAATTCGTCGAATATCAGCCTTATGATCATAGAAGTCTTGTAGAAAACACATCAAATCATCCTTCATTGTGTGTTTAAAGGCCTTATAAAATTCATTTGTGAAACCATCAGGCCCCGGACTTCTGTTGTTTGGTAGCTTGTCAATAAGAGAGACGATCTCTCCCCATGAGGAAGGTTGTATTGACATGCTCAGGTTAGCTAGCTCATAAACTTGTGAAACATCAATCGTTGGGAGAGAAATAGAAGTTATGCCCAAAATGCTTGTGAAGAAATCTGTGGCAATGGACAACTTGTCTTGGTCGTCATAAAACTCAATCTCATCTTTCAAAAACATCCTTATCTTATTTTTTCTATGATTGCAATTTGCTGCGGCTTGAAAAAAAGTGGTATTTTCATCGCCCATGACACAATCTCTGATTTTAGCACGCCGTCGCCAGGCGCTGGTTTACCATATAACTGTTTGTTGTGCCTTCGTTGTGGCATGCTTTCTCAGTGAAAACTCAAGGGCTGTCAAGCTTCTTTTTTCCTCAGCCGCATCAAAATATGAGATGACATGTTTGCAGTTGTCTAGAATTAATTGTAGATTGGATCAATATGTTACTAGTATTTTTGAGTCTTTTTATTATATATATACACGTAGTTTTTTTTACTAGTGTTATATACAAAGAGAAGCGTACGAGCACCTGTACTGGACCAATATGTTACTTTGGGCTAAGACTGGCCCTTGAGATTTACTGCTGGGCCGACGACGTAGGGGCTGGGGGCTCAAAGTCCGTGAGAGAGACAGGCATTGCGTGCGCTAACAGCCAATCTACGATTCTGGCATCGCCGCATCGGGCTCCTGGGGCATTGTCGCCCATCGCAAATCGCCGGCGATCGGTCCTCGGCAGCGACGGCGAATCGCCAACGGCACACTGGCCTGCGCACACTCATCGGCAAATCGGCTTCACGGCGGCAATTGCAACAGCGAACCCATCGTCAGTGTTCTTCCTGATCTCTCTTGATTCCCGATTTCCCCCGATTGTCAATTGGGAATAGAGGATGATTATCGTTAATCCTTAATTTTTCGACTGGTATGTCGAAGAATTCAGTTGAATTTGACTTACGATTTGCATTGTTTTGCTAGAAAACTTGGCAGTGCTGTGCTAGTTGGCACAAAAGAGGCGCTAGAGAATTAAGGTGATTTTTATGCATTATTATGCTTAAATTTATAACCCCGCAAATAAAAAAGAACATTCAAATTTACAAGTATCCGCCATCCACTATATAATATGCATAACTTTTGGGTTTGTGGAGTTATATGTGTGAAAGATGAAGAACAAGCGTGGTGATTTGAATGAGATTGGAAACGCTTGTACGACAGGGCTTCAAAGGCACACAAGGTAACTTCCGACCACAATGCCGACAGGGAAGTCTCTTTGAGGTTGAAGATCAAAATGTGAGCAATCCTCCTTGTTCTTGCAACGTAACTAAATTGTTAGAAATGTTTGTCGCTACAAAGTTTGTAGCTTCATTATCATTATTGTGAAATTTTATGTCTTAAATCGTTGCACTACATTTATTTATTTTTTACTATGCGTACCCATGTCGGGAAACCTTCTCCACCACTAATTCTAGGAGCTTATGGAAAACGCGAGTGTCACCAATAACTTCAGAAACAAGCACCAGTCTTATGAATTCTTACGAGTAGCCAACCATGTGGCTCAATCATAATCTCAGAAAAGTTCGCGTGAGAAAAGTGCAGCTCCTGTATTTGAGAAAATAGGCAATGTGACAAGGAAGCAGTGTAGGGAAACATGTATCGAACCAAATAATAAGGGAATATATGGCAATAGAGTAGAAGGAAACAGAATAGAGATATTACATGTCACACAAAGGATTATTCACAGCATATTCACATAAACTTCATGATTTTTTAAGATGAACCAATTCATGGTTTCTTCTCACTTAAGATGGTAATCATGCAAAAACTGATTTTCCAACATAAGAAATAGTGAACCTAACTACTCTAGTATGGATGTATGGGGTGTGTTGCCGAACAGGCCCTAGTATCCTTTATAATTAACATGTATCACATATGTGTCTCAGATATATAAGGACAAATACACAGTAAGGGCACCCAAATCAAATCAGATAAAGCCTGACCAAGATCCTCCACACAGATCATGATAGGGATGAAAAAGGAACTATGTTCACAAACTAAACCAAAAAACAGGAAGTACCTTATTTTGATGATCCCTGTCAAGAAAAATCTGGAGCAAACATAAAAATAGTGATTCAAATCGTTTGTTTTGGTCAATCTCTATTAGTCCAAGCGTTTCATACATTGCATCTATAGAAATCATGGTGCCCACCTATTTATTCAGTTATTCCTCTATCATCCAACCTTCCCACAAACCGCCTAATGTCTTGAATTCCCTGCTCATCTGTTTCATGTTAACCACAGAAGGTTAACACAAAAGGATTAAATAATGAACTGTTGTGTGAATCCATTCATGGCGTACGTTAATGGCAATTGGGACCCCAGTTCATCCAAGTTCAATTTGTATAACTGACCTTTGTCAGGAGGACCAGGCATCATTTAAGCATCAAATTAGCCATCATTTAAGCAGTGCCACAGACACCAAGAGAAGAAACAAAAATAAGTAATGCCTGTTTATAGAAGTAACCATTAGGAAGCAATGCAAATTCTAGTATTTATCATACCAAAGACAACAAAGCATATCTTAGAAACACGACCCTAAGAAAGTAATGAAAATTTTAGTAGGAACCCCATTTAAAAAATAGGGAGTGTATCTTTCAGAATCTGCTTACAGTGCATACACACAATCAATGGATAAATAAAAAGAAATTTCGAAAAGAGACAACCTACCCCAGCAATGCTGCTCGTACCATGTAGGTAAGTGTGATATGGGTCCATGTTATGTGCTGGGATAAGCAATAGGGGGCACATTTAACTTCTTCCTGAAATCGTTTATGAATCCTCTCGTGCCCCACCAAATTATTAAATCCACAATAAGATAGGATAGCTGAAAAGTGAGGGGATAAAGATGTCAGAATCTGAATATCCATATTTCAGAGGAAAATAGAGACAGAACAATTTCACAATCATTCATATACAAAAGGGACTAATTCACATGTTTAAATGGCATGCACACTCATCGGCAAATCGGCTTCATGGCGGCAATTGCAGCAGCGAACCCATCGCCAGTGTTCTTCTTGATTTCTCTCGATTCCCAGTTTCCCTCAATTGTCAATTGAGAATAGAGGATGGTTATCCTTAATCCTTAATTTGTCGATTGGTACTCCCTCTGTAAAGAAATATAAGAGCGTTTAGATCACTATTAGTGATCTAAACGCTCTTATATTTCTTTACGGAGGGAGTAAGTCGTACCATTCAGTTGAATTTGACTTCGATTTGCATTCTTTCGCAAAGCTTGGCAGTGTTAGTTGGCAACAAAAGAGGCACTAGAGAATCAAGGTGATTTTTATGCATTATGAACACTTAAATTTACAACCCAGCAAATATAAAAGAACACTCAAATTTACAAGACTATCCGCCATCCACTATCTAACATGCATAATATTTGGTTTGTAGAGTTACATGTGTGAAAGATGAAGGACAAGCGTGGCGATTTGAATGAAATTGGAAACGCTTGTACGACAGAGCTTCAAAGGCATACAAGGTAACTTCGACCACGATGCCGATAGGGAAGTCTCTTTGAGGCTGAAGAAAACCAAGTTGAAGATCAAAATGTGAGCAACCCTCCTTGTTCTTGCAACGTAACTAAATTGTTAGAGATGTCTGTCGCTACAACGAATAATAGCTTCATTCTCACTATTGTGAACTTTTATGTCTTATAAATCGCTGTACTACATTTTTTTTACTATGCATACCCATGTCAGGAAATCTTCTCCGCCACTAATTCCAGGAGCTCAGTGAGGGGACACACACTATGAGCCATGAAACTTCATCGCAAACACTTGGCATATGGAAAACACGAGTGTCACCAATAACTTCTTTAACAAACACCAGTCTAAATTATTACGAGTAGCCAACCATATGGCTCGATCATAATCTCAACAAAGTTCACATGAGAAAAGCACAGCTCCTGTATTTGAGAAAATTGGCAATATGACAAGCAAGCAGTGCAGGGAAACATGTATCGATTCAACCAAATAATAAGGGTATATCTGGCAATAAAGTAGAAGGAAACAGAATAGAGATATCACCTGCCACATAAAGGATTATTATTCACAGCATATTCACATAAACTTCATGATTTTTAAGATGAATTAACTTCATCATTTTCTTCTTACTTAAGATGGTAATCATGCAAAAAAATGATTTTGCAACATAAGAAACGGTGAACCTAACTACTCAAGTATGGATGTATGGGGTGTGTTGCCGAACAGGCCCTAGTATCCTTTACAATTAACATGTATCGCATATGTCTCAGATATGACACATGGAAACTTTTTTTACATAAGAAATTTTGCATATGTCATATCTGAGACATATATAGTGAAATCCGTGCATGAAATGTTAGTTAAAGCAAACTATACCATACGTAAACCTGAATCATAGCCATACATGTTCCCATGCGCATGTTGAGAAGACTGGGGCCATTATTTGAACAAACATGTATATGAGAAAAGATAAATTAGTAATAGCAGTGGATGCTTATTGACAATAATATAATTGGACACATTGTGAACGAAACTTGAAAAATGAGGATAATAACAACATATACTATTCTACCCCCAAAAAAACCCAGCATACAAGCAGTGCAAAGTGGAATAGAGTGGTTTTCCTTACATTAACCTTAATGACATAATATCAATATATGTTAGTACTGTAGCCAATAGCATGAATGAGAAAAATACATAATATCCTGTACAGAGTAAAAGGTTAGTGCATTTTGAGTATTTGACTACATACTAAGATATTTAGGCCTACAGTTTCCATCGTGGATACATGTTACATGACCCTGTTAGCATAATACACCGTACAAAGATAAAGGTTAGTTCATTTTGAGTTTTTGACTACAGATTAAGATATTTAGACTAAAAGCTATAGAAGAAAAGGTATAACGACCAGGTTTAGCTTCTTGACTGAGGTTCTTTTCTCGTCAATTGACACGGGTTGCAGTAGGCAAGGCACATGACATGTTTTCATGTGCAGAACCGCCAAGTAGTGTCACTGTATCACATCAACATGCAAAAGCAATTACATCTCCATGTTTAAGCATCCAGGAGATCTACATGTCTCGTCTTAATTCAGTCAAAATCTCTCCAGGAGGGGGGTGTACCACAGAAGCGAATGGAATTCCAAACTGCCATCAGAATCTTCAGCAATTAACCTAGTATGGAAGGGGAATCCTTGCTGCTCTGAAGCACAGAAACATAAACAGAAGAAGAGACCACTCATAAATTCAAACTCCCCAAACATGTTTCTATATAGAATCCAATTGAATAAGCAACTTCTTTGCACGAACAGATGATAGATTAGTGCCTCAGGAGACGGCAAAGGATACCTTTTGCAGAGAAGGCCAGGAGAGGATGTGTGGACCTTAAGAAGCAGCTGCCAACTGGCAGGGAGTCATCACTATGATTGCTTCATTCCGCGCAGCACTCAACTGGCAGCTCCGGCCCATGACCAGCGGGATGCTACCGGGCACCATCTTCGGAACCGGATCCACCTGACAGATCTCCAGGGTAGTAGCCATCCTCTCTGATGGCAGTGAATCATATAGGTCGCTTGAGAGCAGCAGCGGCCAATCTAAGATCTGATGTAGGTGGGTGACCAGACGGGACACATCATAGAGGCATAACATAATAGCAAAACTGTCAGAAATTGCAGCGCAAATAACAAAATTGTCAAGGTGAGTTTCATGCAATGGCATAACAAATATACTTAAAGCCTTCAGAACTGGGAGAACAACAATAATTTGAGGATTCATTGAAGTGGATAACAACTTTACCTTATCACCTGCGCCATTTATATTCTGTTTCACGAGTATCTAACAGTGGAAGTGCAACAAGGTGCTTTAATTTAAAGGGTAGGTCCTGTGTTTTAAAGATCAAATAACAGCATACCAAGCACCACACTTCAGAAACAATTGCTCAGAAGCAGGCAATATTTTGAGTACAAAAACCAAACACTTTTTTTTCTGCCAAGACAATTCTTAATAATCATTCCATTTCAAGAAGAAAAGGCTTACAAGGCCGTCTCGCCACTCTAAAACAAGAACAGTATAAACTTGAACAAAAATAACCAAAAGACACATGAGAAAAATGTTGTAAGCCTCTAAGGATTAGAGAAGCCATCTGCCAGCTTGCAACATGTCCAACGGCCTTGAGCTTATCTTGCATTCTCCTCTGATTTTCTCCATGAGTACCAGAACGTCTAGTTCCATAAAACAGGCAATCATTATGGTGTTTCTAGAGCATACGTGGATATGAGGTGGTTGATGGCATTGAATCCCCACTTAGTGAAAAAAGGCAGTCAGAGAATCAATCACTATAACGAACATGAGAGGTGATAGAGGATCATCTTGTGTAAGCCCCACTGGTTATAGACTGAGGTCTGCTGAACGCCATATGCTGGGTCACCTCAAAGAGAAAAGGGCATGGAAACTGAATCATAAGCATGATTATAATGGCCAATTTCAGCAGGAGGCATGTATGTTGCTTCTTCTGCAACCAATGAAGCGATTATCAGGCCAATATGAAGTTAACTTCAATCAGCTGGCCAGTTGAGGTAACCTGCCAGACCTCGGTGACAAGAACTTTAGCAACCAGTTAGACATGTTGTCAATTAAGCTAAATGGTATAGAGACCAGGATGGTCGTCGAGTCAGTTTTCTTCGGTAGAAACGTTATGAATGTCGTTGTATGAAACCACAGTTCCTGACATCCATACATAAAACATTTGGTAGCCATAACATTGTTATCCGTTCTCTTTTGTCACTTTAGTTCTGCATCTAGCCTGTTGTCCACTGAATATGAAACTGTTCACATCAAGTTCTATCTTCAGACACAGAAGAACCCAAAGATATCAGAGGTAAGTATGACTTGCTCAGTCCTTGACATCCCATGCTATTGTTTAGACTGAGTACCAATGGCCTAAATTTTGAGGGCTAACAGTCAGCAGTACCTATTTTAAGTTGCAGAGAAGTGACGACCTTCTTTTTGTTGATGAGGATTACATTGTGCATCTGTCAACTGTTAAACTACCAAAGGTCATCTATAGTATCATACTGACAAGTGCAAGCAGTTCGTCAAAGGTATCTATTCCAGGAAAAGCTTCAAAAGCATCTCTGCAGTCACGAATCATTTCACAGTAAGTTGACCAACGCCGGAAATGGTGCGATAACCATTCAATATCCTCTGCGGAACAGAGACCAGTGGACATGCGGCCATGTATGTACTGTCGAACAATTGGAAATCGAATACTTTCTGAGAAGCTGATCGCGCACAGGCGGAGGGGTTGCTTGATTTCTGACCCAGGAAACTGACCAAGGCCTTTGTAAATTTTAAAGAGTCCTTCACCTCCTAAACTAACGCTACTAAAGTCAGGACCCAGTTTGTTATAATTCCCAGAAAAACCAAGTGATCTGACATTGGTTCCTGCAATAGCTCCACGCTGTTGCATTTTTATATAGAAATCACTAAATACATGCCAATTGTCATTTCGGTGGAAACCTTCACAGTAAAGATTTCTGAAGGAATACAATAGCCTAAGTGGATCAAAGTCATTGCGCACCCAGTTTGGTGGAGGGAGTAGCGTAATAATGAAGTTGCCTGCACCCTGGGGCAAGCTCAAAATACCTTCCACCATTCCATTTTGTTGGCCATTCACTTGCCCCCAAAGCTGTGTGATATGCTGGATAATCTCATCAAGCAGAGCTTCATAATTAGCACACATAGTCTCAGGATCCTCGTCCAACTGCAATTGGAACGTCTGACAGTTCTGCAATTGAAGATTAGATAACATCAACGTACGATCCAACCATGCAATCAATCGGTAGAAGATACCAATGTGTGTTGATGAGACGGTTAAAGGCTGTAAGATCCCATAATCATGTAAAAGTATATGCAGGATAAACAATATTGGAGTATCTATTTCGTTTGCCAGCAACTTTGCATCTGATGTATAGTTCGTGCCAATCAATCAAGGCAAAAATAAAATAAGATGTTTTTTTAGGTTTTTTTTTTGAGAAATAGATGTTTTTGGGTCCCGATAACTGCCACACGTATGGTGTATCGGGTAGTTGTGCCACACGCCTCGTGTGGCGTGTGGCATGGATAGCAACCAGCCCACACACCTACGTTTGGGCAAAACAACTAATGCCCACACACATCTTTTTTTCCCTCCCGAACCCTCTCACACGCGTGCGTGTGGGCGAAGTTGATAACGCCCACACGCCCGTATGTCAGGCCTCGTACCCTCCTGGTCCCTTACGCGACGCTGCGTGACGCCCACCGCTAGCGCCCGATTGCCATGGTCTGCACTCGTCCATGTTCGTTTAACTGCAGTTGCCATGTCGCTGAACTACGGTTGCCATGTCGGACAACTGCAGTTGCCATGGTTGCTCAAGTGCAGTTGCCATGTATGGTCTGATCTAATGTAATTGCCATGATTTCATAACTTTAGGAGTTGCCACATACTAACACTAGGCAGTTGAGAGAGTTTCCATGTGCTCACAAGCATGCTAGGGCAGTTGCCATGTAAAAGGAAGAGTTGCCATACGCTTACGTGCACGTTAGGGCGGTTGCCATGTACGTGCACGCGTTTGGGCAGTTGCCATGTACCATGCAAAACACATGGCAACTCGGTAAAAGAGAGTTGCCATCCGCTTACGTGCATACTAAGCGATTCTTGGTGTACCTCTGCAAAAACACATGGCAACTCGGGTAAAAAAGAGAGTTGCCACCGCTTATAAAGCACACTAGGGCGATTGCCATGTCTTATTTGCAAAAACACATGGCAACTAGCGACTGGTGCGGGTGAGGAGACGGGCATGTGGGCGAGATGGCAAATGCCCGCACACCAGCCCTTGTGCGTGACTGAAAACTAGTGTGTGGGTGAACTGCTAAACGCCCACACACCGGCCCCTCCGTGTGGTAAAATGGATGTGTGGGCGAACTATGTCACACACCACACACACGCCTTGTCCTACGTGGCACAGAAAATCAGCCAGATTGTGTCAAGATTCATGCATATAGTACTGGACGGTGATGAATGCGTGTAGTCGAGATGGTCAACGCCCACACGTGTGGGCATTAACATTTCTGATGTTTTTTTAGGTGAAATAAATAAAGTTGTAAATGTAGGAAATCCGTCCCGAACCGAACAAAATCTGTGAGAAATCTAACCCCAACCGTACTAACGGAACCCTACTTAATGGGGAAAAATCGGACCATGAACTGATTCCACACCCCACGGACCGCAATTAATAAAGTGATTAAGGCCCAGGATTAAGAAAAGTGGGTTTCGTGCCGAGGCCCATGAGAAGGCTTCGCTTCTCTTCTTCCTGGTGATGGATATAGTAAGGGGCGCGGGGAGAGAGGGGGTCGGCACCTGAAAAGGATCCACGCCGCCAATGCTGGTACGCCGATCGTCGAATCTCAACAGATGGCACCAGATTCGGCTAGGGTTTTGGAGTGAGGATTTTTTGGTGGAGAAGGATGGGGTTTCTTCTTCTTGTGAAGGAAGAAGAAGCAAGCCGTGCGCCGGTGTGTGTGTGTGTGTGTGTGTGTGTGTGTGTGTGTGTATGTGTGTGCGTGCGTGTGTGTGTATGTGTGTGTGTCGAGGGAAGGAAGGGAGCGCTTTTGGTTGTCTCGTCCTCTTGGGCGGAGCGTTAGGGAGACTATGGGCCAGAATGGCCCCAACAAGTCCAACGCGATGATGAGTGCCCGACATAGTCAATGGACCTAGGCTTCTGACCGTGTGGTCCGCGTCTAAAAGGGCCCAAGTTGTGATATGATATGGCTCCTTTTTCTCTTTCTCCCCGACTCGTCCATCGATCCATTTCTCATAGGTAGCCAGTCCGACTCTCGTATCCCAATTTAGGCCAATTAGTCTTTGCAATGTTTTATATAAAATTGCCTCGAAGGTTGTTGCTAACAGGTTGAAGTTAATTCTGCCTGACATTATTTCTGAAGAACAATCTACCTTTATGTCTGGGAGATTAATCACAGACAATATTATTTGTGCTTACGAATGCCTGCACTTTATGAAGAGGAATAAGTCTAAGAACAATGGACTTTGTGCCCTCAAGCTTGACATGATGAGAGCATATGATAGGGTTGAGTGGGCATACCTACATGCGATCATGCTTAAGTTGGGTTTCTCCCCAGCTTGGACTGACATTGTGATGGGCATGGTTAAAACAGTATCTTTCTCAGTACTGTTCAATGGAGAAAAGCTGGATCAATTCAAACCCTCGAGAGGTACGACAGGGAGATCCCATTTCCCCTTGCCTATTCTTATTGGCAGCGGAGGGCCTTTCGTGCCTTTTAAAATCTAGTTCTCAGTCATCGGTACTTGGCGGTGTGAAGGTGGCACCCACAGCTCCTGTGGTGAATCACCTTCTCTTTGCGGATGACAGCCTGTTGCTTTTAAGTCTAGCATGGAGGGAGCAAATGCGGTGTCAAACCTGCTTCATTACTTATTGTGATGCATCCGACCAAAGAATTAACATCGAAAAGTCTTCAATTTTTTCAAGAAGGATGCTCTGAGATTTTGAGGAACCAGTCAAAACATCCTACAAGTTCATAATGAATCTCTGAGTGAGAAATATTTGGGTATGCCCACATCAGTTGGTCAGTCAAAGAATGGCACATTCCGTTATCTTCGGGATAGAGTGTGGGAAAAGGTGAAGGGTTGGATGCAGAAACTATTGTCAGCAACATGCAAGGAGGTGTTGATAAAGTCAGTTGCACAAGCCATACCGATTTTTTCTATGTCTTGCTTCCGACTACCGAGAGGTCTATGTGACAATGTAACCTCAATCATACGGCAATTTTGGTGGGGATCTAAACGTGGAAAGAGAAAACCTGCCTGGGTTTCTTGGAACGTCATGACAAATCCCAAAAACTTGGGCGGTCTCGGCTTTAAGGACATAGAAGTTTTTAATCTTGCTCTACTAAGCAGACAGGCGTGGAGGTGCCTGACAGAGACGCGCTCTTTGAGCTCTCGCATCCTAAAAGCAGCTTACTACCCAACTTCGTCCATCTTCGAGGCAGAGCTGGGTTCAAACCCATCCCAGATATGGAGATCTATTGTAGATGGGAGAGACGTGTTGAAACTTGGAGCGATCATGCGGATAGGGGACGGGCGTTTAACCAATATTTGGCAACACAATTGGATACCCCGTCCGGGTATGATGAGGCCGATCACATCCTTGATCCATGACCCTCCAGAGACAGTAGCTGATTTAATTGATGCATCGACCGCTTCTTGGAGGGAAGAACTGATCAGACAAGTGTTTGTTCCAGTGGATGTCGAGGCCATTCTGAGGATTCCCCTATGCACTTGTCGGGTCGACGACTTCTGGGTGTGGTCCGAGGATCTGAGAGGCCGGTTCTCTGTCAGGACTGCATACAATATGGTATACCGTATAAAGAGTGGAAGAGAAGCATGGCTTGAGGAAGGAGAACATACTTCCAATATCCAGGGGTTGAAGAAGAGCTGGACTGCCCTATGGAAGTTAAAAGTGCCGTCAAAGCTGAAAGTTTTTACATGGAGACTGGCCCAGCACTCGCTTCCAACGGGTGATCTATTGCACCATCGCAACATGGCCACCACAGATGTGTGTGGAGTGTGCGGGGCGCAGGATAGTTGGCGTCACTCACTAATGGACTGCGCTCTGTCCAGGAGCATTTGGGCTCTGTCGAAGGAAGAGATGGTGCAACATATGGCGATGAACCGAGGAACTGATGCAAAGGAGTGGCTCTTCTCCATGTTCGATTCGATGCCCAGCGACGAGCTTGTAACAATGATTGTCACTCTTTGGGCGATCTGGTCTTCACGGAGGAAGTTGATACACGAGGGAATTTTTCAAACACCGTTCTCCACCCACGGTTTCATATCGAATTACCTGTCGGATATTCAGTTCATGGATAAGCCTGCGACGGACAGGCAAGCACCAGCTCCTAGAATGATGGCGTGGATCCCTCCTCCAGACCATCACATGAAAGTCAATGTCGATGCAGCGGTCGCCAGACATGGGGGCTTCGGGACAGCAGCAGCAGTTTGTCGAGATGGCAGTGGGGAGTTTCAAGGGGCGTCAGTGATCCGTTTCAATAACATCGATGATCCTGAAACGCTGGAGACATTGGCAATACGTGAAGCTCTGGCTCTCGCAGATGACTTGCTCTTCCACAGGATTTCAGTGGCGTCGGATTGCAAGAAGGCTGTTGATGCGATCAAGCAAGGCATGGGTGCACAATATGGGGCAGTGGTACATGAAATCATAAGCCATTCTATAGTTTTTTCTTCGTGTTTATTTAGTCATGAATTTAGAACCTCGAATGTTGAGGCTCACAAACTAGAAAAGCATGCATTATCCCTGGGTTTTGGCCGCCATGTCTGGTTAGGCCACCCAGGAAATTTGGATTTCGTCCCTGTAAACATTGTGACGGGTGAATAAAAGCTTTGTGAGTTTGTCTCAAAAAAAAAGATCCATTTCTCATAAAAAAAACTATTCGGTCGACCAAACCCTAGAGAGAGAGAGACTCTTCTTCCATGGCCGGCGGCGATTCTTCTCCCGTGGCGGCTGAGGCTGCGGCGAGAAAGTGGGATCACGAAGAGTATCAGTTCAAGACGCCGGAGGAGCGTTCCTTCAACCCGCGATACAACGAGTACGACCCCAAGCAGGGTTGTTTCATATACGTCCGCTACTTCTTCGACGGCGACAAACTCGACCTCGACGAGGAGTGTACGTTCCAATCCAATCCAATTCCCCTTATTCTAGTTCATGATTATGTTCGGTTGAACCTCCTCTGGAGAGGTTTGGAGAGGATTGAGGTGGATTTTGATCTACAGCGGATTTAACCCTCCCCAATCCACTCAAATCCCCTTCAAACCCCTCCCCTTGCAACAGAACAAGCCCTTATCGATCATGAACACCAGCCAGTCAGTATCACTTCATTCCTCAAAATCAATCATCTGAAGGTTGCATTCACTTCCTACTACTAGATTTATTCGGAAGCAAAGGCTGCCACTTTCAAATTCATTCCTCAATTAGCCTCTGTTTCACTGTTTGGACGGGCTCTACTTTTAATTATTACTCCCTCAGTTCCCAATTATAAGATGTTCTAACCTTTTTCTCAATCGGATATATGTAGATGTGTTTTAGTGTGTTTGTTCACACATTTTAGTCCATATGTAGTCTGTATTGAAATATCAAAAACGTTTTCTAATTCCGAATAGAAGTGATAGTATATATTACTATGCAAAAGATGGAGTGCGTCATTAGTCCATTAACTCAAATTGATTGCACACTTTAGGCCATCAACTCAAGAACCAATCAATTTAGGCCATAAACTCATTTTTTTGGTCAGTAAGGCCAAAATTGATTTGAAATGGGTAAAACCGGCCATGTGGCTGCCACATCAGCATAGCTTAGACCCCTTGTGCTTTGGTTAATTTATGGAGGGTGTTTTTTGCAAACTGACCATCACAGTGTATCAAGGAAAAGTTAACGTGGCAACCATGTGGTCAGTTTTTTCCCTCCTAAATTCTTTGTGGCCTTAATTGATCAAATAAACGAGTTTATGGCCTAAATTGATCGGTTCTTGAGTTCTTGGTCTAAACCGTGCAATCAGTTTGAGTTAATGGACTAATGACGCATTTCACTCAAAAAGATGAGAGCACAGCCTTCCTGGTTCGGTTTTCACTGGTTCTGTTCCAACCAATTTACACCTACATACATACTCGTCTTGTTACCCTCCTTGATTGATCCATTGATATGCATTTTTCTCCTCATTGGACAGCACCTGTTGGTCCCATGCGACATACTGGTAAAATCTTCAAAGAGGGGTTCTGGCTCAAAAACACGGTCAATGTTGTCTCCATCAAGATTGTTTCCTCCGACTATGGCTACCCACTCAATATCTACGGTACCATCATAGCCAGGGACAGTCTGGATCAAAAATGTGTTTATATATTCCGGCGTGACCAAGATGATTGCCAGCTCATCAGCTCAAAGGTATTACTGCCATTTGCCTCATAGCTACAGACACATCCAATTTATCAATGTGTATTTTCTTGTACTGGTACTTTCTCATTTCAGTCCTCTGATTAACAAAACGTTGGTGATTTCCTAATGGAGGAATTTTGACAATTTCTATAAATGATTGTTTCTGAATGTTGTATATTAGTAATCCATATTTGGGTTTTGTATGTTATACTTGAATAACGGATCTGGTTTTCTATCTGTTCCATATAATGTTGATTATAACGATAGTCTTGTAGGGTATAGTGTTAGGAGCCAGGGGTTTATCACTTGCGTGCTTCAGTTTATGGCACTACAGCAATCTGCACAATAAGAAAAGGAAGTACAAAAAATACATGACCACAGATGTAGCATAATTTTTCTTAGTCTCCATTCAGAACATAGCTAAAAGTGAACCCCAAAGCAAGGGCAATTCAATCAATCCCGTAAACAAGCTCCTGGAATATATCTATTCAAATTGGTCTTGCAGGATGATTCATTGATTTTGACTGGCCCAAAGAGAGGATTCATGGTATGCGATGATATATTCTTTGAAATCAATCTGAAGGTGAAGGATGTGCATGGGAGGACTGTCAATGATGATAGACTCAGTAAAGGACTGATCGAGGTGGATGCTATCCATAGCTGGAATATAGTCCCAGATATGTGGTTGATACGGAAACACTTGTCAGCATGCACAACATATTGGATTTAAACTATACATTCATTAGGAGGTCGGTGGAGGGCACTGTTGAGATCAAGATCCTTCAGGGACCTGATGAATTCCATGGGAAGATTGTCGCTTCCACGACCAGCATTCCATGCGACATTGTGCTACATGATAGTAAAGTGAGTGGTGCGCTAACTGCAGGTGACAATGGAGTCCTACAAATGGCGCGGCGCGTAGTAGGAGTCTCTGTGGATGAGATGCTGGTGTTGACTGTTGCTGCTGCTGTCGGTGATGATGGGTTATCTGCCCGCACTGTTCAGTTTACTCCAAGGCGCAATGGTTACGATGATGAGAATATTACCTGCGGGGACTACAAGATGCATCTGAAGGTCACTTGGTCGATTGTGTATTTCTGATGTAACTCTTAGTTATTCAGTCGTGGCAGTCTGCCAGATTCTCTAGATACTTAGGATGCAATGAAGTTTCATTATGGGAACCAGTTATGGTACATGCTAAATCAATATATGTGTTCCATCGTGTGTATCTATTCTGACTCTAATGGCTGATGTAAGCTAGTTTTAATGGAACTGCTTGTAGTACATGCATGAAATTTAAGACTCTTGTGTAGTATTTACATCGGCATAGTCGGGTTTACTCGGAGTAAAATTATAAACTATCCCGAAAACTTTGACATCCTAAAAGTAATGTCCATACAAAGTTGTTTGCCTTGTTGAATTACAAGATGTAGTAACCAGAATGGTTTTAGACCTGTGTTGGAATTGGATCGCCTCTTTGAATATGTTGCAAGTTCAATGTCTATGAAGACTATACGGATGCAATGTATGTTCTAGTGCATTAAGCACCTTTATTATTCTTTTTTGTTAGAATCAAGAGCTTAGTAGTAGCTTTCAATTCTTTTGATATGTCCTCTATGTATCCAACTTGGCTGCGCATTATTGTGCTAAGGAAGTAGTTCTAAATAGTATCAAATCTAAACCTGCAGCAGAATTTACCCCTTTTTAAATCTTAAAATAGGTTCTTTTTTAGAATTTTTGCAACTTTCGAATATGTTTTTTTGGTGCCACTAGTACATCCAATATGCCCCCCACCCCTTGCAGAGTACCCATGAATAAAACTGCTGCGCTGGATGAACAACATTCCTAGTGATTGCAAAGCCTGATTCAGCATTTTTTTTTCATGCACTCCACATTAATTAGAAGAAGCAAATTCTGGTTGAGCAAATATTTGACAATGAATACGCCAATGATTTTATCACATGTTTTCATCTGCAGAGTTTGGATATCTCAGGAAAAAATTTACTGTTCTACAAAATGCTTGGCTTGATCAATGGACAAATCAATATGCACTTCAGAGCAACAAGATTGCTAGCTTCAGGAGGTGTTTCAGGCTTTCAGCCAATAACAACATACCACATATGGATATCTTCAACAGCTAGCGTTCGGCCTCAGTCAGTTATCCATCTCCGTTTCCTAGAATGCCCTAGCCTAGCCATATAAACCCGGCCATAAACCCAGCTTCTTCTAGGTCCAGGCAGAGATCTCTGCGAAGCAATGTCGAAAGATGAAGATATGGTGTGCCTTGTTTTACACTGTCACAAAATCCACATGTAGAGTAGTTGATTGGTTTTTAAGATAGCTACCCGCTTATTCCAAGCTGTTAAATCCACATGTAGAGTAGAACTGCAAGAAATCACGAAAACTTGCAAATCTGGATTTGGACTCCTTTACTATTTTGTAATTTTCATTCAAGCATCTGTGCTGCAATAGTGTATTTATTTTGAGTGTCAAATATGGCATAAGTGACTAAAACCATTACATTGGTAATCATAAGTGACTACAACCATTATATTGCTAGGCATAACCGACTACAACCATTACATTGCTGATCATAACTTCAAGCTGTTATAGCAGACTAGTACAACCTTTCAAGCTGTCATTCTAGTAAGTGACTAGTACAACCTTTCAAGCTGTCTTAGCAGACTAGTATCAACTATGTACTGCAAACAAGACGGTTGAGGTCTTCCGCTTCTCGATCCACCATGGCGACGCCGGCCTCCAGCCGTGGGAGCACGCGTTCGTCGTGGAGCAGCTCCGGGGTGAAGAGGTTCTTCCAGCCGGCGCACCACGCCGCGGCCTCCCCCGACGGCGGCCTCGCGGACTGCAGCCAGTGGCGCAGCGCGCTCTCCCATTTGCCGAAAAACTCCTGCTCTAGGATCGACACCACGTCCTCGGTGCGCACCAGAGGCGTCCACGACATCACCTCGCGGAACTTAGTGTTGCGCTGCTTTGGTGGTGTGATCTTGAGCTGTTGCAGCCATCGTGTGAGCTTAGGCAAGATGTGACGCCGGGAGAAGATCTCCCACTGCGTCGGGCTGAAGTAGTCTTTCCATGGGGAGACGATGTCGAGGCTACCACCGCTGATCTTGCCCTCCACGGTGCCGTAGAGGCTCTCCGGCAAGTGTCCGATCAAGGGGATCCACAGACGTAGCCAGTGGTCGCAGCCCGGGCTCCACAACGGCTCCCACTCTCGCGCTTTCACGGCGATCCTCGGAAGTGTCTTCTCGCAGCACTCCCGTTCGAGGCGCAGGGCTCGTAAGACCGCCACCGACTCGTGCCACTCGTCTTGGGCTGGCGGCGCCGGCGCCGGCGCGCCATGCAGGCCGTTCTTGTACGTCGTTACGGAGTGGCCGATGCCGGCGGTGGAGCAATGCCTGATGGCCTTTATAGGGGCGATGATGCCCTGGCCGTGCGCGCCGAGGCCCGAGCCTTGCTTGTAGTTCCACAGCCGCATCATCTTGGCCACCGGCGCGGTGGTGCGCGCGAGGCTGCCCGGCATCTTGAACGGGTACGACGGGTCGTCGCCCTCGTCGAGCAGCGCTGCGGTGAAGCTGCGCTTCAGTAGCGCCATGCCGCCGATCGACGTTGCCAGGCGATCGACCAAACAGGGGACGTCGCTGCTTGGAACCGGCCGGCGTGCTGCTCCTTCTGCTGATTCGATGCGTATGAGAGTTGCATATCATAGCAAGTACGTACGCATCATATATAGCTGCTATAGGCCGGCTGTTCGACGCTAATAAATGGATTCCGTATTGGAGACGAGCCTTTGAACACGTTTTCGACTCCAACAAGCATCCTTATTTACTAATGAGATAAGTACGTGGCATAAACGCACAATGCACGAACGAACATTTCGGTAAATATGCGCGAGCACTTTTCATAGACAGTGGTATTAACGGGGGCCCAACTAACTTTTGATCTTTGTAATTAACCTTGGCATCCAAAAAACAGTGGAATCGATAGAGACACTAGTTTCATCACATAGAAAAGAACTCAACTTTGTAGAACCGTTTAGCTTGAAAGCTACATTCATTTAATACAGTCAAATTTTGGAGTTTTCAAATAGATCTCATGTGTGTGATTTAGGGAGGATTTTTTTTTCGAACATGTCAATTAGCCAACATTATCTATACTAACTGAGGCCCGTTGTCAGTGGATGATTAGCCAACTAACATTTTTCAAACATTTGAGTTTGATGACTACTTTTTCATACACATTGTACATTTTCGATATATATCAGGAACATCTTTTAAATACATGTTTAATATATTTTTAAATGTATGATTAACATGATTTTATACACGATCAACATTTTTAAAAATTTAGGTTTTTATGTTAAAAAAATTTAAATATATGTTCTTCATTTTTCGTATACATGTGGACATTCCTTTGTACATGTTTAACATTTTTTAAATAGACGATTAACAGTGTTAAAAAAAGATGATTAACATTTAAAAAAATTGTGTTTGATGACTGCTTTTTCATACATTTTTTGTATATATGAACATTTTCTAATAGATGTTTAATATTTTTTAAATATATTATTAACATTGTTTTATACACAATCAACATTTTTAAAATTTATACTCTTTGCACATTTCTGGTTTCTTTTTTTTTCGAGAAACTTCCAATCTTTTCATTCTCAATCATGGCAGTATAAAAAACACCAGAGGTAATAAAAATTACAACCAGGTCCAATGACCCACCTAGCGATGACTACAAGCACTGGAGCAAGCTGAAGATGCGCTGCTGTCATTGCCCCTCTCTCGCAGGAACCGAGCAAACTTTGCTGTAGTAGATGGTCTATTAGTCATCGTGCTAATGCTTCATAGGACCAGCGCACCAGAGTAGTAACCAGCGCTGATGAAGAAAGTTGTAGATTGGAAGAGGCAAACATGTAAACACCCAAAAGAAGATGAATGAAGATCAGATCCAAACAGATCCGCCGAAGACCAACACCGACCGAATTCCGCAAGATCCGACAGAGACACGCCTCTACACGTCCTCTAACTGAATCCTTAGAATGGGGATAGAACATGGGAGACATTATTCCTACTGAGAGACATCGCTGCCGCCACACAGCCCCAATCAAGACACCGAAGCTAACAAGAACGAGAACGGGGTCCTTCCCGCCCGCGAGGGGGGCGGGGGGGAGGGGGGGAGGTTCTTTGTACCTCCATGGCCCAAAGGCCATGGAGGGTGGGGCGGACCGGCGGCGGCGATGACGGGAGAGGAGGAAAGCCTTTTCTTGCGAGGTAGGAAAGAGAAGTCGTTGTAATCGTAAGCAAATATATGGTTTCTAACTCTAAAAGTTCATCACTTATGCAGGTTATCTAAGGGTCTATGCACCGGCTCAGTTTGTGATCTTCTCCACGACAAGCGAAACATCAACCATTGTTTTCACTTGTGTGTACGGGTATGGAGCAGATGGCCATGGATGTTTTTACCCCTTGTGGGTGGCGGCCTAGTGTACATATATGCCCTCCACCCTCCCCGGCTCTCCGCCTTTGCCTAGTTTTGCTTACAATTTTTTTCCCGAAACAGTGGTAAAAGATTTGCCTCATTGATTAACTAAGAAGAAGAGAATTGCGCAGTTAATTAATGAAAAACTAGGCAAAAACTAAATTTCGGTCTACTATGACTTTGTTGTGACCGGCGTTTAACTTTGTTTTCGCACGTGCATGATTGATGTTGCTTGTGTGCTTCTTAATCATGCAAATGCCGGATGTATGCTCATGATGCGTTGTATATCCTTGATGCTACAATTTAAATTTGTATCGAAAAATACGGTTTGTCATTCACGTTGTAACAATACTGCAGCCTTTTATGAAGTTGAAGTTGCATTATGATTCAGGACGGTCCACATATTATGTTGTGTCAAGACCACGGTATTTGATACTTACAGGATAAATTACTGTAGTTTTTTGATACCTTTGTTTTTATAATACTTTAATATCAAACATAGCCTTAAACTTTTGTTAGATCTTTTGCAAGATCGCGAATCAACTTGTGGTTGAGTTGGTTAGGTGGACAGTGGTATCCCCAACCCATTAGGATTCAAATCCTGATGCTCGCTCCACATCCACCTTTCTTATCAATATACAGCCTTCCGCTGCTCTACAGGGTGGTGTTCCTTTCGAGCGACTTTTTGATCGTTCTCCCGATTATTCGATGCTTCGCTCGTTTGGTTGTGTTTGCTATGTTCTTCTTGCCCCTCGCGAGCGCACCAAACTGACCGCTCAGTCTGTTGAGTGTGTCTTCTTAGGCTACAGTGATGAGCATAAGGGCTATCGTTGTTGGGATCCTATCGGTCGTCGGATGCGTATCTCTCGAGACGTGACTTTTGATGAGTCTCGTCCCTTCTACCCACGCCCGTCTTCCTCGACTTTTTCAGTGCAGGATATCTCTTTCCTCACTTTTCCTGACTCACCTATCAACCCCGTCGAGCCTGTACCTCTCCGTTCCACTTCCTCCCCTTCTTCACCTCTAGTTGATTTGCAACCACCATCCTCCCCGGTCTCCTCGCCTAGCATGTCACCGGGTTCTTCACCTTCATCTTCGGTGATTTCCTCCCCGGTCTCCTCTCCCAGCATGTCACCTGATTCTACACCTTCATCTCCGGTGACTTCTTCGTCGCCACCCCCCGATTCTACCTTGACGATTCCGTCTTCTGTTATCCCATCTTTTCCTCAGCATTACACTCGTCGTCCACGACCAGTCGATGCCTCTGTGGATGAGTCGTCATCTTCCTCTCAGCCTACTTATGGCTTGCGTTCTCGTCCTCGTCCGCCTGTTGATCGCTTTGGATTTCCCACCGCTGGTGCTGCTGTTCTTGAGCCGACTTCTTATCGTCAGGCTGTTGTTCATTCCGGTGATGCGCTTTAAGTGGGAGGAGACGTTCCCGTCGACGACGAGGTGCCTACGGTGACTTTGTAAATCTCAAGATAATATGCCGGCTCAGTCTTTCGGAAGTGCTCATAGAGGTAGGGTGTGCGTGTGTGCGTTCATAGGGGTGAGTGTATGCGTGTATATATGAGTGCTTGTGTCTATACTGATGCTCAAAAAAAAAATCTTTTGCAAGATCTTCTCGGCTGTTTGTGGAGATCTTCTGTTTCTTGCTAAAAACTAGTACAAGATTTCCTTTTATAGAGAAACTTTCTTTGATCTGTGTGGAACGATGTACTGGTCAGAGGATGAATCACAATCAAACAATGTAAAGAAAACATATACTACCCCTCAAAAAAAAAACAGATACTTCTCTTCAAAAAAGAAAAACAGATACTTTCAATATTACCCCCAAAAAACAGATACTTTTTCAATGAAAAATCCATACTTCATTTCCTAATTATTTGACACCGAACAAATCACAATTATCCCCACACATCATATTTGCTACGCGTCTGAATAAACTCCAAAAATACTTTTTTCTTCATTGTAAAACAAAAGCCAGCTAATAGGTAAATAATTTTCTTTTGATCTCCTTGATTAATCTTAAGCTGCCTTTGGCGCCTTGACGGCCTCGAACCTTGGCTCCTTGGCATCGAACTTCTGCTTGTTGTACACATCCATGTAATCCCCGAACACGTAGTCCGGGTACGCGGCGGCGCCGCCTTCGCCCACCGCCGGCGAGATGGCCGCCTCGAACGCCGGGTTGTAGAAGGAGGCGATGGAGCGGCGGTTGCCGTTGCGCATGGGCAGGACGCGGTGCCACGCGCTGCGGTAGCGGCCGTTGCTGAGCACCTCCACCTGGTCGCCGGTGTTGACGACGATGGCGTCGGGGAGCGGCTGCACGTCGAGCCACTCGCCGTCCTTGAGCACCTCGAGGCCGCCGACCTTGTCGTCCTGGAACAGCAGGATGACGCCGCCGGCGTCGGTGTGCGCGCGGAGCCCGGTGATGAGGTCCGGGCGCGGGCACGGCGGGTAGTGGCTGACCTTGGTGCCGAAGAACGGCGCGAGGAGGCCGTCGCCGGTGAAGGCGGCCTTCATGCGGCCCTTGTCCAGGCCGAGGTTCTCGTCCATGGCCTCCATGACCCGCTCCGCGAGCTTCTTGAGCTCGGCGCGGTACTCCCGCATGGTCTCCTTGAAGGCCGGCGGGTCGGAGGGCCACTGGTTGTCGTCGTGGAGGTAGAAGATGTCCTCCCAGTCCATGTCGTCCACCGGCGCCACCGCCTCGCCGCGCCGCTCCGCCTCCACGAGGCTCTCCAGCGTCTGCACCGGCTCGGACGACCGGAACGCCGCCTCCCGGAGGCGGTAGCTCTCGGAGCACACCTTCTTGACGCGGTCAAGAAGCTCCAGCGGGATGCCGTGGTTCACCAGCTGGAAGAAGCCCCAGTTCTCGCAGCCGTCGGCGATCTGCGCCATGGTCTCCGCCCTCTCGGCGCCGTCGAGCTTGGAGAAGTCGATCACCGGGACAACCATGGTGAAGTTCTTGAGGAAGATGAGTGAGTAGCTAGGTAGGCTCGGATCTGATCTCGCTACAATGAGATGAGATGGTTGTTATCTGCAGGTGATGGTTGAGATGGAGTGAGTGAGAGCCACTGGCCTTTTTATAGGGCTCGCGATGCTCCTTGAGACATTCTCTGCATAAAAAATAAATGCAAGAGAAAATTCTGTGCATGTGCCGGAAAGAAAGAAGTTTCTGCGAGGTAGCTGGCTAGATTGCGATGTTGTTGGATGCTCATGCTCAGTTGGATTGGATCCGGCAAATGAACAGAGCAGACCGCCAGATTGATTGGTCATATCATTGTCAAGGACTTCTCTCAAGAAGAACAAACCTGTCGCCGTCCATATGGCTTTCTATGAAGAACCGTAAAGTAGCCTACTATGGGGTCTGATCTCTGAAGAACCATAATAAGCTAACAAATGGGAGTCCAAAAAAAAAAAATCCGAGGATGGAATCGTACTATGACGGATATGTGTATGTTAGAACAAGTTGACCAGGAGGCTTGACCGAGGATAATATAATGTTCTCATCTTAGATACATGTTTTTTTTGGGAGAAACTTCTGATATATTCGTCAATTATCGTGTTAGTATAGAAAACACTGGAAGTAATTCTTACATCTAGGTCTGCAAACCATCAAGCGATAACCAAAAATCACTGCAGCAAGCCTAAGACACGCCACTGTCATCGTCCTCGTCGTCAGAGCCGGACAAACATTGTTGTAGTACACAGTCAAAAAGTCATCGTGCTAAGACCCCGCAAGACCAGGGCACCTAAACAACGCCCATTGCCACTAAAGAGAAGTATAGATCAAAAGGGTTCAACCTGAAAACACACGAATACAGATGTACAAAGCATATCCTCTGAAGACCAGAACCAACCGAATCCTCTGAGATCCATTAAAGATACATCTTCACATGCCCTTTAATGACTCTAGATGCACCGCCGTGACAGAAGCTTGGCGGCGTGAACCTTATTTCATATTCTGGAAGCCATCGTCGTTTAGCCTTCTTGAGCAGGACAGAAAACCTAACGGACCTTAAAGACACATATAAACAGAGCAGGGTCCCTCCCGTCGGCAAGGGCCGGGGTCCACCGCGCATCCAAGGCCCTAAGGCCATAGGAGACGAGGCAGACCGGCGATGGTGCCGATAGGAGGGAGGGGACCAACAACTTTTCTTCGAGTTCCTCGCGGCGGCTAAGCAAATCCTAAAGAAAAACCGTGTCGAGTCTTTCAGATGCATTTTCCTTTTCATAGAAGGATTTTCCCAAATGCAGGGGTTACCTTTTTCGCTTTAAATGGTAGTGTACCTTACTCTATTTGCACTTATATACTTTTACTTAGAGTCCATACTGTTAAATGACAGTTTCCCCCTAAAAAAAGGATCGCAGTTGCCAACCTGAGGATGTTTTGTCTATATATACCATTGTTTTGTTCTTTTGAGAAACCCAAATATTATGTACTCCCTCCGTAAACTAATATAAGAGCATTTAGAATACTAAAATAGTATTCTAAATGCTCTTATATTAGTTTACAGAGGGAGTACGTAGGTACAACATCTACTAAAGACTGGAATCACATAGCTTCAAGTTTGTGGATCAGAATAAACTCTTTCCACGTCTTCTCCTTCCCATTAGCGGCAACTAGGGTAAAAACCCTCGTCCCCTCCAGGCTCGTCGGCCAGCCGGTGGATTCCCCTCACTATGTCTGCTTGATAACCCACAAGTGTAGATAATCTATTATGGCATTTTTAATAAGTAAGAGTATCGAATCTAACGAGAATATAAAGATAGGATTATTATTCTCTCAAGTTCTGTCAACCACTGATATAACTATACACACACCGACCGTTTGCTTTACCTAGAAATAAGAAATAAATAAATTGCCGGTATGAAAAGATAGCTTTGCAAGATAATAAAGAACATAAAAAATAAATCTTAGTTGTTGATTTGTAAAAATAAATAAATAAAATGATTGTCCTTAGGTAATTGGATATGAAACTAACCTGATAATCATCTATTGTAATTTTTTATGCCTGCGAGGCCTACGCTAACATGTGGCAAAATCCATTAATTACAAGTACTTATGTTTAGAACTTTAGCAAAAAGCTACAAATACCAAGGATTCATCTATACTTACTAATAAAGGGATTAGTGCTTCTGCCCGTCCAACATGCATTTTACAAAAACCCCTTATGCTTTGAAGAATCAACCCACGGTGCATCTTTAAGTGAAACAACGAAGCGTTTTTTCTGTCTCTATGAAAAAAACCTACAGTTTCAAGTAATTAACCTGTAGTTCACTTTGAGTGACAAAAATAATCTTTTTTGTTTTTACAGAAACCCCCATACAAACATGCTTTTTGAAATATCCACATCTTTTACACCCTAACTACAAATTTTATCATGTTATATATGAAATTTGATTAGAAAAATGTGCAGAATCCAAATATGATGTTATTTTACCAATTAACTCACACCTATGCTATTTCAAGTGAAACCTCAATTAATAGCGTGCGATCCGTCTTTTCTTTCGTACCAGCATCGATCTCGATTGCAAATGACCACATCGACAAACAAAATTGGAGAGAAAAGAAACCATCGATAGCCACGCATGCCCGCCTTGGCAAACCTAGCAAGGGGAAAATATTCTGATCTTATGCCGAGAGAGAGAGAGAGAGAGAGAGAGAGAGAGAGAGAGAGAGAGAGAGAGAGAGAGAGAGAGAGACGACTTATGATTGACCACATTCAAACACGTTGTGGTTTTGTAAGCACTAAGATCATTGTAGGAGAGGATGGGACGAAAGACAAACGACAAGGACATTCACAGAGATAAGCAGCCTTCCAGTCGACCTGGTAGGCTTCCACTCGACAGATTCAAAGGCACTCGACTATGAAGACCCACTCGACCACCAAGAGTCCAAGAGCCACTCGGTGTCCAAACGGTATGTAGTTAAATAGTCTTTATGACCTTAATGACACTTTATGTAAGGCGTTACGATGCGCCTAGCTTTAATGTAGCTTAAACCCTCTACTACGTGGGCTGGCTGGGGTCTGGCGCACTCTATATAAGCCACCCCCTCCATAGGTAGAAGGGTCCGCACCTGTAACACATCTGCAGATATTCCAATGACCGCCTCGGGGCTCCGAGACGTAGGGCTGTTACTTCCTCCGAGAAGGGCCTGAACTCGTAAATCTCGTGCGTATACAACTACTCCATAGCTAGGATCTTGCCTCTCCATACCTACCCCCATTCTCTTTGTCGGACTTAGAACCACGACGGTTGGCGTCCACCGTGGGGCGGGTGTTCTAGCGAATTGTTGGAGAAGTTGGGAATCTCTCGATCACCGGCATCATGGTTTCAGGTGGAGTTCTGGTTTACGGCCACGAGATCCGTCTCGGTGCGCTCACGTTCGTCGCCGACGACTCCGCTTGGCTTCAGGAGGCTCCACTCGACGTGGACGCGCTCCCCATCCGCGGGGCGACGCACTTTCGCGCGTGTGTCCGCGGCATCCTCCTGCGGCAACCGTCGACCCAGTATGGGTCGGCTCCTGCGCCGTCTTCACTCCCAGTCTCCCACCGACGCAAGCGTTCCGGTCGGTCGAGGCTTCAGCGGTGGGTGAGGCATGCGGTGGCCCGCCACCGGCCATCCCCAAGTCGCGATGATCGAGCCCGACGAATCTCTCTACGGCCTGTTCGACCGCCGACTGCTCCGTGAGAGATCAAGGCGTCCGAATGCGATAGCAGTGACCCGGCGGCAGAAGTTTTGATGGTCGATGGACCACACAGTCCCCCTGGATTCACCCGCACCAACGAAGGTGGCGGTGGAGGCGATCCGGCGCAAGACCATGAAGAGTACTTGCCCGAGCCCCTCACTTCGCTCCAGAGGGAGGAGCTTCATCGTCGGAACATGGATGCACTTCACACTCCTATCGTTGGAGAAACCCCGAGGCCCGCGCCTTGGAGGATGCGCGCTTAGCAACTGGCCGAAGCGCACTCGATCGCAGAATCTTCACGAGTAGTCGGATGAGCGTCTGTGACCGAGGGTTCGAGAATCCGATTGACGCTGGCTCTTTCAACCGCCAACCTGTATATCGAACTCCGATTCAGAATTTAGCAGCGCCGCCCGTATAGCGAATCAATTCAGCCTTCCCGATCGGAGGCAGGTAGAGGTTTGCAGCAAATCGAGGATTTGCTCCGGCGGCAGAGATCAAAACTCGATGGTATCGATCGCGGAACAGGGTTCACACCGATCCGTCATGCGAATTCATTCGATCGGCCCATAGTCCAAGATCGCCCCGAGGCGTGAGGAACGTGGAGGCGGCGTGATGATCAATACAAGGGTCATGGCGATATGAGCACCGATTCGATCGCAACGATCGACGTCGAGTGCCCACCCCTCCCCCAAGGGGTGGATCATACGCTCCTCGGCAGCAGGATGATAGACGCCAAAACAGTGTTGAACGAAGAGTCCCAGTCGACCCCAGGGAACCAGGCTTTGATGCGAGATCCATTATCGCTCAAGGTTTAGTCGACAGGAACAGAGCTCACCGAGACGGCCATGATAGAGATGTTCCTTCCAGTAGTAGAGTCCATGTCTCGGGACCAGAGTGTTTCAGCAGAGCCATCAGGGCTGCAATGATTCCCCCCAACTTCAGGTTGGCGACTGGAGTCAGCAAGTTCACTGGAGAATCCAAGCCCCGACACCGGCTTGAAGATTACCGAGTGGCGGTTCAGATCGGCGGTGGCAACGATGAGGTAGCCATGAAGCATTTACCTCTTATGTTGGAGGGTTCAGCCGGGCGTGGTTGAATCGGTTAGCACCCAACAAAGTATTTACACTTGGGAAGATCTTGCCCGAGTGTTTGTCGGGACATTTGAAGGAACTTGCAAGCGACCGGTGGGTTTGACAGAGTTGCGATCGTGCGTGCAAAAGTCGAGTGAAACCTTGAGAGATTATATCCAGAGGTGGATCACTTTGCACCACACAAGGAGAATGTGTCGATCACCAGCGATCTGTGCCTTCAAGGAAGGTGTCAAGAACAGAGAATTGAGTTTGAAATTTGGTCGAACCGGAGATATGACCACGAGTCGGATGATGGAGATTGCCACCAAATATGCAAATGGTGAAGAAGAGGACCCGGCTTCGAGTGGTAAATATAAATCTGCCGCCAATGAGACCGGGCGGAGGAAATTCCAAGTGAAGCGTAAGAAAGCCGAGCCAGCGGCTCCCGGAGAGGCCTTTGGCAAAGGACCCCTGTGAAAGTTCAAGGGGAAACCCAAGGGTCCTTGGAACCCTAAGAAGGTGAAAGATCAGGATGGGAACGGCGTGTTGGATTTACCATGTCATATTCATACAAAGAAAGATGAAGAGGGTAAACTCATTTACCCGAAACATACCACTCGACGGTGTCGGCTCTTGATTCAGCAGTTCCAAGGGAAACAACCCAAGGACAAGGATAAGGAGACAGACAAAGTTGAGGATAGTGATGGTGGATATCCCCAGGTCAATTCCACCCTGATGATTTTTGCTGACGTCGAAAGCAAAAGTCGATTGAAGGTTATCAATCGGGAAGTAAACTTGGTTGCCCCGGCGACTCCCAATTATCTGAAATGGTCCCGGACCGCCATCACATCACATTCGACGGTCGATCACCCGACGATATTGCCACCACAGGAGGCAAGCATTGGTGGTCGACCAGCTTGTCGAAGGCACTCGATCGACCAAAGTCCCGATGGATGGTGGTAGTGGTTTGAATATATTATACGCGGAGACGTTGAAAGGGATGGGCATTCCGATGTCCGGACTCGCATTACCGATAACATGAGCTTCCACGGAGTCATTCACGGAAAGAAAGCTGAGTCACTCGGCCAAATTGCTCTTGATGTAGTTTTGGTGATTCAAAGCATTTCCGGAAAGAAAGGTTGACCTTCGAGGTCGTGGATTTCAGGCGCTTATCACGCTATTCTAGGGAGACCAGCTTATGCACATTTCATGGCCCGACCATGTTATGTGTATCTTAAAGCGAAGATGCTCGGTCCCAAGGGCGTGATCACCGCCACGGCAATCGGAAGAAGGCTGAAGAGTGCTTCCGAAAGGCTCTAAGATCGCCGATGCTCGGTTGGCGATGGTAGAGCTACAAGAGTATCGAAACTGCAGATCCGAGTGATTTGTTGCGAGCTAAGAAGCCCGCCACGGAGTTAGCATTCGATCATTGGCGAGACGAAACAGGTTCACATTCACCCGACCGACCCGGCGCTGCTCCGACCAACATCTCAACAACACTCGACTCAAAATAGGAAGAAGCGCTCATCCGGTTCCTCCGTGAGAATCGGGACATGTTTGCATGGAAGCCTCACGACATGCCGGTGTTCCTGTGGGCTGGCCGAGCATCGCCACGAAGTCGACCCAAAATTCAAACCAGTTAAAGAGTATCTTCGGTCCGCCGTCCGTAAGAGAAAGGCCATTGGCGAGGAGGTGGCTCGGCTCTTAGCAGCAGAGTTCATCCGAGAGATCTACCACTCGAGTGGCTCGCCAACGTTGTCATGGTCCCCAAGAAAGACAAGTCGTTGCGCATGTGCATCGATTTCAAGCATATCAATCGGGCCTGCCCGAAAGATCATTTCCCTCTTCCTCGCGTCGACCAAATAGTCGACTCAACTGCGGGATGCGAGAGGTTGTCCTTTTTAGACGCCTATTCCGGGTACCATCAGATCCATCTGTATGGACCCGATGAGATTAAAACAGCGGTCATCACTCCATTCGGGTGCTTCTGTTATATCACCATGCCATTCGGTCTCAAGAATGTCGGAGCCACATTCATGAGGATGATTCAAAAGTGTTTGCTCACTCAAATCAGTCGGAATGTGGAAGCGTACATGGATGATATAGTGGTCAAGTCACGAAAGGGTTCCGACCTGTTGACTGACCTTGCTGAAACATTTGCCAATCTCAGGAGGTATGATATCAAGCTTAACCCATCAAAGTGTACATTCGGAGTCACCGGTGGAAAGTTACTCGGTTTTCTTGTTTCTGAGCGAGGAATCGATGCTAACCCAGAAAAGGTTGGCACCATACTCCGAATGAAACGCCTGCAATGCGTGCACGATGTCCAGAAACTTACGGATGCTTGGCGCTTTAAGTCGATTCATCTCTCGCCTCGGTGAAAAGGCATTGCCTCTGTGCATCGATTGATGAAGAAGTCGGACAAGTTCGAGTGGACTCTAGAAGTCGATGCAGCGTTCGCAGAGCTCAAAGCTCGCTTCCACTCCACCGGTGCTTGCTGCTCCAATCAGCAAGGAGCCTTTGCTACTTTACATTGCAGCCACCGGACAAGTCGTCAAGCATTGCCGTACTTACGGTCGGCCGGAAGAAGAAGGAAAAGCCTTCAAAGTTCAACGCCCGGTTTATTATCTTTCAAGCATCGACCCGTCAAAGCAAATAAACCCTCACTATCGGAAGCTTGTTTATGGGATCTATATGACCACGAAGATGGTTGCTCATTATTTCTCTCGATCATTCCATTACGATTAAATCGTGACGCCCCTTTGTCGTAAATTATTCATAACAGAGATGCAAATGGTCGAGTGGAAAAATGTGATATTGAACTCCTTCCCCTTTATATCAAATTCGAGGCAAAGAAAGCCATCAAGTCCCAAGCAATAGTAGATTTCCTCGCCGAGTGGACTGAACAACAGCTTCCGACCCAAGTTCACTCGGAGCACTGGACTATGTTTTTCGACGGTTCCAAGATGATGAACAGTTCTGGTGCAGGGGTTGTATTGGTTTCCCCCCGAGGAGATAGGCTCAAGTATGTTCTCCAGATTCACTTTGATTCTTCCAACAACGAAGCAGAATATGAAGCACTCCGCGCATGGCCATTTCACTCGGCGTCCGTCGCCTTATGGTTTATGGCGACTCAGATCTGGTTGTTAATCAAGTGATGAAGGAGTGGGATGTCAAGCCCAAATGGCGACAGGTTATTGTAATGCAGTGAGAAAGCTGGAGAAGAAATTCGAGGGGTTAGAGCTTCATCATATACCTCGATTGAAAAAATCAAGTCATGGATGATTTAGCGAAGATAGGGTCCAAGAGGAAGCCATTCCCGGTGATGTATTTTAGAACACATTCATGCTCCATCGGCAGGAGGATCCTTTCACGTAAGAAGCCCGCTGCAAAAGAGTGCCAATGATCCGATCAGAAGTTGAGGTCCCAAACCGTGGTCGACCTAATTATGGAAGTTGTGGTCATCACTCCGATCGGACAAAGGCCGTACATCGCATATATCCTTAGGAAAGAGCTCCCAGAAAATGAAGAAGAGGCTCGACAGATCGTCCGTCGATCCAAGGCCTTTACAATAATCAAGGGACAATTGTACAAAGAAAGCGCGACTGGAGTCGACCAGAAGTGTATCACGCTAGAAGAAGGTCAGATAATTCTTGAAGATATCCACTCGGGGACCTGTGGCCATCATGCGTCCTCTCGGACCATTGTGGCTAAAGCATACCGAGCAGGATTTTACTGGCCGAAGGCAAATGAAATGGCAAAAGAAATAGTCGACAAGTGTGAAGGATGTCAGTTCTATTCCAACATATCGCACAAGCCAGCCTCAGCCTTGAAGACCATTCCACTCGTTTGGCCCTTCGCTATTTGGGGATTGGACATGATTGGACCTTTGATAACTGGCAGAAGCGGCTTCACTCATTTGCTAGTAGCAGTCGACAAGTTCACCAAGTGGATCGAAGCCAAGCCCATCAAGAACCTCGATGCATGCACTGCTATCAGTTTCATCATAGAGTTGATATTCAGATATGGAGTTCCGCATAGCATCATCACCGACAATGGGTCAAACTTCGATAATGACAAGTTCAAAGCCTTCTGCGCCTCTCAAGGCACGCGGGTCGACTATGCTTCAGTGGCTCATTCTCAGTCGAATGGACAAGCAGAACGTGCAAACGGCCTGATTCTCAAAGGGCTGAAACCTCGGCTGATGCGTGATCTCAAACACGCAGCAGGAGCTTGGGTCGACGAACTTCCATCAGTTCTCTGGGGATTGAGGACCACTCCTAATCGGTCCACTGGGAGAACTCCATTCTTCTGGTCTATGGAGTCGAAGCGATTCTGCCGAGTGACACCTTCACAATGCGCCTCGAGTCGAGCTATACTCAAGAGGAAGCGAGAACAAGCCCGGCAAGATGCAACGACCTCTTGGAAGAGGAGAGAGAGATGGCCTTGATCCGCTCGACTATCTATCAGCAAGACTTGCGTCGATTCCATGCCAGAAATGTGAAGAGTCGAGCCTTCCAAGAGAGAGATTTGGTCCTCCGACTGGATCAACAGAAACCACACAAGCTTGCTCCCACTTGGGAAGGTCCCTTCATCGTCACGAGGGTCCTCCACAACGGAGCATATCATCTCTACAATGTTGATCGCCAGATCGACGAGCCTCGAGCTTGGAACGCGGAGCTGCTCCGCCCCTTTTACACTTAAAACTCACTCGGTTGAGATGTAATAAAAGTACTTTTGTAGTTTGTTTATCTAAGACAAGAATGTTATAATTCTCCCCGTGATTAATATTGCTTTTGTTGGAGTTTCCCCGGTGGGTGGCTTAGCTGCGAATCCGATTCGCCTAAGTTTGAAAAATCCTTTCCGAGTGCGAGCCAGGCCTCTCACTCGGGGCTTAGCTGAATTAAGCCGCCTAAGTATCCAAAATCCTACCGAGTGGCGAGCCAGCCTCCCACTCGGAGGCTTAGCTGCAGTCCAAGTACTCGCCTAAGTATCCAATCTCCCACCGAGTGGCGAGCCAGCCTCCCACTCGGAGGCTTAGCTGCAGTCCAAGTACTCGCCTAAGTATCCAAAATCCCTACCGAGTGGCGAGCCAGCCTCCCACTCGGAGGCTTAGCTGCAGTCCAAGTACTCGCCTAAGTATCCAAAATCCCACCGAGTGGCGAGCCAGCCTCCCACTCGGAGGCTTAGCTGCAGTCCAAGTACTCGCCTATGTTTTCAAACCCTACCTAGTGGAGAGCCTGCCTCGCGCTCGGGGGCTTATATCCGCCCTAGGACTCGCCTCTAACATCCTAAGTAATAAAAATCCTACCGAGTGGAGAGCAAACCTCCCACTCGGGAGGCTTAGCTGCAGCCAGTGCTGCGCCTAAGTAATAGAAATCCCACCGAGTGGAGAGCAAACCTCCCACTCGGAGGCTTAGCTGCAGCCAGTGCTCGCCTAAGTAATAGAAATCCTACCAAGAGTAGAGAAAACCTCTCACTCGGGGCTTAGGCTGTAGCCCTGCTGCGCCTAAGTAATAAAAATCCTACCGAGAGTAGAGCAAACCTCTCACTCTGGGGCTTAGCTGCAGCCCAGTGCTCGCCTAAGTAATAAAAATCCTACCGAGTGGAGAGCAAACCTCTCACTCGGGGGCTTAGCTGCAGCCCAGTGCTCGCCTAAGTAATAAAATCCTACCGAGTGGAGAGCAAACCTCCCACTCGGGGGCTCAGCTGCAGCACAGTACTTGCCTAAGTAAGGAATCCATCCGGATCTGCAAGGACGATGAGGTGCAGGTCGACTGCTACCTTCTCCTTCGGAGCTTCGCCTCAAGTACAACGTGCGGCCCATCCCAATCCGCAAGGACGACGAGGTGCAGGTCGATCGCTACCTCCTCCTTCGAGCTTCAACGGAATATCTTCCAAATGAAGAATAAAGTTCTCCAAGGCAAACAAAGCATGTTAAAGGAAAAATCAAGTTCGGATAAACGTCCTCACGGATCCAAAGGTGCTCGAGCGTTAAGCCCGTTAAAGTTTATCGATTCTGAAACCACTCGGCATTCCGAGGCAAATTTAAAGTGGGACTTAGAAGTTTTTACTCCTCCGTGAGGACTGGAAGGCGCAACAAACTGGTCGAGGTCGATTCCGTCGGCAATACGGGTAGCAGCAGCGATGAAAGTCTCCATGAAAGATCTGAAGTCGTGCTTCCTGGTATTAGCAACCTTGAGAGACACCAGCTTGTCCTCTTGCGCTTCTTTGCAGTGGACACGAACCAGAGATAGAGCAACATCAGCACCACACCTGGCAGATGACTTCTTCCATTCTTGCACTCAACTTGGAATCTCATTCAGTCGAGTCATCAAAGACTCAAGATCATTCTGGAGAGTCTTTTCTGGCCAGAGAGTCGAGTCGATCCGCGACCGCAACTTTCGGTCGAAAGCAAGATAATCCACCGCGCTTAGCAACACGAGACTCCAATGGAGCACATTCATAGCAGCTTCGTCCTTCACGGGAGAGTTGATGGGGTCCAAACTGGTTTCCACTCGGACCGTTTCTTCTTCAAAGTTTTGGCAGAATTCTGAAAACACAACTCAGATTCAAAATGAAGATCATATGATGAGCCGGTGAGAGCAAGGCTTGGATAAAAGAGATTACCTTCAAGCATGAGAAACAGCTTCTTGGCGAACCCTCCAAGATAAATCTCCGTGTCGTTTCGCTTCCCCGCCAAACCGCCAACCTTGTCGAACAGAACATTCTTGTCGTTCTTCAATGATTGACTTCCTTGTTAGCCGCGTCAAGAAAGGCTTTCAGCTTGGCATTTTGATCTTCAAGTTTGTCGACTGAGGCAAGCTTCTCTTCAGCGAGCTTTGTTTTCTCCAAAGCCGCCTTCTGCGCCTCTACAAGGTCAAGGTCCTTCTTCTTCAAAGTCTCTTCTAGTTTATCTGCAAAGCAACAATGAGAACCGAGTTGAGAATGAGCAGAAAAACAGAGGCAGTCGCCAAAAATTCTCACCAGCCATACCTTTTGCTTCATCCTGTGCCTTCGCAAATTCTCCCGAGCAAGCTTCAAATCGAGGTTGAGCTGAATCTGCTTTTCTCTAACTTCAAGATAGCGAGCCACAAGCTCATAAGATTTCTACAAAGAGTCAACCAACGAAAGACATCAAAGACAGATCACTTCCGAGTGACTAAGGAAAAATAGTAGCATTTGTAAGACTACGGTCGAATAAAAACATTCGACAATAGTCTCGGGGACTACACCCAGCGGGTGCACTCAGCATGCCCCCACTGGTTTACCAATTTGGTACGATCAGTCGACCAAAAGAGGAAAAGAGGCTATGATTCTAAAAACATGGCTAATTGTCAGCGGTCAGCCGCAGTAAAAAAAAGTTCTTTAGACTATAGTCAACTGCACGCAGTCGACCATAGTCTCGGGGACTACACCCAGTGGGTGCACTTAGCGTGCCCCCACCGTTTTTTCAGTTCCATTCGACTTGGTCCGTCCAAGTCGAGTGAAGAAGATCACAGCATAAAGACCATAGCCGACTGCACGCAGTCGACCATAGTCTCGGGGACTACACCCAGTGGGTGCACTCGGCGTGCCCCACAAAAGTTCAACGACACACACACCCAAAGGGTGTACAGATATGGAAATTTCCGTAAGAAAGCAGTTTCAGATAGTATATCCTAACAAAGCAAGCGACGATCGACTTACTTGGACATTGCTCGAGAGCTGAACTAGCATCATAGGTCACCGACTTGCCTCTCGAGTGCTCCATCATGATCCTGCCTGGCGTATGGCCTCCTTAGCAGACTTACTTGGTCTTCCGGACGTGGTGTGTAGCAAAGAGAGATGGTGGATCAGCGATCGGCCGAAGTGGGTCGGGCACTTGTCGGCCGCACAAATGAAGATACGAAGTCCGAGTGGGGTTGCCTCCTCGAAATCAACGCCTCGTGAGTCGCCACGACTTGAGCAGCCTTGCCAAGAGCACTTTCTTGTTCCTCCTTTTCCTCAATGGCGCTTCCTCGTCATCATCAGGAAGATCAATGACGTGAGGCGGAACTACAAGAGAGATCCAGAAGTAAACATGGAAGCCCAATCGACTAAAAAGCCCCAGTCGGCTAAAAGTGAAATCTCAGAGATCTTACCAAGATTGGAAGTAGCTGCATCCTCCATTTCCTGATCGCCGTGCTTGGCTGAAGTCTCGAGGTAGCGGCGCCAGAGATTTCAAGAGTCGGCTGATCACCATCAAGTCGACTAAAAGTTCACTCATGTTGAAAAAGGAAATACAAGGTTACATTGGTTACCCGGAGATGGTGGGGATGACCATTCGCATCTTGGGCAGGGCCTTCACGGCTTCGACGACGCCGCCGAGGTTGCTTCAGCCGCTTCTCACCGGGCGCTGGAGAAGTTGTCCTAGGTCGCTTCGTCGACTGACCGGTGGGCACAACAGCTTTACCGAGTCCGGCCGCCGGGTCGTGCGTCGACTTGGACCTTCCCTCCAAGCGCGGAGGGTCGACGTCTTCCTCCTCTTCTTCCTCCTCCTCCTCATCATCAGAGCCATCATCCTCCTCATCCTCTTCGCCGTTGGACTCCCATTCCTCCGGACTCTCACCTCCACTTCCTTCTTCTTCTTCGGCTGCTTCCTGCGCCCCGTTGGGCATCGAGTACATCTCAGTGGTGACCTAGAAGACAACAAAACAAGGTTAAAGTCAGTCGACGAAATTGACATCAAAACAGAAGGTATGCAGCAGAATCACAGTCGGAGATAAGTAATGATACCTTGTCTGGTTCGTAACTCTGGTCGAGTGGTGGAATCCTCCTAGCTCCGCGAGGGTTATCTTTATTTCATGTGATTGCAGTCATCCACTTCTCCAAGATGGCGTCATCAACCTCCTCCGGATGGACCCGAGTGGTATCATCCGCATCGAGTACATCCACATCGGATGACCTCGGTATTGGAGTGGCTGAATACGCCGTCGGAGAAAAACCTCCAGGAGATCCATGCCGGTCACCCCTTCCCGAATAAGCTGGACTACACATTCCATCAGAAGCTTTACTTGGGCCTTCTCCTCTGGCAACACCTTCAGGGAAGATGTCTTGTTCACTCGACTCATGGAGAAAGGAGGGAGCCCAACTAATCGCCCGGCGTCGGGCTGGTCTTGGCAATAAAACCAGGTCGACCGCCACCCTCTAACCGAAGTCGGGAGAGTCATAGCTGAAAGGCGCTCTTCCCTCATCTGGACTCCGAGTCCCCACACATTTGGATTACTTGGGTCCTCTCGTCATTCGGGCTCGCTTTCTTCACCGTCGAGAGCGACAGTGAATATGTGCTTGAAAAGACCCCAATGCGGTCGACAACCAAAGAAATTCTCGCAGAGCGAAACGAAGCAAAGAAGATACACAATGGATTTTGGAGTGAAATGGTGGAGTTGCGCTCCAAAAAGTTCGTAAACCCCGGAAAAAAGGATTTGGCGGCATAGAAAACCCCCTATCTACGTGGGTGGCTGTGAGGACGACTCACCCTCTTCAGCTGCGGTTGCCACTCCGTGCCGGAAGCCTCGCCGACCCATGGGGGATCAGTCGCCGTTGGCGGATCGGTGAGATCTTTGTCGGTGATGGTCGACCGGATCCAGTCTCCTTGGACCCAGCCCTGCGGCAGCTTGGACCGCGAAGAGGAACCGCCCCGACTGGGCGCTCTTCCAATTGGCCTTCGTCGCCGTCTTCTTCACCCGTTCCAAGGCGGCAGTCTTGTCCTTCACCATGGTCGCCGGCGAGAAAGGTACCGAGCTTCGGTGCTGGACGGACGGAGAGCGTGGCGAGAAAGTTTTGGAGGCAGAGAGAGAAGAAATCTGAGGCGACTGCTCAAAATGCCCGGTCCAACGCCTTATATGGGGTCGCTTCAGTGGTCGACCGGTAGGCCCAGCAATCCCGTCCACGATCCCGCATAGCGGTAGCGCCACGATACGTGGTGAAAAAGGCGGCGCGAGGATCGAGGCGTCATCGTCTTATCCCATCCGAAAGTGCCGCGGTTTTCTCGCTTCGCGCTTCCCAAAATTCGGATCCCACGAAATCCGCTAACCGCAGAGCAACTTCGTCCGATAACAGATTTCCTCGGATCCGTCGCTCGGAAATCCTCGTGTTCACAAAGTTCACTCGACAAACATGAAGAATGGATCAAGGCGATCGAAAGAAAGGTTGACGTCATCACCAAAAGGTCGTTGATCCAGACTAAGACGCACTCACAACACGAAGAACAGGTCGGAAAGATTCTCAACTCCTTCCTCACTCAAACCTCGATCCATTCGGGGGCTAATGATGAAGTCATGTACCTGGGGTAGGGTCATGGGCCTGCCCAAGGGTACCCTCCACAAGGACATTCACAGAGATAAGCAGCCTTCCAGTCGACCTGGTAGGCTTCCACTCGACAGATTCAAAGGCACTCGACTATGAAGACCCACTCGACCACCAAGAGTCCAAGAGCCACTCGGTGTCCAAACGGTCTGTAGTTAAATAGTTTTTATGACCTTAATGACACTTTATGTAAGGCGTTACCAGTAACTCCTAGCTTTAATGTACCTTAAACCCTCTACTACGTGGGCTGGCTGGGGTCCTGGCGCACTCTATATAAGCCACCCCCCTCCACAGGTAGAAGGGTTCGCACCCTGTAACACATACGCAGATATTCCAAATCGACCGCCTCAGGGCTCCGAGACGTAGGGTTGTTACTTCCTCCGAGAAGGGCCTGAACTCGTAAATCTCTTGCGTATACAACTACTCCATAGCTAGGATCTTGCCTCTCCATACCTACCCCCCATTCTACTGTCAGACTTAGAACCACGACATAGACCACTGCATAGAGAGGGAGAAAGATGTTGATGACGACGAAGAAATTGATGGAGATGATCGCCGAGTTGATGGTTCCCCCGGTCCACCGATTGCTGGGTGGACACCGGTGCAAGTGTTCATGTGTGTGCTGGCATTTTATTGTTTTCTTCTTACCAGGTCGTAGGCCACATGTCTGTATTGAAGGGGAATAGCGCTAGTGCTTCTGTTTATGGTGTTGGCACGATCGATCTTAAGATTACTTTGGGAAGGATTGTGCAGCTAAAGAACGTGCAACATATCCCCGCCATCAAGAAAAACCTCGTTATTGGCTTCCTTTTGTGTAGAGAAGGGTTTAAATTGGTTTTTGAGTCTAATAAATTAGTTGTCATGAAATATGGACTTTTTGTTGGAAAAGGTTATGAATGTGGAGGAATGTTCTGCCTTTCACTTGCAGATATTTGTAATAAAGTCGTGAACATATTCATTCGAGTGTTAATGCATCTAAAGTTTGGCATTCACGTCTTTGTCACGTTAGTTTCGGTGTTATGACGCGGCTCTAAGTTAAATTTAATCCCGAGTTTCACTTTAGCCAAAGGTTCTAAGTGTCTTTCATGTGTGCAAGCTAAGCAACCTCGCAAGCCTCACAAGGATGCGGAGGAGAGACACTTGGCACCATTAGAATTCATACATTCTGATCTTTGTGAGATGAATGGTGTGTTAACTAAAGGTGGAAAGAAATACTTCATGACATTGATAGATGATTCCACTAGATATTGCTATGTGTATATGTTAGATACTAAATATGAGGCTCTACACTACTTTAAGATCTATAAGGTAAAAGTTGAGAATCAACTTGAAAAGAAAATTAAACGAGTCCGGACAGATCATGGTGGAGCGTACTTCTCAAGTGAGTTTGATACTTTTTGTGTGAAGCATGGTATTATTCATGAGAGGACGCCTCCCTACTCACCCCAGTCAAACGGGGTTGCCAAACGAAAAAAAGGTACGTCTCTAACTGATTTCGTTAACGCATGGTGGGGGAGGCTATGTTGACATCATGTCATGTCCTGAATAAAGTTCTAACAAAGGATAAAGAGATTACTCCCTATGAGAAATGTGAGAAGAGAAGGACGACACTCTTGTACATACTTGGGGTTGTTTGGCGAAAGTCAATGTGTCGATCCCCAAATAGCGTAAGCTTGGACCAAAGACCGTGGACTGCGTTAATTTGGGCTATGCTAAGAATAGCGTTGGTTATAGATTTCTAGTAGTGACATCTGAGGTACCTAACCAGAAGGTCGGTACAATTATGGAGTCTAAGGATGCTACATTCTTACAGGATATTTTTCCTATGAGAGATATGCAAAGCACTTCTAGATAGGAATCTGAGGAGACTCCTGAGCCTTCCATTCCTATGGAATATTATGAACAAACACATGATGATAATCCTGAGGAGGATGACGAGGAAACCCTTGGTAGGGGTAAGAGACAAAGGACTGCAAAGACCGTTGGTGATGATTTCCTTGTGTACCTCGTGGATGATAGTCCTACATCTATTTCAGAAGCGTATGCATCTCTAGAGGCTAACTATTGGAAAGATGTGGCCCGTAGCGAGATGGATCCATCATGGCTAATGGGACATGGGAGATTACTGAACGTCTCTATGGTTGCAAACCATTGGGATGTAAGTGGGTGTTCAAAAAGAAGCTTAGGCCCGACGATACGATTGAAAAGTACAAGGCTAGGCTTGTGGCTAAGGGCTATATATGCCCAGAAAGAGGAGGAAGTTTTCTTCGATACTTATTCACCTGTGGCCAGACTGGCCACCATTCGAGTATTACTTTCGTTGGCGACCTCGCATGGTCTTCTCGTCCACCAGATGGATGTTAAGACGGCTTTCCTCGACGGAGAGCTGGACGAGGAAATCTACATGCAACAGCCAGATGGCTTTGTGATAGATGGCGGGGCGAATTGGATCTCTGATACTGATGAGATGAAGGCCACAACTGGGTATATGTTTACTCTTGGAGGTGGTGTTGTTTCCTGGAAGTCTTGCAAGCAAACGATCTTAACGAGATCGACAATGGAAGCAGAAGTAACAGCGTTGGACACATCTGTGTCGAAGCAGAATGGCTTTAAGATCTTTTGATGGACTTGCCATTGGTTGAGAAACTGTTATTGTCAAAGTGAAGAGTTCAAAGGACAACATAAAGTCCAACAAACACATAATGAGATTAAAATCTGTCAGAAAATTAAGAAACTCCGGAGTGATAGCGTTGAATTATATCCAAACAACTAAGAATCTGCTAGATCCCTTTACTAAAGGGCTATCCCGTGTTGTGATAGATAATGTATCGAGGGAGATGAGTATGAGACCCACGTGAGTTGCCATGGTGGTAACCAAACCTATATGATTGAAGATTCTGTGAAGTAGGGCCTGAGAAAACAAGCCAATGATGAACCGAGGAGAGTAACTTTACTAACCTACTCCGCCGGAGATGCAATACTATCAGAAATTGTATGGTAGGTTGACTACTGTCTTAATGTGTTCCAAAGCTTATACAAGTAAGATGCTATCCTACAGAGTGATCTATGAAGGAACACACCTATATGAGCCTGACTGCTGGTCACAGTCCAAGAGATTGGAGTGATCTCTAGTAAGCTTATGAATAGGACAGGAGTGTGACTAATATGCTCCACCCGAGGGGTCAGCCTTCGACGGTCTAGTACTAGTAAGACATGTGGTGAAACTTCTTTATGCCAAGCTCACAATTTAAGGCATAGTCCATTGTTCAGTTGTGAAAGCTACTTGCTATAGGTGGAGCTCAACCTTAATAGGTCTCCACTGAAATACCGCTATATCAAAATAGTGTTTGAAACAAAGGACAATATGGGTTATGATCTGGTGGGGGATTGTTGAAATATTAGGGTGGGCCTAGGGCCCATGTAACAATTTCGAAAAATCTCGAAGGTCCCATGTTGGTTAAATGGCAATGGATATGTGGTGGGAGGTTTAGTCTCATACCGCTAGTTGGAGAGGAGTTGGACCTCCTTATAAGGGATTCTTTTTCACATGTTATTGGAGCTTGAGAAGACAAGTGGTTCCCGCGCGCTCCTCCTTCGCCACCTGCCTCGCGTCGCCATGCCACGCCTCGTCACGCCGCGCCGCGTCGCGGGTTGCGGGAATGAGCCGAGCTCACACCTATGCGCTTATTTTTTTCGGTCAGGAATGGAGAGTCTTTGATAGGTGGACCACGATCTGAGTCGTCAGATCGTGGGTTGTTACGGACTCGAACGTGGGTCCAACCCATGTCTCTCCACCTGGACGCGCATATACATGTGAGCGTCGGCTAACGCTAGACGTCACTCGAAAAAGATTGCATCTACCGCCACGTTCATGTCGTTCCATTGCTACCGCTGCCGGCATTGATCCCATCCTATCCATCGAGTAAACGGTCGACGGGAGAGCAGGTCTCCTAAACCCCGCCTCTCTAGATCTTGTATGGGAAATGGGCGATTAGGTTTTTGGGGAGCATCGCCTATGCGACTGCTCGCCGCCGTTCGTTTGCTTCCTCTGCATTGCCCGCGTCTTCTTCATCGTCATCATGTCCACCGGCGTCGAGAAGGCTGCCGCCGAGAAACTCGAAGCGGAGAAGAAGGCCGCCAAGGATGCCGATGTTGCCATAGCCGCCGCCGCGGCTTCTGATTGGCATACTGGAGGGTATTACTCGTTTATTCCGCTCATATTGATTTCTATTTTAGCCATGCTAGTGTTATACATATATGTGTCCCTAATTAACGTAGTATGTGCTTGCCTAATCAAATATCAGCATGTGTTTATTTTTGTCAATGTCATGGTAGTGATTTATTCTTGGATTAAGTTAATCAAGAAACAGCCTATCTACTTAGCAATGTTTTGAGGCTATCCTGAAGAATATACTTTGGTATCTGCAAAGGCTAGAATAGGATTTTTGATCCATCACTGTGATGCTCCGGATTTCAGATTTTGTTCTTGGTTTTTTACTCTCTTTTTTTCATCCTAATCCATCAGTTGTTATTAAATTAGTAATTAGCATCAAAACCTTTCCTTTTCCATCATGTGTTCGCCGTCTCCATGTGCCACGTGATTTACCGGTGGCTCCTGAAATCCCTTGTCATGACAAGCAATACCGGCACCCATGCATGTATCACTACCTCATCAGTTAATTGTTAGATGTTTTTGCCCGCAAGAAAACACTAGTTGTTAACTTGTTAGGTACTAAACAGTTCATTTAAAACACTTCTTTGTCTTTGATCAAAATCAAACGGACGACCTGTTCAAAGCACATGAGAAGAAGAAAGATTCAAATGTCTGCGCCAGGGAGATAGATAAACTATGCAGAAACGGAGACTGGTCGTCAAGTGATCGATTAACAACCACGTGCATGCGGCAAAGATTTGCTTGCTAGATTAGTTAATGCCTTGTGGACCCGTCGATATGATGCTCGATGGTTTCTCTTCTGGATTCGCTAACGAAATCGAGCAAAAAAGATTATAGCTAATCAGTTCGTTGAGCGTGGTTTACCTCCTGTTCGGGTAAAGGTGATGGGGACATTTGCCCGACTGCCTGCCTGGCCTTGTGTGGCCCTGCCTCGATGTCTCTCCCGTGCCGTGGTTCTGCCACGCGCTGAGATGATAGAGCACAAGTAATGCGAGGGCGTAGCGCGCGCAGCCGTGCGGGCCGTGTTCACCCCCCTGGGCCGAGCGTGGCATCTGGTTCGTGTTCATCAGATTTTATGGATGTTTATTTATTGACTGATGGATGGTTAAGATGATCAGTATCTCAGCACAACTCGTGCTTTTTTAGCCAACTAACTTTAAACTAAAATTAAATCAAATCAACTCGTGCTTTTAGTAAAAGACTGTAGACATTTATTGATACAGATGTACTAGAAATCTTGATGTTCGAACGGATAGGACCATTGTTCCGCGATTATGGGGAGGCAATGGCTCCAGGGAGTCGTCCTGTGTCTGTCCATGTCTAAAATAGTCATGCTTATCTGAAACAGTAACTGAACCGAAATCAGTGAGAAGTTATGATTCAGGTGGCCACACAGTCACATGGCAAATTTATTCTTTGGTCCCCGGTTGAAGACCAAGTCATATCAACATACTTGCACAAAGACATCAAACAAAATATGACTTGCATTTTATATTAGATGATTAAAATAAATTTGGCGGATGATTTACATGATTAATACTTCATCCGTCTCAAATTAAGCGTCTCAACTTTAATACGAGATGGAGGAAGTACCTCATAAGAACCCATGCTTTCATTAGTAAAAGTAATAAAAGTGTTGATAAGTATAGATAAAGAGAGATATAATCCAATTATGGGGAAGTATTTGTTATAGTCTACGAGGTGACCGAACAGCACCAATGCAAATAAAACCTTGCTGCTCCGAGTGATGGACCTAGTGTTCCACGATTATGGGGAAGCAATGGCTTGTGTGAATATCCTTGCCTCTGTCCATGTCTAAAATAGTACTTTCTCCGTCCCAGAATGTAAGACTTTTTTCTACACTAGTGTGGTGTCAAAAAACATCTTATATCATAGGATGGGGGAGTAAGAAATTCAGGTAGTCACATAATCGCATGGCAAATTAATTCTTTGGTCCCTGGTTGTAGACGGAGTTGCGAATGAGGTCCTGCCACATTTCATCCTCCGCGGTTGTGGAGAAGCTATGGCTCCCGCGAGTCCCTGTGTCTAGATCCATGTATGAAATAGTCGTGTTTATCTGAAACCTAAATGAAACGGGATCGATCAAGCAAAACCTATTTTTCGGATGGCCATATACAGTGCATCACAATGCGAATTAATTCCTTGGCCCCCAACCGCACATGGGAGTTTTTTTGGCACACTCGCAGGAAAAAACACCAAGCCAAATAGGACTTGTGTTTATCCAGTAAGGAAATCAACACAACCAAATTAATAAAAACTTATATTCCGGTAGCCATGCAACCACGTGGCCAGCCAATCCCTCTGGCACCCCAATCACAGACGGAGTTTTTCACACTTTTCATACTTGCAGAGAGCACACACAAGAAAGGGACCTCTAGTCCAGTGCCCGGCTTGAACTTTCCTCAGGCGAGAGGCGAGGTGAGAGGTCAAATCTGAACCCCGAAGAATCCAACCCTGGCCTTGCAAGCTCCAGCTATTTTCTCCACATTTTCCTTGAGCAAATTGAAGATGACAAGAACATAATTCAGCCAGGACCGCTAATCGGTCTTTGGCGAGATGCAGCGGGTTATTTTCACGCCAGGTTTCGCATGTCCTTCCAAGACAAGATGCCTTTGGAAGATGCCGAGTTCGAGGCCACATTTTCATGATGCGAATTGAGCAAAGGCCCGTGGAAATGCGTGTGGGCATGAGGTTCAGTGGTTCGGGAATTTGTAGCCTGGCTGGTTTCGGTTTCGGAGGTTGTGGACGTGGATGTGGTTGAGCCTCTGCCTACTGTGTAGCACTCAGACGACATTTTTCGTTGGAATGGAGAATGTTAACCAGTCATTTGCAACAGTGCAAGCTGTGCCAATCTACTGTCTACATGAGCTGAGTCTCAGCTTAGTTCAGTGCGGAGGTGGATGTTTTTCAGAGCAACGGGGATCGGCTCCCTGGTTTGTTTCATACTCTACAAACGAAACCGATGCTCAAACTTATGGTGTAAGGCCAGCCGACGGCCATGCCATGAAAAAGTAAAGCAAGACGTAATCGAAATCATTACGAAACATTAGAGCCTCCAGCCCCAGACGAAGAAATGAAGCTTTTTTTTCCTTTCTTTTTTGCGGGGAGACGAAGAAATGAGGCTGCAGCCACATTCTTCGGGCTTTTTTCTCCGCAGCCGGCATTGATTTCTTTTTTTAAATGGGAAAGACCAAAAATCATATCTGAATGCTAAGTGGCACGAAGTAACACCGCACTACATTAGAACTAAAACTGCCATTCAAAGAAAAAACAAAACCTCAAAAAACCGAAACTTGCTGTTCAAACAAAAAATTGGAGTGCTTCACAACTAAAGTTACTATCTTCGGGTAACTAAACTTGCCACCAGAAAACGTCCGACAGAATTGCTTCATACCACACGTGTGGCACTTATCAGAGTCCAAATCATATACTCCCTCCATTGACAAATGTAAGATGCTTTAGACATTTTAATAAAGACTACGTATTACTGAAATATCTTATATTCATCTGATTCAAAAATATCTTCGTCTGAGTCCTTCTGAAAGCCATAAAGACGATGAGTTTCAATTCGTCTATATATATTCTATTTTTTTTAAAAGTAAGAACATCTTATATTTGTGAATGAAGTCAGTATTAAGTACTATAGATTCTTAAAAAAATACTCTTACAAAAATTAAAAAATACATCCAACTCCTTGGGATGCTGGACTTTTCCTCCCACTGTATCCACGGCACGCCGTGAGTAAAACTCATTGCACCTTCTAGGCCTTGGTATAATGAAACAAACATATTGAAACTCAAGAGCTCGTACTGTAGCAGTCGAGAAGCCATCGATTTAGACCAGAAGAAGCGGGCGGTCATGATCTACATATGAGGCGTTTGGTTGCTTGTATTACCCTCAGCAAGACCTGTATGGAAAGAAATCAGCATGTTTGGTTGGTTGGACCGTATCTAAAAATTGATCCACACAAAACTTAAAGCATCTTTGGGCCTGCATCACTGAAACGTTCAATTTGACCGTTTTCAACGAGCCAGGCTCCACTGAGCGCACATGGGTAGCTCTCCTAATGCAGTCTAGCAACATGTAGGTGAGTTTCTACGTGTTTAGACTTCTTCTTGATCTCTTTCATCTTTTAATCTACACAACGATACTTCGATTTGAGATAAGTTTTACATGAAAAAAATGCATATCAATATTATGGTTCCATTTTTATGATCGTTTCGTAGTTTCACCAACTGTAAATGTTTAATTTCGTGTTCATGTTTAAAGCTATTTTGGATGAATTTTGTCCAAACCATCGCGCATGATTGAACGTTTGAAATTTTCTTTGACCAGTAGCTTCATCTTACAGTTTCACACGACTTTCGTGTTGCATATTTTCTGTTTTGACGATCCTAGACGATTAGTTCTAACATCTTTCTCGTGAAAAGTATATACACATATGTGTATGTGTTAATGACACTCTTTAATCTTGATCTCCTCTCTCTTGTCCTGCTACACCGGCGTCATCGCTGGCGTTGCTCCTCTCGGCCTTCCCTCCCGCGTGCTTTTGCACTAGTGCCACCGCCAGCGTCGTTCCTCTCAACCTCCTCTCTATGTCCTACTGCACTCGCGCGGTCGTCGTTCCTCTGGGTCTCTTCTCGCATGTCCTGGCACACTGAAGCCATTGCCGGTGTTTTTTTCTCTTGGCCTCCTCGCTCGCGCCCTACTACACTGGCCCGTCGCCATCATCGTTCTTTTCGGCCGCCTCCTCTGCATCCTACTACACTGCCGCCATGGCGCGCACACTGCATTTTTTTCATCATCCTCTACCTCAACGCCCTCCTATTCATTACTCCATACAGACTTTCTCTGCGGCGATGGCGCTAGCAAATAGTTCACCGCGCCACTGATGGGATCGCTTGCCCGCGACTCCATGCTCATTGTGTCGGACCCGGCGCCACGGCCACCGCCCACCGCCCATCGCTGTCGTTGAGGCACTCTAGTGTAGTGTAACACTGTGTGTTATGTGTAGTTGTTAACTCTTAATCATATTCAGTGTACGCAACCAAACAACATGCACTAGTATGAGCACGGTTAATGCGAGCAACCAAACACGGTACGTAGAGGCGTTGCGACGATGCAGAAAGAAGTGTTGCAGGCAACAAATCAATATGCAGATGATGTTTTTTGCCTATAAATTGGAACAAATATGCAAAGGGGCAAAAGACGATGCATGTAACCCATAGCAAATCATTAAGAGATGAAAGCTCCTACAAGCCTCCTCACACATCAGTGAATCTCGGCCGTTGGATCGGTTTCCTTGATGCGTTTCTGGACGTCTGATCAACATCTGGATGAACCTGGGCCGTCGGATCTGAGGTAAACACTGCTGGAATGAATAGTAATGGCAGCAAATGTAAATACCATGCCCCCACCAGGGCATTTCGGTCATTTCGCGCAGTGGGGGTATAAAAGGGTCGGCTCCCGTGGTGAACCCTAGCCTCCTCCTCTCCCCTCCCGCGTGCCTCTCTCTCTCGAGCCGCCGTTGCCGCCACCCACCGCCTCGAACCAGCTCGTCCCACCTCCTCCTCTCCCTCTCTCGATCTCCTCTGCCTCGCATGCCGCCACCGCTCGCCCTCGCGCCGCTGCCTCCGTTGGCCCTCCTCTGCCTCGCACACCGCCACCGCTCGCCCTCGCGCCGCCGCCGTCTCCGTTGCCCAACCTGCTGGATCCCCACCATCCACTTCTCCGGCGTCGTCGCCTCATCATCGCGTGCATGCGGCAGGAGGAGCGAGGGATACGTGGGGCCGCTGCTAGGAACGCCACCGTCGTCCTCGCGTGCACACGGCAGGAGGAGCGGGGGAGGCATGGAGCCGCTGCTGGGAATGCCGGATGCGATTATCTACAGGTTCATTTCTGTCTCTCTTTCTTCATGTTCCTCTTCTTTGATCCCCTCTTGGTACCAGCTCCTGAATGCGTTCCCTTCTCCTCTAGGTCGGTCAGTCCTGCCAGCCTCATGTACCTAGCACGAGATGAAAGAGGGATTTAGAGAAGGGAGGGATCAGGAGGAGAAGAGGAAGAAGAAACCCTACCACCTCCATGCCCGTCCAAAGGCTTCAGGCGGCCCTGCACCCCAACCATTCCACCTCCATGCCCCTCCAATTTCTCTATCCCTTTTTTGCAGGTACCCACACTTCTCTCTTCCTCCTGATTAGCCTGATATCTTATCTTATCTGATGCACTCGTCTTCTCATCTTTGTTTGTGCATAATCTTTTTTGTACATGTGTACAAGTTGTATTTCTACAAGTTGTTCGATGAAAATCCAAGCAAGATTTTGAGTGATGTTACCGTCTGTTCTTTGCAGAATAGGGATTGAGAATTGGTCAATATACTGAACGGATACATTCACTGGAAAGGAGGGGCTGCTGATGTTGTGGGCTTGATTGCCTTTGTGAGTTCCAACCAGATTGTGCTTTGCAGGTATTATGCAACAGTTGTTTTATTTATTATGAGAAAGCTAATATTTTTTGCTGTGAATTACATATATAAGTGTTATGTTGGTCATTAGATTGTTGCAGAGATACTATATACAGGGTGTTGATTTTTCAGTTTGCTTGCTTGTCGCTTATCTGCACAATGATGCGTTGTTTTTAGTTTTTCTGCTTGCTTAGTTGGCTAATAAGAACATAAATGTACATGATTTGTGCACTGCATTATATCCTATAGTATTGTTGTTCAGTGATAGTAATCACAATTTGCAAGAACAAAGATAAATGTTGGTCTCTTTTTTGCTAATAATAGGGACTCACTGATTACTAGCAAAAAACAGGATCAAGTGCAGGCTTAATTTTCTTTTACAAGTTAAGGATGAGGCCTCAAATTTTATTCTTTTAATTGTAGTAATTGTTGATCCCAAAATGCTGCCTCGACACGAGCCACCGTCGTTCGTCTGGAGAAGCGCGGGAAGAAGAAGATGGGTAAGCTCCTCTTGCTCTTCTATTGCCTAGCTTGATTTAGTTCCTCTTTTTTCCAAGTTAATACGATGTACTAGAGATTACTGTAAGACGAAAGCACAAATGACGATATTGTTAAACATTTTAAAAGAAGGGCCTATTGGTTTAAGAGAAAACTAGCGGTGTTGGCTGCTAGTTTTTGAACCCCTGGTTCTATCCAATATCAATGATAAATGAGCCTTTCCAACATATTTCTACATTCACGTTCATTTGCTTATTACGGAATATTGTTTTGTGACCTGCGCACCAAAGCTTATGAAGGCAACTTAAGAATTGTAATACTTACATATGTGTTGAGACCTTGATGGGATGGAGAGACGTTTCCTTTCAAAAATTACCACTAGAAATAGTAGAGAGAAAGCTCAAGCACGGAAACGAGCAGTTAATTCTATTTGCCAGGTTAGCAAACATTTCCCTTTATTTAGTTGCTAGCTTCAGTGTATTGACATATTATTATATGCAGGGTTCTGCTGCTGATATTATCAAGGTGGTTATGCTTAACAGTCATTATGTAATTACCAATGGGAGTAACACACTTGATTCTATGGATGGGCTAAAGCAGAACTTTTAACATATCAGAGGGCGTTGTCACCTTCTTTTGCAGGTATTTTACGACATGGTCATCACTTATTTTTTTGGATTTCTGCGCCTATGTATTTTCTAAATATAGACAGGTTAAAGTTATGATTTTACGTTTTGTAGGTGCATGATGAATTTGTGCTTGAAGTTGACCTGCCTAGGGTAGCGAAGCTATAAGGAATCCCGGGCCATCCAGTGCGTCTTTGTCAGTTTGACCCAGGAGCGGCACGGCAGAGGCGTTGGGCAAGGAGCACTCGCCGGAGGCGCTTGATGCGGCTCCTCCGTCTATGTCCATTGCAGGTGCTCCCCCGTCGCCCGTCCTTCTCCTCCATCGTCAGGAGGGGCTTGGCTGTAGCGCTCTCCCTCTCTCTCTCTCACTCTCTCTCTCTCTCATCATATTGGAACTGCAGGAGACGATGATGTCGTGTTGGGCTCGGACCTTGCTGACCGCCATCTTGGTCTGCAAGAGGATGCTCCCTGCTCCGACTTGCTCAGCACATGGTTAGAAACATATTCACCCGTCATTCTGCTTAGCTGAGTTAATCCATCTGTCTAGGTTTGATGTTTCCCTTTCAATATGTAACTCTTATGGTTTCATGCAAATTCTGGTTTCTAGTTTCAGGTTACTGAAAATTCTGGTTTCCTATAACTATCAGGTGGTCTGATGCAGGTTCATGAGGTACTTTGTGACATATACTTGCTTTTTCCTTATGTATGCCTAGATTATTGATTTGCTTCAGCTACACTTTTTTGGGATGATCTGGGATTAATAAATGTTGAACTAAGAAGATACGTCATGTATCTCTATATGATTATTCCATATCAAAAAAATTAAGAGTACATCAGCTGTACTGAATGGTTATAAATATGACTTTTACCACTATCTGAATTAACCGATGGAACTTATATTGTGCTAGAGCAAGATATCTGAATACTATCAGCAATTATACACAATTAAGAAGAAAGCTTAATGTTTATCTATGATGCATATGCCAATATTTGTTCAATGATTGGCCCTTCAATTTATGGTCATGGTGACGTAAAGAAAGCTATTGTATGTTGTCTGTGTTACTCTATCGGCGCAATCACCTTCATATGAACAAGTACATTAGAATTGTTTATCTCAGTGCATCAGAATTGTTTTTTTGGTGCTTACCCTATACAAAAATATTGGATTGTGTAAATACTGCATCACATAGTTTTTCTGTCGATAAACACTTTTTGATGTGTAAGCACTTCAAATCAGATTACTAGACTAAGAAATCTACTGCTCTCTCCTGTTTAGTTGTAGTTCTGGATCAGGCTTTTAATCTAAAATTACTTGAGGTGACAACAAAATACATATATAACGTTATGGACTGTACCCATTGTTTGAATCGAATCTGTAATTTGTTCTTGTAGTGCATCCCTACACTGCTGCCTTTTTCTATTTCATTTTTTCTTGTAGGCTTTGGTTTTCTTTCAGTTTGTTGGTATGGGTTACAAAAGCATGCAGATAATTAGAGTAAAAAAAATCTGAATCTTCACGTCTTTGGATTATATGACTAGACTAAATTTTCCTTTGTGTTTATGGACTGATAACATACTGATGCACTGCTTAAAGGATATTTGTTCAAGCTACTGATGTTGTATTAGACTATTCTTATAGATATATAGCCAGACTCTGTTTGCAACAAGCTGGGTTCAAAGTATGCTTCTGTTCCAGTTGCCGAGCTGAAGGATCACCTGGATTTATGTGAAGATCTTCTGAGGCGCGAATGCTCTATTTCTACAGACTGCAGGTGCAATCTTGTATAGTTAGTGGTGAATCAGTCTGGTTTTTCTCTTTGTGCCCTGATGTTTCCTTTTAATAGGCATATCACAATCTTAGAAGCCTTGCATGACAAATATAGCCCTTGGTATATTTTGCTTCTATCAGTATATTTTTTATGTCCATGCCTCTGATTAAAAAAAGGGGGCAACCGGGTGCATGTAGCTCCCGCTTGCGCAGGGTCCGACTGCTTTGGGTCTAGTGTACGCAGCCTTTCCCTACATTTCTGTAAGAGGCCATGCCTCTAATTGTCAGTATAGTTTGCTTCTGTCAATATACTCTGCATAATATGTTTTGGATGTCTGTTCTAACATGAAACTGTTGTGGTAAGTAGTTAAATCACTCCTACGGAGTGTACATATGGGTTGACATGGTTTAAAAAATGACCAACTGGATGGCTTCTGCAACTTTTGGTTCAATTCATGGGTAAATTAAATCTGTAGTTGTGAATTTCCTTGCAATTCAGGATGCGTTTGTCAAATATCTATAAGGTTATTTGTCAAATATCCTGAGCCCGGGATGTGCCTATATAAATCTTACATTCTGAAATCACAAGCTTACTGTGAGATTTTCAACAATCATATGCATCTTGGGCAATGCCACCCGGATGGTTAGTGTATTTTCCTTCTGTCAGTATACTCTACATAATGTATTTGTATGGATGTTCTGATATAAGGTTTTTGTGGTAAGTAGTTAAATCTCTCTTATGGGTCGGAAATCTGTGCTGGCCTGTTCTGAAAAATGGCCAGCTAGATAGGTTCTGCCACTTATGGTTATACTCTATATTCAGGGGTAAATTAATGTGTACTCATATAGTTCATAATGCAATCCAAACTCTGTCAATCTTAATCTTTGGTTATTTTGTTCAAATACCCTCAACCCTAGATGTATCTGTGTAATCTTACATTCAGAATTCAAAAGCTTATTGTAGAATTTGGCGACTACATTCTGCTGTTGGTTTAGCTTCTCAGTGTGTGACTAACGATCTGATGCATCTTGGGGCGACCCCCTCCTCATTGTCAGTGTATTTTGCTTGTGTCGGTATACTCTGCATAAGATAGTTATATGAATTTATGCAGCAACACTAACTCTTGTGTCTGGCCTGCAGTGTTTGGATGGTTTCTTCTTGTGGAAGCTGGGACAATCCTTTGAACTTTTGGACTATGCTCCGCGAGGCGTCTCTCTTTGAGAGGATAAAATGGGCTTGCTCCATATGATAGGTAGTTATTCTTTTCTTTAATTGGCTATATGTACTCTTGTAGCCTGTTGTTGATTCCTGCATAGCTCTTTCATAATTTCTTTTATATGTGCTCTTATGGACAAATTAATAGGTATGATAGTGATTATTCTTTTGGGTATGATAGTGACTATTCTGTGTTTGTTTGTGTGCTATGATTCGGTGATTTGTTAGTTATTTCTTCATCACCACAGGATGTTTGTTGTTTATTCTTCTTACCCGCGTCGGTATGCTGCTTGTCGTTTATGCTCAAAAGATATATATACGATGAGCCCTATTAGTAAGCAGAGGCAATCTAACCAGGCTGGAGTATACACTAAAAATATATCTAACCAGGCAAGGCAATCTTTTCGTCATATGCAATGCATGTGTACCTATCTATGTCTGTCATCCTTCCCTTACTAAGTTTGCTGTATTTCAACATGCCCTGCTTCTGGATGGGGACTATATGAGGATAGTGTTGTTATAAAGGTGAGATGTCACCACCATGTCTCAGTGGCTCGCATCTGTCCGTACTCATTAGGCAGAACTTGTGTTGCAGTTTTTGTTTTGTGCTTCTCCAAATTCTCTCCTGGCCATCGTGTATCTCTCCTACATAACTAGCCCGGTGCCATGTCAGTAGCTAAATCAAAACTTTTAAGATGCTTGTGTAGCAAAATGCGTTTGGAGAAGCTCATTTATCTTTCAGTTACTCCCTATAAAGTGTAATATTCTATTTGGTTTTGGTTACCGGTGATGTCTAATTCTCCAGGCTTTTTAAAAATGATGGCTATGCTCAACCTGCTCATACTAACCAACAATAACAACTCAGTAGTATCCAGCATTTCCTATTCATTGGTTATAACAATTGACTTGTGTTTAGGATTTTTTCCAATATTAGTTATAACAGTAGGATAAACGATGGTTTGGCGATGCTATTAGTTCTTCGTGAAAAGTTCAAGGAGAATTTCCGATTATTTTATTGTTAACGAGTCATGTCAGTAAGCTGTCTGTATTTGTTTGCCGTGAGGAGCAATGGGGCATTGCACATTTACCTATGTATACTGCTACCTGGTTATCGTTGGTCTTTGTATAAAGGCCTTGTTGTCATTATGTACGGTCCTTCTTTCCTAATGTGTATTATAAATGGTATTTCGACCTGTGGAATGTATTTCTAATCTTGGTCTATAGAACTGCCTTTCTAAACTTGATGTCTCAGTTGTACTGGACCAAGAGCACACGGAGGGAGCTCTTCTACGCTACGCCGGCGACAGGAATAGGGAAAAATCACTCCACACTGCCACCAATGAACAAGGTAAACGTGAGCAGTCAGTCACTTATAAATTATGTACTTTTGTAGTGTTGATCTAGGGTTCTTGTGAGTAAATCTTATTATTCTTTGGGCCGTGTATAAAAATACTCTCGGTTTTCAGTAATAGTTGCAGTTCTATTGTTGTGAGAGTCTCATGGCCCATTAGAACACCCTCTTCAGAGAGAATACTCCAGATCTATTGACTGATTTAGTTGTGGCATTGATTTTTATTTTGTACGAATACTCACCTAATAAATCTATTAAATGATCTAAATATCACCGACTCATAGATTAGCTTGTGCCATGGTTGATTTTTTATTTATCGTGTTATTCTTATTTTTGAGATTGCAGGCCTGGCACATACTATTTCCAAATATATTATATACCTAACTAATCATTTGGCGTCTCAGGCACAAGAGCTTGAGGTGTTTGCACCAATTGCTTTCTTCACAGAAGGCCATGGCTTTGATCATCGATGGACGTCACCGACCACCTATTCTAACTCTGGCAAGTACCCGATGATACATGATGCCACCAGCTCTTGTGATGTACCATGTAAACTACTGTGTGATCTGCCTTTTTTGTGAACACGGCCTCTTTGGCACGTCTATCCATCCTTTTGTACTCAATATCTACCTTGTACAAATATTGCATCATTTATTTTACCATGTATGAACATTTGTATCTTTTAAATGTGTTTACTATCGTTCTGGTCGCTATGGAGGTTTGTTGTTACTATTGTTCGGTATCCATTGATGATGTCTCCTATTATATGTGAATGTTCTTTTCTTTTAGTTATCCTGTTTGAATACGTACGCTAAACCTGGCTTCCTACTAAATTGAGTATTATTTGCTTGGCTAGATCGTTGGGACCGGCACCCTCGCGTCAAGGTGCGTTACCGATCTAGTTGTAGATGAAGTCGAGGTAGATCGGCCGCCGCTTGTCTCTTAGGTCACGGGAGCAAGGAAGGAAAACAACGAGTTGAATCATGCAACTGGCATTGATTTGTGGACAAAGTTTTACACTTCCGTTTGTATACTTCGAACTGATGTTCTGGTCTGAAAGTAACGGAGCCCGGATTCCCTTTGGAAGGCGCACCATGAAAAATACTCGGCATTGATTTGTGGAATAAGAGCCCCCATAGCAGCTCTGAATCATGCAACTCAGCATCTTGAGTTGTGTGGAAGTGGATGTTAATCCCACCACCGAGTTGCTATGTGTCCATCTTTGTATGATCGTAATTGTTGAGTATATTATGTACGTGTATATTATATTATGTATAGGTTCTATCTTCTGTTTTCCCGTATAGTTTATATAATAGCCCCTCTGTATTCATATATACGTATCTGGTGCATCGATCAATACATTGCGATTGCACAACCCATAGCTTGTCCTTCTACATGGTATCTATCGCAGCATGATTCTAAAGCCTAAGCCGCCGCCGCTTCTCCCCGCCGCCGCCACCAGCCGCAGCCGTCTTCTCGGTCGCCGCCGCCGCCGCTGGTCGCCGCCGCCTCCCGCGCAGCTGCCTCTCCAAGCCGCCCGCAGCCGCCGATCGTCGTCCTCGCTTCCGCCCTTCCCGCCACCCGCACCGCCACCACCTCCTACCCGCGCCGCTCCCCCGTGCCGCAACCACCTCCACCCCGCACCGCCACCACCTCCTACCCGCGCCGCTCCCCCGTGCCGCAACCACCTCCACCCCGTACCGCACCTTCCCCCTGCGCCGCGCCACGTGCCGCAAAACCCTAACCCTAGCCATGAGTTCCTCCTCCTCCACCATCTTCAACCTATTCGCCAGTCCCGATGTCACTCTCGTCCGCGACCTCAACATCCACGAGCGCGCTTCGGTAAAGCTTGATCGATCCACAGCCTCCTACTCCGCTTGGAAGCGGTAATTTTTCGCTGGTGTTTCGCGAGCACCTCCTTCATGGTCACGTCGACGGCATCGTGGACTCGGCCCTCATGATCCACGATGAGGAGTGGATGATCCTCGACGCCACCACCATCCGCTGGTTCTACCTCACCATCTTCACCGACCTTTTCCACACAGTGGTGGATGACGACGATGATGCCCACGCCGTCTGGACCAAGCTCAACAGCCTCTTCACCGACAACAAGCTGCAGCAAAGGTCCTTCTCCACGGCGAGTTTTACGGGTGCCAACAGCTTGACTCGTCCATCAACGATTTCTGCATGCGCCTGAAAAAGCTTGCCGATGAGCTCCGCGATCTCGGGGAGACGGTCGGCGACGAGCTTCTCATTAGTACCCTCACCGCCGGTCTCAACGAGGATTTTGGGAACGCCGCCTCCAACCTCACCCTCATCTCGCATCCCACTTTCGCTAAGGTGGTGGCGTACCTCAAGCTCGAGGAGCGCAGGATGAGGATGGCACGGGCTCGGGCAACCCACACCGCCCTCGTCGCCGGCACCCGCGGGGGCCAAGATCCGCCACCTCCGTGCCCGACGCCGACCCAGCCGCCTACCCGCTCGGCTACCCGCCCGCCCGGCTGTCGGCCGCCCCTTCCGCACGGCGGCGGCCAATGGAGGGTCGACGGCGGCCGTCGCAAGGTCATAGCAGAAGTGCGGGCGCTCAGGAGGAGCACCCCGCCCGCCGCAGCAGGCCTACCAGCCGGCCAGAACCCCTGGACCGACGTTGTCCACACCTACTCCATGACGGTTTCCCGTGCCCCTGCCCCGGGTATTCTCGGCGCCCCGCCACCATCGCACCAGGCGTACTACGACGCGCCGCATTCCTATGCGGTGCCCTATGGCCAGCAGCCGCAGCCAGGCGAGCTTCCGCTGCTGCCCCTGACGGCCCCGCCGCAGTCTCTCCCATCGGCGCCGTGGGACCCGGCTCTTCTGGCGGCTCTTCACACCGCCCCCTCACTGTCCAGCTACACCTGTGGCGGCGACTGGTATATGGACACTGGAGCTACCGCACACATGGCCGCTTATCCCGGTAACCTCCACACCTCCTACCCCGTCCACACTTCCGCTCGCATCATCGTCAGTGACGGCTCCTCTCTTCCTATCACTCACATAGGTCATGCATATTTTCCGTCTAATTCCACTCCCATATCCATGTCTAATGTCTTAGTTTCTCCTGAGCTTATTGAAAATCTTGTTTCTGTTCGTTCTCTTACACGTGAAAATCCTGTTACCGTTGAGTTTGACGAATGTGGTTTTTCTGTTAAGGATGCTCGCACCCGGATGGTACTCCACCGATGTGACAGGCCCGACGAGCTCTACCCGGTTCACTCTGCCACCTCCACCACCTCCGCCGCCCCTCTCCCTCTCGCCACCGGAGTGGATCTTTGGCACGCTCGCTTGGGTCATTCCAATCCCGCCGCCCTTCGTCATATACTTCGAAGTTTTTCTTTCACGTGTAATAAGAACGAGGATCACTCGTGCCATGCATGTCGCCTCGGCAAACATGCTCGTCTCCCGTTTGGGGCTTCTTCTTATGTTGCATCATACCCGTTTGAGTTAATTCATAGTGATGTTTGGACTTCTCATGTTGCCAGTAATACGGGCTATCTTTATTATCTTGTCATACTTGATGATTTCTCGCATTATGTGTGGACCTTCCCGTTGCGCCGCAAGTCGGATGCTATATCCACTCTCACCGCCTTCTACTCCTGTGTTCTCACGCAGTTTGGTCGTCCCATTCTTGGGTTCCAGAAAGATAACGGGAAGGAGTTCGACAACCTAGTTGTCCGTACTCTCCTCACCACACATGGCACGACTTTTCATCTCGCCTGCCCGTACACCTCGCAGCAGAACGGTCCCGCTGAGCGTATCCTTCGCACTCTTAATGACTGCGTTCGGACTCTCCTCTTTCACGCCAATGTGCCTCTACGCTTTTGGCCTGACTCTCTCGCCACCGCTTCACTCCTCATTAACATCCGTCCATGTCGCACTCGCGGGAACTTTGCACCTCATCACCTCCTCTTCGGTGCACCACCCTCTTATGATGAGCTTCGCATCTTCGGCTGTCTTTGCTACCCTAGCATCGCTGCTACTGCACCTCATAAGCTTGCACCCCGCTCCGTCGCCTACATCTTTCTCGGCTACCCACCTAACACTAAGGGCTACTGCTGCTACGATCCCGTCTCCCATCGTGTTTTCACCTCCCGACACGTTTACTTTGATGAGAAGGTGTTTCTGTTTCAGCAGTAGGTACCCCTCGTCGCCTCATCGCCGCCGGCCACCAGCGGCCCTTCGGCGACTCCGTCAGGTGGACGGCCCCGCCCAGCTCTCGGACCGCCACCGGGCTTTGGCAGTCTCGCGCCATGGGACGAGTTGTGTCTCGCGCCCCGACGTCGGCGCCTGCTCTCTCGGCCTCCTCGGCCGACCACGACGCCTCGGCCGGTGCCCACCCTTCACCTGCCAGCCCCGACTCGGGCGCCGCAGGCTCGGCCGCCTCTTCGGCCGTCGCATCATCGGCTGCCGCCTCGCCGGCCGCCTCGCCGCCCGCTCCGGTGTTGCCATCTGGCCCTGTCACACGGGCTAGGACCAGTGTTCATCGTCCAAGCCTGCGGTACTCGAGCGACGAGTACCTCCTCGCCGCCTCCACCGCGGAGCCGTCTCCTCTTCCCACGTCCGCTCGCGTAGCCCTCCGCGATCCTCACTAGCTTGCAGCGATTCAGGAAGAGTTCGACGCTTTCCAGCGGAACCATACCTGGACACTGGTTCCCCGGCCTCCTCGCGCCAATGTCATCACCGACAAGTGGGTCTTTCGCCACAAGACCCGCTCGGATAGTACACTTGAGCGCTACAAGGCTCGCTGGGTGGTTCGTGGTTTCTGACAGCGTGCTGGAGTTGACTTCACTGAGACGTTTGCCCCAGTTTTTAAACCGGGCACGATCCGCACCGTCCTCCAGCTTGCGGTGTCCCGAGGCTAGCCAGTTCACCAGATGGATGTCTCCAACGCCTTCCTCCATGGCCATCTTGAGGAGCAGGTTTATTGTGAGCAGCCCACCGGTTTCGTCGACGCATCTTTTCCTGGCCATGTGTGTTCGCTGTCCCGGTCTCTTTATGGGCTCAAGCAAGCACCCCGCGCCTGGTACCAGCGGATCGCCGGGTTTCTTCAGACACTGGGCTTTAGCGTCACTCGCTCAGATGCCTCAGTGTTTGTCTATCGCCACGGTGACACGACTGCATATTTGCTCCTCTACGTCGACGACATTATCCTGACGGCCTCCTCCGCAGCTCTTCTTGAGCATATTACTCTTCGGCTGCGTGACGAGTTTGCCATCAAGGACTTGGGTGCTCTACATTATTTCCTTCGCACTGAAGTTGTTCGGCGACCGGACGCATTCTTTCTTCATCAGCCAAAGTATGCGCACGAGCTCCTTGAGCGTGCTGGAATGCTCAACTGTCACCCTGTTGCTACTCCTGTTGACACGAAGGCCAAGGTTTCTGCTCTTGAGGGCTCGCCGGCGTCGGATGCTCCCTTCTACCGGTCTATCGTCGGTGCTCTTCAGTATCTGACTCTCACCAGACCGGATCTCCAGTATGTTGTTTAGCAGGTGTGCCTCCACATCCACGCCCCTCGTGACTCCCATTGGACTCTCGTGAAGCGGATCCTCCGCTACATTCGCGGCACGATGACTCTTGGGCTCACCTTCACGGCGTCCACTTCTCTGGAGATGGTGGCCTACTCCGACGCGGACTTGGCTGGCTGCCCCGACACCCGTCGGTCTACCTGTGGCTACTGCGTTTACCTCGGTCCTTCACTCGTCTCGTGGTCGTCCAAGCGACAACCCACGGTTTTACGCTCCAGCGCGGAGGCTGAGTACCGAGCTGTGGCTAACACTGTTGCCGAGTGCACCTGGCTACAACAGTTACTTCAGGAGCTGCATCATGACGTCTCCCAGGCTACGGTTGTCTACTGCGACAACGTTTATGCGGTGTACCTCTCCGCCAACCCCGTTCATCATCGCCGGACTAAGCACATTGAGTTGGACATCCACTTTGTGCGCGAGCAGGTGGCCCTTGGACGTATTCGGGTTCTCCATGTTCCGACTGCACAACTGTTTGCCGATGTGATGACGAAGGGACTGCCGACTTCCACCTTCGAGGAGTTTCGTTCCAGTCTTTGCGTCACTGGCGCCGCTTCGACTGCGAGGTGGGGGGGGGGGAGGGGGGGGGAGGGGTGTTGTGTATATTATGTACGTGTATATTGTGTATAGGGTCCACCTCCTGTTTCCTCTGTATAGTTGAGGTTGTGGCCCCCCTCTGTACTCATATATACGTGCATGGTGCACCTATCAATACATCGCGATTGCACAGTCCATAACTTGTCCTTCTACAGCAATGCTCAAGATCATCGTAAGCATCGGACACAAGGTGGCTCATAACATGGCTCGAAGCTTCAGTGTGTGTTCATGAGCTACTTTTGCTCCATTGCAAGCATATTATTATGTAGAGTAATCAATAAAGCTCGCTCGCTCTCTGAAAGAAAAAATATCACTAGACTGAATAAACTTGAGATCAACCGGTTACCCGTCAAATCGGCTGAAAAATCTTGATTTAGAGTGGCGGGCCTAACAGTTGTATTCTAAATTTTAATGGTCGTTGAAAATTTGCACCTGTAGGTCAAGTTCAACACATCATTTTCCACATAACTATTGGCCTAACAGTTTCCCTTTTTCAGTACTTCTCACCTACATTCTATTAGAACAGGTCTAGATATATTTATGTTTTGAATTCCAGATCAACTTATCTCTTCACGAAATATTGGAACATTCACAAGTTTTTATGACCAAAAAACATGTGAATTCTGAATGTGTGGTGAAGAACAACCCAGAGGGATAGAGGTCATTCCTGCCTCTGCCTCAGTCAAGGCTCCTCACATTGACAGGGATATGAACTGACATGGAGATGCCGGTACCAATTTGCCACTCACATGAACATCTGCCAGTCGCTCGTCTTGACCCGATTTTTGTCTCAAAATATATTTGTTGACCCGAGTATCCCGCCTGGAGCACTATAAATACCATGGCCGCCCACGTCTCTCCACCTCATCCCATCACCCACATCCACAAGACTGCACACAACACCACCCGAGTCTGAAACTCTGAGACTCTCATCGTCACCATGGTTGTCCCGGTGATCGACTTCTCCAAGCTCGACGGCGCCGAGAGGGCGGAGACCATGGCGCAGATCGCCGACGGCTGCGAGAACTGGGGCTTCTTCCAGCTGGTGAACCACGGCATCCCGCTGGAGCTTCTTGACCGCGTCAAGAAGGTGTGCTCCGAGAGCTACCGCCTCCGGGAGGCGGCGTTCCGGTCGTCCGAGCCCGTGCAGACGCTGGAGAGGCTGGTGGAGGCGGAGCGGCGCGGCGAGGCGGTGGCGCCCGTGGACGACATGGACTGGGAGGACATCTTCTACCTCCACGACGACAACCAGTGGCCCTCCGACCCGCCGGCCTTCAAGGAGACCATGCGGGAGTACCGCGCCGAGCTCAAGAAGCTCGCGGAGCGGGTCATGGAGGCCATGGACGAGAACCTCGGCCTGGACAAGGGCCGCATGAAGGCCGCCTTCACCGGCGACGGCCTCCACGCGCCGTTCTTCGGCACCAAGGTCAGCCACTACCCGCCGTGCCCGCGCCCGGACCTCATCACCGGACTCCGCGCGCACACCGACGCCGGCGGCGTCATCCTGCTGTTCCAGGACGACAAGGTCGGCGGACTCGAGGTGATCAAGGACGGCGAGTGGGTCGACGTGCAGCCGCTCCCTGACGCCATCGTCGTCAACACCGGCGACCAGGTGGAGGTGCTCAGCAACGGCCGCTACCGCAGCGCGTGGCACCGCGTCCTGCCCATGCGCAACGGCAACCGCCGCTCCATCGCGTCCTTCTACAACCCGGCGTTCGAGGCGGCCATCTCGCCGGCGGTGGGCGAAGGCGGCGCCGCAGCGTACCCGGACTACGTGTTCGGAGACTACATGGACGTGTACAACAAGCAGAAGTTCGATGCCAAGGAGCCAAGATTCGAGGCCGTCAAGGCACCAAAGGCAGCTTAAGCTTTTTTTTTTTTTTGAGGGAAAAGGCAGCTTAAGCTTAATCAAGGAGATTAAACGAAAATTATTTACCTATTAGCTGGCTTTTGTTTTACAATGAAGAAAAAAAATGTGCTTTTGATGTGGGGATAATTGTGATTGGTTCGGTGTCAAATAGAGTAATTAGGAAGTGAAGTTTGGATTTTTCATTAGAAGTATCTGCTTTCTTTACATTGTTTGATTGTGGTTTTTCCTATGATCAGTAACATCGTTCCACCAAATCAGATCAACGAAGGATCTCACAGTAACAGAAAAATGAAATTTTGCAGTTCTTGACGAGAGACAGAACATCTCCACAAACAGTCATGAAGATCTCATAGTAAATCTAACAAAGTCCAAGTCTCTGGACTGTGCCGAATCATGACGCCACTTCACCTTCATGCAAGGCTGCAGGACTGTCTCGATGTGAATGATTAACAATACTTTCTGATACAAGGTGCTTTATAAATTAAACTGTAGCATGAAGGATATACAACGCATCATTAGCATACATCCAGTCGCTACATAGGAATAGGTTTAGGGTTTTGCGTGGGTGATACATCCACATCACGTCTCACTATATATAGATGATCAGTTTACATACGTATACACGTACAAATATAATATATGCAAATTACCCTATTTTACATGCTCCTCAATATGAACTACATACAAGATTCAGATTAGTTCTGAAGCGGTCTAGCATCTGACGGGTAGCGGGTTTAGTAAATACATCCGCTAGCTGATCATCTGTTGAAATGAACCTGGCCTCCAATGCACCGGCAGCTACTCGTTCCCTCACAAAGTGGAAGTCAATCTCGATGTGTTTGGTCCGAGCATGAAACACTGGATTTGCCGTCAGCTAAGTTGCCCCTAAATTATCACACCACAATATAGGTGTATGCTGATGTGTAACTCCAAGTTCTGTGAGAACTGAGTCTATCCAAATGGCTTCAGCTGCGCCATTGGCTAATGCCTTATACTCTGCCTCGGTGCTAGATCTCGAGACTGTAGGCTGCTTCTTTGAACTTCAAGATATAAGATTGGGTCCAACAAACACAACAAAGCCACCCGTGAAACGCCTGTCATCAACACAGCATGCCGAGCCTGCATCGGTGAATATACTGACTCCAGTAAATCAGGACTTACGAATGCGTTGTCCTGTGTCTAACGTACCTTTGACATACCTTAGAATACGCTTGACTGCCTCCCAATGAATCTCTATAGGCTGAGACAGAGACTGACATACTTTGTTCACAGCAAAGGAGATATCGGGACGAGTGAGTGTCAAATACTGGAGTGCTTCAACTACGCTGCGATACCTGAAAGAATCATTAAAACCCAGCAGTGCACCATTGTGATGTGAGAGGCTCTCGGATGTAACAAGCGGAGTGGAAGTGGACTTGCAGTTCTCCATGTTGACGCGATGAAGAAGATCGAGTGCATACTTTTTCTGCGTCAATGTCATGCCCCCTGAATGAAAGGACGCTTCCAATCCAAGAAAGTACTCCATCCGACCCAAGTCTTTGATGGGAAAACTAGCAGACAAGGACTGCACAAGGCGATCAACCACAGCAGGTGTAGAGCCAGCAATCACAATATCATCAACGTACACCAGCATGTATATCTGAATAGCACCATGTGAAAAGATGAACAAGGATGTGTCTGCTTTGGAGGCAACAAAACCAAGTTGTGAGAGGCGCTTACTCAACCAAGCATATGAGGCACGAGGCGACTGCTTGAGCCCGTAGATGGACCTCTGAAGTTTGCAAACATGAGAGGGATAAAGTGCATCCTCAAATCCGAGGGGCTGCTGCATGTAGACATCTTCGGTCAAGTGGCCGTGAAGAAAGGCATTACTCACATCAATCTGTCGAAGGCTCCATCCACGAGACACAACAAGAGAGAGAACCAGGAAAACCGTGGCAGGCTTCACCACTGGGCTGAAAGTATCTCCATAGTCTATCCCTTGCTGTTGAGTGAAACCGCGAGCAACCGGTGAGCTTTGTGCTTGTCGACAGAACCATCCGGACAATGCTTGGTCTTGAAAATCCACTTGCAGCCCACAACATTAACACCGGGAGGCCGCGGCACCAACACCCATGTGCTCGTATGACGAAGAGAAGCAAACACTACTAGGGAAAAGGCTAGCAGCAATGCGGATTTTAGGTGTATCAGTAGCGCGGGGTGGGGCGCTACTAATAAGGCGCTACAGCTAACATATAGTAGTAGCGCGTGGTCACCGGCGCTACTGCTACACAAGTGTAGCAGCAGCGTGGTTACTGGGAGCACGCCATCGCTAGTAGCTGTGGCGCCCTTTGCAACAACGCTACTTCTATAGCGCGCGCTGCTGCTAACTTCTATACACTCGCCATCGCTAATTTAACAGGTTTTTTGTTTTTTTGGGCATATTTGTTTTATATTTGAACAGGCTTTATAGAAGAATCTTTAGCACATAGAAATGTCATCATGATACACATACAAATGCCTATGAGACCACGAATATAATCATAGCATATACATACAAATAATCTCATCATAATCATCATCCAACACAAAGTGGTCTCTCGTCATCATCTCGAAAATAGCGATACAAGTCCTTGATTACTTGCAAATACATCGTCATCCATCTAAACAATGGTATACGCGAGAAGAGATATCACTTTGAGTACATGAGTTCAGATCCCTCTCTCGCATTAGCGTGAACCTAAACTAACTACTGCACATCATTTGGAAACCGGAAACCGCCAACACCTGGGCCTGACACTCCGGCCACTCATCGTATATATACTCCTGGCATAGCACTTCTTCGCCATCGATGATCTATGCACCTGCATCGTCACATGAGTCGATGATATGCAATATATATAGTTGAGCAATGTAAAGAGACAGACTTGACAAAAATAGAAACAACATATCATAAGCATAAATAACAAAGTTCATCGTACCCAAAATGCCCTAACTAGAGTGATCTTCGCTAGTCGAGGAGGAGGACGGTTTAATTACATCACAAATAAAGTTTCACTGCGCATAACTCAAAGTTTTGTCATAAGGAAAGTATGGACTAAACAGACACATTGTCATATATCGACAATCACTCCAACATGCCGTGCCATCCATCGAGGTCGTGGAGATAGTCCCGAGCTTAGTGAAAGGCTTCATGTCGAGACGCCGAGAGGCTATCCATGTTCGGACCTCTTCCCGCGACATTTGTCCTTCTCCGTAGAAAATCCCTGTTTTTCCGACGACCTCTTTCATGATGATTTGGGCAAGTTCGCTGGATGTTATAGAACTCAGCTCAAGTCGATGATCCTCGATATCTCCTATGTCCTTTGCCCATTGCGAATATGGGCATCACCAGATGTAGGTGACATTTGAAGGTTCTGGTGATCCCGTCTGTACTCCAGCATGTGGTGTAGGACATAGAATCCATCATTAAGAGAATCGTTCGGTTGCTGGATGCAGCAGAAGTCGGTCTTATGGCCGAAGGCGGCCCTGCCGCCCCTTCTCTTCTTGTCCCTAACCTCTCCACCCCTTGCTTGGTAGTAAAACATAGCACTGTCGAGAACATCTTTGATGTGGGTGTAATCCTTTTTGTGAATGTTCTTCGACGAGTCCAAGTAAAGAGCGTGGGAGAATCGGGGGTAGAGGATGATGAGGACGGCGCGCCCGCCGCTGCGCAAAATAAGTACACCTCAAATTAATGAGCCTCCACCGTGCAAATGAATTATTGAAATCGAAGGAAGGATAGCAGCGCGGATGACTTACACGGGATGATAAGGCACGAGAATCGCCTCCTTGTCCTTATTGGCGAGCATGAAACTGACGATGTAATCCCTCGCGTATTCACGCTGCTCTGCGCAGACTCCCAAGAAGCTCTCGTGCATGTAGTACGGGTCAGCGACACAGATATGACGTATCTTCTCAACCCCAATGATGTAGTTCATGTGCAAGGCATAAAGGCGGACAAACGTAAAACCCAGCTTCTTAACGTGAAACATGTCGAATATGTAATCGAATCAGAGGAAGAACTTATCCGCAGGGAAGCTGTCGACGTACGACATTTGCCGCGGAACGTTAACCACGCATGCGGGTATCCTGGATCTTTCGAGGCGATGAGGCCTTTCTCTATCCGCAGCACATCGTCATGAAGTCTCCTTAGATCGCCAAATCTGGCCCCTAGCGCTGTTGCAGGTAGGATTGGTTGACCGGGATATGCCATTTATCCGCACCGGGGATATCTATACGGTCCTGAAGCCGAGGCTGCTGAGGCGGCTGGATCATAGAATCAGCTTTTTTGCCTTTCCTCGCTCCCTTCCTAGACTTCTTTACTACCGGAAGGTCGTCAATAATATGTTGAGACGGTAATTCAGGCACCGACTCATGACGCTCAAACCCTGAGGAGGCGCCAGTATAGACATACTGTTCAGCGCCATCGTCATCCTCATCCTCATCCATGGCGACATCATCAGCAACTAATGGAGCCTCCTCCTTACCCCGTCCGCTATCACCCAACCCGACACCCGACGCTAATTGGGTAGGTGGGGTGTTGATGTTCATACCTTGTTGAGGCTGCGTGCTCGTGGGTGTGCTCCCGGCCGCCTCGACGGCGCAGACTCTTTGGCCACAACAGGACCCACCCATTGCAACAATCACCAAGCCGCCATGGTGTCTCCTCGTCATCCACCAAGAGTGTTGGAGGACGCAAATTCTCGTGGCCCGGTTCAAACTGGCCATGGAAACCTTGAAGACGCGTTCGGGGATCGGCCGGCTGTGGAACAATGGTTCCTTTGGCTTCATTATCGTCGCCTTCCCCACGGCCACCTTCTGGTCGCCGATGGTGTACAATATGGTGCACGGGGTTTCGTCGGCCTGCAAAGAAAAGTCTGCGACGTGAGACATCCGAAAGGCAACGAAAACGGAGATTATACATTTATATTAAAGGGGCGGTGTAGCCAGATACCGTGAGGGCGTCGAGCTTCGGCCAAAAGACGGCACCGCCGAGCCCGTCTGGTGCGGGAGCGAGTGCGATAGCCGGTCTTGGGAGCAGGTCTGAGAGCGGTGCGGGAGCAGTGCAGAGGCAGTCTTGGGAGCAGTGCTCCCAAGAAGTCGACAAGGGAAAGTCCTCTCTGCATTGTTTTCTGGATTTTTCCTTGTCCAAGTGATAACGCCCGTCACCAAGGAAGTAGACAAATCTGCAACCACCTGTTTTGCGGCAGCTACCGCTATTCTTGGCTCGAGATGATTTCTTCTCAACCGCAATCTCAACCTTCTTGTCGATGTTTTCTTGATTAACCTCCGTCTTTCCTTTCTCTCCTCCGTGGTCTCACGGTAGTACTTCTTCCACGTGGCGCCGTCTCCGACACCGTGCACGCGTCCATACGACGGTTGAGTATCCTCCGGTTGTCGTTTCAATATGTTCAACGCCCGGTAGAATGGAGTGTCCCACTTGGGCCTCACCAATGCCTCAGACTGCGAGTCACTTTCGGCCGCAATCCTCTGCTGCTCTCTCTGCAAAAGGCACAAGGATCACTTACAAATATGACTAACATGTGCAGTCGAATTGATCAGAAACTAAAAGTACCAGCAGTCTCATGAACTCCGTAATGACCGTGTTGTCTCGTAAACCTTCTTGATTGGGTCCCAGCGGTGCGGGCCCTCGGGGCGTCACGCTCCTGCGGGACGGTGAAATCTGCCAAAGGGTGCAGGATGCCCGGTTTCATGGCTTCCGTCCTCCGTGGCCCATTTGGACCTCTTTCCGCCGTAACCACGGCTTCCGAGGTGGTGGCTCCCAATGTTCCTCTTTTGAAGCCCCTTCATGTACTTAGACTTTTTTTGGCAGCTTTGGCCTCGCAAGCCTCCTTGAATATTTGAAACTACTCTTCCGTGATTGTCGGATTATCCTTTACAATCTCGGAGTAGGGTTCCCTGTCGTTGATCTTTGCTTTCACTCGATTTTTCCAGGCGGCCAACGCGTCGCTAAACTTGGTCATGGCGTGTTTGTTTATCTTATTCATTGTCGGGTCCTCGTCTGGATCTTCATAATCCTTCTCATTCCGCCCGGAACAAGAATATCTGGTGAAACTTCTTTAGGAGGAGCTCCTCATATTTTCTATCTTGAGTTTCTCATCATTGATGGTGGCGGTTGTCCGTCTGATGCAGCCAATTTGATTGTCGTAGCTGCGTCGCTTCCTCGGCGCCTTTGGCTCAAAATTGCCGTCGTCCACCTCCGTGACCACCAGTCTAGTAGTCCTGAGTTTGTTAGGAAGCCGTTGCCTCTTTGCTTCGGTTCTACACCGCTCCGCTCCCGAGGCAGCACCGGTCTCGGCCGGTCTCGATGCGGTCTGAATCTCAGCGCCGGTCTCGATCTCAAGACCGGTCTGCGTGTCGGTCTCGATCCCGATGCCACCGGTGGGCCAAGCAACAACATCGGTTGATCGTCGATACGGCTAAAATATTAAATCTGCCGCCAGTAGACGCGTCGTCATAATCACCGTAACCCTGTCCTTCATCGATGCTAGCCATGTTTCCTATGATTAAATCTAGTCAATTAATTCTAGACCTAATAAAAAGAATAATGACATAAAAAGGACTATTGTTTTGGAGGAATGTTGACTCCTTCCTGGTGCGGCAAATCCAGGGCACTCGATATGTCCTAGTTTGTAGCACAAGTCATGCCGAAATTCACGGAAAATTTCGGCATGACCTTTGCTAAAAAGTAGACAAATCGAGAACCGAATTTGCCTTAATGTAAATGAATCAACATTCCGGCAAAACATAGGCCACTCAAAGATCATTCCCTGAAACAACAAAGCCACTTGGGCACAATCGAACAACTTCAATGAAAAGATATAACATGACCACTTCAATGAAAAATAAAATTTGCCTAAATTCTTTTCCTTGAAAAATAGTGGTATTTTCAAAAATCAAAAACCTTTCAAAATGACCTCACTAACACTTCTCTGCCTAGGACAGAACCCAAATTATGTTGATCTAGCTATTCCTCTCTCTCACACAAACACACATTATTATCTCTAACCCTTCGCGTACTAGGATGTAACCCAATTAAATTGCAAAGGAACTCCATTTCTCTAACCCTTCGACCTAATGCTCTAAAATAAAATTTTCCTCTAACCTAGCCAACCTACTTAACCTAGCTTGTTAATCCAACGAACCTAATTAACCTACCTATTTAACCTAGTTAGTTAATCTAGTTTACCTAGATAATTAACCCTAATTAAACAAGTTAACGCAGCTAGTTCTCTGTCAAAGCCCAAAATAAATTTTTGCACTAATTAACATAGATAATTAACCTAATTAAACTAGTTAACCTGAGTAGTTCTCAGTCAAAGCCCTAACTAAATTTTTGCACTAACCTAGATAATTAACCTTAATTAAACTAGTTAACCTAACTGCTTCTCTGTCAAAGCCCTAACTAAATTTTTTCCCTAACCTAGATAATTAACCTAATTAAACTAGCTAACCTATGCATGAGAGAGAGGAGGGGTGGGGGCTTACAGAGGATGGCTCCGGTGGTGGCGACGGAGGCAGTGTTGGCGAGGGAGGCAGGGGCGTCTCTGGTGACGGCGAGGGAGGTAGGGGCGTCTCCGGTGACGGCGAGGGAGGCAGTTGTGGCGAGGAAGGATCCGGTGGCGTCGACGGCGGCTCGGTGGCGTTCTGAGGTCAGCATGTCTCCGTGGCGTTAGGCGGCTCGGTGGCGTCGGCAAGACGGCTCTGGTGGCGTCGACGTCGGCAGGAGATGGCGGCGAAGTGGGGCGACGGCGAATCGGGGAGACGGCGGCGCGCGGGGTGGGTTGAGGGATTTGGGGGAGAAGTGGTGGCCGGGGGGAAATGGTTTTTTGGTTAAGTCAAACTTAGCGGTAGCGCGTTTGGTAAAACGCGCTATAGCTAAGATAGCTATAGCGGTTTTTACAAAACGCGCTGCTGCTATAGCTATGTAATTTTCTTCCATTTTTTAATTTCCTTTTCTGTTTCTATAGCGGGGGTCTAGGACACGCGCTGCAGCAAAGTTAGCTATAGCGCCTCTTACAAACACACGCTGCTGCTATGGCTTCCTCCGTTTTTTCGCTCTTTCATTTATTTTGTTTTACATTTTATTTTTTCCTTTCTCCCTTTTCTATTTCTTTCATTTTTATTTACTTTTCTATTTGTTTTTCATCTTATTTTATTTACGTTAGTAGTAGCGCTCTTCCTAGGAAACGCGTTGCTACTTATTCCCTAGCGATGGCGCCGTTTACTACAAGCCCGCCATCGCTATGCGTAGCCTATCATTCTAGCAATGGAAATATTAGTAGTAGAGCTTTTGCCACTACACGCGCTACTGCTAAAGTTGTGTCTGTAGCGTGGTTTTTCTACGGTCGCTACTGCTATGTAGCACTAGCGCCCTTTTTTGACCCGCGCTGTTGCTAAATTTCTGTGTATAAGGTTTTCCCTAGTAGTGAAACTCCTCAGACATGGCGGTACGCCAAGCAGGTTCAACAACAGCGTCACGGTGAGAAACCGGTGCGGCGAAGAAAGCTCGCCGACGAGAGTCATACTGAATCGTGCCATCGGTGTAAGTCTTGTCCTTGCGCGTATGATCACAGTGACGAGTGACCATGGCATGCCCTTGAGCTGCATCGCCGGTACAGGGTGGCGGCGGTGACGGAGACCCAACCAGTGGTGTCGCAGCTTAAGTCTCATCGGCGACACGGGCGGGGGCGACGCAGTGGGCGAGGCCGGGCGAGGCGACGTGGGAGAGTCGGGCATCGCGGAAGGTGACCCAGCCAAGACCTACGCGTTGGGCTGGGCCGGTCGAGACGATGCTGGGGAACCGGGCGAGGGTGGCAGCCCGGGAGACGCAACCGACGACCCAGCCGAGGTCGCGGTCTCTGTGTCAGCATCGGGAGGCTTGGCATGCACGTCGATCGCAGCTTCGGGCGCAGGAGCAGCGACGGTTTCCTGTGAAGACAACAAAGCAACATCTCCTGCAGGTAACAAGTCAGATGACAAATAGGACAGGTCATAGTTTCGCACATGGACATCCAAAACCGGTTCATTAGACGGAAAAGTTAGGGTGTGCTCAAGAGAAGCAATGTCAACCGAAACACCTGGGTTGGAGTAAGGAAAAACTGTCTCGTCAAAAAAACATCACGAGGAATATAGATCCTCCCCGAGGAGCGATCAAGACACTTATAGACCTTATGCAGAGGACTATAGCCAAGGAATATGCACATCTTGGAACGGAACTCAAGCTTCCGAGCATTGTACTTGCGGAGACTAGGCCAGCAAGCACACCCAAAAATCCGAAGAGAGGAATAGTTGGGCTGAACGTGAAACAGGCAGAACAATGACATGTTTGTTGAACTTCACCGTCGTCTTTTCTTTGTTAAGGACAAAGCGACCAGGCGATCATTCTTCAAGGTAGAAGTCAGGGGGGTCTACTCGATTCCCTTTGCTCATGCATCGTTCTCATCATCTCGCCATGCATCATCCAGTGTTCGAGTTTCGTCATCGCAATGTCATCAGCATCTAGGTCATCCTACAACTAATGTGGTCACCTCCATTGTTCGAAGCCATGATCTCCCGTGTTCTAGTTCAAATAATTCACCATTAGTGTGTGACGCCTGTCAGCGGGCTAAGAGTCATCAATTAAGAAACATACAAGCAACACCAATAACGCACATGAGAAGGAATAAGAAAAACAGTGGCCACAACAAAGCCATAGTAAAACGAAACTAGGCGAGTAGTGTGGAAGGCCTATCCGTACACTATGCCATGATACGTCTCCAACGTATCTACTTTTCCTAACACTTCTTCTCTTGTTTTGGACTCCAATTTGCATGATTTGAATGAAACTAACCCCAGACTGACGCTGTTTTCAGCAGGACTACCATGGTGTTGTTTTTTATGCAGAAATAAAAGTTCTTGGAATGGAACGAAACTTTGCGAGGAATTTTTATATAATAAATAAGAATTTCTGGAGCCAAGACCTACCGGAGAGGGGCCCCTGTGTGGGCACAACCCACCAGGACGCGCCCCCCTCTCCTGGCGTGCCCAGGTGGGTTGTCCCCACCTAGTTGTTGGAAATATGCCCTAGAGGCAATAATAAATTAGTTATTATTATATTTCCGTGTTCATGATAATCATTTATTATCCATGCTATAATTGTATTGATAGGAAACTCAGATACATGTGTGGATACATAGACAACACCATGTCCCTAGTAAGCCTCTAGTTGACTAGCTTGTTGATCAATAGATGGTTACGGTTTCCTGACCATGGACATTGGATGTCGTTGATAACGGGATCACATCATTAGGAGAATGATGTGATGGACAAGACCCAATCCTAAGCCTAGCACAAAGATCGTAGTTCGTATGCTAAAGCTTTTCTAATGTCAAGTATCATTTCCTTAGACCATGAGATTGTGCAACTCCCGGATACCGTAGGAATGCTTTGGGTGTACCAAATGTCACAACGTAATCGGGTGGCTATAAAGATGCACTACGTGTATCTCCGAAAGTGTCTGTTGGGTTGGCACGAATCGAGACTGGATTTGTCACTCCGTGTAAACGGAGAGGTATCTCTGAGCCCACTCGGTAGGACATCATCATAATATGCACAATGTTACCAAGGGGTTGATCACGGGATGATGTGTTACGGAACGAGTAAAGAGACTTGCGGTAACGAGATTGAACAAGGTATCGGGATACCGACGATCGAATCTCGGGCAAGTACAATGCCGCTAGACAAAGGGAATTGTATACGGGATCGATTGAGTCCTTGACATCGTGGTTCATCCGATGAGATCATCGTGGAACATGTGGGAGCCAACATGGGTATCCAGATCCCGCTGTTGGTTATTGACCGGAGAACGTCTCGGTCATGTCTGCATGGTTCCCGAACCCGTAGGGTCTACACACTTAAGGTTCGATGACGCTAGGGTTATAAAGGAAGATTGTATGTGGTTACCGAATGTTGTTCGGAGTCCCGGATGAGATCCCGGACATCACGAGGAGTTCCGGAATGGTCCGGAGGTAAAGATTTATATATGGGAAGTCCTGTTTTGGTCACCGGAAAAGTTTTGGGTTTTATCGGTAGCGTCTGGGACCACCGGGAGGGTCCCGGGGTCCTGAAGTGGGGCCACCCGCCCCGGAGGGCTGCCTGGGCCAAGGGTGGGAGGGCACCACCCCCAGGTGGGCTGGTGCCCCCCCCCCCCCCCCCCACAAGGGCCCAAGGCGCCTAGGGTTTTGGGGAGGCGCCCACCTAGCTTGGGGGGCAAGTTTACCCCTCTCCCCCCCATGGCCGCCAACCTAGATGGGAGTTGGCTGGCCGCCGCCCCTAGGGGTGGAACCCTAGGTGGGGGCGCAGCCCCCCCCCCCGCTCCCCCGATATATACTTGAGGGGTTTGGGGCGGCCAACAGATGAGTTTTCGCCGCTCCAGGCGCAGCCCAAACTCACTCCCTTCTCCTCTCCATGGTGCTTGGCGAAGCCTGCGCAGATTGCCACGCTCCTCCACCACCACCACGCCGTTGTGCTGCTGCTGACGGAGTCTTCCTCAACCTCTCCTCTCTCCTTGCTGGATCAAGGCGTGGGAGACGCCACCGGGTTGTACGTGTGTTGAACGCGGAGGTGTCGTCCGTTCGGCACTAGGATCTCCGGTGATTTGGATCACGACGAGTACGACTCCTTCAACCCCGTTCTCTTGAACGCTTCCGCTTAGCGATCTACAAGGGTATGTAGATGCACTCTCCTTCCCTCGTTGCTGGTTTCTCCATAGATAGATCTTGGTGACACGTAGGAAAATTTTGAATTTCTACTACGTTCCCCAACAGTGGCATCATGAGCTAGGTCTATTGCGAAGATTCTTTGCACGAGTAGAACACAAAGTAGATGTGGGCGTTGATTTCGTTCAATATGCTTACCGTTACTAGTCCAATCTTGATTGGCGGCATTGTGGGATGAAGCGGCGGACCGACCTTACACGTACACTTACGTGAGACAAAGTTTCGCCGGTGACATGCACTTGTTGCATAAGGTGGCTAGCGGGTGCCAGTCTCTCCCACTTTAGTCGGTCGGATTCGATGAAAAGGGTCCTTATGAAGGGTAAATAGCAATTGACATATCACGTTGTGGTTTTGCGTAGGTAAGAAACGTTCTTGCTAGAAACCCATAGCAGCCACGTAAAACATGCAAACAACAATTAGAGGACGTCTAACTTGTTTTTGTAGGGTATGCTATGTGATGTGATATGGCCAAGAAGAATGTGATGAATGATATGTGATGTATGAGATTGATCATGTTCTTGTAATAGGAATCACGACTTGCATGTCGATGAGTATGACAACGGCAGGAGCCATAGGAGTTGTCTTTATTTATTGTATGACCTGCGTGTCATTGAACAACGCCATGTAATTACTTTACTTTATTGCTAACCGGTAGCCATAGTAGTAGAAGTAATAAGTTTGCGAGACAACTTCATGGAGACACGATGATGGAGATCATGATGATGGAGATCATGGTGTCATGCGGTGTGATGATGATCGTGGAGCCCGAAGATGGAGATCAAAGGAGCAATATGATATTGGCCATATCATGTCACTATTTGATTGCATGTGATGTTTATCATGTTTATACATCTTATTTGCTTAGTACGACGGTAGTAAATAAGATGATCCTCATTAAAATTTCAAGAAAGTGTTCCCCTAACTGTGCACCGTTGCGGAAGTTAAATGCGTTTGAAGCACCACGTGATGATCGGGTGTGATAGATTCTTATGTTCACATACAACGGGTGTAAGCCAGATTTACACACCTTGAAACACTTAGGTTGACTTGACGAGCCTAGCATGTACAGACATGGCCTCGGAACACAAGAGACCGAAAGGTCGAGCATGAGTCGTATGGTAGATACAATCAACATGAAGATGTTCACCGATGATGACTAGTCCGTCTCACGTGATGATCGGACACGGCCTAGTTGACTCGGATCATGTAATCACTTAGATGACTAGAGGATGTCTATCTGAGTGGGAGTTCATAAGATGAACTTAATTATCCTGAACATAGTCAAAAACCCTTTGCAAATTATGTCATAGCTCGCGCTTTAGTTCTCTTGTTTTAGATATGTTCCTAGAGAAAATATAGTTGAAAGTTGATGATAGCAATTATGCGGACAGTAGAAGGCTTATGTCGCCAATGCACCGCCGGTGTCTTTGAACCTCGAGCGTCGATGCAGTGGATGTTGCGAACATCTCGACATACACGTCTTGATAAATACGTGATGATTCGCTTAAACGGTTTAGAGTTGAGGCACCAAAGACGATTTGAAACATCGCGGAACATATGAGATGTTTCGAGGGCTGAAATTGGGATTTCAAGCTCGTGCCCACGTCAAGAGGTATAAGACCTCCGGCGATTTTCTTAGCCTGCAAACTAAGAGAGAAAAGCTCAATCGTTGAGCTTGTGCTCAGATTGTCTGAGTGCAACAATCACTTGAATCGAGTGGGAGTTGATCTTCCTAATGAGATAGTGATGTTTCTCCAAAGTCATTGCCACCAAGCTGCTAGAAGCTTCGTGACGAACTATAACATATCAAGGATAGATATGATGATCCTTGAGCTATTCGCAATGTTCGACACATGAATGTAGAAATCAAGAAGGAGCATCAATTGTTGATGGTTAGTGAAACCACTAGTTTCAAGAAGGGCAAGGGCAAGAAGGGGTACTTCATGAAACGGCAAATCGATTCTTTGCTCCGATTGAAGAAACCGAGGTTGAACCCAAACCCGAGACTAAGTGCTTTTGTAATGAGAGGAACGGACAATCAAGGTAACCACCACGGATACTTGGTAGATAAGAAGGCGGGCAAGGTCGATAGAAGTATATTGGATATACATTATGTTATTGTGTACTTTACTAGTACTCCTAGTAGCACCAGTATTAGATACCGGTTCGGTTGCTAAGTGTTAGTAACTCGAAATAAAAGGCTACGGAATAAGCGGAGACTAGCTAAAGGTGAGTCGACGATATGTGTTGGAAGTGTTTCCAAGTTTGATGTGATCAAACATCGCACGCTCCTCTACCATCAAGATTAGTATTAAACCAGAATAATTGTCATTTGGTGTTTGCGTTGAGCATAGACATGATTGGATTATGTCTATCGCAATACGGTTATTCATTTGAGGAGAATAATGGTTACTCTATTTATTTGAATAATACCTTCGATGGTCTTGCACCTAAATGAATGGTTTATTGAATCTCGATCGTAGTGATACACATTTTCATGCCAAAGGTATAAGATAGTAATGATAGTACCACTTACTTGTGGCACTGCCATGTAAGTCATATTGGTATAAAACGCATGTAGAAGCTCCATGTTGATGGATCTTTGGACTCACTCGTTTTTGAAAAGTTTGAGACATGCGAACCATGTCTATTGGTGTATACGCATGAAGAAACTCCATGCAGATGGATCGTTTGGACTCACTTGATTTTGAATCACTTGAGATATGCAAATCATACCACATGGGCAAAATGACCTGAAAAGCCTCGGTTTCAAAGAAGATGGAACAAGATAGCAACTTGTTGGAAGTAACACTTTTGATGTGTGCAATCCAATGAGTGCTGAGGCATGCAGTGAATATCGTTATGTTCTTACTTCACAGATGATTCGAGTAGATGTTAAGTATATTTACTTGATGAAAGAGTGAAGTTAAAGATCTTCGTGACAAGAGGATAAAATGTCTATAATATGAACATAGAGATGAGTATCTAAGTTACAAGCTTTGGCACGCAATTAAGACATTGTGGAAATTGTTTCACAATAAATACCGCCTGGAACACCATAGTGTGATGGTGTGTCCGAACATCATAGTTGCACCCTATTAGATATGGTGTGTACCATGATGTCTCTTATCGAATTACCACTATCGTTCATGGGTTAGGCATTAGAGACAACCACACTCACTTTAACAAAGGGCACCACGTAATTCCGTTGAGATGACACCGTTTGAACTATGGTTTGGAGAAACCTAAGTTGTCGTTTCTTAAAAGTTTGGCGCTGCGACGCTTATGTGAAAAGGTTTCATCGTGATAAGCTCGAACCCAAAACGGATAAATACATCTTCATAGGATACCCAAAATAGTTGGGTATACCTCCTATCTCAGATCCGGAAGCAAAAGTAATTGTTTCTAGAAACGGGTCCTTTCTCGAGAAAAGTTTCTCTCGAAAGAATTGAGTGGGAGGATGGTGGAGACTTGATGAGGTTATTGAACCGTCACTTCAACAAGTTTGTAGCAGGGCACAGGAAGTTGTTCCTGTGGCGCCTACACCAATTGAAGTAGAAGCTTATGATAGTGATCATGAAGTTTGGATCAAGTCACTACCGTACCTCGTGAGGGTGACAAGGATGCGTCTTGCTTGAGTGGTACGCAATCCTGTCTTAGAGGTCGTGTTGCTAGACAACAATGAATCTACGAGCTATGGAGAAGTGATGGTGGGCCCGGATTCCGACGAATGGCTCGAGGCCATAACATCCGAGAGAGGATCCATGACTTTGGAAGAAATACTTGATGGTCGTAAGGACGTTGGGTAAAGATGGATTTTAAAAGGAAGACAAACAATGATGGTAAGTATCACCATTAAGAAAGCTCGACTTGTCGTTAAAGATGTTTTCCGAGCAAGTTCAAGGAGTTGATCAAGGTGAGGCTTTCTCACTCGTAGCGATGCTAAGAGTCTGTTGGAATTGGATTAGCAATTACTGCAGGATTGATGAAATCTTGCGAGATAGGATGTCAAAACATTGTTTCCTCGGCGTTATACTTGAGGAAAGGTTGTATGTGATACAACCGGAAGGTTTTGTCAATCTGAAAGATGCTAACAAGTATGCAAAGCTCCAAAGCAATCCTTCTAAGGACCGGAGTAAGCATCTCGGAGTTGGAATGTACGCTTTGATGAGATGATCAAAGATTTTGGGTTTATACAAAGTTTGTGAGAAACTTGTATTTCCAAAGAAGTGAGTGGGAGCACTATAGAATTTCTGTAAGTATATGTGAATGACATATTGTTGATCAGAAATGATGTAGAATTTCTGGAAAGCATATAGGGTTGTTTGAAAAGTTTTTTTTTTTCAATGGAAAACCTGGATTAGGCTACTTGAACAATAAGCATCCAGATCTATAAGATAGATCAAAATGTTTAATAATACTTTCAAATGAGCATATACCTTGACATAATCTAGAAGGTGTTAAAGATGGATCAGACAAAGAAGGAGTTCTTGCCTGAGGTGTAAGGTATGAAGTTAAGAGTTAAATCTCGACCACGGCAGAAAAGAGAGAAAGGACGAAGGTCGTCCCCTATGCCCTAGACGTAGGCTCTACGGTATGCTATCTTTGTGTACCGCACTTTTGATGTGTGCCTTGCTACATATCTGGCAAGAGGGTACAAAGGTGATCAAGGAGTGGATCACCGGATAGCGATCAAAATTATCCTTAGAGGAATAAGGATATGTTTCTCGGTTATGGAGGTGATAAAGAGTTCGGCGTAAAGAGTTGCGTCGATGCAAGCTTAACACCTATCCGGATAGCTCGAGTAGAGATAGGATCGTATAATAAAGCAACAATTTGGAATAGCTCCAAGTGGAACGTGGTAGCAGCATCTATGATATGACATAAAGTTTTGCGAAATATATAGGGATCTGAATATTGCAGACTCGTTGACTACAACCTCTCTCACAAGCATAAACATGATCAAATCTAGAACTCATTGAGTGTTAATCACATAGTGATGTGAACTAGATTATTGATTCTAGTAAACTCTTTGGATGTTGGTCACATGGCGATGTGACCTGTGAGTGTTAATCACATGGCGATGTACTAGATTATTGACTCTAGTGCAAGTGGGAGACTGTTGGAAATATGCCCTAGAGGCAATAATAAATTAGTTATTATTATATTTCCTTGTTCATGATAATCGTTTATTATCCATGCTATAATTGTATTGATAGGAAACTCAGATACATGTGTGGATACATAGACAACACCATGTCCCTAGTAAGCCTCTAGTTGACTAGCTTGTTGATCAATAGATGGTTACGGTTTCGACCATGGACATTGGATGTCGTTGATAACGGGATCACATCATTAGGAGAATGATGTGATGGACAAGACCCAATCCTAAGCCTAGCACAAAGATCATAGTTCGTATGCTAAAGCTTTTCTAATGTCAAGTATCATTTCCTTAGACCATGAGATTGTGCAACTCCGGATACCGTAGGAATGCTTTGGGTGTACCAAACGTCACAACGTGAATCGGGTGGCTATAAAGGTGCACTACAGGTATCTCCGAAAGTGTCTGTTGGGTTGGCACGAATCGAGATCGATTTGTCACTCCGTAAACGGAGAGGTATCTCTGGGCCCACTCGGTAGGACATCATCATAATGTGCACAATGTGACCAAGGGGTTGATCACGGGATGATGTGTTACGGAACGAGTAAAGAGACTTGCCGGTAACGAGATTGAATCTCGGGCAAGTACAATGCCGCTAGACAAAGGGAATTGTATACGGGATCGATTGAGTCCTTGACATCGTGGTTCATCCGATGAGATCATCGTGGAACATGTGGGAGCCAACATGGGTATCCAGATCCCGCTGTTGGTTATTGACCGGAGAACGTCTCGGTCATGTCTGCATGGTTCCCGAACCCATAGGGTCTACACACTTAAGGTTCGATGACACTAGGGTTATAAAGGAAGATTGTATGTGGTTACCGAATGTTGTTCGGAGTCCCGGATGAGATCCCGGACGTCACGAGGACTTCCGGAATGGTCCGGAGGTAAAGATTTATATATGGGAAGTCATGTTTTGGTCACCGTAAAAGTTTGGGTTTTATCGGTAGCGTCTGGGACCACCGGGAGGGTCCCGGGGTCCACTCAAGTGGGGCCACTGCCCCGAGGGCTGCATGGGCCAAGTGTGGGAGGGACCAGCCCCAGTGGGCTGGTGCCCCCCCCCCCCCAAGGGCCCAAGGCGCCTAGGGTTTGGGGAGGGGGCGCCCCACCTAGCTTGGGGGGCAAGTTTCCCCCTCTCCCCCCCTTGGCCGCCACCCTAGATGAAATTGGGCTGGCCGCCGCCCCTAGGGGTGGAACCCTAGGTGGGGGCGCAGCCCCCCCTCTCCCCCTATATATACTTGAGGGTTTTGGGGCTGCCAACAGATGAGTTTTCACCTCTCCAGCGCAGCCCTACCTCTCTCCCTTCTCCTCTCCCGCGGTGCTTGGCGAAGCCCTGCAGGATTGCCACGCTCCTCCACCACCACCATGCCGTTGTGCTGCTGCTGGACGGAGTCTTCCTCAACCTCTCCCTCTTGTTGGATCAAGGCGTGGGAGACGTCACCGGGCTGTATGTGTGTTGAACGCGGAGGTGCCGTCCGTTTGGCACTAGGATCTTCGGTGATTTGGATCACGACGAGTACGACTCCTTCAACCCCGTTCTCTTGAACGCCTCTGCTTAGTGATCTACAAGGGTATGTAGATGCACTCTCCTTCCCCTCGTTGCTGGTTTCTCCATAGATAGATCTTGGTGACACGTAGGAAAATTTTGAATTTCTGCTACGTTCCCCAACACTGGTGGCCCCGCAGACCCTGAAACCGACGCTATAAAATCCTATTTTTTCAGAAAAAAATCAGGGAGAAAGAATTATCGCGATCCATGAGTTGGAGCCGCGGTCACCTCCTGTTTTTCATTGGGAGGCCAGATCTGGAGTCCGTTTGGGGCTCCGGAGAGGGGGATCTTGATACGTCTCCAACGTATCTATAATTTTTTATTGTTCCATGTTATTATATTATATGTTTTGGATGTTTGTGGGCTTTATTTTACACTTTTATATTACTTTTGGGACTAACCTATTGACCCAGAGCCCAGTGCCAGTTCCTGTTTTTTCCCTTGTTTCGGTGTTTTGAAGAAAAGGAATATCAAACGAAGTCGAAACGGAATGAAATCAACTGGAGAAGTTATTTTTGGAAGGAAAGCTACCGGAAAAGCTTGGAGTGCACGTCGGGACAGAAGGGAGGTGCCACGAGGGTGGGGAGCGCGCCCACCCCCCTACGGCGCGCCCCCCTGCCTCGTGGGCCCCCCGAAGCTCCACCGACGTACTCCTTTCACCCATATATACCCACGTACCCTAAAACTTCCAGAGAGGAGAATAGATATGGAGTTCCGCCGCCGCAAGCCTCTGTAGCCACCAAAAGTCAATCGGGACCCTGTTTCGGCACCCTGCCGGAGGGGGGAACCCTCACCGGTGGCCATCTTCATCATCCCGGCGATCTCCATGACGAGGAGGGAGTAGTTCACCCTCGGGGCTGAGGATATGTACCAGTAGCTATGTGTTTGATCTCACTCTCTCTCGTGTTCTTGATTTGGCACGATCTTGATGTATCGCGAGCTTTGCTATTATAGTTGGATCTTATGTTTCTTCTCTCCCTCTACTCTCTTGTAATGGATTGAGTTTTCCCTTTGAAGTAATCTTATCGGATTGAGTCTTTAATGATTTGAGCACACTTGATGTATGTCTTGCCGTGCGTATCTGTGGTGACAATGGGATATCACGTGATTCACTTGATGTATGTTTTGGTGATCAACTTGCGGGCTCTGCCCATGAACCTATGCATAGGGGTTGGCACACGTTTTCGTCTTGATTCTCCGATAGGTTCTATGTGTTGGTTGAATAGATGAATCTGAGATTTTGTGATGCATATCGTATAATCATACCCACGGATACTTGAGGTGACATTGGAGTATCTAGGTGACATTAGGGTTTTGGTTGATTTGTGTCTTAAGGTGTTATTCTAGTACGAACTCTAGGGCTGTTTGTGGCACTTATAGGAATAGCCCAACGGATTGATTGGAAAGAATAACTTTGAGGTGATTTCGTACCCTACCATAATCTCTTCGTTTGTTCTCCACTATTAGTGACTTTGGAGTGACTCTTTGTTGCATGTTGAGGGATAGTTATATGATCCAATTATGTTATTATTGTTGAGAGAACTTGCACTAGTGAAAGTATGAACCCTAGGCCTTGTTTCAACGCATTGCAATACCGTTTACGCTCACTTTTATCGCTTGTTACCTTGTTGTTTTTATATTTTCAGATTACAAAAACCTATATCTACCATCCATATTGCACTTGTATCACCATCTCTTCGCCGAACTAGTGCACCTATACAATTTACCATTGTATTGGGTGTGTTGGGGACACAAGAGACTCTTTGTTATTTGGTTGCGGGGTTGCTTGAGAGAGACCATCTTCATCCTATGCCTCCCACGGATTGATAAACCTTAGGTCATCCACTTGAGGGAAATTTGCTACTTTCCTACAAACCTCTGCACTTGGAGGCCCAACAACGTCTACAAGGAGAAGGTTGCGTAGTAGACATCAAGCTCTTTTCTGGCGCCGTTACCGGGGAGGTAAGTGCTTGAAGGTATATCTTTAGATCTTGCAATCGAATATTTTTGTTTCTTGTTTTATCACTAGTTTAGTTTATAAAAGAAAACTAAAAAAATGGAATTGAGTTTGTCTCATACGCTTCACCTTTTTAATATCTTTCGTAAGTATGATGGAAAAGAAAATTGTGCCGAAGTGTTAGAAGAAGAATGCATTAAATTGTTTGGCACTAAATCTTTGAATGATGAGCATGATTGCAATGTTGTTATTATGAACTCCTTGAATATCCATGGTACTAATGATGATTGCACTAGTTATGATGAAAATGCCTCCTATAAACATGTCAATTTTTGTGGAGTGCATTGGGTTTGCAAGTACACACCAAATAGGGAAGATAGATACTGCAAGAGGCATAAGTACTTAGAAACTAAATTGTTGCAAGAAAGTCTTGATGATTGCGCTGAAAGATTCAATATTTTTTGTACCCCTTGTGAACTTTGCAATGAACATGGTCATTTAAAGCTCCAATGCTATTTGTTTCATGATCAAGCTGTGTCCAAATATTGTGATAATTTGATTACCCTTGAGCATCATAAAGAGCTTATCCTTCTTTTGGGTTATGAAGAAATGAAACGTAACTGAGGGTATTCCAAAATTTAATCTCGATAATATTCTTGATTTCGATCTAGAAAAGATTTATATGTATTATGCGGTGAATTGTATTGAAAATCCTTATATTGCCAACTA